>CM053032.1:60040547-61483047 GCA_028564925.1 Lithobates sylvaticus
TATGAGGCTGCAGGACCCCTGACTGGACATTGCTGATTGGCACCTGTGCTGATCACATGCACCCTCCCAAAAGAAATATAAACTCTCTAGCTAAGGCTCTGTACTATCGGCATATGGATTGGGGACTTTGGGAGAAGGGGAGGATCAGAGAAGACAGGATCAAACGGCCTTTTTTACACAATGCAGAGGATTAACCCCTTAGTTTCCACAGAGTATAACAATCATACTTTACTGCATATTTTACTGTTGTGGGTTTAATAACACTTTGTATGCACTGCCTTAGCAAAAGACCAGAGTGTTTCCAGCTCATATTAGCAGCTCACTGATTTTCATTTGCCTGGAAATGTTTTTCATTTATTTGCTGGCAGTTACAGTTTATGTATAGAATTTAGAGGAAATGCATGGGGTTTCCTGTAGCAGACAGTTATCCAGTATTACATAGATTGTTAGGAGAAGATTATACTGGAGCTGCACGAATGAATAATAATCTGTAGCATTTTACAGAATTCACAACGTAATGCATGCTGGGGCCGGGTTTTGGAGAAAGCTTTACTTCCAAGTTTGTTTTTAGGTTCGGTAAGCATTGAGACCATCTAGAGCGGGGGTGTGAAACTCGCAGCGGCCCCCCTCAGCCCCTCTAATACTTACCTGAGGTCCCTCTCTGTCCAGCGATGTCCACGAGTGTCTCAGCCGTTAGAGATTCTCCCTCTTGTTTGGCTGAGACACAGCAGCAGCGCATTTGCTGACGCTGCTGTCAGTCAGCTAGCCAATCAGAGGAGAGAGGGCGGGGCCAACTCTGTGTCTGAATGGACACGGGGAGCTGTGACTCGGCTCGGGTGCTCCCACTGAACAGGAGGGAGGGGCCTGGATCACAGACGAGGAGGATCCGGGCTGCTCTGTGCAAATCCACCGCAACAGACCAGGTAGGTATAACATGTTTATTATTTTTATAGGAAAAACAAGACTTTACAATCACTTTAATGTTGGCAGTATTAAAGTGGTTGTAAAGGCTCAGTTTTTTTTTTTTTTTTTTTTACCTTGATGCATTCAACCTTCTCTGTGCAGCAGCCCCCCCCCCCCCCAATACTTACCGGATCCCCATCGTGATCCAGTGATGAGCACAAGAGCCTCGGCTCTCCAGGGACTCTCCCTCCTCATTGGTTGAGACCGCAGCAGGAACCATTTGGCTCCCGCTGCTGTCTTTTACAGCCAGTGAGCACAGAGGGGGTTGGGCCGAGCAGCTGCTCTGTGTGTGTGTGTGTGAATGGACATGCAGAGCAGCGGCAGGCAACTTGGCCGGAGCGCCAGTGAGGGACCCTAGGAAAGGATTGGGACTCCTTTCTGCAAAACCCCTGGACAGAGCAGGTAAGTATAAGATGTTATTAAAAAGGACTTTTTTTTTTTTTATCACTTTAGGCTGCTTTTGATCAGTGGTGTACACCGTTGGGAGTGACTTTTGGAAATTTGAGTAAAGGAAATGTTGGCTTTCACCTTTTTAGAGTAAGTTGCTGCAGGCATGGTCTCCACCTTTTTCATCAGTTTCCATAAATAAGTCCCATTGTTCTTTGCTGCGTGTTTATTAAGTAAACCCATATGCATTCACACTTCAAAGCGGTATCTGTTCTTCGTGAAACACAACACTGAGACCTGTCTCGTGTATTCCTCTCCGGCCTCCTCAGGGCACATGTTTACACTTACAATGTCCTGCCACGAGGTAGAATCATTCTGAGCACCGGAATCCCAGGCAGATGTTTCCAATCCCAAATGATCAAGAGGGGACTTTTTGTCCTACAAGAGTTGTTCTTGAATACTGGACTACATTGTTTTGTTTTCAGGGCAGCTGTTTTGGTGAATGAAAGCAATTTTCGGTAAAAAGCCTTAAGCCCTGTTGTGGCACAAGACTTTTTAGAAACTGGGAAGGGCTGACACCACCCAATCCACCAAACAAGAAACATCTAATGGATGCCTCCATCCTTGCCAAACAGTGCACATGGAGGACAATCCCCAGCTATTGTATTTAAGTATCTGCAGTGCTCATGGCTAACGGACTGCATACAAACAGGCAATGTTCAGCCGATACATTTTTCACTTGGCCCCTTTTAATTTTCTACTTGGTTCTTCCTTTTCTTTTTTCTTCTTACCACTTGCTGACCAGCCCATAGTAAAAATACGTCATTACTTTGACCTTAAATGCTAGTGTTATCGGTATAATTTTTTCATTAGGGGGCCGATTCTGCGTTGGATAAAACTGGTCACTTTTTTAAAGGCGGCTGGAGAGGTGCCCCCTCCGCCACTTCCCGGTCGTTTCCGGGCTTACTGGAGCCATCGGTAAAGCCTGGAAGCGATCTGATGTGGCCGTTTGCTGGCCAGGAAGTCGAAATGCAACTTTTTATTTTTTTTGCTTTTAAAGGTAAAAGAGATATGGGGTCTTTTTGAACTCGGATCTCTCAATAAAGAGGCCTGCCATCCTTATTTCTAATACAAGGGATGTTTACATTCCTTGTAATAGGAATAAAAGTGGTAAAAATGTAAAATGTAAAGTGCTCCATCCCTCGGTGCTCGCACACAGAAGTGAACACATATGTAAGTTGCGCATGCATATGTAAACGGTGTACAAACCACACATGTGAGGCATCACCCTAATCGTTGGAGCAAGAGCAATAAATTTAGGGCAAGACCTCCTCTAACCAAACCGGTAACCTGTATAAAAAAAAAAAAATAAATAAATAAAAAAAAGCGTTGTCTATGGAGATTTTTAAGTACTGTAGTTTGTTGCCATTCCAAAAGGGTGTGCAATTTTAAAGCATGACATGTTGGGTATCTATTTACTAACGTAACATATTCTTTCACATTATACAAAAATAATGGGATAACGTGTGTGTGTGTGTGTGTGTGTGTGTTTCCACAAAAATTACATTTGAAAGACTGCTGCGCAAATACTGTTTTACAAAAAAGTTTGCAGTGACCACTATTTTATTCTCTAGGGTCTCTGCTAAAAAACATAGAATGTTTGGGGGTTCTAAGTAATTTTCTAGCAAAAAATACTGCTTTAAACTTGTAAACAGGTCCCAGAAAAGGACAGGTCAGCAAGTGGTTAATGCAGCTAGAGCGGCCAGGAGCTGCGCACAGGCAGCGTTTGTAAGGCAGGCCATAGATGACCTTTTCTTTCCTGCAACCACATGAAAGGAATCCCTCCCATGGAGCTATTGTTTTCTCCTGGTGGGCACAAGGGCCGTTGCTGCCGGGAGAACACAGTGATTATTGCTGGCGGCTATAGTCGCTGGCAATAATTGCATATATAAATCGGACATGCTGGTTTGTACCCAAGTCGATTGATGACTATAGATGGTTTAAATCTTCCCCAGTCCCTGCTCAACTGGCCGAGATTCTAACCATCTACCCTGTTTCCCCGAAAATAAGACCTAGCGTGATTGTCGGTGATGGCTGCAATATAAGCCCTACCCTCCCAAATAAACCCTAGTTAAAGTCCTTGTAGGTCTTATTTTCAGGGTAGGGCTTATTTTCGGGGAAACAGGGTGGGGCTTATTTGGGGGGGTACGGCTTATATTTCAGCCATCACCGACAATCACGCTAGGTCTTATTTTCGGGGAAACAGGGTATGGCTGGCTTAACTGTATGCTAATGCAGTGGCTGTACAGAGACGACCACTTATTTCACAGGCGTGGCTCCAGACATATAAACAAGCAGCCGATTCATGTTGTACTGGACACTGCTCCCTTGTGAATGAGGCCTAAATGTCAAATCTGAAAGTCAATCCTGCATTTGTGTACAGTATTAAAGTGTGTGTGTGTGTGTGTGTGTGTGTGTGTGTGTGTGTGTGTGTGCGTGCGCACGCACGCACCTACCATGAATGTGAGAGAATCTGACAGGTGTTTACTGGATGATGCCTGGGGGGGGGCATACTGAAAGATGACTTAATTCTGAGGTCTAATCCCTGATTAGATCATGTATTCTCACTTGGGCTGTCCTTGTCATTTCTTGGCAGATTAGAAGAAAAAGATGGTGGATTTGTGCATAGGTTGGAGCAACATTGCTAAATCAGTAATGCATACAGAGTGGTTGCCCCCCCTCATGCCCACTGTGCCAGTCTTCTACCCCAGTGACATTTTATTTGGAAGCATTTTAAGTGAAGAGTCGACTATTAATTACTGCTGAGATGGGACAAGCTAATTAATGCTGACCTCCCTGAACTGTTCAGACAATCTGTTTGGATCACTGTGTAACCTTTTTAATAGGGACACTGTGCGCCCTCCTGAGTAGCTTTTAGCCCCTCTAAGCTAATTTGGCTTGACACTATTTACAACAATGAAGCAATTAAAGGATTAACGTTAAGGGGAGGGGCTTAAATTATCTCTGGAAAATGGGGAAAGAAAAAAAAAAAAAACGACACCTACTACCATTTGTATCCTAAACGGCAGCACCATGCAGCCTCATTAGGTGAAAAGCCCCCCCTCTCTGTGATAAGACTTGTATGTTTTCACTGGAACTGTCATCATCAGGATCTCTGCAGAGAAGGTTATCTTGTAGCTTTTAGGCCTCTTGCACACTGCAGCTTGAAAAAGCTCAGTACAGCTTATTTTCTATACGGAGCTAAAATATAGCTCATTAATTATAATGTGCCTATGCCGCACACAGGCACATAAATGAACACTGTGTATTCTTCAGTAAAAAAATAAAAATCTGCATTTTTGATCAGTAATTTACGCCTCATGCGCGAAATTACGCAAATGCGCAAAAATGTCCTTTTAACCAATTGTAAATGCGAGAATAAGTGTGCGCACATGCGTGTGAAATACGCACAAATACATACAAAATTAGCCAGCTGAAAAAATAGATGTTCAAACAGTAGTATTGTGTGCAAGAGGCCTTACATGTCATTACTCTTTTTCTCTTCATTATAACTACATCAGTCTGGCTGCCACTAAGCTATGTGTTCCAGATCTCCTAGTGCATCATGCAAAGCCTGGTCTTTGGTGCTGACTTGCCTGGGAAAGGGGTTAAAGCGGAGTTTCGGGCATAAATTGAACTTGTTTGAAACCAACATTGATTCTACCCCCCCCCCCCCCCCTTGTTTTGTGGCTATTTTTTCTTTCATACCTTATTGGTATGTTCTCTTCGTGACTTCGGTCCTATGGGCCAAGGCGAGGTATGTCACTTGCGTGTTTTTTCTTTTTTTTTCTTCTGTGCCCGCCTCTTTCCCTCTGTTGCCTTCTGGGACCTGTGTGTCTCCCAGAAGATGTGACAATTCAGAAAGCGCAGCGCGATAGGAAACGGGCTGTGAAGTGGCAAGGCTTCGCTTCCCGTTTCTATTAGTAAGGATGCCAGTGCCTGCACCCGGAGCCGATTGACGGGTCTGCTTTCAGTGCTGACATCACGGCCTACTTGGACAGGTAAGTGTCCTTGTATTAAAAGTCAGCAGCTACAGTATTCGTAGCTGCTGACTTTTTTTTTTTTTGTTTAGACCCAGGCTGAAACTCTGCTTTAAAGTAGAGGTGAACATACCATATTATAGACACTTTTTCTAATACAGTTATAATTATGCAGACCCCAAAACAGCTTTTTCTTAGTTTCAGAAATATTTCTTACCATTTTTTTACCCGGTAAAACATTTGTCTAGTGACCATGAATCTCTTCTTCCTGATAGTGGTGGTTACAGGACACTGTGCAAACATAAAGTGCCTGTATTACATAGTCTGTTCAGCCTAAAGCAAAATACAGACCGTGCTTGAACAGGGGGCATGTTCAAGAGGCAGGCTTTGATTAGTTGAGGGGTAACCAATGATGCTGTGTGGCCCATCCTCCTGCACCCTGGCAAATGATGCTGTGTGCCCCCCCCCCCCCACTGCCTGCACCCTAGCAACCAATGATGTTGAGATGGGAACTGACACGCTCCTTCCCTCTACATACCTAGTGACCCACCTGCTTCGGAAAGTACTTTTTTCCCAAGCAAGTCCTGTCAGTCACAGTTAATTAAACATTTGTTTCCTTCTAGATGCATGCTCAGACAGTGGTGGGGGTAAGGGGAGGTGTTGACCATACTAGCTCGGCAATAACGCAACCTAGAAAGATGATGCAGTGTTGCGAGCATGTTACCTGGGGAGCGGGAGGCAAAAATAAAACACACTCCATAACTTTTTTTTGCTAGAACTGTATACTTTTTGTAATTCCATTTACTAAGAAGTTTTGTAACGCAACATCTCTACAAACAGTTTAGTCCACAAGTTGCAGATACAGGGGCGCCTTTAAGTTTTATTTTGTGGACTGAGATTAAGTTCACAGCAAATGTGCTTGTAGATTTATATTCGTGGTATGGAATGCCTTATTAAAGAATCCTAGGCTGGGGATGGAATGAGGAGGGGAGGATTGATTTCAGGCCTAGTATGTCTAAATTCTGTGTACAGATAAATTGCTTGCATACAAATGTGTTTGTATAAAGACATTGCTGGTTTTATTGATCATCACACCCTGCAGTGCATATTAAACACCGCCATAACTTCTCTGCACTCGCTGCTGAGCAGCCATTTTTTTTTTATTGCTACAAAATGGAGACTGTGTAATTGTGCTTGTATTGTACCATTTGCTTGGAAATCTTAAAGTGAGCCTGTGATGTAAGTAACGTGTATGTACATATAAAGAAGTAGGGCTGAAACAATTGATTACCATTTTCATAATCGATTAGTTGCCCTGCATACAGAATGCATTATTTGTTTACATATCAGGTATTACAGTGCAGCTCAGTACACCGTCCATACATGTCAGTAAGTGCCTGAGAACAGAATGTGTGAGGAGCAATGCCTCATGGGACATAGTTCTGGGCAGAAAGTTAGTGGTTCTAAAGTCAGAAGTTTTCTTTAGCTTGCTATTGGGGCACTCTATACTATAGTTTGCAGCTTGCTATTGAGGCATTCTGAAGGCAGGAGAAGCCAGAAGTGTTTGTGGGGGACCCTAGAAGAGGAGGATCCAGGCTGCTCTGTGCAAAACCATTACACAGAGCAGGTACGTATAACATGTTTGTTTTTAACTAAAAAAAAAAAAACCCAAGACTTTAAAGACTCAGTGAACATCCGCATTCAACCCAGAGAAGGTGGAGGCTTATAGACTGGAGGTAATAGAAGGCATTACAATTACATTTAAAGTAAACTTTTACCAGTATTGTGCATTTATATTTAAAATGATCATATCCATGAAGGGGGGGGGGGGGGGGGGGGGGAGTCTCAGCTTTTAGTACTACTTTAACCACTCCTGGATTGCTGCACACCAATATACGTCCTCTCTTTGAAGAGGGATATCTTTGTTATGGCAGCAGCTAGCTGCCATAACCCCGGTATCCTCTTCTTCAGCGGGTGGTGTGATTTCTGATAATAGTGGTCTCTGCAGCCCCCGTCACTGTGGTTTTAAAACTAACGTCGATTTGACCCCACTAACGATTAGAGAATTGAACGAACGTTCTTAAAATGCCTTTTTTATTTTATTGAAGGAAGACTTTTTTGTTTTTGTATGGCCAGCATATAATATATTACAGTTCTGTCTGAAAACAGTCTAACTTAAAAAAAAAAAAATTCAGATTTTTACCAGATTAAACCTCTAATAGCATATACAGTATATATCTTCTGTCTGTTCTCAGTGATTAGAGATTTTGCTCCCTAACCATGTAGTTGGTTATTTAAATTTACCACTGCATGGAGATATTTTAGAATAATTTTATTTTTATTTTTTAAACTTTTAGATCTTAAATTATACACCACACTTTTTTTTTTTTTTAAGGTTATTAATAGAAACAATACTAGTTAGTTGCAGCCCTATAAAGAAGTAAGGAAATGCTTAACTCGGCTGCCTGTGATGCTCAACTCGCTCTGTTCTTATAAAATGGTCCTCCAACATCTGCTGGGAAGACACTTTTTCTGGTTTCCCCTACAACTCTTTTGAGGATTCCTCCTGCTGACCTCCATATTGCTACTGTCTCCTGTAGTGATGTGGTTGTCAGCCAAAGGAACCAGTGAGAACTGAGGGGGACCTAAAAGCTCTGCATTACAAGAAGAAAGCAGATGCACTCCATGGGACTTTCAGCAGGAAGAAAGTTCAATAAGGTGTTTATTATGGTCAATGTTTCAGGGTTCTCCAAACATGGCAAGTCGAGCTTAATGCCAAAGAGCTCAATTTTGGTCTCATCTGACCACAGCACTTTCTTCCAATCCTTCTCTAAATCATTTAGATGTCCATTGGCATGACTGTACATGTGCCTTCTTGAAGAGGAGGACTCGCCGTGTTTGGAGGAAGAAAAATAACATTATGCTTGTGGACTGTTTTTTTTTTTTTCTGGTAAAGGTACAGACGGACTTTGCTGCTTTAAGAGGCCAATTGGTCGGCGATATGTATTGTAAAATCTTGGATGAGAACCTTCTTCCCTCAGCCAGAACACTGAAGATGGGTCGTGGATGGGTCTTTCAGCATGACAATGACCCAAAACATACTGCCAAGGTAACAAAGGAATGACTCCAGAAGAAGCACATTAAAGTGGTTGTAAACCCTAGGACAAAAAACAAAACAAAACCTGCAAGACAAAGGCATAATGAATTACTTACCTACGATCGAAGCCCCTGCAGCTGTCCTCGTACACCGCTCCGACAGCTGACCGCGCTCCCAGGGTTGCTTCCGGGTATCCCGGGCTCCGATGCTGTGATTGTCACACTCGATTGGCCGGAGACGATATATCGGCACACTCACTAAAGCAACGTGCCGTTGCTTCAGTGTGCCGATGACGTCGGCACATGCAAATACAGGGGATATCTCCTAAACCGTTCAGGTTTAGGAGCTATCCAGGGTAACTACAGGTAAGAAGCTTTTATTATAGGCTTACCTGTAGCAAAAAGTGTTTGGAAGGGTTTACAACCACTTTAAGGACATGGAGTGGCCTAGCTAGTCTCCAGACCATAATCCTATGAAAAATATATGGAGGGCGCTGAAACTGAGTTGCCAAGCGATAACCAAGAAACCCTAAGGATTTAGAGACAATCTCTAAAGAGTGGACCAAAATCCCTCCTGAGATGTATGCAATCCTGGTCACCAACTACAATATTTGGAGATTTGGTTGATATTCTGTCTCTCTCATTTTAAAATACACCTATGATAGACCCTTCATTTCTTTGTAAGTGAGCAAACTTGCAAAATCTGCAGGGAATCAAATAATAATTTTCCCCACTGTATATCATGCAGATGTGACTTTCATGCAACCTATCAAGGGTTTACATTGAAGTCTTTGGCCCTCAAGTCACATTAAAATCGGACCAAAGTAGTGCAGGAACTACTTCAGTCGCTGTGACTTTAAGTCGCACAGATATGAACGGTAGTCATTGGGAAACACTGGGTGTGTTTGTCATGTGACTTTGGTTTCCAAAGTTGCATGATCAGTCGCACAAGTTTAAATGGGGGGAGCATAAACTGTTCTGTGATCACTTTTTATATGAAAATTTGAGGTAACCAATACCTTTTTACATGGATTCCACTTAACCACCTTTGACTGCCTGCCTAGTACCACCAAAAAGTATGTGATGTGTGTTTTTTTTTTTTTTTTCTGCCATTATTATAATTACAATAATATCTAGAAATCTAAGCAATACGCCTGTAGGCTTATTAATACTAATAACTGGAAATTCACTGTGCGAGAAAATTATCTTCCCTTGCAGCCAGATAACCCTCTTGATGTTGTCCTGCGCCTGCACACAGTGTATATATTTAAATATTAAAGGCACTTAACGCAATTTTGTATTCAGAGTTTAATGGTCCTTTATCTTAAGCCGTTGATAAAGCACAGTTTTTGTTGCTCCACATTGTACCAGCCTATTCCTGTCACATTTGAATGCGGGTCAATGGGTGATCTATGTATTTGCTGAGTATGGCTCTGGTAATGCAAAAGAGGTGGCAACTGTATATGACTCTTCATTAGCCAGCTTCCGAGTTCACACCAGGGTAAAGGGACGTTTTTTTTTTTTTGTTTTTTTTCTTCTCAGCCGGTCTGTGGCACGCTGTCCTCTCTGACTATAGGAGGCTTTGTGCATAAAAGAGGTTTGGCTGTGGCCTGTGTGCCAGCTTCAATTAAACAGTAATCTCTTCTAAATGGCACTAACTTAAAAATAAATCCTTTATTCATGCTGCATAAAAGAATGAATTGGTGTTTTTGTGAAAGGAGATTATTGTTTTGGCCCATTGTCCAGCATATCTCATCACTGTATAGGCTGCCATTTTGTAGGACACTCCATATAATATTGTGTTTTTTGTGTTGCGGTTTTTAAATATTGGCAGAAAGGGGTTTTCTTTTTGGGCAATATGTTTTGTGAGCTTTGGAAATATATACTGGGAGCTCTTGAGCCATGTCATCTTCTTCCCGGGCCCTCTGCCGCTGGCTAAAGTTTGTATAAATATAATGGGTATGTAGAGATTCTTCTGTGCCCTCACTAGGCAGATGAACGTCCCCACATCCAGCATGGACATTTCTGACGCTTTATTCAACCCCAGTGGTTTGAATAAAAAGAAAAACCTGACCTCTCTGGCTGGAGCCGCTGTACTAGCAATCTGATGTTAGTACAGTAATCTCCCCTGCTGTTCTGTTGTGTTCTTGCAGGGGGACGGCCCCTCTGCCAGATCACTCCAGTCATTGCATTTTGGCTGAGAGTGATGATCGGGAGCCGGTCGGGTGCTGGTTTTGCAGCATGCTCGTCCGACAGAATCTGTCCGAATGGCCAGCTTCTGTCAGACTGGCTGCCATACACATGGGCCGAGCGTCGGACAGTTTTTATTGAACCGGCCTATGCCGTCTGACATTCGGCCCGTGTGCACTAGGCTTAAAGTTGTTAAGCCACTTAGTGTTGGTGCTACAATCCCCTCTGTTATAATAAATGATTTGCCCCAGTGTATGTGTTTTTTGTAAAAAAATAAGATGCTAAATACCTTTTTATTTTATAGCAGCGCTAACGTAACCGGCCGCCCTTCTCTATCTGACAGCAGAGTGGGCAGGGCCAAGAAACCCCCACTGATGTCAGCCAGAAAGAGGAGAGGAGAGAGGTGACCATTCAGGGGGGTGCAGATATCTGTATAATACAGGTATTTGCACTCGGTAGAGTTGTCCCTGGTGGCAGAATCACTGTTGTGTCATAGCCAACACACAGTTAGGCCTAACCCCAGATGCAGAATTGTAGTAAGTCTACCAACGTACACAGTTGGGCCTATGACACAACAGTGATTCTGCCACCAGGGACAACTCTACTGCCACACAAAGGAGAAGTTAAAAAGCACAACACTAAACATGCCTCTTACTTTTAGCTTTCCTAACCATCCTAAACCAAAAAGGGTGTTACTGGCAAAGGAGATTCTGCAGTATTTTGGGCAGAGAGGACTCTATACTGGTCCGGCCAGCGAGGGGAAAAAAAGGGAAGCAGAGTTGTTTGTCCTATGTAACAATCCTGCGACTGGAAAGTTTCTACCAGTGACATCATTGCTAGTGTGACATCGGCCTTAGCCTGGCTGAAAATAAAAAATAAAAAAAGGTCAGCCTTTAACAAAATGCTCAAATGGTGTCTTGAGGAAGAAAATCCTCTCGGGGATTGCTGTCAATTTAATAACAGGGAAAAAAATGTCTTCTCAACCCAACAAATAAGAGCTGGTTCAACTTCCTCATACTATCCTTTTAGTAGTTAAAACCCACAAAACTAGTGATATTCGTAGCTATATGTCATTGCCTACAAGATGAACTAAGAAAACCAAAAGGTCTTGAATAACATTTTTAAGCTATCCAGCTGGCTATTTCAAGTTGCACGCTTGATTAGAGAGATGTATCCCGCAGATAAAGCAAAGCTTGCTCTGTACACAAGTGGCTCTCGTGGCAGCTGCTGGGTTAAGTTACTTATGAGGTCATATATGAATGGACGGGGCAGGAAACCGAGGCTGTTCAGTTCGTTCAGCCTCCAGATTTAGCCCACAGACCATTAACGGAGCGTCTTCCTTCCTCGCTGCACACAATTACTTGGCATGAATCCAGTAAACTGTATTTATCTTAATCATAGACCTTCCAATCTTGTCAGTTTCCCTCTGCTTAATAATGCTTCCTTGAATTAAAGAAAACCTGTACTCAGCAAATTATGGAGACTCCCTCTGCTGGCATTTCTTCATGAAAGTGTCATCTGTACTCGGTCACCCATCTGGAAAAAAGTATTCAAATCAAAAATTCTGACTGAACTGACTTTTGGTATTTGCATGCTTGCAGTATTTTTAGAAGTCGGAAATAAAGACGACCCATATTTCTTTCAGTGCAGGTGATCCATAAATCAGAACCAACAAAATAAATAAAAAAACCTTCTAACAGACTGTAGGGAAATTCATAAAGGGTGTGGTAGACACCCTTTAGAATTCTGTTGGGGTGCTAATAGATTGGCAAATACAGTGTGCTTTTAGATACACTATATACAGTGTGCATTCATTTTATCTATTTGAAGAACTCCAGAGCTCCTTCACATGCTGACCTCCTTCTAACCTGTATTTGACCTCCTGAGCTGCTTAAAACTACCTTTTTATATTCCCTTGGACTTGTATGAAAAAAGTTCTGATGCATATAGAAGTCTAGGTACACAGGTCCTTATCCAACTCCAATAATATAGCAGATCAGACATTTTGACTTGACCTGCTGCATGCTGCTGAAGGACTCTGTGCAAGACAGGAGCAATAATACACATGTTCTTTAATATCACAGTTGATTCTTTTATTCCTTCCGGGCCCAACTCCTTTTTAAAGTGGTTGTAAACCCTAAAAACAAAAAAATGAAATAAAAAAAAAAAAATAAAAATAAAAATTTGGTTGAAGATGAATTACTTACCCGAGACCAAAGCTCCCGCATCGGTCCTTGTTCACCGCTCCAGGGGCTGACATCGATCCCAGGGGTTACTTCCGGGTATCGCAGCTCCAGTGCTGTGACTGGCTGGAGCCATGATTACATACTCCCGCGCGGGAGCCACCGGTAACGGCACATTCTAACTGTCCACACTGCCAATACTTTGCAATAAATTTTAACAGAAACAAAGAATTTTTTTTTTTTTTTTTTTGTTACCAAATTTATAGCGCAAAAAATAAAAAACCCAGCGGTGATTAAATACCACCAAAAGAAAGCTCTATTTGTGTGGAAAAAAGACAAACATTTCATATGGGTACAGTGTTGCATGACTGAGTAATTGTCATTTCAAAGTGAGAGCGCTGAAAGCTGAAAATTGGTCTGGTTAGGAAGGGGTTTTAAGTGCCCAGTGGTCAAGTGGTTAACCGCTTCCCGACCGCCTCACGCAGATATACTGCGGCAAAATGGCACGGGCAGGCAAAATCAAAAGCGCGCGCTCGCGACCCGGTCGGGAGCTCCGTGACCCCGGCCGCGGGACCAGCGGACCCGATCGCCGCTGGTGTCCCGCGATCGGGTCACGGAGCTGAAGAACGGGGAGAGATATGTGTAAACAAACCTCTCCCCGCGCTTCCTACTATGCCTGTCATTGATTGGCTGTTCCCGGTCATCGGGAAAGCCGATCAATGACGTCAGCCCCGCCCCCTAATGTATAAAAAACACACACCCATCACAGCCCATAACCCCTCCCCTCCCCCTAGTGGTTAACTCTTTCACTACAACTGTCATTTTATACAGGAATCAGTGCATTTAAATAGCATTGATTGTCATTTATACAGCAATGGTCCCAAAAATGTCCGATGTGTCCGCCATAATGTCGCAGTCACAATAAAAATCGCTGATCGCCGCCATTACTAGTAAAAAAAAAAATATTAATAAAAATACTATAAAACTATCCCCTATTTTGTAAACGCTATAACTTTTGCGCAAACCGATCGCTAATTGCGATATTTTTGGTAAAAAAAAAAATGTAGAAGAATACGTATTGGCCTAAACCTGAGGAAAAAAATGTTGTTTTATATATTTTTGGGGGATATTTATTATAGCAAAAAGCAAAAAATATTGCATTGTTTTCAAAATTGTCGCTCTATTTTTGTTTAAAGCGCAAAAAATTTAAAACCGCAGGGGCGATCAAATACCACAAAAAAAAAGCTCTATTTGGGGGAAAAAAAGGGCGCCAATTGTTTTGGAGCCACGTCGCACGACCGCACAATTGTCAGTTAAAGCGACGCAGTGCCGAATCGCAAAAAGGGGCCTGGTCCTTTGGCTGCCAATTGGTCCGGGGCTGAAGTGGTTAAAGACTGACTAAGGCTCCTAGAAGCTATTGGCATTTTTTTCTGCTTTTGGAAGCTAAATGGTGTTCCATGTGTCCATGCACACTACTTTAGGCTACTAGTTTTTTGAGCTTCAGCGTCTAGGAGCAGATAAATATATTTTTGTAGCGTTTCTTGGAACGTTTTTCCAGCAAAAACGCTCCCAATAGTGTTTTTTTTTTTTTTTTTTTTTTTTTTTTTTTTTAGTAAAAATAAAAGTGTGTATGGAGCCTTAAATTTAAATTTGATGTCAAAATTAACACTGGTGCCAACACACAGGGATGTAAGGAAAAAACCTCCAGCACAAAGGTTCTGATTAATGTACTGACGTGCACAAGCAGTCTAGTATTCACTATTGGGTCACAGCAGTTCACTACATCTATATTGGCTAAACGCATAACATTTTTTCTTTTTCTAATGTACTGAAGTGCAGGACTGTATTCTAGAATGTTCCTTGGTTCAGCTCCTAATACATGTCCTGCAGCAGTGATTTATTGCATGTTAATGTAACAGAATGGAATCGAAGCCAGGACTCATTGTGGATGAAGGTTTTGAACTTTGTTTTATAGGAACACACTTCCCCTACCTTCTTTTCTCTTATCCTCCTCTGGACTGTAAAATTGTAAGTGACTGCATTAAGCTTCCCAGCAGAAAGTCTTTGTAATCAAGCTGTATAAAAA
Source organism: Lithobates sylvaticus (assembly GCA_028564925.1). NCBI lineage: Eukaryota > Metazoa > Chordata > Amphibia > Anura > Ranidae > Lithobates > Lithobates sylvaticus. The sequence continues at coordinate 60,055,493 of CM053032.1, forward strand.
TAGCCAAAGGCCAGTCTGCAGTGTGGCGTGGCGGTGAGCCCCTACCCTCGCTGACTAGGTAATGAGACTGCGGCATGTGAGGTTAGTGACGGGGACAAGCCTGCGCTTCCTGTTGTGTTTCACGAGTTAAACAATGCTCTTCACATGTCTCCATCACGGCTGTGTTTACATTGTACCTATCACATAACAGAGGCTGTTTTGTCCTCGCCATATGAAGTGCGCTCCCTGCAATAACAGGTCTCTGAATTCTCTGACGTTTTGGCTTTGCATAATAAAAATAAATATTTATATTGCCCGCCCCCATGAGCCAATCGCGTTTACAACTTTCTGACACCGTCTGTCAATTTCAGATGTGGATTTGAATCTGATTGGTTCTTTATGTGAAGTCTGGCTTTGGATTACAGAGATTACATATAAAAAAACATTTTTTTAACAATCAGCTTTTACACCCTTCTTGTCTGGTAAACGTACAGAAGTGTTTTATGTCCGAGAACTTCCTCGGCTTTCTGCCTTTGATGGTTCTTATCAGTTGCATTATTCCCAGTTTTCTTTCCGCCCTATTAACACCTCCTCCCATATGTTATGGAGAAGATCAGAAGAGGGGGTCGTTTTTGTAGTCCTGTCATAAGGTGACAACCCTGCTCCTCTATACAGTACAGGGAGTGCTGACGCCCTAGGACAGGAAGGGAGAAAGAGAAAAACTAATGCAACTACCACATCCAAGGTAAGGTAAGCTGTACTATATTACCTCCTCAATTTTTTTTTTTTATTTTTTTTTTTTGGGCTTGGGATACACATAAGCAAAACTGAGTGAGTGGTTTTGCTTGTTTCCTGGAATCCATCTCTACCGGAAATTCCGTACTGAGATAAATATGAAGGCTGCCATTGCTGATAGGAATAGGAAATGTTAGCTGATTGGTTATCTCTGGCTCCGGTTATTTCTGAGTCATTGTTCAGGAGTAAGCATGCAGCAGTGATGTAAAAGGATAGTCCTGATCAACATCTGGCAAAGAAAGGCTGTGTCCTTAGCTGTTGGCCTATATTTATAATGTAAATACATGGGATTTTTTCAAAACCAAGAAAAAAATAAGGACTCTCTTGTACACAGGCACCAAAAATGCCACTTTTTTTTTTTTTTCTTTCTTGCACTGATCTGCAGGCATTGCTTTCAAAGGGCCTGGACACACATACGCACAGTAGTGCAGCATGTAGATCAGTAAGAAAAAAAAAAAAAATACAAAAATTTACTGGTTAGATTTTTACATGTGCTTTACTTTTATTTACCATTCTCTATAGACCAGTTGGGGGTTGCCTTATGAAATCATGAGTCAGCCGGAAGGGTTTGCACCTTTTTTAGGAGGCTCTATTCACACAACTGACTTGCGATAACGCACTTTACAAGCATTGGTGTGTTGAAGGGCCATTCATCATGTGCCCCCCCCCCCCCCAACGCACCTACCAAAAGACCGAGGTTGCAGCTCAGCAAACGTGTTGTGGAATAATGGTGCATGTGCTATTTTTGGCAGCGCACCACAATGTACATTAGTGCTTTATGTTCCCCCTGAAATAGAGCTGCGCGATTAATCGTTAATCGAAATTGCAATCTTTTTCCCTTTCCAATCTTCAAAACGGCATGTCACGATTCTTTCTAAGGGCCCTTTCACACGGTCGTGTCCATGTATGAGCTCCGCTTTTCTCAGCAGGGATCGTTGCTGAGCAGGCAGATAACAGGTCGGTCTCTGCACACTGTGCAGGGACCGACCTGTCAGAGCGCCGCTCTCCTCTATGGGGGATCGGATGATGACAGACCGTAGAGTCCGCTCTCATCCGATCCGCCAGACGGATGGAAATATAGGGTTTCCATCCGTCACACTTTAGCGGATCGGAGCAGGTCGGATGTCAGCGGACATGTCACCGCTGACATCCGTCGCTCCATAGACCTGTATGGAGCGTCCGTTCAGGTCCGCCTAGAAAAAATTACAGGGGAAAGGGGCCTAACAAGTGCAGAGAGTTCTCACAGCTGGAGGGAAAATATAAATAAAAAATCCAGGCAGCCTGCACAGTTTTATCACAACACAGCCAATAAGTAGAAACAAAGTATCTTTTCGTTATTTTATCAAGATAAAGAATGTGTAAATGAAGGAAGTTTAACCATTTAACCACCTCAATACAGTGCATTTTCACCCCTCTTCCTGACCAAGCCATTTTTTTCAGCTTTCAGCGCTGTCACACTTTGAATGACAATTGCGCGGTCATACAACACTGTACCCAGATGAAATTATCAGTAAAAACAGTAACGTTAGCCCAATTATTATTTTTTTGTATAATGTGAAAGATGTTACACCCATGAGAATCGTGATCTTTATTCTAAGCAAAAAAAAATCGTGATTCTCATTTTAGCCAGAATTGTGCAGCTCTACCCTGAAATGAATGTTGAGGTGACATTTACAATGGCTGTGCATGTTTGCTGCGTGTTGTGAAAATGCGCATTCTACTGCAGCTTAATGGCGTGAACTGGCCCTTAACAGTCTAGTAGTGTTTTGAGATATTTGAACACCAGATCTGAGTTGTTGGAGCTGGGAACATAAATAAATCTCTTGCCGTGTCGAAGGTTGGTTTTCAGCTCAACAGAGGGGTTTCCTATTATTGTCTTTCGTTTTGCTAAACATGAAGTCATCCTTTCCTCCATTTTGTTTCTCTTGGCTCTGACTCACACATGATGATGTGTTTGTTTACTTTCTGTCCTTGACATTGACCGTATCATTGCCAGGAGCAGAAACTGCTATCTGTGGTGGGGATGTAATGGCTACCGACCTGAAATTGTCTATAGAATTGGGCTGTAACCGCCTGAGGCCTATACTTTCTGCCTGACTGGCTCAGGATTACCCTATTTAGCCATCTCTGTCACAGTGGTGTATAGAGGACATGAGGACTACTCATATTTGTGTCTCTACCTATTAACTCCTTACACGGCCGTCTATGTATAGCAGAATGGTACTATAAATTCTGCGTGGGTTTTTTTTTTTTTTTTTTTTTTTTTTTTTTAGATATGAGCCATAGGAGTATGTTAGACATGGGGAGGAGGGGGTGTTTTCACTGTCTTATAAAATGTTATTGTCCTTTTCATTACATGCTTATGGAGCTACTTGCTCCATGTTTTATGGTATGGCAGTCCAAGGTTAAAGGTCACTCACAATTCAAGTCATACTTTTGTTCCTGTTTACTCTTGTCAGCATACAATTAGCATTGTCACCATACAATTTACTGCGTAATTCAGTTGTTGCAGACTTGCAACGTGGTCTTGGTGCTACGAGAATTGTTCGTTTTAAGCAAGCAACACAATCACCATTGTGTATATATTTCTGTCTCCATCACACATCCCCTGGCAGAACGAGTAATGTATAAACTGTGTATCTTTTTATATGGTTATAGTCTGTTCTCCACTGCTGAGCTGTATGTGTGGCCATGGTAGACATCAGCATGCTTCAAAGCCAAAGGGTCACATTCAAGGGCAACTAAAATTAAAAAAAGTAAACTTTTTAAATGCTGTATATATATCAAATGAGGTGGGTACAAACCAGGGGTCTCCAAACCTTAACAAAGGACCAGTTTAATGTCCATCAGACTTTAGTGGGGCTGGACTTTGACAAGTGTGATTAGATAATGCCTTGGGCTCGGTGGTGAGTAGGAGTAAAAAAATTGCATAGCATCCCTGTGGTTAGGAGGCATTGTTCCCCACATTATTGTTAGTGGGAGGAATAGTGCAACCTTTGTTGGTATTAGCGGGAGGAATAGTGCCACTTTGTTGGTATTAGTGGGAGGAATAGTGCCACCTTTGTTGGTATTATTGGGAGAAATAGTGCCCCCTTCGTTGGTGTTAGTGATAGGAATAGTGCCCCCTTTCCTTGGTATTAATAACAGGAATAGTGCCCCTATCATTGGTGTTAGTGGAAGCAATAGTGCCCCATCAATGGTGTCAGAAGTAGAATTTTATGCAGCATCATTGGTGTCAGTGGGAGGAATATCACCCCATTGTTGGTGTCAGAGGGAGCAATAGTGCCTCATATCGGTGTGTGAAATAGTGTCAAAAGGGCTGGATGAAGGCAAAGGGCTGCATCTGGCCCATGGGCAACAGTTTGGACACCACTGATACAAACTTTCCAGAGGCGCTTTAAATCCCATTTTTATTCTCTGAACATCCCCATTAGTGATCCACAATCGGGGTAAATAAAAATCAATGTGCTTTTTTATTTATTTATTTATTTTTTTGTTCATCATCAAATTAATCATTAATAAATGCTTCTGGAGTAAAGATAGTTTTCTATTTAAGATGCATTAATATTTTTAGTTTATTCAGCATCAACTTGAGCTTGGTTATGTAGCTTTTTTTTTTTTTTTTTGGTAAAATCATTCAATGAATCCCTGCAAGCTGATATAACATGCACTGCATTGATGCATTCACACAATTTCACAGGAACCATGAGATAAAACAAAGTTCAGGAATATTCCTTTCTCCCATTGTTTATCAAATCTACATACACAACAAACTGAAACCGATTGAATCGGTTCTGATATCGCTGTTTTACTAACCTGACAGCTTATTATTCTAAATAGGAAACCTTCATTTTGTTTGCAAATATTAAAGATTCTAACTACCAGCAAGAATAAGTCCTTGCATTTACAGAGCACCTGTCATTTCAGATCCATCATGGCAGCGCCTGTTGGCGGGCATCCACTCACCTGCTGCCGCCACATCCCTCACCTTGTTGTGTCACTGCCGCATCACCAGCCGTCCCATTAAGGCCCCATTCACACTTGTGCGAATTTAAAGTCGTGCAATTTTACCGCGATTCGTGACCGCGATTTTTGCCGCGATTTCAATCAATGCCTGTGTAAGTGGCATAAAAATCAGACCAAAGTAGTGCAGGGACTACTTTTGAAGTCGGAACGACTTGAAGTCGTACTAATATGAATGGCTGTCATTGGAAATCATGGGTAACGACTTGTCATGCTATTTTGCAGTCCCAAATCGTGGGACAAGTCGTATAAGTGTGAAAGGGGCCTAAAGTGAATGGCACTGTCAATGGGTCAACAGGTCAACTTGGTTTTAAATCAAATCCACCTTGTCCACAATCCCCTCCTTGAAGGCCCCCTATGGTTCTATGTTATGCTATTCATTCTTCTTGCTCTCCACCCAAATCTTCAGGCCAGTCACATGATGCCATATGGTCATTATTTTTTTTTTTCTTTGCCAACGTGCTAAATAGAGCCACCATTTATCACCACTCTCTGCACCATTTCATTTTTTTTATTATTTATTTATTTTTTTAATTATTGGGGGAACATTTTTTATTTAAATTTTGGGTTGGGCTTCAAATTCAGCTGTGCTTTGCCCATATAACTTCAGTAAGAAAGGGTTCAAAACCATGGTTATTTTTTTTGTTGTCTGTATCGTGTCCGAGAGATGCTCATTCACTTCCTGTCCTTTTGAAATGCAACCGGAAGTGAGGAAAGTTCCACTTTGTCCACAGAACAAATGTTCCAATTGGAAGATTTGCCCTCCTTTGTTATGGTGAAACCTCAACATTTTTGATTTCCTATCGCTTTCCATCTTGGTGACCATAGTTATGAGGACAGAGAGAGGGGTGATTCTCCCCAGTGAGGACATGGGCAGCAATAATACATTTAAGGAAGTCAATCCCTTACCCAATCATAAAAAATAAAAGCTAGCACACAAAAAAAATGCAAGAATTTCCGATATTTAGGATCAATCCAAATATTTTCTTGATTTAGACACTAATTTTCTTTCAATGCCATTTTTCATTTTACCCATCTTACTGAATTTTACAAATATTTATCCACAAATACTGCTAAAACTGTTTTTTACATTAACCAAGTACTGTAGTAATTTTATTTTTACTTTTTAAAAGCAATATTTCTCTGTGTTAAAGTGTATTTTTTTATAAGAATGATGTTTTCCTAGAAAGACTTGCTACATAGATTTAATCTGAAACCGCTAAACTCTTATCAGGAAATACAAATCCAGATCATCAGATTTAAATAACATATACCACGGCGCTTATTATTGAGAAAATCCTGCTAGATAATTGGAATGGGAGATTACATTCAATCTGTACTTCCTACTGCCACCATAGAGGGGTCTGGCCATTAGAATTTCATTTCTACAGACCACTCAGGTGAGAGATTTCCAATGTAAAACACGTGTTTATCAACTCTCGATCCCCTTTATCAAGATAATATTGCACATTCTAACACATGGCCAGCTAGCTTTATCTGAGTAGGTTTCGTCTATCCATTCTGAAAGCTCTGTGGCTTAATTTTAAGCCCCTTATGTAAGAATAAAGCTCAGATTGAATATCGGTGTAATAATGATACACAGCTCAGTTATCTTTGTTATTTTATTGATTTTCTAGTTGCATTTCTGTATCTTACTGAGCTAAAGGATAACCTGATACAGCTCCAGCGTCTGTTTTCTCAGGAGACTTCGGTAAACTGAGGCAAGGCTGGTTCTTTTTTGTTGTGTGTTTTTTTTTTTTTTTTGTAAGCGGCCTACAGCATTCCCGCCAAGTGCCAAAATGGCTCCCATATACAGTGCCTTGCAAAAGTATTCACCTCCTTGGCTTTTTACCTATTTTGTTACACTACAGCCTTTAAGTGTGTGTGTGTGTGTGTGTGTGTGTGTTTGTTTTTAAATCTGAATTATATGTGATGGATCAGAACACAATAGTCTAAGTTGGTTAAGTAAAATTAGAAAAATATATACATAAACTATTTTTCAGAAATAAAAAAATAAACTCATAATTGGCATGTGCGTATGTATTCACCCCCTTTTTGTTATGAAGCCCATAAAAAGCTCTGGTGCAACCAATTACCTTCAGACGTCATATAATTAGTGAAATGATGTCCACCTGTGTGCAATCTAAGTGTCATATGATCTGTCATTACATATACACACCTTTTTGAAAGGCCCCAGAGGCTGCAACACCTAAGCAAGAGGCACCACTAACCAAACACTGCTATGAAGACCAAGAAACTCTCCAAACAAGTAAGGGACAATATTGTTACTAACAAGTCGGGGTTAGATTTTTTTTTTTTTTTTTTTTATAACCTATCTATCCAAATCGATGATCCCTAGGAGCACCATCAAATCATCATAACCAAATGGAAAGAACATGGCACAACAGCAAACCTGCCAAGAGACAGCCGCACACAACTCGCAGACCGGGCAAGGAGGGCATAGGAAGGTAACCCTGGAGACGCTGCAGAGTTCCACAGCAGAGACTGGAGTATCTGTACATAGGATGACATTAAGCTCCATAGATTTGGGCTTTATGGCAGAGTGACCAGAAAAAAGCCATTACTTTCAGCAAAAAACAAAATGGCACGTTTTGAGTTTGTGAAAAGGTACGTGGAAGACTCTCAAAATGTATGGCAGAAGGTACTCTGGTCTGAGGAGACTAAAATGAAGGGGGGGGGATGTGGATTCATTTGGATGGACTTCTGGGATATCGGCATAGTCTCTCCCAGGAGTCCATGCGAATCGCCTAGTGCCTAAATCTTCCTTTATTTCCAGACCGGAAATGACACGAACAGCAACCTGTCAGGAAGAGAGACCTCCGCGCAGTGGCATTGCTGCGCAGGTACGAGGTACAGATCCTGCACTTTTCTGTGCGGCCCCTCACCTCCTCTGGTCTCGGCATTTAGCAGATTCAAGCAGCTGACTCCAGCCCTCCTCTGCTGCTCCTCCCAGACCCTGAACTTTCTGCTTCCACCTTCTGCCCCCAGCTTCTTCCCAGCAGCAGCACAAGGTAAGGGCACTGTGATGTAAGGCAGGGTGGGGGACTGTTCACTTATGGTGGGAGGGTTGTGGGTGACTTGTCATCTGATTTAAGGGGGATGGGGTGCTCTGGACATGTATAGTTTTACAGATAACATAATACTGGCGGGGCTTGCAGTGAAATTGAGTTTTTGACACCCTTGACGAGCAGTTTTTATTCTTACCAGGAGCAGAGGGGCATTGGGATAGGTTTTGCTAGGGGATATGATTAAAAATACAGAACACAAATGGTATGACGGCATTTACAACGATATTGGGATTAAAGCATCTCTTACTGTAAATAAATGGACAGACAGGGGTTAGAATATTCCACTGCTACAGACCAAGTGCTTTTATCCAAGTCGCAAAGCTTTGAAATGGTGTGCAATCTATTTTGTAGAAGGCAACAGTCTGCTTTGGTGGAATTGAATCTCTTGCAGAATTGTCTGAAAGATGCAACACAATACTTGGGCAACAGTTTATTTCAACAAGGAGGTCTTGTTTATTTCCACTTTATGGTGGTATTTAATTATGAATGTGTTGCAACAGACAGTAAGTGTTCAAAGGGGGACTCCATGAATTCGCTGTACACATCGATACCAACAATGGATATGTTGCCTGGATTTCATGACTTATGGCGCAAGGCTTCCGACTGCATCCACACTGCCAGACGTTTCACAAATGCCTTGTTGAATTGTCCCCAGTGTTCCTGGTATAGATGTTCTGTCACTATAAGTGACCTTTTCAGGCATTCAATGTGACAAAATTTGTTCACTAAACCAGTTGTTCTCAACACTTTTTAGACCAGGCAAAGTAAATTGTTCTAAAACCTTCCATGCCCCTACAGTAAAGTATAACATTTTTGCTTCCACAATAAAATTATTGGATTGCAAAGTATGTATTGAAATGCCAGATGGGGCTGCTGTTGCTGTACGGGGGATAGGGATTGTAGAGCAGGTTAGAGAACAAAGTCTGCAGCAGACTTTATGGTCCTGTAGAGGCTGAGGGTTCTTGTAGGCCCCATTCACACCTGAGCATAGCGTTTCAGGCAGAAAGTTGTGCGATTTTTGCTGCGATTTTGTACAGGTCAAAAGGTCACCAATGTAAAAAGCAGAAATGCCCAAATCCTGCCAAAAAAAATAAAAAAATAATAATAATTAAAAAAAAAAAAAAATTATTCCAGAACTTGTTTTGGAGTGGAGATGTGAACCATCTCATAGAGAATAATTGATTGTATTTATTTTTTTTATTTTTTTTTCCCCTCCCCAGAGTTTTGTAGCTTCAAGCTACAAAATGCTCAGATGTGACTGGGGCCTTAGGGGCTAGGGAGCACTGTGGGACACTGTTGAAGGTTGAGGGCACTATGCAGGGACTGGCTGGGAGGTCACTGTGACAGGTTGAGGGGCGCTGGAGGCACTGTGGGCCACTGATTGATGGGAGGGATCTGTGGCTGGCTTGAGATCTGGGAGTGGGGAGGTTGTGGCCTTGTGGTTTGAGAACCACTGATCTAAATGATCATCCACTCCCCAGGCTTTATGCTGGGAACAAATGATTTTATTCTCTTTTATTTACATACATTTTTATCTACCTGCTTTTTTCACTTATGATGTATTATCTGCATAATTTGTTGGATAGTGATCACAAACCCACAGCGGGCACTGATAATCACAATCGGTTTTAATTAGTTATTGCCCTTTCCCCATGTATCTTTACCTTTTCAGAAATGGCACAGGGGCTTTGTGTGATCCATTTACTTTACATGAAAGGGAGCAATTACGTAGATGAAACCTGATTGAGTGAAGGCAGATTGTATGATATGTGGAGATGCTGTGAAGGGCATTGACAAGACAGCCTTGGGTGTGAAAATTGATAGACTTATCCTAATCAATTTCTCGTCAGGAGTTTCCATGGTGATATCCCTGTGGATCAGTGCATTGGAAGGAAAAAAATCTCCAAGGTTTTTGCAACTTTCTTTTTTTCCTTGACTGACCTATTGATCTCACAAATACAAGCGTATGAAACCTTTTAATATCTCCCCAGTTAAAACATCTGGATCTGAACCTGTACAAGATACAATAGTCTTTACTGCAATCCTTTCACCACTATAATTTCTTTGCTATGATCTATTGTCAATTTAAATGTAATTTTGTGAAAGGTGTCATCCATCATCAAAACTAAAGTAGCATTTGGGCTGTATTATTAAAACTGTTAGCGGACCAAGTGGGCACTGTAAAGCTGGCCATACACCTATAGATTATCTGCAGATTTTCTATGGTTAGATGGAAAAAGTGCAACAGATTTCTCCATGTTCGCTAAACTGTGTGGATGGAGGAATCTCACACTTTTTCCATCTAACCATAGAAAATCTGCAGATAATCCTATAGATGTATGGCCAGCTTTAGGAAAACATATTTGGATGGTATTCGTCCTGGGGTCTAGCTTTGATGAGTAAAATGCAACTTGTACCAGTTCTTAAATGGTTCCTTTTTAAATTACTTAATGAGAACCTGTGCAGAGCAAAGCAACTGGTTAATGGCGGCCTACCAAAGTCTTGCATTTTTGTTTTTCCCCTCTACCCCCCTAAACTGCACTGGCTGCCAGCAACAGCAAACGGGCACTTACTTGGACTGAAATGGATTAATTGCAGCTTTATTAGAGTCAATGATCAGACACAATCCTCATGATAGTGAGTCCCATTGAAAAGTCCCAACTGATTTAGTTGTGATACAGCAGCATTCTCCTTTCTCCTGTGTGCAGGGACCCTTTCTCAGTGCGTCTTGTATATGCCCAGTGAGAAGCTGACTGTGAAACGCCAAAGTCACAGCTGGCTTCCCCACAAGTAAGATGGTGGCACCAAGGAACTAAAGACTGAAGAACCAGCCCGTGTGAAGACCATGCTGGATCCCTGAGCTAGTAAGCGTCTGTATATTAAGTCAGCAGCTACAATATTTGTAGCTTATAAAAAAAATAAAAAAATAAACTCACTGGAACTCCTCTTTAACTACATGGTTGGTTCCAGTATAGTTTGTGAAAGGGATATATGCCATGCTTGAACCTGCCCTGGTTTCCCCTCTTTGGGACTACATGTCTCATGAGTCTAAGCACCATTGTATGCGCTTGCCCTGTCTAGTCCTCTGTTGCTGCCTGTGCATGTCTGCGCAGACAGCAGCTCTCTCTCTCTCTCTCCGGGAATGTACAAGGGTGGCTCCATAGCAGCCCAGAAGGCAATCGTGCTACTCCAGGAGAGGGAACCTGCAGCAGGGATATTCAAACTGGATCAATGAAGAAGAAAGGCAAGCTTTTTAAAAAAAAGAATACAAGGCAAGTTCCCAGGTAAAATGTTATAACCTTAAAATTTTAAATGTTAAGGTTTAATAACCCTTAGGCCCCTTTCACACTGGGGCGGGGAGCCGCGGTGACGGTAAAGCAGCGCTATATTTAGCGCTGCTTTACCGTCGTTTTAACTGCGGTATTCGGCCGCTCGCGGTGCGGTTTTACCCCTCGCGAGCGCCCGAAAAAGGGTTAAAGACCCCCCGCAGAGCGCCGCCGTAGCGCGGTTTCCCATTCAAATCAATGGGAAGGAGCGGTGAACACACCGCTCCTATACCGCTCCAAAGATGCTGCTAGCAGGACTTTTTTTGCCGTCCTGCTAGCGCACCGCTCCAGTGTGAAAGCCCGCCGGCTTTCACACTGGAGTTAAAGGGGCCGGATTTTTTTCAGGCGGTGAACAGGCGCTATTTTTAGCGCTGTACCGCCTGAAAAACGCCCCAGTGTGAAAGGGGCCTTAGGCTGCATTCACACCTGAGCATTTTGTAGCTTGAAGCCTGAAGCTACAAAACGCTTTTTACATTGGTAATGTTTTTGCCCTGCACAAAATCGCGGCAATACGCTGCAAAATTGTGGTAAAATCGCAGTAAAGTTGCGCTATTTTCTGCCTGAAAATGCTACGCTCAGGTGTGAATGCAGCCTTAGTTCCATGAGTGGCTCTTGCTGGTGTTTTTTTTTTTTTTTTTTATATACATATTCCTATTATAGGCATGTTTTTTTTAATAAATACGTAATTGTATTTTAGATTAGCATTTATATATTTACCTAGAATTCAACTTTTTTTCCATTTTTTATTTTCCCTGATTTGTTTTCCCAAATCTTCTATGATGGATTGTGCTGTTATGTTTGTATAGTCTACTAGAAGATCATGCACAGACTTGTGGGGAGCGTCAGTTTTCATGGTCTGTAAAAGATGGTTCCATGTTGCATTCTATTGTGACAATGTTCTAACATGTCATGGCTGCAGACAAACACGGGACTTATGCGCAATGAGAAAAGCTTTAGTGCAATCGATCATCTGATCAGCATTTTCTTTGGCAACTTCTTCATGGACAGCATTAACATGCAGTGCTTGCCTATATGGAATATTCAAGCAGATCACATCCCTGTCCTGAAATAACTTTGCCAAGTAAGCGCTTTGCCACTCAAGTGATTCTACAATTGGTCTGCTCTGCAACTTGAAATTACCTTTGCTCTGTGACTGCAGATCAGGGGTTTAGTAACAGTTAATCTCACTTGATATATTTGTCGCATGTTCCTGCAACAAACTAAAAAAACAAATCTGCTTATTTTTTTTCTATTTTAAAAACTCTGCAAATTCAAATTTTAGAACTGAATTTGGGTGTTGGTTACTCTGCGGGAGGCATTCCCCCATCAACACTGACTGTGTTGATGGGGAATCGAGCAATTTTCTTTCCTGCAGGGAAAAATCGCATCTATGACCTAGTGGTGATCAGAATGCCTCCCTTACAGACCCATAAAAAGATAATTGTTGTCATGCAGCTGACTCGGTTGCCTTGACCCTGGAACTATAAAGACATTATCAAATGGAAGGTCAATCAGCCACAGTTCAAGGGACCCCTACTAACCTCTGTAGGAAACCTAGGGTTCCATGGAACCCTGGTTGAGAATGGTTGCGCTAAACATTTTGTCCCCTAATGCATTCTCTGCATTGAGGTGAAAAATGCTTCACTACCTGTCCTACCTTGCATCTAGGAACTGGCTACATAGTGGTGTGTGGGCACGGTGCAATGAAAAAAAAAGTACTGCAAGCAGTACTTTTTTATCAGCGCAGTGTGACGCAATCCACTGCCTCACATTGTGCAGCCGGCAAATGAACTTTGAGATGTCTGTGTGATCGCTTATTTAAAATTTGTTTAAAAAAAAAAAGGAACCTGCGCGATCTGCCAAGCTCAGCGAAACATCGGTGCTCTGATCTCAGCCGGATCGCACCACACACCAGCCGCTGCGCAACTTTTGTGAACCATACCTTAGAAATTGTCAGGCTACCCTACAATATCACTTTTCTGTGAATTTAGCCTTTTAATTAAAAATGTTTATAATTTTAGGGTATGAAATGATTTATTGAGCTGTTTTCCATTTTCTGAACTTCAGCATATTTATTAATACTTTTGTGGTTGTTTTGTTTGCATGCCATATTTAGGAGGAAAACTACAGTTATTATGACTCCAGACTTGTTGTTGTCTCCATCTATTTCTGGCTCTGAGCGTAAAATGACACAGAAATATATAGTGCTGCTATTCCGGATTGGGAGTGTAGTGGTGTTTAATATACAGTGACAGGCAGGTCTGGGATTCTGCTGTTGTCCCAGCGGGACGCTGCCCGTAATCTGAGTCCTCCATTGACAAAAGCCTCACAAGTGACTGCTGGATGCGGCCCGAGTCTCCAGTGGCTTTATCGGGAGAGGACAATTGGCGTCAGATTTCTGTGCCGAGGACCAGAGAAAAGGGCAGCATGCCCTTCATTAAACCTCCCCTGACTACATATTGTTTGCACGTGACTGAAAGACCTCACCCGCTCTGGGCAATTTATATTGCAGGCAGGATTCAATTAACTGGATTTATATTTTAGGAGATCCCTTTTGTGTTGAACATGTGGTTTTGGCCAGGCAAATGACCATTCTGATCCACTGACACGCCTATCTAAGAACAAAAGAGAAGAGACAATGGAAGCAGTGTTAGAGCTGGTCATGGGGTAGCTATGTGCCTGCTAAGATTTTAGAATTGGTTTTGCCATACATGGCCAAATATTGGCAAGTAAAAAGTTGAGGCGTGGTGGGGACTAGGGTGGACATTTTGATCAGCATGGGTTTTTTTTTTTTTTTTTCCTTTTTCTATCCTTCCCTTTCCTTTTTTCTATTGCTTCACCTTCCTTTTTCTGTCATTTCCCCTTTCTTAATTTCTGTCTCTGCCCTTTTACCCCCCCTTTTTTATTTATATTTTTATTTATTTTTCTGTGATTCCTTCCCCCACCCCTTCTTTTTTTTTTTTTTTTTTTCTGTTCTGTAAATTTTGCCACCCTGTTTAACAGCCTAGATCATGGGGAGGCTGTAAGGCCTGGTTCCCACCTATGCAGTTTTAACTGCGTTTTCAGTTTTGCAGAAATGCACTACAGTCCACTTAACATGGTTTCCTATGGGTCACGTTCACATCTGTATTTTATTGGAAGGGCCAGGGACTTTTTTTCTGGTTTTTGGTTCCATAGACTTCAATGGATCAAAACATTGTATTGAAAAACACTAAATGCACCTTGAATATGCAACCTGCATAGGTGTGAACCAGGTCTCAAGGAAGATCAATCCATGTCTGTCTCGTGTGTCAAGTGAAATCTATCTTTATTTTAAAAGCTTTTGGCACCACTGCTTTGCATTACTTCCTGATGTCAGAATATCCTCTACCAACTACTTTGTCAGCCCTCTTTCCTTTTTTTTTTTTTTTTTATATCTGTTCGAAGTCCAGAATTATCACAGATCTGATGTCGCATACTACAATCTGAGACTTTAGTGGAGGGATGTGGTACAACACCCTTCAACCAATCTCATAGATATAGGAAATGTGAACGGTTGAGGCTATCAACCACAGGCTGTGTGCTGGAGCTCCCCTCCCCCCCAAACCCCTCGATCACTTGGAGTCAGCACAGCCTGTCAGAAATTACTTCTGCGCTAAGGGATCAAAGGTGGTGACCCCTCCTAGTGACGTGAATAAATGAATAAAGTAATCCTTCCTATAAAGGTGAGATAAATCCCAAAATGGAAACCAGGTGTGATTAATCAGCTAAATTGAAACACTGAATGAAACATTGCATGAAGTGTATGGTACATCTGAACCTTATAGAAATCCAATAAACAGTGCAATACACAAATAATAAAAAAATTCAATAAAGTGCTGTGTGACAAAGTCTCTAGTTCCTGATGAGGAAAAGAAAGAAAAAATCTATAAACAAAAATCCGATGTGAGGAAAAAATCAAACTCCCAAACAAAAGTTCAAATATCAATTCCTCTTGAAGGTAAAAGATTTTGTGGGTCGCAGCAGACCAGGTTCTCAGTACAATTAAGAGAGTGTGTGGCCCCTTACCCCATCCGTTGGACTCCCTTCCGAGCGGAGTCAATAGCGCAGGCAGAAATGATCCTCTGCAAGGATATGGTTTGCAGTCCGTTCGTCTGTTCCTCTCTCTCCCCTCTGGTGGAACGACCGCGATCCGGAACTCAATAGATGGTCACAGGGATCTCCCGACCGTTGCACTCGGGCGGGACAGAGTTGATGGACGCCGCAGGTAGCCAATCACAGGGGTCCTAGGCCGTCTGTATGCACTAGTATCGAGGGCACTCCCCAAAGGGAGATAGAGTAGATGGGGGACCCTCCGGAAGCCACCTGCGGAAAGAATCTGCACTCAGGCCCCTCGGCCGTGAGTGGAGATGGAAAGAAGGGGGAAAAAAAAACCCCAATAGTGAAATATTGTTTGTACCAGGGAAATATTTTATTGAAAATATAAAAGACCTGAGGAATTCTCTATAGGTCACAATGTTTTTACAAAAGAATAATACAAACACTTTTTCCCTTATTGACAACAGGAAAAAAGAGGGAAAAGTACTAAAAAACGTACATTTGAATTAAAATAAAAATTGTAATAAAAAACCGGTTAAATTAAAAACAACAAAAATGGTAACACCCGTGCATGGGAATCAATGGGACGTGATGGTATCAACATAACCTGCCCCATTGATTCCCATGCACGGGTGTTACCATTTTTGTTGTTTTTAATTTAACCGGTTTTTTATTACAATTTTTATTTTAATTCAAATGTACGTTTTTTAGTACTTTTCCCTCTTTTTTCCTGTTGTCAATAAGGGAAAAAGTGTTTGTATTATTCTTTTGTAAAAACATTGTGACCTATAGAGAATTCCTCAGGTCTTTTATATTTTCAATAAAATATTTCCCTGGTACAAACAATATTTCACTATTGGGGTTTTTTTTTTTCCCCCTTCTTTCCATCTCCACTCACGGCCGAGGGGCCTGAGTGCAGATTCTTTCCGCAGGTGGCTTCCGGAGGGTCCCCCATCTACTCTATCTCCCTTTGGGGAGTGCCCTCGATACTAGTGCATACAGACGGCCTAGGACCCCTGTGATTGGCTACCTGCGGCGTCCATCAACTCTGTCCCGCCCGAGTGCAACGGTCGGGAGATCCCTGTGACCATCTATTGAGTTCCGGATCGCGGTCGTTCCACCAGAGGGGAGAGAGAGGAACAGACGAACGGACTGCAAACCATATCCTTGCAGAGGATCATTTCTGCCTGCGCTATTGACTCCGCTCGGAAGGGAGTCCAACGGATGGGGTAAGGGGCCACACACTCTCTTAATTGTACTGAGAACCTGGTCTGCTGCGACCCACAAAATCTTTTACCTTCAAGAGGAATTGATATTTGAACTTTTGTTTGGGAGTTTGATTTTTTCCTCACATCGGATTTTTGTTTATAGATTTTTTCTTTCTTTTCCTCATCAGGAACTAGAGACTTTGTCACACAGCACTTTATTGAATTTTTTTATTATTTGTGTATTGCACTGTTTATTGGATTTCTATAAGGTTCAGATGTACCATACACTTCATGCAATGTTTCATTCAGTGTTTCAATTTAGCTGATTAATCACACCTGGTTTCCATTTTGGGATTTATCTCACCTTTATAGGAAGGATTACTTTATTCATTTATTCACGTCACTAGGAGGGGTCACCACCTTTGATCCCTTAGCGCAGCATTTTTTGTATTTTATGTTTAGGTGCCTGATAGATATTTTATGGTTACTTGCTGCAGCTTTTACCATTTAGTTGTTTACTTATCACATTTTTTCTAGCGCAGTATTATTCTTTATTT
The DNA here is from genome assembly GCA_028564925.1 of Lithobates sylvaticus. Classification (NCBI taxonomy): domain Eukaryota; kingdom Metazoa; phylum Chordata; class Amphibia; order Anura; family Ranidae; genus Lithobates; species Lithobates sylvaticus. The sequence goes on from CM053032.1 coordinate 60,072,547, forward strand.
ATACAGAAATTACTTCTGCATGGAGCAAAGGAACCAGACTGCAGACAGAAAATGAACAAAACCTATCCTTCCGTAGTGTTCTATATTGTCTCAATCCAATGCATCTAGTGTGATTTCTATGTCTGCGCTTTACAACCACTTGTATTATAATTATTTTTCAAATGCGTAAATCTTGTCGCAATGATTTTATGATGCTTATCTACTCCAGAAAAATGGCTTCTGTCACGGCATGGAAGAAGTTAATTCTAGAATTTTGATTATCTGGCACACTTTGCCTGTGGTTTTGGTTTGAAGCCTTGAAATGCTTTGAATATTCATTCTGTATAATTGCTGCTTTTTGGATGATTCATAGATGCATTTTGATGTGTCTGAATTAATTAAACTGGCATTGAAATGTGTTTTTTTTTTATTTTTTTTTTTTTCTATTACATAAAACCTGTTTCAAGAGGTTTTTTACAATCCCACTGGATTTCATTTCAAAATATTTACCCAGATTTTGCTGTGACAGCACATGGGATTGGTGACGGCGCGGTACGACTTTTATATATGCTTCATTAAAACCTGTTCTGTATTTAGTGATTTTGTCTTAGTTTTAATTTCCGATTAATGAAGTGTGATCCATTCTATTGTTGGACGGAAAATGGCATAACAGCTGTATATTGAGGCGCATTCCTGCACATTCTTCTAAATTAACTGTGAAACATCTGTCAGAAATATCTGATGGCTCCTTATTAATTAGGCAGCTCTTCTCCTGAGATATCCTAGTGTCTGCTTCAAACTAAAATATGTCAGTTTATTAGAAGTGTATTTATTATACCTTTTTTAGTGTGTAGCTGCCTGCTATATATTGAAAATTAGACATTTTTGTGAATACTTTATTTTTAAAAATTTTGGAGGCATTAGAATCGGTAATCGGAATAGTGTGAAGCAGGCATGTCCAGACCTGCTTCCTTCTCTTAAGCCAGGTACACACTACAGTGTTTTTTTGTGCAACCACGCGGGACGTCCCCCTCCGCCAGTACACTCCAATCGGAGCTCTCTGCCATTGGCTGAGCGCGCTGATCGCGAGACGGTTGGCTTCTAGTTTTCCAGCATGCACATCCAACAGGAGCCAGCCACGCGGGGCGTCCCCCTCCGCCAGTACACACCAATCAGAGCTCTCTGCCATTGGCTGAGCGCGCTGATCGGGAGACGGTTGGCTGCTAGTTTTCCAGCATGCACATCCAACAGAAGCCAGCCATATGGCTGGCTTCTGTTGGACAGACTGACATAAACACGCACATATGTTGCATGTCGGCCAGTATTTTTTTTTTTTTTTTGTACCGGCAAATGTCTCCTGACGCTCTGCCGGGTTGTATGGGGCTTTACACTGCAGTAAACTAGCATAGCTGAGTAACACCCCTAATTACAGTGGTCTTGACCGAGGCTTGTATTGCAGGGACTGGAGGGGCATGTCAGACTGCGGATCACTGAGTGCCCTGGGTCTTCTTCAGAAACTGGTACTTCCAGGAATGCTGCACTCCTCCTGGTCCCTGGCTGGTTTGTCCCACTGACCCCTTCATCACTACTGTGTCCTTTTAGTAATCCGGAAGACCAACTGAGCACATCTGGGAACAATGAAAGCAACACTCCCGGGGGAGTCAATTTCAGAAAGAGATTTAGTGAAATATTTCTCTTTATCACAGCATGGTTTGGTGGCATGGCCATTGGGAGAGGTGTTTACTTGCTTTTTTATATAGAGCTTTAATTGGCACTTTATTTTTAGCAACAGTCCCTTCAAGGTATAATTTGCTTGCCTTTACCCAAGTGAAATTGTTTTATCTTGGCAATGAAAATGTGTACAGTAGATCAAAGTGCAGAAACTCTACGCCTACCTATCTACAGTCCTGGCTAGTTCCTTATATTTGGCTGTAAACTCTTGTGACATATTCTGGGATGGGAAATGTTGGGGATTTTTTTTTAACCTTTATAACTCCTGAGTGTCAAACTTCCCCTATAACAATGACTGTATCTTTGATGTCTGACGTAAATCTGTGCTATTTCTGGGCTGATATGATCTTGCAGTATTAAATATTGTGTGTGTGTGTGTGTGTGTGTGTGTGTGTGTGCGTGTCAGCTACTGCTGCACTGAAGATCACAGCATGTGAGCGGACACCCCGGCCATCAGTGACAGTTCAGTGTTGTGGCCGGTCATCCAGCCGCAGATATGAATTATGTATAAGTAGCTGACCCATTTTCAGGAAAATCCGTCCTTGGTCTAGGCAGGTCACACAACAGGCAGATTTGTGCCAGACTGGAGGAGCGGCACTGAATGTCTGGAAATGACTGCGATGGTAGAGCCCCATCAAAGCTCTTTTGTGTCTGGCACCATTAAATGAATTTCTTGCATCCCAACAGAGTGCATGTGTCAATTTTTTGTTGTAATAATAATTACAGCCTGTGTTCCTGTGGAAGAAATTGTCCTCACCTCGTGTCTCTGATGGGTGTCGTATATAGAATAGCAACCCAGGAGAAATCCCAGGAAAGGCAAAACAGACCTGCAGAGGTTCAAACTGTTCCCTTCCCCCTGGTCTGTGTAGAATTGTCTGGAGTTGGGCTTTCGAGGGGGGAGCTGATTGGCTGGGATGGATTTTCCCTGTCCTAATCTCACAATAACTGCCTGGTAAATACTGATTGCCTTCTACTCTGAAACTACATTGCATATTGGTCACATAAATGTGATGACTGGACTTGTGGTATATAAATGATCTATGTATGTTTTTGAATTTTGGGACTGTCCGTATCCTTACAAGTAGGCATGAATCAATTTCTATCATAATGAAATATAAAGCAACCGTATCAATTTCCAGAAAAGCTCTGCCTATCATTTTCCTCTGTCTTTGCTCCGTGTGTGATCAGACTGCAACATCACAACTTTGTAGCAGAATTCAAGGTCAGAGGGTGCAATGAAGGGCGGATCTGTGCCAGAAAATGTAAAAATATGATTACAGGCAGTCCGAGTTGCGCACATCTGAGTTGCGAACGACTCCTATTTACAAATGGAGACAGTGTGACATCACTGCTGCCAGCTTGCGCTCCACGCTGGTCCCAGAAATCGCCAAGTAGCCATCTTGCAGAATGGGACACATCCCACACTGGAGTACTACATGTACTGCACGCCCCACATACAGGACTGCATGCCCAGAAGTGCCCGGAACACCCCACATTGCACAGCCAGAAGCGCCTGGCTGGAGTTGCACTTAAAAAAGGCACTATTCCGACTTAGAAAATAAATTTGACTTGAGAACAAACCTACAGTCCCTAGCTTGTTTGTAACCCGGGGACCACCTGTATAGTCAAGAACAGCACAGGCACCATAATTTACGTGTTTGTGTCATCTGAGCAAGCATCGCAGTCCAGCAAGCATAATGAACAAGTATCTTGGTCCAGGAAGCCGATGCTCAAACAAAACAAAATGGCCCCATTCTTCAGAAAAGTAAAACAAATGAGGTAATAGGATGTAAGGTAATACACATTACCTAAAAGGTGTGGTCAAAGCTTTTTTGGTCATACTTCTCTTGTGTGTCAAAAGTGCACCTACCCGTGATCCAGAATCGGCCTCCAGTGGGCTAAGATCCACTGTTGGCTGAAGTCAGAGCCGCTCCAGAAGGGTCCTAACCATATTGTCGGGATCCACCTAGAAGCTTGATTGGCAGGTAGCTCAGCTTCTCAGCAGACAGCTAAGAGCCACAAGCCTGCCTCTCCCGTCGCCTCTCCAGCCCGATGCTCTGGTGAGCATTGGAGGGGCAGAGCAAAGAGTGGTGACTGACAGTCGCTGCTCTCTGCTCAGAGCAGACCGAGAACTGAGCAATCAGTGGTTAGACAATCGCTCTATTCTGGGGGCTTGGAGCCAGTGGGGCACAGCTGCAGCATTGAGGGGTATGTTTACTTTTTTATTTATTTTTTTTAATTTTTTTTTTTCCTGATTCCTAAACTTCCACTTTTGAGCTGATCATACACTAGGAGAATTTCTTAGAATTTTTTTTTTTTTTTGTTTCATTTTAAGAACGTTCAAAATTTCTAATGGTTAGTGTGATCAAATCAATTGTCCTTTTTGACTGCAGTGATGAGAATTTGAAAGAGCGGGATGTGGAAGTCGGCTGCCATCCCTGTCTCATGATAAATGAAAGGCTCTCGGCAGTCTTGAATGAAAAAAAAAAAAAAATGTGTATGAAAAAGTTTGGGGTCCGTGGATCAGCTATATGACTGGAGACCCCCGAGAATTTTCATGTTTCTATAAACATTTGTTTGAATATCTTCTAGTGCATTGCAGTTCCTCCATAGAGATGTTTATTCATCTCTTTCCTGCAGTCACTCCAAACCCGTCGTTATACCCAGAGCATTCAGTAATGGGTATTGAATAATAACATCCTCTAGTCCGCCTTGTCTGTAAAGTAATGGACAGCTTCAATTGTCTGCCATCTTAATGGGAATTGTTAATCGATTAGAATTTCTTGCAAAGACTATTGAAATTGTTCATGCTGTTTTCCAGTTAAAGACCATGTAGTAAGAGCCATAGCAGTGGGTACCATGGAGCCCATTCATACAAGCGGAAAGAGGAGCCAAAATAACATGGTTGCTCATAACCTCCAATCTGATGCTTTAGTTAGCCCATTCCACAGTGGATCCCTTTTCAGAGTGCTGTTAGGCATTCAAGAGGCGATCCCTAATGTGCTGCAACCATAAGCTAAATGCTTGGCTTGCTGTTGTGGCATGGTCCCATTGATTTTGAAAGGCCTGTCAACTTTAACATGCTACATTAAACTGGCAGTGACAAAGCATTGCAGCCCTGGCATGGAGAACAGCCCCCTTTTGGCTATGTTATAGACCTTAGCTGGGAGTTTGAGAGAGGTAAAACTGTGGCTCAACCACCTGCTTTTACTGTGCGTGTGTGTCCCAGCTGCCTTTTGAGAGGGAGAGGATTTTTACTGGCCATTCATAATTTTTTTTTTTTTTTTTTCCATTCACCAAAACAAGATGGAGCAATCCCCCCCCCCCCCCCCCCCCCCCCCCCCCGCATTGGGACATTGTATTTTGAAAGCAGGATTGTCCCGCTGAAACAGCTGATCCACAAAATTTTTTCAGGGTGTCGTTTACGACAAATAACGAACGACACCCTTCAAATGGAGAGACTTACAACCACTTTACCAAAAGTTTGTCAATGAAGGGGAGGCAGTAGCAATCGGCGGTGGGAATGTAGCTTATCTAATCATCATTTCCTTGTACCGGCTCTGACAGGAGTTTCAGGCAGAGTCGTGGAGGTGCATCTACAAATTGTTCCTTAATCTGATTGGATGTGGCTAGGATGGGTGACGTTCTATGTAAACTTGTGAACCAAACATCCCTATATTCATACCCAGCTGCTAATCAGACAAATGTTTAATCCTAAACAACAATGTATTCCAGGAACAAGCTGCCTGAACATACTCTTATCCAGGGTACAAGTGTGGACAGGCCACATACATTATTATTTCCCCTTCAGCAAAACAATACATTTCCAGTGATTCCATATTTCCAGTGCCTTGAAAAAGTATTCATACACCTTGAAATTTTCCACATTTTGTCATGTTACAACCATAAAATGTAAATTCATTTTATTTGGACTTGCAATAGACCGACACAAAGTGGTACATAATTGTAAAGTGGAAGAAAAATGATAACTGGTTTTCAGCATTTTTACAAATATGTGAAAAGTGTGGGGTGCATTTGTATTCACCCCCCCTTTACTCTAATACCCCTAACTAACATCTCGTGGAACCAATAGCCTTCAGAAGTCACCTAATGACTAAGTCCACCTGTGTGTCATTTAATCTCAGTATAAATACAGCTGTTCTGTGAAGCCCTCAGAGGTTTGTTAGTAAACAAACAGCATCATGAAGGCCCAGGAACACACCAGACAGGTCAGTGATAAAGTTGTGGAGAAGTTTAAAGCAGGGTTAGGTTGAAAAAAATCCATCATTCGAAAATGGAAAGCGTATGGCACAACTGCAAACCTATCAAGACATGGCCGTCCACCTAAACTGACAGGCCGGGCAAGGAGATCATTATTCAGAGACGCAGCCAAAGAGGCCCATGATAACTCTGGAGGAACTGCAGAGATGCACAGTTCAGGTGGGAGAATCTGTCCACAGGACAATTATTAGTCGTGCACTCCACAAATCTGGCCTTTATGGAAGAGTGGTAAGAAGAGACATTGTTAAAAGCCATGAAAAGTCTTTGCAGATTGCAAGAAGCCATGTGAGGGACACGGCAAACATGGAAGAAGGTGCTCTGATCAGATGAAACCAAAATTGAACTTTTTGGACTAAAAGCAAAATGCTATGTGTGGCAGAAAACTAACACTGCCCATCAACCTGAACACACCATCCCCACCGTGAAACATGGTGGTGGCAGTATTTTGTTGTGGAGATGCTTTTCTTCAGCAGGGACAGGGAAGCTGGTCAGAGTTGATGGGAAGATGGATGGAGCCAAATACAGGGCAATCTTAGAAGAAAACCTGTTAGTCTGCAAAAGACTTGAGACTGGGGTGAAGGTTCACCTTCCAGCAGGAGAACAACCCTAAACATACAGCCAGAGCTACAATGGAAAGGTTTAGATCAAAGCATATTCATGTGTTAGAATGGCCCAGTCAAAGTCCAGACCTAAATCCAATTGAGAATCTGTAGCAAGACTTGAAAATTGCTGTTCACAGATGTTCTCCAATCTGACAGAGCTTGAGCTATTTTGAAAACAAGAATGGGCAAAACTGTCACTCTCTATAGATGTGCAAAGCTGGTAGAGACACCCCCAAAAAGATTTGCAGCTGTAATTGCAGCGAAAGGTGATTCTACAAAGTATTAACTCGCCAATGCACGCCACAGGTTTCACATATTTATTTGTAAAAATGTTGAAAACCATTTATCATTTTCCTTCCACTTCACAATTTTCCACTTTGTGTTGGTCTATCACATAAAATCCCAATAAAATTCATTTGTTTAGTTGTAACATGACAAAATGTGGAAAATTTTCAAGGGGTATGAATACTTTTTCAAGGCACTGTATCTTGAGCTTTTAGGCAGCCTATCTATACATGAGACATTTGAGCGTAAAAAACAGACTCCAGTCCCTCATCCACATACTTGATGTGAATGGGGGAATCCTCCCGCTGAGCTTTTGTATTCTGACAGCAGATTGACTTCCCTGCCATCGGAATACACTGATCGGGCAGGGAAAACCCACCAAGCTGGTTGTACAGAAGTCGATTCACAACCTCCCTGCCCATACATGGATCCGAATTCAGCCGGCTTTTTTTTTTTTTTTTTTTTTTTTTTTTTTTTTTTTTTTTTACCTGCTTGATGTTCATATTGTCATGAGGGTATTTTATCGATTTTGATCTGGAACTCCGGGCACCAATATATGTGCAGGCTGTCGGGCATTTAGGCGACCCCTGCAACCCTGCTTCAGGGAATCCTATTCCGCCTCGGTCTAAAAACGAAACTTTTACCTTCTCCATCAAGTCTAGCTGAAATAGTTCCTCAAGATGGTGGGCGAGACACAGAATTGGTTTCTACAGGTTTTGTTATAGGAAATTATCATTTTGTTGTTGTTGTTGTGGCCATTATTAAAGGCAGAAGAAAGGACGTTTTTCAAGCACAATGATTGCTTTGTGAACTGTGTGATCATGGGATTTTTTTTTTCACATGCTGCCGCGTTTGGAATTATAATAATGACACTTCAGTCGGGCTTCTTGCAGAATGGTGATAGTAAGTATTAACACCTACGATAGGATTTTCTAGGGAATCCTGATGGGGGAGGGTAGACTGCTGAGAGAATACTACTTCATAAGCTCTTACACTAACAAGGTTTACATGCTACCTGCTTTTATTTGGAGCCTTTTTTTCATGCTGAGCTGCAAAGTCATTAATTTGGCTTATTCAGCTTCTTTGGAAATTATTTTCATATGTATGTGATAAGTTAATGATACTAAAGTGTATTGATTTGTTTAAAAAAAAAAATAAAACATTTATACTTACCAGTTCTGTGCAATAGTTTTGCACAGAGCAGCCCAGATCCTCCTCCTTTTCGGATTCCTCGCCGGAGCTTCTGGCCCCTTCTTCCTGCCGATTGCTCCCACAGCAAGCTGCTTGCTATGGGGGGGACCGGAGCCGCTGTTCTGTGTCCATTCAGACATGGAGCCGTGGTTTAGCTCCACCTCCTCTCTCTCCTCCATTGTCTCACTGACTTTGACGGCAGTGGGAGCTAACTGCTGTCTCAGCCAATGAGGAGGGGGAGTCCCCAGACAGACGAGGCTCTCGTGCAACATTGCTGGATTGAAATTGGGCACAGGTAAGTATTAGAGGTGCTGCTGCACACAAGGTTTTTTTTTTTATCTTAATGCAAAGGATGCATTAACCGCTTCCTGACCGCCTCATGTACATATACGTGAGCAGAATGGCACGGGCAGGCAAAATCCCGTACCTGTACGGGATTTTTTAAATGCCTGCCCATGGGTCGCGTGCGCGCCGCCAGCGGCACGCTTGCGACCCGGTCGGGAGCTCCGTGACCCCGGCTGCAGGACCAGCGGACCCGATCGCCGCTGGTGTCCCACGATCGGGTCACGGAGCTGAAGAACGGGGAGAGGTATGTGTAAACAAACCTCTCCCCGCTCTTCCTACTCTGCCTGTCATTGATTGGCTGTTCCCGGTCATCGGGAAAGCCAATCAATGACGTCAGACGTCAGCCCCGCCCCCTAATGTAAAAAAAAACACACACGTCACAGCCCATAACCCCTCCCCCTAGTGGTTAACCCCTTCACTACAACTGTCATTTATACAGGAATCAATGCATTTAAATAGCATTGATTGCTGTATAAATGACAATGGTCCCAAAAATGTGTCAAAAATGTCCGATGTGTCCGCCATAATGTCGCAGTCACAATAAAAATCGCTGATCGCTGCCATTACTAGTAAAAAAAAAAAATATTAATAAAAATGCTATAAAACTATCCCCTATTTTGTAAACGCTATAACTTTTGCGCAAACCAATCAATCGCAGGGGCGATAAAATACCACCAAAAGAAAGCTCTATTTGTGGGAAAAAAAGGGACGCCAATTTTGTTTTGGAGCCACGTCGCACGACCGCGCACTTGTCAGTTAAAGCAACGCAGTGCCGAATCGCATAAAGTGGCCTGGTCCTTTGGCTGCCAATTGGTTAACATAAAAATTCTTCTGACTTTAGAACCACTTTAAGGATTTGGGTCCAGCATTCAAACCATTAGCATTTACTATTGAATAGACCGTTCAAGTTTGCAGCAGTCTAAAAAAATGTATTTCATGTTGTTCATAATAACATTAAGCCACACATTATCTTTATGCACATCCACATAATTAATCCTTCCATTGCGAATAAACAGGAGGGCTATATGTAATGTCAGTGTATCCTATATTAAGGCCAACTGTACAACGCGTTTTGAGGTTTATACGCTATATGAGAGGGGGCATTGATGGCAAATCAAATAAAGTTCACAATCAATATGCTAACATAAACGAATAGACTTGAAACCTGGTTACTTAAAGTGTAGAAAGAATACTATGTGGATATATGGCCTGTGATACATATTTATGTGATTTTTCGTGAACACTTGTTATCCTTTTTGCTCATCTTCCATTCAGCCTTGATGGAGGCCATTCTTATAATGGCCTTATCCATACTAAGCTAAGAGTATTACCACTGTTCTAATACTATATGTGGTCTAGGCTCTACAATAATATTTTAATTGGCTGTTGAAAGCCTGCATGTCTTTGGGCAAGTGTTATATTCATTCTCTACTATACTGTGTACTCTCTTATCCTGATGTGATGGAGATATTGCCCTTAGCAGCTAATCGGCTTCCCTATCATGTTCTAAAAGCCTGTTAAAGGGTAAGGTCACCTTTTTCATGAAAAATTGGGTTTACTATCTCCAATATCCTGACTACCCTTCCAGACCCCACTGACATAGCAGCTGTAATGCCCTGTGCTGCCAGTGTAGCAGGCCAGTACACAGCCCTGGAGTAAGTATTCATCATATTGCCTGCAATGGCAATGCTTATTGGTCAGTGTAACCATACTGTCCAATGAGAAGCGCTTCCTTTTTTTTTTTTTTTTCTGGGACACATTACCAGAAGAAGCACCCTCAAGGTGTATGTATCTGAAGGTGGGGTGGCCAAGGTATGTAGTGTTAGTTCACCACCTATTTTTTTTTTTTTTCGTGGAAAGGTGAAAAGTAGAATACAGCTGGTTTTCAGCAAGAACCAGCTCCAGACTTTCCTCTAATTGTATAAAATGCCCCCAACTATGGAAGGAAACTAGTGTAGACCTTTCCTGATTTATTTTATATGGAACGTGAACGCACCTACTTTTGGGTGAAAACGTGATGGGGATGGAAATAGAGAGATATATCTATCTATCTATCTATCTATCTATCTATCTATCTATCTATCTATCTATCTATCTATCTATCTCTATATCTCTATATCTATCTCTCTCTATCTCTAATATTATACTTTTTTTTTTCTTTCCCTCTGACATACACATGAGATCATGCTGTCTAGGAAATTCCCAGAACAACCTGAACTCAGAACATAATAAAATAATTGACTTTCTTGCTCTAGGCTGCATGAAACCTGGTGCTCAAGAGTCTGCAATCCAATCTCCCATCACCTCTTGGGGAAATTGAGGAGAATGCTGCAGGACACTTTCCTTTTGCATGCATTGCAGATATCATACCGTCTACGCCTTCACTCATTTTGTCTAAAGGGAAAAAGAAAAAAATTGATTTATTATGCATATAAATGAATGTGACTCTCGCCAGTGGCAAGAGTCCTCATTTCACAGAGCTGGCAGTACATCAGTAATTAGATAACTGATGGATAGCTCCTCACGCCAAACACAACAGCTCCATCTGAGCTTTCTGCTTATTAATTCAGAATTTCTTTCCTGTCTTTGGGTAAAATGTCCCTGTAGGCTTTAGATTACAAAGACACAACTGCTTAAAGAAGTGTTTATAGGTTACGTGTGATGAACCTTATTGATGGTTACTGAAGCTTGTATTTCTGTAAGTCTAGAGCAAGGGTTTTATAGGAGTCCTCAACTGCAGCCGTTGATTTCAACAAAGGGCCACATATTATGTTCAGTGCATACAATGCTAGAAAAGATTCTGCAGCTCACATACTAGACGAAATGATGCTTGGAGACTGCAACATTCTACAGGTTTGGTTGCACACTGGAAATCTAGATAGACAGACTGGGAACATGAACATCACGCCATGGGTGTCCGCAGAACTTTTTTCAGGGGGGGCATCATGTTAAAGCGGAGCAACACCCGTTTTTTAAAACCTATAATAAACAAAAAAATACTCACCTTCCTCGATCCGAAACGGCAGGTTTTATTTTTTTTTATTTTTTTTACTTACCTTTAGTTGTTGTTGTTCTTTGCATCCATCGCTTCCTGGTCCCTCGGATATGGGCGGGGATATTACGGCTATTACGTAATATCCCCTAGCCCGCACTGTCTCCTGGGAGCTTGTGTCATAGCTCCCAGGAGTCAGTGCGGCTGCCTGGCCTGAGATCGCGCGAGACTTCGAACCGAACGCGACGGCATCACGACGCTGCTGACGACGCTCCTATGAACGGTGTACTGCGCATGCGCGAGATTAGAGAGAGGCGTGAATGAAATCCAGGAAGACAATGCCCTGGAGTATTCACATGCCCACACGCAAGATGGGGATGAAGCCGGAAATGTATATAAAAGTGTTTTTTAGACATAGAATCCGAACGGCCAAAGTCAGACAGACAGGAGGTGAGCTAATGGTTTACAAATCATTTTATTAAGCAATCCCCATTAAAAAAAAAAACGTCAGGGGCAGTGTAGCTCCGCTTTAAGGTCACCCATGCAATATAAAAAGATGTTCATTCTCTAGGCTATATTTTATATGAGCATGGTATGCATGGCCTGAGTAATTTCCAATACAACAAGACACTGAATTATCTCTTGTATAACACATCTTTCTACTGGAAAGATATGTGTTTTATATAAGAATTCAGCTTCACTTTGTATTGGAAGCTACTCAGGCCAGGCGTACCCCAGTCCATGCCCATATACATATAGCCTAGTGAATGTACATCTTTTTATATTGCAATACATCTGTTGTGGCCATATTTTGATCTTGATGAAAACGGCCTATACAAAGAGAAGAAGATGAATTATCGCTTAACATACAGACATATCTTTCCAGTAATGGCTGTCCAACTTTCCAGCAATATATAAATCAAAATGCTCCTCCTAACAGCTGTTACCTGTGATTCTTCTGTTGCTTGCAACTGTATATGCCACTCCAGATTAGGATTTCCTGCGATGCGATGATGAGTAGGCACTGGCAGCGTATAACTCAGCGGCTCGGCCACTGAGTGGGCAGCGCTGGCTGAATCTACACATGTACACAGGCAGCCAATCGCTGAAGAGGAGCAGCGGAACGGTCATGCCATCTCATCCGATGATTGAGCCGGGGGTGAGGGAGGAATATGTCTGTGATTGTAAGCGATCACCTTGTAAAATAACCCATTCAGTTTGAAAAAAGAAATAAAAGGCATAACCTTTTATGCATAGATATAAAAAAAACATTATAAATACCGTCTTCGTCTTCTTCCCTCTGTTCTCAGCTGCATAAGGATCTAAGAGAGCTGGGGGAGGAGAAGTAGAAGTACACTGGTCTGCCCAGTAAATGGGTGTGTGGGGTGGAGGGGAGTGGGTGTCGGGGCAAGTCTGATCATTGGAAGAGAGCCCAAGTTCCCAGCACAGCTAGAGAACTGACCACGGTGTGTTCTGCATTGTGTGGTCAGTTTTAAATAGGAAAGCAAGAAGACTGGCAGGAACACCGAGGATTTCACCCAAAGGAAGCAATACAAAGAGAATAGGATACTTTTTCATACAAGTACATGGTACAGCAGTCGCATATCAGGAATATGAAATGTTGGGTTTACTTATTCTTTGCGGTCTGGAACCAAAATAAAGTTCTTCACTTTTGTACTCGTGCATTATTACACCTGGATGGGAACATAAGCCGAGAGCAGTAGGTTGCGTCCCCTGTCTGCGTTTCAGTGCTGCAGTAGTTGCCATGTAGCATTTTTATGAGGACAACTATATAAATGTCCTCAGGGTCACTTTAACCTTTTTGCTGCAAGGAGTCTTTGCTGTTAATGAATGTATGTTTAGCCCATAACGGATTATGTGAAGTCCTACAGCTGTGATCATGTCAGAAGACGAGGGAGACTTTGAAATGTCTTTACATACAGGCAGACCTGCTGTATTAGGAGACATTTAAGCTGCTTTGTACTGAAGAAAACTGATTTGTAGGGACCCTGCACAGATGGCAGTTTACTCCCTGTCTGAAATGTGATTCTTTTTTAATTTCCCCAGGGCTCTTCCTGTGAAATACGTCTCGGTAGGATCTTTGGGTCTTTCCGATCTCATTTTCACTGATTTTCTTATCTGAAATCAAATGAAATCTGATTAGAACGCTAAGTAGCAGCCATTCGATGTCAGAGGAGAACAGATATTCCCCTGTCTCTCAATACGTGCCATAACGTCGCTATTATTACAACCTACGAGAAGTCACACTGCTGATAAAGTCCATAGGACGCATTCGACACGAGATTTTGTGATTCCAGACACTGCGTCCTTCACTTTGACCTTCCCATCTAGAGATTTGTCATTTGTCTCTTTCTGTAGAAGCTGAATTTACACTACAAAGGATCTTAGTTCTTTCTTCTTTTTAGGTTTCTGGTATAAGATAAAAGCAGAACAATGTTTCATAACAAGGAACTGTTGAAATAAAGTACTACCAATTAAAACTTTGACCTCCTTCCCTTGCATTGTAAGGACAGCCAGTATGCAGTTCACAACCTGACACACTGAACCATTCTGTATCCACGTCTCCTGATCTATAGGGCAACCAATAAATCTTTGTGTATACAGAAACTTAAAATGTGACCCACTATTGCATAGGGTTTCACATTCACACTTCAAAGACTCATGCATACTAGGGGTTTAACTCCGGTGCATCCCCCTTAAATTGATGCTAAATGCATACGGTTTAATTTTACATTGTCCCTTCTATTTCTCTATATGGATGATGCCAATGTAATTATTTTAATTAACAAAAAAAAAAATATTTTTCCTAATCAGTATAAAGCTGTCACATGACCCAGCTCGTTCCCAGCCTGTCTGCAGAGAAACGTAAGCAGGATGAGCTTCTAAAACTCTGCTGCTGGTCACATGTTCAACAAAAAAATACAGAGAAAAAATAAAGAAATATTCATAAACTTTTAAATTGTTATACAAATATATATTTGAAATCAAATTTTTATTTTTTGGCAATAACGTGGTGTGAGCGGATTTCTGCCAGTCACAGGCTATGTTGCGCCCCTCCAGCCCACATGTGTGAGTCTAAAGTCACATGGGCTCAGATGTGATGGGGAGTATATGCTCAGCATAGAAACTCACTGAAAACTGAGCATGTGCAGAGTTGCCACTACAGCTGCAAAATCCCTAGCTGAATTAGGGACATGAATAGAAGGTGGAGATAGAGAGCAGCAGGCTCAACCTGTTTTTTTGCAGAATACAGAAAACAAATCCTCAGTGACTGAGTGAGTATGAACAGCATGTAATGCAGCATTTTATTGATAGATTTTTTTTGTGATGTGGGTTTAGTGACACTTTTTCATTTTTCTGACCCACATTATATTTATGAACATTGCATGGTGCTTGGTGGGTCCTTTTTAGGCAAAGTACCAAGGAAGTTCGGGAGATCTCCCAGAGTGCGGAATGTTACAGATTTTCCGTCGTGTGATACAAAGAGCTAAACGGGGAAACCCCAGCAATACTTAATTTGCTTAGCATGTAGGGCGCCTGTTAGTGGCTTCAGAGCCTGGCGCATGTCCAGAGTCAGCTTAGAGAGGTCTGGGAGTAGTGTGACTTGAGTGCCATTGAAATGGTGTCTTGTGTGCGAGCTGCTTGCATGATGTCCGCTTTAATGGCGTAAAAGTGCACCCTGCAGATGACATCTCTGGGGTATTTTGGGTTCTTCGGGCCTTGGGCCCTATGGATGCAGTCAAGTTCCAAGGGAAGAGTCCTTAGGCTTTTGGAGCAGTTCATTGAACATGGTGGTAGCAACGGAGGCTAGATCCTTTGTTTCCACGGATTAAGGGAGGCCGCGTATACGTATGTTGTTGCTTCTAGCCCTATTTTCCTGGTCTTCCTGATGATGTGTCAGTTGTTGAATTTGCAAGGTATGTTCTAGCAGAATGGCCTCATGTGAGTTTAGTGTGGAGATCGTGTCCTCCGCTGTGTGTTTTTGACTTCTAGCCTGTTAGTGACTTCTGCGCAGTTCTGACATTTCCTGTTGTATGAGTGCTCAAGCCGCTTGACACAGAAAATCAAAAATCGCTTAAAAATCGTGGCTGGTTGGCAAGGCCTTAATAGAGGCTTCCATGTCCCAGCTAACATTGGAGCGCTATGATTCAGGAGACAGGCAGCCAGAGCAGACCGAGCCATGTTCTGACTCTGGAGGGGATCGGGTGCGTTGTCTGGCCCTCATGTGGGGGGATGAGTGCTGTGAGGCCGCATGGGAGCCTGAGGAACTGGACGGCGCTTTCTTGGATGAGGGGGGGCTGCTCTGACTCGACCCTAAGCGGCTGATCTCCCCTTCCTTATGCTGATCGGGTGTGTTGCGACTCCCCACACCTTTCCTCCCCATTACAGACTTGTAGGGATGCCGGGAGCCGGGGGGGGGGGGCCTGGTGTGTGCGGGAGCCGAGGAGGGAAGCGCCCCATCTCTCCGTGCACTTGGCCATGTCCCTGACCAATTTCTGTCTGATGTCATTCAGCCAGTCCGGGCTCTGGATCGATTTGGCTTTTACAGTCGGGATCCACCCAGATGCCTGGACTGGCAGCTGGCTCCGCCTCTCAGGGAGCCATTTAGAGCCTGAGCCAGCCGCTCCTGCCCCCTCCATAGCCCAGTGCTCCAGTGAGCGCTGGAGGGGAGAGCGGAGAAGGTTGAGAAATGAGCAATCAGCGTTTTTTTTTGATTTGCTCAGTTCTCAGTCTTAGAAGTGGCTGGGGACAGATGCAGCATCGGATCGATGCTGCATCCACCTACGCGAGTATAAATGTTTTATTTATTTTTAAACCCCATGCTTCTCTTTTTTTAATTACTGTATATAAAGCTTGGATTCCCTCTACGGTATACAGGATATATATTCAATATTTATTGCACAAATGAGGCTATTCCACACAAACCTTTTAAATTCATGTAAAATCTTTCCTATCGTGGCATTGCTTTTGGAATAAAGTACTAGCTCATTGTAATTCTTATTGCAATAAAGCATACAGACTTTTCACATGGCTCGTGGCATATGGTACACCATTCAGTAAAATATACAGTGCTATATAATTTAGAATGCAATATGGCCTATGATGGAGCCGGAGTTCCTTGATATGTTTATTGATTTCATCCAAATAGATCTTGTTCAGCCATGCACCTTGCTTGCCTTGTATTTATAACTCAGGCTCGAATTACAATGTGTTCATTTTTGTATTCTAAGAGCAGTGCCCCATGCTGGGACAGATTTTCAATGTTTGTGTGGAATGTTATGTACAGTAAAAATTTAATCTACGGTGTATACTTTGTAGATGTGATAGAATGTAGTCTGATGTTCCTCCAGGTGGATTCTCTTTAAAGGAAATGTATGCTTTTTATAGCAGGAATATGCAATTAGCGGACCTCCAGCTGTTGCAAAACTACAAGTCCCATCATGCCTCTGCCTCTGGGTGTCATGCTTGTGGCTGTCAGTTTTGCAATGCTTCATGGGACTTGTAGTTCTGCAACAGCTGGAGGTCTGCTAATTGCATACACCTGCTTTTTATAGCATTCCAATTATGGCATAACATCCGACAGAGAACCAAGTGGAAGGAGCGTTTTTCGAACTTTCCCTAATTTTTTTAGTATTTTTTTTTTTTTAATGAATACCTATTAGGCTATTGGGCTACTACTTCATGATATTTAATAATCAGTCTAATATGTAGGAAAATAGCCATTTTTGTTTTTTATTTTTTCTGCTTGTATACTGCATCAATCTCTGTAAACAATTGGGAAGACACTTACGATTGCACGTCCTGTTGGGACGTAAGCAATTCATTGATGGGTTGCTGTAGCTGATCTATCTGTAGCCTCCCGAAGAAGTGTACATTTTTTACACCGGCAGCCTATCGCAGGATTTATAGAAAGAACAGATTTTTTGAGATTATTTGCCAATTTTTTTTCTCATATAGACAGTGACCTAAGATTTCAGCAGTAAAAGGCAAGTTCAGCCGGTAAATGAAGATGAAGTGGGAATGTGCGCTTCTTCTCATGTCATTCACCCTTTACAAGCAGGTATTATAGATTTTAGTGACTGCTGTGTAAATGGAGTTATCTCTTTCCCGCAGGCATTTGGACAAGTCCATAGTAACCATAAGAAGGTGGCAGCAGATGGGGAGAGTCGAGAGGAAACGCTGATACAGGAATCTGCAACCAAGGAAGAATATTACATGAAGAGGGTCCTGGAACTGCAGACGGAGCTGAAACAATCCCGAAATGTTGTTGCCAATACGCTGTCTGAAAACGAGCGCCTCAATTCACTGGCTCAAGAGCTGAAGGAGGTAGGAGCACAGAATTATTCAAAATGAAAGCAAGCAGCACTAAGATTCTAATAATGTAACTTGTTTGCAATTTCTAATGCTTGTTGTAGGGCAAATAATAGAAGCCAATAAGCGAGAAAACAATGCCTACAAAAAAATAGCTTGCCAATCTGGAAAGAGGGGGTCTTGTTCTTTGTCCACACAGCATCCCTGTGTTGTCACTACTTTCTCTGAACAGAATTTCTCTATTTCTGGCATAGACATTCCTTATATAAACAGCCTCTCTGACTCTTAAAGCTCAACTCCAGGCAGATATTAAAGACACAAATTAATTCAGCTTTGTATTCATTAATACTTCAATAAATGTATTTTTTATTAAATGCAAACCCTGTAAATAACTGGGTTCGACTTGGTGTCAGCCTGTGCAGCAAAGCTTGGACAGAGGAAGAAGCTGCAAAAGGAGCCAGTCAGCTGTGCTGCAATTCTCAAATGCTAGAAAGAGGAACACTTGCAATAGGAGACAGCAGAGCATCAGAGATAAGGTATAGGCATGCTGATTTTTCTTTCCTTGTCCATTCACAGGCAGGGAGAACAAGTTCTGTAAGTGTTACTTAAAGGTTGAAGGTTTTTCAGCATGCAGCTTCCCCCCCAGTACTTGTCTGAGCCCGATCCAGCGACGTGCACAAGAGCAGCTGTCAATCACAGCCGGTCAGGAGGGAGCGGGGTGCGGGAATGAGCCACACTTTGTCTCCCATAGACACACAGAGGCGTCTTGGGAGCAAGCGTGCACGAGTGCCCCCAGAGCATGCAACAGGAAGTGCGGGCGGGGGACCTGAGAACAGGAAGTGCGGGCGGGGGACCTGAGAACAGGAAGATCGGGCTGCTCTGTGCAAAACCATTACCGTGTGATGTGTTTATTTTAAAGAAAACAAAATTAAACTTTTAGAACCACTTTAAGGCCCCTTTCACGTGACAAGCCTGCTCAGATCCACCTGTCCGTTTTTATTTTATTTTTTTCAGGCGGATCTAAGTGGGCAACCATTGACTCCTATGGGCAGGCGGAGATGTGTTCACTGACACCGGCCTGCCATCCCATCCGCTAAAATCAGATGTATGGCGATACGTTCAGCCATCCGTCTGGGGGATCGGATCTGATGAAAATGGACATGCTGTCCGTTTTCGTCTGATCTCCCCATAGGAATCAGCAAAGCTCTGGCATGTCCCTTCCTGCTCAGTGAGCAGAGACGGGCCTGTCATCCGTCGGCTCAGCGGAGATCAACTGAGCGATCTCCCGCTGAGCTGGTGGACTCCGCTGAGCGGATCTGCCTTGTGTGAAAGGGGCCTAAATCGGTAATAAAATCAAAACCAAAATTTTTTATATATTGCAGCTTACCAATCATCCAGATATTCTGTTTTGCCCTGGTGATCTGGCCTAACAGATTTAGATACACTAAACTAATTGAAGCCAAACTCCAGCTCCCACTGTACTTACACAAGCAGTTACAGCAACAGATATTTTTTTCTTTTTCTTTTGGAATAAAGGTTTTGCATAAATGTATAAAAGCTGACCATTTTGTGTAAGCACCCCTGTCAGTGTTAAATGGTTTGTCTCAACACTCTAACTGCTACATGTTCTGCAGGAGAGCTTGTTCTGTTAAACAGGCTTATTGGCCAGGTGAAAAAGGAAAATTTTAAGAAAATGAATGCAGCCACCACATCTAAGAATTGGTAAGCTGCAATATAATAAATGTTTGCTTTTAGGATTGATACGGCTTTATCTAAAAGAGAAGAAACGGCTGCTAACCAGTATAAAGTGTTAGCGCTTTGAGGTAGAGATATCTGCAGCCTCCTCCTGTTTGATTTACTGCAGCTAACCCTGGCTGCTGTAGTGAAGCCAAATTCACCAGTGCAATTTTACATTTTGGGTAAGATTTTATGCTAATCTGTCCTTTATTCTTTATATTGGAACCTAAAAGTAATGCCCAAGAACAGCTCCCCAAAACGTCTGCTGTTGCCTTCGTTGTTTTCAATTTACTAAGGGGCCGTGAATTCGGGCCTAACCTGCCCAGCCACTGGCCCTTCGTGGCTAGGAAAGTGCACTTGGGGACAATGGGGCTTGGCACAGGAGTTGTGATCTCAGTGGCAATCTGAATAACAGGATTGTTTTTTTATTCAGTTGCTGCAGTACTACTGGTAACAAACAGTTTTCAAGCAGACAAAATATTCACACCACCATCGTATTATGCAATTTTTTTTCAGAGTACATGGAACCAATTACATCTCTCTCAGCCCCAGATAGTCATAACATCTGTGTAATGACCTTACCACAGTCATACATATTTGCTGTAGAGGCAGATTCATCATAAACCAATTTATTCACCGAGATGTGGATCATAGGAAGCAAGCTGGGAATCTGGTGAAGCCCACACTTTCAAACCCCATGCAGGTAGTGTCTCTGCTGGCAATATAATTCAGGACTCGAGTTGTGCGAGGCAAGAGCACTCGCCACATTCCACGGCAATATTTGCTGTTGCTTGCTGGCTGATTGTGTCATTGCTGTTCATACCCTTATTAAACAGGAGCAGTCTGGGTTTCTCAGACCACATGATTCTCTGCAAACACGAGCCACTTCAAGGCAGCAGGAAGGTGACATTACTTAATGAAGTGGAAATGCAAATAGTGCTTGACATGAATTCTTATGCCATGAAATTTAATGCAAGCTAAAATTGTTTACTGAAGGGAGACATTGGCCAAATCCTTGGCTGCTCTGACCCATCTGCAAACATCTTCACTTGCGCTTTTAAGATGCTGGCTGCCAGCTAAGTGAAAATTACAGTGCTCAATCGTGTGCCTTAGCTGTGTGTTACTTCTCTGGGTGTGCAGTATCCATACCTGTCTGATGAACACATCCTGGATGTTCGCAACTAATGGTCACCATGTATATGGAGGCAGAGTAGAGACTAAAGTAAATTACATTTTGCAGTGACCGTTATTTACGCTGGCTGATATTTCTATGTTTTACATCCACTCTTAAGCCCCATACACACGGTCGGAAAATCCGACCACCAAATCCATCGGATTTGGTCCGACAGTTTTAGTCCGACACTGGTGTTGCATACACACGGTCGGACAAAGTTGTCGGAAAATCCGATCATTCTGAACGTGGTGACATTTGTTGCCTACGACGGGACTACGTAGAGGCTAGTAGCCAATAGCTTTGGTCTTGTAATGTGATCTGAGCATGCGTGGCACTTTGTCCGTCGGAATTCGCTACACACGATCGGAATTGGTGTGATCGGACTTTGTTGTCAGAAAATGTTTAGAGCAGGAGATACAACTTTGTCCGTCGGACAATCCGATGGAAAATGTCCGATGGTGCCTACACACGGTCGGAATTTCCGACAACATTGTCCAATAGGACAGAATCCATCGGAAAATCCGACCGTGTGTATGGGGCTTTATAAGTTACAGCCTTCATTCAGCTTCTGGGTGGTCTCGGCACCAAAAAGGCCCATTCCTCCTAAGTGAGATATATTTTATTTACGGGTGAAGCTGTCTGGTATGTTTTCAATACTAGTTTAATTAAATGAGGGGCGCTAGTACCAACATGAGATACTAAATTAATTAATAGGTTAATTAATTGTATATTCTGAACTGTATAGTAGAGACTAAGAGCTTATTGAAAAAAGGTGTGCAGACACAATATAGATCTACCATGAACTAAGCTAATTAATAACTATTTAAAGTGACAATAGTGAACCACATTTGGTTACTCATACATTACAACCATTATAATGTGAATAATTAAAAATTGGTTAAAGTGTGTTTATACAAACAATAATAACACCAGACACCTAGCGTGACCCAGTGAGGTATAAATTAATTGTTACCCCAGAGATAATTAGCACACAAAATAGAGCTAACCGAGCTCTATTTAAATTATATAATATAAATATAACAAACCCTGTACCTTGTATCACAATGTGTACAACGAAAGTTAATGATCAAGCACTTGTGCCCAATCTAATATATAAAAAGTGCAAACCAACAAAATTGGCAAATAATCCCAATATCTTGGGTACATCCAAAAAACGTGAAAAATATTATATAAATTAGACAGTGTTAATTGATATAACGCAAAGTTCATATAGTAGTCCTTGCTGTAAAATGCCACAATCACTCCTGTAGATATAGCTTGTGCACCATCACCAGACAAATTCTCGATCCACCCAATGTGAGAACCAGCAGTATTAAATGGCCTCTTACCAAATGGAGTTGATTACTTTGTTTAGAAGCAATCAAATGCGCTTTCACAGGATTGTGCCTGTACACTGAGTGACACACCCTCACTCAAGGGCTCTCTTCCCTCTATCAGACCAGCTCAGATGGAATGGATTGGAAACATATATGGGAATATAAAGAGAGGCGCACCTCATAGCGTAATAACGTTTTTATTTAAAAAATAGCATAAAAAAACACAGCAGCCAATTGCTCACTTACATTTTCCAGTGCCTACCCGGCACTGAGGCTACTTGCGATATGTTAAAAGATTCGATGGAGCAGCGGATCCTTCCCTCGTGGCGTGCGTCTCTAGCGTGCGTTCCACTCACCAGACAACCAGAGCCAATATCACAGGAAGTCCAGCAATAGTGCATCCAAAGATACAAAGTGATCAGGTACCGCCTACCGACGTACGTTTCGTGTTTGTCACGCCACCCTGAAGACGTGACAAACACGAAACGTACGTCGGTAGGCGGTACCTGATCACTTTGTATCTTTGGATGCACTATTGCTGGACTTCCTGTGATATTGGCTCTGGTTGTCTGGTGAGTGGAACGCACGCTAGAGACGCACGCCACGAGGGAAGGATCCGCTGCTCCATCGAATCTTTTAACATATCGCAAGTAGCCTCAGTGCCGGGTAGGCACTGGAAAATGTAAGTGAGCAATTGGCTGCTGTGTTTTTTTATGCTATTTTTTAAATAAAAACGTTATTACGCTATGAGGTGCGCCTCTCTTTATATTCCCATATATGTTTCCAATCCATTCCATCTGAGCTGGTCTGATAGAGGGAAGAGAGCCCTTGAGTGAGGGTGTGTCACTCAGTGTACAGGCACAATCCTGTGAAAGCGCATTTGATTGCTTCTAAACAAAGTAATCAACTCCATTTGGTAAGAGGCCATTTAATACTGCTGGTTCTCACATTGGGTGGATCGAGAATTTGTCTGGTGATGGTGCACAAGCTATATCTACAGGAGTGATTGTGGCGTTTTACAGCAAGGACTACTATATGAACTTTGCGTTATATCAATTAACACTGTGTTTTTTCTAATTTATATAATATTTTTCACGTTTTTTGGATGTACCCAAGATATTGGGATTATTTGCCAATTTTGTTGGTTTGCACTTTTTATATATTAGATTGGGCACAAGTGCTTGATCATTAACTTTCGTTGTACACATTGTGATACAAGGTACAGGGTTTGTTATATTTATATTATATAATTTAAATAGAGCTCGGTTAGCTCTATTTTGTGTGCTAATTATCTCTGGGGTAACAATTAATTTATACCTCACTGGGTCACGCTAGGTGTCTGGTGTTATTATTGTTTGTATAAA
The DNA here is from genome assembly GCA_028564925.1 of Lithobates sylvaticus. NCBI lineage: Eukaryota > Metazoa > Chordata > Amphibia > Anura > Ranidae > Lithobates > Lithobates sylvaticus. The sequence continues at coordinate 60,095,898 of CM053032.1, forward strand.
CACACTTTAACCAATTTTTAATTATTCACATTATAATGGTTGTAATGTATGAGTAACCAAATGTGGTTCACTATTGTCACTTTAAATAGTTATTAATTAGCTTAGTTCATGGTAGATCTATATTGTGTCTGCACACCTTTTTTCAATAAGCTCTTAGTCTCTACTATACAGTTCAGAATATACAATTAATTAACCTATTAATTAATTTAGTATCTCATGTTGGTACTAGCGCCCCTCATTTAATTAAACTATCAATTAAATCATCTAGATTTCATAGGGAGCAGCTGTACTGGGTTTATAGTATTAATATTAGTATAGACCTTTTTGAATTATCCTAAGCGCGGAGCCAGACAAGCCAATGTGAGTGGCCGTCTACAATTTTTCATGTTTTCAATACTACCAACAGCAAAATCTCTCTCTGCCATAATTCTCAATTCTGCTCCTGTACACCTGGTAATTCGGGGTGTTCCCACCTTTTGTATGTCGCAGTGCCTCTTGCTGCATTCTTCAAAATGGAGTGATAACCCCTTATAATAGACACAGCAGGGTTGCTACCCAACGATTCAAAGGCAAGTAGTCTCCAAAACATTCCCAGAGAGACATAAACGGTCAGGTGTTTTAACAGTTTATTTGGCTATACTTCTCTTCTGGATGCACATTTTTGTGCTTTTCCGTGACCCAGACTTCGCTCTCAGTGGGGCAAAGCCTGCTGTCAGCTGACGTTGGAGATCCACTGTCCCAGCTGCTCCCACCCCCTCTACAGCCTAGCACTTCAGTATGCGTTCGAGCAGGGATTGGTGACTAATAGTCGCCACTCTCCACTTGGCAATCGGCGTTCATGTGATCGCTCTGTTCTTGGGATTAGAGCAGATTAGGGACAGCCTCTGTCACGTCACATTCGGCTACCCATCACATTTTGCTACCCGATGGAGTGCGCATGCGCGACACCGCCATATGCATTCCAACTGTTGTAAGACACCACTTTGCCTCGCTTCACTCGGCATAATTAGAAGCTAACTCTGTGTCCACTTGGATGGCGGGGCTTGAACCTGGACTCCAGGGGTGTGAGCACAAAATTCTGCACAAGAGCAGATCGCCACAGAGTTGGAACGCATATGGTGGTGTCGCGCATGCCCAGTCCAGCGGGTAGCCAAATGTGATGGGTCATCATGTGACAAAACACCTCCTATCAAAAACAAAACTCTGTTTTGAGTGTACTTGCCTTTTTAGAAGTGAAACTTAAGTCCACTAGGTGGTTGGGGTTCTTGCCACTAAGTGCAAATGTGCACAGAAGGCTTGCACGTTATGGTACACTGACCTACTAGCTCCTCCGCTACCGGCAGGTTCATGCTAGCTTACACTGCTCCATCCTTAGCTACCATCTTCGCCCCTGGGGAAATAGTAACTTTTGTGCATGTGCACAGTTGCATTGTCCCTGGCACCTGGTTCCATTTGTCAAATGCTGTAAATAATCTAGGATTGTAAACCTCACTATATATGCTCCATGCAGGGTACAAACAACAACATTGCTAGGACCAATAATTTTTTTTTTTTTTTTTTTTTTTTTTTACATTTAAAAATGCCTTTAAAAAAAACATAAATCCAATGTGCTTCTATCTTCCTGTTTTGGGCTGACAACATAGTGCCTTTTCTGTACTGAATTTGCACCAGCATTGTCAGCCCTGCCTGCTGGACTATAGAACCTTGTCTATCCACACCTTCCTCTGTCCCACTCCACAAAGGGGTTAATTTACTAAAAGTGGAAAGTACAAAATCTAGTGCAGCTCTGCATAGAAACCAATCAGCTTGTAGTTTTTACTTTTTGCTGGCAGGAAAACGCTGCTTTTAAAATGCAATTTTATCAGCGGTTTGCATTGGCGTCAATGTGCGTTTAGCCGCGTTTTTCTGCCCCTATTCAAATTCAGTGGCTCCCTATGGAAGCCCACTGATTTGAATAGAAGTCACACCAGAAGTCTGATCATGATGATCCGACTTGCGGTGCGATTTGTGTGCTGAGGATGAAGGGGAACCCCTGCCAAAATTCAAAAAATGTTTTTGATGATATCGGATGATACCAGACCCCTCGGTCTGGTATGGATTTTAAGGGGAATCGCCTGCCGAAATGAAAAATGGTGTGGGGTCCCCCCCCAAAAAGCTATACCATAACCCTTATCCGAGCATGCAGCCCGGCAGGTCAGGATAGGGGGGGACGAGTGAGCAACCCCCCCCCCCCCCCCCTTGACCATACCAGTCCACATGTTCTCAACACGGGGAGTGGGTGCTTTGGGGCAGGGGGGGCCCTGCGCTCCCCACCCGAAAGCACCTTGTCCCTAATATTGATGAGGACAAGGGCCTCTTCCCGACAACCCTGGCCGGTAGTTGTCAGGGTCTGCGGGGGCTTATCGGAATCTGGAAGCCCCCTTTTTAAGAAGGTGGGCCCCTGATATCGACCCCCACCCTATGTAAATGAGTGTGGGGTACATTGTACCCCTACCCATTCACCTAAAAAAAAAAAGTGTCAAAAATAAACACTGTACACAGGTTTTTAAAGTATTTTATTAAGGCCGCTCTGGCGTTTCTCCAGTCCTACTCCTGTGTGCGCTTTCTTCTCCCTCTTCTGCCGGGTCTTCTCTCTCCGATGTCTTCTCGCTCCTTTTGCCGGGTCTTCTCCGCTCTCTTCTCCCTCTGTCTGTTTTCCGATGTTGACTCAACGCAATCTCCCGGTGTAATGCTGGGTCTGCCGTGTGCAATGACTTATATTGGCATGGGGCGGGGCCCACCTGCCAAATTCATCCCAAGGCCCCACCTCCTTGTGACTTCATCGTCTCATCATGCCCTGAGTGGTGACGTCATAAGGAGGTAGGGCCTCCGGATGACGCCAGCGGCTGCCCCCCCCCCCATGCCAATATAAGTCATTGCACACGGCTGACCCAGCATTACATTGGGAGATCGCGTTGAGTCAACATCGGAAGAACAGAGGGAGAAGACACCGGAGAAGTCCCGGCAAAAGAGCGAGAAGACAGCAGAGAGAGAAGAACCGGCAGAAGAGGGAGAAAACAGCGCAGAGAGGGGAGAATAAATCTGTGTACAGTGTTTGTTTTATTTTTGACCTTTTTTTATTTATTTATTTATTTTTTGGTGAATGTACCCCATACTCATTTACATAGGGTGAGGGGCTGGGATCTGGGGGCCCCCTTAAAGGATAACCCCCCCCATCCGCAGACTCTGGCCAGGGTTGTCAGGAAGAGGCCCTTGGCCCCCAAGGTGCTTTGGGGGGCTTCCCCCCCCCCTGCCCCAAAGCACTCGCCCCCCCCATGTTTAGGACGTGCCATGTGGCCTGGTATGGTCCAGGAGGGGGGCGCTCGCTGGTCCACCCCCACCCAATCCTAACCTGCCGGGCTGCGTGCTCTGATAAGGGTTTGGTATGGATTTTTTTTTTGTGTGGGGGTTCCCCTTAAAATCCATAGCAGACCGAAGGGTCTGGTATCATCTAGGGGGGGGGGCACGCCAATTTAATTTAATTTTTTTATTTATTTTGGCGGGGGTTCCCGTTCATCCTCAGCACACAGGTCGCACCGCAAGTCGAAACATCATGATCCGACTTTTGGTGCGTAGGGAACCATTGATTTTGAACAGAGGCAGAGAAACACCTGACAAGGCTTAACGCTCTGTTTACAGCGTTAACCCGCGTTTAACAGCTTTTACTGGCTTTTCAGGACTGCTCTTGAACGCATTTTTAGTTTATTAAACTCCCCTGCTGATAAACGTCCAAAAACGTCCATGGATGCACGGAAACATAGGAAAACATAGGGGAGTTTATGGGCTGTTAAAAAAAAAAAAAAAAAAAAAACTAAACCCCCGAAAACCTCTGTTTTTGCGCTTCAGTGTGCATGGAGCCTAATTGTAAAAGCTTAATTGAACAAGCTGAAGTTGGTTAGAAGCTGATTGGCTACTACACACAGCTGCACCAAATTTTGTGCTCTTCAGTTTTAGTAAATCAGTGTGTGTAAAAAGGAAAAAAAAAGGGGGGGGGGGTTCTTGGAAGACAGAATTTAGGGAGCATGTATGTAACTAAATGTAAAAAATACAAAAAAATACTAAAAAAGAAGTGCAGTGCAAATGGATAGATTTGAGCTGGCTGCTCACCCCGTATATGATTATAGAAAAAAAGAAGGAAATTCCCCATGGGGTTTTTAGGCAGCAGAGAACACAATTAGTTGGTGAAAAACCAAATAGTTTTTCACCAACTAATTGTGTTCTCTGCTGCCTAAAAACCCCATGGGGAATTTTCTTCCTTTTTTCTATAAGCATGTATGTAACTGACCTTCCAGCAGCTGCCACTCCAAAAAATCTCACAAGCCTGGTAATGTCAAAAGGGGCTGTATATTGCTACAGGAATAAGGTGTAAAAAAAATGCTCAACTTTTTTAACATGAAGGAGCCCTTGAAGTAACATTTTGGGTCCCATGTATATCAGAATAAATAAGGGACAACCCTGGGTGTTTAAATACTTTAACAAATAGATTTTTAGTAATATTTAAACAAACGAGTAGTAATAATGGCCAGCCATGGGCGTCCGCAGAACTTTTTTCAGGGGGGCATCATTTTAGGGTCACCCATGCACCGCCCCTTTTCGACAATGTCATTATCACATTATTATGGTCAGAGTATTACAATCCCTAGGATAAGTAATGGATAATGGCCAACAGGCCCTCTTACCAGACCCAGCGAAAATACAGCAGTGATCACTCCGGCTGGAAGATCGTTCACTCTGGGTTCCCCGGGGGTGACACTTTTCAGTAGTGTAGCATGTCTGTATCCTGGTAGTGGCTCAGTCTTTCTCTCTCTTGTAGCGCTGGGCAGCGTAGCTCTCTCATGACTCCTTGTTCTTTGTCCTGTAGAACTCTCTCCCTCAGCTTTTTTCCAGGCTGCAGTCTCTCAATCTCTCTTGATCGAGCTGTAGCCTCCTCCCTGTGGAAAATGGGGCCACCAATCTTTTGGGACTACATGTACCATGAAGCTTGCCTCTCCTAGTCGTTTGATTTGCCCTCAGTTATGGCCAATAGGGAAGGAACGGAGCGGGCAGGAAGCTGGGCGGGGAACCTGGTGAGAGCCACCGTCTCTTCTCCCTGACAGGAGAATGGATGTGGCGAGCAGGGGAAACCTCTGATAGCCCGCAGCTTGCCTTTCTCTTGTCACAGCACCGCGAGTTCTTTGCTGGACTGATCAGGGAAAAGAGCCCAAAGTCACACTACACTGATGGGGGGGCTTGACAGCACCTTAATGGTGTCTGGCCACTGGCGGGTGGCACCCGGGTGCAGCACCTCAATGGAGACGCAACTGTGATTAATTTAAGATCCGATTCCCTGATTCCGGGGGGGGGGGACTTGACCCTCCTTGTGCCCTACATGCAGACGCCCATGTGGCCAGCAAAGAAATGCATAGTAAAAATTGTAGTGGATTGGTAATCCAGTGGACAAGGGTCCCTTTTGGATTGGTGGTCAGTGGGTGAAAGGTCCCTTTTTGGATTGGTGGTCAGTGGGAAATGGACTTCCTTACAATGGTTATCGTTGCGAGAGGGGGCCCCCTTACACTTGTAGTTGGTGGTGAAAGAAGGACCCCGTTCCACTGGTGTGCAGTGGGAAGAATGTTGCTTTTGTATTGGTGGTCAAAAGGTTAAAAAGATAACTGATGTCAGTGGTTACTGATTTTTATGGAAGAAATTGCTTATTTCTCAAACCCCTAGTAACATCTGGAGGAACCCCTAGGATTCCACAGATTCCTGGTTGAGAGAGGCTGCTGTAGAGCGAGTTTTGTAGTCACATTTGGGTAATGCCTGGACATACCCTTTTTGGAGTCTTTTCAGATTGATTTTATTTAATTTTCTAAACTGAAGTAAGGATGTTTGGCTACATGCAGACAGTTATTACCAGTCATTTGTATAGCATATAAAATGTCAGTCAGTGTAACAATGGTTCACAGCTTGATTTGCTCCCTTTTAAAATAGATACAAAAAGAACCACAGATGTTTTTACCATCTTTTATTCCTAATTTAATGCCCCTTTTATAAATATCTCTCCATAAATCTCTATTCACATTTTAACTTTTTTATTATTGTGGATAATTGAAGAGTGTGCGATTTTTCTCTCGTATGCCTGCAACTTCATTTAACACTTGTTATGCAGTTATTACTCTCTTTCGGTTTTGTAATAATTGCCCTAATTATCTAGGAGGCTGATTGTTATGGTAATTTGGTCTACATTCACTGGCACTAAGTCGCATAGCCCTGCACCACCGTCTCTTTTATGCATAAAGAAATCCTGAGACTTCATTTGTAAATAGAGTAGAAAGCCACATCGGTTTTAGAAATGTTTTTGTGTTTTTAAATTCATAAAAACTGGAGCCATTGCCAATTTTGAACAAGGAATGTTTTAACGAAAATCCACAAAATGTTATCTTGATTGGTTGCGATTGACAGCCCCAATTTTGTGCACCTTTTTCTTTTCTCCATTGTTCTTAAATCTGTCCCATTGTATTTTGAAGACTCCTGTTCCATCATAGCCACATATACACAATATATGGAACAAACATGGGTCATCTTAAAGGCCACACAATGAGAATATCGGACGGAAAAAAACTCATTCAGAGCGATCATCTGTTCGTGGTACACAGCTTTCAAGAGCCAATCGCGTCCGTTTATGTAAAAATATCCAAAGGGACAGGCACGAAAAATTCTTGATAACAGAACAAATGATTTTTGTGTAATTGGTATAGTATTTGTACGATCAAAATTGTGTGACCAAGACAACACCTGAAAACTAAAGCATAAAATACAATGGGCTTTGGATTGGCTGGCTAAAGGAGAGGCCTGTGGCCCTATATGTGGACGATCTCTTGTTGTTCCTTCATGATGCGGGTCATTCTTTGCAGGGGGCGCTCCAGGTGTTACACTCATATTCATTGGTCTAAGGGTAGACTGAACAAAATACCTGCTCTTTCCAATTGGCCTCGCTGCACGACTTACAGCTTCCCCGAACATACCACTACAATGGGTTGAGGAGTTAAGGTATTTGGGTGTACTTGTCTCGCGTTATTATTTCACAACTCGCCACAGTGGATACCAAAGTTTTTTTGTATGTTTGAATCAGATTTTTTCTTTATTTCTGTGGGGCCTGCAAACGCCAAGATATAAATTATCAGCCCTCATGCACCCTCAATCTCGGGGCGGCCTAGCTTTACCAGACTGTTATAAATACTTTTTGGCCACCCAATTAGTTACTGCTGCCTGGTGGTTATGTCCAGATAGGACTAACCCTGCCACCATGTTGGAAGCTTCAGTGGCATGGAGGCCCTCCAATCTCTTTTTTGTTTTAGAGGTACTCAAGCCCCTTACTCTTTGACCCCCCTGCATGCTTGCTACCCTTCGGGCTTGGAAGGAGAAAAATGTTCCAAACTTGCGGGGTTGCCCAATGCTCCCTAACCCCTCGTCACATTTTTACACGATACCTGTCCCGGGGACCTGAGCCTAATATAAGATTATAACAATCTCTCAGATAGTTATACGTGGATCCCTAAAGTCCTTGGCCCTACTCGCCTCAGAATTTAACGTCCCTGACACTTTCAGATCTATGCAGCTCTCCCATGCTTTCCATAGATTTCCTTGAGCCTCCCTTTCCAGCCGGCTTTAAAGCAGGTGCTTAGAGCAGACTGTGCTGAGAAGCCCACACCTCATTCATATGCCCACGTTCTTTCTGTATCCTTACTGGCGCTTGATGGCCTGTGGGGTCGGTGGCTGCGGGACATCGCAGATTAAGGTAATGACTGGGAGGATATTTTGGCATCTTCTTTCTCACGTTTTAGTTTCCTTGCGGGACCGGTTCATTCAATTAAAGAGTCAACATAGGGATTACTTCACCCCTATAGACTACATAAGATGAACTAGTCTCATCCACAAGAGTGCTGGAGGTGTGGCTGTTTCCCTGGGAGATTTCTCCGACGACATCTTCTGGTTTTGTCCAGCAGTCACCGGGTTCTGGGAGGAGGTGTTGGCGTTAACGTTGACTAACACACTGGTGTCCACTACCTTGAGATCCACTATGATGATATGCCTGTTAGTTTTGGTTGAAAACTTAATTCCTATGGTATAGTCTTCTGCTCTTTTACGCCAGGAAGGCCATCACCTTACATTGGAAAAAAACCTGCTCCCCGTCTATTTCTTTTTGGAAACAACTAGTAAATGCCAATTTATCACTTAACAAGGCTACTTGTATAAACCATGGTTGCCCTAAGAAATACGATAGGGTATGGTCCAAGTGGTTGACAGAGCCCATGACCGCTTCCCCACTTCCTTCTGATTAAGGTTCACTAGCTTATTTGGGTATAGAAACATCCTTCTTTCATCTTATGCCACGTACACGCGGTCGGAATTTCCGATGGGAAACAGTCCGATGGGAGCTTTTCAGCGGATTTTCCGACCGTGCGGTAGGCCCATCGGTCTTTTTCTGTCAGAATTTCCGACGGACTTTGGAATGAGAACCTTTCTATCGGATTTTCCGATCGTGTGTATGCAATTCCGACACGCAAAATTCCGACGCATGCTCGGAAACAATTCGACGCATGCTCGGAAACAATTCGACGCATGCTCGGAAGCATTAAACTTCCCTTTTTATAGTGCTGTCAAACGTGTTTTATGCCGCTGTGTTACTGACCGTCGGAATTTGGTGTGAGCATGGGTAGGCAAGACAGTTTGAGCGAAATTCCGTCGGAATTCCGACGGGAAAACCATCAGAGCTTTTTCCGACGAGAATTCCGACCGTGTGTACGCGGCATTAGAGTCATGCTCAGCTGTGACTTCATTTGTGGTAGTAAGCCACACCTCGTTGTTACTAGTGGTTACTTTGCATTTTAGCTCTCTTGTTATTATTAAATTACCCTGCACAGGTTTCCTTCCTCTTGTGTGGGGTTCTGTTTAGTAGTTTTGCCAAAAAGCTTCAATAAACAGATTTTCAAGAAAAAAAAGAATAAAAATATATTACATCATTTCCAAAGTATGGAATTTTTGTAACTTTAGTAATGTATTGATTTTTTATTTTTTTTTTCAATATAAGACTAGCATTTAAAAAAAACAGATGATCATTCAACTGATAGTCTCATTGTGTAGGCTTTAGGACAAGCAAGTCCGGTGCCCAGTTGTCTGCTTTGAAACTTACATGGGCTGTAAAGGGGCATTTTTCCCCCTTTTTTTTTAAAGCATGCTACAGATCGATTTTCTTTGCTTCCACCTCTGGTGGAAGGAAATAAAATTGCTTGATTTCTGTATTAGCATATTTTGGTGTTGCTGGATGAATCCTCCCTGCAGCACTATTGTATTATGCAGGTAGGGAGCCTACCCAGCTGGGAGAATACAATGATTACTGTTAGCAGCTATAATTGCGGGCAGTAATCGCATGCTGAAAATCTGATAGGCTGGTTTGTACCCAAGTCTCGATGGATCGACTTGGGTACAATTCGCCTGCCTATAAATGCATCAAATCTCGACCTGCTGAACCAGCTGAGGTTTGATTAGTCGATGGCCAGCTTTGGTTTTAGCAGGGGTTCCCCCAAAATCTGGGGTGAAAGGTTGAAGTTTAATTCCAGGAAACTTTACAATGATCCCATGCAGTGTGGCTGTATCTGCACTGCAAGGATTAATGGCTTGTTTAAACTTAGGGAACATAGAAAAGTAGATTTACTTACCCACTCCTCCATGCTGCTAGACCAGTCCCATGCTCCGAAAGTCTAAGGTCATAATGTCATCAAGACCAATTCAGGATCCGCCGCTGGTGTCCCGCGATCGGGGTCACAGAGCTGAAGAACGGGGAGAGGTCTGTGTAAACAAACCTCTCCCCGCGCTTCCTACTCTGCCTGTCATTGATCGGCTGTTCCTTGTCATGGGGAAAGCCGATCAATGATGTCAGACGTCAGCCACGCCCCCTAATGTAAAAAAAAACACAACACGTCACACCAACTCCTCCCCGCCCCCTAGTGGTTAACTCCTTCGCTGCCACTGTCATTTACATAGGAATCAGTGCTATTTAACCACATGCCAACCGCGCTATAGTCAAAAGACGGCTAAAGCGCGGTCGGCTTATCCTGGGAGGACGTCCTACGGACGTCCTCCCAGAAACTTGCTCCCGCGCACCCCCTGGGGCGCGCACTCGGGAACATCTGTGACCGCTGGGTCCCGAGGACCCGGCGCATCACGAATCACGGTAAACGGCCGCTGATAGCATGTACACAAACCGGCGTCACGTCATGACGCTGGTTCCTTCCTCCCCTCTCTGTACCGATCGGTACAGAGAGGAGAGAAGCGGAGAGGGGGAGAGACGGGACCAGCGCTGTGGGCTGGATGTGTAGTGCCCACAGCGCTGGTCAATACACTGCCACCACTGTGCAATGCTCTGCCACCACTGTGCAATGCTCTGCCACCAACCACTGTGCAATGCTCTGCCACCAACCACTGTGCAATGCTCTGCCACCAACCACTGTGCAATGCTCTGCCACCAACCACTGTGCAATGCTCTGCCACCAACCACTGTGCAATGCTCTGCCACCAACCACTGTTCAACGCTCTGCCCCCACTGTGCAACACTGCAATACTCTGCCAATACTCTGCAATAAATTTTAATAGAAACAAAGAATTTTTATTTATTTTCTTTACCGAATTTTCTGTATATTTTGATTTATAGCGCAAAAATTTAAAAACCCAGCGGTGATTAAATACCACCAAAAGAAAGCTCTATTTGTGTGAAAAAAAGGACACAAAATTCATTTGGGTACAGTGTTGCATGACGGAGTAATTGTCATTCAAAGTGTGAGAGCACCGAAAGCTGAAAATTGGTCTGGTTAGGAAGGGGGTTTAAGTGCCCAGTGGGTAAGTGGTTAAATAGCACTGATTTCTATATAAATGACAATGGTCCCAAAAATGTGTCAAAAATGTCTGATGTGTCCGCCATAATGTCGCAGTCACAATAAAAATCGCTGATCGCCGCCATTACTAGTAGAAAAAAAATATTAATAAAAATGCTATAAAACTATCCCCTATTTTGTAAACGCTATAACTTTTGCGCAAACAAATCAATAATCGCTAATTGCGTTTTTTTTTTACCAAAAATATGTAGAAGAATACGTATCGGCCTAAACTGAGGAAAGAATTGTTTTTTATATATTTTTTGGGGATATTTATTACAGCAAAAAGTAAAAAATATTGAATTTTTTTCAAAATTGTCCTATTTTTGTTTATAACGCAAAAAATAAAAACCGCAGGGGCGATCAAATACCACCAAAAGAAAGCTCTATTAGTGGGAAAAAAAGAACGCCAATTTTGTTTGGGAGCCACGTCGCACGACCGCGCAATTGTCAGTTAAAGCGGCGCAGTGCCGAATCGCAAAAAGGGGCCTGGTCCTTTGGCTGCAAATTGGTCCAGGGCTGAAGTGGTTAAGACAGGTTATGTAGGGGGAGTGGGACAAAGGAGCTGGACCAGCACAGACAGGACTATGATATAGCAGCAGGGAAGGGGCTATGTTGGAGAATTGACTTCCTCTGGAGTGGTCAAGTTTCTCATTAAAAGGCTTATTGAAATTGAATTGGTGAAAGTAAGCATTAAATATAGTTGATTTTCCCATTTAAAATTTGGTGACAGGGTCTCTTTTAAGCCAGTTTTTATCTAAGCTGTTTACTGATTATCTTAGCTGTACTTGTTGGCGTCCCCACCCCAGAGACTACAGTCTGGAAAGTCCTGGCATTGTAAAGTGTTTGCTTCTCGTTATTCTGCAGTAATGAAGATCTGCTGGGCTTCTCTTAGATTTCTCCACAAGAGGAAGAGACACTGAGTTCTTTTTTTTCTTTTTTCTTTATTCGTCTGACTAGAGAGCGCGGGAATTTGGCTGGCCATTGCTGGGGAATGATGTCATATAGCATAAAGTTGAGCGCTCATCTGCAATCGTTTCAGGGAGTGAGTCATCTGAGCCATGAAGCTGCATAGTCCGGTGATTCCTGTAAACACTGAGGGGTATTTATGAAAATGTCACACAGACTGTAGTGAAGTAAAACATTTATATAACCAAGATGGCTTTGCTTCACCTTGAGTCTTTAGAACCACTTTAATAAATCACTCTTGGGCTGTGCTGCAATGTCGTCATCCTTTTTGATACTACCCGAGTCGCTGAGCTAAAAGTAGAATGTAGCAAGTGAAAGCAGTCTGAATTCTTTAGAGCTCAGCATAGAACTTGTCTGCTGCCGGAACAAAACTGCGTTGGGCAAATAAAGACCTCACATGGGTGTACACTTAAGTACGCCCGTGTGAACGAGGCCTAAACTGTGTATATATCGGCTAAATACACTGTTGTGCTGTGCTTAAGTAGTGGTATGGAGACTTATCTGGGCGCTGTCAACAATTCACAGGAAACCTTGTATTTTGATCAATAAATATAAGGCTTCCCCTGATTGGCTGAGGTGGAGAGGCAAGTGGTTGGATGTGTGTGAATGCAGACAGCGTGAATTTTGAGACAGCCATCCGCACCCACATGGCTGTCCAATTGGCAAGTCGCATAAACGTGACCACCTGCACAGGAATACCTGTGAATCCTATGCAGGCAAAACTCGGCCCTCACACGAGTGTACACACAGGTAGGCCCTTGTGAACGAGGCCTTCTACAACACTGACAGTGACTGCAGCAATTTATAAAGGTAATAGAGCCAGCTTGGTCCAAAACAAACAATTTAAAGTGTTACCAAAGCTTGAGTTGGGCTTTTAACAAGTATTGGGCTTTTCTGACCTGAATACCTTTTTCTGGTCAGTGACTTCTAATTTATTAAATCCAGGAGGGCTTCTCTCAATATTTCTTTCATGACCGGATTACTTTAACTCCTCTGTCCTTGGTGCATTTTATCCTGACATATAATTGCCTCTATTGATTTTTGTTTTGCTATTACAATAATGCGTATATTGCTTGGGCCAAACCCAGGCGAGCTGAATTTTCCCACAGATTGTTTGATAAAGGCGTGCCTAGTATACAGTATTCCCTGTGCATGTAGGAAGTTCCTTTTATTTCATGGAACATTCAGGCCTGGCCAGACAGAGCTTTCCCTTCTCTGTGCTGTGGGAAACGAAAACAGAACTATAGTTCCTTTTACTTCTTTACAAGCCTCTGTCCATTGTGAGCAGTTCTAAAATCAAGACATTATTTTTCACCTTTATGCATCTATGCATTAACCACTTCCTTACTGTGCTATAGCCAAAATATGGCTAAAGCTCTGTTCTGGGAGGGCGTCCATGAATGTCCTTGCAGATTCATGCCCCTCGTGTGCCCCTTCAGGCACAACCAATCACAGATTGTGGAAAAGGGCCAATCGCAGTGGCCCTTTACCACATGATCAGCTGTGTCCAATCACCACAACTGATCACAGTTTAAATGGACTTGCCAGTTATCAGCAGTATTTTCCTCAGATGCTGTCACAGCTTGAGGAGAGGCAGTACCTGACAGGGTACATGTGCCCTAATTATCAGTGGTGCCCATCAGTACAGCCTCATTAGCGCGCATCAATTAAGGAGAAAAATTACTTGGTTGCAAAATGTTTTAACATGGCAATAAATAAAAACTGAGTGGTGATTAAATGCCACCCAAAAAAAAGCTTTATCGGTCTTAAAAAATGATGAAAATTTCATGAGTAGTGTTGCATGACTGCTTAATTGTCATTCAAACGGTGACAGCGCTGGAAATTAACACTGTGTCTATGGAAGGGAGCGTGCCCATGACTTGGTGAGGGGGTGCTCTGAGAAGAACAAGAACGGAGAGTTCGGGCGGTGGACTCCAAAAGAATAGGTAAAGGTGTAGGAAGAACCCGGGCTACCTCACATGTGGCCATAGCAAGCAGCTGCGTTCGCTTACAAGTAGTACCCACATCCAGGGCAACCATTCTCATCCCAGATTGTACTCCCCTGTGTGAGGCTGGTGGCCGGAGACCGAACCCCCTTCACTCTCCTGGCTGTGCCTGTTTAACCTCCCTCACTTCTAGGGGTATCAACACGCTAGAACTATAAAGGCTCCTTTCACACGGCCAGTATGTTATGGCCACCGGATTCCTGTGGCAAAAATCTGCAGAGTTATTGCGACCAGCAGTGGCCACTCAGCCCATTAAAACTAATGGCAGGCTGATGGCAGCTGCTGCTGATTGCATGTGGCTGCACAAAGAGCAATTAGCTGTGGTTAGGGACAGAAGTCTGAGCCTGGACGCAGTCAGCTGCTGAACACATAATTCGGTCATTCCAGCAGCAAGAATCCACAGATTTTTACCGCAGAAATCCAGCATCTGAAACAAACTGGCCATGTGAAAGGGGCCTAATAGTTTGCAAAGGAGGGTCCTTCAACCCACTAATACCTTACCAACACATTCCTTTCTGGTCTTTTTTAGCCGACACTAAAATCCCCAATGTTAGTTGGGTTGGGAGGCCAGTGACATTGCCCGCTCTGTCATAAGACAGTGCTCAGACCTTAGTAATTGGCTGCTAGACCTGAGCACTAGAACATGGAAGCCTCCTGGCCCTCCCACATTTCCAAACACAAGGTATTGTAACTGGCTTCCAGGGGCGGGATGGTGGAGGAATGCAGGAAGGTTGGTATTGGTGGGTTGGGTGGACTCCTATGTATAGGCAAAATCACTTTGCCCATTTAAGGCAAGGTGATAGTGCCTCTTTAATAGCTTTAACTGAGTTATGGTAGCAAGTCAAAGAGGAACTTTTCCTCCCAATGAGTTAGTCTTTTCTTCCATTTTACCTTTTTGGAGCTCTTTTAATGCTGCATTAATATACTTGAAAGCCCAGTGGATTTAGCATTGTCCTCTTCTCTTGTACCGCTCTTCTGCTACAGGTCCCATCCGGCACTACCATCGTCCTTATTTCTTCCAGATGGGCAGACCGATCTCGCACCATATCTGTTTAGATGTTGTCGTGGATTTTATGAATGGAGAAAAGAATGCGTCCTGGGATTTTGTGATGCTGATATCCTAGGAGGCTGTAGGAGCGGGGTTATATGGCATTCTCATCTATTTGAGAATCGGGGCAGGGAGTGGGTTGGACTCTAAATAAAGAGGGGAAAAAAAGGTTAATAGAAAAAATAAAAGGGCATTTTGTTTAGATTGTAGGTATTGGTAAGATTTAGGCACGTGTGAAGGTCCAATTTCACCTACTAAAAGGTTTTTGGATTGTGGGAGAAAACCTGGTTGGCAAAACCAAATTTCTAGAAGAAAAGCTAAACAAATTCAAAGGAAAATCTAAAAACTTCATGAAGAATAGTATTCGTATGGAAACTGAACAGGGATCCCAGGCTGTGAGGAATGAGTGGTAACCATAACCACCATGGTACAGCTTTGGCTCTAATTGTGGAGAATGAGTGAGATTGCAACAGATTGTACTGATTTTGAATATGTGGTCCCCCCTAAGCTATGAAGCAAATTGTCTGGAGATATTTTCTCCAATGAAAGTTGTGTTTTGCCGGATTCCCTGTACCACTCTCCTCCTTTCATCCATCATCTCCATGTGCAGCAAATGTTCCCTCATTAGTGCTGGGTGTAATAAGCTGGCATCTGTCGCTTATATTTACTGCCACGCTTCCCAGGAGAGAATGACCCCATTGTTGCCATGTGAATTACTAGCCAGACTGAGGCCAGGGCTGTATGTAAATCATTTGCATGCAAAGTCTGCCTCTTTTGTCTTCAGATTACGTGGCCATTGTGAAATCAGACGCATTTCATGGTCATTGTCCAGATCTTGTATGCTTGGGATTTTCAGCATTTAAATGGTCCATGTACTGTACAGAGGACATTTTTTTTTTTTTTCTAGCCATTTTGAAATATGAAAGATAAGCAAGTTTTTATATTCGACCTTTCAGATGCACGTTATGCTTTGCAAAACTGAGCTTATGGTTACCTTCAAGAATCGGTCATTGGCAAATAAACACTTTTAAGAAGCTAGCAAATTATTGGTGCTCCCTGGTGTCATAGGCTAGCCATAGCTGGTGAGATATGTCCTCAAAATCAGCGGGTATGAACACAAATTCCAGGCTCGACTGCTTATAATCCCTTCTCATCAGGAAGGACTGAAGGGGAACATATGTACTTTTCACCTCTCTCCCCACTGAGATAAGGAGTGACTGGGCAGCTTACACCATCAAAAGTGCTCATTACCACCTTCTAGGAGTGCCTCCTAATGGTCTGATCCTTCTCCAAATATTGCTTTTGGTCTTTGGACAGCCTTACATGTTTAACCTTGCCTTGAATGACATTTCCAGTTTAAAGTGCATCTATACCATACCTGAAATTCTGGGATTGCAAAGGCATTTGGTGTACACAAAATTAGATTAATATCAGTTGTGGCTATTGGAGTATATTTCAGTCTCCAGGCTGGGCTCAGTCTGTCTTGGGAAGATTCTGTCATCAAATCCTACCCTAGATTCCATGTATGCGGCGGGTGGTAGTTTACGGCATTACAAGGGGAGGCCCGCTCCAGGCTGGAGGCATCATTTTTAGTTTTTTGGACTTACCTTTGGTGGGGTGACCCTCAGAACACCCACTTTATTTATATTATTTATTTATATATATAAATTGTGTGTGTGTGTGTGTGTGTGTGTGTGTGTGTGTGTTAGTGGTGTACAATGTGGATGAAATCAATGCAGACAGATGTATTGAGGTGGATACTCTGTGTGTTTGAACCAAGTAAATTAATATATAGGATTTTTGTTTGGGCAATTTTGTCAAATCCCCACCTTACTTATCATTGGATAGCATGAGTTATATATACATCTATATGCTTGTTTTAAGGGTGCTGTGCGGATATATATTTGGGATGATGCTGATGGGAACCTTAGAAACTTTCTAGAAAAGATCCTCCTCAGCATTATGGTTTGAGAAGGAATCATATGTAAGGGGAAGCAAACGGACAGAGTGAGTACAACAGCACACCCAGGGATTCACAATGGAAGAGACTGTCAGATGTAGCAAGCTTTCAGAAGTACAGCGCTGTGCTTAACCCTTTCTATCCCTTGCCCTGGGAGATATTCAGAGCAGCCAGGAGGGCTGGTAGTTCCTGCAGGCAGTGGAGCAGGGAGCAGCTCATGGAGGAGATGCTCCTGCATGCAGTTTACAACACATTGTGCTATTTTTCTAAAGGGACTAAGAACTACTAGTCCTCAAGGGACTTTTGCTGCTGATTCTTAAAGCAGAGCTCCACCCTAAAGTGGAACTTTCGCTTATCGTATTCCCCCCCCCTCCGGTGCCACAATTGGCACCTTTCAGGGGGGAGGGGGGTGCATATACCTGTATACAGGTATCTGCACCCACTTCCGGGACTAGCTTGGGAAACACAGTTCCCAAGTCACAACGGGGACCAATAAAGACGCGCATCGCGACTTGCGCATGCGAAGTAGGGAACCGGGCAGTGAAGCCGCAAGTTTCACTTCCTGATTCCCTGACGGAGGATGGCGGCGGGGCAGCCGAGAGACGAGCGATCGCTCATCATCTTCTGCCGACATCGCTGGAACCTGGAACAGGTAAGTGTCTATTTATTAAAAGTCAACAGCTGCAGCATTTGTAGCTGCTGACTTTTAAAAAAAAATAAAATTTCAGGTGGACCTCATCTTTAAGGATTCAGGGTTTCTAGGAAGGTGAACCGTCCATGATCCTTACTTTGTACAAAGGAGGTTGTCCCCCATTCATTGTTTTCAGTCAAGTTGAGCATCCCAAAACCCCTGTATCCCATCTAAATTATTATCCCTAATCACCAAAAATTAGCTTAACTGACTTCTTGTCTGGATGCAAGTGAAAAGAGCCTAGTGCTTGGCTGTGCAGGGATAGAGGAGACAGTTACCAGCAGCCCTTGTGGGGGTAGTCCTACATTAGAGGTCGACCGATATGGGTTTTTCTCTGGCCGATGCCGATATTTAGAAATTGGGGCAGCCGATGGCCGATATATGCTGCCGATTTTTTTAGGCCGATTTTTTTTCTTTTTTTTTCCCCCCTTCATTTCATAAAATCTAACAGTATAGTTAAAAAATAAAGGGATACAGAAAATTGCTTAAATTAACCAGAGAGGTACAGAGAGGTGTGGTACAGAGGTGGCTGTGGAGGAGGGGGGTACAAAGGTGGCTGTGGAGGAGGGGGGTACAGAGGTGGCTGTGGAGGAGGGGAGGGTTACAGAGAGGTGGCGGTGGAGGAGGGGGGGTACAGAGAGGTGTGGTACAGAGAGGTGGCTGTGAGGAGGGGGGGTTACAGAGAGGTGGAGGAGGGGGGGTTACAGAGAGGTGGCGGTGGAGGAGGGGGGGGTTACAGAGAGGTGGAGGAGGAGGGGGTTACAGAGAGGTGGCGGTGGAGGAGGGGGGGGGTTACAGAGAGGTGGCGGTGGAGGAGGGGGGGGTTACAGAGAGGTGGAGGAGGAGGGGGTTACAGAGAGGTGGCGGTGGAGGAGGGGGGGTTACAGAGAGGTGGAGGAGGTGTGGTACAGAGGTGGCTGTGGAGGAGGTGGGGTACAGAGGTGACTGTGGAGGAGGGGGGGGTACAGAGGTGGTGGTGGAGGAGGGGGGTACAGAGGTGTGGTACAGAAAGGTGGCTGTGGAGGAGGGGGGGTACAGAGAGGTGGCTGTGGAGGAGGGGGGTACAGAGGTGTGGTACAGAAAGGTGGCTGTGGAGGAGGGGGGGTACAGAGAGGTGGCTGTGGAGGAGGGGGGGTACAGAGAGGTGGCTGTGGAGGAGGGGGGGGTGCAGAGAGGTGACTGTGGAGGAGGGGGGGGGGGGTGCAGAGAGGTGACTGTGGAGGAGGGGGGGGTACAGAGAGGTGTCTGTGGAGGAGAGGGGGTACAGAGAGGTGTCTGTGGAGGAGAGGGGGTACAGAGAGGTGTCTGGAGGAGAGGGGGTACAGAGAGGTGTCTGTGGAGGAGAGGGGGTACAGAGAGGTGTCTGTGGAGGAGAGGGGGTACAGAGAGGTGTCTGTGGAGGAGAGGGGGTACAGAGAGGTGTCTGTGGAGGAGAGGGGGTACAGAGAGGTGTCTGTGGAGGAGAGGGGGTACAGAGAGGTGGCTGTGGAGGAGAGGGGGTACAGAGAGGTGGCTGTGGAGGAGAGGGGGTACAGAGAGGTGGCTGTGGAGGAGAGGGGGTACAGAGAGGTGACTGTGTGGAGGAGGGGGGGTACAGAGAGGTGACTGTGGAGGAGGGGGGGTACAGAGAGGTGACTGTGGGGGGGGGGGTACAGAGGTGGCTGTGGAGGACATTAAATAAAGTCTGCAGGGGGGCACAGTAGCACACTTTTTCTGACTTCTGACCTCCATACATGCTGGTATCTATCTGTATGCACCTGATAGGGCTAGGTGCATGCAGATAGACGCTGACCAGCCAATCACAGAGCAGGAGAGATGGCAGCATCCAGCAGGCTCCGCCTTAGCAGGGAAGCAAGAGGAGCTTAGCTGGTGCTTGCCACGATCTCCTGCGGAGGCTCCTCTCTTACAGCACGCCGGCGGGGGCGGAGCGATGCGGCCGGGGGGGGGCGGGGCAGAGCGGTCCCGTGCTTGTGAAACTTTCTAGAATGGCCGGCCGCGCAGGTGAAGATGTTACACGGGGGCACAGTTTGTACTGCAGGCGGCCAGGTATAGCGTTGCGGCCGCGAATCGGCCTGGTTTACACAATAATCGGCCGATGACGATTTTTTAAAAACGCCCAAATATCGGCCGATATATCGGTCGACCTCTATCCTACATACTGTATATATCTGTGCAAATGTTTTAGGCAAGTGTGAAAAAATGCTGTAAATTATTAATGCTTTTAGAAATAGAAGTTTTAATAGTTTAATTAACAAATTGGAAAGTAAATGAACAGAAGAGAAATCCAAGTCAAATATATTTGGTGTGATCACCCTTTGCCTTCAGAGCATCAATTCTTCTAGGTTTTTCAGTTTTTGAAGGAACTCCGCAGGTTGTTCCAAACATCTTGGAGAACTAACCACAGATCTTCTGTGGATGTAGGCTGCCTCAAATCCTTCTGTCTCGTCTAATCCTAGGCAGACTCCATGATTTTGGGATCAGGGCTCTATGGGGGCCAAACCATCACTGGAACATGACTCCTTGTTCTTCTTTACAATAAAGATAGGTCTTAATGACATTGGTTGTATGTTTGGGGTCATTGTCCTGCTGTAGAATAAATTCGGGGCCAATCGCACATCTCCCTGATGGTATGACATGATGGATACGTATCTGCCTGTATTTCTCAGCATTGAGGAAACCATTGATCCTGGCCAAATCTCCAAATCTATTTGCATGAATGCAGCCCCAAACTTGCAAGGAATCTCCACCATGCTTCACTGTTGCCTGCAGACGCTCATTATTGTACCGCTCTCCAGCCCTTCATGAACAAACTGCCTCCTGCTCAGGGATGTACCTAGAGCATTTGGCACCTGGGGCGGATCCTATATCTGGCCCCCTCCCCCATCTGGCACAACCCCTCACTGATCATGCATGTACGCACGCGGCCCAGCCACGCGCCTGTACGCACGTGGCTGTCCCCCCTACACACACACAGCTCTGACCCCACCTTTGTACACAAAAAGCTTCCTCCCTTGTACTCACAGCCCCCACTTTTAAGGTAGTCTTAGTTGTCCCAGGTCTTGATTCCACATGTCCCTGTGAAAATGCATTACTGTACAGCACACACAAGGGACGCACATACATGAAGCAGCCAGAGGTGGCAGTATAGAGCTCAATGACAGAGCAGCCACTCGCATGAACGAGAGCCAGCACGGCTACAGAGCAGAGAGTGCCTCTTGCACCCGCCACTGCCTTGTCCTGGCTTTGATAGGTGGCCTGACACACCCCCCCGCCAATGCGTGACACCCAGGCAGACTGCCCCCCCTCCCCCCCGTAGGTATGCCACTGCTCTTGTTACAGCCAAATATTTCACATTTTGACATGCCAGTCCAGAGCACTTGCTGCCTGTGACATGAAACTATCTTCCACAACCTCATCTTGGTGTCAGAAACCATGAAATCAGACCTGAGACAAAGTACAGTTAAATCGCATTTGTTTAATAATAAAAGTAAAAAGAACAAACCTAGTCAAAACATAGCCAAAGTTCAGTAACCGGAACGGATAGTCAGCCAAGCCAGAAGTCAGGGATCAATGTAGTGGAACAGCAAGCAGGATCCGGTGCCAGAAGGGATGCTAGCAAAGCCAGTCTTTAAACAGTAACGCAGGCGATGTTTCTTGTGATGTTGACCAAGGCGAAGGCAGAGCGCCTCTGGACTGGACGGCTTAAGTAGGCAGAACTGACGAGCAGGATATCAACAGCTGAGTAACTGTGGAGAGATGGGAGCTGGCAATTAGCCGACAGCTGAGCGGCCAGCTCAGAGAAGGAAGGGTTGAGACCAGCCCTGACACTTGGTAAGAGTTTGGCCATTCTTTACCCAGTTTTAAGCCTACACAGCTGTTTGTTTCAGTTAAAGTGGATATAAACTCTCACATATACCCAGTGAAGTAAACGGCCTCAGATGATACATAGAGATTGAACAAATCTCCCTACAGAAGTTTTACTTGTATATCTGATGTCTTCCGCTTTATATACTGTTTAGAAAGTGCACCTCCTGTTAGAAGGTTCTCTTCCTGTTCCAGCAGGGGGAAGGGAGTCTTGCCATACACTAGTAGACAGCTGATTGGAGGAAAGGCACACACCCCCCTCTCCTCATAGGCAGAGACCTGCAGGGCTGTCCTGTGAATTGACCAGCTTTCTGCTAATCTATTTATATCCCCCACCCTGACACAAATTTCAGGCTGGTTTTATCTCAGATGACGGAGATCTTATCAGCATAACTTCTGACAACCGAAAAACAGAGCAGTAGACAGCCAGGGGACATAGTACTTTGGAGAGCGATGAGGAAACACTACAGATAGCCCAGCTCAAATTTCATGAATCTGATTTACACCCCCTTTAATGACTATTTCAACTTGCATATGATGATCATTAGCACCTTCTTGGTATACCTGGTTAAGGATACACCTGACTAATCCTACAAAATCCCTGACTTTGTGCAAGTGTAAGAATTGATGCTGGTTTGAAGCCAAAGGGTAGTCACAGCAAATGATTTTGATTTTCTTCAGTTCGCTCACTTTGCATTTTGTAAATTGATAAAAATAAACAATTTTATAATATATATTTTGAAAGCCATTTATTCACACCTGCCTAAAGCTTTTTTTGCACAGTACTGTGTGTGTGTGTAAATATATAATGGCACTTTAGGTCTCTCTCTCTCTCTCTCTCTCTCTCTCTCTCTCTCTCTCTCTCTCTCTCTCTCTCTCTCTCTCTCTCTCTCTCTCTCTCTCTCTCTCTCTCTCTCTCTCTCTCTCTCTCTCTCTCTCTCTCTCTCTCTCTCTCTCTCTCTCTCCTCCCCCTATTGCCTTTTATATACAGTGGTGTTTCTCCTATTTGTGATCAGACTTGCGTGAGGTCCTCTTGTTTGCAAAGCAGCTGCGGGGTATAAACAGATTGTGAATTCCAGTTAGCCCTGGAAAAATGCTTGGAGCGCTTTTGGCCTGTACTATTATCAGCAGGCAGTGGATTAACATGTTACAATGTAGTATACAGCATACTCAAACATAGCAGAAAAGGAAAATCCTTTGCCAGGTAAAACATTAAATCGATACAGTAACTAAATACATTGTACAAAATGTAAGACATATTGATGCATCTGTGACACAAGCTTGCTAAGGAGAAAGCTTGGTACTACACGCACCCCTGACTCATGTTGATTTGTGTGTAATCTGATCTCTCCTGCTTTTAATCTACTGTTTTGTGCAGCAGAAATCTGGTGCTTTGTTCTATTTTTTTCAGCTAGCTGCTACTGGTATATAATATGTGTGTGTGTGTGGGGGGGGGGGGGGCAGTTATATCAGAATTATTGTAAAAGTGAAACGAAAGTAACATTTTTGCACCAAGTATGTGCATGTGAGATTGTTTTTAAGCAGTCATTAGAGGGTCTGATCAAACAGCCTTAAGCCCTCATGTATGGATACCTTAAAGGGGTTGTATGCATTAAGGTGAAAAAACATCTGATGGTTACACAGCCCCCCAGTTTACTTTCCATGAGCCCTCGATAGTCCCACATCGAGAACACGCTGGCTTCTCGGCTCTTCTCAGCCCATTCTTCGTTGGATAGATTGATAGCAGAGCAACCATTGGCTTGCGCTGCTGTCAATCAAATCCAAATGACGCGGCTGCCGGGGGGCGGGACCAAGACATACACTCTGTCTATGGATGCAGAGTGCATGAGAAGGGAGCCTGCCCGCAAGGTAACTCTCTCGGGAGAGGGCTTCCCGAGGGGGGTTATCTATTGCGGGGAGGAGCCGAGACAGCTGCCGTGGGACCCCAGAACAGCAGGATCGGAGCCACTCTGTGCAAAATGAACTGCACAGTGGAGGTAAGTATAAAATGTTTGTTTAAAAAAAAAAAAAAAAAAAACGAACCTATACAACCACTCTGTTTCCACTACTGTGAGGAGTTGTGCGACTTGACACATGTGAAGTTGCATGACAAGTCAAAATCCATGTATTTCAATGATCCCCGTTCTAATTGGTGAGACTTAAGTCGCAGCGTTTACAAAAAAGGTTTTTGTACAACTTTGTTCCGACTTTGGTGCAACTTGTTCTCCCATGGTTCTCACCAGACGCATGATGTCGCATCAAAAAACACATTGCAAAGTTGCACTGTAAATTTGCGACTTACCGAGCTATGCTGTTTGTCTATGTGAAATGGATAATTATGACAGCTGCCTCAGAACACGGCTTGCGGTGTTTAGTGGTGACATCATTACATACCAAGTAACCAATATCTGCTGTACTCTATAACCGTTCTAGTAACTTGTAGATGTTTGCCTATCTGAAATACTGGATGTGTTACAAGCTTAACATAATCTTTAGCAGAATAAATCGTGATCTACATTTCCAGTTTACATTACATTTGGCTTTGGAGATAATACCTTTTATGTCAGGCTTATTAATCAGATAATGACTTCAAACAAGTGTCGTCTGTGTTTCATGGCTGAGCAAATAGTAATATTATTCCCTGCAAACAATATTCACACAAGGTGCAGTCAGGTGAATAGTGTGTAAGAATAGGGCTGTCAACAGAGAAGCCGGTTTCCTGCTGATGGGTGTTGCTGCCATCTAGGGGATTAATACCAGGCTGCAATAAATAGCAGTACAGCACTATTCAACTGTTTTGTTGTTCCAGCTTGTTTGTTGTGGTCTATTTTCACAGTTAAGTAAAATTTTACTTTTTCATTTTACAGAACAAGAAATGAGGGGGAAAAAAAAATCTCAGTATTTCCCATTTAACCACTTGCCAACCCACCACAATACATATACTACAGCAGGACGGCTCGCACAGGCGCCATAACCTACATTTAAGTACTGGCTTTCTTCCAGGTTTGGGGCGCATATGCCCCCGCCCACTGGCTCTGCTGTGATTTGAACACAGCAGGACTTGGTCAGGACGTCCCAGTCAATGATTCATGACCGGAACCTGCTGATCGGTTGTGTCCAATCTAAGCCCAGAGCCCTGTGTTGACAATCAACTGTACAGAGGGTACGATCTGTTTTTTTTTTTTGTTATCCCTGTGCAGAGATGAGAAACAAATCTTTAGCAAAAAGCAGCACACATTACACATTGTTAGGCACACAATTAACCCCTTGATCACCCAAGATATTACCCCCTTCCCAACCAGATTAATTAGTACAGTGACAGTTTACATTGGCACTGATCACGGTATTGATGTCACTGGTGATGTCGGTATCAGTTAGCAAGTTCCCACACAGTGTTTGTGTCATACTGCCTGCCACACGATCACAGTCCCACTATGTCACTGGTCACTGCCATTACTAGTATGAATAAATAAAAATTCCAGTATATATACCATAGTTGGTAGATGCTATAACTTTTGCACAAACCAATTAATATTTAATATACACTTATTGGGATTTTTTTTTTTTTTAACTTAAGGCATATAGTGGAATACATTTTGGTCTAAATTTGATTTGATTTTTTTTTTTTTATCTGATCTGTTTAATGACAAATACTAAATATTTTTTTCCAAAATTTTGAGCTTTTTTTCATTTATATAATAAAAAATAAACACGGTGGTGAACAAATGCCACCAAAATAAATCGCTATTTGTGTGGAAAAAAATTATATACATTTCATGCGGGTAAATTTTTGCCTCACCACGCAATTACCAGTTAAAGTAGCGCAGTTTCAAATAGCAAAAAATGCCCTGGTCATGAAGGGGGTAAAATCTTCTGGAGCTCAATTGATATGTTTTGGCCAGAACAGGAATTGGTGGAATCTCACTTGCTTTGCCTAAAGCGTGCCAGGCAAGAGCATCTTATTGGGCTATTTGGCTCTCTCTGCCCCCACCATGAGGCTTCACTCTGCCACAAAAGGAAGTCTTGTGTTTTTTTTTTTTTTTTTTCTTTTGCTTTAATCCGAGTAATGTTAAATATGTTGAATCATCAGGGAGGAAAAAAAGCTTCTGTAATGGAAGGGTTGGACATATGGACCCAGAAGTCTTGCAGAAGTTTTATTCAATTTGACAGATTTATAGTTCAGTTTGTGTAGACTTATGCCGCGTACACACGATCGGAATTCCGGCCAGAAAAAGACAGATGAGAGCTTTTCATCGGAAAATGCGACCGTGTGTAGGCTCCATCAGAATTTTGCTGGCCGAATTTCCGACAGCAAAAAATTGAGAGCAGGTTCTCAATTTTTCCGACTGAAAAGGTTTCCATCAGAAATTCCGATCGTCTGTAGCAATTCTGACACTCAAAATTCCTACGCATGCTCGGAAACAATTCGACGCATGCTCGGAAGCATTGAACTCGGCTCGTTGTAGTGTTGTACATCACCGCGTTCTTGACAGTCGGAATTTGGTGTGACTGTGTAGGCAAGACGGTTTGATTGGAATTCCGTCGGGAGAACCATCAGAGCTTTTTCCGTTGAGAATTCCGATCGTGTGTACACGACATTAGACTCAAGTTGCAGTGTGATGATGTTTTGTCATTTCTCATGTTTCCAGATCCTTAAAGTTACTCAACTCACTTGATTTAGAGGATCCCCAAAAGCAGATTTCAGGGTCTGTGTGTCCATAACCCGATGGCTTTGTAGATGTCATTCAATACAATTTGCCCTGTCTGAGGAAAAGTGATCATAGCAGCCGACACGCATTCTCACTGACCAGTGCAATGTTCTCAATATGGTCAAAAGTATATGACCACCCTTCAAAATTGAGTTCTGGTGTTTTTTCTAGCGAGGGGTTCTGGTAATGGTCCAGCGTACAAAGATATTTTAGACAATTTAGAACGTCCAACCATGTAATAAATGTTTGGAGAAGGCCTTTTTCTGTTCCTGCATGACTGCCTTGGTACGCAAATCCAACTCCATAAAGAACTTAAGTCTACTCAGATCTGACATCGGCTCTACTGAACACCTTTGAGGTGAATTGGAACACTGAGAGTGAGCCAGATCTTTTCATTCAACATCAGTACCTGATGTTTTATAAAGGCTCTTTTGGTGGAATGGGCACATATTCCCACAGACACACTCCAGAATCTTATGGAAAGCCTTCCCAACAGAGTGGAAGCTGTTATAGCTACAAAGGGGAGCCAACTCCATAAGGATGACCGTGGTTTTGGAGTAGTTTGTCGAATAGAAGCATATAAAGATGTTCTGATCAAGTGTTTGTTTAGGTAGTTGCACATAATTGGAGCTTTGGGATACCATTCAAAATGAATGGTACAGCAACAATTCACAAACTCCATACAAGTCTGTCACAAAGACATCACCACAACACGTGGTTAGGCACTACTATCGCATTGTGGTGCAATGCGTCAAAAAACATATTGCAAGTCAATATTTTGGCCTGTTCGCAGCTCATTAAATACAAATGGGCAACCTTAATGCAGTAAATGTTAACATGAGACTAATGCCACATGCACACGAGCGGACTTTTCGACAGACTAGGTCTGACGGTCTTTCCGACGGACTTTCGGAATGAACGGACTTGGCCACACACAATCACACTAAAATCCGACGGATTCGAACGTGATGACGTACGACCTGACTAGAATAAGGAAGTTAGTAGCCAATAGCGGCCCTAGCACACAGACAAGCAGATTTTTCTATAGGAACTGGGTCCAGCGGAGTTCCGGCAGAAACATTTGAAGCATGTTCTATTTCTAAAGTCTGTCAGCAAAAGTCCGATGGAGCCCACACACGATCTTGTCCGACGGATTCGTTCCGTCGGACCTTTGCTGTCAAAGTCCGGTCGTGTGTACGCGGCATAAGGGCTAGTTCACACCACATGCATTCTATTTTTTTTTTTTTTTTTTTCTGCATACAAAATGGATAGAAAGTAGGTTATATTGTTTTCAAAGGCATAGTTCACACCACTGCTTGCAGTTCCAGTGCATTTCTGTTCCAGAAAAAAAAGTAGAACATGCTGTTTTTTTTCCTGCACAGAATTGTACTGGAACATGGTAAGATGCATCAAAAATGCACCGGACCCCAGTACAGTGGGAAAAAAACAAACAAAAGAAGAACTAAATAAGATAAGAAATAATAAACTCATTTGGAAATGCATCAAAAACATGCATGCAGAGAAGCATCCAGAATGAATCTGGAGGACTTTTTTGTGGTGTGAACTAGCCCTGAAAGTGTTATTAAGCACACAATGGTAAAACCAGTCTGTATATGCAGTAAAACATGCTTGTTATACTCACTGTGGAACCTAAGGGGTTAATCCTCTGCATTGTGTAAAAAGGCTGTTTGACCCGGTCTTCTCTGATCCTCCCCTTCTTTCACAGTCCCTAATCTATCTGCTGATAGTACAGAGCCCTGTTTTTGTTTTATTTTTTTGGGGAGGGTGCATTTGATCAGCATAGGGCCAATCAGCACTGTGCAGACAGAGGGCCAGGAGTCATGCAGCTTCACAGAACAGTCAGAGTAAAATGAAAACTCCTCCTACAAGCTTTAATCAGACACTGATAGAAGTCACAAAACTGCTATATACTGCTGATAAGAAAAGGTATTTAGCAGTATAAATTTACTAAAAATAATCCTTTTCATTTTCTGTGTACTGTGGGAGGCCAGATATAGTGAATGCAGGGTCCTGGGTTTAGGGACACTTTAATGCGCACATGTTAAAGCACAACAATAGTTCAAATGTTGTGCACATGTAGGCTTCCCATCCTCTGCCTGTTGCCTCGTGAATAAACTGCCCTGATTAGCTACCCAAACCATTACTTTTGAATACTTTCTTTGGATTTGGCATCTCATTTGCATAGGTCTTGCTGGGTAGATGAACTACGCCTCCTTCTGTGAGAGGCGGATTGTCTTAATCCGATTTGAATTATGTTAAAATTTTCATGTTTATCAAAAAATATTAGTAACTTTTAGAATAAATTTTAATCTGTCCTAAATTTTAGTGATGCAAACCGTTAAGCTCACAAGACGAGTATTTATCCCATTAATCTGCGTTGTAATGTTAAATAGGCACCGTCGCAATTACTGTCTCATCTGCATGCCCAATTATATATTTAAAGTGTTTAATAAAACCCATTCTCCTCACTCGGCTACGTTTTGCCAGTCTAGTAATTTATGCCTGAAAGAGAAGCAGGCCGACTTGAGCAGCTTTGTGAAGAATTGCCTATTGTTAGACTCAGCCTTGTTCCCTTGCCACAGTCTCTTGGTTTATCCGTGTCTGCGCTGTGCCCTGTAATTTTAATTTTATTGCTCATTCAATCGCACAGCTGTAGGTTCCTGTATAGTAGGAGAAATACTCAATATTGCAGGGGTTTTGTTCACCTTATTTATCTTCTGCTCTGTATCCTTCATTTAGCCCCTTTTTATGCTTTCTTTAATTTGCCATTCTCTAATGACCACACCCACTGCTTTCAATTTTCTGGCTTGCTGGCCATTACCGTACATGCAGAGCTTAAAGGTACACTTCGGTCAAAAACAAACCTTTAAAAGGAACCTGTCAGGATAGATCTAGAACGTCCGCTGTCATGTTTTTAAACCTGAGTTCCAGTCAGATGTAAAAAAAAATAAAAAATGCAATTGCATATTCATGAAAATCACTAACCGTGTTTTTAAATTTATGGGCCAGTTCAGACTACAATTTCTGTGTTCCAGGTGCATTTCTGCATTCACGTTTTTGATGCATTCTGCTGCATTTTTGATGCCTTTTTTAGGTGTTTATTCCCATCCTTCTTTTTTTTTTTTTTCTTCTTCATTGCAATTCCAATGTGTTTTTGATGCATTTTGCATTTTTCAGTGTCCATGCCTGACAGAGCAGCGGTCTGCCTTGTTTACATCGTTCTATTTCTGTGGGGAGCAATCGCAGGTGGCCGGTGGACATCGCATCTGCTGGACCCACTGATTGGCTCCCCCTGTGTCCAATCGGTGTGCGATTGCACCTCCGGCGCCGCACCCCCCCCCCCCCCAGTGGCTATTGCACAAAATCGCGCACCTGTGTGTTAATTTTGCGCAGTCGGGCTGCCCTGCAGCAGTATATGTACGTGGGGCGGTCTGGAACTGGTTAAATGCACTGGACTGCATCTAGTGTGAACCAGTCCTAAAGCTGAGATTTAATCAAATATTTAGCATTTTCCCCCCATTTTATCAACTTGCAAATGAAATGTTAAAGCAACACCTTGCTGGTTTCATTCTGTATCTGATTTTAGTCTCAGTGACATCATTACTGGGGCTCTGTGCTTTTCTATGCAATGCATGTAGGTCATGGCTGGTGGAGGTACCAGCAGGGTTCTGTACATGGCTTTCTGGAAATGGGAAGCTGTGGTGATGACCACATGGCTGAAGAAAATGAAATCTATTGAGTGAAAGGGGTGCACCAGGGGCAGTAAGGCTTTGGAGGAAGAGGTACATGATATTGGCATACTCCAATCGGGAACTGAAGTCCGCTTTTTCTGGCCCTATCTTTAGATTAGAGCTGAAATAATTTAGTCGTCATGTTTATAATTTAAGAATGATTTTAGAATACCGGCCGCTTTCTGTCTGACGGGCCATAGGACTCCTTAACACCACTACATATGAGAGAACGTGTGTTAAAGCGAAAGTCGGAACAGTAATGCGCTGCTGATGTACCTTGCAGTTCATTCTTAAAGGAATCCCAATGCATGAATACAATTCTAAAAAATAATTGTAATTCGTTAGTGTAAATTACAAATGCTTTGTGTTCTGATAAGCAGGCGTAAATTTTCACGCATTGAAGTGCATTTTGATTTCCCTTAAACTGAATGTCCTGCCTTTAATGTAACATGTGACTTTGTATGTGTTAGTGTGTCTTTCTCGTTGGACGAACAAGCCCTAAGCTAAATTGGGGTTCCACCTGGTTTTATTAGTCATGGAGATACAGAATAACGATATAAACCCACATTCCTATGTGGCTTCTCCTCCTGCACCCCCTGCTTGGCATTGCTGGCAATCTAAGTTGTGCAAAAATATTTGAAACTTGACTTTTCCTGAGTCCATCCAATGTGAATGCTCTGTGCTTATCCCTTTCGGCCACTAGATGGTGCTGTGCATGTTACAGGTATACAGTATGCAGCACCAAAAGCGGAGGACCTTGTATTGGGGATTATGGGTATTTTTGTATCTGGGATGCTGGGGATGCCATCATTTACAGAACTCTCTGCCATGCACTCCAAAGGGACATGTCACAACTTATTGCATTACAGCATGCATTAATTACTAACTATTGTATGTGTTGGGTTTAAAAAACAAAAGGGATGCGGCACTAAAAATTAGTGAACCCCAGAAAAATATCCAGGGATAAAAACCAGACTGTAGGGTGCTGTGTAAAGTGCTAAATACATATACAATGAAAGAGTGAACTGAAAGTAAAACAATGTTGTGAAACTATATTATGACACTGTGCTATGTGCTGTGTTAAATGCATATACGTTCAAGGGGTGATCCTGGTAATAAAAAAAACAATTCTGAATAGTGTGATACCCAAACAAGATATGCTGACCTGTAACAGCCAGAAAATTTTCAGCGGATGACCTATGTGCATAAAACATATTCTGAAAAAATAAATGGCAACACAAAATTCACTTGAATATACTAAAGTTCAAAATGTCATGTTTAATCCTCTAAACATGATCGCAGGGTATTAAAAATTTGTGGGAAGTAATCAAGCAGGGTGATATTCGTACACGACACCTGGGAATGTGCCTCCAACCCCAGGGGAAAGGGATGGGTACTCTTACCCTAAGCTGTGGACACACACGCCAGTGGCGGTGGGTCAAACAGGCATGGACGGTAGTCAGGAACTCTCTCCAACCCGTACTCCTTCGATTGGACTGGCATGCACCTGCGTTCATCAAGCCAAAGGTGACATGAAAACCCGGACTTCAATAGCGATGTTCCTGGTATATGTGGTACTCCTTTTCTTTAGAATGATTGTTTATCCTATTCATGCTTTTGGTCACGTACTTCTGGATCTTGAATCTGTGTATTGTCTCCTTCCCGGGATATAGCTGAGCCACCCGCTGCTTCAGGATGGCTCCCAGGTCCCGGCCTTTCCTAGTCTCGTCCACAGGCCATTCTTCACGTAGTTTTAGAAAACGCCAATACCGTTAGGTTTGCCAGTAGAACCTATTTGCAAATTCGGGACTTGAGCAGATATTAGCAGGTACAAAAATTTGCTACATAAGTAATTACACAAATTTACAGAGATGTATATGTATCTGGACTGTCATCTTAAAGCAAACTTTTACCCTCCCTTCTCACATTTTTTTATTCCTAATTGTTATCCCACCTTTAAATCAATTGCATTGTTTATTTTTTCTTATAAATCTCTTTCTGTTCTTGATCTTCACCTTTGGCGAGAATGATGTAACCTGTTCACCCGCAGACTCCTTGAATAGCGTCCTATCTCATGCCACTCCAGGCCATGCGTGGACTATATATATATATATATTCTGGGTGCGTCCTCATGGGGAGAAGAGCAAAGAATTCCAGGAAATAAAGGCAAAGATCATTTGCTGCCCCTAATGCAAATGGTTGCCAGGATATGATCAGTGACTATAGAAAAACAATAGTGCACATGAAAACAAAAGCATATAGTTCACTGTAAATAGAGAAACTTCACATCCCTACCCTGGGGTAATTTTTTTTTTCTTTTTTTTTTTCTTTCCTTTTGATCCCCTCTTACCTTTCTTACATGGTTATCCTCGGTATACATACTTGTGCAGCCAGTGAATCCAGCATTGTTCTGTGGTGAACCATCGCTCTGCTGCAGACCCAGTCTTGCATTGCTATCTTCTGCTCAAAAATCGCTGAAAGCCGGCGGTCTCTTCTGGGTTCTTACAGCTATCCCCCTGATATGCACCAGATTCTGCCTCCTCCAGTATTGCCTTATAAGCTGATGCCTCCTGGGAAATCAGATGTTTATATCCCAGGAAGTTGCAGGAGACCGCTAAATAGCTGCAGCCAGAATGACACAGAAATGCCGACCCAGGATGCACACTGTCGGGTCGGTTAAAGGCTCCATTCCATGTAATGGTCAGATGAATATGAACAGTGAATGTGTCAGGCATTGATTTGTGGTGTATAAATCTGACAGCTGCCGCTGTTTGCACAGTGTGCAGGCAGTGTTTAGTACGGCCAGAAAGAATCTGCAGCCGGGGGCCGTGTGAGCGTAGAACCAAGAAAAAAAAAGTCCTGGTTCTTTTAGATTATGTAGAGAAGAGAATGCGGTAGTGGAAAATTAGATTTTGCTGCAAAGTTTCACTTTATTTTGTCTGGGATGATCATGGAGCTGTTACCCAAGCAATTTAAAGAATTGTCTGTCTTTTATAAATGACAAATCTGTATTTCATGGGGACCTATAGTGTGAAGGGTTTTGTATCCTTTATGTCTATAGAATGCAACTTCCTCAGTTATTCCCAGTTTCTGTGACAATCAGAAAGGAATGTAGCAAACGTCACACGTGCGAGGCAGCTGAATTAATAAAGGGACTTCTGTGTCCCAGCTCTGCTAATCTGCTTGACGAATGATCATAAGGCCTTTTCCTTTCTTTTCCTTTTCATCTGTGGTTGTGTACGGAAAAGAAAATTCACTATTTCTTAATAATTTTCTTTTCTAATATTGGCATATGGAATACATTTAGAATGGTGCAACAGCTGCTACTCTGATTTCTTGGTTTTGTCAGTGTTCCGCATCAGCCGTTTTTGCAAAGGCTCATAGGTTGCTCAGCTCCGTGCAATACAAACATTGAGCCTCAGGTGTATAATCTGGAGCTAAATGTCGCCTATAGCAGCCAATCACATTTCAGTAGTTTATAGTGCTGTTAAAGCGGAAGTAAACCCATCGATTTAACAGTCTAAAAAAAAAGGCATGCCGTGAATGCTAACTGCACATTGGCTGTGCTCTCAACCAAACAGTCAAACCATCCAATGGCTGGTGTCATAACAGATCACATGTGCAGCACTGTGGCAGTTGAAGATTAAACAGAGGCAAAGATGGCAGCTTCCTTGGCTGAAACCGATAGGAGGGTTTACTTCCACTTTAAGAGATGTCAGTCCTTTTTCTTTTCTCCTTCTTCTTTTTTTTTTTTTATTATATCAATCCTTCTTTCTCTTCGTGATTCTAATAACCTCTTCTGTGCAAGACCTAAAGAAGGGAGAGGCCTTTTCCCTGAAACGCGTTGGCTGTGTTTGATGCTCTCAACTAATGAACATTTCAAAAAGACCTTTACATGATATGAACTTTTGTACCAGGCACTCCTCAATACCCACCCCAGAATTTCAGCTGTCATTATTCTGTGTGTTCAAATTTTAATTTTTTCTTTTTTTCATACAACAGCTTTAAAAAGTGTCTTGCTGTTCACTATGGTCACTACTTGTACAATAGTTGGCATACAGTATATCTCTGTGGCTTAGGGTGGTTCCTATATTCAGAATGTGTCTGCAGAATTATTACAGCCTTTCTTCACAAGAGAATGTCATCAGGTTCACTATAGACGCAAATGGAAATTTGCATCTCTGATGTAGTTTGATCACCATGTGCCCCGTTCTTTACACCCATAGGAAAATGATCCAATTTGTAATATTTGGTATGTAGTGGGCAAAAAATGTTCTTTTCTTATATTAAATCTGTAGTGTATTTTCAAGAAGTACATAGTTGTTGTAAAGTACACATTTTTGCTTGCTTTTATTATTCTGTACATGAAATAAAATACAATATAAATGTTCTCTGTATCAATCTGTACATCCGCTTTTAATGTGCCCTTTATGGAGTCGGATGTTTTTGATTTAAGTCATTTACTTGACTCCTAAACTTGCAATAAGGGAAAGGAGCCTTGAAGCAAAATGTTACATTTATTTGGGTGATGCATTGAACAAATCAATATTTTCTTTTAACACCACTATTTAAAGCAATAGATGATTTCAGTGTTTTGATCTTTATGTATCTCCAGATGACTCAGAATGTGGAAGTGCAGCGGGCTCGCCTTCGCGATGACATCAAGGAGTACAAGTTCCGTGAAGCGCGGTTGCTCCAGGATTACACCGAGCTGGAGGAGGAGAATATATCCCTGCAGAAGCAGGTCTCTGTTCTCAAGCAAAACCAGGTGGGTATATCAGGATTGATTTAGAAGTACCTTGAAATATTTTTAGGTTCTCTATCACCTCTTCCCTCCCCTCCTTCTATCTTCACTCTTCTTTTCCTTTCTGTTGCTGTTTCTACACTTCTACATCTCATTAGTGCTCCGCCTGCATTGCTCTACTGACTATCACCTGTTTCAATAGTGGACCAATGCCCTTGTACCTGTTATGGTCTGTCTTTTCAAAATTTTTATTGAAAACCTCCATTTCAAAAAAAAAAAAAAAAAAAAAAGCTGCAGGTCTAGGTGCTATTGTGTACTTTTTCTTTACTACCTTCCTATTAAAATGACTTTTATCTAAAAAAAATAAGTGAATTTGCTTATCTAATGTATTGAAAAGTCACCCCTTCTCCACTCCAAACCCACTGGAAATATTCTACAGAGAGTGTAGAATACCTGCTACCCCGTTGGCGTCTGTGGTTCTTCCTGCCGGCTTGTAAGCAGAGCAGGGCTTATCTGAAGTTGAATGCCTGCAGCAGCTGAGGGGGCAACGATGCTTCAGATTTACAGTACATGCTGGAAAAGGTAAGTATTGAATACTGCATGTTGTTGCAAAGCAGTGCCATTCATTCTGAGTGGCACCCCAGTGCATCTTTTCAATGGACCTGTATTGCAACACACGCGTATTGTAGTGCACTGTGTTTAAACAAATAATACATGCAGCCTTTTTTTGTGTTAGGGGGCTTATTCAAATGTATGAGCTGCCTTAATGCAACAGGATTTAAAGTGGATGTAAACCCTCTCCTATATCCAGTGAACAGCCTCAGATGATACAAAGAGATGCAACAAATCTCTCTACAGAAGTTTTACATGCATATCTGCAGTCTTCAGCTTTCTATACTCTTTTTGGAAAGTGCACATTGTGTTACAAATCTTTCTTCTTGTTTCAGCAGTGGGTGTGGAGTCTTGGCATACACTGTGTGTGAGCTGATTGGAGGGAAGGCGCACACACCCCCACTCCACATAGGAACGAAGAAACTTGCAGTGTTGTGAATAGACAAGCTCTCTGCTTATCTATCCCTAAGTATACTCCCCAACACAAATTAAGCTTTTATCTTGTGTGTGTCAGAATTTGTCAAAGGTTATCATGCTGATAACGGGAACGAAGCAGCAGAAAGACACTGGACTTAGAGCTTTGGAGAGAGATAAGTAAACACTACAGATATTTGTGCCCAGGTCAGATTTCATGAATGGGGTTTACAACTACTTTAATACAGAGCTACAGTTTGAACGGGCCCTGAGCCTTAGCTACAGGAAAGCTGATGGGCATTAAAGTATGTTTGTTTTTCTCCTAACATGCCTGTAATGTATTAGACATTCTTTACAAGGATGTCTAAATCCAAGAACAAGCATTTTCTGTATTGCACATTATTAGTCCTTAAATGTGGTGGCTGTTCAGGCCAAGTACATTTTCTGCAAATACAGAAAAACACCTGTTCTGATAGAATTCTAGTTCCCTTGTTAATTCCTGACCAATTAATTAAAATGTCAAACTTATCAGCCTTCTCATCTGTCTTCTTTCATCTACAGATGAGGAGAGAAGATGTTTGTAGTCCAAATCAGGAGATCAGCCCAGTCTGAGCTGCTTCTCAGTATATACTGTATAGTGCATCAGTGTTGTCACCCTAGGACATGAATTATGTTACTGGCAGGATCACCAGGTGACAAAGGAAAACAAACTAAATAAAGGAAACAAATGCAGCTGTCTCATCTATGGACTGCTAAGCTGCAGTATATTACATTTTTGTTTTTAGATTTTAAAGGAAAACTGTTCTTGCCTGTGTCGACCATTACCACTTTTCTTAAAGTATAATTAAAGGCAAAACTTTTTTTCTTTTAGTTTTGGATAGAGTGGAGATAGATTAGAACACCTGTCAGTTTTTATTGCTGTCTGTGTCCCCTTTAAGGAGATTCACCCTCTCTATTTATTTGTCCTGTTTACCGTTATTAAAAAATTTAAGTAAAATCCCAAATTTTGTAGAGGTTCCCAGAAAAGTAATGAGGACACGTGTTCTGGTGACCTGGGGATCCCCAAAGAATTCCCTTAATTTGCAGGGATTTCCTCTCACTTTCTGCTTGGCTATGGGACAGGAATTGAATGGAAATCTCCACAGGTGGCGAAAAGACTGACGGCGGTTATAACCCTCCTTTACTCTATCCAAAATGGGGGGGAAAAAAAAAAAAAGGTTTTGCCTATAGTTCTACTTTAATCTTTCTGTAGGCATCAGTAGCTGTCATTTACTTTGTTGAACCCTGAAGAGGGTCATTGGGAAGCATTTATTGTAGGCTGCAGTATTTCAATTTCTTATACATTTGTTTCCTCTAGGTGGAATTTGAAGGTCTTAAACATGAGATCAAAAGATTGGAGGAGGAGACAGAATTCTTGAACAGCCAACTGGAAGATGCCATCCGGTTAAAAGAGATATCTGAGAGACAGTTGGAGGAATCTCTAGAGACTTTGAAGACAGAGCGTGAACAGAAGAACAACCTG
The DNA here is from genome assembly GCA_028564925.1 of Lithobates sylvaticus. Lineage (NCBI taxonomy): Eukaryota > Metazoa > Chordata > Amphibia > Anura > Ranidae > Lithobates > Lithobates sylvaticus. The sequence continues at coordinate 60,133,135 of CM053032.1, forward strand.
CGTAAGGAGCTGTCCCATTACATGAACATCAATGACTCCATGTACAGCAACCATCTGAGCTTCTCCCTGGATGGACTCAAGTTCAGCGATGAGATTACAGAGCCGAACAATGATGATTCCATGAATGGTTTTGAGCATAATGGGATCATCAAAATGAATGCTGACAACAAGATGTCCACCCCCAAAAAGAATGACCCGGCTCCAAGCCTGGTTTCTGATCTGCTAAGTGAGCTAAACATCTCTGAAATACAGAAATTAAAGCAGCAGCTGATGCAGGTATGACAAACAGAGTTTGCTGGCCAACACCCTAAAAGGTTATCAGGGAATAGGAAACTGAATTTCCTCTTTGTGGAATGATTTACAGTTCACTGCATTTCATTTTATGCTAAAAACACTACTCCCATGCATATTTTATTTTTTTGTTAAATTCTTTATTTCAATAGGGCATTCGGTTATACAGGAACATCAACAATGTTGAACATACAGTGGATTATCTCCACCTATAAAGCCACATGCCCGGTCAACACAGTCATCATTAGGTAAACATAGGAAGTGCATTTCAGACAATGGGCCTCAAGGACAAGGAAGTCTCCGTATCCCGCGTCCATTTTTTAACGGTCAACACCGTTTTTTTTTTTTATTTGGTGCAAAAATTAGAGAAAAAAAAAATAAGCAAGTGCCAAAACAGCAAGGAGAGCATTAGCGAAAATGATGGAAAAGAGGGGGTCAGTAAAAGGTGGATGGAAGGGGGGGTCAACCACCAGCCAGCACCCCCAAAACATTTGGGGTGCCTTTCTAGTAGGCCCTTTTCCCAGGGGAGTTAAGTCACCAGCTCTGCATGTTCCTCAGAGTAGTCGAATTTGTGTCAGTAAAACCACTTCTTGAAGAATTTCTCCCGGGCGCCCTGTCCGTGGCCACCAGGTCCTCCATGCCATTTGATCTCTGCTACTTTTTTCAGCCAGACGGCAACCACCGGTGGCTGTGTCTGCTTCCAGTACAGTGGGCTGCAGCTCTTCGCTGCTGTGAGCAGGAGAGGCAAGATGGATTTCCTATCCATCTTGCTTGGAATCTCGTGGTGGTGGAGGAAGAACGCGGGGGTCTTGGGCAGCTTGCGATCTGTAAATTTCTGAACAATGCAGTGAATCTCAGTCCAGTAGGACAGCAAAAGGCGACAGGACCAGTAGAATTGTGTAGGAGAGAACCTGGTTCCTCCCCACACCTCCAGCAGAGATCAGTGCTCTGCAGGAACATCTTGTGGATCCTTAATGAAAAGCGACAGGACCAGTAGAGTTGTGTAGGAGAGAACCGGGTTCCTCCCCACACCTCCAGTAGAGATCAGTGCTCTGCGGGAACATCTTGTGGATCCTTAATGGCGTATAGTACCACCTGGTCAGTACCTTTGTATACCCCTTCCTGGTGGTTCGCCCAAACAGAGATCTTGCAGGAGAAGAGCAGAAGTCTTTTTACTTGCCTTTCCGTGAACTGAAGACCCAAGTCCTGCTCCCACTTAGATATATAGGAAGGTCTGAAATTCGGGGGTGGTGCTAGGAGCAACTTGTAAGTCTGGGATACAACGTGGCGGGTAGGGAATTTGTTCTAGACACATAACTCAAAGGAAGTAAGGCTTCTCCTGTAGGGTTCTGGGTGAGGTAACGTGCCAATGAAATGGACTAACTCGTTTTTGCCAGAAGGAGAGGCCTGCCAAAGATGGGTCATCCATGATTTGTTGCCTGGTCATCCATTGTCCGTTTTTGAGGAAGTGCCGGACATGGGATCGTTCAGTCTCCTTCAGATCCTGAAATCTAGGTTCGCTGAGTCCCGGACTGAAGGCCGGGTTTCCCACGACAGGGGTGAGCAGCGAAGGGGTGGGTGCGACAGAAAAGTTGCGACAGGCTTTTTGAGCCATCCGTCACATTTCACCTACAGTGGGGTGGTCTAGTATCCGGCGTGGTAGGTTCAACTGGCACCAAGGCAACATGTCTAGCCGGGTCCCAGTCAGGAGCCCCTCCACCTGTATCTCCTGTTTCAGAGGACCATGGCAGCACCAGTCCAGGATTCGTGTCGGATGGCAGGCCATATGATAGAGGTTGATATCTGGTAAAGCCATGCCGCCCAACACTTTTGGCAGTCACAGAATAGACTGGGCCAGCCGCGGGGGTTTCTAGGCCCATAGGAAGGATACAATAGTGTGGTTCACTGCCCTCAGAAAGGAACTCAGGATCCGGACAGGGAGGGCCTTTCCCTGTAACTGCTCGTCTCCATCCCCTGCCATAAGGCCATAGTGTGAGCTAGACGTCCAGTAATGTGTACTACATGTTTGATAACCCATCTGCTTAACATCAGAATTGTAATTGCTTTGGTAAATAGGCAGAGCTGTAAATTTTGTTGAGGGTATCTTGCAGCCCCATCTAAAATTCGGAAAAATAATAATGGGAGATTCCAGCTACCCAGAATCTGTTTAGGGTTGCACCGATATTTTTTGATTTATTTTTTAACAGAGTATGAGTACCGATAATTGTGCTCAAGTACTTGCCGATACCAATTGCCAATTATGGGCGATTTGAGCCCATACAAAATGCATGGGCTCATATCACACTGCAAGGAATCGCATGTGTTTTTGAGCAGACGTGTGGTGCAATTCCTGTCTGAGTCACATGTGGTTTCCCACACTGCATCAGTGTCACTATGACAAGCCTAGGTTTACACAGCATAAAGGGAGATATTGGCACACTAGAAGATCAGCTCCTGAAACAGTCCTAAAAAGTCCAATGATAGTAGTCCCATGAAGTTCAGTACCGAAGGCTCCTATCCCCAAAATGAGAAGTCAGCTCTGTAATGAAGCAATATAGAAGGCAAGGGAAGCACTATCTAAGTGCAGCAATGGGCAAAAAGTTTTATTAAAAAATAGTTAGAACAACTCGCATGTCAAATACAATTCTGTGCTATCATAGTGTCCTCTTCTTGCGGGACGTTCCTATGATTGAAAACCACGGCTGCTTGCATTGCTTACAGGGCTGGAGGAGATGTATAGCCTGTAGAAGGTACTCACAAGCTCCAAGCATGTAGCCTGTTACTGCAGCGGTCCGCCCCCAAGCTGACGTCACTTCCGCCCTACCTATGTGTGCGCTCCAAGCTGGTTTACAGGGATCTCGGAACTTTCTACATCTCCGCACCACAAGCAGCCGTGGTTTTCCATTATAAGCGGATCCTGTGGCATGGGGACACTATGACCGTGCAGATTTGAGTTGTTATAACCAATTTTTAATAAACTGTTTGGCCATTGCTGCACTTAGATGGCACTTCCTGGTCTTTCTAAAATGGGTTCACACAGGAGCGGTGGGGGAAACCACATATGATTCAGATAGGAATCGCACTGCGTTCCTGGGCATTTAGTATGGGCTTTAAATCACACTGCAAAGGTACCGCTTTTAGATATCGTAGCATTTACATTATGTATCGCTGGTTTCTGAAAAGTAAACTTGCATCCATATTCGTTTCCGTATTTAATTCTCAACCAAAAGTCATTTTTATTTTGCCTTTATTAAAATGTTGTTTTAGGTTGAAAGAGAGAAGGTTGGTCTTTTGTCGACTCTTCAGGAGTCTCAGAAACAGTTGGAGAACACCAAAGGAGCCCTGTCTGAGCAAAATGACAAAGTCAGCAGGCTTACTGAGAACCTAAATGCCATGAAGAAGCTCCATGCCACCAAGGAGCGTCAGTCTGCCCTAGACAATGAGAAAGAGAGGGACAGCCATGAAGACGGGGACTACTATGAGGTTGACATTAATGGCCCTGAGATTCTGGAATGCAAATACAAACTTGCTATGGCAGAAATCCATGACCTCAAAGAGGAACTGAAGACTGTAAAGTCCAAGTACGAAGAATGTGAGCTTAAGTACGAAGAGGATAAGAACAGGTTTGAAAGTGAAACTCAGTCTATGGCAGAAAAGATCTCCTATCTAGAAAAGACCACACGGCAAGATAGAGACCAAGTTGTCAGACTGGAGAAAGAACTCAAGAAAGTGAGTGATGTGGCAGGAGAATCGCAAGGAAGTCTCACAGTGGCACAGGATGAGCTTGTCACATTTAGTGAAGAATTGGCCAACTTGTACCACCATGTCTGTATGTGCAACAACGTGACACCCAACAGGGTCATGCTGGATTACTACAAGGAGGGAAAAGGTGGCAGGAACAGTCCTGAGGGTAAAGGGCACAGGTCACCAATATTGCTTTCCAAAGGTCTATTGACCCCAGAAAATGGCCAAAGCGAGTCTGGCTCTCCGGTATCTCCAGTTCCATCGCCTGTTTCTGACCACAGAAAAGAACCCATGAACATTTACAACCTAATAGCCATAATCCGTGACCAGATCAAACATTTACAAGCTGCAGTGGACAGGAGCACAGAGCTGTCTCGACAGCAGGTGGCCAGCCAGGAGCTTGGACCAGCGGTGGATAAAGACAAAGAAACCCTCATGCAGGACATCTTGAAGCTGAAGTCTTTGCTCAGCACAAAGAGAGAGCAAATTGCTACCCTGCGCACCGTATTGAAAGCCAACAAACAAGTGAGTAGCGATTGGCTATGGAGCTTAAGCAATTATTATTTAAATTATAATTTATTCATTGGGTGATCTGCTCCAAAGAAAGTAGGTTAGGTTTCATTATTGCAGATGGGAAAGTGTATTTGCAAAAGATCTATATAGCAGCTGAATCTTTCCATTTTTAAATCCAATCAAAGCTATATATCCTTTTATTCCTAATTCAGTCTTATATTTCCTTTTAAGAACTGTGTTCGTCTGCTCTGCTTTGACTGCATTTGAAGGACCTGTACTCCCAGATTTAGAAAATACATTTTTTGTTAAATACCATAAAACAGTAATTACATTTTGCAAGAATTAAGACCACAATTCAAGAAAGTAAATTGAAAAGACACACATGAAGCCTTTTTCTGGGGAAATTGGTAGCATGCACAGTTTATATCGCCACATTCTTCTTTTTTGCCCTACTTCAAGGAATACAACATTTTTTATATAGGATGTAATTATTATTGAGAGTTTATCAATTGGCTTATTTCAAGATGACCTGTTTAAATGGTTCACCTCAAAATAACATGTTACACACCCGTATTTGGGGTGTAACCTGCTCCTAATCACCTGCCCCCCCACTGCATGAACCCCCTCCCTGCGACAGCGGATGGGGCTTCCTCTCCCCACAGCTGCCATCACATTTAAAGCGGTTGTATAGTCAAAAATGTTACTTTTACATACAGGTAAGCCTATAACAAGGCTTACCTGTAGGAAAAAAAATATCTCCTAAACCTGTCTCACACAGATCAGGCCAAAGCAGTTTCCACAAACTTGATGCTGCAATTATCCCATTCTTGTCTGTAGCAAACTGACAGCCCATACAGGAGGTACAGGCACAGAGCTGTGGGTGGTGTCTTCAGGAGCTTGACATAGCATCCACAATCCGCTGATCATGGGTGCAATGCTCTGCAGGCTCCTGAGGAAAAATAAACACACCTTTTTCCTGCAAAAAAAAAAATGTTGTATTTCTTATAAGCTAATCCTTTAAAATTTGAGAATGTTGTCAGTTTGCTACAGACAAGAATGGGATAATTGCAGCATCAAGTTTGTGGAAACTGCTTTGGCCTGATCTGTGTGAGACAATCCAGCCCAGGACACCAGGATGTACTTGATTGTGTTAACTGTGGGCTTGCATCCTAGTTCAAGTAGTAGATAAAGACCCCTGAATGATGCCAAAGGCAGCTCATACAGGGAGAGAATTTGCATTTTGAAACATCAGCATTGTAATAGCAATACAAACATTAGTTCTTTTTCAAGCCACAAGCTTACTTTAACCACCTCACTACAGTGCATTTTCACCCCCTTCCTGACCAAGCCATTTTTCAGCTTTCAGCGCTGACGCACTTTGAATGACAATTGCGCGGTCATACAACACTGTACCCAAATGAAATTGTTATCATTTTTTTCCCCACAAATAGAGCTTTCTTTTGGTGGTATTTGATCACCTCTGCGGTTTTTCTTTTTTGCGCAATAAACAAAAGAAGAGTGACAAATTTAAAAAAAAAAACAATATTTTTTTACTTTTTGCTATACTAAATATCCCGAAAAAAATATATATAAAAAAACATTTTTTTTTCCTCAGTTTCGGCCGATACGTATTCTTCTACATATTTTTGGTAAAAAAAAAAAACGCAATTAGCGATCATTGATTAGTTTGCGCAAAAGTTATAGCGTTTACAAAATAGGGGATAGTTTTATAGCATTTTTATTAATATTTTTTTTTTTACTAGTAATGGCGGTGATCAGCGATTTTTATTGTGACTGCGACATTATGGCGGACACATCGGACATTTTTGGCACATTTTTGGCACCATTGTCATTTATACAGCAATCAATGCTATTTAAATGCATTGATTCATGTATAAATGACACTGGCAGTGAAGGGGTTAACCACTAGGGGGCGGGGAGGGGTTAATTATGTTCCCTAAGAGTGTTTTTTACTGTGGGGGGAGGGGACTCACAAGGGGAGGAGACCGATCGGTGTTTCTCTGTACAGAGAACACACCATCGGCTCCTCTCCTCTGACAGGACCGTGGATCTGTGTGTTTACACACACAGATCAACGGTCCCGCTGTGTTACCGGGCAATCGCGGGTGCCCAGCGGACATCGCGGCCGCTGGGCACGCGCATCGGGTGCCCAGTGACACGGCGAGAGCGCGCGCTCCCGGCGGCGCACGCGCGCTCCCTGCAGTGCACAGAAGGGGAGGACGTCATATGACGCCCTCCCGGAACGAGAGCTGCGCCGCCTGGCCGTCATTTGACGGCCGGCGGTCGCAAAGCGGTTAAAGAAAAGAAAACTTCATGTTGTAATGGCTGCCTGTCTCCTGGCCATCTCTTACCACAACTTCTTGGATTCCCTGCGTGCTTTTAAGCTTCTCTGCTGTTTACTTTCAGTTTCTAAGGACTACATATCCCACGGTACTTTAGTGTCCGCCAGCAGTGATTCCTGTACTAACTCCGTCTCCTTAATCTCCTTCTCTCTGTAGCTCATAAGGCAGGCTCTGTGAAATGTGTGACACATCAGTGCCTACTCACAGGACATCGTAAATGCGTGTCACAGAATTCAAGGAAATGTGTGGGAACCTTCACAAATTTACAAACTTCATGATCAATCAGATTAATAAGAGTAGCCTAAAAATAATTGAACTCTAAGAAGATAATGTATTGATTTTACATTTTGACCATAGATGCACTTTAAAGCTGAACTCTAGGGAAAGAAGAAATGCTCCCTTGAAGTGGTTCTGCCACTGCCCTGCAAGCGTTAAATGTTCATTTAGGTTTAGGGCCCCAAAAAGCTATTTACCCCATCTTCCTCTCCTGCATGCTCCTTCCAGGCTATAAGACCAGTCCCTCTTCTCACCTATGCTCCAGCAGTCAGTTTTTTTTTTTGGGGAAACCCTATACTTTTTAATGGGCTAAGCCAATTCTTTCTATTTTATCGAGCAGGAACTATACATAGAGGCTGTAAGTTCTTTATTGGGGCTGCGTGATCTTGCCAGCCTGGGATTTAAGTGCTGCTGCACTGAATGGCTGTGAGCGGGCTCACAGCAAATTTTAGCTGATCCTAACTGCAGCTTAAGGGTGCTTTGAAGGCTCAGTGACGTTGCTAATAAAAAGTTTCCAAATGCTGCCCTAATGCAAGTTGAAGCCTGAGTACAAGACCTAAAAGAACGTACTGAAATGGAAGTATTCTTCAGTAATTTCATGTGCAGGATGGAAGCAAATTGCAAAGCCTGTTACAGTCAGAGAACTCTGATGAATAAAACAGATTAACATACACATTAAATTACCATAAGTGTTTTTCGCTATTTAGCATTTAAATAATTGGTTAATGATAAATATATGGCAAGCTCATATATACAGATATGGTGCCTTTATAATTTTTTTTTTTTTTTTTTTCATCCTCTGTTTTGCGGTAAATTGTGGCAATATTACACGTTTTTATTACAAGCTTAGTCATGAGCTCTCTATGGTGCCATCCATGATTGAACATTCTCTGGTCTCTATTTGGTGTTAAGCATCACTGATCTGTTTTACCAAAACTGACTTTCAGATAAAACCAACTACTGCCTCTTCTTTTCTTCAGACTGCAGAAGTCGCTCTTGCCAACTTAAAGAGCAAATACGAGAACGAAAAAGCTATGGTGACCGAAACCATGATGAAACTCCGCAACGAGTTGAAGGCCCTCAAGGAGGACGCTGCTACATTCTCCTCTCTCCGAGCCATGTTTGCCACAAGGTATATATATTTTTTTCAAATTCCAGATTAAAGAGCCCTGCAATAGTAACACATTTATACTTGCCTCTCTGCCACATGCCTTGTGCCATCCTTCAACCCGCATCACTGCAAGGTTATTTGGCAAAGGTATTTAAAACTGTTATCTCCCTACACCTGGTGCCTTAAAATGCCAGTATCCTGACAGTCTGTTTTAAGGGGGAATATTCAATAGTGTCTGGTGGTACTGGTCCTTTTTTTTTTTTTTTTTTTCCCTGGCACAGTATGACTACCCCTTAGGCACAAGTTTTTTGCAGTTAACCGTTTCGTTTATCGTTTTTAGGTAAACCAGGTAAAATGCACCTTATAAATTCATATTGTTAAACAGCATAGTTGTTCAGTGTGAAACTATTGCAGGTTTGGCAGAACTATTGAATCCTTTCATGTGGGGTCAGCAGCCTGAAAATCTTGACAAGGTTGTAAAGCCCCAGAGAGAACAATTCACAATATGTGTTAAGTCATGCTCCGATTTCCTCTATATCCAACAAAAGGCAGGAACAGGAATATTTCTTTTCTCTGCTGACGTTCAGGATCATTCCTAAATAACCTTTTACAGCTAGCATTGTTTTGTTTCCCTTTGATGTTAACACCTATAGAAAGCAATAAAACACACAGGTGAATGCACAATGTAAGAATATGCAACAAGATGTATTATTTATTGTTACCCAGCTCAAAGGTTTCATGCAGTAAACCGATTAGTGGCATATATTTAAAAAAAATATGCTCGGAGAAGATCTCCAGGCAGTCTTCCACATCTTTTATGTGCAATTTTTGTGTTTTATCTTGGTATCCCCAAATCTGTCCAAGTAAAAAGTATATGTTCAGCTAGTTGAAATGGCTGACATTTACAGGTCACGTCTTTATTCAAATCGAGTCAATCCAGGTTGGAACTGGTTTCCCCAATCCACTTAAGCCCCGTACACACGATTTGACTTTCCGAACGTGTGGACTTGCCCACACACGCCCGGACTTTTCCGGCGGACAATCCGCCGGAGTTTTGGCGAAAGTCCGCGGGACTTGCCCACACACGGAGGAAAGTCATTTCATTTAGAACGATAGATGGGACTAGCGAAGGAACTCAATGCCGCCGCTAGCCCCGTCACCTGGTATATATCTGATATGGATTTGGGGGGGCCCCCACGCGTAGGGATTCCCCTTTAAATCCATACCAGGTGACGGGGCTAGCGCGGCGGCGTTGACTTCCTTCGCTAGTCCCGTCTACCTGGAGTCATGTTCTAAATGAACGGACTTTCCTCCGTGTGTGAGGCAAGTCCGTTCATTTCAAAAGTCCCGCGGACTTGCACACAGATGGCGGGATTGTCCTCCGGACTGCCGAGTCCGGCGGACAATTTTTTAAGTCAAAATTTCAAACTAGGTCCGCCGGACTTTTGGGAATAAAAAGTCCGCCGGAACACCACACACGGTCGGAATGTCCGGCGGACTCTAGTCCAGCCGACAATCCCGCCGGAAAGTCCGATCGTGTGTACGCAGCTTTACAGGATAAGTTCACATTTGGGAACATGTTACACATTTTTAGAGTGGAACGTGTAACATGTTCCGAGTGCTGCAGCCGCTGCCCGATCCCCGCACTCCCTGTGACAGCAGTATGGGGAAAAGTTGCCCGTACTAGATGTCACTTTTTTAAATCAGTGGGGCTCTGCCCACATGGCTGCTTCATTCATTCATTCATTCATTCATTCATTCACACAGCTGTGTGTGTGAATGAACTACAAGCCCCGACGTCCTTGGTGGCTGTCAGCTTGCAGTTCTCAATAAACTATCAAGGTGCTGTGGAGAGCCATGGTAGTTCATTGATCCTTCCTGTCAGTGTATCTGCTTGCCTGTATGGGATGTATGGGCACACAGAAGATCTGCAGGGGACCTGCATGTCTAATCGCTGGTGCCAAGCTTTACAGGCTCCCAAAAAAAAGAAAAATGCACAATTTTTTTACCTGCAAAAAAATGTGCATTTATTTTTAAAGTGAACTTCTCCTTTTCATTACTGTTAGAGGATTCACATCATTATGCGTGGTAGATTGCATTGCATTAATTGGTTTTGCCTCTACTGCATAGTGCAATGAAATGCCAATCACAGTGAATGAATGGCACAGCAGTACACTGCGGTACACACGCTGCAGTAACAAATGGTAAAAGACAAGTTTTACCACCTATTACCACAATGCAAAACCTGAATGGGCCTTTAATGTTTTATATTATTTTATTTTATATATTAAACATTTGCAGTGGAGCTGCTATGGGGGTGCGGCCTGCACCCGGGTGACACCCGCCAGAGGGTGTCAAAAGGCTCAGACTAGCACCGGCACCACATTGAGTGGTGCGCCGCAGGTCTCTCCTTCCCTTCCAAAATCTCCTCAGCTCCACGCAATGTGCGGGCAGATTGGGGGAGGAGGGAGTGAGGCAGAGACAGAGGTTCCCAGGGGCCGACCTTCCCACACGCCATAATCGCATCTCTGTCCCCGCCGGCTGTACTGCCGCTTCCTTCTCGGCTCTGACATGTACACAGGCTGAGAGGAAGAGCCGAGGAGGAAGAGGGACACCATCCATGCCCTGAGGTATGTAACAGGAGTACTGCAGAGTTAGGGGACATGGTGATTGGGAGGGGCGAGGGGGGGGGGCATTGGCAGGTAACAACTATGCTGCCAGAAGTGATTTTTGGGGGGGTTAGGGGGTGCTTTGTTGTGGGTTAGGACTAGTACTAGAAGGCGGGGGGCATATTTGAAGTTTGACCCCCAGCACAATTCCTCTCCCTTCCTAAAGCACCCTCTAGCATATATCCTCCAACACCCCCCTCAAATCAAAGATCCCATCCTGGCTCCATCCTCCCCCCCCCAATCCCATCCTGGCACCACCCCGGTCCCATCCCAACTCTACCTATTGCGGCTCCATCCACCCCCCCCCCCAATCCTATCACGGCTCCATCCACCCCCCCCCCCCCAATCCCAGCTCCATCCATTGTGGCAGGTTAAGGGGGGAGAGCCACACCGACGCACTAGCCTGCTAAGTGTAGGGGTGGGGGTGTGACTCCATGTTTTACCGCATCAGGTGACACCAACCCACTGAACATTTGTTCTTTATTTTGTTACATTTTAAAGGACCTTATTTGCTAAACTGCAAAGTCCCATATTTCATAGTACTTAATCAAATCGTACGATCTAAAACTGTCAGTGTTTAGCCACCAGTCATATTCTTCAGTTCAGCAAAAGTTCATGTAGCCTATTTTATTGCGTTACTTTTACCAATAAATACATCTGGGGATGGAATTACGGGAGCTAATATTACTAAACCCAGCCCACCAATGAAGTTTCAATAACCTAAAACATGCATCCAGCCACTGATAAGAAACCTGTCATGACGGAACATGGACGGTGCCTTCTTTCTCCTGAACTTGAGCCAACAAGATGAGGGATGCAGATGACTTTGTCAGCAGTGCCATTTCTCAGATTTCTCCCATGACAAGATTAATTCTATTTATGCCAAGTTGTTGACTAATTACTGTACCAACTTTCATAATGCATTCTGCAACCCCTAAGTTTTTGTTTTTACAGGTTCCCATTTAACCACTTAGGGACCGAGCCTCTTTTTGAGATGTGGTGTTTACAAGTTAAAAACGTTTTTGTTTTTTTGCTAGAAGATTACATTATACATTTAACACCCTCGAGAATAAAATGGCGGTCGTTGCAATACTTTCACCATTTTTGTACAGGGGTCTTACAAGTGCACTTCTTTTGGAAAAAATACACTTTTTAATAAAATAAGACGACAGTAAAGTTAGCCCAATTTTTTTTTTTTATATTGTGAAAGATAATGTTACGCTGAGTAAATTGATACCCAACATGTCACGCTTCAAAATTGCGCCCGCTCTTGGAATGGCGACAAACTTTTACCCTTAAAAATCTCCATAAGCAACGTTTAAAAAATTCTACAGGTTGCATGTTTTAAGTTAGAGGAGGTCTAGAATTATTGCTCTGCCTCTACCGATCGCAGCGATACCTCACATGTGTGGTTTGAACACCATTTTCAATTTTTTTTTTTCTGATTCATTTTATTTTTTATTTTTACAAAAAAAAATTAAAAATTGTGTCACTTTTATTTGTATTACATTTTTATGACGTCGCTTCTGCCCTGCATTGTTATGGAGACGGGTGGGGGCCATCTTCCCCTCACTAGTCTCCATGACCAGCAAGGGTGAAGATCTTAACGCCTTCGCCGATGCCGATGGTTCCTGTAAGCGGCGGAGGGCATTAAAAGTGATCTCGTGGCGAATTTGCTGCAGAGACCACTTTTATCGGAAAGCGGACCGCCGGCCGAAGAAGAGGATACTGGGGCTATGGCAGCTAGCTGTTGCCATAACAATGAAATCCCCTTTCAAAGTAAGGACGTATATTTGTGTGCATTCCGGAAGTGGTTAAAGGGAACTTTTCCTGCCAGGTTGATCTCCTGAAAATGCTAGGCACCTGTCTTTCTGCAGAATTAGTGTTTTGTGAGTCACAGGCTTGCCTCATGCCTGCAACCAGTGAAATCGGCATGCTTGTATTAGAGAGCTTTCACATCGAACTGGGGGGGCTCGCATCGGCGCTATTTTTTTAGTTGGGCTTAGTTTAGTTATTTTTAAGTTTTAACCCCCGCTAGCGGCCGAAAAGGGGTTAAATCCACCCGCAAAATGCCACCGGAGTGGCGTATTGCCAGCGGTATCGCATCGCTGCCCCATTGATTTCAGTGGGGGGCAGCGGTGGAGGAGCGGTGAGTTCACCGCTCCTTCACTGCTCCAAAGAAAGACTTTTTGTGACACCCTGCCAGCGCACCACTCCAGTGTGAAAGCCAGAGGGAGTGCATGGAGCAGCTTTTTTCAGGCGCTATATAGGCAATATTTTTAGCGCTGTAGCGCCTGAAAAACGCCCGCAGTGTGAAAGGGGTCTTGGAACAAACTATTGAGGCCATTAAAAGAGCATGACGGTCCAGCATTAACAATTTCAGATGAACAGCTTCTACTTCTTTTGGCACAGGTTTCTTGTGCTGTGATGCTTGTCTGTATAGTCCAACACTGGTTCCTGCAGTGGAAAGACCACATACAGCTGATTTAGATGCGATTCTCAGATGATGGTTGTGTGCTATGGTCTAGGAAGGCAGTGGGGGGGACGTATGTTCCTGCCAGCTACATGCTTTCCTGCTGAACAGCATTAATTAAACCAAAAGCTTCATTAAAGTGTGTTTTTAAGCTTTGTGCCCATCTGTGCTGATTATTCCAGTGCAGAATATTAATCAGCTATAGCTAAGCAGTAGTTGCTGTATATACAGAGGGATTGACACTGTGACTGTACAGGCAGAATCTCCATTATAAAACCTTTCCAAACCTTTGGAATCCTTCTAATCCATTTACAAAGTTTGAATCATGGGAGAATGAAAAGGAAAATAGTAATAGTTTCTGTGATCAACAATCGGCAAAACTGCCTACTTTATCTAAGCAGCGAGTATGTATGAGTTAATGTCCCTCAGTCAATTCTTGTTCCAGAGCCTGCCATACATGCAGCCACACGTGTCTTCCACCCACAGAGTGTAAATGATTCCCCACTTCTGTATCTTGACATAAATACAGCAATTAGTCTGTGCTCTTTCCGTACCACAGAGACTGCAGAGTACCTGAGGCAGCTCAGGCACAGTGGGAACTATTAATCCATGAAGCTGGCTCCCTGGGGGTGGCGTATTGTAATTACAATTTAGGCTGAAAGATTCGGTATAAATAGAATAGGGGTCCTCAGGGACCCTGAATGTCAGATTCAGGTCACCCAGATCTACTGATGGAAAATGATTTCCACAATCCAAACTGGAATAATTACTCTTATGTGTCAAGCATGTTGGCACGTGCTAATACTACACGTCATGGTGATATTGCATGTAGGATTCACAGAAAATGAAATGAGCCTTCAAAGCTAGAAATCCTTGGGCTGCCCACCCCAACCTGTAACATTTTATCATCTTTATTTAAAGAGGTTCTAAAACTATAAAAAATGTTTTGCCTTTAACCACTTGGCACTTAAACCCCCTTCCTAACCAGACCAATTTTCAGCTTTCAGTGCTCTCATATTTTGAATGACAATTACTCAGTCAAGCAACATGCTACCCATATGGATTTTTTGTCCTTTTTTTCCACACAAATAGAGCTTTCTCTTAGTGATATTTGATCCGCACTGGGTTTTTATTTTTTTGCGCTATAAATGAAAATAGAACAAAAAATTTGTAAAAAAAATGCATTTTTCTTTGTTTCGGTTATAAAATTTAGCAAATTAGTAATTTTTCGTCATAAATTTTGGCCAAAATTTATACTGCCACATATCTTTGTTTAAAAATAATCCAAATCAGTGTATATTATTTGGTCTGTGTGAAAGTTGGAGTCTACAAGCTATGGTGCCAATCACTGAAAATTGATCTCACCTGATGTCCATCTAATTTCTTGAGACACTAAGGCCTCTTGAACACGGACAATCCGTTCAGGTCCGCCTGTCAGTTTTTCCATCTGTCCCCCCCCCCCCCCCCCCCCCTGCTGATCTGTCTCGCCTCTGTTCCGCCCCCTGCTGATCTGTCTCGCCTCTGTTCCGCCCCCTGCTGATCTGTCTCGCCTCTGTTCCGCCCCCTGCTGATCTGTCTCGCCTCTGTTCCGCCCCCTGCTCATCTGTCTCGCCTCTGTTCCGCCCCCTGCTCATCTGTCTCGCCTCTGTTCCCCCCTGCTCATCTGTCTCGCCTCTGTTCCCCCCCTGCTCATCTGTCTCGCCTCTGTTCCCCCCTGCTCATGTCTCGCCTCTGTCGTCCCCCCCCCCCCCTGCTCATCTGTCTCGCCTCTGTTCCCCCCCCCCCCCCCCCCCGCTCATCTGTCTCGCCTCTGTTCCCCCCCCCCCCCCCCCCCCCCCCCCCCCCCCCCATGCTCATCTGTCCCATCAATGCACCTCATTTCACATCTGTGTGGGTGTGATTTTCATTGCGCTGAATACTGAATGGGACTTAAAGGGGACACAAAGTGCCGGGGCTCGGTAGTAAGTGACGTAAAGTTCAGGGGTCAGGTGTAAGTAAGTGATGCAGAGTTCAGAGGCTGGTAGTAGTAGATGATGCAAAGCTGAAGGGTCAGTAGTAAGTGACACACACACAATTTTTATATATAGTATATATATGTGTGTGTGTGTGTGTGTGTGTGTGTGTGTGTATGTGTATATGTGTGTGTATATATATATATATATATATATATATATATATATATATATATATATATATATATATATATATATATATATATATATATATATATATATATATATGTATGTCATCGAGTCATCTTCCTCCAGATGGTGGGTGGGGCAAGCAGGACTGTGATTTGGCTTTAGCAGTGGCCAATGACGGTCCTCCCTCTCGTCCTTGAAACAGGGACTGCCCCCCTAGCAGAACTGCACCTAATCTTATCCCCATCACAAAAGCTGACGATCGCAGCTACAGCAAAGTTAGAGAACCAAACAATGTTTCCCATCCTGTACAATGTGTGGGGGCACAGTGCCTCCCCCTCAGTGCAGGTGCGGCATGGGGAAATTCTAAGATTTAATGCATTAGTGCAGCAGAAGCTGTGTCTGTTCTGTCAGAAGGGAAGGTATTGATTTTGTGTTCCTGCAAAGCAGGAACACAGATCTTTGCCTTCTCCTAGTCAAAGCACCTCTCGAGTAAGCACAAACTAGGCACACCGTTAACTTTGATCGCCCCTGATGTTAACCCCTTCCCAACCAGTGTTATTAGTACAGTGCATATTTTTTTAGCACTGATCACTGTATTTGTGTCACTGAGCCCCAAAAATTGTCCGATTCGTCCGCTGCAATAGCGCTGATCGCCGCCATTACCATACTGGTTAAATAAATAAATAACCTCATAGTTTGTAGACGCTATAACCTTTGCAGAAACAAATCCATATATGCTTATTGGGATATTTTTTTTACTAAAATATGTAGCAGAATACAAATTGGCCTAAACTAATAAAGAAATGTGATTTTCATTTTTTTTTTTTTATTATTGGATATGTTTTATAGCAGAAAGTGAAAAATATTGTCTTTTTTTTTGTTTATAGCGCAAAATATAAAAACTGCAGAGGTGATCAAATACCACCAAAAGAAATCTCTATTTGTGGGGGAAAAATGGACAAAAATGTTATTTGGCTACAGTGTCGCACGACCGCGCACTTGTCAGTTAAAGTAACGCAGTGCCGTATCGCAAAAAATGGCCTGGTTATGAAGGGGGGTAAATCTCCCGAAGGTCCAGTGGTTAACATTCAAAGGCAAGTGTTGGAAGTATAGTCGTAAGATAAATTCTTTCTGTGCTTTTCCTAACCACTTTCGGACCGCCACACACCGATATACGTCCTACCATTGAAGAGGGATATCTTTGTTATGGCAGTCCGGTTTCCGATTAATAGTGGTCTCGGCGACGAATTCGCCGCTAGATCACTTTTACTCTCCGGTGCCCTCAGCCGCTTACTGGAGCAGTCGGTAGCAGCAGAGGCTATCAGATCCTTCTCCTTCCTGGGTATGGAGACAAGTGAGGGAAGATGGCCCCCACCCTGTCTCTATACCATTGCAGGGAAGAAGCGACGTCAAAACGTCACTTCTGCCCATAGCTCTTAAAGGGACATTTTTTATTTATTTTTTTATTGCATTTTTGTGTAAATATGAGATCTGAGGTCTTTTTGACCCCAGATCTTATATTTAAGAGGTCCTGTAATGCTTTTTTCTATTACAAGGGATGTTTTACATTCCTTGTTAAAGGAATAAAAGTGATTTTTTTTTTTAAAGAACATTGTAAAAATAAAAGGTAAAATAAATAAGAATTTTTTTTTAAATGCACCCGTCCCACTGAGCTCGCGTGCAGAAGCGAATGCATATGTGAGTAGTGCCCGCATATGAAAACGGTGTTCAAACCACACATGAGGTATCACTGCGATCGGTAGAGCAATAATTCTACCCCCTAGACCTCCTCTGTAACTCAAAACATGCAACCTGTAGAATTTTTTAAAACGTCGCCTATGGAAATTTTGAAGGGTAAAAGTTTGTCGCCATTCCACGAGCGGGTGCAATTTTGAAGCGTGACATGTTGGGTATTAATTTACTTTTGAATTAACATTATCTTTCACAATATAAAAAAAAAAATTGGGCTAACTTTACTGTTGTCTTATTTTTTTATTAAAAATGTTATTAACATTTTTTTATTTTTTCCAAAAAAAAGTGCGCTTGTAAGACTGCTGCGCAAATACAGTGTGACAAAGTATTGCAACGACCGCCATTTTATTCTCTAGGGTGTTAGACATTTATTTTTTACAATGTTTAGGGTTTCTAAGTAATTTTCTAGCAAAAAAAAATGTTTTTAACTTGTAAACAACAAATCTCAGAAAGAGGCTCAGTCCTTAAAGTGTAAGTAAAGTCACATTTTGGACTTTCACCTACAGGTAAGCCTATAATGAGGCTTATCTGTAGGTAAAAAAAAATATCTCCTAAACCTTTACGGTTTAGGAGATATTCCCCGTGCAATACGCCGCTGACTGCAGTGGCGCATGCGCACGGGGGATTTCTCGGCTGAAAGGCCGGCAGAATACGAACCCTGCCGGGACGAAGTCTCCCGTGCGCATGCGCGGGAGTGACGACATCGCGGCTCCAGCCACTCACAGCGCTGAAGTCGCGATACCCGGAAGACACGCCGAGGCAACATGTCAGCGACCTCGGCGTGGACCAGGTGAGTTACCGACGCCTTGTTCTAAGGTAAGTATTTCATAATGAGCTAGTATGCGGTGCATACTAGCTCATTATGCCTTTTCCCTTACAGGTGTATAAAAAAAAAACATGTCAGCGGGTTTACTACCGCTTTAAGTGGTTAAAGGGGTTGTAAACCCTCGTGTTTTTTCACTTTAATGCATCCTATGCATTAAGGTGAAAAAACTTCTGACACTGACCAGCCCCCCCTCACCCTATTTTACTCGCCTGAGCCCATTCGTTCCCTTGGCGGAGACACGCTGTACCTCTCTGCCCAGGAGCCCTCAGCTCTTGATTGGATAGATTGATAGCAGCGCAGCCATTGGCTCCCGCTGATGTCAATCAAATCCAATGATGTGGGTGCCAGGGGGCAGGACCGAGTCGGCATTCTGTGTCTATGCACACAAATGCTGGACTCTCCCAGGGGGTTTACCGATGCGAGGAGGAGCCACGAGCGCCGCCGGGGGACCTCAGGAGACGAGGTTTGTAGGCCACACTGTGCAAAACGAACTGCACAGTGGAGGTAAGTTATGATATGTATTTCATTTAAAAAAAAAAAAAGAGGGTTTATAACCCCTTCAAAGTACAGCTATTAGACATTAGAACGATTGATGGAGGAGATCCCATTCCTCAGCTGAGAAGGCATAGAAGCACCACAGACCGCTTTATTGTATAATTTACAAAGATTCAAAAGGATCTGATATAGAGTTCAATTTTGAAACCAAACAAGTAAGGGGAAGAAAGGGCCGGTAAAGAAAAATTAGAAAAGTGGTGTATATCTTCCATGGAGTTGCCTGTCTATCCATCTCTCGGCTCCTGGAACATATATTATATCCAGGTTCCCAGACCTTCTCAAAGGTCCTCATCCTATCACTGAGGGTGACCAACAATTTTTCATTGATCATCAACCAAGAGAGTTTAGCTTTATTGCATTCAAATGGAATGGACGAAGATTTCCAATAAATCTGAATGGGGATTCTGGCTGTTAAATATATGAAAGCAATCCGCTTCCTAGTGTGACTGGGTGCCTCATTGGTCATTGGGTTCAAACCACTCACCTTTTCTTTGTTCCTTCACTGAGCTGCCAGCAGTGAAGAAAATATCTGATACTTCTAAGGGCAAAGAAGCATGTGACCCGCTCCACTTCCTCTCATGTGATCGTGCTGGGCTTGGCAATGGGCACACTATGGGGACCGGGGGAGAGTCCTTCGCTCTGAGAAAGTTCCAATAGTATCGACTCGGAGCTTACACAGGAATTATTTTCCTCCCTCCTGGTGTCTGAATAGAGTTGGGAAGAAACAAAGGAAATAGAGTATGCGTGGCAAAGATGGAGGACATTGTGAATCTTTAGCTTAGCATCAGTTCAGTTTTGATTTCACTATGGTGTTCTAATTTGCATTATTGTTCCAAATCAGTGACTGCAGCCTACATATTTTTTCTAAGTACAGGTTTCTTTTATTCATGGTGTTACACAAACTGAGTTCAGACACCAGTCAGTCCAGTCGTGTTCACCTTTTCACAGACACAAAAGCTGAAATCTAAGCTCAGTTGGGTTGATTTAGTAAAACGGGAGAGTGCAGAATCTGGTGCAGCTCTACATAGAAAACAATCCGCTTCCAGGTTTTTTTTTTTTTTTTTTTTGTCAAAGCTTAATTGAATAAGCTGAAGTTAGAAGCTGATTGGCTACCATGCACAACTGCACCAGATTTTGTACTCTCCAGTTTCCTATATTAACCACCGTGTATCTACTATGGAAGAGCAGATATTCCTGTAATGCTGTGTACATTATTATGCAGTATTTAAAGAGGAAGTAAACCCTGATGTGTTTACTTCCTCTTTGTTTCCCTGCAAAGGTAAAGCATAATGGACTACTATGCATCGCATAGTAGCTCATTATGTGTCACTTACCTGACACAGGAGCCAGCGATGTCACCGCTGTCCCCTCTTCCACGGAGCGTCCATCTTCTTTCCGGGTATCGCTGCTCCGGCGCTGTGAGTGGCCAGAGCAGCGATGACGTCACTCCAGCGCTGTTGTCTACGGCGTGCATGCGCCGTAGACAGTGGTGCCCGTTTTTTGTAAAATATCTCCTTAACTGTGTAGGTTAAGGAGATATTTATTGGACCTACAGGTAAGGCTTAATCTGGGCTTGCATGTAGGTCAAAAGTGGTCTGTAAGGGTTTGCAACCACTTAAACTGTAAATTGCTTTTATATTTATGCTGTAGGGATGTGCAGAAAAGGGCAACCAAACTAATAAGAGGCATGGAGGAGCTCCGCTATGAGAAAAGATTAGAGGAACTGAATGTGTTCCCTCTTAAGAAGAGGAGATTAAGGGGGGAATGATCAACATGTATAAATTACATAAGTGGTCCATATAGTGAACTTTGTGTTGAGTTATACACTGTAGGGTCATCACAGAGGACAAGAGGGCACTCTTTACATCAAGAGTAAAAAATATATTTTTTCCCAATAAGGAAAGGTTTCTTCACAGTAAGAGCTGTGAAAATGGGGAGTAGACTCCCTCAAGAGGTGGTTCTGGCCAGCTCAGTAGATTGCCTTTAAAAAAGGCCTAGATTATTTCCTAAATGTACATATTATAACTGGGTACTAACCTTTTTATAGGTAAAGTTAATCCAGGGAAAATCTGATTGCCTATCGGGGGGGGGGGGGATCAGGAAGGAATTTTTTTCCCCTGCTGTAGCAAATTGGAGCATGCTCTGCTGGGTTTTTTCGCCTTCCTCTGGAGGGTGAAGGATTGTGTATATGGGATTGTATTTTTTTTTTTTTTTTGGTTGAACTAAGATGGACTTGCGTCTTTCAACCTGAATAACTATGTAGCTGTAACACCAGTTCCTGCTGATCATAGAAACCAAGGTATGCAGGAGAGCTCCTAAGCCATGTTAATGATTGGTCTCCAACCCACCCCCTAGTAGGCTGTAGCTAGAATAATCGATTGCTGAAATTATTCTAACCTGTCGCCATCAATTGACACATTTGAATTTTCAGGAACATAATGGAAGCAGAGAGTCCAAAGCTGGTTTGTATGTGTAGCTCTGCCCACTATATTTACAGTATTTGAGTGTGTATGTATAGAGCAGTGGTCTCCAAACTGTGACCCAGGGGCCTGATGTGGCCCTTAGCTTGCCTTTATCTGGCCCTTGGGACACTTTTTTTTTTCCTCCAGCTGACACCATTGATGGGGCACCATTTTTTCCCAGCTGACGCCATTGATGGGGCACCATTCCTCCCACTCATATCAACAGTGAGATCCTATTCCTCCCGTTAAAAAATGATGGGGCATTTTCTACTTCCACTGTCCATAGTCTGGCCCCCCTAAAGGACCATAAACTTGCCCCTGTGTTTAGAAAGTTAGGAGACCCCTGGTATAGAAGGAGAGGTAGAGGCAGACAACATACATGGACTTAAAGCCAGCAGCCGCTTTACCTGCGTTGGTTACCTTGGATTCAGGGGGTTGTCTTGCCCTGATATCAATGTCTGTTCTGCAGTATAATGCATCATTTTATTGTTTTGCTTTGCAGATGCGATGAGTACGTCACACAACTTGATGAAATGCAGAGGCAACTGGCAGCGGCAGAAGATGAAAAGAAGACTTTGAACTCACTGCTTCGTATGGCCATCCAGCAGAAGCTGGCATTGACACAGCGCTTGGAGCACCTGGAGCTTGACCATGAGCAGACCAAGCGCGTGCGCACTAAATCTACGTCCAAAAACAAAACCAGTAACCCCAGTGTAAGTCACGTCCGCTCTTGCGCAGACAAGTCTGAGGGGTCTGTCCTTAACAACCAAGTGTTTTGCAGTGAAAAGTATAAGATCGTTTGTGACTAGGAGGCATGAATTTTGTATTTTACCCTGCTTGGATAGTCCGCATGAAGTCGCTACAGTACTGCAGCTACTTAACTCGTGTTGGTTCGTTGTTGACCTGTGTATGCAAATGGCATTATTAAGCTGAGCTTGATTATAACTAACACTTGTATGGGGCTCTTGCAGCAAGTTAACATGGGAAGGAGTCGGCAACACTTCCGAGGTTAACCTGTGAGGCATGTGTTTGCTTTGTGGGAACATATACCAAACTGAAGCCATAATCACTGCTCCGGATCGAGCGAGCGCCTGTGTATCCACCTAAAATCTAGAAAACTGAAATTGGAAACGTGGGAAAAATTGAATTATGATGGATTCATGATACAGGTGGGCTTTAAATTAATAAATGGAGTTCAGTTTTAGCATCTAAAAGCACCGGGACTCGTGTATAAATGTCTGAAAGAAGAGCCGCCACAGCTACCCTTTCAGACACAAGAAAAGGGACAGCGGCAGCGACTTCATTCAGCCAATCATATGCACTAGGCCCACTGTATGTGCAAACAGATATCTGTAGTGTAAAGAGTACCAGTGAGTTACAGCTTCAGTGAAGTGTCAGTTCTCTGATCTTTGGCTTTACCAGGTCTGTAGGGGCCGGTAGCCTGTTGTATCGCATGCGTTGATCTTTGTATCTTGCATAGCACCAATAATAGGCCTCTGCTTAAGGTGATAGCAATGTTCATGTATATTTAGAAGTCCAGAATAGCTGTTAAGTATAAAGGCCTTGTAAAGGATTTTGGGATATTTGATATGAAATAGGAGGTCTTTCAGTTTTTTTTATCGGCTTGCAATTGCTTTACATTCAGCTTCGTTCTCTCACAAGCAAATGGTATTGGCCAAATTACAAGCTATGCTATTCAACATTCATAACCCTCCCACGCAGACTGCATAGGATACAGGTTTAAGCAGTTCAAAATGACAACAGCCAATCAGAATTTACAGTTTTACTGATCTGAAATCTGCTTGATATGGGTTTACTGCCCATTGGATGCCATCATGGCTCCCTGCACCGTCTTATGACCTGTCCGTATACAGATTATGGTTTACTTTGAAAATATTCATAACACAAGTATTAAGAAACTGTCAGTATCCAAATATTAACCTGGGCTTCAGAAATACTTGATTCTACTCCTGGAAGTGGAGAAGAGACCAAAAAGCTGAATATTGCTGTAGAAATGGGCACCTCGGCGCTATCAACGGCATCTGGAAGTGTCCAACCTTTTTCTACATAGCAAGCTAATATTAAGCATTCATGGCAAAGTTTAAAAGCCAGTTACTTCTGCATATTACTATTAATATTTATTATATTCTATATTATCATAGAATACAGTTGAGTTTGTTTTAATAAACAGGCTTTACATATGCAAGCACAGTGTAACAGGGCTCTACAGTAGAGAAATGCTGCCCCCTAGGGGTCATCGCATAAATTGACATTTGTGATGTGCTAATTGGAACTGTACATTTGTCAAACTTCAGTTCTATTAAAGCAAAAAAAAAGTATTTTGTTTTAGAAATTGTGCCACTACAAAAGGAAGGCTAATATTAGCAGATGGGAGGTATTAAAAGGCACAATAGGGTGTTAAAAAATAAAAATAAATTAAAGTGCCTGCTTTAAATACTATTGTATAGCCCTGTTCATCCTGTAATTTTCATAGTCATTTTGTACATGTATAGCTTCCCAGGGCAGGTCATGTAAACATGGCTTCTGCTCCTCTTTGTGTCTATAACACTCCCAGCCTACTCTTTCTGTCTACCTGCTGTTTTCTATATCCAGTGACCTTGGCAATGCTTCATCTCCTATCACTGCCATTTCTTATAGATAATCAGCACCCTGCTTCCTGTGTCCAGGACCTCTGCCACTAAGTAGTCAGGACAAGCCCTCATTGTTACTGGAAGGTAATGGTGAGCTCGCTGCCTGCTTTCTGAGTGGAAGAAGTGCATGCTAACAGGATTGCAGTTTTGCCCACTAACAGTGTGCTAGACATCTCTCGGCTTCTGAAACGTGTGGGCAAGTCACGGAGCACTTTGCAAACATATATTTCATTTTTTTTTTTAACCATTCAATGCAGCAAAGCTGAATCTGCACATTTCTGTTTTTGCCAGCAAGTGCACAAAAGGAAAACTCAATTTTGGTGGAAAAAAATCTGCAAAATTTAATTTGCACAATAGGGCTTAAAAACACATTTTTTGAGAGTTCTAATTTTCACATAGTATACATTTTTTTTTTTCTAATAGTAACACTTGAGGGTTTTTTTTATTTTTTATATATTTTTTTTTAACTATGGTAGCATTCTGCAAACAGAATATTTTCAGCACAAGCAGATCTGCTCTTTTTGTTTTCTTTGGTGATGGTTAAGTACAATGCAGATTCTAGGTCCTAATAGTTTTAATAGGTTTCCCTTGTAATATGATGGCTGCGGCACTTCAGAGTGAGAGATAATATCAAGTATCATATTTACAAGGAAATCTGTGTCTTTATTTTTATTTTTTATTTTTTTTTTATATTTGCATTCCGAGTTTTTCTTTAAATAGAAAGAACTGGTAGTCTATAATTTTTACCTAGGCAAAACCGTGCAAAGTCCTGATTTTTTTTTTATTTTTTTTCCCTTTTAACTATAAAGGTTTTGTTTTTGTTTTTATAAGGGTAAATCTCATTGTAATGAGCCTTCTTTAACCAGTAGACATACTAATATTGATCTAATTATTCCAGCACTGTGAAAATAATTCCTCTTTTAATGATTATGGATTTCTTGTATTTTTAATATAGAAATGTGTTTTTTTTTAAATAATTTACTATTTGATGAATAACTTAGATAAGGCATCCTATCTATCCTGTTCTCCCCGTGTGGACTAAAGCTTTTACACTTGTAAAGCTTCGCTGCCTGTTGCAGTTAATTTCTTCGGTGGGCACCTTATGCCCATGCTGGCAATCACCCTGCATGACCACTGCATGGAGATCTATAGCTTCCCTTTTACGACGCTTACAGTTTAGCTAAAAATGCCATTGCAGATGACTTTTTATATAAATAAAAGAAGTCTGCTACCTACAGGTACCCACCATTTGAGCTCATGGCTGAAAGCAAAACCTTTTCCTCTAAGCCTGACAACTAACAACCGCCCGGTCTTGGCTATTTTCAGACTAACTCACTCCGCACAGCTCCTTTCATTGAGTCACCATTTATAATGTTACGTATCTAACATTTATTTTATGTTTTTCCAGTTGTAGATTAGATCCCTGGAGAAGAACGTGCGGACCGATGCATTGAAATGCATGTAATTCCAGTCCAACTTACCCTTGACAGTTAAAGCCAATGGCACAAAAAATAAAAAGACAAACTACTGCACTCTCCTTTTTATAATAAGTTTTACAGTAAGCTGTCCTTCCCATTATTTAACTTTTTTTTTCTTGGTATTCTCTCAGTAAATTAAAAGCTTTACCATGAAGTGCTGCTGGGGAAAAAAAAAAAAAGCTCAAGTGCTGAACAAACACTACGATCCGCTCTCTCTGTGCTCGTATCAGTCACGCGGGATTTTTTTTCCTTTTTTTTTCTTTTTTAATTGTTATTTTACATCAGATTATTAAACCTGTGCACTTTTTATACTTTAATAATTTGTTTCTTTATATTTTACATAGTTCTATAATGGAACATGTCATAGTTCCATTTTTTTTTTTTTTGGGTAGTATTAACGCTTGTGCTTGTTGATTTCTGTATCAGCATGTTGCAGGTAATTTTAACTTTTTATTTTTGGTGGTTTTAGTTTTTTTTTGTTTGTTAAAACACTCCTTGTTGTTAATATAAATATATATATAATATTATATATGTTCTGTCTTATTAGCTTTTTCACTATTATAATTTTGTTTGTGTCATAATTACTGGTTTTAACTGCCATGTTCATTACAAAAAAAAAAAGAAATCCAGGGTCTGAAAATTCTGGGATTTTCATACTATATTATTATTCTTAGGAATAGCTTAATGTAACAAGGAAAAAACTTGACTTCTTTGGTTAAAACAGTAATAGGCACTTAAAAAGAAAAAAAGTTTAATAAGTAGTATTACCTAAAATGTCAGATTATCCTGGTTTTTAGGACATTCAAGAATTGCTGATGAACAGAATTTTATACAACTGTACCGATTTTTAAATTCCAAATTGGAATTGTTTGATTTTTGCTTTCTCTATTATCGTGCCAAATTATGGTACACCTAGAAAGTTAAAATTCTCAACTCGATTACCAAGTGTTTGTAAGCCTTTGTTATGGATACCAGTAGTGCCTTTTATATTACAGAAGAGGGAATCTTAGACTAGCTTTGACAGGGCAAAGATTAAAAAAAATGGTTCTGAAATCGAATGAAAGCATACGGAGCAATAAGTGCAAATTAATTATTTAAAAATAAAACGCCATCTTGCATATTTTTAGGAAATTTAAGCACTATATAATTACGGGAAAATAAAAATTGTAAAAAATTCCGTTGGTCAGTGATTCTTTTTTTCAGCGCAGATCCTTGCTAATGCAGGGATTAAGGAAAAATAAAGATTGCAAACCAAAACTAATAGCTTTGATTTTTGTTTAATTATGATTAACGCAAGATGTATTACTTATACATTTGTGGTGGCTGTCCACCAAATGGTGGGATATGCGGACTCTGTCTTCTTTCCACAGTGGTGGATGCGGCCTTGATATTCTATGGCTGGCAAATGTGATGAACAACACATTGATCTTTGCTCTTTGCATGTCCTATGTAAGCTCTGTTGTTTGCAGGAAACAGAAACTGATCGCGCATCAACAAGCCCTGCCTGGAGGATAGGCAGCAGTTTGTTGAGGCCAAAGCAATTGTTTTAAATTGGTACTCGCTACAAGAATGTCATTTTTGTAAGATGACGGCTATAGTAAAGTGAAATTCTAATTGCATAATAAGAGGGGGAAAAAAAAGATTTCTGTTTGCTGGAAAAACAGTATAAGTTCTAGTTGTTGGGATTTTATATTCTCATCTTTTACAGTATTGATCCTTTAAAATATTGTTACGGCAAATAATTTCATCTGTAAGTGGGTATTTATTTGAACTGATTTCATAAAGTACTGTATTATTATTATTATTATGTTTATGTGCATTACTTTTTAGTGCAAAGTGTTCTTCAGTTACATGTTATATGCACGTACTCTTGCCAAGTAACCTTTACACAGATCAGACAGCAGAAGTGGTCGCCATCCACAAGATTGGTGCTTCTTATAACGGTTTGTCTAGTGAATGAAAAGTGTTAAAGATATTAATACAAGGCTGTGTGTAGCAAGTTGCCTGTGTAAGGGTAGTCACATGTATCAATAAAGGTGATAAAGGAACTTGTCTGCTGTTTTTTTTTTTATTTATTTACAACTTTATTGGTCATCTTAAAGAACACTGTGGACAAAAATGTTATTGACAGGGGTTGACTTTGAAAACTGGAGCAAAGAAAACAGGAACAAATGTGGTGCCACTTCTAATCCCAACCATCCAAGAATACCTGGAGCTGATGGAGCAAACATAAAGCCGTGCCCCACGGCAGGCACTCATGTTTGTTGTATTTTACCGGTGCAATCTGAGTCCTAAGAACAGCAACGATTATTTTGCTTCCAGTTTGTTTTGGCCTGATTTGCGTTTATAATTATTCCTAACGTTCCATGGAGGGTCAGGACAAGTACTGAAGGTCATCAATGGGTAGATCTAACATATCACTTGCTGAAGAAATGTGTGTTCGGTTGATCCACAGTGGGAAGATGGAGAACGTAGGTTCATGTAATCCAGAGAGAGTTGCACCAAGCAAATCGGGATACTCACAGTGAACATAAAGTAGCTGATTAATGGAGGAGTGAGGGCATGCTCGGTGATCCACATACTAGAGGTTGAGGCTGGGTTCACACATGGGCATTGCGAATTTCAGGTCTCTTTTCACTGTGAATTTCCAAAGTAGCTGTTCAGCTGCGATTTAGATACAGTTCTGATGCAAATTTTAGGAGCAAGCAGCTGCCAGCATCCTTAATAGCTGGTCGCCACATCCCTAACAACTGATCACTCATCAAACAAAAGAATTGCCGGCACTAGTGTGGGAAAAAAACATTCTGAGGGTCCCCTTTAAATCCATACTAGGCCCTTTGAATCTGGTATGGATTTTTAAGGGAACCTCATGCCAAAAAAAAAAAAACGGTGAGGTTCCCCCAATTCTATACCAGACCCTTATCTGAGCATGCAGCCTGGCAGGCCAGGAAAGGGAGCGGACGAGAGCCAACTACCCCCTTCTGAACCGTACCAGGGCACATGCCATCAACATGGGGAGGTGTTTTGGGGGAGGGGGGGAGGCCCTCCTACCCCAAAGAACCCTGGCCGGTGGTTGTGGGGGGAGCGGGAGGTGACTTATTGGAATCTGGAAGCCCCCTTTAACACCCAGAAATGTATTTAACACAATGGGGTTGATTTTACTAGAACTGGAGCGTGCAAAATCTGGTGCAGCTCTGCATGGAAACCAAACGACTTCTGAGTTTTGGTGTCAAAGCTTAGTTAAACAGGCTGAAGTTAGAAGCGGATTGCCTACCATGCACAGCTGCACCAGATTTTGCACTCTCCAGTTTTAATAAATCAACTATGAACATCTGACTCCTTAAAGGCTCACTAAAAATAGTTTACATTTGCAACTGTATGTGGTCAATACCTGTAAAGGTAGTATGCGGTATATCAATTCCTTTTTCTGAATCCACATGCCTTATTAATATTTTACTTTGCGTTTATCTTCAGAGCACACTGTCCACCAAATGTGGCTGTTAGAGCGGTTGGGACAAACAATAAAACATTGATGGAGTGCTTACAACAGTCGGCTTTTTATTGCTATGACTTTTCCTTGTAAACAAAACAAGTAACTAGAGTTAACCTTTAATTTGTTCATCTTTTCAGAAAATAAACCATTCACTTTCCTGGTCCCCACTATACTTGCCTCCTGTGGGTGATGAGCTGTCAGTGCCCACACAGCCGTGTCGTGGTTCAAGGATTTAAAATCTCCGCTCTTCTCCCTCTTCATTCTGCAGGCCCCCCTTCTATGTAATGTTAAGGAAGGGGTGGGAGATGCGTTTACCAAATGAACCCTGTTTGTACTGTGCTGGTAGATACTTCAGAAAAAAGGTAATTAGAGGGTTTGTTTCTAACAATTACATAGTGCAGGATGGAAGCTTAAAAGAGAGGGACTGGCGGCGATGGGGTTTATTTTTATTTCTTTTACAATTTTTAGTATTTTATTAACGGGGAGGGGGGGGCACGGAGACAGACTCCCAGGTTGATATGCGGGGAGAGGATAGAGGAGAGCTACGGATGATGGAAACGTGTAAACTGACTATGGTGTCAAGGCTCAGCAGCCATGATAAACTGTGGTCAGTTTACAGAGGGGATTGCTCCAAAAAACAACTAGAAAGATCAGAAATATATTTTTTAATTTACTTTTAGGAATGCTGTGAGAATGGGAACACACAACCGACACATAGTGGTTTCTCAATCTGACTGCAGAAGTGGAAACGCACTTTAAAATTTAAAGCTATTTGTCCATATAAAACTACCCAGTGTAAATGAGGTGAAAAAAATGAATTCACTGGCAGGAGTAACATAGAACTGGTTCAAAGATAACCAGTGTACATAATAAATTCACAATGATTAGTTACCTTTCAGAGTGGAAGCATTTGTGTGAGTAGTCCACAATATTCAAAGTGCCTCCTTGGTGAAAATCCCCTGATGGTCTTATTGAACCTGAAATACTTTACTTGTGGCCAATGACCTCTCAGGTCAGGATGAGTGTCCTGCGTGCGCATAGGTGCGCAACACTGTATCTGGGAATAGGCTGACAAGGCCAAGGCCTAGGCCAGCACGAAAAGAGTCCCTGCCGGCTTGCCGGTCTTATATGGCGCACTGGGCTGAGAGGCAAATCGGTCTGATGCCCCCATTAAGGGGCTGCACTGCCAACATGGGGGGGGGGGCATACATATGTAGTTGTTCGGCCAGCTGGTGTTCCGCAACTGGGGGGAAGGTGCCCATCGCTCCTAGTTTTGACTGTCCTATCATCACAGTGGACCGCTAACCTGAGTTCTCAGCTACAGAGAGACAGATGCCATGTCGGGAGGCTAAAACTGTCTGGAGGAGAAAGTCAGCTGACTGGAGTGGGCCTATAGAGTGAAGGGGAGGGGCTCTCCACTGTGTAAGGAGACCACATGTCTGGAGAGGTGCAGATGGAGACATAAGAAGGGAGCCAGGCAGGCTGTAAGGGAATCCACACCAGTTAAGTGGAAATTGATGACAACTACCTAGCTGCCGCTTGGCTTCTAATCTGGGTAGTAGGGATGGTGCAGAAGCAAGGGAGACTGAGATGATCAGCTACACTTAGGAGGTAGGTAGTAAGACTTTACTGCAAACCTTAGGGTGATCACAATCTAATATACTGTCTATACTAGTAACCCCAGAGGTCTTTCGCGCTTGCAATTATGCATATGGCAGTTAAATATTAGGAAATCTTATTTGCCTTTGGTACCCAGGGTAGAAGGAAAGCTACACTATTTGGGTGAAAAGGCTTTTAGTCAAGTAAATAACCCTGTATGGCCAGCCAAATGTAAGCAACTTGTCTACTTTTGAGCTCCATATTCCTCTGTCTTTATACATCAAGAGGTGAAAAGAGTATTATTGGGGGGGGGGGGGGGGGGACTCCAAAAAACAAAAGGTACCTTGTTAAAGATCTACTATTATTTATTTAATTTCATCTCCTCCATCCCACGTGCTCCTTCTTCAGTCTTATCCCCTTCATCCCATGTCGTCCTCCTCCTAATCCCATTTCTTTTTTTTTTTTTAAATAGGGTCAGGATTTTTCCTCCGCATTTCTTTTAAGTACATCGGCCCATACAAATGAAAACACACCCACATGGACCTGCTACAGTGTGAACCTAGCCTAATGGCCCCAACATACAATCAGAAAATCGTCCGAAAAATACTGCTTTCGAATCGATCTTATGGTAATCTGACCGTTTAGTATGCAGCTTTCGAGAGCTGATCATGACAAATCATGCTAAATTATCTGATGGGACAAGCATGAACATTTTTCTTGTACAATACCAGATAATAGGATTTTTGTTTAATCAGTACAGTTGTTTGAAAATACAATACAACACATCTCTTCCGAATTATTATTCTATCGTACAAATACTTCTCATTTACGATATGAGACTAACAT
Source organism: Lithobates sylvaticus (assembly GCA_028564925.1). NCBI lineage: Eukaryota > Metazoa > Chordata > Amphibia > Anura > Ranidae > Lithobates > Lithobates sylvaticus. The sequence continues at coordinate 60,164,381 of CM053032.1, forward strand.
TAAAAAAAAATAAAACGGACGATCATTCGTCTAATAATCTCATTGTGTGTACCAGGCATAAGTGTCAGTGTGCATGTCTTTATTAACAATAGAAGCTGAAGAATAGTTGTTTCCAAAGCTATAACACTGATATCAAGCCTGAAAGTCTATTACCTGGTGCAGGAGACGGGTAAAAACAGCTGATAATTTTGTGCCAACAGCAAAGTAACAGAGGAGAGAGCTCCACTCATTGCAGTTAAATTTGGTGGTGGGCTAGAGAGGAAGGGACCCAAGGGAAGGGCACAGAGGAGGAATGGGCTACAGTGACAGATCTTTCAAGACACGCAGAGAGTAAAAACAGCGAGGATAGGCGTTGGATCTGGTGATATCACACAGACTACATCAGGGACACTGTGAAAGATAAAGCAGTGAAACAAATGAAGTGAGTGGGAAGAGAAGCCACTGTGCAGGCAGAGGAGTGGGAATGCCTTATGTAGGAAAGCATTGATAACCAATGCCTTCCTATGATGCCAACCTTGCATGCCTTGCCTGTTCCACTCTGCAGGTGGAATAGTACAGTGCACACATGGGATGGGTGTAGGGCTACGATCTGCCCTACATGGAGGACCAAAGCCGCTCTCTGTCTGATACATATATTCTCCTCTGGTCACAGCAGTACCTGGCAGACTGCACCCTTGTCCTGGCCCTGGGGAGAAGCCTCGACCAGCCGCACACCTACCTCCCAGGTCCCAGCTGTGGTCGGCTCTGGAGGAGGAAGTTACTCCTCTACTCTGAATGCTGGGACCTCTGCATGCACTGATTGCTAGACGCTAGGCAGTCCTAGCAATCAGTAATTTGACACAGGTGGACTGTGGGCGATGGCAGCGGGCACCTGGAACTGGGAATTTACGAATGCTTGGAAACACTGCTGGGCTCCTCATGAGGACAGGCCTTCCCCCCCCCCCCACATGTGTATGGGCTGTCCCCCACTGATGGCGGCCTTGTCCACAGAGCAAATAACAGAAAAATATCAGCCACCGCACACCATACAAGCCCAGTGTGTCATAAGTACGTGTTTGTTTTTTTAAATGTTGACTTAAAGAGGAGTTCCCCTAAAAAAAAAAAATAAATTAGCAGCTACAAATACTGCAGCTGCTGACTCTTAATAATCGGACACTTACCTGTCCCAGGGTCCAGCGATGCGGGGGAACGAAGCCCCGCTCGTTCCCCTCTCCGCTCGGCGGCGGCGGCATTCTTACTGTGGGCACCCGGCTGTGGCTTTACAGCCGGGCACTCACTGCGCATGCGTGAGCGACGCTGCACGCCGTGATTGGCCGCGCAGTCATCTGGGACCTGTCACGTGTCCCAGATGACTGACAGGAGCACCAAGGGAAGTGATGTCACCAGCCCAGGCACTGAAGGAGGCAGACTACGAGGGACCCCCTAGCAATAGGCATTTAGAGGGGAGTTTAAAAAAAAAAATCCAAATGTTTTTGTTTTTTTTTTAGGAATTTTAATCAATTTTTTTTTTTTTTTTGGAGTGCAACACCACTTTAAGATGTTACTAAACCCAGTAAAATGAAAAGAGTTCAACTCTGCCACCCCCCCCCCCCCCCCCCAGCTTATAAATCTTTTTTAGTTAAAATATTGCAATTATATACCTTTTTGGAGGATTTGTGTACCACTGTCAGTGATAAACTGCAGAGTTTCTCCAATGCTGAGAGTTCAGGAAGGTGGAGTATTCCACTGCAGCTTGTATAAATTCCCACATGTGTGATGTCAATATCACGTAACCTGGCTAGTTCAGCTCAACAAGGAAATATTCTCTACAGCAGGGATCCTCAAACTACGGCCCTCCAGCTGTTGCGGAACTACGCATCCCATGAGGCATTGTAAAACTCCGACATTCACAGACATGACTAGGCATGATGGGAATTGTAGTTTCTGAACAACTGGAGGGCCGTAGTTTGAAGACCCCTGCTCTACAGCATAAAAGACACACCTAAGCATGTGCAGGTTGGCTACTCCTGCCTGTGTTAGCTGGCCTTCCCCAGATGCAGGGAGGGAAGGATCTGTGCATACCAGATAAAACAGCCTTTTTACACAATGCAGAGGATTAACCCCTTAAGTTCCACAGTGAGTATAACAAGCATGCTTTACTGCATCTACAGACTGATTTTACTGTTATGGGTTTAGTAACACTTTAATTAAAAATGTGTCGTGGTAAGTACAGTTATGACCACCACATCTGTATTAGTCTAAAATTGAGCAAGATTATGAATAATTTATTTTTAAGGTACCCAAGGGTCACACATTGATAGCTAAAATGTATACTATTTTATTGAATAGTATAATTAAACATAACGTATGTGTTTCACAATACATTTAAAAACATCTCTCCACTGTCACATTTCCTTCTCTTTAATTGAGGAACCCTATACAGTGGGAAAATATTTATTTGATCTGCAGATTTTGTAAGTTTGCTCACTTAAAAAGAAATGAAGGGTCTACCATTTTTATCATAGATGTATTTTCAATGATAGAGACAGAATATCAACCAAAAATCCAGAAAAAACACATACAAATGTTATAAATTGAGTTGCAGTTCAGCGAGTAAAATAAGCAATTGATCCCCTACCAACCAACAATAATTCTGGCTCCCACAGACGGGCTACAGTAAGTGCTCATGTGGTACAGATTAGTCCGGTCAATTTAAGAAGGTGCTCCTAATGACAACTCATTATGTGTATAAAAGACAGCAGTCCACAGAATTTCTTTCTTGCATTCAAACCCACCATCATGGGCAAGACCAGAGAGCTGTCAAAGGGACAAGATTGTAGACCTACACAAGGCTGAAATGGCCTACAAGACCATCAGCAAGAAGCTTATGTGAGAAGGAGACAACAGTTGGAGCGATTATTTACACTAAAAGAAATATAAAAAAAAACATCAATCGCCCTCGATCTGGAGCTCCATGCAAGATTTCACCTCATGAGGTATGTATGATCATGAGAAAAGTGAGGGATCAGCCCAGAACTACATGGGAGGTGTCAAACAAACCATTGGTAACACAATACACTGCTATGGATTAAAATCCTGCAGCACCCGCAAGATCCCCCTCCTCAAGAAGGCACATGTACCGACCCCTCTGAAGTTTGCCAATGAACAATCAAAATAATTCAGAGGATTTTGAAAAAGTGCTATGCTCAGATGAGACCAAAATTGAGCTCTTTGGCATTAACGCGACTCGGTGTGTTAGGAGGAAAGAAAATGCTGACTATTACCCTAAGAACACCATCCTACAGTCAAGCATGGAGGTGGAAACATGATGCGTTGTGGCTGTTTCTCTGCTAAAGGTACAAGCCGACATTGCTGGATTGAGGGGCCAATGCAAGGGGCGTAAATAAGGCGGATCCCCAATCTGACAGGGACATGATGGAGATCTGCTGTTCCCAGTCATCAGGAAAAGCGATCGTTGTGACTGGGCCAGGCAGCCCATCCCCCCTACAGTTGGAACACACCCACGGAACACAGTTAACCCCTTGATCGCCCCCTAGTGTTAACCCCTTTCCTGCCAGTGTTATTTATACCCTGATCAGTGCATTTTTTTTAGCACTGATCAATGAAATAATGTCATTGGTCCCCAAAAAGTGTCATTTGGGGACAGATTTGTCCGCCGCAATGTTCCAGTCCCGCTAAAAATCACAGATTTACTACCAGTAAAAAAAAATGTCCCTAAATCTATACCATAGTTTGGAGACGTGATAACTTTTGCGTAAACCAATCAATATACGCCTATTGCGATTTTTTATTTTATTTTACCAAAAATATGTAGAAGAATATATATTGGCCTAAACTGAGGAATAAATTTGTTTTTTTATATATATTTTTTTGATATGTATTATAGCAAAAAGTAAAAAATATTGTTTTTTTTTTCAAAATTGTCGCTCTTTTTTTACTTATATCGCAAAAAATAAAAACCGCAGAGCTAATCATATACCACCAAAAGAAAGCTCTATTTGTGGGGAAAAAAAGAATGTCAATTTTTTTCAGGTACAGTGTCGCACAACCGTGCAATTGTCAGTTAAAGCGACGCAGTGACGTATCACAAAAAATGGCCTGGTCAGGAAGTGAGTAAACCCTTCCGGGGGTGAAGTGGTTAATATGGTTTACTGAATTATCTTGCTGTTCCACTCACCTGAGTAGGCAAATAGTTCTGTGCAAGTTGTGAGAAATGTCATATCATCCTTGGAAAATGTTTTGTCTGGTTCTTTGAATGTAAAAAAAATTAAAAATACAAAAACTTTCTAATAAAAAAAAGAAGGGTTCAGATGTAAAAAGCATGTCAGAATTTTTAACCTTCGCTACTCCAAGAAGGTGTTTTATTGCCATTACAGGAATGGACAAGTATATTTATTTTCCCATTGAAAGATAAAAATATACTCTATACATATATTTGTCCACTAGATGGCAGAAAATTCCACAATATATCAAAGCTAAATCATAATCGGAAGAAAGACACCTAGCACTAGGCCTGATTTATTAAAGTTTCTGAAATAAAAAAAGTTATTGTATGGCCCAGCAACCATATTCTAACTTGTATTTTACGGTTGTTATTTTCCAGTCCCATTGCTTTGTGGAAATGGATATAATTCTTATGTCACACACCAAGGCAGTTGTTTTCTATATGTAGTTTGATCTACTATAAGTGGATAATTCTTGGTGCAGAGAATGTTATGAATATTCTCTTTGAACAATATTTGGGACAAGGAGCATTTGGAAAGGAATATAAATTGCCTTCATTATGCAGTAATGGCGGCTGGTGCTCAACATTTTTGGGGGGGTGCAAACAAGTTATGAAAAAACCCCCATCAATCACAGCCACTGTGCCCATCAAACGCAGCCTGTGCCCATCAAATGCAGCCATTGCGCCCATCAAACGCAGCCATTGCGCCCATCAAACGCAGCCATTGCGCCCATCAAACGCAGCCACTGTGCCATATCAAATGCTGCCACTGTGCCATATCAAATGCTGCCACTGTGCCCATCTAATGCAGCCACTGTGCCCATCAAATGCAGCCTCACTGTGCCATTCAAATTCAGCCTCACTGTGACCCATTAAATGCAGCCTCACTGTGCCCATCAAATGCAGCCTCACTGTGCCCATCAAATGCAGCCTCACCGTGTCCCATCAAATGCAGCCTCACCGTGTCCCATCAAATGCAGCCTGTGTCCCATTAAATGCAGCCTGTGTCCCATTAAATGCAGCGGCACTTACCTTCTGTGGTGTCCTCTCCTGCAGTGTCTCCTTCAGATGGGCACTGGCAGTGGCGATGGAGGAGTCCGTTCCTCATACTTCAGGTTTTCTCTCTTGGGCGCAATGGGAGAGAGAAAACAGGAAGTGACATCTAAATTAGATGTCAATCAAACCGCCCGGCCGTAGTAATAGATACTACGGGCACCGGGCGGAAGCTACTCAGTGTGTGCCGCAAGGTAGGACAAAAGCCCACAAATGAAGCGCAGCGTCTGTAATCTTGTGATTGCATAGACGTGGCGCTTCCCATAAGTGCACTGTGTCCGGCGTCTGAACACAGTGCACTTACAGACCTTTTTTTTCTATTTTTTTTTTAAAGGGCCAGTTTTAAATAAAATATATATACAGGGGGTCCCCTACTTACAAACATCCGACTTACAAACGGAGGGAGACAACAGGAAGTGAGAGGAAATCCACCCCTAGGAAGGGAAATTCACTCCTTTAAGAGTTAATATGGGAAAAAGGTGTCTCCACTGATGCTTTATCACCAGTCCATGCTTCCCTAACAACCCAAAATTTTCAAAATCCAATTGTCATTGGGACAGAAGGTGAGGTGAAATCTTCTGAACAGGGGCACAGACAGCAAAACAAATGTTACAGGGGTGATAACCCTTCTCTATGTTATCTAAAAAACTTAAAAATAGATTTTTTGGCTGGAGCTACACTTAAAAAATGTACCTGTTCCGACTTACAAACAGATTCAACTTAAGAACAAACCTACAGTCCCTATCTTGTTTGTAACCCAGGGACCCCCTGTATATATATTAGGGCTGTGGAAATTAAAGATTAATTCCTTGATTAATCGTTAATTTTTTTTCTCGATCAAATTTCTTTTGATCGGTACTCACCTCTCCGCCGGCTTCCGGGTCTTCAGGGAGTTCCGTCAGAGATCCGGTAACGTCACAGACATCAACGTCACCGGACTAGCTTCTAGGGTCATAGCTCGGCGACCTGGGGTCCTGAGATACGGGGCTCCTTGCGCAGCCTGTCAGAAGCTACATACAAAGCGGACAGTTTAAATACAAGCTGGCACACTCTGCAGCAGACTGAGAGGATGAGCTCACAGTGCCTCTCCTCACTTCTCATCAGAGCCACTGAGCTCAATGGACAGCTTGGAGCCTTGAACCAATGGTAAAGTACCATTGGTCCAAGCTGTCCAATAAAAATGCTGCAGTAGAGGCTCTCCTCTCAATGCAGTGTCATACAAGGGGAAATGTGTCTAAAAGACAAATGCTCCCTTCCAGCCCAGCCCTCTTAACTACAAGGAAAAAACATGTGTTTATGTGTATAAAATGGAAAATTCCTATCAAAATACTTACCGTAATTTTCCTTTCCTGATGGACTCCATGGCAGCCAACGTGTGGGTTTAGTCCCGCCTCCACTACCCTATAGGACGCTACTCCCATAAATCTTTGCTCCCTGCCAGAGGCCGTGTTCGGTAACTATCCTACTCCAGCCATTTGGGAGGAACTCCGGCTGCCATGGAGTCCATCAGGAAAGGAAAATTACGGTAAGTATTTTGATAGGAATTTTCCATTTTCCTGACAGACTCCATGGCAGCCAACGTGTGGGAAATAACTCGCCAAACACACCCGGGTGGGCAAAATGCTGAACAAACAAAGATTTATTTGACACCGTCAACTGACAAAACTTTAACACCAAAATCAACTGAGGAAAGAGCCGCTGGCTCAACACAATAGTGAGTCATGAAGGTATGGATCGACGACCAAGATGCCGCTCTGCAGATCACTTCAGGAGCCACATGGCGCGAGGCTGCCCACGAAGTTGAAAGACTTCTGGTTGAGTGCGCTGTTACCACCTGAGGAGGAGCCAAGCCCTTCTCTTTATATGCCCACTGAATCGCTTGTACTATCCATGCAGCAATAGATCTGACTGATGCTCGGGAGCCCTTGTTTTTCCCATAGAACAGGACGAACAGATAATCCGACTGGCGAAATGGGGCTGTAACTTCCAAGTATTGCTTTAAGGAACCACCAACATCAAGAGGATGAACATCTGAGATTCCAGTGGACCTGAAGGTGGGGAGTGAGATCTCTTGGTTCTCATGAAAAACCGAGGTGACCTTAGGGTTTGACCCTAACATTGGGACCAGGACCACCCTGTCTGGAAAGAAGGTTAGGAAAGGTTCTTTGGCTCCTAGAACCTGAATTTCGGACACCCTCTTCGCCGAGGTGACGGCCACTAAAAAGGCAGTTTTAATAGTAAGCTCTCTGATGGAAAGCGACTTGTCAAGATGAGAGAAAAAGTCCAGAACAAGAGGCAGATCCCATTTACGGAATCTGGGCTTTCTTTGGGGTCTCAGTCTCACTGCTCCTTTAAAGAATTGTTGAATAAGGGCATGTTTGGCCCATGACACTCCCGTGAAGGCGGATATAGCTGACACCTGAACCCGAAGGGAACTGACCGACAAGGGTAAGTCCAGACCTGATTGCAGGAAACTCAAGATGTCTTGAACTGCAGGGGAGCCGCATGAATTGGCTCTGGAAGACATATGGGACGAGAATTTAGCCCAAATCCGCTCATACACTTTATTAGTGCTTCGCCTCCTTGCACTTAGGAGAGTGGGGATAGCTTCCTTGGGACATCCTAGTGCTTCCAACCTTCCCCTCTCAAAAACCAAGCCCTCAACTGTAGGTGAGCTGGACACGGGTGGAGAATCGTGCCCTGGGAGAGCAGATCCCGTCGGGTCGGAAGAGGAACCAGATCTTGGAAGCTGAGAAGAGATAGGAGAGGAAACCACGGCCTGTTGGGCCAGTGAGGAATTATGGCTATTATCTCCACCTCTTCCCATCTGAGTCTCCTCAGGAATTGAAAGATGATCGGAGTTGGAGGGAAGGCATATGCTGTGTGGAACCACCAACGCTCTGTTAGTGCGTCTATCCCGTAGCCTTGCGGATCCCTGAACCGCGAGTAGTACCTCGCTAGCTTCCTGTTGTATTGGGAGGCAAAGAGATCCACTTCTGGAGAGATCCCCAAGGTAACGATCCATCTGAACACATCCTCGTGAAGAGCCCACTCGTTGTTGTCCAAGTGGACTCTTGAGAGTAAATCCGCTTGGACATTGAGAACCCCAGGTACATAGGTTGCCGTCAAGTTGGCCAGATTCCTCTGCGCCCAACGCATGATTGGTTCCACCTCTAGCAGCAGAGATCGACTTCTGGTGCCCCCCTGCTTCCTTATGTAGGCAACAGCTGTTGTGTTGTCCAATCTGAGAACTACAGATGTTCCTGTTATCAGATGAGGGAAGGCCACCAGAGCTAGAAAGGCTGCACGTAACTCTAGGACATTCGACACTATTCCCTGAGAAGGAAAGTCCCAAGTGCCCTGAGCCACCTCCGTCAGACAATGAGCCCCCCAACCTCTGTTGCTGGCGTCTGACGTTACTGTGATCCACTTGATTGGAAGAATGGAATGGCAATTCAGCAGGTTCTCCCGTTGAAGCCACCAGAAGAGGGAACCCCTCATGACTTGAGTGACACGAATAGGTTGGACTTTGTCTCCCGACCACTACTGCAGAAAACCCTTCTGAAAGGGGCGCATTATCCATTGTGCCCACTTCACCATCGGTATTGTGGACCCCATGGTGCCTATGATCTTCAGACAATGAAGAGCGCTGAGATGAGAGGATGCGAGAGCTAGACGGATCCTGTCTCGAACTATTGTAACCTTCTCCTCGGGCAGAGAGATGGTACCTCTTATTGTGTTGAAGAAAGCTCCGAGGAACACGAGAGACTGCGAAGGTTCCAACTGGCTCTTCTCCACATTCAGGAGCCATCCGAACTCCCTGAGAGTTGAGATGGTCTGATCCCTGTGTTCTACGAGACGATCTCTGTCCTGAGCCAGAAGGAGTAGATCGTCTAAGTAGTGATGGATCCGGATTCCTCTGATCCTTAACAGAGCCACGATTGCTAACAGGACCTTCGAGAAGGTACGTGGCGAAGTTGACAGACCGAAGGGAAGGCATGTGAATTGTAAGTGAAGTTGGCCTATGGAGAACCGAAGAAATTGTTGGAAGTCTGTTGCCACAGGAACATGGAAGTAGGCGTCTTTGAGGTCTATGGAGACCATCCAGTCCCCTGGCTGCACTAACTGTTGGATCGTGGACAGAGTCTGCATCTTGAACCTCTCCTTTTTTATGAAGCGATTTAGATGCGTCAGGTCTATTACGGGTCTCCATGCACCGTTCTTCTTCTGGACTAAGAAAAGAGGGGAATACATTCCCATACCACATTGCTCGACTGGCGCGGGAATGGCAGCGCCTTGTTCCAGCAAAGATCTTACGTAGGCTGATAGTATTTGCCTTTTTCCTTCTGACGTTGGAATGGATGTGGGGACACACTTGAGCTTGGGGACACTGCTGAATGTCCAAGTGTGTCCTGAAGAGACCGTCCTGACGGTCCAAAAATCCTGGATCGAGGTCGCCCAGACGTGCCGAAAATGGAGCAGACGAGCTCCCACCTGGCCCGTCTGGACGGGCTCGATCTCAAAAGGACTTGGTCGGTTGTTTCTCACCCGACAAACTGCTTTTTGTAGCCTTTTTGAATGATGATTGCCTGGACCTCCAAGATCTGGAAAATTCCCGTCCAGGCCTATAACTGCGCGCCTCCCTGGCACGATCTCGATTCTGCTTCCTTGGAAATGGTCTTCTTAGGTTTTGCTGGCGCCTGACTTACCCCCAGTGGCCCGAGTTATAGCACTATCCAACTTATTCCCAAACAGTGACGAACCGTCAAAAGGAATCCGGCACCAAACCTGTTTAGATGCAGGGTCGGCTAGCCAAGGACGGAGCCACAGGGCACGCTTGGCAGTCACTGAAGATAGCATAACTCGAGCCACCAGCCGAATAATGTCAATTGAGGCCTCCCCCAAGAAAGCCGAAGCCAGCCTCAGTTCCTGGATAGGTGAACTTTTGGCTAGCTCTTCTGATACACCTCTAAGTGTCTCGTCAACGTTGTCAGACCAGACCTCCATCGCTCTAGACAAGGCAGCCAGAGCCAGGGCTGGCTTACAAGCCATGCCTGCCGTGAGGTAGACCCGCTTCAGGTCAGAGTCTATCCTTCTGTCTAGAGCGTCCTTGAAGGAGACTGTGTCCTCTAAAGGAAGGGTCACATGTCTGACCAACCGCATTACTGCCGCATCCACCAGAGGGGATGATTCTAGCTGCTTTACTTCATCTTCTCTGAATGGGTAAAGTCTCTGAATTTTGGAAAGGAGAGAGTTCTTCTTCTCTACCTTTCCCCACTCTTCCGTGATAACTTCCCCTAATTCCGACAGAAAAGGAAAGCTGATACGCTCTTTCTTCAATTGCTTGAAAAATTTTCTCTGCTTCGCTGGAGCCGCCACTGGCTCTTCCCAATTCAAAGTTTCCTTGATAGCTTTGACCAAAGGAGGGAGCAGAGAGAAGTCAAAACCGGAACCAGCCTCATCTTCCCCAGATTCACTATTCGGAGAGACCAGCAGAGCCTGAGCCTGAGCATCCCTCCCTGGAGATCTGGGCGACTCTACGGGAGACATATGGGGGGCCTCTAACTTCTTTAGGCTGTCCTTGACCATCTTCTCAACCAGAGATTTTAATTGCTGGTCGGAGTCACTCCTTTCTCCAGTTGCCTTTACATAACAGGCATCACAAAGGGACTTGTCAACAGGGACCTGAGCCCTACACCCCCAGCATAATCCTTCAGAGTGACTGGAGCGAGCCGTGGAAGGTCGGGATGGTTCCCGGCTACGGTGACTGGATCTCGCAGGAGAACAGTGGTGTCTGGACCTGGAAGAGGAGTGCCGGCGGTGGGATTTTGATGAATCACTTCCTCTGTGAGAACTCCGGTGTTGAGTAGACCTAGAAGGGCTGACAAGAGAAAGACAGATCCAACCATGTCCGTGGAACAACACCTACAATGATGTTCCACCCTCCCCCCTCCGCCAGCAGGCATCCCAAGGGAATACCCCCCAAATACCTGCTGCGAGAGGGCTGGCCACTAGCAGGCGGTGACGGATCCTGTGATCTGGAAGGGTCCATTATAGCTGCAAGCAGAACGACCCATAAATAAATCAATAAATGAATAAATACAAGAAACAGGTAGCAACACATCTCTTAAGTATTCCCTACCTTTTCCAGAAAAAACGGGGTCTCAGGAGTGCTTCTACAGGCTTCTAGGCATTCCAAAATCCTGTAAGCTGTTTTTCCTTTTTAAATCTGCCGCCTATCGTGACGTCATCAACACGACGGCCACGACGCTAGTGCGCATGCGCGAGTACCGCTACGCGCATGGGCGAACCAAGCCTCGTTCTCGCGCCGTCCCCGTGCATGCGCAGAGCGGCCTTTCTGGCGAATGAGGAAGGAACTCGGCGGCTGGAACGCAGAAGGAACCAGCCGCCATGATGGCCAGACACACCGCACCAGCGGTGTATGGGGACACAGGAAACAGGGAAACAAACAGGCCACATATAAACAGAAACTGGCTGCCATGAACAGAAAAACAACTCACCCCTCCTGCGATCGATCACCTGGCCGAAGGTAAGCCACAAACATACCTGCCGGACTTGTTGGGGGGTCAGTCACCTGCTAGTAGCTAGGATTAATGACCATAACGCGGTTGCCTTGCCAGTGACCAGGAATACACCTCTTCAGTGCCTCTTCCATATGCCCCTTTCCATACTCCGCTAGTAGCTAGAGCTTATTGGAAATGTGCGACTCCGAGTCGCTCGGCTAGACCTTATCGCAGGAGGGAAAAACGATAATCTTCAGGTAGAAAGACATAATATAGGTCCTTCGGACAAAAAAAGAACACGGCCTCTGGCAGGGAGCAAAGATTTATGGGAGTAGCGTCCTATAGGGTAGTGGAGGCGGGACTAAACCCACACGTTGGCTGCCATGGAGTCTGTCAGGAAATAGTATTTACCCACAATCCATTGTTTTTCTTACACGGTTAAGAGGGAGAATGAGAATCTGCCGAAAAGGTACGATTTTAATCAAGCTATATCATATATTATTATGCTATATGTTATAACATGATTTATTATTTATCTATTTACTGAGAAATTACTGGTTGGAAGTTATAACTTTAAGTTTCAGTAATTTGTCCATTAAGCCATCTGCTTGAGTACAGTTTTTGAAAATCTAGTAAATTACCTTAAAAACAATATATAATCATTATTTGTATATAACTTGCTTATGGTAATTAACTACTTGCCACCCAGACCAATTCTGACACTCCTACATGTAAAAATCATCATCATCAATTACTCAGAACCCCCAAACATTATATATATTTTTTTAGCAGACACCCTAGGGCAGTGATGGGGAACCTTGGCACCCCAGATGTTTTGGAACTACATTTCCCATGATGCTCATGCACTCTGCAGTGTAGTTGAACATCATGGGAAATGTAGTTCCAAAACATCTAGGGTGCCAAGGTTCGCCATCACTGCCCTAGGGAATAAAATGGTGATCGTTGCAACTTTTTATGTCACATGGTATTTGCGCAGCAATTTTTTAAATGCGTTTTTTTTGGGGAGAGAAAATGGCAAAGAAACTGTATTATTAATTAATAATTAGTATATTGTGAAAGATGATGCTACGCCAAGTAAATAGATACCTAACATGTCACGCTTTAAAATGGAGCACACTTGTGGAATTGCGCCAAACTTCAGTACTTAAAAATCTCCATAGGCAATTAGCCATCATAATATTTTGGGCCCCTTACACAGCTTTAGACCTGGGCCCCCTGCCCCCGAGCCTGACCACCAACATTCCCCAGTACCTGCCTATGGGCCATCCTACCGAATCCGCACACCGGCCACCTCTCATGTATGCACTCAGCCCCCCCTCAATCCTGTATATATGTCAGCCCCCTCACACACACACACCTGTATATATGTCAGCCCCCCCCCCATGCACCTATATATGTCAGCCCCCCTCACACACCTGTATATATTTCAGCCCCCCAACACACACACACACACACACCTGTATATATATCAGTGCCCCCTCCCCACACACCTGTATATATGTCAGTGCCCCCCCACACACACCTGTATATATGACAGCCACCCCCCACACACACCTGTATATATGACAGCCACCCCCCCCCCACACACACACACACCTGTATATATGGCAGCCCCACATACACAAATCTGTACACGCACAAGCCTCTGGCCCCTCCCTGTACACAAACAAACATGAGCCGACGATGGAGGCCGACATGTTGCTGAGAAGCATAGTACAGGCAGATCACTGTCACACAAGGGGTGCACATGCACATAGTAGCCAGAGGTGGCAGTAAAGAGCTTGATGTCTAAAATCAATGACACAAGAACTGCAGAAACTGTGAGATCGTTTCTATACTGCACAGCACGGATCCCCTTCACCCGTCCTGTCTTCTTCTGGCCCGGGCGGGCCCCTTACAGTTGTAATGGCTGTAACCCCCTGATGGCGGCCCTGCTCATGGTATATATTTTTTGATTTTTCTTGTTTTTTTCTTTGTAAAATTTGAACATTTTTCTTTCAATAGCAATATAAAAAAAAAAGAGGTGAGCTTTAAGTTGGAGGATCAGTCTTTCTGCAAGGGAGCCAGGATTTTCAAGAGGAAAGCAATTGCAACATTTGTTTCTCCCAGCATAGATATCCTTATAGGATCAGTCAACCACAAGCTGACAGTGTCAGTTATTTTTTTTTTTTTTTTGGCTCTTATGTGATTTCTGCACTTCAGTTCCTGGGGCGTCACATCTGCTGTGGACATTGGGTGGTGTATATTATACACAGCGGGTAAAATAAGTAATACAAAAGTGCCTGATCCCCTGCACTACTATGCCCTATAGAAATGAATACAATTGAATAGGAAAGTGACCAGTGTTAGGGTCTGCTGCTGTGTACCTAATTGTGTTCTTATATGGTGCTCAATGTGTAAAGTAAAAGGATGGTACAGCGCTCCGCTATAGTTATTAAAATAAAGTGCCTCCTTATATACACACTATATAGCACTTAAATATAGATTACAGTACCCTGTGATATATACACTAGTAATAACTATGCATAACAAAACAGCATATACATCAAAGCTTGACACCACTGTGATTGCAGTGTCGATATTACATGCAGTATTAAAACGCAGTATACAAAGTCCAAAACTTAGAAAAACTTTTCAGTGAATTTTGTGCAGATGTTGCAAATCACCTCCAGTGCCCCTTTACCTTCCAAACTAAGCGCTCACCTTAACTTTTGACCTTCCGCAGGTCACTATGCGCCTTCCCCTTTAAGGGGCATATAGATCCACTAGTGGGATAATAGATCCTTATTCCAAGTACATCCGCTGTATTCTATAAGAATCCATATCGGTGGTGCTCATAAAAGAATAAGAAAACTGACATAGTGCTGAATCGTTTAAAAATTCTTTAATAAAAAGCATAAAAGATAAAAATTCAAATTTTTCAGTGCACTGGCTCTGGTGCACTCAGACAGCATGCATAGCACATTCAGGGTGTGCAGCACCCTTAAGGAACACTTGGATGTTTTAAGAGCAACCAGGGTAAATAATTTCTCTGTGTGCACGCTCACGTCACCAAGCCCCATCTGACGCGTTTCGTCACATGTCATGTGACATTTTCAAGGAGTATGGGCGAGTTGTTTAGGGTGGATGGAGGAATCTGTTGAATGAAAGAAATCTATATACAGCAGGTAAAATAAATGTATATACAGCGGGTAAAATAAGTATTCAACACATCACCATTTTTCTAGGTAAATATAATTCTAAACATGCTTTTGACATGACATTTTCACCACATGTCAGTAACAACTTATTACAGCACTCCATACATACAAAGACACCAAAAAAATAAGTTAAAAAATGAAGTTATGTGTAATAAAATGGAATGACACAGGGAAAAAGTATTGAACACGCTAACTGAAATGTATTTAATACTTGGTACAAAATAGTTTTGGGTAATGACAGCTTCAAGATGCTAGTCGCATGCATTGCTCAGGTGTGATTTTGGCCCATTCTTCCACACAGTCTTCAAATCTTGAAGGTTCCGTGGGCCTCTTCTATGAACTCTGATCTTTAATTGTTTCCATAGATTTTCTATTGGATTCAAGTCAGGTGATTGCCTGGACCATTCTAGCAGCTTTATTTTCTTTCTTTGAAACCAATTGAGAAATACAGGCAGATATTTATCCAACATGCCATACCATCAGGTAGGTGTGTGATTGGCTAGAAAATTAATTTTGCAGCAGGACAATGACCCCAAACATACAGCCAATGTCATTAAGAACTATCTTCAGTGTAAAGAAGAATAAGGAGTCCTGGAAGTGATGGTTTGGCCCCCCATAGAGCCCTGATCTTAATATCATTGAGTCTGTCTGGGATTACATGAAGAGACATAGGGATTTGAGGCAGCCTACACCCACAGAAGATCTGTGGTTAGTTCTCCAGGATGTTTGGAACAACCTACCTGCTGAGTTCCTTCAAAAACTGTGTGTAAGTGTACCTAGAAGAATTGATTCTGTTCTGAAGGGAAAGGGTGATCACACCAAATATTGATTTGATTTAGATTTCTCTTCATTTACTTTCCATTTTGTTAGTTGATAAACAAACTATTAACACTTGTATTTCTGAAAGCATTCATTTTTTACAGTGTTTTTTTTTTACACCTGCCTAAAACTTTTGCACAGTACTGTATATATACACAATCTTTTTTTTTATATATTATGAAGAATGTAACAGGAGGAGCCGCAAACACACAAGGGTGGTCCGGAGACTTCAAAGCTCCCAGGTGGATAAGAGCGGTGTCAGAATTATGGCAGGAAGCTCTCACTATTATAGCTTAGTGAACTTGAGTCTATAGTATTTCAAATAAAAAGTCAGTCATGTAGGGCTCATTCACTTGTGTGGCAAGCATAGCCACTCCTCTTAAAAGTGTACTGTGGTGGTTTGCTTTTCAGAAGGAACTTGACAGGCTGGAAGGAGGGGATATGTTGCTTCCTCACTGCCTGTTTTAACCCACAAAATTCTGCACAACTGTGGCGCAGCCATGTGCATTGTACGTAGTTGCGAGTCAGTTGCGACGTTGCCCCATTCAATTGAATGGCAATATGCCATTACATTTTTGCCGCTGCTGTGAAGCAATGTATCATGACCACAGCACATGTCCAGCCCTGAGTGGCTGCATGCATTTGTTCAGGCCGGTGATAGGGGGCAGATACAGTAAATCTGTGATTCTATTGTCTACAAGCCCTTACAGCTGAACCCTAGACAGATAGACATAAATGCAAATTCGTAATCCATTTTTTTTTTTTTTTTTAAACAATCAGAGTGACAGAGAGATGAACCCATCACTGTGCTGCTTCTTCTTTCACAGTCCAGTCACAGTCCAGGGTGGGTGCAGGACAGTTGGGCTCGGCAGAAGCTGGTTGAATGATCTTAGTCATCAGACTGAGGGCATCTTGTGTTGAAAAAAAGGTACTGCAAGGGAAAGCTCCAGAATGAAAGTGAATACTGCCACAAAAGCTGCTTTTTTATTTTTATCTATTAATGGGCTTCACATTTTTATCTTTAGTTCTTTTGGGAAGAGTTCTTCTTTAAAGTATGACAAAAGGCATAACTTTTTTTTTTTAGTTTTGGATAGAGTGGAGATGGATTCGAACACCTGTCAGTTTTTATTGCTGTCTGTGTCCCCGTTATGGAGATTCCACCTCTCTATTTGTCCTGCTTATTGTTACCACTGAAAGTGAAAGTAAAAGAAAATCCCAAATTTTGGGTTGTCCCCAGAACTGTAATAGAGGGGAAATCTTCCAATGAGGACACTAGTTCTGGTGACCTGGAGGTCCCTAAGAAATTTCCTTAATTTGCAGGGATTTCCTCTCACTTCCTGTTTGGCTATGGGACAGAAGATGAAGGGAAATCTGTGCAATGGGACACAGATGCCGAAAAAAATTCTGACGGGTTATAACCCATACCAATTTTGCCCATAGTTCTACTTTTAGTCTGGGTTTACACTACTGTGACATTGAATCTGACATCTCGGCCCGATTTAATCAGGGCTTGCATACGACTTCTTTAACCTCCCAGGCGGTTTTCCTGAGTGTGGCTCGGGGTTAAATTTCAGTACCATTAGCGGTAAAACCCGAGCCACACTTGGGATTGCATTTCAGGATCCTGGTGCAGTGTACTTACCTTGTCCCCAGGATCCTGCGATGTCCCCCCCACTGTATCTGCTGGCTCTGTCCTCCGCCCGATGCCTCTGTGTGGCGGGCTCCGTTCCCTGCGAGCGTCGCACGGGGCGGAGCCCAGCGGCAAATTCAAAAAATAGAAAATTCATAACACATATAGTACACTATAATCTTACAGATTACATTACTGTATGAAATCATTTCACATCCCTTTTGTCACTAGTGCTTTGTCCAGTGCCCTGCATGCAGTTTTATGTTATATATACTGTTCTTTTTGCCTGGAAACTTGAAATTATCCATAGCAACTAAAAAGTGTCCCTTTATGTCAAAAGTGGTTTTAGACCAGCTAGAAAACAGCGATAGTAAATTAGAACACTTGCAGAATTTAGCGATAGTGAATCGTGGGGAAATTCATTTTATTATTATTATTTTTTATAATTATTTATAGTTATTTATTATATAATAATTTATGATTTTTTGTTTCAAACTTTATCATACCCGGGATGTCTACTAGACTCTTGTTTGGACAGATTTAAATGTGTTATTGCTAAGAATTACAGGCCTACAATATAAAATGCCAAATTTCTATGCAAAACAATTGTACCGCATTGAGACGCAAAAGATCTGACATAATCATACCGCCAGGGTGGTTAACAGAAGTCAATGCAAGACGTAATGAAGTCGCATCAAAAATAGCACAGTAACCGTTTTCTAAGTCAGAGCGACTTGACCCGATTAGAAAGGTTCCATTGCCGTTAATGGGGCGGGACTTGTCATGCAACTTTGAACTCTCAAGTCACATAACAAGTCACAGCAGTCTGAACCGGGGCTTAATCACATTCAAGCAATTATTAGCTTTTCAAGGGTGCTGAATGTCAATCCTAGAATTCCCTGCTCTGTAGGTGAAACAACTGAAATCTAATTTTCATTCCTGTTTATTTTGGAAGCTCCAAAAGTTCTGCAGCAGCTTTATATACAGCAACACTGGATTTCCATGTATTTATCACCTATTTACTATATATAAACATGGTAACTACATCTTTTCAAGATAGTAAAACTTTCTAAAGCGTGTTTTTTTGCTGTGTGGCACTTTTTTCAGAACCAATTCAGTTTTTCTCTAAAATATTTGAATGTAAAAAATGAAGACACTGACAATCATTTTAGCAGAGTTAAACTTCCTTGTGTATATGGGTCACGCTGAGTGACAGCTCTTGCAGAACTCATATCTCATAGAATAGAAGTTAATTAAACTCATTATTCTTGTCTGCCTGTCGCTTATTAGGTATTTCATGTTCTCCTCCCTGTGCTAAGGATAGGCTGTTCTGACAGTGCAGGTTTACTGCAAGGATTTAGGAAAACTCGCAGGAGAATTGAAAGTTAAAATGTAGTGCTGACAGAATCTTCTTGCTCCCTATCAGGATTACCCCTGGAGGGCTGCATACAGAAAAGGTAAACTAGTAATAATGAGGTCAGAGCCTGACAGCGCAGGAACTATCTTGGGCTAATGAGAGTGGGGCTGCAGAGGATTCTGGGAAAAAAGGTGAATCTTGCTGGATGTTAGAAAACTCAGAATAGTACAAGTAATTACATACATGTCTGCTGTATAACTTGGACCATTAAGGACTATGCTTCCAACCCGATGTTCACATATCTCAACTAGGTATAAGAATAGGCACCCATAATACAGCTTCAAAGAGAAGTACAGCCAAAGTTTTTTTGGTCCTACTTCTCTTGTGGGTCACAGGAGTATACTTACTTTTGTATTCCTGTGACCTAGAATCTGCCAACAGCGGGAGCGGTGACTCTGACAGTTGGACTGAGAACTGAGCGATCAGCAATTATATGATCTCTCAGTTTATCAGGCTTAGAGCTGGTGGGCGATGCTGCGCCATATAGGTGTGTAGCGGTGACACTTTTGCAAGGTGTCCGCTATGTGCAAATTTAGTTTTTCTCTCAGAACAGTAATGGGGTTTCTGAGGGTTAATTGTGCAGGTTTAACTTTGGCATCAGTTTGGCTGGGCTGCGTTAAGGTTCTGTCTGGTCATGTGTACAGGTAGGTGCACACGACAGGCCCAGAACCAGGCCTGGTTGGACGTTTTGAGTATCGGCATTCCCCGGAGCCAATCAGTGGGTGCGTCTGGCCCCGCTGAGGAGTCTGGGGCAGGGTACTTAAGATGCTGAAGTCACGTGTTCGGGTTCGTTCGGCCGGAGCTGCCTGTTCCTGAGTCTGGATCGGGGTAGCCCCGCGAGGGGTCCAGGGGTCAGGAGCGTGTGCTGCCCCGCAACATGTTCCATTTGACTAACCCCATTAGACCCACTTGGTCTGGGGCCAGGATCCATTTGTTCCTGAGTCTTGGAACCAGCTGGTCCGAGGCGCAGTAACTGACGGAGGATTCAAGGCGTCCGGGTGTGCTCTCAACTTGGAAGGGCACCGCAGCTCGTGTAAACGACCGGGGGAGGACTCCTTGGAGGAGGGCCAACAAGCTGGCATCTCAAGAAGTGCCTGGTTGCTGGGTTGTCAAGGACACTAACAAATCCACACTTTCCCAGTGCTCTGCCAAGGAGACAGAGAACGTTCCAGGTACTGAGAAAAGGTTCCAGTTCACTTTCAGTTGCAACCTCATTTAAGGTCAGAGACTTTGCAAGTGCTTAAAGTGCTGACCGCCGTAATCTCTGGCTAGAGATTCGTTCAGCTTTGAAGCGCGCAGTTGCGAGTGGCTCCTCTCTGGGTTTGCATTAAGAGACTTCCTAATAGTCAGCAGTTCAAGGTGCCTGAGTTTTTTCACCCTTGCCCTCTGTTCCCATACGAGACTGTGTTGGTTGGATGTTACCCCTGCAAATAAAAACCTTTCTAAAGGACTTTTATGGTGTCAGCGTCCAAAGTCCAAAGAATACCTAATCCTGGAAGAACAATCCAAGCGGAGGTAACTGGTAAGCCCAAAAGTCAAGGCCGCCCCATCGAGGGTTATGATCTCTACAGGTGATTTATATGTTTGTTTTTTTTGTTAATTGAATAAAAAAGTAATTGTTGTAAGCACCCCTGCCAGTAGTAAATGGTTTGTCTCAACCTTCTTATGCCTCGTACACACGATCGGATATCCCGACAACAAAACCGTGGATTTTTTTCCGACGGATGTTGGCTCAAACTTGTTTTGCATACACACGGTCACACAACTGTTGTCGGAAATTCCGATCGGCAAGAATGTGGTGATGTGCAACACGTACGACAAGCCGAGAAAAATGAAGTTCAATAGCCAGTGCTGCTTATCTGCTTGATTCCGAGCATGCGTGGACTTTTGTGCATCAAAATTGTGTACACACGCTCGTAATTTCTGACAAGTTTATTGTTGGAAAATTTGAGAACCTGCTCTCAAACATTTGTTTCGGAAACAACAACAAGCTCAAATCGAACATTTTCCGTCGGAAAATCCAACCGCGTGTAGGATACATTACAGTCTAACTCCGTCTTTCTCAACCTTTTCAACGCAAAGAAACCCTTGATATAACTTTCCGGAACCCCTACTACTAATTACTATATCTACATCTCTTGATACATCAGTGTGATGGTCAGTGTGAAAAAGGCTTCTTACACTTATGGTGATTGGAAAGAATTACCCCCGTACAGATAACTAAAAAGATCATTGGTGTCAGTGGGAACTTATCTGAGAGGCACAAGTTGCTCATTGCTCAAGGAACCCATAGCAACCTCTGGAGGAACCCTGATTGAGAAACCCTGGTCTAACTGATACATCTGCAGAAGAAATGGAGAGATCATGTTTCTACACAAAAAGATTACCCCTCCTGTATTGTGACAACTTAAAATTTTGGATTTTCTCTCCCAAAGTGAGACAAATTTTGTAATGGGGTAAAGGAGTATTATGTATTTTCTTTTTATTTAAGGCCCCAGTTGTGACCTCCACAGGCAACTTTACACAAGGGGCAAACATTTTTGCAGCTTGTTTGGAAGACTTCCCAGTCTGTGGAGGGGGTGCACCACTGATTGGCAATGTGAAAAGAAGCAGGATTGAAGAATATATATTTGTGATACTCCAGCGCAAGCAAATAAAAGTGCAATGAATGTTCTGCTGCTGATGCAAAACCCCAAAAAATCCCTGACGAAGTCACGTGATAGTGATATAATGCGTAGGGTGGAGGAGCCGATGACATCACGCTGCTACAGGAATTGAGCGGAACACTATTTTGTTGGAGGTACATAGGAGTAAATAGAGGCTGCGAGCTTAAAGACACAGACATGCAGTTTTCTTTTAAATTTAATGTGAGTGAATATTATATGTTCTTTATCAAAAATAAAGTTCTATATACAGTGAGCACTATAAGCGTTATTCTTTTATGGGTCGTATTGGCGAGGATATGCCTGAATGGGGAAGGATGACCACCCAGATTAAAAATGAAGATCTACAGAGGAGCAATATATATATATACATATATATACATATGTATATATATATATATATATATATATGTGTGTATCTTATGAATATGCGTGTTTAGACCTGATTTACATTGGGTCCACCTCATAAGGTCAGAGCGTGTGAAGTTGGTGGTGGGAGAGAAGCACTACATGTATCAGCAATTCAGTACATGGTTAATTGAATTTATCATTGATGAAGATAATTATATGTTGTAAGACACATACAGAGTAAAAGGACACTAGAGACTGGAAGCACTGGAGAAAATATACATTTATGAATTAACTTCTTTATTATAAACTTGTTTTTGCACAGTGATAAAAAAAAAATCACAATTTATTATTGCTTTATTAGTTTGTGTGCCCATTTTGTTTTGTTTTTTTGTTTTTTTTATCACCCCTTTTTAATACTTTTTATTATGTATGGTTGTATACAAAACACTGGAGCACATGATTGCACAGTGTATGGAAACACATTGGTTTGCACATAGGGATTTATATACATATACTGTATGCATTATTCTATAGTATAAGAAGTATAGTGATTAGTAGATTGGAATAGAAGGAAGTTTTGCATGGCACAGTTTCTTTGATTTGACATAGGATCAGTGGTGGCTGGTGCTAAATATTTTGGGGGGCTGCAAACTAATGCCCTCCCCCCAACTCCCTGGCCAATCCGGTCTCAGGACCGGCTTTCTGATTGGCCGGGAGGAGAAGCAGCAAGACAATAGCGAATATTAATTCTATTGTCACACAACTGGGTGGACTCAGGGCGCAGTGCTCTGCATCCTGAGTCCACCCATTTTTGAAGCCAATTAGAGCCTCCAGCTCTAATCGCGAAACAAAAAAAAAAACCCCCATTGGAATCCATACGTCTGGTGCCCTGCATGTAGATTAAAGGCCCGGGCGCATGGATTAGGGGGCGGCGCCCCTGCGCCCTGTAAGGATGGGCCGCCACTGCATAGGATTGAATAATACCCTTGGTCCCAGTGCTGGAGTCTTTTTTGGAGAACGTAGCTTTACACAAGAGACCTTAGGCCTAATTCACACATATGCATTTTTTTGTGCTTTTTGCATTTTGCAGATTTGGACTACAGAACATGTTCCATAGGAATCCATGGTAAATGGACTGTAGTGCAAATCTGCAAAAAGTACTAAAAATGTATTGGTGTGAATCAGGCCTTAGGTAGGTTCCTGTGACAACGCTGAAAAAAGTAAAAGAGAGCCCCAGTCCACTAGTATGTGTCCAGAATATTTTTCGTATTGCCTATTACAAGCAATAAAAATGATTAATGCATTATAATGATGATTAATAAAAACTTTTACATATTAACCACTTGCTTACTGGGCACTTAAACACCCTTCCTGCCCAGAACAATTTTCAGCTTTTGGTGCTCTCACAATTTGAATGACAATTACTCAGTCATGCAACACTGTACCCAAATGAATTTTTTGTCCTTTTTTTCCCACAAATAGAGCTTTCTTTTGGTGGTATTTGATCACCTCTGGGTTTTTTATTTTTTGCGCTATAAATGAAAAAAGACCGAAAATTTTGAAAAAAAACACATATTTCTTTGTTTCTGTGTATGTATGTATGTAATTTGGACATCTTCACTTAGGGGTGTACTCAATTTTGTTGCCATCGGTTTAGACATTAATGGCTGTGTGTTGAGTTATTTTGAGGGGACAGAAAATTTACACTGTAATACAAGCTGTACACTCACTATTTTACATTGTAGCAACGTGTAATTTCTTCAGTGTGGTCACATGAAAAGATATAATAAAATATTTACAAAAATGTGAGGGGTGTACTTACTTTTGTGAGATACTGTATATATATTATAAATTGATGCTATTATGGGAGACGGATCATCCATGAATCAAGATGTGACATCCCACCCACTGTGTTCTTTTTTTAGTTACTGGGCATACACGCCCAAATGTGTAATGTCAATACCATGTGACCTGGCTAGCTCTGTTCAACCAGGAAATGTTCTCTCCAGCAAAAGAGACCAAACTGAGCATGTGCAGCCTTACCATTTTGACTGTGTCACATCTGGCCTTGCCAAAAGAGACCCCGCAGGAGGGGAGAATCTGTCCATACAGGATGAAAGAGCCTTTTTACACAATACAGAGGATTAACCCCTTAAGTTCTTCAATGAGTATAACAAGCATGCTATTCGGTATATACAGACAGATTTTACTGTTGTGGGTTTAGTAACCCTTTAAACAGCAAAACATTTGTGTAGTCTTCATTTTAAATACCCTCAGCACCTCCCAAATGTCTTACTTTACATTTACCTGTCCATGCCATGGCAGATCCAAGTTGTATGGCTCACTGGTAGCTGCACATCTGCTGCTGCCAATTCTTCATGCCTGTCCCTTGCTTTTTCTGCACATCCATTTATTGTTGAAACGCATAATACATTGTTCTTCCATAGGAATGAAAAGGATTTGTATCAGGGGAATTTGCGATGGCAGCTTTGAGGCTCTGCATGGGCCCTGAGCATGGACAGATGAGCATAAGACTGATAGGTGGGGGGGGGGGCTGGGTACCGAACTGCTAGCAAATATAAAAGACACACAATAATGTAGCTCTATATTCATGAATACATCATTAAATGTATTAATAAATATAAGAACCTGAATTTGTTCTGGTATCAGCCTCTTGCAGTCCCTGTACAGGAGAGCTCAAAAAGGAGGAGAGAGAGAGAGGCAGCACAAGGAGCACAGGTGTACTACAGTGCAAGTTGCTGACAGGAGGAGAGGGCAGAGTGACCGATAAATTAGCTTATCAGTGTGCTGATTCTTTCACTATCCAATCACATGGTGGGAGTGGGGAGGAAACCTGTAAGTGAAAGTGAAGCTGCAACAGAGAAAGATCTAATCCCCTCCCCTGCCATGTAGGACTGTGGCAGAGCTGTGTACATCTCAGGACTGTATAGAATTAAATAAAAATCCTTTTTGGTAGGTAAACAGATCTTTTAAATGTATTCAATCTATAACCACTTGGGGATCCCGCCCGCAATGTACTGCAGACAGGCAGCCCGTGCAAGCAAAGCGTCATCCCCATACGTCACTACCTGCTTCTGGGTTTAAAAGGCCTACGTCCGATGTGATTGTACACAGCAGGAAACTGTCTGCAGATCCCGGACAATGATTCATAGCTCAGACCTGCTGATTGGCTGTGTCCAACCACAGCCCAGAGCCCTGTGTTGACAATCAACACAGGGCTCTGTAAAGAGGGAACAATCTCTGTTTCTTATCCGTGCAAATCAGGGATAAGAAACAAAGTGATCTTTAGTAAAAGCAGCACACTTTATACACGTTACACATTGTTAGGCTCAAATTTAACCCTGTGATCACCCTAGATGTTAACCCCTTCCCAGCCATTAGTACAGTGACAGTGTATATTTTTGGCACTGCTCAGTGTATTATTGGCACTGGGGATGTCAGTGTCAGTTAGTCAGTCCCCCCCCCCCCCCCCCCCCCAGCATCAGTTAGTGTCAGATTTCCCCCTGCACTATCGCAGTTCCATTATAAGTTGCAGATCACTGTCATAAGTAGAATAAAAAATAAATACAAATTCCAGTATATATACCATATTTGTAGACGCTATAACTTTCATGCATAACAATCAATATACACTTATTTGGATTTTTTTTACCAAAGACATATAGCACAAAACATTTTGGCCAAAATTTATGAAGACATTTTTTTTTTTATTGGATATGTTTTATAACAAAAATTTAAAAAAATATATTTTTTTCAATTTCAGTTCTGGTCTTTTTTGTTTATTTAATACAAAATATAAAAAAAATGGTGATCACCTAAAAAATTCTCTAGATTTAGTTTGGGTACAGTATTGCATGACCGAGCAATTGCCAGTTAAAGTAGCTCAGTGCTGAATAGCAAAAAATGGTCTGGTCACAAAGGGGGTAAAATCTTCTGGAGCTGAAGTAGACTGTTTGACTGAAGTTCAGCAATAAAGAATAACTACTTTTGTATGGTTAGCATTATAAAAAATATATGCAGACTGCGGGATTTTCATGGGGTTTCATACTTTAAATTATATCCTTTAACAGTTTTTTCTTTACAGAGATTCATCTTAATATCTCTCCCAACACAGAAGAGGAAGAATCCCTCAGTCAGGACACATCACACCACTAAAATGCAGACATTAATGAGGATAATGACTGCAAAGTGCACTAGATTGCCCCCAGATCGCTTTGAACTGGTGAGCAGAATGGATGACTTAGCAGGAAATAGTGACTGGCTAATTCCATGGGACGCTGGAAAATAAATTGCCATTCAGTGACAGTATGGTCTAGTTTAAAAGAATGAACATGCTAAAAATAAACATGGCATTCTGTGATCTAAAGTCATTTCCTGATTAACATTAAAAGCTCTTGTCTGGGCTTTATAATTTGGCTACTAAATTTCGCTTCATCAGACCGCTATTGTGACATTTGACATGAACATAAACCGTAAAATTCAAGGGAATCTTATGAACATGAGCCTGATGAGCAGTAGTGTGCCCACCTGTCCCAAATTGCCCGGGACTGTCCCGCAATTGGCATGTCTGTCCTGGGTTCCCGGCACCTTCATTCCGGAACAATACAGAATGAAATAGAGGACACAGCCATCCTACCAGCTACAAGTGACAAGTGAGGGGGTATGAAGGTGACACAGGGGAACTGACTGAGGAAATAGTAATGAAGGCAACACAGGAAACTGGAGGACAGTAACGAAGGTGACACAGAGAAGTGAGGGAATAGTAATGAAGGTGACAAATAGAGAACTAAGGGGATTCTAATGAAGACAACACAGGGAACTGAGGGGGACACTAATAAAGGTGACACATAGGGAACTGAGGGGACAGTAATGAAGGTGACACAGGGAACTGAGAGGACACTAATAAAGGAGACACACAGGGAACTGAGGGGTAAATGAAGGTAATACAGGGAACAGTATTGAAGGTGACACAGGGAACTGAGGGGACACACAGGGAACTGAGAGGACAGTAATGAAGGTGACACAGGGAACTGAGAGGACACACGGGATACTGAGAGGACAGAAATGAAGGTGACAAAGGGAACTGAGGAGACAGTAATGAAGGTGACACAGGGAACTGAGAAAATAATTATGAAGGTGACACAGGGAACTGAAGGAATACTAATAAAGGTGACACACAGGGAACTGAGGAGACAATAATGAAGTTGATACAGGGAACAGTATTGAAGGCGACACAGGGCACTGAGGGGACACACAGGGAACTGAGAGGACAGTAATGAAGGTGACACGGGGAACTGAGGGGACTGTAATGAAGGTGACACAGGGAGCTGAGGGGACACACAGGGAACTGAGAGGACAGTAATGAAGGTGACACAGGGAACTGAGGAGGCAGTATTGAAGGTGGCACAGGGAACTGAGGGGACATTAATAAAGGTGACACAGGGAACTAAGGAGACAGTAATGAAGTACAAAGTATGCCACTGTTACTAAGTGACTTAGTTTAAGCAGGTACACATTGTATAACATCTGGCTAAACTGGGGACCACTGTTTGCTTTTGTTTTTTTGCAAAAATTGGCAAAAAAAAAAAGGGATCAAAAATCATTGGAGGGTGTCACTGAATGGCAGTTTGCAAATAAGGTCACCCTAATGAGAAGGTGTGCTCAATAACAGCGATCTGACAGATTATTCTATCTCTCAATTAAGACCCCTTTCACATCGATCCGCCTATAGCGTTGGCGGTAAAACGCCAATATTTTTAGCAGCGTTGTACCGTCGGATTTGTGGCGCATTTCGGCCGCTAGCGGGGCGCTTTTACCCCACGCTGGCGGCCGAGAAAGGGTTAAAACCCCTGGCAAAATGCTGCAATAGCGGCGTTTTGCCAGCGGTATTAGAGCGCTGCCCCATTGATTTCAATGGGGAGCAGCGCTGGAGGAGCGGTGAGTTCACCGCTCCAAGGCAGCTGCTGGCAGGACTTATTGTGATGCCCTGCCAGCGCACCGCTGCAGTGTGAAAGCCCTCGGACTTTCACACCGCAGACAATGAAGCAGCAGTTTGAGGGCTGATTGCAGGCGCTATTTCTAACGCTATAGCTCCTGCAATACGCCCTCGGTGTGAAAGGGTTCTTACATGAACAATTTTTAATCCTTATGCTGCTAGCCTTAGTAAATAAATAGGAAGGTAAGCCACTTGCTGACCAGGTTTTAATTCTGACACTTGTTGTTTAAATCAGTATTTTTTGTTAGGAAATTACTTGGAACACCCAAACATTATATATTTTTTTAAGCAGAGACCCTAGAGAATAAAATGTTGTTGCAATTTTTTATGTGACACGGTTTTTGCACAGCAGTTTTTTAAACGCAATTTATTTGGAGAAAATACACTTTAATGAATTAGAAAAAAAACAAAACATAATATATAGCCCAATTTTTTTTTATAATATGAAAGATGATGTTATGCCAAGTAAATAGATACCGAACATGTCATGCTTTAAAATTGCACACGCTTGTGTAATGGCACCAAACTATGGTACTTAAAAATCTTCATAGGCAACACTAACCTTTTTCTACAGGTTACCAGTTTAGAGTTAGGCCCCTTTCACACTTGGGCGGTTTTCAAGCGGTACAGTGCTAAAAATAGCGCCTGTACACCGCCTGAAAAAAACGGCCCCATTCACTCCAGTGTGAAAGCCGGCGAGCTTTCACACTGGAGTGGTGCGCTAGCAGGACGGTAAAAAAAGTCCTGCTAGCAGCATCTTTGGAGCGGTATAGGAGCGGTGTATTCATCGCTCCTATACCGCTCCTACCCATTGATTTGAATGGAACACCGCGGCAATACCGCCGCTACGGCGGCGCTCTGCGGGGGATTTTAACCCTTTTTTCGACCGCTCGTGGGGGTAAAACCGCAAATATAGCGCTGCTTTACTGTCACCGCGGCTCCCGCCCCAGTGTGAAAGGGGCCTTACAGAGGTCTAGGAGGAAGTCTAGGGCTAGAATTTCTGCTCTCGCTCTGATGTTCATGGTTATACCTCACATGTGTGGTTTGAACACCGTTTACATATGTGGGCGTGAAAAATTATTATTTATTTCTTTTTTTTTTCGAATTATTATTTATTTTATTCCATTACAGGTCCTCTTTATGGAGAGATCTGGGGTCAATAAGACCTTTAAAGCAAAAGAAAAAAAAATGTTTTTTATCTTTTGCTTTAACCTCCCTGGCGGTATGATTCTGTCCGGAATTTAGTGCTGAAAGCGGTACAATTATTTTGCATGGAAATTTGGCGTTTTTATATTGTAGGCATGCAATTCTTATGAATAACTCACTTAAATCTGTCCGAACCAGAGTCTAGTAGACATCCCGGGTATGATAAAGTTTGAAACACAAAATCATAAATTATAATATAATAAAAATATATATAAAAATTATTCAATAATGTAATCAAATCAAAAACACTGAAATTTGCTCAGTTGCAGAATAGTCGCTGTCATTAAATTTATTGTTTGATGATAAATTGTGATTCAAATTTTTTATCGGTGTTTTCTAGCTGTCTAAAACCACTTTTGACATAAAGGGACACTTTTTGGTTGCTATGGACAATCTCCAGTTTCCAGGCAGAAAAAAAAAATCTTTTTATTATATAAAATGACATGCAGGGCACTGGGCAGACCACTAGGGACAAAGGGGGTGTGTATTTTTTGTATACAGTACTGTAATCTGTAAGATTACAGTACTGTATGTGTGTTGTGTTTTTAAACTTTTTTGAATTTGGCGCCGATCTCCGCTCCCGTGCGTCGGAACATCGCAGGGAATGGAGATCAGCGGCACTCGGCACTGTGTGAATCGAGCGAGCGGACGGCTCGCTCACACAGCGGGGAGACATTGCGATGGCGCTGGATGGTTTTCCGGGCTCAGTGATCGGTAACATAAGCCTGGGAAGCACCAGGAATCCACTGCAGGGATCACTTTTATCTGAAAGTCCAGCGCCTAAGGTAAAAGAAAATACCGGGGCTAGGGCATCTAGCTGCAGCCATAACCCTGGTATTTAATGTTAAACAAAAGACTTATTTTCCCAGTTAGGTAGTCGCAAGTGTGTTTATCACATTCACTTGTTTTAAGCTTTTTCTTTTTTAATTTATTTCTTCAGTTGCTTCCTGGTTTCTGGCCTAGGTCAAAATTATGTCATACATTCCAGGAGTCTTCATGGGCATTTTTTTTTTTTCTTTCATATGGAAGAGGGGCTGCCTCAGCTAAGTACACCCTCCTGCCTGCATGCCTGAGCTAGGGGCAGATGGATTACAGGAAATAAATAAATAATCTGCCCTTACTCAATATTGCCATGGCTAGAAATGCTAGGGGGTGTTTTTAACCACTTACAGACCAGAAGATTTGCCGCTTTTTGCTATACGGCAATGCGTCGGTTTAACTGAAAATTGCGCGGTCGCCCACGTTGTACCCAAACAAAATTGATGTCCTTTTTTTCCCACAAATAGAGATTTCTTTTGGTGGTAATTGATCACCTCTGCGGTTTTTCTTTTTTGCGCTATAAACAAAAATAGAGCGTCAATTTTGAAAACATAACAATATTTTTTACTTTTTTCTATAATCAATATCCCCAAAAATGTTTTTAAAAAACAAATTTCTTCATCAGTTTAGGCCAATGTGTATTCTTCTACATATTTTTGGTAAAAAAAAATAAAAAAAATCGCAATAAGCATATAAGCATATATTGATTGGTTTGCGCAAAAGTTACAGCGTCTACAAACTATGGGAAAGATTTACGGCACTGGCAGCGAAGGGGTTAACACTAGGGGCGATCAAGTGGTTAAATGTGTTCCCTCCTAAGGCCCCTTTCACACCGGGGCGTTTTTCATGCGGTGCAGCGCTAAAAATAGCGCCTGTTCACCGCATGAAAAAATCCTGCCCCTTTAACTCCAGTGTGAAAGCCGGCGGGCTTTCACACTGGAGGGTGCGCTAGCAGGATGACAAAAAAAGTCCTGCTAGCAGCATCTTTGGAGCGGGATAGGAGCGGTGTGTTCACCGCTCCTATACCGCTCCTTCCCATTGAATAGAATGGGACACCGCGGTGAAACCGCGGCAATACCGCCGCAAAGCGCCGCTACGGTGGCGCTCTGCGGGGGGTGTTTAACCCCTTTTCGGCCGCTCGCGGGGGTTAAAACCGCACCGCGAGCGGCCGAATACCGCGGTTAAAACGACGGTAAAGCAGCGCTAAATATAGCGCTGCTTTACCGTCACCGCGGCTCCCCGCCCCGGTGTGAAAGGGGCCTAAGTGTTTCTTACTGTGGGGGAAAGGGACTGACTGCGGGAGGAAACATATCTCTGTTTCTACTTACTAGGTACAAACGATCTGTCTCCTCTCCCCTGTCAGAACAGGGATTTGTGTATTTAAACACACAAATCCCCGTTCTGGCTCTCGTGCACGCTCATCGGGTCCCCCGCCATGCAGCGCACGTGAGCCTGCTATGGCTCTTAAAGGAGAAGCCGCACCCATACATTGTTTTGCGGGAACGTGCCACTTTGCCAATGTATTTCGGCGTGAGCCGATCGGCAAGTGGTTAAAGTGATTTCTCAACAAAATAAAGCATGGAGACATGGATGGATGAGCACGTTTGCTTTGAATGTTAAACAAATTAATTATATAGCTTTTCAGTTTGTGGTGCTCGGATACAGATTAAAGTGGTTGTAAACCCACGGAAAAAAAAAAAAAAAACCCTGCAAGACAACGGCATAATGAGCATAGCATATTAGCTCATTAGGAATTACTTACCTTAGATCGAAGCCCCTACAGCGGTCCTTGTACCCCGATCCGGCGGCATCGCTCCCGGGTACTTCCGGGCATCGCAGGCTCCGGCCAATCACATGCGTGCGGGAGCCGCCGGTAACAGCATACTTACTGAAGCAACGGCACATATGTGCCATTGCTTCAGTGTGCATGTGCCGATGAAGTTGGCACATGCAGATACAGGGGATATCTCCTAAACCGTACGTGCGTTTACAACCACTTTAATTACGCTTTAACCGCTTGCCTCCTGTACATTTACGTCAGAAGAATGGCACGGCTGGGCAAAGTAACATACCTGTACGTTACTTTGAATTTCCCGCCGCGCTTGCACGGCCTCACCTGCTGTGAGCTTCGTGACCGTGCCCGTGGACTCGATGTCCGCCGAGTGCCCGCGATCGTGTCAAGGAGCTGAAGAACGGGGAGATGCCGATGTAAACACAGCATCTCCCCGTTCTGCCTAGTGACAGGACACTGATCATCTGCTCCCTCTCATCGGGAGCAGCGATGAGTCGTGTCACTGCTAGCCCATCCCCCAGGCAGTTATAATCACTCCCTAGGACACACTTAACCCCTCCCGCGCTCCCTAGTGGTTAACCCCTTCACTGCCAGTGACATTTTTACAGTAATCAATGCAATTTTATAGCATAATGTCGCAGTGACGATAAAAATCGATGATCGCCGCCATTACTATTAAAAAAATATATATATATATATATTAATAAAAATGACATAAAACGATCCCCTATTTTGTAGACTCTATGACTTTTGCGCAAACCAATCAATAAACGCTTATTGCTATTTATTAAGTCATTGAATGTAATTGAATGTGCTGAGAATTTTCATACGAACATTCGTTCAAAAATCAATCTACTGTCCAGTTATTCTTTCAGTGGGGCTCCAGCACTGCAAGGGTTAAATGCACATTTTGATCCAGGGTGAACGCAAACAGCAATTTTATATTTCCCTTTCTCTCTCCGGCTTGTGATCAGCCTCTCTACGTCCTCACAAAACTCATTCACACAGGCGGCGGGGGGGAGGTGGGGATTGGGGTTGGTAAAAGCAGGCTGTTGAGCCAAAATTTTACTGCCCCCCTGACTGCCCAACTATAGTATGGTAAGCAGCCGCTCGGGGCTGAACACATGCCACGGCCCCCGATACTTTGCTTCATGGTCGGGACAAAAATGAAATAGCATATCGCATTCGGCGGGCAGTACCGACTGCCCAGTGCGACCCATTCAAGTGCTCTTAGTGCTCTGGTTTGAGACAAGTACACACTATAGAGCAGTGATGGTGAACCTTGGCACCCCAGATGTTTTGGAACTACATTTCCCATGATCCACATCCACTCTGCAGTGTACTTGAGCATCATGGGAAATGTAGTTCCAAAACATCTGGGGTGCCAAGGTTCGCCATCCCTGCTATAGAGAGATATGCTTTGTTCATATTTCATGTCTGAGGTTTACAACCACTTGAACTACATAGTATATTGGCAACTGGTTTCGGGAGCATGAAAAACGCTTGTTTTTGCCTCATCTCTAAGCCCATGTAAGAGGCCTATGCCAAAATTGGAAATGTAGCACAAATAAGCTGTGTTTTCTTTTTGTACTGAGTAAGAGCACGAGGGTCATCCCGGCAGGCACATGACGTCATTGTCACTAAGTAACCCAGTAAGTCTGTGGTGTGTCTAATTTATACTGCAGATGATCTGAAAGAAAGCTGTTCTATATGACAGACAGAAAAAGGTAGCCATAGAGAACTGACTGTGCTAGTCTTCGTGAAAGGGCTCATTTGCACATGCTTTGATCTCTGAAGAGCAACCCGCAGTGGATTGCTTTTCAGAGGGCACTTGACAGGCGGCAAGGAGGCGTTATGTTGTCGCTTCAATGTCAGCCCCTAAAAGCTTGCACTACTGCAGCTAAATGGAGTGCCTTGCACATGGTTGTAGTGTGGCCCTATACAGGAAGGTATGTGTGAGTAGGCCCTATATACACATAGCTTATAGGTAGGTATGAATGAGTAGGCTCTACACACAGAGTATACAGGCAGGTATGTTTGTATGTATTATAGGGCTCTATATACACAGAGAGGTATGTAGTAGAGCCGCACGATTCTGGGAAAAATTAGAATCACGATTCTTTTGCTTAGAATGAAGATCACGATTCTCTTGCTTAGAATGAAGATCACAATTCTTTTGCTTAGAATGAAGATCACGATTCTCAAAAACTGTTTTATTTGAAAAATGTACAATCTCTGAACATAAGGTTATCAAACCAAATGGCAACAAAATAAGCCATATAGAAAATGGAGATCGTCACTATAACACTGGATACAGTGGATAACACATGAATGTGCACTAGTATACACAGTACACAGATAGGTGTGTATGTCAGAATTATAATGTCCTCACCACTGCCTGATACCAGGGCAGCCACAGTTCCTTTCTATAGTAAAAATTATACAGCCCAATGTTTATTAAATACCACCATAATAAAGCTTTCTTTGTCTAAAAAAATGGTACAAAAAACATTTTGGTGCAGTGTTGCATAATCAAGTACAGGGGGTCCCCGACTTACGAACGCCCGACCTACGAACATCCCCTACTTACGAACCGGGCGCTGCGGGAACCCTCCGCCATTTTCCGCCGTCCGTTCTGAGCATGCGCGGCCATACGGAGCCTCGGAAAATGCCGGCAAACTTCGGAAATGTCCGCAATTTGCCACGCATGCGCAGAACGGCATTAGACGGAACATCGGAAATGTCCGTAATTGTCTGCAATTGTCGGTCTGCGCATGCGCGGCCGACTTACGAACAATTCCGACATAAGAACAGGCGGGCAGTCCCTAACGAGTTCGTAACTCGGGGACCCCCTGTAATTGGAACACAAAGCATCAGGCACTGAAAACTGGCACTTAGGGGTTGATTTACTAAAGGCAAATAGACTGTGTACTTTGCAGTTGCTCCAGAGCTTAGTAAATGAGCAGACGCTCTGCTGACTTCCATCATCCAATCATGCAAGCAAAAATGCTGTTTCTTTTTATTTTCCTTGCATGTGATTTGGTATTCTTTTCAAACTGAAGCTTTACCTCCTTTACTAAGCTCTGGAGCAAAGTGCACAGTCTATTTGCCTTTAGTAAATCAACCCCATAATCACTATGCTCTGTGAGTAGGAACTGATGTGTTCCACTACAGAGGTACTGAGAGGAGGAGTTTTAGGAGGCAGAGTCAATATAGGAATCACAGCTTGCCGGCAGCAAGGTACTATGGGATATGTAGTCCTTAGAAATTGAGAGGAGAAGCTGCAAAGCATGCAGGGAATCCAGGAAGTTGTTGAAAGACATGGTCAGTAAAAAAACAGAGCTCACAGGGAAGGCGATATTTCAGGTAAGCTTACATTGGACTGTGAAATATAACAATTTTTTGTATTGCTATTACAATGCAGATGTAAAAACAAAAGCATATATTGTAACCCTAAAACACTTTTAGGTCCTTTTCACACCTGTGCGACTTTTTTCTGCGACTTTGGACATCAAAGTCGCATGACATGTCACACCCCACGATTCCCAAAGATAACCATACATATCTGTGTGACTTCAAGTCGCACCGACTTCAAAGTAGTCCCTGTACTACATTGGTCAGACTTTGATGTGAGTTCAGGCCCATAGACCTCAAGTTTACACAGGGATTCACTGAAATCGCGGCTGCAAAATTGTGGAAAAAATCTTTCAAGTTGTGGCAGTGTGAAAGGGGCCTTAAGTGAATTTCCATGGTTAACCGATTTTATACCATGGTAAGTCTTTACCTGATGGGTTTTACTTCCTCTTTTGCTCTCTGCAAATTATAAGCGTAATGTGCTAGTATGCAATGCATACTAGCCCGTTAGTCTTACTAGTGCAGGTGACACTTACCTGCAAACGAAGCCCGTGCTGTCCCCTGTGCAGGCCACGTCCATCTTCGCCCCTCTTCCTTCCGAGGCCACCGAATCCTTTGAGCTCTTCCAATCTTCACTTAAGTGTCACAACCGCTTCCCTGCTGGGTCCCTTGCTTGGCGCTCCAGATACTACTCAAGCTTCACCCCACTGACCTGCTTGGCCCCTGGCTTGACACACAAGGCTGCTCTGCAAGCGCCACCTCCGCTGGCTGGGTCCCTGGCTTGACACCTGCTGAAGTTTCTTCACCATCCCCGGTTGGTGAGAATACTGCTCCGGTACTTGCTTCAGCTACTCACTGTGGTCCCTGGTAATAAGGTGGTTGGTCCCTTAGTGGCGACAGCTTCGTCTCCACCTACGATCGCGACAGCTTCTCTGGCCAGCAGAACCGCCACTTCTGATTGGACTGCAAGCCGCAATCCCAACCCTACACTGCTCTTTTGCTTTTGGATAGGCCCTTGAACACCCTAGCAGCCAGATGTGCCCAGGATAGGCCCAAACTCGGGCCTAGCAGCCCGGGCAATACAACACACGTCCACCCAAACAGCCATCCAGGTGGCACAGAACACTGATCACCTGACTCCACCCAAATATATAGGTTCTCCCAACAGGTCACAGGATTTAAGAAAACCCCTGCCCATTGGCTGAGATACCCCATATACTCCTAATCTGTCCTTGCTTTGCCCTTCTCTTATCTAAAGTCACCAGGTACCCGGCCACCCAGTGGCAGAAGAGAGAAGTGCAGCAATTCCAGACTTAGGGTGAACTCAATTGATCCCTAACAATGAGCCAAGATAATTACACCTGGCAAGTAAATTTAGGAGCAACACTGCTTAGACATCAGGGTGCTACAGGTGCTTATGCTCCCGACTGAACTGTCAAATGGCTGGAGTCATAACTGATCACATGTGCAGCACCATAGCCATTGTAAAAAAAATAGAGGCTTAGATGTCAGCTTCCTTGGCTGTAAAGGATAGGAGGGTTTAGTTCTGCTCTAAGGAGTCCAGCCCAGCCTGAGGCTTGCAGAGAAAGTACGCTGAGCTGTGTATGTCCAGTCCAATGCAGTGCTTCTCAATCTTTTATCAGTCACGGCACCCATTTACAGTATTCTAATCTTGAGGCTCCCCAGCCTAAAATGGGGTTTGCCTTCACATAAAAAGCCATCCTTTCACATCAGAGTCTCACTCCCCCCATCCTTTCACATCAGAGTCCTCAGTTCCCCTCACCATCCTTTCACATCAGAATCCTTAGTCCCCCCTTCCACATTAGAGTTCTCAGCCCCCCACCTTTCCATCCTTTCACATCAGAGTCCTCAGCCCCCCCTTCTACATCAGAGTCCTCAGTCCCCACCCCTCCATCCTTTAACATCAGAGTCCTCAGTCCCTCTTCCACATCAGAGTCCACAACTCTGCCTCATTCTTTCACATCAGAGTCCTTATTCCCCCCTTTCACATAAGAGTCCTCACCCCCCCATCCTTTCACATCAGTGTCCTCAGATCCCCCCCCATACTTTCACATCAGAGTCCTCAGCCCTCCCCCATTCCTTCACATCAGAGTCCTCAGTCCCTCTTCCACATCAGAGTCCACAGCTCTGCCTCATTCTTTCACATCAGAGTACTTATTCCCCCCTTTCACATCAGAGTCCTCAGCCCCCCCCCCCCCATCCTTTCACATCAGTGTCCTCAGACCCCCCCCCCACCCTTTCACACCAGAGTCCTCAGCCCTCCCCCATTCCTTCACATCAGAGTCCTCAGTCCTCCCTTTCACATCAGTGTCCTCAGTCCCCCCCCCCTCATCCTTTCACATCAGAGTCCTCAGTTACCCTCCCCCCCTCTTTTTCACAAGAGTCCTACCTTACATCACCACAGTGCAGCTATGGCAGCATGGCAGTGGGCGGGAGATGGAGAAGGTTCAGAAGGTGGTGAACTTCATTCCCTGTCCAAATATTGGGGTGCCCTGAATGCCGCCTGCACTGGATTGGTGCATGCATTTCCATTTTGCAGGCGGGCAAGAAACACATGATGCTTTGTAAAAATATTGGCCATATTGCGGCACCCCTGAAATGCAGAGGAGGCATACTAGCATCATGCCACGACACGCTGATTGAGAAACACTGGTCTAAAGAAACATCTTCAAAAAAAAGACTTCCTTCTGGCAAAATATTTTATTTTATAGCAAACATCCCACTGAGTTTACATTATTTTCGTGTAGTTTATGCCATGTACTGTATATAAGAAAATATCCAGAAGAATAGTCCTAGTAAAGGCTTAAAAGACAGCAGCGCTAAACAAGTATATAAAGGTCAGAGGAGTTCTGCTTCATGCTGTACAACTGATAAATAAACAGAAGGTATGCACGGGCCTCAGAACCTCAGGGCCCCAGTACAATGATATTTACACCCCTCAGTCATTACTAAGGATCAACCAAAGACACTGACATATGTGATATACTTTACTGGAAAATGTGCAAAAGAGTGAACTGGGTGGAATTTCAATAATGTACCATACATATGTAGCGCCCATAACCCCTAGGGGCGAAATTGACTTTTCTGGGCTTACCAATTACTTCCTCGTTGCTCGTCGGTTGTTGTCTAGGGGTTCACAGGGTTAGTACCCAGTAACTTCAGAAGCTGACACACAAAAGTCCTCAGATGGGAATAGAGGGCACGGGTGATAAATCTCAGGCACTTTGAAATGCTGACATCCACTGAATGTCTCTGCCACAGACTAGATTGTAACTGAAGACAAATAGGAACCTTTCCCACAGTACCTGGATCTCTGAGCCTTCTTGGCGATACTGTGAGAAGTGTGGATTCTCTAGTGTCCATACAACTCCAGGGCTCTTAGCTCTTCCGAAGAGTCCTCCCCTGGTCGCTTGTGCGAGTTGTCTTGTCCCTCCAATACCGAGAGCACACCGGGACATCTCCGAATCCTCCTTCAGTTACTGGGCCTCGAACTAGCCAGTTCCGAGGCTCGGGAACAGACGGATCCCCACCCCAGACCATGAGGGCCTCTGGGGCTGGTCAGGGTGACCATGCTCACGGGGACGGCAGACACTCCTGGGTCCGGGACCCCTCACGGGGCTGGCCCAGACTGGAACCAGGAATCAAAGCAGCAGCCGAACCCTGAACACGTGACTTCAGCACCTTAAATACCCCTTCCCAGACTACGCAGCAGGGCCAAACGCGCCCAATGATTGGCTCCGGGAAAGATTGGTACTTAACACGTCCAACCAGGCTTGGTTCTCAGCCTGTCACAGGTGCCTCACTGCACCTATGACCAGGCAGAACTTCAGTACAGCCCAGCCAAACTAATGCTAAAGTAAAAGACCTGAACAATTAACCCCCAGAACTCTGCTACAGTTCTGGAAAACCAAATTTACATATGTATAGAGCACACTTAGTCAAGTGTCGGCGTTACACATATAAGTACTGATCTAGCACTTGTGCAGCCATTACAGACCACTGAATAGAAATAGTAAGTTTTTTGGGGGGGCCCCATACATTTTTTTTATCACTTGCTGCTTTAGCTTGGCCATCTTCCTTGCATTCCTATTGGTCAGTAGACTTGTCCATCTTAATGATGGGTCAATAGGAATGTGTGGGGGGCTTAGCGGTAAGCCTTGACACTTGCCTGATCAGACTGCTCACCTTTCTTTTACTCCCCTGTTGTTCCGTTCAGCTGCCAAAGGGTGGGGGGAGACCTGTGTGAGCACGGAGTCACTCTAGTTGGAGCTTTACACAAGACTGACGATTCTCTCTCCGCCCCCTTGTGGGACAATTACCAGCACTTTATAAATAAAGGAATGGGACTGAGTCACATGTTCCTCCATACCTGGAAGAACGGTGTAGTTTGTGCGCTGCTCATGGCTGACCAGTACAGAAGGGGAGTAAAGAAAATATGTCCCCAGTTTAAGGGGAAATTCCCCAATTTTAGGGCTCTGTCCCTCGAAAAAAGTGTCCCCGATTTTACAATTTACAAGCCTATTGAGAATCCCCAAAGCATCTGAATTGTTAGATTTACACATATAGAAAAATAGAAAATCAAAAGAGTGCCCAATGGCACCAAGCATCTAACCCAGGGGGTCTCCAAACTTTCTAAACAAAGGGCCAGTTTATTGTCATTCAGACATTAGGTGGGCCGAACTGTAGCTAGTGGGAGTGGAAATTTTCCATTGCATTAGTGCAACTAAACATCGCCACATTTGGTATAAGGGGGAGGGATAGTGCTCCATCGTTGATGTCATTGGGCGGAATGGTGCCCCATTATTGGTGTCAGTTTCAGAAATGGTGCCTCATTGTTGGTGTCAGTAGGCAGAATAGTGTCTTGTATCAGTGGGAGAAATAGTGCCCCAAGGGCCAGATAAAGGCAAGAAAAGGGCTGCATTAGGCCCCCGTGCTGCAGTTTGGAGACCACTGATCTAACCTATAGTAATGTAAACATGTATAAGTTCAAGGTACTAGCATAAGACGGTGGGACTTCCACGCATCCCATTTATGAGAAAATAGGTGCATCTTATCCTGTAACATATATAGGATCCTTTCCATTAACATGACACCATCTACTCTATACAGAATTATAGATAAGGGAACCATTGGGGATGTAAAGCAATGGATTAACCTTTCCTCTTTACATAAAACGCCTGGTATCGGAGCACCGATAAGCCACATCTGCATTGCTAGGTTTAAAGGAGTGCCTGGTATTGCTGAGGCTATAGAGGATATCTTGCTCCATACCATAATGCTTGAATAACTGGTTGTTAAAGATGCCGTTGGGTGCGCACTCCTTAACTTTTCATTTGTTGTTAAGGTCGCCGGCAGGTGGTTGTTAAGGACCCGGAACCTGTCGACGTCCCTAACAATGAGTGATAATGCCTCCCCTTCCTCTGATTTCACTGCACACTGTGAACTTCTCACAGTGTGCATTAGAAGCTGCAGGGAGTCAGATAGAGCCCACCTCATTTCCTGGCTGAAGTCTGCCATAGACTTTGACAGGCTGCAGGCAATGGGGCGCAACAAAATGCTAAGAGGGATGCACTGCAGCTAAATAACCCCATGTGCAAAGGGTCTTACTGGTGACGTGATGTGTTCTGGACATCTGTCCCTAGAAGTCCTGTCTCTGGAAGTTTTTCTAACATAAAGCCTAGGTTCAGACTAGTGCAATCTCAGACATCACATGTGATTCGCACCCGCACCGCAGGTGCCGATCAAATGCGATGTCTGAGCAACAGTTGTATGGAGGAACTCGCATTGGATTTACACAGAAAAAGGTGCAGGGACTTGTTCATCCCCGCACTGGAATCGGATCGCATGGGAGTTCTCACCTATGCAATCCAAATCCTGTACGAATCCACAGTTCACACTGCGATCTTTGAACCATTCTGAGGGAGTCATGAACAATGTATTGACACCCACAGCGCTTTGCAGAGGGCAGTGTGAACTGCATGTGGGAGAGAAGTGATGCGGGAACTGGCGCTGTAATCACGCTGGTTCCCGCATCGCACTAGTCTAAACTTAGGCTAAGGGCCAGTTCACACCACATGCAGTCCAGTCTGTTTTTTCTGCATCAAAAACGCATTGAAAATAGGTTATATGTTTTCCAATGGCATAGTTCACACCAGTGCAGTCCGTTCCAGGGCTTTCCAGTTCCAGAAAAAAAGTAGAACATGCTGTATTTTTCCTGCACTGGACTGTACTGGTAAAAACACACTGGAATGCACTGGAACGCATCAAAAACGCAATAAAAAAACACCAGAATGCACTGGAACGCATCAAAAACGCAACAAAAACACACTGGACCACAGTACAGTGAAAAAACAGGAAAAAGAAGAAAAAACATCTGTAATGCATCCGGAAACGCACCGGAATGTGCCAAAAACTATTTAAAATGCAGAATTGCATCCGGAACGGATCTGGAGGATGTTTTTGTGGTGTGAACTAGCACCATAAGGTGCATCTGAGCGAGTATAGGTTTTTGCATTTTTTTAAAAACACGCCACACCAAACCACATTGTACCGTAGTGCCATGCGTTTTGTCGGCCATGCGTTTTGTCGGCCACAAACACACCTGCATTTGTTAGATGCGTGGGGGTGGGGGTGTCATTATAAATGAATGGAACCCATGTGCATCTTCAGAAGGCAAGGTGTACACTGGTGTTAACAAGTCCTCATTCAATTTTTTTATTTTTTTTCAGCCAGTATTTTGAGGTGGATTAAAATCCCAAATGTAGGCCTCATTCACACAGGTGATGATGCCAGTATAACATGCCCATTACAGCATCAGTAACTTCAAGGTGATGCATGCACAGACACCTTCTCCTAATGAGACAGGCGTGCGGATGCAGGTGATGCACTCAATCCAAATACCTGTCACATTGGGACGAGAAGTTATGACCTGTTCAAGCTATACGGGCATCATCACCCACTTAAATGAGCCCTAAATATTTAAATCCAATTGAGTAAAAATGCCAATGTTATTGTGCTACTAGCCATGGCTAAGGTCAGATAAACAGCCAACGTGGGTGGTAAAAACAGGTGGCTGATCTGCATTTTTGCTGCTCTCCTACAAAGTGACATGGCAGCCAAGTATCAGTATTTTTTTAAATCATTGATTTTTATCCACCCTGCGCTCAGATGTGAATGGAGTCTTAAGCCTTGTACACCGCTGGGTTGAATGAAAAAAAAGCTGACAGCTCAGGTTCGGAGCCGCTGTACCAACTATCCGATGTTAGCACAGCAATCTCCCCTGATGTGCTATCGTGTTCTGACAGGAGGACGCCCCCCCCCCCTGCCAGAACACTCTGGTCAGTGCTCTCAGTCAATGGCTAAGCACGCTGATCGGGAGCCGGTCGGCAGATCTTTTTTGGTCATGACCCTTCGTCAGAAGCCAGCTGAGCAGCTGCCAGACACACGGGCTGAATGTCGGGTGGCATCAGCCGGTTCAATAAAAACCAATGCCGCCCAACATTCGGCCCGTGTGTATTAGGCTTTAGGCTCGAAGTCTGTGCGTTTTGGTGCGTTTCCGTGCATTGTGTGTAGGGCAGCCCATTCTTGAATGGGCTGCCCTACGTGCGAGAAACGCTCCAAAAAAGTCCCTGACCCTTCTGCACCAAGACACATGGCACCATGCATTTTGGCGCATGTGAAAATTTGTGCATTCACAGATGCATGGTTATGCCATTAGGAATTAAAGCGGAGTGCCCACAAAAAATGTTTTTTTAAAAGTCAGCAGCTAAAAATACTGCAGCTACTGACTTTTAATAATCGGACACTTACCTGTCCCAGGGTCCAGCGATGCAGGGGGGAACCGCAGCCCCCCCTCGTTCCCCGCTCCGCTCGCAGCGCCGGCATTCTTACTGTGGGCACCCAACTGTGGCTTCACAGCCGGGCACCCACTGCGCATGCGCGAGCGGCGCCGTGCACAGTGATACGACGCTCAGTCATCTGGGACACGTGACAGGTCACAGATGACTGTGCGGC
The DNA here is from genome assembly GCA_028564925.1 of Lithobates sylvaticus. Classification (NCBI taxonomy): domain Eukaryota; kingdom Metazoa; phylum Chordata; class Amphibia; order Anura; family Ranidae; genus Lithobates; species Lithobates sylvaticus. The sequence goes on from CM053032.1 coordinate 60,207,505, forward strand.
ACCAAGGGGAAGTGATGTCAGTGCCCGGGCACTGAAGCTGGCAGACTACGAGGGACCCCCTAGCAACAGGCATTTAGAGGTGAGTAAAAAAAAAAAAAAAAAATTCCAATTATTATTATTATTTTTTTTTTTTTATGATTTTTAAGAAAACATTTTTTTTTTTTTGGTGGCAACACCACTTTAAGTAATTAAGAATGAATTACATTGCTTTGTTTATGTGTGTTGTGGGAACGTGCACATTTTTTTGCACGTTCTCGCAACGCTGTAATGTAAACGCAGCCTAACCCTACTTTTACATCTCTGCGTGCGGCTGCAGGTATCGCAGCGAAATGTCCGCAACCACCCTCTGCGAAAACGCACCGCTCTGCGGAAATGCCTGGGGCTGCCTCTCATTCTGAATGGCTTCCCAACGCATGTAAAATCGCAGTGCGTGATCCGCAGGGAAATCGCGTGGTCAAAAAGACAATGTAATTTCCCTGTCAAAAGGTGCATGCACCTTTTTTTTTTTTTGCAGAAACGCAGGCACAGCAGCCCTTTAATCTGAATGGGATGTCGTGCCCGCGCAAACGCGGCACGCACAATTCGCAGATATGTCAAGCTGGGGTAAATGAGTCTGGAGAAAAGCTTTGAGGGACATTTCTTTACCCAGGATTGGTTATCAGGTGCTGTACATTGTATGAGGTTTTCCTAAAATGCATGCCATTTATAATGCACAGTACTTTTATTTTAGAGATAATGCAATTGTATGAGTTCTTCAAAATGCTGAAAAAAATCGATATATAAATGAAGAAAAGCGTGACTTTTGATGGCATCCCCTTCTGTATGTGTGCACATCTTCCCAGCCTGTACGATGACAGCCCCAAGTGTTTCCCAGAATCCTCCCCTCCACTTGTGATTGGTCAGCTGCAGTGTGGGCTGGTGTATGCCTGGGAGACTTGCAAGCTTCCCGAGTGATAGAGAAGCACAAGACAAGAGCTGTTAGCAAGGCTCATCCTGTGAGCAGGGACTATGGTCCTTGGCACACCACCACCCTATCTTTAAGGCTCTGTCTTCTCATCTGCAGAAAGGAGTATCAGCAAAGCAAACTGCAAGTCCAGGCGTCTCATCCTTCCAGGGGGACTATGAGCAGGATGACTGGGATGAGATCCAGCACTCAGCCGGGGGCAGATGGTAAGTTGGAAAACTTTTTTTTTTCCTTCTTTATAAATGCACAATGCCTGTAAGCTGCTTTTGGGAGAGCAGATTTGTGCTGTGCGATTTAACCTGCGCCCTTCCCTCCCCCCGTCCTGTTTCTGGAAAGCAGCGATAGGGCTTATTCCCTGATTTAAGTCAGCTTTGTTATTTGTTAATTTGATGTCTGCATTGGGGAAGTCTCAGGACTGATAGTAGACAATTGCCCAGTGCTGGATTACTACTGACGAGCCCTGACGCTAAATCTGCTCATTTACAACTGGAGTGTTATGGCGTTGGTAGTGGGTGACGGCTGGCGGACCGAATAACCGGTTGGTTTAGGCTTAACGGCAATCATAGTAAAAAATGTAAATTGTGCATTGCTTCCATTGTGTGAGATCTATTAAGAACGATTGTGGCAAACACAGTCATGCAAGAATTTTTTTTTGGGGGGGGGGGGGCCCATTCAACTATCATGTGTATGGATATAAAAAACATATGCAAGCAAAGAGTAGTCATTTTGACACCTTGACCCTCTAATGGTCTAATGTACAACCGGTGACAGACCATGAACACCACCTAGATCCTGGCACCCGCCTGCCCACATACAGTGTAAATGGGGCCCCTAATTCCCAGGGGGCCCCTATTGCAGCTGTCATTGTCTGTGATCATAAGGAAGAGGATGCTGTGTATGATTACTGATCGCTGTCATTGCTTGGCTCACCTAGGATTAGGCTTAAGCCCCATACACACGCGCGGATTATCCGAGGACCAGGTCCGTCGGATCATGTCCGTCGTACTTTGTCCGATGTTGGTTTTGCGTACACACGGTCGGACAAAGTTGTCGGAAAATCTGATCATTCTGAACGTGGTGACGTTTGTTGCCTACGACGGGACTACGTAGAGGCTAGTAGCCAATAGCTTTGGTCTTGTAATGTGATCTGAGCATGCGTAGCACTTTGTCCGTCGGACTACCGTACACACGATCGGATTTGGTGTGATCGGACCTTGTTGTCAAAAAATCTATCCAGCAGGAGATAGGACTTTGTCCGTCGGACAATCCGACGTACACTGTCCGATGGTGCATACACACGGTCGGATTTTTCGACAACATTGTCCGATCGGACAGAATCCATGCGAAAATCCGACCGTGTGTATGGGGCTTTAAAGTGAAACCATCAGGTTAGATATATGGAAACGGCCATTGCTGACTTAAAGGGACAGGCTTAACAGTTAAGCAAGCCATAGATTATACAATTTTCCTTCCTTTTACCCCATTTGGAAGGAAAGAAAATTGCTCGATTTGCCCCATCAACACAGTGAGCTGCAGGGGAATTCCACCTGCAGCGCTAGTGTGTTCTGCTGGGGAGCCTTTCCTGCCTGTAGAACACAATTTCTGCTGGCGAACATAGCTGTCAGCAGTAATCGCAGACAAAAAAAAATCTGACAAGCTGGTTGTATTGAAATCGACCGATCGATCGACTTCAGTACAACCAGCCTGCCCATAGATGGATCAAATTTTGTCTGGTTCCTGCTGAACCGGCTGAGATTTGATCCATCTATTGCTAGCTTTATTCTAATCAAGGCTTCACCATGTTGTAAGCCACTGATAAGGAAGAGCTCAGGCGCGTTCGCATGCTCCACGTGCAGAGCCCGCCAGGAAGTCGGCGAGGGCTGCGCTAATAACAGGCAGTGAGACATTGCCCAGATGTGCGGCTGCAGAGATCGGGCAATGTCTTACTGCCTATGATTAGCGCAGCGCTGCGCCGACTTCCTGTCAGGCTCTGCACGTGGAGCATGCGAACACGCCTGAGCTCATCCCTAGCCATTGACCTTCAACATCAAGCCGGGCAACTGAATAGACATTTTAACCTTTGGGTGCATGCTTTTTCTGGGTCAGTGACTAGTTTTGTAACATCAAGGGTCAAAATGACAGTCTGGGACCCTGCGAATTTAGAGCTAGTTGGGGGGAGGTACTAAAAAAAACACACTGGTGCGACGCAAAGCTTTGTGACTGTGTCACGTGAACAGCCCCTTAACTGCCTTTTGCAGTTTAAAGGGGGGCCGTTGCAGGGTACACTAACAACATGGGTATGAATGATCCCCTCTGGCATTTGGGAAGTACCGCCAGTGAATGCCACTTCTTGAAGCAAATGGGTTTCACTGTAAATTCCGTGCTACCGCGTGCAATGCACATGGTTGGGGTGATTTGGTGTGGCATTAACAGGGTTAAAACTGGTGGTGACATTTTGCCTCCTCACCACCTGTCAAACACCCCTGAAAAGCGATCCAAATGTCGATCGGTGTTGAGCTGTGCAGCAATTTAGTTGCACATCTAAACAAAGCCTTTAAGACAAATCCATATCTCTGACCTCACTTTAACTCTTTAGCTGAGCTGTGAGTTTATATTCCATGGCAGTAGCAATGCATGCATTTCTGTTACGGCCACCTTGGAGTCTCACTTCTTCAGCTCCAGCAAAGACCATTTCATTCTTACTGCTTTTTTAGTGACGTCATGGAGAGCAGTCCAGCGTAGCCAAGCTCCGGTATCTTACCACCAGAGTCCACGACAGATGGGATTAAAACTTTCCACAAATCTAAGTTTTGGTTGGAGTGCCCCTTTAAGTCTTGGGTTGTAGCTCCTGCCAGATATTGGCTATTGGCGTTCTTGCTGAAGCGCTGAGAGCAACGTCCAGGACATATGACTTTGTATAGGGATCTCTCTGACAAATTCCTCTCCAGTAATATAAAGACTATATTGTCTGTACTTAGTGTCTGCTTTCAATAGTCCAGACTACAGCCGTTGGGATGGAAGTTTTTATTTTTTTTTTCTCTCCTAGAGAGGCCTAAACGGCTCTTATTAGCTGTACTGTATATAAAGCTGACAAAGGTCCACACTCTGCAAATGAAATCTTTTATGTCTACATTAACCCAATGATGTCTGGACTACGGTCACCCTTGCAGCTGTCAGTTATTCCACTGGAAATCATTGACCGCTTAGCAGGAAGAGCTCACAGTGCAGCATGGAATGTAGATAATTGGTCAGTGTGTTTAACCCTTTAATGAATACGTGCATTCTGTTGTAGAGATGAGTGACTCAATTGATTGGCTGGGGTGCAGCAGCTGCTGTGCAGCTGGCCCTATAAATTATCAGTTGTAGGATCCGATCACACGTGCATGCGTTTTTTTTTATTTTTTATTTTGGTGCACCAACCAGCCGATTCACACTTGCTTTGGCCTCCTGAGGTGTGATCCACGTTCTGATCGCTCTTCAGAGAGCATTTGACAGGTAGCGAGGAGGCGCATCACCTACTTACTGTCTGCTATAACTCCTTAAAGCCTGCACTAGCACCGTGCAACCATGTGCATTGCACGCAGTTCCGGGGAGCTTGCAGAACAGCCCATTCTCTTGAATAGGTTGCGTTCTTTATCCATGCTGAGGCCATCACCTCCTCAGCTATATGGGGATTGGTTGGGAGGGCTGTAAAAACGCAGCTCAATCATTGGGTTTTACCACCCTTCAATCACTAGTGTGTATGAGCCCTAAATCCACGTGCATGCTAGTGCCATTTCTACTGCACAGTAGAAATCACATTATTCTGTGGTACCTGTCCCATCAATGCAACATGGTGTATTGCAGGGATATGCAATTAGCGGACCTCCAGCTGTTGCAAAACTACAAGTCCCATGAGGCATAGCAAGACTCTTGACAGCCACAAGCATGACCCCCAGAGGCAGAGGCATGATGGGACTTGTAGTTTTGCAACTGCTGGAGGTCCCCTAATTCCATATCCCTGCTGTATTGTGAAAAAGTGCAGGTGCTTCTTTTAGTGCAACATAGTGCGTTTTTGGCCCCATAGACTTCAATCAAAGCTCATGTAAACTACAAGTACATGCGTTTTTTAGTGTTTTTGGCAGAATTTTGTGTATATAAAAAAAAAAAAAATAAAAAAAATAAAAAGAGTCTTCCTCCTACAAAAAAAGCATGAAAACCAATAAATATGAAAAAAAAAAAAAAAAAACACACTGAAAAATGCATGATTGTGCAGCAGCTCTAATGTGAACCAACTAAAGCTGACCATACGTGGATAGAAAATCGTTCAAAAAAACGTTCGCTTTTGTTAAAGATCTGTCAAACGACTGTGTGTTAACACCATCATTGTATCAAATTATTTTCCACATATCGATCGTTAACAGAATAAATGGTATATATTTTTTTGTTGATCAATGCACATGCGCTGTACGTTTTTTTCAAACGATTTTCTTTTGCCATAAAACTTTGCATTTTGAAAATCTAAATGTGCCCACTAAGGCTTCGAAAGTCGAACGATCGGGCTTATTGAACGTTTTTCTATCCATGTATGGCCAGCTTTAGGGTGTCAATTTATTCAGTCTTGCCCTTCCTTTTATCCCGCACACCCCAAGGAAATGCTAGTGTTCCTTATTGCACGTGTTGCAGTGCACTAAGAGGCAGGTGTGTTTGTTTTGCCCGTGTAGGCTCATTGGTGCCATTTAAAATGAAAGGCAAAATACCCAGCGTGTTGCGCTAAGCGTGCAGTTATATGTGCACACAAGTGTGAATGGGCCCTGACCGAAGGTGACCGAACACGATTCTCTTGTGTGGAATTTATTTGTCTGAAATTTTCAATTACAGGTGTATGTGTGTGTGTGTATGTGTATGTGTGTGTATGTGTGTGTGTATATATATATATATATATATATATATATATATATATATATATATATATATATATATATATATATAATTTGTCCCCTGCATGTCAGATTAACAACTGTATCCTGAATCTCTTACTACATGGTAAATTGTGGTGCCATTCAGTTTTTAAATAGTACCCCATACACGTGTAGAAAATGCACTATAGGTCAGTCAGCCCCCATTCACATCGGCGTGATTTGACATGCTAATCGCATGCCAAATTGCAGTCTATTTCCGGCAACGGCAATGTCCCAATCAGTGTGCCTCCAACTTTGCGGCACTGCACCGATTTCCTGCACTACTTTTGGTGACGATTTCAATAGACATCTGTGCATGGACCCGCTTAATGTCTTTCAAATCGCACCTGAAATCGCACTGAAATACGGGTTTGAAATTGTGGCATTCAGCTGAACTCGCACAATTTCAAGTCCGTGTTCAGTGTGAATGAGGACTAAAGGACAGGCAATGCAAGAGAGAGGACATGCCAGGGGTGATTCAGAGTGCATGAAATAATGTGCATTTTTTTGCATGCGTCTTGCGCGCAACTTTAAGGCCCCTTTCACACTTATACAACTTGTCCCAGGATCTGGGACTGCAAAGTCTTTCCGACTTCAAAGTAGTCCCTGCACTACTTTGGTCCGATTTTGATGCCACTTACACAGGCATTCCTTGAAATCGCAGCAAAATCGCGGCAAAATTGCGCGACTTTGAAGTCGCACAAGTGTGAAAGGGGCATAATGCATGCTTTATACACACTGTAGCTTATGCAGCATTTTACGAAGTCATCTCCTGACACCATTTTTTTATTTTTGCCCTGATATTGTACTTTTTGTAAAATTGTAAAATCATACTATAGTCGCCTCCATTCCAGCGCTGCGGTGTCCTGAGGCACCCTCACTGGCCGCTGACCACTTTTAGCCAATGGTTCTGGTTTCAGATCTTCAGCTGTTTTGATTAGCCAGCCTGGGGTGACATCACTCACGGGCATGCATGGGAGTTCATTCATCTTGGCAGATGCCAAAATTGTACACTGAGTGCAGGCAGGCAGATAAGAAACGTTATGCAGTAAAGACATAGTATGTCTCAACTGCATTAACAACAATGCCTATTGACTTATTTTTCAGCTTGAAAGCAAAACTGTTCTGGGGGATCAGGAGCTCTTACTATAAGTATGCACAGCATATTGACCTAATACAACAGGCTTACTGTTTAGTTCATCCTCCAGTGCTGACAGGTCCATGCTCCCTACTGCTGCTCCACTTCTTCCATACCTGATGATGTGTTTTTGTTTTTTTTTGTTTTTTTCTCAGACCATTGGGCAACCAATTCTGATGTAACTACTAACCATACATGCATGGGATAGCAGACAGCAGATTTCTTAAAACTAATAACCACACTTAGGCCCCATGCACACGAGACGCTGTTAAACGCGCGTTCAGAGGCAGTTGGACACTTTTTTTCAACTGCCCCTGAACGCATGCAATGTTATCCTATGTGTCCATGTACACAGTCTCGTTTTTTGCAGTTGCGTTTAACCTCGTTTTTCCAGAAGCAAAAAAAATGCATTCAGACACTTTGCTTTTCCATGTTTCAGATGCTAAACGCGGCACCCACGTTTAGCGCATTTGCGTTTTTATAAGCCTTTTTAAGGAACCCAATTTTTTGGACCAGAAAACTCAGAAATATGATGGTAAACCATAAAAAAAATTCTCGAAAAATTGGTTTAAAATGTCGTAATTAGTTTAGATAGTTCATAGAGCATATATACTCACTAATGCATACATGTTTGTAAAATATCCAACGAACATTCGCTGTGCCATCAACGGATGGGTCCAATATCGATGAGCTCTGACTCTGGACCTCTCACACAATTTGCGACGATGTTGCTGCCTCATCAAGAGCAACATCAGGAGCATTTCCTGACATATATTCAATATGGGATCCATTTCCAAAAAAAAAAACACAGAAAGAGAGGCAAATGCAAGTGTACAACTGCTCACTCTGCTGCTCACTCTGATCAAAATGGCAGAAATAGTTAATAATACATGCTTTCTGAGCTTGGGGAGGGTCTATATGATGTTATCTTTGCAAACGCTTATAGACGCAAACGCGGCATGAAAATGCGGCAAAACGCACGTTTTTAAACGCAGGTTTCTGCTTTTTAAAACATGCGTTCAGCGGAGTTTGCATCTGCGTCTCATGTGCATGGGGCCTTACACTTCACTTTGGATTAAATTATGGCCGTGGCCTTTATTATTATTGGCTTAAGATAACATAGACTTTTATTTTACATTTAAAAACACGTAAACAGCTCAGCTACTACGACCCGAGCTGTGTCATCAAAAGAAAAGGGGAATTGCCCCATATTTCAAACATTCACTTCAATAAACACCAACGAATGAAACAATATAATTGTTCAGTAATATAAATAAACTATCCCCTTTAACCACTTCAGCCCCCGGACCAATTGGCAGCCAAAGGACCAGGCCCCTTTTTGCAATTCGGCACTGCGTCGCTTTAACTAACAATTGCGCGGTCGTGCGACGTGGCTCCAAAACAAAATTGGCGTCCTTTTTTTCCCACAAATAGAGCTTTCTTTTGGTGGTATTTGATCGCCCCTGCGGTTTTTATTTTTTGCGCTATAAACAAAAAGAGCGACAATTTTGAAAAAATGCAATATTTTTACTTTTTGCTATAATAAATATCCCCAAAAAAATATATAAAAAAAACTTTTTTTTCCCTCAGTTTAGGCCGATACGTATTCTTCTACATATTTTTGGTAAAAAAAATCGCAATTAGCGATTATTGATTAGTTTGCGCAAAAGTTATAGCGTTTACAAAATAGGGGATAGTTTTATAGCATTTTTATTAATATTTTTTTTTTATTAGTAATGGCGGCGATCAGCGATTTTTATTGTGACTGCGACATTTTGGCGGACACATCGGACATTTTTGACACATTTTTGGGACATTTGTCATTTATACAGAAATCAGTGCTATTTAAATAGCACTGATTCCTATGTAAATGACAGTTGTAGTTAGGGGGTTAACCACTAGGGAGGAGTCAGTGTGACGTGTTGTGTTTTTTTTACAGTAGGGGGGGGCGTGGCTGTACGTCTGACGTCATTGATCGGCGTTCCCGATGACAGGGAACTGCCGATCACTGACAGTCAGTGTAGGAAGCGCGGGAGAGGTTTGTTTACATAGACCTCTCCCCGTTCTTCCGCTCCGTAGCCCGATCGCGGGATACCAGCGGCGATCGGGTCCGCTGGTCCCGCGGCCGGGGTCACGGAGCTCCCTAGCGGCGCGCTCGCGACCCACGGGCAGGCACATGCACGATCACGTACAGGTACGTGATTCTGCCTGCCCGTGCCATTCTGCTGACGTATATATGCAGTGGCCGGTCGGGAAGCGGTCAAATAATGTGACACCGCCACATAATACATTAGCTGTGACTGAGGGGAGGGAGGGAACGCCACAGCTTGATACTACTGAGGCGGCTGAACCTCTGGGGCTCGGAACCCCCCTTTTTTTTATTTGAAATTTTCCTACAAATCCTCCTTAACTGCGCAGATACATAATGGTCACCTGATATTTCCAGCGGTCAGGGTCCAATGGGAAGCCTTTTCGAACCTGAGGGGATACTTGAAACCCAGCTGCCGCAATCCCATGAGGGAAGGGGGGGCTTAAAACAGTTTTCCCCCCTTTTCCTTTTATTATGTCCGCACCTGACTCCATTGAGGTTCATGTTGACAGGGAGGAGTGGCGTGCTGACATCATCACACTGTGTACATTAGCGGACGGGTATCGGCTTTTATAATTCTTGCAAGTTTATCTCTTACTACGTGTAAGTGCAACTTTTTACCTTTAATAAATGTTCATATTACGATTTACACTATGGTGAGCTCCTCTTTATTTTGGGTTACCTTCTGGTCCTCAATCGAGATCATTGAATGATCGAATTCCCCTTGGCTGCTTGTTGTGTGTTCCTGCTTCAATATATCAAGCAGTTGGGAGCCGTCATCGCCATTTTTTTTTCTTTCAAGGCCCTGGCGGGGTTAACAGCCGCAAACCCATATTAGCTTGCCTCTGGTAAGCACGCATTTTATGTGGTGGAGGAGCACGAGTTTGTGGTGTTGTCACAAGTCATACCAAGATTTCACATGTGTGGTTATGTCTTATTTACAATATTAATTTTGTGGTGTTGGGAGTAATTCCAAGATTTATGCACATTGTTTGCATTTTTTTGTGTTGTATTAATTTATGGTTAACACATTCTTTACTTAAGCGCAGCTCCATTTTATTATTTCTATTTGTTTATATGTGTATCTCATATTGAGCTGCTGCTGTTCTTTTTTTTTTTTTCTTATTTGTATTGCTCACTTAGCATGGTATTTTTCTCCATATTTTTTCATGTCGACAGGCATTTTAGTCAAATGCTGCATTTTCCATTCAAATCCACGCAGCTGCGTTCAAATAGAAAATGCAGCGTTTGTCCATAAAATAAAAAAAAAAATGCTTGACCTGCATTGCTTGTAGTTCCAATGCACCTTAATAGGACATTCTGCGTCCATCGGAATGCAGGACAATACAAAGCAGGTCAAGCACAGTCTAAACTGCCATGTGTACTGAACAATCAGGGCCCCTTCACACCATTTCCAGTGCAGGAAACGCGCATTTCCACACACCACATGAGAACGGATTGCCCTCTGTTAAACGTGCATGGGTGCCATTAATGTTAATGGCACCCCAAGCACATCTAGCAAAGTGCACATTGCAGCCACCAAACTGCATGGTGGTGCAATAGCATGCAATTCGGTGCAGAGCAATTTTTAAAGTCACCCCTGCCTTACTTTTTGGGTGTTTGGTAACCCATATAAATAAATTGGCTGTCAAAAATGTGCCATACACAAACGTGCGTGTTGTGCTGTGGACTGACCCTGTAACAATCGGTATTGTCCAGATAAAAAAAAAAAAGTCTCTCTCAAAGCAACTGAATGTGAAATGGAATCCACAGCCTTGCAGCTGTCTCCGGACTGGGTAATCCTCAGTGAAAAATTAAAAACATTAACAGAATGTGCAGCAGCACAGTGTAAAATGCCTCCATTTTATTTATGTTCACAAAAGAACTGTAAGTATACATGTCACAAAACAGTGCATAAGGTCTCTGACCAACAGGTATAGCTGTCCGACCCTCAAAACTGGACCACCAACAAAAGCACTAAAGCCTCGTACACACAGTTGGATTTTCCACAACCAAAAAACTTGGTTCGAAGGCGTGTGCCTGGATTTTGTCTTGCATACAAATGGCAAGGAGTTGTTGGCCAACAAACACAAACGTAGTAACATACTACATGGTTTTTCAGCTCTTCAGCGCCACCCTTTGGGCTCCTTCTGCTAATTTCGTGTTAGTAGAAGTTTTGGTGAGTGTTGATTTGCGCTTTTCATTTTGCGCTTTTCAGTTAGTTTCTGAACGGCCGTTCTTCAACCAGCCATGTTGCGGTATCGGAAGAGATAACTTATTATTGGCCTTGGAGTTATTGCTTGGACCCAAGTCCAGTCCAGGGACAGGAGAAGGATTTCTTGGACCATGGAAAATCCGACAACCATTGTCTGATGGAGCGTACAAACGGTCGGATTTTCCGAAAACAGCCTGTCACACATTTCCCGTCGGAAAATCCGATCGTGTGTACGCGGCTTTACACTCAATGTAACCTCCTGGCTGACATGTTTCAAGGGCACACACTCTTTAGCTATTAGGATCTGATGAAGAAGGAGCCCCCTCGAAACTCGTAAGCGAGGATGTTACATTGAGTTGTTGGTGGTTAAGCGTTGAGGGTCAGACAGTTGTCTGTTGGTTGAAAACTTTATGCATTAATTTGTGACATACATATACTTAAGGTTCTCTTGTGAGTATATTACTATATATTTTTATATTAATAACATAAAAATAACGTTTTTTTAAATTATTTTTTTTTTTTTTGTAGTTTGCATACTGCTCAGTTAAGGTCAATGGGATTTTGCTGACCTGCATCTGAGGTGCATTTTAAATGCACATCAAGTCCAAAAAAAAAAAACACCTGTCAACATGAACCCTTACAGATGCTGTAGAATAAAAGCGTTCACTGCACTCCATATGTGCAAATAAAAATATGAAAGATGAATATTGCAGCAGGGAATGGTTCTGTTACTTTCCTAATGGGCTATTCATTTTTTTTATTTGAATTTTTTATAGTTTTTGGCCAGAGTTCTGCTTTAAAATGTTAATCTATTTTTTAAAAGTTATTTTCATTATTTTTAAATCCTGCAGCTAAAATAATACCTGGCGATCCTGCCATGAATTTCCTGGGGCAGACACTTCCTGTTATAGGGTGACATTGCTCTGTCCCTGACTCCCAACTGTGCTACTTGTTACATACTCTCACAATGAAAATTGTAAGTGACAATGACAACACACATTGCACAGGCATTATTGCTGCTCCAACAGATATAATAAACTAGCGGGGGATTCAATGTGTCATTGTTCACTTATAACTGGAATATCCTTTGGGTTGAGTGAATCTGTACATATATGAAGTACATGTGACAGTAATGTATCATTTTGGATAAAGTGGAGTAGCAAAAAACATCCAAAGAACACAATACTGTAAGTTCAAATTTCCATCCTAAAATCTTACTGAAAATAGTCCAGATGGGGATAAAATGGCTTGCTAAGTCAAATGGCAGAGGAAGAGGAGTTAACACTTTTAGATTTGTCTTCCTGCCTGTGACCGCATTGGAGAGATTTCTCCTCACTTCCTGTCTCCGTGTCACAAGGATGACAGACGGGATTTGTAGTCTTGACTGAGAAAGGAAGGCATGGGGTGTGTGTGTGTATATATGTGTGTGTGTGTGTGTGTGTGTGTGTGTGTGTGTGTGTGTATGTATGTATGTATGTATGTATGTATGTATGTATGTATATGTATATATATATATATATATATATATATAATATAATATATATATATATATATATACACACACATTATAGATCTATCTCTCACACACTGATCAGCCATAACTTTATGATCACTGATCATCTCTTTACAATGGCATCTGAATGTTGGTGGGATATATTAGGCCGCAAATAAACATGTTGTCCCTGAAGTTGATTTATTGATTTACAGAAAAATGGGCATGACAGTTTGGTGTGTATGGGGCTGCAGACCGGTCAGGGTGTCCATGCTGACCTGTGCCCACAGCCAATCGCACCTACAATGGGCACATGAGCATCAGAACTGGTCCACGGAACCAATGGAAGAAAGTGGCCTGGTCTGATGAATCACGTTTTCTTTCGCTTCATGTGGATGGCTGGGTGTGTGTGCGCTGCTTACCTGGGGAAAAGATAACAGCAGGATGCAGTATGGGAAGAAGGCAAGCTGGCAGAGGCAGTAGGATGCTTTCGGCAATGTTCTGCTGGGAATCCCTTGTCCTGCCATTCATGTGGATGTTACTTTGACACATACCACCTACATTGTTCCTGACCAAGTGCATACCTTAAGTGGAACTGTATTCCCTGATGGCAATGGCCTCGTTCAGCATGGTAATGCACCCTGCCACACTGAAAAATAGTTCAAGAATAGTTTGAGGACCACAACAATGAGTTTGAGGTGTTGACTTGGCCTCCAAATTCACAAGATCTCAGAGGATTAACCCCTTAGGTCCCACAGTGAGTATAACAAGCATTCTTTACTGCATATACACACTGATTTTACTTATGTGGGTTAAAGGCCCGCACACACGATCAGACTTTTTGACAACAAACATGCAAATTAGCTGTTTTGGCCCAACATCCGACCGTGTGTACACGCCATCGGACCAACTTTTTCAGTATTCATCAGACTTTTGTTGGCTGTGCGAACGGACCAACTTTCTGCCAACAAAAGTCCGATGGAGCAAAGTCCGACCGTGTGTACACAAAACCATCGGACTTTTGTACAAAGTACAAACACGCATGCTCAGAACCAATGCAAAAGATCAGACAACAATACAGAAGTTGACCAAAGGTGGCGCTGGAGTATTCGAACGTCCTCTTTTAAAGTGTTGTCAGTACATTGAAACATCACTACGTTCGTGTTTGTTGCCTTAAAAGTCCGATCGTGTGTATGCAATACCAACTTGGGGTCAACGCCCTTTGTACAAAAATCCACGGGAAAGTTGGTACAAAGTCCGATCGTGTGTATGAGGCTTTAGTAACACTTTAAAGGATCTTTTAGATGGGTGGTCATAATTTTGTGTGTGTGCTGGTTGGCGAGATATTCTCCACACCAGGGAAAAAGCAATAAAAACCTGCCAAAGGCTATAACACTTCTCTGCTCCATCCAAAATGAACATTAATGGGAACATTAAAGAAAAATAGATCCTTCCTGGTCACTATGGGCCACATTTTCTCCTTCCTCTGCATTTAATATAAATCCTTCTCTCTATTTTTCATATTCGCCTGCAGCCTCTGTATGAGCAGCGCCCCCCTCCCCCCTCTCCCTCGCTTTGACTGTGCGTTTGTTTGGGTTCCATATTGCAGACAAGCTATTCCGCAACATCAATTTTAATAGCGTACTACGGGGTGTGATTATATTTTGTGCACAAACAGCTATTCTTGTGTAGAACTGTAATGATGGGAGATTACAAGTCTAGTTGCCAGATGGCTAATTACAGGCAAAACATGTCGACCGCAATTAAAAACATGCTAAAGTCGGCACAGAAAAGCAAAATATGCAGATGTGGAATATGAATTGCGCCCGCTAAAAATTTAAATATAAAAAAGGGCAATGGATTTCTAGCTGGCAAATATTCTCCAAGAATAAGAGCACATTTACTCCCCTCTGTTTTTCTTGCTGTGTATTTTTATAGCTCCTAGTTTTCCATTATTCAAACTAAAATCCTCACCTCACCTCTGGAAGGTTTTACTCCCTTTATGACCAGACCATTTTTTTTTTTTTTTTGCTATTCATCATTGTGCTACTTGTGCTACTTTAAATGGTAATTGCACAGCCATGCAACACTGTACTCAAATGAAATTTATATCATTTTTATCACACTAATAAAGCTTTCTTTTGGGGGTATTTGATCACCACTGTGTTTTTTTATTTTTGTATTATATAAATGAAAACACACTGAAATTTTTTTTTTAAAAAAAACAATATTTTTTACTTACTACTATTAAAAAAATAAAAATTAAATAATGAGATCAAATTTATTCATAAATTTGGGCTAAAATCTCCTCTGCTACATGTCTTTGGTAAAAAGAAAATCCCATATGCATATATTGGTTTGTGGGAATGTAAGCATCTACAAACTATTGTATATATGTATGTGTGTGTGTGTGTGTGTGTGTATATATGTATATATTTATATATATATATATATATATATATATATATATGGTTATTATATATATATATAGGTATATATATATATATATATATATATATATATATATATATATATATATATATATATATATATATATATATATATATACATATATATATACATACATACATACATACATACATACATACATACATACATACATACATACATACCCCCTGATTGCACATACACACACACACACACACGCACACACACACACACACACACACACACACACACACACACACAATCACACACACACTCTCTCTACACACACACATACACATACACATACACATACACATACACATACACATGCACACACACACATATACACACACACACATACATACCATAAAAATATATATATATATATATATACATACATAATATAAAAAGTCATTAAAATAAAAAAAAAGTGTATTTTTTCACACAAAAAAATCGCTGCGCAAATACTGTGTGGAAAAAAAAAAATGCAACACCCACCATTTTAATCTGTAGGCCCTTTGCTTTAACAATATATATAGGTGGTTAGAAGAGTGGGTGACGTGTGACATAGGCTTCTAAATGTTGTGCATAAAATGCCAGGACAGTTCAAACCCCCCCCAAATGACCAGAGCACTTTTTGCGATTCGGCACTGCGTCGCTTTAACTGACAATTGCGCAGTCATGCGATGTGGCTCCCAAACAAAATTGAAGTCCTTTTTTCCCACAAATAGAGCTTTCTTTTGGTGGTATTTGATCACCCCCTGCAGTTTTTATTTTTTTTTGCGCTATAAACAAAAAAGAGCGACCATTTTGAAAAAAAATCATTTTTTTTCCCTACTATAATAAATATCACCCAAAAATGTATGAAAAAAAAAAAAATTTTTTTATTTTTTTGCCTATAAACAAAAAAATTTCCTCAGTTTAGCCCGATACATATTCTTCTAAATATTTTTGGTAAAAAAAATCGCAATAAGAGATTTATTGATTGGTTTGCACAAAAGTTATAGCGTTTACAAAATAGGGGATTTTTATTTAATAATTTTATTTATTTTTTTTTTTTTTTACTAGTAATGGCGGTGATCAGGGATTTTTTTTTTTTTTTTTTTTATTAAATTTTTTTTTTTTATTGTGACTGCGACATTATGGGACCATTGTCTTTTATACAGCAATCAGTGCTATACAAATGCACTGATTCCTGTGTAAATGACACTGGCAGTGAAGGGATTAACCACTAGGTGGCATTGTAGGGGTTAAGTGTGTCCTGGGGCGTGTTCCTAACTGTGGGGGGCATGGCTGTGTTGTACACATCACTGATCTCTGCTCCAATCACAGGGAGCAGAGATCAGTGACACTGTTGCTAGGCAGAACAGGGAGATGCTTGTTTACTTTAGCATCTCCCCATTCTTCCTCCCCGTGAGACGATCGCGGGTATCCCCACGGCGATCGAGTTTGCGGGACCCGCGATCGGACTCGCAGAGGTCCCCAACAGGCATGCGCGATGGCACGGCGGCAAATTTAAAGGGATGTACCTGTACGCCCATTTGCCTGTCCGTGCCATTCCGCCGACGTGCGCCGGTCGGGAAGTGGTTAAAATGTCAGGTTCCTGTGATGTAAAAAAAATAAATGAGACCAAGATAAATAATTTCAGAACTTTTTCCACCTTTTTAATGTGACCTATAAACTGTACAACTCAGTTGCATAACAAACTGAAATCTTTTACGTGGATGGAAGTAAAAATAAAAAATATGGTTGCATAAGTGTGCACACCCTTAAACTAATACTTTGTTGAAGCACCTTTTGATTTTATTACAGCACTCAGTCTTTTTGGGTATGAGTCTATCAGCATGGCACATCTTGACATGGCAATATTTGCCCACTTTTCTTTGCAAAAACACTACAAATCTGTCAGATTGCGAGGGCATTTCCTGTGCACAGCCCTCTTCAGATCACCCCACAGATTTTCAATGGGATTCAGGTTTGGGCTCTGGCTGGGCCATTCCTAAACTTTAATCTTCTTTTGGTGAAGCCATTCCTTTGTTGATTTGGATTTATGCTTTGGGTCGTTGTCATGCTGAAAGATGAAGTTCCTCTTCGTGTTCAGCTTTCTAGCAGAAGCCTGAAAGTTTTGTGCCAATATTGACTGGTATTTGGAACTGTTCATAATTTCCCTCTACCTTGACTAAGGCCCCTGTTCCAGCTGAAGAAAAAACACCCCAAAGCATGATGATGCCACCACCATGCTTCATGGTGGGTATAGTGTTCTTTTGGTGATGTGCAGTGTTCGTTTTTGCACCAAAAGTATCTTTTTTGGAATTATGGCCAAAAAGTTCAACCTTGGTTTTCATCAGACCATAACACATTTTCCCACACGCTCTTGGGAGACTTCAGATGTGTTTTTAGCCGGGCTTGGATGTTTTTCTTCATAAGAAAGGGCTTCCGTCTTGCCACTCTACCCCATAGCCCAGACATATGAACAATACGGGAGATTGTGGTCACAGGTACCACACAGCCAGTACTTGCCAGATATTCCTGCACCTCCTTTAATGTTACTGTAGGCCTCCCTGCAGCCTCCCTGTTTTCTTCTCATCTTTTCATCTATCTTCTCAACATAAAGGCTAATCATTCTGTAGTCTATGATAAGAACTAGGAGACTCTTTGAGGTAACTCCAGAAGGGTGCAGAGGACTCAGGACAGCTGTGAGTTTCTGACATTAACAGTTTTTCTTGTTTTTTTTTGCTTATATCAAATAGGTATATCAAAATACTTCTGATGGTATATTTAAGTGAATAAGGCTCAGTTCACAATGCCATGACTTGTGAGACCACAAGTCGCATGACATGTGAAATTCCATGTTAGTCAATGACGGCTGTCTTAATTAGCACTCATGAAGTCGCTCCGACTTTAGAAAAAGTTTCTGTACTACTTCAAGGCGACTTCTATCCGACTTGTGCCCATAGACTTTAAGAACCCTTGCACACTGGGGCTGCGGCCGCATTATTGCTAAAGCGCCACTCGTTTTATCGGCGCTTTAGCACTGTTTGGTGCTTTTCGGCCACTAGCGGGGCGCTTTTAACCCCAAATAAGTGGTTAAAAGCATCCGTGTTGCGGCATTTCCGAATCGCTTTTCAGGTGCTTTGGAAGCGCTCCCAAACCGCCCCAAAGATGCTGCTTGTAGGACATTTCCTAACGTCCCACAAGCGCACTGCCCAGGTGTGAAATGTCACACTGAAATTAACGGGAGGCACTTTACAGGCGCTATTTCTAGCGCTAAATCTCCTGAAAACCACCTCACTGAAAGGGGTCTAATGGAAGTCGCCTCCAAGTCCGATCCTCATCTATATTGATGTGATTTGGATCTGACATTACAGGAAGATTACCCAGGCATTCCCAAAAGTCGCTTCTTAAGTTGCATCAAAGTAGTACTCAAATCGCCAGCAAGTCGCCTGGCAAAGTCAAGTGACTCTTAGGTCGCGGCAGTGTGAACCAAGCCTAAATAGAAGTTTGTTGTTAAAGTTTGCATACATCTTAGGGGCCTGTGTTTGCTACCATCAGGCATGTTTTATATCCCTATACAAGTTGATGGGAATGCACCTATAAATTGAATCAATTCCTGAAGTATCTCAGAATGATGTCAAACAGATGTCGTCATCAGCACAAGCTCAAAGCCTATTGACACAGGCCCTTGTATTTGCCTGAGACAGTTTTGCTTATGTGGAATGACTTTTAGGTCCCATCAGATGCAGTTTCTCTTTGGGTATTCTGGTAGCCATGGGTGCTGTGCCTGCTGAATACAATAGCTGGCAGTGGAGAATCCTCCATCCACACTGTTTAGTGTGGATAGGGGAATCTATTGATCTGTCTGTGTATGGCTCTGAAATAAAAATGCAAGGGCATCTCTGAATGGATAGGGTGACAGGTGACGATTCAAGCTTAATACCTGGATATTTAAGATTCAAAATTAATCTACCATTGCAATATGACATAGCTCTTGGCCAAGTAAAACTATATAGGTGAACTCCCAGGATGTCATTGGAACAGAAGGAATGTTGTCATGAAGCCAATGACCAAATGTAGTTTTAATGTATTCAAGGAAACCTGCATGGCTAACTTCTGAAAATACTGGCTTCTCTGTCTTGAACATTTTCCAGATCATAGAACCAGAGTGCAGTACCAAGGCCAGCCAAACATGCAGAGAAATCGAATAGAATCTCAAATCCATGCTAAATAGTGTGGGTAGAGGAATCTACCGTGCCTGCTATTGTATTCAGACAGCCCCAGGGCTGTGGCTGACTGATTACCCAAACAGTGACTGCATCTAGGATGTAGTCATGGTTAATCCAACAATCCAAGAGTCCTTCCATTTTTTAATTTTTTTTAAATTATTGTTTGAAGTTTGTTGAATCAACAGGACCACCCATGGCCAATTCAGCAGGAGTCGGGTGAAATTCAAGCCGTGTATTATAAGTTAAGTAAGCACTCCGGTCTATATACTTTATTCAAGATCAGTGAAAGAACTGAAGCCGCTGGATCAGTATGACAGGCGGGAACCTAGCCTTTTAAAGTGACATTGCCAAATACACAAAGTTCCTAAGAGAAACATGGAGGCTTCATTGGTTTGAGTCACTAACCCAGAACAGGTATGCATGATGAGGAAATCCAAAGTAATGTCAGAAGTCTTTTTGTCAGTATGACGGCCAGCAAAGGTTTCTGTGAACTGTTTTTATAAGTTCCCAGATGTTTCTCTCGTGTTCAGGTTTGAAGATTGAGTGCTTTTTATATGTTTCATGTGGTGTCCTGGTCTGTAGAAGGGCAGTCCCACCGGTGTGTCCTCTGGGTTTTCAGTCATCTTTGTGTACAGTTAGGTTAGTTCCTTCATTACAGATCTCTCTGGAGGGCACTTATCGCAGCGTACCATGTAATCCACATTAGATAAGGCATTGCAACAATTATCCATAAAGCAGAATACCTCTGTGAATCCATTATCTGCATTTCATCTGTGCACAATATGTGTGGAGCCTCTCACATTCCATGTCTATACTATAGATTGTACCTGTTTAGAGGATTTGCATAAGTCCTTCTGGCCGTTATTTTCCATAAACTTGGATGCTGTCCATCACAGAAGAGACAAATGTGGGAATATTTCCTGTAATCCATGGATTTTTTTTCCATTTTTTTAGCGTGTTTGTTGTACGATAGCATAGGGAACACGTAGGTTTGAATGCAGCCTCGTTCTTGGGTGGCATTCACACCTAGGCAATGCGTCATCTTTTTTGCCTCATTTGTTGCATGACAGCACTTCAGTGGGCTGCCCTATGTGCGACAAACACACCGAAGTAGCACCAGTATTATTTTTGGTATTAAGCCAAGCACATTTTGCCTATTTTATTTTTATGTGATAAAAATGTTGGGGTGCAATTAAGAAATAATGGCACCACAAACCTGTTGCTTGTTTTGCGGCATTTTTAGCACATCTCTGGGAGCGCTTAGGTGTGAATACAACCTTAGTTGTGGATTTTATGCCATATACAAGATCTGCCCTTTTCCAACCTCCCATATAGAATTAAGCGCTGGCCATGTAGTCTTCGATAGTTTAATTTAGCCTGCTGGCTAAATTAAAACATCTAGCAGATACTTCTATCCTTTCTATACAGTACTGATGGACGAATTCCACGCTTCTCCTATTGTTATGGTGGCTGTCAGAATACCTGAACAGCAACTGCTTCGGATTGGATGCAGCTGCTGTTCGGCTGAAATGCTTCTATCTCGTATTGCTAGTGTATAGCCAGCTTAAAGTGGTTGTAAAATCAAAGTGTTAAAATCCACTGACAGGCACGGTTTTTATAACAGAAGAGACAATAGAGGTCTCTTTTGTCATAGTTTCATAGTTTCATAGAAAGGTTGAATAAAGACACCAGTCCATCCAGTTCAACCTGAGAGAGTGTCTACAATTGTCCCCATCCCTGTACATTGCACACCCACATCGATCCCTACCCTCAAGGAGCCCACAATCTAAGGTCCCCATTCATATACTAGGGCCAATTTTTTGGACAGAAGCCAATTAACCTACCTGCATGTCTTTGGATTGTGGGAGGAAACCGGAGTACCCGGAGGAAACCCACGCAGGCACAGGGAGAACATGCAAACTCCAGGCAGGAAGTGTTGTGGTTGGGATACGAACCAGCGACCCTTCTTACTGCTAGGTGAGAGTGCTAACCACTACACCACTGTGCCGCCCGTTAACGGCAATGACCCCCCCTGCCTGTCAGCGCAGCTCAGACTACATTTTAAGCCCCACTG
The DNA here is from genome assembly GCA_028564925.1 of Lithobates sylvaticus. Lineage (NCBI taxonomy): Eukaryota > Metazoa > Chordata > Amphibia > Anura > Ranidae > Lithobates > Lithobates sylvaticus. The sequence continues at coordinate 60,229,088 of CM053032.1, forward strand.
CCTGTGCCACGGCGATGTGACCGCGGGCTGGCCATTCAAGCGGCCGAAGATGAGAAACCTGGTAGGAAGACCAGGCAAAGATGGAAGCGCAGAGGGAGCCGTGACAGCGCTGCGCTGGAGGGCTCCATTTCCAGGTAAGTTTGTCATAATGTGCTAGTATGGCCTAAGAAACCCTGCTGAATGTGAGGGAGGACTGTTAACACAAAGGATCAATCTCTTCTGTGCTTCCATTTATTATTCAATCAAAGGAAAGGTGAGAGGGAAACTTCATAGTGTAGTAGATCGAATCTGTTTATTTAACCATTTCAGCCCCAGATAGTTTCACACCCTTCATGACCATGCCATTTTTTGCGATACGCACTGCGATGCGTTAGCTGACAATTGCGCGTTCATGCGATGCTGTACCTAAACAAAATTGTATGTCCTTTTTTTTTCCCCCACAAATAGAGTTTTCTTTTGGTGGGATTTGATCACCTCCTGTGGTTTTTATTTTTTGCGCTATAAACAAATGAAGACAGACAATTTTGGAAAAAAAAAAAAAAAACAATGTTTTACTTTCTGCTATAAAACGTATGCAATTCAATAAAAAAATATCACATTTCTTCATCAATTTAGGCCACATTCTACTTGTTTTTGGTAAAAACAAATGCCAATACGCGTATATTGATTGGTTTGCACGAAAGTTATTGTGTCTACAAACCTATGGGATATTTTTATGGCATTTTTATTTTTACTAGCAATTTTTAGCAGAACTGCAACATTGCGGCGGACAAATTGGACCCTAAGTGACACTTTTTTGGGGACCAGTGACCAGTGCTAAAAAAATGCAGTCACTGTACTAATGACACTGGCAGGGAAGGGGTTAACATCAGGGGCGATCAAAGTATGCTCCTAGGGAGTAATTACTAACTGTGTGGGGGATGGCTTAATTGGAGGAAAACAGAGATCTGTGTTTCTGCTTAATAGAAACACAAGATCTCCATCTTTCTCTCTTCCTCTCCTGTCAGTGATCGGCAGGGATCGGCGGACATGGCGTCCGCTGGACACGCTAATTGGCCCCTGCTGTGTCCAGTCACAGCAGGAGCGGGTCGCTGGCGGCGCATACCCCAGACCCAGGAGAAGACGCAACGTACAGGTACGTTGTTTCATGCATCCGGGCCGCCCTGCTGGAGTAAATGTGCCGGGGGCGGTTAAATAGATAAAATTTTACTTGTTATTATAAAAAGCATGACACCGCCGGTCTTCACCTGTGTGATGACGTCACCACTAAAGGCCCCCCGCCCTGACATGTTTCGTTCCACAGAACGTCTTTGTTTTCTTGCTATACTAACGATGCAATGTAAAGCAATCTCCCTGGAGCTATTGTATTCTGACAGGGGTACTGCCCCCCACCAGAACACACCAGTCAATGGCTGCGAGTGCTAATTGGATGCCGATTAGCATCTGTTTTTACAGCATGCCTGTTTGACAGAAGCGAGACGTTCGCCCGGCTTCTGTCGGACAGGCTGCTGTATACACGGGCCGAATGTCAGATGGTTTCTGTTGAACCAGTTGATATTCGGCTCGTGTGTACCAGACTAAAGCCCCATACACACGCGCGGATTATCCGAGGACCAGGTCCGTCGGATCATGTCCGTCGTACTTTGTCCGATGTTGGTTTTGCGTACACACGGTCGGACAAAGTTGTCGGAAAATCCGATCATTCTGAACGTGGTGACGTTTGTTGCCTACGACGGGACTACGTAGAGGCTAGTAGCCAATAGCTTTGGTCTTGTAATGTGATCTGAGCATGCGTAGCACTTTGTCCGTCGGAATTCGCTACACACGATCGGATTTGGTGTGATCGGACTTTGTTGTCAAAAAATCTATCCAGCAGGAGATAGGACTTTGTCCGTCAGACAATCCGATGGAAACTGTCCGATGGTGCCTACACGCGGTCGGAATTTCCGACAACATTGTCTGATAGGACAGAATCCATCGGAAAATCCGACCGTGTGTATGGGGCTTTAAAGGTAGTTTTAGATTTGCATCTAAATCCACTGCTCCTCCTGAAGAATGATTTCCTGTTCAGAGGCGATTGACAGGCAGGGAGGAGGCTCTGTGATGCAGCTTATTTAATCCCAGTTTGTGGTGCTTCCCTAATCGCTTGCATGGGTTGCGTTCAGTGGGCTTGCCCCCCGGCTGATCATGACATGTTGGATTGTTTTGGCTGCAGATGCAAAGTGAAGCAATGCATCCACTGCATGGAAACACCCCAGTCTGCTGCCATTTACAGCTTAAGGGGTGTTGGTGGGTACTAAAAATGCAGCTCAACTGTGCGTTTTTACCACCAACAACTGCATGTGTGAATTTGGCTTTACAGAGCCCCGGATAGCAGTAAAAACATGTCAGGGCTTCTAACACTCCCCCACTGCCCCCACTACTCTCAAACTGAGGATAAATGTTTGGCTTTAAAGTGGAACTAAACCCTCCTATCGTTTTCAGCCAAGGAAGCTGCCATCTTTGCCTCTGTTTAATCTTTAACTGCCATGAAGCTGCACATGTGATCAGTTATGACACCAGCCATTGGATGGTTTGACAGTTTGGTTGAGAGTACAACCAATGTGACAGTTAGCATTTCCGGCATGCCGGGAATGTAACTGTTTTTTCAAACTGTTAGATCGATGGGTTTACTTCCGCTTTAATACAGAGTTTCTGTCCTTTGACAAGAAAGAAGACCACATCATATTATGAGATGAGGCTTAACCACCAAAGCTTGCCATTCTTTTTATTTTGGAGGCTTCACTGGCTGTAAATCGGTAAGCTCCGCCATGTTTATAAGCACTGCACTGTTATGTCGTAGTTTTAGTCATGAACATTTGCTTTTTTTTAACAGCTGTAGAGCAGACTGAGGAGAGCCAGAGATGTCACGCATGTATAGCGGCTTGTGACCCGGAGCTGTGTGCAGAACAGGCTTGTAAAACTTTCATTGTAAAACAGCTGTGTAGAGCCAGGGCGGGTGAAGGCTGAGAGGCCCGACACTGACATAGCTGCCATCTGAGAGGCAGGCAGGAACTGGGCAGCTGTGCCGCTGTGCCGCTGACATGTCATGTGATCCTGTTTGTAAGCCTCGTGGCCAGCAACTGCCAGAAGCCAAATGTTTATATACACATGTAGGATAGTATAGCCATGGAAGAACAATGTGTCAGTTATATGCTGAAAAATCCTAGCAGTATGTTACTGAGTACTTAAACATAAGAGGCCTTTACAAGCCCGATATCGTGCAGAGAAATAAGCAGGCTGGTATAGCTAATAGCAGTGTGATGCTTGGAACCTTTATTTTATTTTTTTGGAAGGAGGGTTATATTCTTGACTTTTTTTTTTTTTTTCACCTCTTCTTTCTTTGTGATGATTTGGATGATGGTTAGGAGTTTGGGAGTATCTGGAGTGGGATTAGGGTTAGGGTTAGGAGTTTGGGAGTATCTGGGGTGGGATTAGGGTTAGGAGTTTGGGAGTATCAGGGGTGGGATTAGGGTTAGGAGTTTGGGAGTGGGATTAGGGTTAGGAGTTTGGGAGTATCTGTAGTGGGATTAGGGTTAGGGGTTTGGGAGTATGGCGTGGTAATTTTGGGTGTATGGGGGATGGGAGGGTGGGTGCGTAGGAGTCGGTGTAGGTAACTGGGATATTGCCACTTACGTTGCGATGCTCATCCGAGTGTAATTCCTGAATTTATCTGGATGCAATCTCAAGTCATGATACAGCAACATGTATTGTCCTCTGTCTGCGTGCATTTGATGTATGGGATGAACCCAATAGCGACGCTGCGGTCTCTGATGAAGAAGATGCTCCCAAACATATAATACAAACATCAGAAGCAGCTCATAATACTCCATCTTCTTCCTGGCCTCTTCCTTCCTTCACGGAATAACAGGAAGTGATGTAATGGGGTGGGGTTGTTTGATGATGACAACGCTTGAAAAACGCATAGGCGTTAGCGCTAATTTTACCGCAAACGCAGCAAAACCGCGGTAAAACCGCATTAATTTTAATATGTGTTTTTAGCGCGGTTTTTCGACGCCCCAGTGTGAAAGCAGCCTTAGAGTGGAGACTGTGAGCCAGGCCTTTTCGTCCACATCAGTGCCTGACCTCACAATTGCACTTCTGGAAGAATGATCAAACATTCCCATAGACGCACTCCTAAACCTTGTGGACCGCCTTCCCAGAAGAGTTGAAGCTGTTATAGCTGCAAAGGGTGGGCCAACTCAGTATTGAACCCTACAGACTAAGACCAGGATGCCAGTAAAGTTCATGTGCGTGAAAAGGCAGGTGCCCCAATACTCATGACAATATGATGTCATTTTCCCTTAGTTCCCCTGCCAGCGAAGCCCACCTAAAGCAGGTGCCTGTTATGGGGTGACAATTCTGCTGCACTGCCCCTCAATTCAGAGCAGCGCTGTCTGTCATCTAGGCTGGCACTACTTGCACTCCAATGGGATAAGATGATGTTGCAAGGGGCGTGTCTATCATCTTGTTCCTTCTGATTTTATATGCTTGTAGCTTGTCAATCAGCACCTGGCCACACCTAGTCCTGGCAGCTGCATTCTGGATTGGCAGAACTGACTGCTGAAACCCTCCCAATGTGAGCTGCAGTGTCTTGGATGGGGAGCATGCGAGACCTAAATAAGGATTTTGCTGTTTTAAAGAGGGGTATTTATTTTTTTTTATTTTTTTTTTAGGGCTGTTACTGATTCAAATTTTCGTGTTCGATTTATCGATTTTTTTTATTTATTTATTTTTAATCGACTAATTTTCGATTAATTATAACGCACATGCAGATCCAACTACTTTTAGCTGATCTCCTTGCATTGCAACTCTGCATTAGTCAGTGGTAAATGTGATATACACTATATACAATCACCCGACACTGGTTAGTTTTCACAATCCATGACTTAACTTCACAGTTCACACAAATCCGTTTTAAATTCATACTGTAGCACTGGCGTAAGTAATTTTTTTATTTTTTTATTTTTTTCCACAGTAGCCGGACAATCCCTCCACCTCCTGTCTAACTAATCACTCTCACCTTATGGCATGGACCCCTGTGCAAACAGGTGGTCATGCAAGCGGGTATCAAAAGGGTTAACACGGACCATAAACTTCTCTCACGTCTCCTTAGATCTCAGCAAGGACACCAGGTCATGGGTAGAAAGAGAAAAGATCTGAGTGCTCACCGCTTAAGTATAAGATTACATTTTTGTGTTCAAACAAAAACTACTCACATAAAGATGATAAAAACACAGCATGTAAAGCCGACAATCGTGTTAGTTCCGTAGGGCAGCAGTGGGTGACATCATGCATAGCTCCTCCCCCGTACGCGTTACGTTCAATCAGAACTTCAACGTCACCAGACTCCGCCCCCTTCTCTTCATTAGCAGACGGAGGCACTTGGGGATCACCAGATCTCCGACGGAACTCCCTGAAGACCCAGAAGCCGGCGGAGAGGTGAGTACCAATTAAAATTTTGATCAATCAAAAAAAATTAACGATTAATCGAGGAATTAATCTTTCATTTTCACAGCCCTAATTTTTTTTTATTTTTATGAGGCTCTTGCATTATATAGTATAGTAACTGTAATTGAGATCTGTTTAGATGGTTACACAGGAGTCTTTAGATATATTTTATTTATCAATAAGCAACAATGGACGCTTCACCCAAAAAAAAGGAGGGCAGAGGACTAGTCACCAGTCATCAGTTTTGCATGTCGTCTCCTGCAGCTGATCTTTTCCCTAGGACGGAATTGCCTTGTTCTGCACTGTCATGGTCTGGAGGCAGCCATTGGAAGGGCTTTGCTTCCTCATGGCAGAGTTTCCCGGCTAATTCCTGATGACTGGTAGTCTGATTGGTTGAAGAATGTTTTTAAGGTCTAGCAGGAAAGCTGGAGGAAGCACTGATCTACAAAATGAATGAATTAAAAACAGGGGTATCCTTGCACTGGTCTTCATATACATCTTCCTCTCCAGCAAGGGAGAGTTGCACCTCAGTGACACCACCAACTCTCACCAACAGAAACAGCAGTGCCTTATATGTTCTCACACAGAAGATATACAGAGATGAGGCTACAGAGCAGGAGGGCCTAGGCACAGGCAGGTCAGGAAGAGCAATGCAACTTTTCAGGAGGAAATGATTTTTCAGTGTACTGTTTAACAAATATTTTTATGTATAGGTTCCCTTTTAGGTCACCACACAGGATGCAAAGCCACTCCTTGTTACTGGAAACAAATAATTGTAACCTTTTTTTTATAAAGAGAAACCACTCTTCACTGTAATGATAAAATGTGAAATAGCTGTCCAAAGGAACTGGTTCTAGCAGATTCAGTACATTGCAAACTGAGTGTGTTTCCTAAGGCACATAGTATAAATAACGATGGCCACCAACAATTGACGTGGGAATGAGTTGTTTTTTTCTTTCTTCATGAAAACATCTTCAAACCTAAGTGTAGGTAAACGGCTAAATGCATATACATGAATAAGCATGTGTAGTAGTTTATATTTGGCCAAACAATAAATCCCAACCGTTTACATTTCTCCATTGCAGTGAAAGCAACACAGCTTAGACTAGGCTATGATTGGTTAGAAGGAGACGTTGAACAGCCCTTGCTATCGATGTAGGCCATTTATATACCTCATGAAGCCTGACCGGAATACTACCAGGCCAAGTAGAAGAAATTAGCTGCACACCAACATCTGTCCAACAGGTATATCAAAAGACTGCCACCAGGACTGACAACGGACCAAGGCACAATGTATGTGTGAAATGCCGTCACCCGTTTTGGTCACTTGTCAGTCCTGGTGGCAGTCTTTCAATATACCTGTTGGACGGATGTTGGTGTGCAGCTAATTTCTTCTACTTGGTCTACATGTTTATGGTTGCGAGCCGGAGATAGCACCCAGCCCTTCCTTTCTGTTGGATTATTATACTTCACTTGGAGCAGCAATCCGTTTCATTGTTCCATGTCTGGAATACTACCAGGACATTGCTAAGAGAGGCCTAGTCATTACTGCTCACCTCCACCTTCGCAGTAGTGAGCTCTTTCTCTGATTCAAACCCCTTGCATGCACAGTGTTTGAGAACTTGCCCCTGTGATAGGGGAGGTAAGCAGTGATGACTAGGCCTCACTTAGCAATGTCCTGGGAGTAGTCCAGTCAGGCTTTGAGGTAAATGTTCGTCCCTCCTATATCAAGGGCATTATTCAACTTTAGTCAGAGCTGCACAGTTTGTTTTACAGACTTCTTTTTTTTTTTTTTGTCTACAGACGTCCCTTATCTGCATAGGCAGTTATTTGGTAAAGGTGAACTAACCCTTTAACTTTTTATTTATTACATTTTTTTTATATCCGCCTACACTTATGCGTCACATTCTCCTTCCGTCTTCATGTTCCAGCGGTATGTGATGCAAATAAACATACCGTACATATGAGACATTCTAGTAATGCAGCGATTTTTTTTATTTTATCTCAAATTGAATGGAACAGGGAAAAAAGTTATTTGAAAAGTTTCTTTCCTCTTGAACATGCTGACAGCTTGACAAATCCCTTATCTGGGGTTTAGAAGAGACCACTGGGGTTGGCAGTGCCACTTCACAGTGCTGATTTTGCAGAATGGTTGGGCGAGGGGATAATCTGGTCCTGAACAGATTGAATTTAAAATTTCTGGCATCAAATCTCGTGTGTGCAGTTTAAGAATATCATTCGCCGGTAAGACTCTGACTGAAGCGTATTCAGCAGAGGCGCACTTCAAGGGAAGGTCATATTTAAACAGATTAGGGCTTAAGGAGATAATTCTCGTTGAAGGAAGACATGCTAATTAGAACATTTCATTTAGTCACTTTTAATGTATGTGTGAAGAACTTCCAATTCTGGAAAAGCCTGACTTCAATTAAAGTTTTTAGTAGATATAAGACACATATAAATGGGGAGCTCTATGGGGAATGGCTAAATAAACATAAGTGGGGAATTCTGTGCAAAATATACAATGTATTGATAAATATGTATGCTGAAAGATCATTTATTTGTTTCTGGTTTTGTGAGTGTATTTATTTTATTTTTTTGAAGACTGACCGTGCATACATCCTTTCATTTAAATATATTTCTCAATAGCCAGAAAGAATATAAATTAAATTTGTGTGCACTTTATTGTCTTTGCAAACCCAGATTTTACTTTGTAGCTGTGACACCATCACTGTGCTGTATATAGCCTGTGCAGAGAGCAGGGCTGTAATAGGAGTCCAGTAGCTCCTCCCACTTCAGGCCGCCTGCTAAAATCTACAGGAGGGGGCGGAGACGAGACCAGTCAATCTGCACAAGGGAAGAGGGCAGCAGTGACCGGTCTTTATTTACAGGAAGCTCCTGCACAGAGGTAAAGTTTCACACTGGATTACTGCACAGGTTTGCAATACGTACACAAAGTACACCAAAATTCATGTGATAATACGCATGACAATGTTTTATTTATCCCAGCTCAGTTCAGCTTTATTTGCCGCCCTTGTATCGTTTAAATGACCACATGCCACACACATACATCAATGGACTGCAGAGGTTTCTATGCTGACTGTGTACTCCCAACACAGTGACTGAGGTGTTAAAGACAGTTTACCGTCTCTAGTAATGATTGAGAGCTGACAGGACCAGCTCCTGATTATGTGATGGCATAGTAGTCATGTGAGCAGTCAGACCCCCACCCTCCCCAGGCATAATAGCCTAGATAAAGGGATGCCAGGGCTGCGCTTTGAAGGGTGGGACCTAAACAAGCAATTAACCCTTGCACTGTGGGCGTATCCAAACTTTTCAGATTTTCCAGGGTTCAGCTTTGAAGATGGCTGTGTCCTTCTTTTTACCACTATAGCTTCACAACCCTGTATAGTAGTTTTCAATATAACATCACTGTGTTGTTGGAGAGCTGCTGCAGATATGGCTCTTACCAGCCAAGATGTTGCTTGACACATGTCTAAGCACTTTTTGTTTTACTGGAAAGAGGAAAGCAGAGACAGGAAATGACCTCCATAACCATGTAGTTCCATTGAAAAGAACATTTACATTATGCAAATGTAGCGGCCATAAACCCTCGGGGCGACCATTAATTTTTTGGGCTTACCAATTACCTCCTCCTTGTAGCTCGTCGTTTGTTGTCTAGGGGTTCCCAGGGTTAGTACCCAGTAACTTCAGAAGCTGACACGCAAAAGTCCTTTTTAAGGATTTTTATTTGCAAGGGTAATGTTCAACTATAACACAGTCTCTCAATTGGGAATAGAGGGCACTGGTGATAAAACTCAGGCACTTCAGAACTGCTGACATCAACCGAATGTCTCCTTAGATAGCCCAGAGAGTAGCCAATCGCAACTGGGCGCTTCACTGCTGGATAAACCTCTAACTGTAGATTTAGCAGCCAACAAGTGACTCGGAAATTTGCAAAGTCTCTGCCACAGACTAGGTTGTAACTGAAGATAAGTTAGGAACTTTTCCCACTGTACCTGGATCTTTCAGCCAGCTTGGCATTACCGTAAAGAAATGCGGATTCTTTTACATTAGTATGTCTTACTAAATATAGGATTTTTTCCTGGGCTTAATCCAGTGAGAACATGATGTTGTATCCATGTTAGAATCTACAATTTTTTATTTTGTCTGGGCAACTCGAAAAGTTAATAGTATTATATCTTGCTTCTCAGAAGTTATATAGTAAATTCTATTCGTTCGAGGGGGGGGGGGGGATATCTCCACCTCCTTGGACACAGCTTGATCCCGGTTGGGGTGTCGGAGGGGATGCGGAGTTCCTACCCTTCTTGGAGTGTTCTGGGATATAGCATACAAATGAGTTGTCACAGCTTAAGTTACATACTTATTTCTTACTTTGTTAAATTCTCAATGTCTCATTGGTATGTTAACTAGATTTACTGTGAATTCTTCAGTAATGATTTTACTTTGTGAAAATAAAAATCTTAATGAGAAAAGAAATGCGGATTCACTAGTGTCCATACAACTTCAGCTCCCAGGCTCTTACCAAGCAGCCAGCTTCTTGGCCCTCCTCCCAAAGAGTCCTCCCCTGGTCGCTTGTACGAGTTGCTGTGTCTCTCCAATGCCGAGAGCACACCGGGACACCTCCGAATCCTCCTTCAGTTACTGGGCCTCGAACTAGCCAGTTCCGAGGCTCAGGAGCGGACGGATCACCACTCCAGACCATGAGGGCCTCCAGGGCTGGTCAGGGTGATCATGCCCATGGGGACGGCAGACACTCCTGGGTCCGGGACCCTTCATGGGGTTGGTCCGGACCGGAACCAGGAATCAAAGAGCAAGCCGAGCCCTGTACACGTGACTTCAGCATCATAAATACCTCTTCCCAGACTACACAGAGGGGCCAGACTGATTGGCTCCGAGAAAGATTGGTACCCAACACGTCCAACCAGGCTTGGTTCTCCTTACTGCACCTATGACCAGGCAGAACTCCAGTACAGCCCGGCCATACTGATGCCAAAGTAAAAGACCTATACAATTAACCCCCAGAACTCCGTTACAGTTCTGCAAAAACGAAATTTACATTATAGTGCACACTTTAGAAAAGTGTCGGCGCTACACAAACATTAAACCTAATATACACTGCCACCTAGAAGCTCAACCACTAAACTCCATATAAAATATGAAAATGGTTGTTGCACCTATGACTGCACATACAGCATGCTAATACCCCCACTGAACAACTACTTCTCATTTAAGTCTTGACTTCTTTAGAAGGTCTGGGTCACCATTTACAAAAAACTCAGGTTCATGTTTTGCTAACGATATTCAGTACTTGCAAGCTGTATGGCAAAATGAGTGAGCATTTGCAGATACATGTGTAGTGTAAGCTCTCCCACATGTAATAGAAGATCACTTCAAGGCCGCTGCTTGGAACCATGGGAGGTACATTTAAAGTGGTGTTTCCCCCAAATTTCCAACTTTTAACCTATGTGCAGCAAATAAGCTAATAAAAATTAATTGAATAAAAAAAAAAAAAAAAAATCATTTACCCATTTCTCTCTATTGCTAGGTGGTCCCACGAAATCTGCCTCTTCCATAACCCGGGCTAAAAACGTCACTTCCCCTTGGCGCAGTCAGTCATCTGGGCCACGTGACAGGTCCCAGATGACTGCGGCGTATCACGGCGTGCGGCGCGGCTCGCGCATGCGCAGTCGGTTGCCCGGCTGTGAAGCCACAGCTGGGTGCCCACAGTAAGGATGCCGGCTCCGCGAGCGGAGCGGGGAACGAGGGGGTAGTTCGTTCCCCCGCATCCCTGGACACCGGGACAGGTAAGTTAAGCTGTAAGCTGCAGTATTTGTAGCTGCTGACTTTTAAAAAAAAATATAAATTTCATGGGCACACCACTTTAATATGAATTTTTAAAGATGTTGGTTTTAGATTAAATTGATACAGTTGTACAGCTAACACATTACTTTTTTTTTTTTTTTAATCTGAGGATGGAATGTCCCAAAGTTCAGGTTTAAAGTGCAAGTTTTTTGGGAGGACATTTCCACTCACTTCCTCCCATGGTGACAATGATCATATTCATAAAAACAGTCTCAGCTTTTAGTACTATATACATATACTATATATACAGTATCTCACAAAAGTGAGTACACCCCTCACATTTTTGTAAATATTTTTTTATATCTTTTCATGCGACAACACTGAAGAAATTACCCTTTGCTACAATGTAAAGTAGTGAGTGTACAGCTTGTATAACAGTGTAAATTTGCTGTCCCCTCAAAATAACTCAACACACAGCCATTAATGTCTAAACCGCTGGCAACCAAAGTGAGTACACCCCTAAGTGAAAATGTCCACATTAGGCCCAAAGTGTCACTATTTTGTGTGGCCACCATTATTTTCCAGCACTGCCTTAAACCTCTTGGGCATGAAGTCCACCAGCGCTTCAGCTTACCACTGGAGTCCTCTTCCACTCTTCCATGACGAATGGAGCTGGTGGATGTTGGAGACCTTGCGCTCCTCCCCCCCTTCCCTTTTGAGGATGCCCCACATATGCTCAATAGGATTTAGGTCTGGAAACATGCTTGGCCAGTCCAGCACCTTTACCCTCAGCTTCTTTAGCAAGGCATTGGTCTTCTTGGAGGTGTGTTTGGGGTCCTTATGTTTGAATACTGCCCTGTGGCCCAGACTCCGAAAGGGGGGGGGATCATTCTCTGCTTCGGTATGTCACAGTACATGTTGGCATTCATGGTTCCTCAATGAACTGTAGCTCCCCAGTACCAGCAGCACTCATGCAGCCCCAGACCATGACACTCCCACCACCATGCTTGACTGTAGGCAAGTAGGGATGAGCCGAACACCCCCGGGTTCGGTTCGCACTAGAACCTGCGAACGGACCTAAAGTTTGCGCGAACATTAGAACCCTATTGGTTACAATGGACGCGAATGTTTGAAATCTAAAGTGCTAATCAGAATGGCCAATATGCATGTTTTTGTCATAAAACAGGTTTGGGGACCCGGGTCCTGCCCCAGGGGACATGTATCAATGCAAAAAGAAGTTTTAAAAACTGACGTTTTTTGGGGGGTGTCTAAAGTATGCCTGTGAAGTGGCATGTGTTTCCCGTGTTTAGAACTGTCCCGGCACAAAATGACATTTGTAAAGGAAAAAAAGAAGCCATTTAAAACTGCTTGCGGCTTTAATGTCATGTCGCAGATGGCTGGATTAGATGACAACAGGGCAGAAGGGCAGATACAGGGTAAGGTGGTTTAGTGTGCTACTGCTGTGCTATACTCACACAGCACGCACACCAACTCCTCAAGATGGCTGGATTGGTAGAGATTAGAGAACAGCACTGAGAAGAATAAACTATCCCTGCCTATTTTTCCTCTTTCCCTACACTATTCCCCACACGGAAATGAAGCAAATTTACCCTGTTATACAAGCTGTACACTCACTACTTTACATTGTAGAAAAGTGTCATTTATTCAGTGTTGTCACATGAAAAGATATTATAAAATATTTACAAAAATGTGAGGGGGGGGATACTTACTTTTGTGAGATACTGTGTGTGTGTGTGTGTGTGTGTGTGTGTGTGTGTGTGTGTGTGTGTCTATGCATGTGTATATATAATATAATTACTTTTCACTGTATCATCAAATTTTTTTCCGTCGGAAATTCAGATGGAAAAAGTCCGCTAGGGCCAACACACGATCGGATTTTCCGACAACATAATTCGATCTGACTTTTTACATCGGAATATCCGACCGTGTGTACGGGGCATTAGGCCTGGGTCACACCTATGCGTTTTTTTGGTGCTTTTTGCAGAAACGCACTACAGTTAATTTAGCTGTTTGGTTTCCTATGGGACACGTTCACATCTATGCTTTTTTCAGCCGCTGCGTATTTGGAAAGGGTCAAGGACTTTTTTTCAACGCAAAACGGTGCTTTTTTTTTGCCTCAATAGACTAGAAGCTGCAGAAAAGCATGTAGTCCGTTTTTGCTGCAATTTGCATTTTGTAATCTGCGCAACAACAAATTGGCCAAAAAAAAGCATATAAATTCAAAACGCAAATCGCAGCAAAATCGCGCATGCAAAAACACAAAACTCACAGCAAAAAAGCACTGCAGAAACGGATCAAAAGGTGTGACCTGAGCCTTATGCTGGCCATACATGTATTGATTTAGAGAATAGTCATATGAAAAATCTTTGTACATTCGCTGAAAGTTTTCTATTCTGCTCCTTCGAATTTTCCTGTCACTGTGGTCAAAAACGAACGTCGATTTGACCCCACTAACGGTTGAAAAAATGTAACGGACGTTTTTAAATTTTTTTTTTTTTTTTTTTTTTTGGAAGGAAGACACTGTTTTTGTATGGCTAGCATAAGTGACAGCAGGCGCAGGTAGCCTTTTATCAAGCCACCTGCCTATGACAAGTGAGTCTGTCATACAAAATATATTACAGTTCTGTCTGAAAATCCAAATACGGTCTTTAATTATTTTTTTCTTTACAGTCTGATATTTACCAGATTCAACCTCTAATAGTTTATACAGTATATCAATTCTGTCTGTTTTTTAGAGTGGATTAGAGATTTTGCTCCCTAACCATATAGTTGGTTATTTATATTTATTACTGCATATAGATATTTCCTTTTTTTTTTTTCTTTTTACTTTACATATTAAACACCACAATGAAAATAATCGTTAGTTGCAGCTCTAGAATTGTAGTTCCTGAACAATTGTAGGGCCATAGTTTGGAGATCCCTGGCTTTAGACAACCCTCTGCGCATAACTGCGTACATCTTCAAATTAATCTCCATGGGTTCCCCGCAGCAACGCTGAGAACGCTGTACATCTATTTCATCTTCTTTTTTTTATCAATTTTTTTTTTTTTCGTTCAACCAGCAGGTTAAAGAAAAAATATATTTGATTCTCCATCCACAAATGTCCTGTGGATGGGGGATTCCTCCCTCCTGATTTATGTGGCTGGGGGAATCCTTTCGCTGTGCTATTGTGTTCTGACAGCGGGGAGCCTTCACTGCTGTCAGAATACAATGAGGAGTGCTGCCGGCTACAGCCGATGGCACTGATCGATCAGGAAAAACCTGAGAGGCTAGTTGTACAGAAGTCGATTGGTAGATCATTTTTTATTTTTTTTTGGTGCCCATACATGTATGGCCAGCCTAATATATACCAATAATAGCCCCTAACTTTTGATTTTGTCTGTCAAGAACAGGGTTTCTTAACCAGGGTTCCATGGTTCCCTAAGGTTTCCCCTGAGGTTGCTAGGGGTTCCTTGAGCAATTTCTGTCTCCCACTGACACCATTGATCATTTTTCCCTATCTGTAATGGTGTAATTCTTCTCAATGACCGCAAGTGTAAGTTGCGTTCTTCCCACTGACTATTACATGAACTAGTAAAGGACCGGAATAATTTGCCCCCTTCCTGACCAGGCCATGGCACTGTGTCGATTTAACTGACAATTGCGCAGTCATGCGGCGCAGTACCCAAACAAAATTTATGTCCTTTTTTTCCCCCCACAAATAGAGCTTTCTTTTGGTGGTATTTGATCACCTCTGTGGTTTTTATTTTTTGTGCTATAAACAAAAAAAAGTGGCAATTTTGAAAAAAAAGAGAAAATTTAACTTTTTGCTATAATAAATATCCCAAATAAAAAAAAAAAAACTGAAAACAAATTTTTTCATCACTTTAGGCCAATACATATTTTTGGTAAAAAAAAAAAAATCGCAATAAGCGCATATTGATTGAGTTGCGCAAAATAGAATCTGGCATTTTTATCAAGCTTGAGAAAGGAGTGCGCATTGTAACTATCTTGCCATTGCGCACGCTCTGAAACGCGACGCATCACATCCCGCCACACGCTGCGTTCCAGCCCTCTACTGTGACCTGTCTGCTGCGTTCCAGACCTCGCTCTGAGAGCCGAGAGATCCCTGGTGGACAGGACGAGACTATCGCGGACAGCAGAGACGGAGACTGGACGATTACACTGGAATCCACTGTGCCTTTTTATAAAGATACTTCAATGTGAATTTTTAATATGCTTTGGTTATTAAACCAATACAGTCTTACTTAAAGGGGCGTGACGGACGCAGTTTTTTTATTTTTAAAGTCAGCAGCTACAAACACTTTAGCTGCTGACTTTTAATAAGGACACTTACCTGTCCAGCGAGCCCTCGATGTCGCCCCCCCCCCCATCCATCGGATCGGCTACTGCCGCCGCCATCTTAGCGAAGGGAAACGGGCAGAGGAGCCTTGCGGCTTCACTGCCCGTTTCCTACTGTGCATTTGCGAGTCGCACAGCGCTTTGTGAATGGCCCGTTGTTTTCTGGGACACACACATGTCCCAGAAGGCAACGGGGCCGCTCGCCGAAGAGGAGGAAGCGCCATGTATTAGGACGAGGCAGATTAGGAAGACTGCCTAGCAACAGGGGTTTCTGGTAAGTTTTCTTTTTACGTGTTTTGAAGTGTGCTTCAACTCCCCCTGCATGGCTGCCCTATATTGCTCAAAGGACTACATCTATTACAGTATGCGCCAACATTTCTTGTATATTTAGCTTGAAAAGGTTGGGGAAAGTTTGTCTAGAGTGTAATATCCGAGACCAGAGCTTAAATTGGAATAGAAGTTTATGGCCATGTCTGTCAATCATCATTATTTATTTTTTATTTTTCTAATGAGTGTAATGAGAAAAACCCTATTTTAGGTAGGAAACTTGACAAAGAGCTGTAATTGTCCATATGTTCACTGTCTATTTACCACGAAGGATGAAAAAGGACTCTTCAACTTGAAACCCAAGAAATGCATATAATGGATGGTGTATTTCTTCTTTTATAATCAGTGTGCAGAGGGACATCCATTGCGCT
The DNA here is from genome assembly GCA_028564925.1 of Lithobates sylvaticus. Lineage (NCBI taxonomy): Eukaryota > Metazoa > Chordata > Amphibia > Anura > Ranidae > Lithobates > Lithobates sylvaticus. The sequence goes on from CM053032.1 coordinate 60,245,461, forward strand.
TTTTTCTTTGCGTGAAGTGACAACCTGTTTAGAAAGGATTAATTAATATGATTGTTTTATTTGGCTAAGCATTCGTTAAACATTAAACATAGTTTTAGGCTTTGTATGGAAATAATGAACACTAATCTGATAAGCTTTGACATCATGAAATGGAAAATAATATTTTGTGTGCGCTGTTTCATCGTGTGCTAATTAAGCTCTTTGAGTGGGAATATTAGGGAGGGCTGTTCACACCCGGAATCTATCCTATCTATGTAACCGGAGCTTGGTTTATAAAAATTTGCTGCCTCTGCTAGGATACTCACTGCCCTCCGTTATGTGTGTAGGGACCTAGAATGCAGCCAACCAGATAAACAGGTAAGATTTAATATATTATTCTATTATTTCTGTATATCCTTAAAATCTAATTGTGTTTTAATTTGCTCCCTTTGGGTCTCTTAAATATACAATTGAAAGCTCTTTTTTTTTGTATCTGTTCAATAAGTGCAAAAAGTACCTGTTGATTCTGCCACAAATCCAGTGAGCTGATAACGTGCCTGTTTAAATTGTTAGCAGTAAGTACTGTTCCTAGTTCTCTCTGTGGACTACCCAGCCACGTACCCATATGTTATGGAAATAAGGGAAGGTGTTCTATAGTGTTAAAACACTTGGGGTCACAACTTTGCTTCTCCATTAATACAGTAATTGATTCATGTTACCCATGAGCAGAAAGTGTATTACTTGCAGGATTATAAAGAAAAAAGGAAAACTAACGCAGTAGCCACATCTAAAGACTGTTAAACCCAAAAGCAAAATTTTTTATTATATTGCCGCAGACCAATTCTTATATGTGATGGCTGCATTTTTATAGGCCTTTTTACTTTTATTTTCACTTGGTGATCTGTCCAGAAAGTCTGTTTTTCAACAGAACAAGCTGTCCTGCTAGTGCATCTAACACTCCCCCCCCCCCCCCCCCCAGACTGACAATGCTGTCGACAAAGGTGGCTCTGCTACTTCTTCATCCACAGTCTGTGCTTGATGAGCTGCAATCAAGAGCAGGGGTAGACATCAGACCCCTGATGTCTTCTTAACCACTTCAGCCCCGGAAGGATTTTCCCCCTTCCTGACCAGAGCATTTTTTGCGATTCGGCACTGCGTTGCTTTAACTGACAATTGCGCGTCGTGCGATGTGGCTCCCAAACAAAATTGGCGTAATTTTTTTCCCACAAATAGAGCTTTCTTTTGGTGGTATTTGATCACCTCTGCGGTTTTTATTTTTTGCGCTATAAACAAAAAAATGCGACAATTTTGAAAAAAAAACACATTATTTTTTACTTTTAGCTATAATAAATATCCCCCCCCCAAAAAAATAAATAAATTTTATATATATATATATATATATATATATATATATATATATATATATATATATATATATATATATATATATATATATATATATATATATATATATATATATATATATATATATATATATATAGTTCAGGCCGATACGTATTCTTCTACATATTTTTGGTAAAAAATTGATTGGTTTGCGCAAAAGTTATAGCGTCTACAAAATAGGGGATAGTTTTATGGCATTTTTATTTTCTCCCTTCGTCTTTCAGGACAGCACCTGGAGAGAGCACAGCTCCACCCACTTTCCCAGGAAACACTGCAGTTTTTCTTTAAAGATCGGATACTTCCACCATGGCCTCAGTTGTAGTGTTTCCTCCAGCCATGGTGGAAGCTCTGCAGGGAACCAAGGGGTGCTGCGCTTTCTCCAGGTGGGGAGAGTTGAAGGCATACCTGTTTGATGCTTTTTTGTTTGCAGACCTGCCCAGCTGCCTCCCTGACGCGTGGGGGCTGCTCCGGTGTCCTCTCTCCTTCATACCCAGGGGGGTCAGGCTGTTGGAGGTCCCTATCCTCCGTTTTAGACCGGAGACAGGCTCGGGCGCTGTTTGAAAGACGCGCCGTGCAGAGCCTCTTGTCTTCCGGGTTTCGGATGGCGAGGGCGTCACTTCCGACTGGGGGCGGGACTTTCGACGGCGCGACGCGGCTTCCGGTTCCGGCCGCTGGAACGCAGGGAGAGAGGGCGGTCGCACACGGCTGACGTCATTTCCGGCGGCGAGGCCGCGGGAATTTCAAAATAATATGGGCTTTTCGGCGCTTTGGATTCTGCTACAATGGAGGAGGATCAAGCGGCGGTGGCAGGTGCAGGAGCCACTTCAGTCAGCCAGGCTCAGGTAAGCAGGGACAGGTGTCCCCAGATTTACCCTCAGGGCCAGAATGTTTAACCCTTCCTAGTACAGGAAGCCTGCAGCACTCAGTTCCTAATGACAGTTTAGGAAGAATGCTTTTGTGTTTAAATGAGTCTGTGGGGTGATTCATTTGGCTGTATACAGAGGGAATTTAAGGTTGTTTTTCTCTCTGTCAGCATGTTTTTTTCCCTTGAATGTTAAATTGAGATATTTGTGTTGGTGTATTTCAGAAGACAAAGGAAAAAACTAAACACGTCTCACCTCCTAACAAAAGGAAATGTCCTGTTTGTAAGAATGTGCTTAGAGACTCCTGGACAAAAACTTTGTGCAGATCCTGCATAAGTGATTTAGTGAGAGAGGAGACTGCTACTTCTGCTGCATCTCAGCAGGGGGAACTGTTCAGTTCTTTTCGTAAAGAAATGACGGACACCTTTGAGACCTTTAGGTCCTTTCTAGATAGGCGTCCAGCTACTAGCACAGTACCCCGTTCCCACTCGTCAGCTGCATCTAGAGGTAGCGACTCAGAGGATGAAGGGGGTAGCGGGTCCTCAGGTTCTGAGGAAGAGATAGATGAAGGAAAGGAAGCTTCCGGCTCTTCATCCAGATACAAATTGTCCTTAGAGGATGTGGATGATCTCCTAAAAACCATCCACACCACTCTTAATATCACAGAGGACAAGACCCAGCTATCTTTACATGACAAGATGTTTTTAGGTATGGGTGAGGTGAAGCACAGGGTGTTCCCGGTGCATAGCTGTCTGTCTGAGATAATCAAAAAAGAATGGAAGGACCCAGAGAGGGCCCCCTTTTTTTCTAGGTCACTCAAACGCAGATTCCCCTTTGAGGAGGATAGCTCTCAACTTTGGAATAAAAAACCCAAACTTGATGCAGCGTTTTCTCAGGTATCTAGAAATACCGACCTAGCATTTGAGGACATGGGCATCCTAAAAGATGCCATGGACAAAAGGGCACATTCCCTCCTAAAAAATGCTTGGGACTCAACCCTCTCAAATTTTAAAACCGGCCATGGCTTCCACAGTGGTTGCCAGGAACCTGGAACACTGGCTAGACCAGTTAAGAGCCCATATCGAGGCTGGTACACCTCGAAAGGATCTGCTTGATACCTTACCCATTCTATCAAAAGCAGTGGGGTATATGGCAGATTCATCGGCCGAGTCTATTAAAATGTCGGCCAGGTCTTCAGCTCTTATAAACTCAGCCCGTCGGGCATTATGGGTTAAAACCTGGACGGGGGATACAGCTTCTAAGACTAAGTTATGCGGTCTCCCGTTTGAAGGAAATTTAGTCTTTGGCCCAGACCTGGAAGCTATTCTAGACAGGACAGCCGATAAAAAGAAGGCTTTTCCGGTCAAGAAAAAGGTAACCCCCCAGGGTAGCAAAAATTTTCGTCCTTTTCGGAAAACCCCGGAAACGAAGGAAACAGGATACAAAAGACCTTGGAAGCCACAGAGAGGGAGGGGTAAGTCAGGCATCTTGTTCCGCCCCCCTGTCCCGAATACAAAGACCCAGTGACTATCCTCTAGCTGTGGGAGCAAGGCTTCTAGCCTTCTTCCCCCAGTGGAAGTCAGTAACATCCAATCCGTTTATTCTCGGGTTAATAAAGGAGGGTTACAGACTGGAATTTGCTCACACCCCACCCGTTCGGTTTTATGTGACTCAGACTCCCCGAGACCCAGAAAAATCGGTGGCCATAGTTTCAATCTTACAGGAATTGTTGCAGCAGAAAGTGATCACACACGTCCCTCCCGGAGAGAAGGGGCTGGGGTGTTATTCACACGTGTTCCTGGTAAAGAAGCCATCAGGGAAATTCAGAATGATTCTGAATCTGAAGGTTCTAAACAAATCCATCAGGTACAAGAGGTTCAAGATGGATACAATCTTCTCAGTAAAAAATCTCCTGTCCCAAGGTTGTTTTATGGCATCCATAGACCTAAGGGATGCTTACCTTCATATTCCCATAGCCATACCATCGCAGAAACATTTAAGGTTTGCGGTCAGTATAGAGGGCTCAGTCATACATCTCCAGTTCCGAGCTCTCCCCTTCGGACTGTCCTCATCCCCGAGGATATTTACAAAAGTCCTGGCGGAAGCCCTAGCCCCCCTCAGGTTGGAGGGGATATCGATCGTCCCATACTTGGACGACCTTCTGATATTCTCCAACACAAGAGATCTATTAGAAAGGGATCTAGTGAGGACAAGGGGACACCTAGAGGGTCTCGGGTGGATCCTAAACAGGGAGAAATCAAATCTTATCCCCTCTCAGTCCCTAAAGTTCCTGGGGTATACCATAGACTCCAGACAGGAGAAGATCTTTCTCCCAGAGGAGAAGATAGAGAAACTACAGAATGCCGTAAAGAAGACGCAGACAAACCTGCAGATATCTGTCAGGTTTGCCATGTCAGTCCTAGGTCTCCTCACTGTATCTATCCCAGCAGTGCAATGGGCGCGTTTCCATGCAAGGGACCTCCAACAGACAATACTAAAAAATTGGTCCTATGGAGAGCCCCTGGAGAAACTAATCAGGATACCTCCTCAGATCCAGAGGAAGCTCTGGTGGTGGAGGAATCGCTCAAACCTCGACAGAGGTCTTCTTTGGTGCTTCCCCGTAGACAAAAGACTAACTACGGATGCCAGTTCCTGGGGATGGGGTGCTCACCCGGAGGGACAGATGGCCCAAGGGGACTGGACAGTCGAGGAAGCCAGGAGATCCTCCAATTGGAGGGAACTAAGGGCTATCCTTTTGGGGTCATGGGCCTTCGAAAGTGTAGTCCGGGGCCACCATATCCAGGTCCTATCAGACAACGCCACGGCGGTGTCTTACATAACAAGGCAGGGCGGCACAAGAAGCAGAGTCTTGCTGTCTCTGGCCGGTCAGATCCTGTCTTGGGCGGAAGACAATCTGAAATCGCTAACAGCAGTACATCTGAAGGGGGACCTGAATTATGTAGCAGACTGGCTGAGCAGGGAAAGAATCCTAGAGTCAGAATGGAGTCTGAGCCCAGAGGTGTTTCAAAAGCTGACAGAAAGGTGGGGGTCTCCGCAAATAGACTTGTTTGCTTCCCAGAAAAACAAGAAAGTGAAGGCTTTCTTTTCACTAAGCAGACAAGGCCAGTCAAAGGGCCTGGATGCGCTAGCACAACCGTGGGAGTTCCACCTGTGCTATGCGTTCCCCCCTTTCAGTTGATACAGAGGATGGCGGTGGAACCCCACTGGGTTCTTCCACTGCAGGAAGATCTCCTAACCCAGGGACCTCTTCAGCATCCAAACATAGAGCACCTCAATCTGACTGGTTGGCTACTGAGGAGCAAATCTTGAGAAAGAAGGGACTTTCAGACAAGCTAGTCTCTACGCTCCTAGACAGTCGCAAAGCGACTACTAGGGCGATCTACTTCAAAACGTGGAAGCGTTTTAATTCCTGGTGTCTGGAGAAGAAATTTCCACCCCAGGAAATTGCGTCGATCCTGGAGTTCCTCCATGACGGAATGGAGCTGGGGTTGGCAATCAGTACCCTGAAAGCCCAGGTGGCCGCTCTGTCGGTGTTTCTTGAGAGACGTTTATCTCAAGAGGCACTTATTATTAGATTTTTTAAAGCTCTGTCTAGAGCAAGACCAGTTCCTTTCAAGGTTTTCCCAAAATGGGACCTATCCCTAGTGTTACAGGGCCTGACCAAAGGACCCTTTGAACCACTGGAGGAGGTAACCATCAAGCTATGGTCACTTAAACTTGTTCTTTTAGTAGCTGTGACAACAGCCAGAAGGGTGAGCGAGCTGCAAGCCCTTTCTATAAAGGAACCTTTTTGCTTTATTTTTCCGGACAGGATAGTGTTAAAAACAGACCCAGGGTTTCTCCCGAAGGTGGCATCAGTTTTTCACAGAGAGCAGGAAATAATCCTCCCAACATTCTGTCCCTCACCATCTAGCCCTAAAGAGAGGGTCTTTCACAGTTTAGATGTGAGGAGGTGTCTCTTACATTATCTTGAAATCACAAAGGAGTTTAGAAAATCAAACTCCCTATTCATTTTGTTTTCAGGACCACGTAAGGGCTACGGGGCTTCTAAAAATACGATAGCTAGGTGGTTAAGAATGGCCATCAGTGAGGCCTATAAAGCATCGGCAGTTGATCCTCCCACTGGGGTAATCGCCCATTCCACACGTGCCGTAGCAACATCTTGGGCAGAAAGGGCAGGGGCATCCCCAAATCGGATCTGTAGAGCGGCAACGTGGACAAGCTTCTCCACCTTCACGCGCCACTACAGACTGGACCTGCTATCAGCAGCGGAACAATCATTTGGCAGAAAGGTTCTGCAGGCGGTGGTCCCACCCCAGAGTAAGTACTCTCTTATCATCTCCAGGTGCTGTCCTGAAAGACGAAGGGAGAAAACCTTAGTTAGACTTACCGGTAACGGTATTTCTACGAGTCTTTCAGGACAGCGCCGATGACCCACCCTAACTGTATATAAAATGTGGTGTTGTTACTATGTTCTGCTTATCTAATTTCAGCATGGCTGGAGGTACTCTACGAACAACTGAGGCCATGGTGGAAGTATCCGATCTTTAAAGAAAAACTGCAGTGTTTCCTGGGAAAGTGGGTGGAGCTGTGCTCTCTCCAGGTGCTGTCCTGAAAGACTCGTAGAAATACCGTTACCGGTAAGTCTAACTAAGGTTTTTTTTTACTAGTAATGGCGGCAATCACCGATTTTCATCGTGACTGCGACATTTTGGCGGACACATCAGACAATTTTGACACATTTTTGGGACCATTGGCATTAATACAGCGATCGATGCTATAAAATTGCATTGATTTCTGTAAAAATGTCACTGGCAGTGAAGGGGTTAAGTGTTCATAGGGGCGTGTTTCTAACTGTATGGGGGCGTGGCTGTGTGTGACACCACACTGATCGCTGCTCCCGATGACAGGGAGCAGACGATCAGTGTGCTGTCACTAGTCAGAACGGGGAGATGCTGTTTACATCAGCATCTCCGCGTTCTTGAGTTCCGTGACACGATCACAGGTATTCCCGTGGCAATCGAGTTGCCGCAGGACCAGCGACCACAGTCACGGAGCTCTCGGCAGGTGCGCACGGCGGGAAATTCAAAGTAACGCATGGGTACATTACTTTGCCCAGACGTGCCATTCTGCTGACGTATATGTACAGGAGCCGGTCGGAAACCGGTTAAGGAGTTCCTGTCACCTTCCCATGATGTCACATAGGGGGTTGCTATCCCTGTTGTGATAGCAATAAAGTTTAAATGGGGGGAAAAAAAAAACATTGTAAAAAGAACCCTGACCCCCACCCCTGGATACGCTCAAATGCAGACACGCATACAGGTCCTGTGTGCTTATGTTAACAGCGATTGCGCCACACATGTGAGGTATTGCTGCAAACATCAGTGACAGTGAGAGCAATAAATCTGGGGCCATAATTCCCGGTTAACTCTAAACTGATGATTTATTAAGCCTTTTAAACCAACGCTGTTGAAAAATTTTAAATACCACAGTATGTAAGGAGTTATATGTTTAATGATGTGAGTAACAAACTTATTGATCTGGAGGGACTGGAAGATTTCCACCAGCAGGGGGAACTTTGTGGGAACATTGAAAGGAGGTAAAGCTAACGACTCCCTGAAAGAGTCACTGAAATGTAAATTTTATAAAGACCCTGTGACACCCACCAGCGAAAAGTGAGTTGGTTCTGGTAATAATTTTAGAGGATTACAGATGAGGATGGTGAATGACTTAGTTTTCCTGATTATTTCATACTGTCCTGCCTTTTGCCATGAGTATGGAGGGATCCAAAGTAAGGATTCTACTGAGATCCGGCTTACCTCTGACCCAAATTGGAAGCAGCGGTTTGTTGTATTATGATAAGCCAAGAGTTGGAACTGATAGGTTGTCCTGATATTTGTTTGGTATGGAATAATATTTTCTGGTTTATGGTGAATTTTTAGTATGGCCTCATTTGAAGGTCAGTAGTTGTTTCTGAAGGGAACGTGGAGTGTATGGGATATAATTTTGATAAGGGGCATGCAAAAGGATTAAAGAGTTTAGCAAGGAGAGTCATTTTGAATGCAGTGATGCACTGCAAACAGCAGATTTGGTATTTTTCCACATTTCAGTAAGTAGGTTCCCCATGATTAAGCTCCAAGGAGCAGAGCGAAACACGTTGGCTGGGTGCGTGGCCTGGCTGAAGTCCGGGCTGAGGCTACCATTTGTCTCCTTTCATGCACATGGGTCTGCTTCATGATGTGTGGTTTATGGACCTTATCCTTTGACATTGCTGCAGCTTGGAGCTAGGACGAGCTCCCTGTCCCTGCCTGCACTCATAGCGGTCTAGGACTTTACCTCTCTACCTGAGCGGCACCTCAATTTTGTCTTTTTGGGTCAAAGTAAGTGGAATTGTCTTACTTATACTCAGCCAATGAGTCTGTTCTATTATCTAAGAGGAGGTAAGATAAACCCCAAAATATGATAGGTGGGTAGATTCCCAGTTGAAAGGGGAAATCCGTAGCTTTCATTAAAATAATATTCAGTGATCCTGCCATGAAGGTCCATAGCATTTCCTGGTCACAATTGTCTCCCAATTGAGCTCCCATTCTGTCACATGTTCTCTTGACGGAAAACTTCAAGTTGCCAAGCCGATGTTGCAGACATGCTTCACTATTGTCACCATCGCCACCCTGAGCAATAACATGCAGCCCACAATGGAGCATATGTACAGGGAATGGCTGAAAGACACTCGAGGAGATCAGCAGAGTGAAATGCCAAGTGGGTAGACTTTAATTCCTAGATGCATATCAAGGTTTACATTTCAGCATTGACGGTAGTGTACCTTTTTTTAAATCTAAATGTCATAATTCTTCTCAGTAAATCACTGAAGTTTCAGCACATCTTTTTCTCCAAGTACTGTGACTATGTCGGCTATTTTAAGCACCAGTGAGAAATGTGTAATGTTGAAGCAAACAATAAATCCTTATCTTCCAACTTTCCACTAATAATAAACATTTGAAGTGGAAACACACTATCCTTTCATGTAATGGGTATTTTTATGCCATGTTGGAAAGAAAAACAAAACTATGTAATGGTCCATGAACAGATTTCTTTTATGACATGAGCTCATTCGACAAAAAGTCCTGAAATGTTAAGTTTTATGTTCAGAAATTAGTTGGTAGGACTCAGTGGCGGTGCGTCCATTAAGGGCGTACAGGTGCCCCCCCCCTCTCTCCAGCCACCCCCCTCTATGTATCATGGATAGATTCATGCATAGCATGAATCTGTCCATGGCAGCCACTGCCACCCCTATTCAGGCACCCCGGCCCCTTTTCGGACGCCGGGCCCCTGAATTACAGCTAAAGGCTCTAATAGCCTTAAAAAAAAATGTGGACTCGTGGCGCAGAATATTCGCATTTCTAACACTCAACCACCTCTCAGCTAATCCGGAGGTGCGGATTTAATACCCGTCACCTGATTAGCTGAAGGCACAAGCGATCCCATTGGCCGCCTAGCAGAAGACAAGAAGAGACGCACAGAGGACACAGGAGCCGCTGCCTGACCCAGGCTACACAGCTCACCGCCATCACCCGCTGCCTGACCCGCCACCACGATGGGGTAAGTGCCGGACAGACACCGGGCGAGCGGGCAGATGTCATTTGGCTGCATATGATGGGCACAGTAAGGCTGCATATGATGGGCACAGTAAGGCTGCATTTGATGTTTTTGTTTTCAGAATTTTTTAGTTTGTTTGCAACCCCCCCCCCCCCCCCCCCCCCCAAAATATTTTGAGCACCAGCCGCCACTGGTAGGACTTCATCCGTTTAGAGCAGGGGGTCTCCAAACTTTCTAATCAAATGGCCAGTTTACTGTCCTTCAGATTTTGAGGGGGGCAGACTATGGCCAGTAGGAGTAGAAAATGCCCCATCATTGGTATTAGTGGGAGGAATATTGCCCAATTGTTGGTATTAGGGGAAGAAATGGTACCCCATCCTTGGTGTCAGTGGGAAGAATAGTGCCCCATTGTTGCGGTCAGTGGTAGGAATAATACCCTATTGTGAAAATAGAATAGGACTCATGAAGTGGGGCATGTCATTGCCATCATCCCTGATAAATGTGGATTTTGGTTACCTCATAATAAATGGGATTTTTAAGGCAATGTAGTCAACGACTTAAACAATATATAAAAAATAGAAAATTTATTCATGTATCAAAGTAATATAAAAAAAAAAAAAAAAAAAAAAAAAGAGAAAGCATATCACAACAAATATCTACAAAATAGTGGAAATGTGTTCAAAACACAGTAGCTGCATACATAACATACATCATATGTGAGTGGCCATTTCATACTACAATAAAAATACAATACAGAGGCATGAACAAACATTGGCTCTGGATGTACAGTAGTCTGAAAATCCAACGCGTTTCGAAATGTGCATATGTATGTAATTTCTTCCTCAGGGAAGCCACTCTTTCTACAAATAGAATATGACATTAGTGCACTGCAGCAGAAAAATTGAAAATGTAATTATAATGAAAATAATAATAATCTACCTATGTATCCGCTCAAAAGTTCCAAGGGCCGATGTGCATGTGCATAATACCCTATTGTTGGGGTCAATGACCGCAATCATACCTTGTATCAGTGGGAAGAATAGTGTCCCAAGTGCCTGATAAAGGCAAGCATCCGGCCCCTGGGCCACAGTTTGGAGACCACTGGTTTTAGATGAGTGGGTTATAAGGCAACAGTGATCAAAGGCAAGCAAACCAAATACAGATTTGTATAGTGTTTAAACTAGTAGTTATCCACACATCAGCTTTGTGTACATTTTTCTTTGCTTGTATCAGAATTTCCAAACCTTTTGCAATGAATGTCTTTAAATATACCATTTGTGTGTTTCCTGATTTTCTTTCACTGAAATTATGATGGTAATTATTATTGAAATTGTGCTAATTTTGAAATGATATTCAGCATTGCTATAGATTATGAAAAGATTGAATAGTAAAACAATAATTTAAGACATACTGCACTAACAAGATCAGAAACTTTCCACCTTAAAGTGGTTGTAAACCCTTACAAACCACTTTGACCTACAGGTAAGCCCAGATTACGGCTTACCTGTTGGTCCAAGAAATATCTCCTAAACCTACACGTTTAGGAGATATTTGACAAAAGACAGGCTCCGCTATCTACGGTGCATGCGCTATAGACAGCGGCGCGCAGGCATACTCGAGTGGCGGCTCCCATGCGCAGGAGTGACGTCATTGCGGCTCTGTCGAATGACAGCGCCGGAGCCGCGAGACCCACCAAGAAGATGGAGGCTCCGTACACAAGGGGACATCGGTGACTTCGCTGGCTCCTGTGTCAGGTAAGTGACACATAATGGACTACTATGCGATGCATAGTAGTCTATTATGCTTTACCTTTGCAGGGAAACAAAGAGGAAGTAAACCCATCAGGGTTTGGTAACTGAGCAGAGAGCTGGTAACTGTCAGCCTGACCCCCCCACCCTCCTCCCCGCACTCACTGGAGTGCTGGGCTGTGGAGAGTGGCTGGACCTTCCGGCTCGGGCTCTTAGCAGCTCACTGAGAGGCTGAGCCAGGTGCCAGTCCAGGCATGTGGGCGGATCCGGATCATATGGTCACAATCTTTCCCAAGCCTGGAACGGCTCTGTGACATCAACAGACAGCGGACTTCAGCCTGCTATCTGCTTAAAACAGGTCACAGGAGTGCAGAACGAGCTGAACTAAAGGGGGTTTTGAGGAGAAGTACAGCCAAACAAGCTATGGCTGTAGTTCTCCTTTTAAAGCGGAGTTCCACCCAAAAGTGGAACTTCCACTTGTTGTACTCCTCCCTCCCCTCCGGTGCCACAATTGGCACCTTTCGGGGGTGGGGTTGGGCAGGATACCGGTCTTTCACAGGCATCCTGTTCCCACTTCCGGGAGCCTCAGCCGTGGGTATTGACGTCACTGCCCGGTCTCTCTCCCTCCTTCCCCGGGCCGACTTTTCATTTTTGCAGCGGTGGGTGGACCTCCGCTTTTAATTACCTAATTTTGGCTTTGAAAAAAATTAAATTATCGGTGGGGGGGGCACACACTGTTCAGGTTTTCATAGTTTTCAATCAGAATATAAAAATGAAAAGATCTTCAAACTATTGCATGTGTGAATGCACCTGGTGAGATTATATCTAATTGTCTGATAGACAATGGGCATGAGAATATGGTGCTGTTCACACTGGCATTAGGAACAGGCATTTTGGCATATGTTTTTACTGCTCCCCGAACTCCTATCAAAGCACCTTACAATGGTTAATATGGACTGAAGACAGAGCTGTTCACATATGAAAAACATGTAGCATTTGCTTTGCTTCACATCACTGTGCTGCAAAAGTTAAGCTACATGTTGAGTCTGGGAGGCAGTTAAAGCTTGTGCACTCCTTCCATTAGTCTATGGTACCAGAACCGTCTTTATGGCAGTTTACTGACTATTACTGTAATAGTGGCCACACAAAATATCGATTTTTTTTTTTTTGGGCCCAATTTGGACATGATCACTAAGAGGTGTACTCATTTTGTGTGTTGAGTTATTTTAAGGGGACAGAAACACCTCGGCCTGCTGGGAGAGCCTATTTTTTTATTTTGGTGAGATCAGGTGATCGGGGTTCTGTGCCACTTGGATGGCTTTCTAGGTGGACATGTGTTGTGCCGCCCTGGGCTGCTAGGCCAGAGTCTGAGGCCTATCCCGGGGACATCTGGCTGCTAGGCTGCCTGAGGGCCTATCCAGAAGCAAGAGAGCAGCGTAGGGTTGTGACTGCGGCTTGCAGTCTAACCAGAAGTGACGGTTCTGCCGGCTAGAGAACCTGAAATGGTCGGAGGTAGGGGGGAAGCTGTCGCCACTAAGGGACCATCCACCTTATTACACGGGACCACCGTGAGTAGCTAAAAGAAGTACCAGACCAGTATTCTCACCAACCAGGGATGGTGAAGAATTGGGAATCTTCAGCAAGTGTCAAGCTGGGGACCCAGCCAGCAGAAGTGACGCTTGCAGAGCAGTCTTGTTTTCCAAGTCAGGGACCGAGCTGGCCAGTGGGGTGACTCTTGAGTATCTGTGAGTGCCAAGCTAGGGACCCAGGGACACGGGGGTGATGCTTGAGGAAGATACTCAGTGAGAAGATTGGAAGAGCTCAGGAGATCCAGTGGCAGTGGATCAGCGGGTCTAGGTAATAGACTGAGAGCTCAGTTGAGTGAAGGTCTAAACAAGGAGATTGTGGAGGAAGTGAAAGGATTCATTACAACCTTTCTTAGAAACTGTTCAAGATTGTTGCCATAGGAGACAGCGTGTCTACACATGCAGATAAGGTGTCTTGCTGGATGCCTTTCCCTGCATGGCTGTCTACCTATAGAAGTTTCGGGGTCTGCTAATTAACATCGCAACTACTAAAGAGTGACCTGGCCCTAACCCTCTATCCCACAGGAAGAGAAAATAAATCTCTTTGCATTCAAGAAGTGTCTGTCGCCTATTAATCTACCTTGCATTGCACCCACCATGCCGCGTAACCCACTCTACACAGAAGGATGTCGGCTGTCCCTAACTCTGGAGGTCACCATTAGGCCTGGAGAGGCCCAGGACTTGGCTACATTTACATTGTAGTAGAGCTGCCCCCCCACACGATCTTAACAACGCATTTTCTCAATTCTATGCTGAGAGCTCTCTGCTCAAGCCGACAGCTGTGAAAAAAACAGGCAGTCTGCCAAGTTTCACAACATTCCTCAGCCATGGGGCTATCTATAAACATTGTAATGTTTTGTTCTTTAGATCAAAGGAATGAACTTTGGCTCTTTAACCCCTTCACATCCCGCCCATGTACATATAACGCCCAGCAGGTGGATCTCCCATCCTGGGTGGGCGTCATGACGTCCTCCCATTCCCGGCCGCCTAGGGGGGCGCGCCTGCAGCGTCGCTTGGGACCCGGTGCGAGTGCCCGGCGGCCGCGATGTCCGCCGGGCACCCGAGATTGCCCGTTAAAACAACGGGACCGTGCGGGACCGTGGAGCTGTGTGTGTAAACACACAGCTCCACGTCCTATCAGTGGCTCATGTGTTCCCAGTACGGAGGAACACCGATCTCTCTCCTCCCCTCCCCCCACAGTTAGAATCACTACCTTAGGGAACATTTTAACCCCTGCAGCGCCCCCTGTGTTAACCCCTTCCCTGCTAGTCACATTTACACAGTAATCAATTTTATAGCAACGATCGCTATAAATGTGAATGGTCCCAAAAATGTGTCAAGTGTCCGAAGTGTCCGCCGCAATGTCGCAGTCACGAAAAAAAATCGCAGATCGCTACTAGTAAAAAAAAAAAAAATAATAAATCCCCTATTTTGTAGACGCTATAACTTTTGCGCAAACCGATCAATATATGCTTATTGCGATTTTATTTATTTATTTTTTTTATTTTTTTTTACCAAAAATATGTAGAATACGTATCGGCCTAAACTGAGTAAAAAAAAAAGTTTTTTAAAAAAAAAATGGGATATTTTATTATAGCAAAAAGTTATGTGTTTTTTTTCAAAAATGTCGCTTTTTTTGTTTATAAAAAAATAAAAACCGCAGGGTGATCAAATACCACCAAAAGCTCTATTTGTGGGAAAAAAAGGACGTCAGTTGGTTTGGGTGTAACGTCGCATGACCACACAATTGTTAAAGCAACGCAGTGCCGAATCGCAAAAAGTGCTCTGGTAAGGAAGGGTGTAAAATGGCCCGGTGCTGAAGCGGTTAAATGAGGACAGCTTAACACTTAAAAAATAAACCTTTTTCTGACACTTATTGATTTCAAGTTAAAATCATTATGTTTTGCTAGAAAATTACTTGGAACCCCCAAACATTATCTATTTATTTTTAGCAGAGACCCTAGAGAATAAAATGGAGGTTGTTGAAATATTTTATGTTGCACTGTATTTGCGCAGCGGTCTTTCAAATGCAATTTTTTTTTGTAAAAAAGTTTTTTTTTTGTAAACAGTAAGGTTAGCCCAATTTTTTTTTTGTATAATTTGAAAGATGATGTTGCGCCGCTAGAATCGTGATCGCTATTCTAAGAGCCCTTTCACACTGGGGCGGTGCGGGCGGCGGCGGTAAAGCGCTGCTTTACTGTTGTTTTAACAGCGCTATTAGGCCGCTAGCGGGGCGGTTTTAACCCCCGCTAGCGGCCGACAAAGGGTAAAATGACCCGCAAAGCACCGCTGCATACACCGCTCCTTCACTGCTCCAAAGATGCTGCTTGCAGGAGTTTTTTTTTTTAACGTCCTGCAAGCGTACCGCTCCAGTGTGAAAGCCCTCCGGCTTTCACACTGGAGAGACCGGAGCGGTTCTTTACAGGCGCTATTTTTAGTGCTGTAGCGCCTGTAAATCGCCTCAGTGTGAAAGGGGTCTAAGCAAAAAAATTATAATTCTAATTTTGGCCAGAATCGTGCAGCTCTAGTGTACACAAAGGGTAATTTCTTCAGTGTTGTCACAAGAAAAGATATAATAAAATATTTACAAAAATGTGAGGGAGTGTACCGTGTGTGTGTGTGTGTGTGTGTATGTGTGTGTGTGTGTGTGTATGATATACATGATGAGATTATATATATATATGTATATATATATATATACACATACACATATACACATATATATATATATATATATCTCTCATCATGTATATCATACACACACACACATAGTACACCCCCTCACATTTTTGTATATATTTTATTATATCTTTTCTTGTGACAACACTGAAGAAATGACACTTTGCTACAATGTAAAGTAGTGAGTATACAGCTTGTATAACAGTGTAAATTTGCTGTCCCCCTCAAAATAACACACACCCATTAGTGTCTAAACCGCTGGCAACAAAAGTGAGTACACCCCTAAGTGAAAATGTCCAAATTAGGACCAATTGGCTATTTTCCCTCCCCGGTGTCATGTGACTCGTTAGTGTTACAAGCTTTCTCATACTGGTTACTGGAAGTTCAGCATGGCACCTCATGGCAAAGAACTCTCTGAGGATCTGAAAAAATGAATTGTTGCTCAACATAAAGATGCAAAGAAGAATGGGCAAAAATGTCACTCTCTAGATGTGCAAAGCTGGTCGAGACATCCCCAAAAAGACTTGCAGCTGTAATTGCAGTGAAAGGTGGTACTACAAAGTACTACAAACCATACACACTTTTCAGATATTTATTTGTAAAAAAATTTGAAAACCATTTATCATTTTCCTTCCACTTCACAATTATGTGTCACTTTGTGTTGGTCTATTACATAAAATCCCAGTAGAATACATTTACGATTTTGGTTGTAACATGACAAAATGTGGAAATTTTTTAAGGGCTATGAATACTTTTCCTGACAGACTCCATGGCAGCCAACGTATGGGTTAATCCCGCCTCTCCTACCTCATAGGACCCCACTCCCATAAATCTTTGCTCCCAGCTAGGTACCGTGTTCCTTTTTTGTCCTCCTCCTTAGGACTAAAGAGGTAGTTCTTACCTTAAGGAGTAGTGATCCAGTCCTGGCGTTCCCCTTGCGTTGGCGGTGAAGAGATGGCGGTTTTGGAGTCCAGTTGCCCAGCTATTAGCAGGGTGGACACGGGTGATGTTGTGGTGCCTGAAGAGCTTACTATCCAGTCATTGACTGGCAAGCGGCAATTTGGCCATTCGTCCTCGCTATTAGCAGGAGGCCTTCCATTTGATGCCCGGTCGTGCCCGCCTGTGAACGGCGCTTGGAGGGTCAGGTCGGATCGCTTCGTCATACTGGATGGGTATCGTATGCTTTTATCATATTCCATGGCAGCCGGTGTTTATTCTGTGTGTTTGTTTCCTGTTTGTCCTCAGTATGGCGGCTGGAGCGCATTTGCGTTCCAGTCCGCCGCTGTTCGTCCCTACGGCGCATGCGCACGGCCCTGAGCCAGAGTGAGGCTTGGCTCGCGCATGCGCAGTCCGGGCGGAACGGCGGTGGCCGCGCATGCGCGCGGACGTCGTAAGGCGGCGCACGACGACGCTCGGAGCGCCGTGACGTCATCCAGGGCGGCAGATTCAAATAGCTGTCAGAGACAGCTATGCCCTGGCTTCTGAGAGGAATCTGCAAACGCTGGTTTTCTTGCTCATATAGCGGTTTCTGTGGAAGGTAGGCTGAACACCCCTTTGTCTTATGCAGCAATATGTTACTTGCCTAGGCTATTGTGGGATGTTTATATATTATGTCTTGCCTGCAGTCTCTGCTGTTTTTTGCCATTGCCATGGATGTGTCGTCGCCGCCTAGTGGTCAGCCCTTATGCCGCAGGTAGGACGGAATTTTTTTCCTCTACCTGTTTTGCAGGGGTTGTCAGGGTTATTGGGGAATTATAAAATATTTTGTTTCCTGTTTTTTTCTCAGCCCTTCTAGGTCCGATCATCATCCAGTAGCACGTGAAGAGAAATCCAGGTCACAACGTGACCAATCAAAGTCAAGATCTTCTTCTAAACATCACACGGACAGATCAAGGTCCGGATCTAAACATGATTCCCGCCGCCATTCCGGTCGCACGGAGAAAAAAGCCTGCTGGGGTGTAGGGCTTATGTCCCGGAGGACAGATCTCTCTGCGAAGCATGCTACTTTAGAGCTGCGAAAGAGAGAGGTGCAGGTGACCAGCAGGTGGAAGCACTGGTCAGGAAGGTTGTGCAAGAATCTCTGAGCAGAACAGAGTCAGCCAACATAACCATTTCCCCTTCAGCACCGGCCTCAACTGCGGATGCAGTCGAACTTGAGGTTCCGGGTCCCTCTCATGACTATCTCTCGTCAAATGGATCCTCAGATGAGGAGGTCGAGGTGGATGAATATGGAGCGGGGTTCGACTTCTCTCAAGTCCCTCATTTGGTCAGGGCAGTTAAAGATGCGCTAAAATGGGAAGACCCAATAGAGATGCCCTCCAAACAAAAGAAGTATTTTAAACATCTGAAAAAAGAGCGCCCGAATTTCCCTTTCCTAAGTGAGCTTGGTGAAATCATATCTGATGAATGGGGAAAGGTTGAAAGAAAGAACTCTTTAATCACCAAAGTGGCAAAAATGTACCCATTCAAGAGCGAGGAGGTGAAATATCTGGATTCAGCCCCCCTCATTGATGCGGCGCTCATGAGATTGGTGAGACATGTCACGCTTCCACTGGAAGATACAGTGTCATTCAGAGATGGTTTGGAAAGGAAGATCGACACTGATCTCAAACGGATATATATTACTGCAGGGATGGCCTGCAAACCGGCCTTAGCTCTTGCGGCTTTGTCGAAAGCCATGGAATCATGGACAGATGATGTAGGTGCAACCCTGGGAAGTATATCCGATGACGTGGTCAGGAATTCCCCAGTGCACGAATTGAGGATGGCATCGGCTTTTCTGGGTGAGGCATCCCTGGACATTATCCGGTTGGTATCGCGTGTCATGCTATCCTCGGTCACAGCTAAACGGGCCCTGTGGTTGCGTCCATGGGTGGCGGATCCGGCCTCCAAACAGGCATGGTGCAAGATTCCCTTTGAGGGTTCCTCCCTCTTTGGGAACAAGCTGGACTCGGCCATCACACGCGCTACCGGGGGTAAGTCAGGTTTCCTACCCCAGGATCGTCGTATCTTGAGCCAGAGAAGAGCTCAACCTAGACATGATCAGGAGCGTGCTAGAGACGCACGTCGTTACAGACCTGGCAGGGACTTCAGGAAAAACTGGCGAAGAAATCAACCTTCAGGACAGAAGTCCACAAAAACCACACCCTCTGGGGGTCGGGATACGACTAAGTCCTTTTGATATGGAGCCTGTCCAGGTGGAGCAGGTAGGAGCACGATTACTCCGTTTCCAGCACGTCTGGGCAGCCTCGGTCCAAGATTTCTGGACAGTCAAAACTATTTCTACAGGTCATACCTGGACTTTCACCAACCCACCTACACACCGCTTTATTCCCACAGTTCTTCCACAGTCAGAAGAAAAGAGAGAAATTCTATTATCCTACACGGACTCTCTGATATCTCAAGGGGCCGTCATTCCGGTGCCAGTAGAAGAAAAATTCCAGGGAATATATTCTCCTCTCTTCATGGTTCTCAAAAAGAACGGGTCATGGAGGCCAGTCATCGACCTAACGTACTTGAACTCCTTCATCCAGAAGGAGAGGTTCAAGATGGAGACCCTCTTGACCATAAGTCAAACGATTCAGCCAGGGGATTGGATGGTCTCAGTAGACCTGAAGGATGCGTATTTTCATGTTCCAATCGCGAAGAATTTTCAGCAATACCTCAGGTTCGCAGTGGAGCAGAGACATCTCCAGTTCACCTGTCTTCCTTTCGGGCTGACAACATCGCCTCGAGTGTTCTCAAAGGTACTACTGGCAGTGGTAGCCCTAATCAGGGTCAAAGGTGTCCGGTTACACCACTACCTGGACGATCTACTCCTGCTTTCGCAGGACAGAGACCAGCTTCGTTTACATCGGGACCAAGTCATCTCGGTCTTGACGGAGTTCGGCTGGTTGTTGAACAGGGAGAAGAGTCAGTTGGATCCGACCCAGTCCCTGATATTCCTAGGGGCGCAGTTCGACACGGTAAAGAGTACCATCTCCTTACCCATGGAGAAGATCCCAGTAATTCAAGACAGGATTCGGCTCGCCCTGACATGTCCTCGCCTCAGGGCTTCAGATTGCCTCAGAGTTATCGGCACCATGGTGGCCACAGCTCCCATGGTAAAATGGGCACAGTGGAGGATGCGACCCTTTCAAAAGGGTTTTCTTCAACAATGGATCCCAGAGTCACAAGATCACTTTGTCAGGATGACCCCGTCCATGAGGGAGTGTCTTCCATGGTGGCTTCATCAGGAGAATCTCCTCAAGTGCCACTCTATTGCACCAATCTCCTGGATTGTGGTAACGACGGATGCCAGCAACAGCGGCTGGGGAGCCCTCTGTCTATCAGAAGTAGCCCAGGGGAAATGGGACTTCCCATCTCAAGGGGTGGTGTCAAATGTCTTGGAGCTCCGAGCTGCCTTTCAAGCTCTTCAAGCCTTCCGTCACCTGATTTCAGGAGCTTCGGTTCTGTTGAGGTTGGACAACACGACTGCGGTAGCCTACATCAAGAGACAAGGGGTTACTCGCAGTCTAGATCTACTAGAGGAGGTCAGTCCGATTATGGCTTGGGCCCAGGCGAATTTGTCGAATCTGACGGCTGTTTACCTCCCCGGAGTCCAGAATGTCCAGGCGGACTTCCTCTCAAGAGTAGCATTGGACAACAACGAGTGGTCCCTCCATGTAGAAGTGTTCAATTGGATTCTGTCTCTAGGAGTAACACCAGAAGTGGACCTCTTTGCATCACCCTGCAATGCGAAACTCGAGAAGAATTACACGAGGAATCGTTGTCCCCAAGCTTATGGGATAGATGCGTTGACGGACCAGTGGAGGTTTCTCAAGGCGTATGCCTTTCCCCCAGTACCGGTCATTCTCCGTTTTCTGTCAAGGACTCCGCTGGGAAGAAGCCGAAATAATAGCGGTAATTCCATATTGGCCAACAGGCCATGGTTTCCTCTCCTGACGCAGCACCCTTGTCAATGGACCCAGGCCAGATCTCCTGCTACAGGAGCATCGCTTCACCCATGTCCATCCATCTCCACCTGATGGTCTGGTGGTTGAAAGGGAAAGGTTGACAGCCTTAAGGTCCTAACTATGAATACTTTTTCAAGGCACGGGGTGTGTGTGTGTGTGTGTGTGTGTGTGTGTGTATGTATCGGACATGTATATCGTCAGGCAATTCTTTAAAGTCAAAGGAGGCCAAGATTCTCCAAGTGGGATCTTCCCCTCGTTTTGGATATGTATATGTGCACATCTGCCAAAAGGGTATCACACACACAAATCCCAAAGTGACGTCCGTCTTTCAAATCAAGAAATAGTTCTCCCACACATTTGGAGTCCAGAGGCGGTGACAGCACACTCGACTAGAAGTGTTTCGACGTCTTGGGCAGCTTCCCGTCATGTGTCTGCGGAAGTGACAGTTGGCTTTCATACAGAATACACAAGCTCTTGAACACTGATCATTTTAGGCTTAAAGTGCTCCTAAAGTGAATATTTTTTCCTTGTTACCAACTGGAGCTGAATAATCCATAATTTCAGAATATTTTTAGTCACTTCTTTTTTTTTTCTTTTCATGTTATGCAAGTCAGCTCAGCGATGACCGCAAATGGCTTCAGAGTGTCAAAATGAATTACATTCCTACTACCCTAAATCTGGCACTAGATGTCGCCAGTGGGCTTATATAGAAAAAATACAGATATTGGTTTAAGTTGGAAGTAGACATCTCAGCTGAAAGAGTAATGGAGGGATAATAGAATGTTCACCCAGATAGCAATCTTCTGTTTGCTTTTAGAATCCACAGTAAATAGTAATTTGTGGAACCGAAGCTTGAATACAGTGAAAGTCCACTTCTACAGAAAAGAGTTATGCTTTCACAAAGCGATCATAAGAATAGGTTTTACAATTGTAATCTCTCTTTCTAAACACTCAAGTTCAAATGCTACATGTCTGCACGTGTACAAGAAGATTGACACCCTGTCACCATTCATATCATATTCACCTGTTCTCTTGTAGGTGGTATGGGACTTGGCACATTTGACCATCCACGATGGTCATTTACTCCCTTTTTAATGTCTGTAGCATAGGACCAGTCACTTGGGAATCTATTTTTATTTGTTTGCCCCTTTGAAAGGTTTAGGCTGTGGAGGAATGACAATAAGACAACCTTTCCTAACACTTTTTATCCTGGAGAAACCCTTTGAAATAATTTTGCATTTTCAGGGAACCCTTGCTTGAATTAATTCTACATTTCATGATGAAATAGCATGACCAGTAAGCTGTTGAAAGTTTAAAATTGAATAATAGGCAAAAAAGATACCTAGAGTATTGAACACCCACAGCCAATTATTTTACAACACTCCCTTGCTCTTATATGTCAATAATAATCATGAAAAATGGACAATAGTAATGGCCATATAAGAAATGCAGACTGTGAAAATTGTAGTGTCCCCTAATACTAAGTGTCAGTTTTTGTCATTGAAGAAATGCAAATCTTACATTGGTGGTCAGAAAATAAATGCCCCCCCCCCCCTTTACATTTTGTTAGTAGAGAAATGCCCTCTTACATTGGTGGTCAGAGAAATGCCCTCTTACATTGGAGGTTAAATGCCCCCCGTTTTTATATTAATGAACAGTAGAGAAATGCCCTTTACATTGGTGGTCACAGGAATCATGCCCCCTTACACTAGTGACCAGTAGAGAAATGCCCCTTGTATTGATGGTCAGTGGAGAAATGGCCCCATAAATTGGTGGTCAGTGGAGAAACGCCTCTTTACATTGGGGGAGAGTGGAAAAACATTCTTCTTGCACTGGTGATCACGGTGGTGAGTTGGGCCCGCTTCCATCGGTGAGTCGGAGAACGAATCCGCTGGCCCCGGATGTTTACCATAGAGAATTCCGGGGGACCAGATGGTCGCGGGAGTCTCTATGATCGTTTGGAGGCCGGGCGCAATGTTATGACCTCACGCCCGGCCTCTGCATTCAAACAAATGGCGTCGCCTAGAGATCGTTTATTTTTTGGGATTTTAGGCTTCCCAGTCTAGAGGAGAGATGTGGGGTCTTATTGACCCCATATCTCACTGTAAAGAGGACCGATCATGCCATATTCCTATTACAAGTTTACATTCCTTGTAATAGAAATAAAAGTGATCAAAATAATTTTTTTTAAAACGTGTCAAACTAAAAATAAAAAAGTAAAATTTAACAATAAAAAAAAAAGGGGGGTAAATCGCCCCTGTCCCTGTGTGCTTGTCCCACAAACATATGAAAACAGTGTTCAAACCACACATCTGTGGTATCGCCATGAACGTTAGAGCGAGAGCAATAATTCCTCCTCTGTAGCTCAAAATATGTAACCATTAAAAAATTTTAAAACGTCGCCTATGGGGGTTTTTAGGTACCGAAGTTTGGCACCATTCCGCAAGCTTGTGTGATTTTGAAGCGTGACATGTTGGGTATCTATTTACTCTGCGTGACTTCATCTTTCACATTATGCAAAAAAATGGGCTAACTTTTTAATATATGTATTTTTTTTTTGTTTTTGTTAAAGCATTTTTTCCCCCCAAAAAAACGTGTTTGAAAAATTGTTGTGCAAATACCGTGAGAGATCAAAAGTTGCAATGACCGTCATTGTATTCTCTAGGGTCTTTGCTAAAAACAACATATATAATGTTTGGGGGTTCTATGTAATTTTCTAGAAAAAAAAATGATGAATTTTACATGTAGGAGAGAAATGTTAGAATTGGCCTGGATGGCAAGTGGTTAAAATAGTGTGTATTACCATAGAGTAACAAGCCAGATTCAAATCCTTATTCTTCAACCGTCAGTTTCCTGGGCAGGCTTATTTGCATTTGTGATGTTCTGTCCTGTTTTAATCCACCAGATTCTTTTATTATTTTCATTTTTTTTTTGCTCAGATACATTAAAGTGGAACTAAATCCAGAGCCTCACCTGCCATGAACATTAAAAAAAATAAAAAAATTATAAAAATAAAAAAGCAAGCTTTGAGGGTCGTAGCTCGGCGACCTGAGGTCAGAGACCCCAAATTTGGGGATAGTTAGCCTAAGTCCTACCCCACCACTGGGCTCCTATGACCTATGGTTCCGGAGATACGGAGCTCCTTCCGCAGCCTGCCAGAAGATACATACAGAGTGGCCAGTTTAAATACAAGCTGGCACACGCTGTTTGCAGCAGACTGAGGATGAGGTCACAGTGCCTCTCCTCACTTCTTGTCAGAGACACTGAGCTCGATGGACAGCTTGGAGTCTTGAACCAATGGTAAAGTAACCATCAGCTCCAGCTGTCCAATAAAAATGCTGCAGTGGAGGCACGCCTCTCACTGCAGTGTCAAAGAAGGGGAATGTGTCTAAAAGACAAATGCTCCTTTCCAGCCCAGCCCTCTTAACTAGAAGGAAATAACGTGTTTATGGGTAAGATTTACCCACAATCCCATGTTTTTTCTCACACACTTAAGAGGGAGAAGGAGAGTCCGCTGCTGCTGAAAAGGTACTGTTATAATCAAGCTAAATTGTAAATTATGCTACGTGTTATTTTTTTTTCTATACTATGAAAGATGTTGCGCCAAGTAAATAGATACCTAACATGTCATGCTTTAAATTTGCGCACACTCGTGGAATGGCGCATAACTTCAGTACTTAACAATCTCCATAGGCGACCTCCCTTTTTTTTTATTTTATTTTTTTTACAGATTACATGTTTAGAGTTAGAGGATATCCAGTGCTATAATTATTGCTCACGCTCGAACGATCGCGGCGTATGTAACGTGTATATCTGGCTCTGATACTAGCCAGTGCCTCACCAGCCACTGACCTCACCACACGTCCCTGGACCTTATGGACCGTTGGAGAGGAGGGTTAAGCACTGCTGACTTTTTAGTTCCGCTTTTAAACATCAAGGACATGGTTATTTAGTACCCTTTTTTTGCACCTCTGAGAATACTTCAGTGGTTACCGAACAAAACAAAAAAATACAACCATGAGCTGTACAAATGTATGGATTCTAATTAATGTACTAATATTCAGAATGAAAATTTGACGAATCCAAGTTCTTGTTGTGATGAACACATTTGAGTCTTGGGCACAAATCATAGAATCATATATTAAAGATTGTGTATTCTGCGACTTACTGTGATGTGGAAGGTTTTCTGATCCAGCTAATGAGCTGTCACCATGAATCCTGTCTTCCAAGAACGAGATTCTGCCTGCTTAGAGATATTACATACACATCCTTCTCTGTGAGATAGAACACATTAACCGAACACACGAGGGACTGGATTATTGCTTGTTAACCATGACATTTCATGTGTTGGTGATTATTACTTAATTTGACTGATAAATGAAATTCATACTGCCTAAATGAATAGAAATTTAATTTCTGAAACATAATTGGCTGGTTTAATATCTGGCCCAGGTTTGGCTTAAAGAGATCTGTGCCAAATCAACACTTTCTGTCCTCCAATTTTGGGTAAATTGGAGGACTTGCGTGGCCAGGTGGACAATGCAACAAAATGGAGAGTTACCACCTTTTTGGAGCCATTTGATTCTAACATGGTTTCCTAAAGGCACAGTTTGCTTAAATAATCTTATAATGTTTCCTGTTGAAAATAATGGCAATACTTCTTGGTTGCCTGTGCCCCTACCCTTTCCCATGAGGCCATATTAAGGTATTACTTGGACTATCTGTTTTATACTATGGCAAATATGGAGAATCATGACTTCTTCATTTGACTATATCAGATCAGTGACACTTTAATCGAAATGAGAATTCTAGTTCACAGAGGTGCTTCAGCTTTCCAGAAACCATGCAAGACTGAAATAGTTTTTGGGTAGAGTTGGTGTCTATATTGGGACTAACCAGTTCCAGAATTCCACGTTTAACGTCCATAAATTGAACAATGATTGGGTAATATTTTAGGAGAATTTGGTTGGTAGCTGTATGTGCTGGATAACTGAGTGTTCTATAGTAGATTTACTTTTTCTACCTTTTCAAGTTGCAAGCCCATATATAAGTAATGCAATCTCGGTATTCCATTTTTGGGACCCTAGTTGTCATTCTGCATTACATTTCTTAACAGAACCTTATCAAGGAAATATAATAAAAGGATCATTTCTAACAACCTGGAGGTCTCAAAACTTAACGTTGAGCAAGTCTTTTCTGCAGGTCTTATATTCTATAGAGACCAGGGCCTTTTTTTTTTTTTTTTATTTGGGTCTACAGCATCACCCACAGTTGAAGTTGAGTATTGCAGAACAGCTAAAGAATGAAAGGGTTGTTGGATGACAGGTACTATAGACCCTTGGACAGGTGTCTGTTGTTCTTTATAGGACGGGAGACTACAAAAGAGATCTCAATTTTTTTACATAGATATTATTATAGTGAACCTACATTATAATACTAAATTCTAAAATAACCTCTCTAGCAAAAAACTGACAACATATCACGTTCCATTTTCATCACACTATTTGCTTCTATCACCATCGGCAATACAAATGAAGTGGCAGTGCCAATTTTTGCAAAAGGTGAGCACCAAAGGCATGTCCACTCTGCCCATGTGAAGTTCCTGGACTTGATGGTAGGTCATCCAAGCACTAGGCAATGCATTGTGGGATGTCCAGCTATGGGTATATATCTGCTTCCTTCAGTAGAATTGGTGAGAATTCTAGGCAGCTCTGGGCTCACTTAAAGATAAAAGAATCTTACAAAAATGAATAGGTGTCCACAACTTGTTTTGTCAGCTATTTGCTGATTCAGTTACTTTAACTACTTCAGCCCCTGAAGGATTTAACTCCCCTTAATGACCAGGCCATATTTTGCGATACGGCACTGCGTCACTTTACCTGACAATTGCACGGTCATGCAACATTGTACACAAACAAGATTTATGTCCTTTTTTCCCCACAAATCGAGATTTTTTTTGGTGGTATTTGATCACCTGTGCGTTTTTTTTATTTTTTGCACTATAAACAAAAAAAAGACTGCCAATTTTGAAAAAAAAAAATAAATAAATTTTTTTTATTTTTTGTTTGCTATAATATCCCAAAAAATAAAATGTGTATATAAAAATATTTTTTTTCATCAGTTTAGGCCAATATGTATTCTAAAATCGCAATAAGCGTATATTGTAAAAGTTTTATAGCGTCTACAAAATGGGGGATATTTTCATGGCATTTTTTATTATACATTTTTTTTTTGCTAGTAATGGCAGTGATCAGCGATTTTTAGCGGGCCTGCTTCACTTTTGACACTTATTATTTTTTGGGATCGGTGACATTTACACAGTGATCAGAGCTAAAAATAGCCACTGATTACTGTATAAATTACACTGGCAGGGAAGAGGTTAACACTAGGGAGCGATCAAGGGGTTAAATGTGTTCCCTGGGAGGTATTTCTAACTGTGGGGGGAGTGGACTGACTGGGAGTAGAGAGATCGCTGTTCCTGATCACTCGGAACAGACGATCTCTCTACTCCCCTGTCCGATCGGGGATCTGTTTGTTTACCTTGACAGATCCCCATTCTGGCTCTCTGTGGAGCGATCGTGGATGGCCGGCGGATATCGCGGCCAAGCGCATCGGCCCATGGCGTCATGCTATGGGTGCACGCCTGCTATTGCTCTTATAACGGACACCGTACACTAACGGCGATTTGCGTAGCCATGCCAACCTGCCGCAATATAATGACAGCTGGTCAGCAAGCGGTTAATATTTTTACAAAAAGACACAGCACTGGGAAGTCTCTGCAAACATCCATAAGGATAGCAAAGTGGTTAGCATCTCCTCCTCCTAGCAGCACTAGGGTCGCCGGTTCAAATCCCAACCCCCAACATTACCTGCCTGGAGTTTGTATGTTCTCCTTGTGTGTGGGATTTCTCTTGGTACTCCGGTTTCCTCCCACACGCCAAAAGACATGTTAGTAGGGTAATTGGATCCTGTCTAAATTGGCCCTAGTATGTGTATGAATGTGAGTTGGGTACCTTAGATTGTATATTCCTTAAGGGCAGGGACCCATGTGAATGTACAATATATATGTAAAAGTGCAGTGTGAATTGATGGTGTTATAGAAGTACCTGTAATTTAATAAAATAAATACAGTCAATGCAAAAAGGGAAAGGTTGGCGCCATGAAAATTTGCTTAATACCTAAAATATATTTGCCTATTCCACTGCCTGCCTCACCAAATGCGGCTCTATCCTCCTGCGAAGACTGCTGAGAACTGACACTTCTGGCAGTGTCAGTCTCCTGTGATTCCTCCTGCTGACCTCTGTTATTATTGTAACCTAATATGTCCTTGTAGTTGCCAAAATGAACCAATGAGCACTGAGGAGGACACAGGAGAGACACTCCCAGAAGTTTCAGTTTCCCAGCAGACTTCAGGGGGCAATTCCATAGTGGTTGGCGGCATGAGCAGCGGGATAAGTACGTATATACTCTGATCTTTTGCAAGTTTATCTTTGGAATGTCTTCCTCCATGTCAGGGAGTCAGAGGTCTCCTGCAGTTTGAGAATTGCACACCTATGAACTGCAGACCTCAAACTGCACATTTAGATGATGGGAGACTGTATGCTATATCAAACATTTGATAGGCCATCAACAGTCAGCCTTCAGGTGACCTCTGACCCTCTGTTTTCCCTCGCAGTGTCGCCTCCCATATTTCCATTTTTACCAGCTCACAGCATATATGTGTACTGCTAAATTTCAAGTGCGCTTTAGTTTTGGGTCTGGGAAATTCTTGTACCAATCGTCTTGTTTTTTTTTTTTTTTTTTTTTTTTTTGACAGTAAGATCATTTTCTCTTTCTGTAATGTAAAAGTGACAGTTAAACAAGGCAAAGGGCTCTGACACTCCGTGGCTTTCAGTATGGTCTCATCAGCAACACAGATTAATCTCACAGGCTTTATACTTGTGTAATTGACAGTTCCATTAACATGTACTGATATCTTGTTTTATTTTTCCAAAGCTGTGGATGAGCCTTGTAATTTATTCAGAGCGCCTCCTCGAAACGAAGTCCATTATTCAGTGCGCTTGGTTTTAAAACTAGATTAAATGAGTGTGCCTATTAGCAGAGATTAGTGCTGCAGCTGGAAGATTACTCTGATTGTCAGCATGAGTTCCTGTGTTAGAAAGGCGATAAGGAAAGGTCCCAGACTCGCTGTGCTGGGTTAAACTAGGGCAGTGAGTGGATGTTAAATATTAAATTACTGCTGGTTCCACATCCATTGCCAGTCTCACATCCTTGGAGTAAACTTCAAATGGATAGGCACTTCCCTTACAGTAATACCAAAACTTTTTTTCTTGATTTTAAAATAGAATTGTAGGCAAAACTTTTTTTTCTTTTTGGATAGAGCATTTTTTACATCATCTGTGTCCTATTGCAGAGATTTCCCTTCACTTCCTGTCCCATAACCAAACAGGAAGTGAGTGCAAATCCCTGCAAATTAGGGGAGTTCCTTGGGGACCCCCAGGTCACCCAGAACTAGTGTCCCCATTGGAATATTTCCCTGCTATTACTTTTCTGGGGACAACCCAAAATATGGAATTTTTCTTTTACTTTCACTTTTAATGATAGTGGTAAACAGGACAAATGGAGAGGGTGACTCTTCTTAAGGGGGGGCATAGACAGCATTAAGGCTTGATTCACACTAATGCGTATTTCGATGCATTTTGCAGAAATGCAGGGACATTTTTTAACATGGGTTCCTATGGAACATGTTCACATGAATGCATGTTTGTGCCTCTGCATTTTTGGAAAGGGTCGGACTTTTTTTCATGAAAATGCAGCGTTTTGCATGTAATAAAAGTCAATGGACCTGCATCCAAAACGCAAGTACAGCGTTTTTACCGCATTTTTACTGTGATTTTGCCACGTCTTGCGTTTTTTTTTTTTTTTTACACTGTATATAGCTGGTTACCAAGCAACCACAGTGTAAACAAAAAATGCAAAACACGGTAAAAACGCATGTCCAAAAACGCACTGCAAAAACGCTCAAAAGCAACATGCATAGATGTAAATCAAGCCTAAAACCTGGCAGGTGTTGTAATCCCTCTGCACTCTATCAGAAACCAAAAAAATTAAGTTTTGCCTTTTTAAATATACTTTAAGAGTGGTGAGGCCTTAGAACCTGTCAGGTTTATATTGCTATAAATAAGTAAATAACTGCTGCGCTTATAAACACACTTGAAATAAAATTAGCAAATAAACAGCAGCTAGCACAATATTTAAGAAAATTACAATAAAAAAGTTGTATGGGTGAGGTGCAGCGCTTAAACAATAAGTCCACAGGAAACAAATCCAGAGACAATGTTCAACACACTTCACTAGATGGTTAACAGAGGAAGAAACCATCACCGGCACCCAATCACACAGCCGATTACCCTCCTTAGTGGACCCTCATTACAAAGGCCACATAAGCATTTGAATAGTAAAGGAAACCCTTTGAATTCCATACATCTGGGTCAGGGACAGCAAGCCGGAATATAGATGCAACAACCCCCATTTTCAGATTTTTCAAGACGCTTCAGCAATGGTCTCCACATATTATTCCATCCCATGTGATTATAGAGAAATAGACCTCATGGTGCAGTATATCAAGCAGCGTTTAATAAATGTAAAAAGGAGATTACCTCACATGCTCCAAAATAAAAACACAATTGTTTCTCAAAACATTCAGCAATCCCCACCAGCAAGATGGCTGCCGCGTCCCAGCATACACCAGCGTCGCGTCGCTGACTCCTCCCTAAGTCGTTTCGTCATAGAATCACATCGTCAGGGGCGTGGCTAGACAGACGCTCTATTGCCTTATATATGCGGGACAAGCTATGAAAATGGCGGAAATAGGCTGCGTTCCAATCGCTGGAAGTAATAAGTACAATCCCGGCCAATAGACAGCAGCATTAAATCTAAAAAAATGCATTTCACAGCAAAAACAAATTCAATAGTTAAATCCATCATAAGAATCTACTAAATAGACTCTCTTGAATCAATAATGGACAGTTAAACCCTAGATTAAATATAATAATAAAAAATATGTCACAAAAACGTAATGCTTGGACATAGCACAATCTTGTGGTCAAAGTGGATAATACATTGTAATTACCGGTACATAGATAACAAATCTAACTAAGATACTAATGTTTATAAACCATAATGATTCACAAAAATTTACATAATTAAGATGAAATATAAAAAGTTTAAACTACATAGTTCCAATTCCACAAAATACTAAAACAGACCCAAGCAAAGAGGCCAAAGGACACCATTAATTAATTATCCATTGCTGATAAATGCATTTACATCCCACTCAATATTCATACCATGGGGCTATATGTCTTGGCCTTGTAAATCCATTGAGTTTCTAATTGAGAAACCCCTCTGGTCATATGGCTTCCCCTCCAATTCCCATTGAACTTTATCAATACCCAAAAACACAGTCCCCTTTAAATTCCGATTTATGGTGGGTAGCATAATGGTGTAAGGTCCCTTTCACACTGGGGCGGTTTGCAGGCGCTATTGCGCTAATAATAGCGCCTGCAAACCGACCCGAAACAGCTGTTGCTGTGTCTTCAGTGTGAAAGCCGAGGGCTTTCACACTGAAGCGGTGCGCTTGCAGGATGCTGGAAAATGTCCTGCAAGCCGCATCTTTGGCTCGCTATAGGAGCGGTATATTTACCGCTCCTATAGCGCCCGTTCCCATTGGAAACAATGGGGCAGCGCTCCGAACCCGCCCGCAAAACGCCGCTGCAGCAGCGGTTTGCGGGCGGTATTGACCCTTTTTCGGCCGCTCGCGGGGGTAAAACCACCCCGCGAGCGGCAGCAATGCGCCGCTAAAACGCCGGTAAAGCGGCGCTAAATATAGCGCCACTTTACCGCCAGCGCTCCCACCGCTCCGGTGTGAAAGTAGCCTTAGAG
This sequence comes from Lithobates sylvaticus, assembly GCA_028564925.1. Lineage (NCBI taxonomy): Eukaryota > Metazoa > Chordata > Amphibia > Anura > Ranidae > Lithobates > Lithobates sylvaticus. The sequence goes on from CM053032.1 coordinate 60,277,236, forward strand.
ACTGTGCTTTGGGTACCCATTTTTGATATTGGTCACATGTTCCTTAAGTCTCGTCTGGAGTTGACAGATGGTACAGCCTATATATTCGAGCCCACAGGGACATTGTATACTATAAACTACATGTTTAAACATACAGGTTATAAAGGGTTTTGATTTGAAAGTGTTCATGAGTGGAATTGAACACAAATGAGTATTTTCCTACGTCTTTCTGCGTTAATCTGGCAGATGGGGCATTTCCTACATGGGGGGGAAAAAAAAAACACATATTATGAAAAAATAATAATCTGTTGGGGGGGGGGATCTATTACATTTGGAGCGACCTGAAGTCTAAGTGGAGGAGCCCCTCTAAACACAACTGCAGGAAGCTCTGGGAGAAGAGGCCCCAAAACCCTATCATTACGCAATATGTTCCAATGTTTCTGTAAAATCTTTTTAATGGCGTATTGCTGGGTGGAATAAGTGGTAAAGAAAGCATATTTGAAAGTATCAGTTGGTACAATCCCTCGGGACCAACAACTCATCCCTATTTCTCCCAGCTGCACGCTCAAATGCTTAAGTTCCATCAGGTCATAACCCTTCTCTACAAACCTTTAATTTTAAAGAAGAGGCCTCCTGCAGGAAATCCTCATATCTCGTGCAGTTCCTCCTAAACCGTAAAAATGTACTAACTGGAACAGACCTCAGCCAAGCAGGGTGGTGACAACTTTTGTTGCTGATGAAGCCATTGCTGTCAGTCTCCTTGAAAAAGGTAGACGTGACAGTGGTTCCATCTGACACTTTAATCCGCAGTGAAAATGGATTTGTGCTGGAGTAATATACCCCTCTCATTTAATGTTTAACGTAGTCTTAAACTCATCCAGTGAGTATTGTTCACCATCCCATATGAGGAGGACCTTGTCTATGTACCTTTTCCAGAGGATCAACTCCGGTCTAGATCTCGCATAGACTGCGTCCTCCTCCCACTTGGCCATAAACAGGTTGGCCATGCTGGGCGCAAACTTGGCACCCATGGCCACCCCTTTATCCTGCAAGTAATATGATCCACCGAACCAAAAATAGTTCTGCCCCATAGCAAAGTCAAGAAGCGATAAGAAAAATCCCCGTTGGGGTACCACCAAGTTGTCGAATTCAAGGTAATGTCTCACCGTCTCTCGACCGTGCTGATGGGATTTGATCGTATATAGGGATGAAACATCAGCTGTGGCCAGGCTAGAACTGTCCTTTCGACTCCACCGTTTTGAGAATATTGATCACCTGCATTGAATATCTCAAAAATGGAGTCTTGGTAACCAGTGGTTGTAGGAAGTGATCAATCTATTTTCCCAACCGGGAAGTGACCGAATTAATACCACTTATAATTGGCCTTCCCAGGGGAGCACACAGAATCCTTATGTACCTTGGGGAGGTAGTAAATCGCAGGAACCCCGGGAGCAGCTGGAACGAAGAAATATTTCTCCTTCTTGGAAAGTATCTTGTTCTGATAGCCCTCCTCCACCAAGTTTATAAGTTCCTTCCTAAATTTAGTCGTCGGGTTACCAACAAGAGGGACATAGGTATCCCGATCAGATAGTAATCTGGATATCTCAGATTTGTAGGCCCCAGAGTCCAGAATCACTATGCCCCACCTCCCCCCCGCCCCTTTGTCTGTCTGCAGGACGTACCACTATGTCCTTACGTTCTTTCAGGAGATCAAGACCCTTCTTGAACATAAAGTCACTCCTATTTCTCTTAACCCAAAGTTGCTCTGAGTTAATGGGGAGAAAGGAGGGGGGGGGGGTTGTGCTAGGAGGAATGGGGAGGGAGACGTATGTGTTATGGGGCAGAATTGGGGGAGATTTGTGCTAGGAGGGAAGAACGGGGGGGGGGGCAAAGATTTGTGCTGGGAAGGGTAATTTGGAGGGAGTTGTGCTCAGAGGGGGGATTTGAGGAAGAGGATTTGTACTGGGAGGGGGATTTGGGGAAGAGGATTTGTACTAGGAGAAATGATTTTGGGGGGAGGATTTACGCTAGGAGTGGGGATTTGGGGGGAGGGTTTATGCTAGACGTGGAGATTTGGGGGTTAGGATTTGTGCTAGGTGGGGGCATTTGTGGGAGAGGATTTACACTAGGAGTAGGGAATTGTGGGAGAGGATTTATGCCAGGAGGGGATGTTGTGGGAGAGGATGTGTACTAGGAGGGGGGATTGGGAGGCTAGGATTTGTACTAGGATGGGGGGGGATTTACACTAGGAGTAGGTATTTTGGGGGGTGGGAGGCTTTATGCTAGGAGCGAGGATTTAAGCTAGGAGGGCATATTTGGGGGGGAGAGGATTTTGTGCTTGGAGCAGGGATTGGCAGAGAGGGAATTTGTGCTAGGAGGGGGGATTTTGGGGGGGAACTTACACTAGGAGGGGGTGTTTGGGTGGAGGCTATAAGCTAGGAGTGGGGATTTGGGGGAGAGAATTTGTGCTTGGAGGGGGTATTTGGAAGGAATGAGGATGTGTGCTAGGAGGGGGGAATCGGGGGGGGGGGGGGGGGTTGAGCTGGAAGGTGGGATTGGGGGGGCAAAGATATGTGCTGGGATGGGGATTTGGACTGTGAGGCAGGGGAATTTTTGCATTTTTGTTTGTGGAGAAATGTTACTTGCAGAAAGAATTTATGCTTGGGGGGTGAGCGTGTTAAATTCTCTGTAATAACGGAGAGAAAAACGCGCTACCCTTTGCTATTAGTGCTATCTGTTTCAATTTTTTCATTTTTTTCCTTTAACTTGATAGTGCTGTGTGAATAAATAAAAATCTGTTGTGCTATTCCTAGCCAAACAGGAAGAACTATTGTATCCTTATACTGTGATTATTAAAAAATATGATAAAGTGCTCTGTGCTGTTTCCTAATATTGAGTACCAATTATAATATATGTACTTTTAGAAAAAATATTTACATGCATTCAAAATCTAAACATCTTTATCTATAGTGCCCACAAACTCAATTGTTTATACCGCAAACAATCACAGTCTGCAACAAACCAGATAAGTACATAAAAGATGCAAAAATAAAAATTAATATAAAAATGTGACTGAAAAACAAGTCTGTGACAACACCGTGTGCTTGTTGTAGTTCTAAATATTCATTGTGCAGATCTTTACAGTGCGTCCACCACCAATTATGCAATGGGTCATTCACCACAAACAGGTAAGTATAGGGCGTAGGGTTTAATTTTGGATAACCAATCCTATCTGTGATCTCCTGCACGCTCCTATTTCCTGGTATGGAAGTTGGCATAGGCTTCACATGTACCCAAAATGAGATAATAAAGTATGCCTCCAATGGTGAAGTACGTTTTTAAAATCGTTTATTAAAAATAAAACAATAAAAAGGAACTCACATGGTCCGGTGCCTTTTGCTGGCACTGAGCATATCCAGCCTTGTGTATGTGAAATCTTATCGCTGGTGCTATTTTCGTTTGCGTGCGTTCCAGATCCTCTTCCTTGCCTGAGCTGCCTCTACCGGAAGTGACGTGAACGCGAGATTACCCAGCAGCCTCTACGCGTTTCGCAACTTAGTTTTGCGTCATCAGGAAGCTGCCGGGTGGGTGGTTAGCTCTATATTTATAGTCCCAATACCTATCTATTTGTATTACTTGCGTTGTACTCAATTCCCTCGTTTGCGCCATACCGGAAGCGCCCTATCCGCCATCTTTACTGTGGTTCTTCTATTACCTGGTAACAGGAAATTAGTATTTCACCATTTTTGTTGTGGTATTCCCTTTTCTTTAGTCCGGATAGATGATGCCATCCATATGCCCGGATATCCCTCCCTGCCTGTACTGTGTTTTTGAGGCCCAAACCGTTAAAGTGCTATAAATTTATGAAGAATTTATAAAGAAAAATATGTGTGCATATGTATCTAGATCGGTTTTATTGTTTTGCCTAATGCTAATTTCATTTTAGTGACCGGAAATTCATGGTGCACCATATTATTAGGGTGTTTCCTTATGTTCTCTCAGTTCCCCATGCCTGAAAGCCCTGATAAGTGTCACCACCCACAAGGCTGGATTGCTCTCACAATCTTATACATAGCTTTAACGTAAATGCATTACAATGTATATTAACCTCAGTTTTTTTATTGAATGTAAAAAATCATAAAATTCATCAGGTACTTTCAATTTATCTATTAATTATTGTTTTATCCTTTAATCCATCAAATCCACTACCCACAACCTGTCTACCAAACATCATAACCCGTGTTTACATTTTACCACCTACCAAAATATATATATATATATTCCAAAGGGAAATATTACAAAAATGAAATAAGTGTAAATATAAATAATCAAAAATAAATAAAAGTGAAAAATAAAAAAATAAAAATAAAAATTTAAATAAAAGAAAATAAAAATACACTAGGAGGGGGTGTTTGGGGGGAGGCTATAAGCTAGGAGTGGGGATTTGGGGGAGAGAATTTGTGCTTGGAGGGGGTATTTGGAAGAAATGAGGATGTGTGCTAGGAGGGGGGAATCGGGGTGGGGGGGGGGGGGGTTGAGCTGGAAGGTGGGATTGGGGAGGCAAAGATATGTGCTGGGATGGGGATTTGGACTGTGAGGCAGGGGAATTTTTGCATTTTTGTTTGTGGAGAAATGTTACTTGCAGAAAGAATTTATGCTTGGGGGGTGAGCGTGTTAAATTCTCTGCCTATAAGCTCCTGAGATGTAAGGGCCCTTTAACACAGACGTGTCCGTGTACGGGCTTCACTTTGCTCAGCAGGGGATCACTCCATCGATCCCCACTGAGCAGGCAGATGACAGGTTGGTCTCTGACCGACCTGTCAGAGCGTCGCTCTCCTCTATGGGGGATCGGATGAAGATGGACCATAGAGTCCGTTTTCATTCGATCCGCAGACGGATGGAAAAATATCTGGTCCTGAGTGCAGGGGTCATTTTAAGACTAAACTTGAGTGTGACTTTAAATTGGTTGTAAAGGTTTGTTTTTTATTTTCTAAATAGGTTCCTTTAAGCTAGTGCGATGTTGGTTCACTTACCTTTTCCTTCGATTTCCCTTCTAAATGTTTTTTTTCTTTGTTTTCTTTGTCTGAATTTCTCACTTCCTGTTCATCCTCAGTAAGCTGTTCTGGCTGACTAAACACCGCTCGGATGATGGTGTGAAGTTTACTGAGGAGAAACAGGAAGTGAGAAATTCAGACAAAGAAAAAAAACATTTAGAAGGGAAATCGAAGGAAAAGGTAAGTGAAACAACCATGCATTAGCTTAAAGGAACCTATTTAGAAAATAAAAAACAAACCTTTATAACCCCTTTAAGTAGGTTGAATGGATAATTGTGCCCCGGACCACAAAACGTGCGCGCTTACCCAAGATACGAATTGAAGAGCAGCCCTCCCTTTTATGATGGAGATCACTACACATTTGTGAATACATCCACATTTTCCATGCCAAGCAGCACTATAACATTCATACATTCCCATGACCACTAGTTCTGTTTTGGTGACAAAATCTGGATATGTTGTTCTGTGGTTTTTTTTTTTTTTTTTTTTTTTTTTTCCCTGAACCCCAGCCTTCAGATCCCAGCAATGCCTGGCTAGGTTTTCTCCCAGCATTTACATTCTGTAGCATGTTGGAAAGATACAGTTGTTTTTGGCGTTTTAACATTGTGACATTTTTTTTTGTGCTTGCTGTTGAACTAAATTGCATGATGACTTCTCTTAGCTCTTTTCAACTCCAAGGGAACATATGACCAACTGAAATCCCAGTTCTACACACCTTTGCAAAGACAAATGGTGGTGTCATACTCCCGCGATGGAGCCTTCATAGAGCAGAATACATAATTAATTGGCGACTATTGATTTGACCTTGAGGAAGAGAGCAGAGACATGAGCTACTGGAAATAAATTTAACGACTGGAGATTTCAGGAGGCACGAGAAGCCATCAGATTATTTAAGACTCTGGTACCCACCCAAAAATTTAAATATTTTTTTAGTAGAAACAGACTTTAAAAAAAATAATTGCAGTTCTGAATATATAGTTCATGATATAAGGGATAATGTCCAATCCATGTACTAGAATGATATATTAATGTATAAGTATACATCTACCCCAGTATTTTTGCTCAATATTGCCATATTAGGTCACGTTAGGACGTGTTTGTGCATTTGTGGGCCTTACACCCCATGTTTTTTTTATTTTTTTACATAAACAAAAATAGAGCGACAATTTTGAAAAAAATTCAATATTTATGTGTGTATAGATATATATAAAGTCACAGTAACGTCAAAGTAGTTTATGCACTACTTTGGTTTGCGCAAAAGTTTACTTTAAAATAGTAACTTTTTATTTTTTTACTAGTAATGGCAGCGATCAGGGTTTTTTTTTTTTTTTTTTTTTTTTTTTTTTTTTAATTGTGACTGCGACATTATGGCGGACACCTCGGACAATTTTGACACATTTTTGGGACCATTGGCCTTAATACAGCGATCTGTGCTATTAAAAATTCATTGATTACTGAAAACATGTCACTGGCAGTGAAGGGGTTAACCACTAGGGGGCAGTGAAGGGGTTAACCACTAGGGGGCAGTGAAGGGGTTAACCTAGGGGGCAGTGAAGGGGTTAACTAGGGGGCAGTGAAGGGGTTAACCACTAGGGGGCAGTGAAGGGGTTAACCACTAGGGGGCAGTGTAGGGGTTAACCACTAGGGGGCACTGTAGGGGTTAAGTGTGACCTATGTGTTTTTTTTTGTTTTTTGTTTTTTTTTTACTGTAGGGGGGGCGTGGCTTGGCATGTGACAGCCTCACTAGGAAGCACAGGGAGAGGTTTGTTTACACAGACCTCTCCCCGTTCTTCAGCTCTTTGACCCGATCGCGGGACACCGGCGGCGATCGGGTCCCACGGCCACTGTCACGGAGCTCAGGACCGGGTCGAGAGCGCAACCCACGGCTGGGCTCTTACCTGTACGTGCTTGTGCCCAGCTGTGCCATTCTGCTGACATAAATGTGGTTAACCCTCAAAAATTGGGAAAGTCATACATGAATGCAACAATGGAACTGACTTTGCAGAGGTCACATCCAAGTTGCGCCCATCCAAAGTTGAATCATTGTTGTACAAGTGTAAATGAAGCCTTAATGCTCCTCAAGCTAGGTGTTGATTTGGTGTGGATGTATTTTTACCAGCCCGTTCTAATTTATCCCCCTTCTGAGAAAACCCCAATGTCTGGGGTGCCGCATTCTACAGGAACAAGCATATGCATCTTCCCAATGTGAACAGATAGATCTGTACAAAACTTGTTAACAATCCAAACATTAATAATCCAACTGCTGGATCATGCAGGATCTCACAACTTGATTATCATGGCTGCAAGCAATCCTCACCGTTTGATGGAGGACACAATACAATATATAGCCACTAGCAGTAATCATTGTGTTCTATTGGCCAGGAAGCTTTCCCATGTCCTGCTGCTTGAGGCATTTCCCCATCAACACTGACTGTGTGGATGGGGGATTTTAGCGATTTTTCTTTTCTTCCACCTTTTATTGGAAGGAAATAAAATTGAGTTATTTATGGGCTGCTTAAAGTTTTACTAAACCCAGTCAGTGCCCACAGCTTATAAATATTCTTTTTACATTAAAATATTGCCACTATATACCTTTTTGGCTGATCTATATACCACAATCACATGATAAAATGCAGGGTCTGCCTGAGTGCTGAGTGTTTAGGTAGGAGGAGATTTCCACTATAGCCTGTGTCCTCATACTGTTATGGGAGGCAGATCATCCATCAATCAAGATGTGACATCCCTCCCACTGTGTTCTTTTTTTAGTTACTGGGCATGGAGGAAGAGGGAGGGACTGGGCTGTCATTTAGGATCTGTATACACACCCAAATGTGTGATGTCAATATCATGTGACCTGACTAGCTAGATCAACAAGGAAATGTTCTCTCCAGCAATAGAGACCAAACTGAGCATGTGCAGCAGTACTACCCTCAATGTGTCTTATCTGGCCTTGCCAAGAGACCCTGCAGGAGGGGGAGGATCTGTCCATACAGGATCAAAGAGCCATTTTACACAATGCAGAGGATTAACCCCTTAATTTCCACAGTGAGTATAACAAGCATGCTATTCTGCATATACAGACAGATTGTACTGTTGTGGGTTTAGTAACACTTTAAGTACTTTATCCTGTTATCTAAACATTCCTTTAGGGCTCGTTTACACCAGCCCACGTGCTAAAACAAGTGCATGCTGGTGGTGTAATCCATCGTTGTAACACATCACACTGTTTATTTTTATTTCTTAGCGTCATAAAATGGCATGTCATTATACTGTATGCACTGCAGCACATTGCCAGGTACTGCAGCCACATGTAGTGCAGTAAGTCGCAGTGTGCAAAAATGCTTACATGCTGCACCGCATAATTGTTTTATGTGTGCCTTTTTATATTTAGCCTGCGTTGATATATGCAGATCAGCGCAGCTGAATGGATATGGTGTGAACAAGCCCTAAATCACTGTATTTGAGACAGTTGTCAGACATTCTGTGTTGTTGCAAAAACATTTAAGATTCTTTCTCAACTCTCAGACAGCATAGGAAACAGGAAGAGGATAGTTTGGTTGCTACAGGTAAGACAGACTGCTGAAAATCGGGCAAATTGACAATTGCTGCAACAGTGATTATGTCAGTGAAGTCTGTCCTGGGTGTATTTCTCAGTCAGACCAGCAGGTGGCTGTAGTTGTTTAATATTTCACATTACTAAGGCACAATCGGATGCTGCTAAAGGTTAGGGATGGAGAGATGAATAGATTAGTGACATTCTGTTAGCTTGGATTACAGTGTAGTATTTTTGTGGGGTAAAAAAGAGAAAAATGCTTTCAATTTCCTTAATTTGGAAATGATCTGGTTTACCCTTTGCTCCAAGGTGACTCCTATCACATCCTATCCTGGAGGGGCCACAGCATCCTGGGAGCACTGTTCATATATGCATTAAATCCTGGAGAAAAGCCTCTGCAAGTAAAGTGACAAAATCATTTTTTTGCAGAATAGCAAACAACTGTTCTTACTTAAAGTGGAACACTCCAATAACCCCCCCCCCTTCCCCCCCCCTACTCTCCATCGATTTGACAACCGCAAGCTTCCTCAGTGGTGCTGACATCTTCTCCCAGCTTCTTCGGAGTTCGGAGTCTTCGGTCATCTTGACAAGACAGACCAGAATTACTTAACTCCCATGCATGCGCAGCTTAGTGTACATTTTACAGCATCTTTTGAGAAGAAAGGTAAGTAGCATATATTGCAGAAGAGATTTAGTATATTCCGCAATAAAAAATCCTTTCTGTTCACAAGTTTAAAATTCAAATTAAGTCCGGCATTAATGTCCTGTCATGAGAAATATATTGGGAGGTTATAACTGCCCTCCTGAAAATGCTTGTTCCATGGCTATCATGCTAACCCTCTTGCCTTTAAGTCTTTTTGCTTCACTGACCTAAAACAAGTATGCAAATAAGAAAAGTCCAGAAAAGTGCATGTTTTGATCCATGTGGACTTGTGGATTCCCATTAGACTCTATGCCCAGGCTACCCCAAGCCCACCTATCACTGGGCTGTAAAATGCCAGACCCTCAGTTGGCAACAGAGATTCTAAGATTTGAACTTTGCACGACAGAGGCAGAGTTTTAATAAAAAAAAGATTTGTCCGACATTGTTGATTTGTGTTAATTAAAAGGAATAACTGGCTGCACTACAAAACAAATTTGATTGCAGGTGAGAGGAGGAGGTCCCAGGCAAGTTGATGTCCAGTTGAATAAAGTTACCAGCGTTCCCCCTCCACCCTCGTGGTTGCTACTGGGGGGTATCCCTTGGTGTCTGCCCTCCGTTCAGCGTCTCAAATCGGTCCGGTCCCCCCACGTGCCGCGCACTCGCGGCAGGCGGACGAAAATTTAGGCCGCAAGTTTGCGGCCTACCAACCTGGTGCTGGGTGGGCGGCCCCAGAGCTGCTTCCGTTTTTGGGTGTCTGCACACGTTCAGTGGCTCAGATCGGTCCGGATCGGTCCGGTCCCCCCGCGGGACGCGCACTCGCGAAAGGCGGCCGAAAAATTTTGCTTTTTGCGGCCTGCTAGGCTTTGTGGCCACCTCCTACCTGGTGGCTCATGGGGCCGGTAACGTTTTGCTCTACGCCGTTCCTCCTCTCCTGCTTCTGCTGTAGCTTTTGCGCAGGATCACGGCCACGGGGATTCCGGACATTCTATTGGGTCCCGCCGACCGGGTGCGCCTGGTCGCCGACGTTCCTTGGCGACTGCCTCTCAGGGATGATCTACTGCCCCAAGGGCCGTTCTTCCATCCTGCTTTAGAGTCGCTGGTTTTAATGGCCCGGCTGTGATGGGCCAGGTGCTGCAGTTCTGACGCTGCTGATGGCTAGGAAGTCTACCTCCTAGGAGGTTCTACTTCCGGATGTGGAAAGCGCATATATCCTGGTGTGAGTCACCGGCCATTCATCCTTGTTCTTGGTGGCTCCAATTCCGACCTCCCTTCACGGGGGGGGTGAGCAGGCATGGGCCTCGAGTACCATCAAGGGCCAGGTGTCAGCCTGGGTGGTCTTCTTCAGCATCCCCTGGTCTCGCACTCCCTGGTGCGTACCTTTTTTATTCAACTGGTTGGACTTCTGTTTCAATTCCATTTCCATTCTTCTTGGGCGCTTAGTGCTTCTCGGGCCGTCTGTCATCAGGCGTCCATTGTGCAAGTTTGCAAGGCGGTCACTTGTTCGTCGGTGTACACTTTTACAATGTTCTACGAAGTGGATGTGTTGGCATCTGCTAATGCCTCTTTTGGCAGCAAGGTTTTGCAGGCTGCTGTTTAGAGGGTCTGTTGCCCGGTTGGGTCTTGTGTTGGGATTTTTCTTTGTCCTACCCCTCATGTTTGGCACTGCTTTGGGACGTCCCTATGGTTCTGAATAATGGAGCGCTGTGTCTGTCAATGAACGAAAGAGAAAATTGCTTTTTTGACTTGCCGTAAAATCCATTTCTCTGCATTCATTGACAGACACAGCACCTACCCCTCTAAAGAATTTTAATACTTCTGAAACTGCTTGTTACTAAACTGAAGGCCTATAACAGAGAGGGGGGGGGGGGTCTATACCACCTAGGACTGCCCATAGGTATAGCCAAGTCTTTATTTTTTCTGCCTAGTGTCCTACTCCTGTAGGGGACGGTATAACTCTATGGTTCTGAATAATGGAGCGCTGTGTCTGTCAATGAACTCGGAGAAATTGATTTTACGGTAAATCAAAAATCCCATTATTTACAAAATTTACTGACAAACAATTCAGTCCTTTTTTTTGGTCAAAAATAAAAAACCCAGCAGTGATTAAATATCACCAAAAAAAAGCTCTATTTGAAGAAAATTTATATACATTTCATATGGGTACAGTATAGCATGATCGCGCAGTTGTCATTTAAAGTGTGAAAGCGATGAAAGCTGAAAAATGGCCTGGGCAGGAAAGGGGTGAAAGTGCCCGGTATGGAGGTAGTTATAGTGCATGTTTCATGTATTTACAACTGTGGCAGGCATCTTATTACAGCTGAGGCAATGTTGAGTTTGGTGGGCCTCTAGGGTGTTCTGACATAACAGAGTCATGAGGTAATCTCATCCACACGAAGAGACGTGCCTCAAGGGGACGCTACCATTGTGTCTCAGTGATGTCACTACTATTAAAAACACACAGGTGTATTATCTCCAAGGATCGTACACTTGCTTTCATTTCTTTGCCTATTACTACAAAGCAACAGACCCTGAGTGCTTACAGGGGCTCCTAATAACCTTTTCCATCAATGTACCAGCCTTGGCTATACGTTTTCCAAGCTCCCTGGTCCAAAGCATACCACCAACTCATTTCATTATTCCGCCATTGACTAGACTTCTCGCCTCCCTGCTGGGAATTCGACCTCAAGCAGAAAACACTTGGGTGAAGCTAAATACTATGTTACCACAGCTATTCATAGAACATCTCTGTTCATTCACACAGGTTCTCCTGTCGTTTTTTACTAGGAGGCATATGATGACAGGGTTACGGATGGTGGCTGATGGGCTGTGAATAAATCACGTTTGATCCTTTGACCTTTGCACTGTTGAGGTATAATTATCAGCATCTGGCCATGTATCATCCTCAGTCAGACTAGCCCATGGTGATCCATGGGATGCAGCCTACTCTATTTTTGATATTTGAAGTGGGAAAACAGTGTGAATTAGGTTGAAGGGATAAGTGTCCCAGGGGGGAGCTCTGTTGGCTTTAGATGGATGAATGAAGAACAAAATCCAAGTCAGGCCTACTTGAGCTGGGGGAAGGGTCCCTTCATCTGGCCGCACGTTGAGCCTTTGAGGTGGAGGTGCAGCGTAAGCCTTCTGTTGCTAAGAGACAAGGTGGAAGCGCCCAAATCGCCCGCTGGTGTCGATTGTGAGTCAACAAGAGAGAAAACAGCATGGCTAATGGAATAGCAGCACATCCTTTTAAACTGGGTGTTAAAAAAATAGTGTGAAGTTTGCTGATTCAGACTGAATTAAAGTGGTTGTAAACCTCCAAAATGAAATATGAACAAAGCATATCCCACTATAGTGTGTACTATCTGCGGCTTTGTTCCTGTGCTATCGGCATGATTTACTCATTTTTCCTGACACCAAGAGGAAAATGGTGACAGGGAAGAGACCTACTGCAGATTGACAGCCTCATCTCTGTTCTTGTGTGCTGTAATGGAGGGGGACGTGTCTCTTCCTTCCAATCAGCTCTTATGCCCCGTACACACGGTCGGATATTCCGATGTAAAAAGTCCGATCGGATTATGTTGTTGGAAAATCCTATCATGTGTGGGCTCTAGCGGGCTTTTTTCGTCAGAATTTCTGACCGAAAATGTTTGAGAGCAGGATCTCAAATTTTCCGACAACAAACTTTTGACTTTTTCCGATTGTGTGTCGCGAATTCCGACGGACAAAGTGCCACGCATGCTCAGGTCAAATTACGAGACCAAAGCTATTGGCTACTAGCCTCTACGTAGTTCCGTAGTACGCAACGAACGTCGCCACGTTTGGAATGAGAGGATTTTCCGACAACCTTGTCCGACCGTGTGTATGCAACACCAGTTTCGGACAAGATCCGTTGGAAAAAATCAGACGGATTTTGTGGTCGGAATTTCTGACCGTGTGTACGGGGGCTTAGACTTCTCCTCACTGAGCTCTGCAGAGCGTAAGATCAGCTCTCTGCCCCCTTTTTTCTGAACTCTCAGATAAGCTTATAAATTCAGCATGTTGAACGGCTGTAGAGAAGATTGCAGATATACAGATACAGTTTATGTAGGAGGATTTTTTTCATCTCTGTGTATCACCTGAGGATAGTCCCTTTTTACTGGGTACATGTAAAGGTTTACAATCACTTTAGCATACTATATTACCCAAAGTATTGGGACACCTGCCTATAATCGCACATGAACTTTAATGGCACCCCAGTCTTAGTCCGTAGGGTTCAATATTGAGTTCGCCCAACCTTTGCAGGTATAGCAGCTTAAACTCTCTTCTGGGAAGGCTGTCCACAAGGTTTAGAAGTGTGTCTATGGGAATGTTTGACCATTCTTCCAGAAGGGTGTTTGTGAGGTCAGGCAATAATGTGGATGAGAAGGCCTGGCTCGCTGTCTCCACTCTAATTCATCCCAAAGGTGTTCTAAGGTCAGGACTCAGGCCAGTCAAGTTCTTCCACCCCAAACTCGCTCATTCATGTCTTTATGGACCTAACCACATAACTTAATGGACCACAGGGGATTCTATTAAGAAAACAAAGTTATTGGAGGAGGGGAGGGGTGGGTAGCAGATTGGCACTGAGACTAGTGACAGTCGGGGTGGAAGGGGGGGGGGACAGTGGGATGACGGAGGCACGTAAATTGACCATGGTGTCAGGGCTCAGCAGCCATGAGAAACGTGGTCAGTTTACAGAGGGGGGGGGGGGGGCAGCACCAGGCAGGATCAGACAGGTATTTTATCTGATAGAAAGGCCCAAATAATCCATCACAAGCACTGTGCTGTTCATGCTTTAAAGAAACGGCATCCTTTTCTTTTAGGGTTACATCCACTTTTAAAAGCTTCAAGAGACACTATGCTTGGATGTGAACAGGCACAACTGAAAACCATGGGATTTTGGATGTTGAGCATTTTGGAGCTTTGAGTTACAAATCTCAGTGTGAATGGGGCCTGAAGCTTATAGCTCTTTGTATTGGACAATGCAGAATGCCTGCTCTCATCTGTATTAGCCAAAAACCCTCTTCTGTGTGCCCCCGTGATTTAGTTTCACATATTAAAATTTTGACTTCTTGGCTCAGCTCTTCACTGCTGCTCCCCTGTCGAGTGAAAGCGCTTCAGTGGCTAGTAAGGTCATATTTATTGAGCAGGGTGCTGGCAGGTAGACAAGTCTCCGCCTAAAAGTCAGAAGAGCCAAACCCATGGTAACAAAACAGAAGAGGGTCCAGAGGAGGAATTTTCTTGCTAAGGTAATTTCAGGCGCTTTTTGTCGTCTGCTTCTTCATAAAACTTTTGTTTTTAAGTTTGGAAGTTGACAGGTCTGTTTATAAAGCCGCAAATGTGACTTCCAGCCCGGGTTCACACTACTGCGGGTTAGAAATCGTGCGAGTTCAGCTGGACTCGCACAATTTTAAACCGGCAATGCAGTCCGACTTCGGGGGCGATTTGAGAGGCATCTGTGCGGGTTCCTGCACAGATGTCTATTCAAATCGCCCCCTGAGTAGTGCGCAAAGTCGGCGCCGCACCAATTTGGACGGTGCCATTGCTGGCAATGGCTGACGATTTGGCATGCGATTTGACATGTCAAATCGCATTGCCAAATCAGCTCAATGTGAACGTGGGCTCGCTGTATATTCTCTGGTGAGAATCAATCACTGTCATTTTAAAACACACGGGCCTGGAAGATTCTCCAGCAGGGAGTGTTTTCGTAATGCAGAATTACGTGGACAAGGCCTTCGAAAATATTTAAAAATATAGAGTAAGATATTGGAAATTAAGCAAACATTTAAATAAAATATACATCTGCAATGATGAATCACATTTTTGGGGAAGCAAAGGTGATCTTACCTCGGACAGCCAACCCAGAAATGACTGCATTGCCTATTTTTTTTTAACATAATTAAAGTATGTTAAACATTTTTTTAAATGTACAGCAGGTAGACAATCCAGGCCACCGGCTATGCAATAGTCAGTAAATAACCTCAGGCATATTAGAAATGTCACACAGGTCATGTATGCTCAGTAAATATTTTAGCAGTTTTGTAGGATTTATGTTCTAGAGCAGATTGGTAAAGCTGGCCATACACGGAACCAATTTTCAGCCAGTTGCAGTCAGCTGTCGACTGCCTCCAGCCCGGTATCCAATTAAAAAAAATTGGCCAAACAGTGCCAGCAGCCAATCAGAAGTGGGCACCGTTTGGGTATTTTAACAGATGGCGGTGTTGGCTGTCAGACTATAATGGCTGCAGTGGGAAATATGCCCATCCACGCTGTTTAGCGTGTGTATGGCCAGCTTAAAGGGTAACTCCCACTTTCGTGGGGAAAATAAAAATTGCAAATAAATAAAGTTCTATAGTATATACAAGTCATTGTCAAAATGTAATGTTATTTAAGAGAAAGTAAAGTCTTCCTTTCTAATTGTACCTACAGGTAAGCCTATAACAAGGCTTACCTGGTACTGTAAATATCTCCTAAACTTGCACCATTTAGGAGACATTTACTATATAGGGTGATGCTATCGGCGCATGTGCTCTGAAGAAATGGCCACCTGTGTCGTGCATGCGCGGGAGTGACGCCATCGTGGCTCCGGCCAGACACATCGCCGGAGCCCGTGAACAAGGAAGAAACTCTGGGGAAAATGTCAGCGGTGTTCGGACGCCGCTGAGAGTTCTAAGGTAAGTATTTCATAATGAGCTAGTATGCGATGCATACTAGCTCATTATGCCTTTTGTCTTAAAGGTTGTGTTTTTTTTTTTTTTTTTTTTTTTTGGGGGGGGGGGGGGGTTGCAACTTCTTTAATAATTACCTTTCCTTTTCAATCTGCAGCTCTTTAATTTTCTGTAAAATGCAATATGGCTACCTGGAGGCATTCTCTACAAAGATGGTGTATATAACACCTCTCGGATATGCCATTTCCTGCTTGTGTGATTGGCTTACCAATTTTCCCAGTACTCTGCACTAAGACACAAATCAGATTTTTGCCATCCACTGCAACGAAAATGTAATTTTTGGTGAGATACTCTAAAAGGGAAATCATGTCTAAAAGTACTTTCACACTGCCAGCGCCCGGGCATCGGCGGTAAAGTGCCGCTAGTTTAAGCAGGGCTTTACCGTAGTTTTTTGGGCAGGGGAGCTTTTGGAGCGGTGTATACACCGCTCTTAAAGCGCCTCAAAGAAGCTGCTTGCAGGACTTTTTTTTTTTTTTTTTTCGTCTTGCCAGCGCAGCGCTCCCAGTGCAGATGACGCTTTTTTCAGGCGCTTTACATGCGCCATTTTTAGCGCTAAAACGCATGAAAAGCGCCTCCAGTGTGAAAGGGGTCTAAATGAATGCAGACCCAGCAGCTTTCCTCATTTAGAGCTCTGCAGGTACAGCAGCTGGTTGATAATTATAAAACCACTCCCATACAGGTTCACTTTGCACTTGGACACAGACAAACCGCTATTCTTTCAGAAAAACAAAAGGTAGGAATCTGCAACAAAGTTTGTTAAAATCCCTGCAAGGTACATAGATCACCCAGAGGGGAATATTTTTTTCTTAACAAAAGTGGAGTTGCTCTTTAAGTCAACATTACTCTGAGTCTGTGTATAAGCAGTTGTTAAGACCTCTTTTAAAACGTTAAGAGTAGACATGTGCATTCGTTTTCGTCCAAATACATTTTCGTCCGAATTTCAGGTATTTTCGTTATCGGTATAAACGATAACGAAAGTGCAGAATCCGAAAGATCCGACATAAACAAATGCTTTATTTTCATTTTCGTTGTGACAACAGTTCAAAATAGATAGGAGATTCGATGCTGACAATAACAATCTGTGTCCATCGAACCTGTGGTCGAATGTGCCTAACCTTAACTCTATTAGTCCAAGATTATTCTCCGTAGAGAGGAAAGATTTGACGTAGAGAGGAAAGATTTGACGTAGAGAGGAAAGATTGCTGCTGGAATTGGGTGGAATTGCAGCTAAACTATACAGAGTCATACAGTTTAGCTGCTCCGTCGAATCTTTGAACATTCAACAGACACCATAAGCCTTCAATGACAGATTCAACCTTAATTCATTTCGATTTTCGGACGAATGCAATTTTTAATGAAAAACTAAATAAATAAAAATGAATTTCGGGAGTAACTCAATAAATACATTTTTTGGACGAAAACGAAATTCCGAAATGAAATATTTCAGTGTGCACATGTCTAGTTAAGAGTCAGTAGCTACAAAAACTGCAGTTGCTGACTTTTATTAATGGGACACTCACCTGTCCCACAATCCAGTGCTGTCCTCACCTGGATGGTTTCTTCACCGTGCTTCTGTCTTGGGCACCAACATACTAACTGTGGGCAGCCGGCTGTGACTGCTTGTGGCTTCACATCCAGCTGCTTAATACGGATTTCGCAAGCTGCGCAGCACTTTATGAATGGTTTTGTAGCTTTCTGCAATCTATGACATGTTTTATTAGAAGGCTGTGGGGGAAGTAGAGCGGGGGCGAACCTCCGGTCGTGTTGCCACGGCAATCCGCCTGGAAGTGGGGGAGCGGGTACCTGTCAAAAACCAGGTACCTGCTCCTCCCCCAAAAAATAAAGTGCCAAAAGTGAAGTGGGGGGGGGGGGAGTGGAACTTTCCCTTTTTGGGTGGAGTTTCCACTTTAAATAGAGAAAAAGAGGAATGAAAGAGGGGGAAAATAAGTAGGGAAAGGTTGGGCACAGAGCAGCAGGCCCACCCCAGTACCCCAGGATTGTGAAGGTGCCAACTTCACCTTGGTGATAATTTTTCATCACCTATTTCATTCATTGTGACGTTCATGGATGAAACACTGGTATTACTTTACAAGTGTGGGTTATGGTCAAGCAGAAGATGTTAGCAGGTTACCCAAGCTAATAAGAATTTGAAAATTTTCAGCCGATTGGTATTTCTTCTCAAAACATAAGGGTAGTGCTGAATGATTATGCCAGGTATTTTTTTTTTTTAAGACAAACATTGGTTGATCAGACTGGCTGTCTTTGACCTGCTTTTATATTTCCTGGCTCTGCTCCCAAAACAGTAGATTCTGGCACTGGTAAATCTGAGCAAGGAAAATCCCTGTTTAGGAGTAAACAAGGGGTTAAGCTTACAGTAGATGATAAATGTTGGTACTGGTGTTACTAGGAGGGTGGGTGTAGGGTTAATTTACACCTCTGTTTCTCATGCAGTGCAGTTTAAGTGTTGCGTGTCTTGTGTTGTCATTCATCCCTAGATAAAGTGCATGTTATTGGAAATTGCACCTATGATGTTACAGGCAGAATTATTTTCAGCGCCTGCAACACACCAAAGGTGTGACTATAGCCATAATGTTAAGGTTACAGGAAAGGTTGTTGTTAGGATGGTGTAGGGTATAGAATTTTAAAACCACCAGTGACCAGATCCTGGCTCTGAATGGTCATGTATCCAGCTTCTTCCAGCTATTCAGCCTTAAACTGGCCATTCATATATAGATAATTTTTTTTTTCATTCTTCAGATTCCACCCTAAACAACTCGGATGGACATATCTCCACAGCATTATTTCACCATACAGTAGTGTATAAAGAAGGCAAACATGTCAAGTAGTACATCATCAATGAGATCAGTAGTATTACAAATACCGTATTTATCCGCGTATAACACGCACATTTTCCCCCTAAAAATCGGGAAAATCCTGTGTGCGTGTTATACGCTGATCTCCGCTGATTGTGAGGAGAGGAGCGAGCGCCGGTGTTCTGACTAGAAAGGTTCCCTCATCGGATAATGTCCGCCCCGTACTGTGCAGGCGCAGCACTTGCGCAGTACGGAGGACAAGGAGACTCCAAAAGTCTCCGAAGTTGAACAACTGACCACGGCGCCTGCGCACTTAATAGTCACAGCTTTTTAACGAGGGGCTCGCCACGCTTCAGGCACGGGCTCCCTTTGCTCGCCATATTTTTTTTCTAACTCTAAGTCCACTTGGATGGTGGGGCTTGAACATGGACTCGGGGCAGAATAAGTGCACAGGCGCCGTGTAGAGATGACTATCAGCTGTTCACCTTCGGAGACTTTTGGCGTCTCCTTTTGTCCTCCGTACTGCGCAAGCGCAGTATAGGGCGGACACTATCCGATGGGGGACAGTATTCGACAAGACACCAGCGACATACAAAAAGCCGAGTGTACTTGGCTAGTCTCTGCTCCTCTCGCAGTCCCGCCCCTGATTGTGAGCAGAGCCGAGTCTAGCCGAGTATACTCGGCTTTCTGTATGTGGGCGGCGCTCGCTCCTTTCCTCTCGCAATCAGTGGAGATGGGCGGGACTGCGAGAGGAGCCGAGTCTAGCCGAGTAAACTCGGCTTTCTGTATGTCGGCGGCCCTCACTCCTCTCCGCTCAGTCAGCGGAGATCGGCGCCAATTTTAAATAATCAGCAGCTGGGCAATGCTGCAAAGGCACTGGGCAAGGCTGCAATGGTGGACAAGGCTGCAGATAGACACTGATAAGGCTGCATTGATGGGCATTTAAATGTAAGTTTTTTATTTTTTTCCTTTTAAAATTGTCTCCTAAACTTGGGGTGTGTGTTATACACCGGCGTGTGTTATACGCCAATTTTAAATACGGTGCATCCTCGTTTACCTATACTGGGCAAAACAGTTGAGTCAGACCTAGGCAGCCGGTACCTAAATAAGATCAAAACCGTGTGTGAATTATGTTGGGTGCCCAGGGCGCTGCAGTAACCGCATTTGAACAAGCTCATGCTGACTGAGGTCAGGGTTGTCCTGCCATGGTGCCCATAGCCTTTCAAATTTTCCTGGACATCCCCTATTCTCGTTACTTTGATTTTTCAATTGAAGGTTGTCGGGCAGAATGGTGCAGGCTGGGCCTCCCACTAAACAAATTTTGATTTGGTTAATTAGGAACCAGCCAAAATTCACTGTATGGCCAGCTTTGTTTTCTGCAGTATTTTTCAAAACCTAAAGTGTATCTCCATTCAAAAACTTTCTTCAAATTGTGTTTGATAAAGGAAAAGACTTGGAACCATTGTCAGGGTTTTGTCACAGTCCAAGGCTTTATCATGGACATAGGGGAAGGTTCATGAGCCTAGTCTGTCATGGATCTGCCTCCAGACTTTGACTGAACAGTGAGGGAGAACTAGAAAAGTGATTGATTAACCCAGCTCTCAATCACTCTGCTTTCTCCTCCATCAACATGCTCATTGTCAACACACGAACTCATTGTGCTGACAATTAGGATGCTGATGTCGGACAAAGCAGAGTGAAGTCTTGTGCCACTGCTTATTCCCCTTCTACTTTGCTTTGCAGAGACTGTTATAGGGTGATACCAAGTCACATTCGGGTACTCGCACTGCTCACATTTTAATTTATTAATGAATGCAAAACTACACTAAAAGAAATATGGGTTTGGGCTTTTTTGCAGTTTTATACTTACCTAGGTGGATGCAGCATTGGTCCCCTGGTGTCTCTGCACTGAGAACCAAGCTATTGAACACCGCCCTGAGCATAGAGCTGCATACTGTAAGTCACAGCTCTCTGCTGTGTCCCCTCCATTCTCACTGGAGCGCTGGGCTGTGGAGGGGCGGGGAGTGGCCGACTCAGACTCCCATCGGCTCGCTGAGAGGCTAAGCCGGGCGTCAGTCCAGTCACCTGATGGATCCCGACTTCCTTTGTCGTGATGATGAGGTGCCTGGTCCGACTTCTGTGATGTCAACAGAGAGCGGATTCAGCCCACTCTCTGCTGAAAACGGGTCACAGGAGTGCAAAACTAATTGCACTCATGTGATCTATAGGAGAAGTACAGACAAGCTAGCTTTGGCTATACTTCTCCTTTTTTAACTTTTTTGTGTCTTTTTATACCTTTTTTAAAGAGTAACTCCACTTTCGTAGGAAAAAAAAAATTGGCAAATAAAAAAATTAAATATATAGCGTATACAACTGCGACTCAAGTCATATTGTAATTAAATGTTATGAAAAATTACCTTTCCTTTTCAATCTGCAGTGTTGTAATTTTCTGTAAAATGCAATATGGCTACCTGGAGGAGTGTGCAGAGCGCCCCCCCAAAAATGTAATTCCTGCTTCTGTGATTGGCTTACTGATTTTCCCAGAAGTCTGCACTAAGACACAGGTCAGATATTTAGCATCCCTTGCAACAAAAATGTAATTTTTCGTGAGATGCTACCAAAGGGAAATTATGTCTAAGGCTTGGCCACACATTATACACTTTTCTTGTACAATTTTACTTTAGATTTACCAAAACTATATAATATAAGGTCAAACCTAAACACTTTCAATTTGTATGCAATGAGGTAGGTCATTGCACTACATACAGTAGTTGAAGGTAAATCTAAAGAAAATTGAAAAAGAAAATTGTATAATGTATAGCCCGTCTAAAGGGGTACAGACCTTGCCACTTTCCTCATTAGAGCCCTGAAGGTGCAGCAGCTGATTGATAATTATAAAATCACTCCTACACAGTACATGGACACAGACAAATACAGGGATTTCTTCAGGCGTAGGCGGCTTTCACACCGAGCCGCGAGCGGCGTCAGCGGTAAAGCGGCGCTAATTTAGTGGCCGAAAAGGGGTTAAATCTGCCTGCAAAACGCCGCCAGTGCACCACTCCAGTGTAAAAGCCTTCAGGCTTTTACACTGGGGTGCATGGAGCAGCTTTTTTCAGGCGCTATTTTTAGTGCTGTAGCGCCTGAAAAACGCTGGCAGTGTGAAAGGGGTCTAACAAAAGTTGGGAATCTGCGACAGTTTGGTAAAATCAGCACAATGTACATACAGTGCCTTAAAGTATTAATACCACTAAAAATTTTCCACATTTTGTCATGTTACAACCAAAAATGTAAATGTATTTTATTGGGATTTTATCTGATAGGCCAACACAAAGTGGCACATAATTGTAAAGTGGAGGGAAAATGATTGATAAATGGTTTTCCATTTTTTTTTATAAATATGTGAAAAGTGCGGCGTGCATTTGTATTCGGCCCCCTTACTCTGATACCCCTAACTAAAATGTAGTGGAACCAATTGCCTTCAGAAGTCACCAAATTAATAAATAGAGTCCATCTGTGTGTAATTTAATCTCAGTATAAATACAGCTGTTCTGTGAAGCTGTCAGAGGTTTGTTAGAGAACCTCAGTGAACAAACAGCATCATGAAGGCCAAGGAGCACACCAGACAGGTCAGGGAGAAAGTTGTGGAGAAGTTTAAAGCAGTGTTATAAAAAAAATCCCAAGCTTTGAACCTTTCACGGATAACTGTTCAATCCATCATCCAAAAATGGAAAGAGTATGGCACAACTACAAACCTACCAAGACATGGTCGTCCACCTAAATTGACAGGCCGGGCAAGGAGAGCATTAATCAGGGAAGCAGCCATGAGGCCCATGGTAACTCTGGAGGAGCTGCAGAGATCCACAGCTCAGGTGGGAGAATCTGTCCACAGGACAACTATTAGTCGTGCACTCCACAAATCTGACCTTTATGGAAGAGTTCAAGAAGCAAGCCATTGTTGAAAGAAAGCCAAAAGTCCATTTTGCAAGAAGCCATGTGGGGGACACAGCAAACATGTGGAAGAAGGTGCTCTGGTCAGATGAGACCAAAATTTGGGCTTTTTGGCCTAAAAGCAAAATGCTATGTGTTGCAAGGAAAACTAACACTGCACATCGCCTTGAACACACCATCCCCACCGTGAAACACGGTGGTGGCAGTATCATGTTGTGGGGATGCTTTTCTTCAGCAGGGACAGAGAAGCTGGTCAGCGTTGATGCGAAAATGGATGGAGCCAAATACAGGGCAATCTTGGAGGAAAACCTGTTGTCTGCAAAAGACTGGGGCGGAGGTTCACCTTCCAGCAGGACAACAACCCTAAACATACAGCCAGAGCTACAATGGAATGGTTTAGATCAAAGCATATTCATGTGTTAGACTGGCCCAGTCAAAGTCCAGACCTAAATCCAATTGAGAATCTGTGGCAAGATTTGAAGATTACTGTTCAGACACTCTCCATCCATCCAAGCTTGAGCTATTTTGCAAAGAAGAATGGGCAAAAATGTCACTGTCTAGATGTGCAAAGCTGGTAGAGACATAACCACAAAGACTTGCAGCTGTAATTGAAGAGAAAGGTGGTTCTACAAAGTATTGACTCCGGGGAGCTGAATACAAATGCACACCACACTTTTCACATATTTATTTGTAAAAAATGTTTAAACCATTTATCATTTTCCTTCCATTTTACAATTATGTGCCACTTTGTGTTGTTCTGTCACATAAAATCCCATTGCATATTTTTGCTCAACTAAAGTGGAGTTACTCCTTTAAAGCTGAGCTCCAAGAAAGAAAAACTCCTGTCTTACAGTGGGGCTGTGACCACACTGCAAGTGTTAAGTGCTCGTTTAGGGGATTTGGAAAAGCTCTTTTCACTTACCCGATCCTCCACTCCCACAGACTCCTCCACACAGCTAGACTGGTCCCCACAGCCTCTTCTTACCTGCACTCTGGCGGTCTAAAGTCTTTGACATCAGCAAGACTGATGCAGAGTCCATTGCCTTGCAGTGGTTGTGAGGACATTAAGGAACAGTCCATTGCTGGAGTGTAGGGGAGCTCCATCTGACAGGAGAGCAGATGATCAGGTAAATAAAGTGCTTTTACAAACCTCTAGACAAAAATGAGTACTGTATTTAACTCTTGCAGTGTGGATGCAGGGGTTTTACTTTTACCGGAGTCGGGCTTTAAAGTGTTACTAAACCCAGTAATATGAAAATTGTTTATACGCCCCCCCCCCCCCCAGCGCCCTCAGCTTACAAATCTTCTTTTCACATTAAAATACTGCTTCTATATTCCTTTTTGGATGATATGTATACCACGGTCACATGATAAACTGTACAGTTTCTCCAGTGTTGAGAGTTTAGGAAGGAGGAGATTTCCACTACAGCCTGTATACACGCCCACATGTGTGATGTCAATATCATGTGACTTGGCTAGCTCTGAGAACAAGTAAATATTCTCTCCAGCATAAAAGATACAACTGAGCATGTGCAGGTCGGCTACCCTGCCTGTGTTAGCTGGCCTTCCCCAGATAGACAGTGCAGGAGGGAAGTATCTATGCATACCAGATAAAACAGCCTTATTACACAATGCAGAGGATTAACCCCTTAAGTTCCACAGTGGATATAACAAGCATGCTTTACTACATATACAGACTGATTTTACTGTTGTGGGTTTAGTAACACTTTAAGAACTGCAATTTCATAGACAAGATTTGGAGTTATATGATCAAGTGCTAGGTAGCCTAAAGTGAAAAAACCTTTTGGCTTAATTCAGACAGACGTTGACACCTATTCTGCATGCAGGTAGCACTTGTCATTGTGCCTGCACCTGCCTTCAGCTGTGTAAAGCAGCCTATAGCGGTGGATGCAGATGCAGTGGCTGCATGGACACAGCTGCATGTCAAGATTTGATGTGCAGGAGCAGGTGCACAGATCTGCCTGTTGACATGGATGTGTCTGTACAGCCGCTGCATCTGCATCCACCTCCATAGGCTGCCTGCACAGCTTGGGTCAGATGCAGGCACAGTAACAAATGTGGCCTGCACGAAGAACACGTGTCAATTATAATCTGAATTTAATTGACTCAAAATGTTATGACACATGAGGGTACAATACATCTGTTCTCCAGCACTTACTTTATGTAGAATCATAGTCCATACTCACCCCCTCACCATTTAAAGTAGTAGATGGGCACCTTCCTGCCCCTACAGACATTGGACTGCTGCCTAGTCTGGCCATAAAAATTTGGATCAAGAGATTGTCATCCCATGTCTATGGTCTACTTAATTTAAAAAAATATAGTTTGAGAGCAATTCATTATTATTTAAGTGTACGGCGAAACAGAAGCTTGATAGAATTTACTGAACCCGGATTCTCTTTGTGCAGATGTGCCGGATGTATAACATCAAAGAACAATTTTCGGATTATTTGCAATTTGTAGGTATTACAGAAACCTGAGTAATATGATACATCTGTCACAAGGTATCTAGCTAGACTGAAACTAATGAATAGTACTTGCGTAGGTCAGGTAATAATAGGACTTCTAGGATTTGAACATGTGACTTGCGTGCGAGAACATAAGCATGGACTTTAATGAACTGTTCTTCGATCAGAAGGACTCTGTAGTCAATAAGCTGATTGGTAGTAGGGAATAACAATGACGCTTGCTGTGCAATTCTAACAGACTGTAACCTTTGATTAATTCTGAAGATAAGTATTAATGTACAATGAGCTGAGCAATATGCACGGCATGCAGTCTGTTCCCTAGGAAATGCATACTATTATATCTATTACTATTAGATCTCTATGGCTTTTTATATGCACCCGCTTTATGACATCCGATATTTATCAAGTGCCCTGGGTGTGTGTTGGTTTATACAAGATACCCCTTCCCCAAAGTCCTCATTCACATAGGTGCTTGCACCCCGTCCCCTCATCTATGCTTGGGCCGGGTCTTTAAAGAGGAGGTCCACCTGAATTTTTTATTTTTTTTTAAAGTCAGCAGCTACAAATACTGCAGCTGCTGACTTTTAACAAATGGACACTTACCCGTTCCAGGTTCCAGCGATGTCGGCAGAAGATGACGAGCGATCGCTCGTCTCTCGGCTGCCCCCGCCACCATCCTCTGTCAGGGAATCAGGAAGTGAAGCTTGCGGCTTCACTGCCCGGTTCCCTACTGCGCGTTGTTATTGGTCCCCGTTGTGTCCTGGGAACTGTGTTTCCCAAGACACAACGGGGCATCTTCGGATATGGGCGGGGAAGCTCCGGATATCTCGTCCCGGAAGTGGGTGCATTATACATGTATTATACAGGTATCTGCACCCCCCCTCCCCCCTGAAAGGTGCCAATTGTGGCACCGGAGGGGGGGGAGGAATCCGATAAGCGGAAGTTCAACTTTAGGGTGGAGCTCCGCTTTAAGAAGCTGGGACCACCAGATTCTGCATGCAGTTAGGCTATTTATGTCTATGGGGACGCAGCGGCTGAATGGAACCAGGTGCTCATCCAAATTTGACAGCTCAAGTTCGGGGTTCACAGACACCCACACCATTGCCAAGGCCTTATTCACACCCTATTCACCTGCTTGGGATGCACAGGTGTTCCTTGCAGCCACATGCAGGCAGCCTGTTCAGTATCAATGACAGGTGGATAGCTGCAAGGATCCAAGTGCATCCCTCACTGTACGCCTGTTGATCCCACATGGGTGAAGATGGTTCTTCACATGGGTGTACGGATCAGTATGGGGCCAAATTGGGACAATCGACTGTGTTCGTACAGCTGCTGTGTTCCCGTAGACATGAATGGGCAGTCTGCTTTCAGCACCTAGCATCTCCATATCTTCTACTGTAAATATGGATCAGCTTGGATAAGGTGCCCATCAGCCGAGAAGCCGGTAACCGACATGGAATGCACAGACCTCTGAAGAAGAAGCGGATGCTTTAAAACACGTCACCTGATTATTCCGAGGTCTCCAAATGGATGACGCCCCCGGCGCATTCCACACTGCTTACTGGCTTGTCGGCTGACAGTTTGCGATCCAGACGGACACCCCAAGCTTCACAGCGTTGTATCATTGGCCTTAGATGCCGGGAACACCTCCACTTGACCTAGACATTTTGTCTAACATATGCCCATTATAGCACCACCTTTGTGAGTAACTATTACACATTTTTTAAAATATGTGTTTTTAAACTACTACACCCAGGCAGGAGCCCCGTTTGTTCCCTCTTGTTTTACAGAGATCAGCTTCTACTCTATGGGAAGCTGCCGCTAGCACATTAATATGTTTGAAGGACTTTTATTGATTTTATATTATGGACTTCTTAAAGAGGAACTGCTGTCTGCTCACATAATTTGTAATAAAAACATCTTTTCCATTCTGAAGCTTCCCTCCAACCACTTTGCATATTTTATATATACTGTGATTCTGTACTTTCCAAATATACTGCAGAAATCTCCCTCCACTATGTCTGGATGCAATCATTTTAACTGTGGGCAGCTGAAGCACACACAGAGGCTCACCTCCAGCTCTGCAGCTCTCATTGGTCCTCTTATGACTCACCCCCTCCCTTCTTGGCAAACTCTCACAAGAGTGAGAGAGAGAGCTGTGCATGATGTCCTAAGCCTAGGCTTTTTACCAGACAAGAAACAGGAAGTGGGCTGTATAAGGTAATTACTGGCAGAAAAAAAATGTTTTACTATCCCAAAGTTAAAACAACAAGGAGAGAAGATTGAATAGATGGAAAGTTGAAAAAAATGACTGAAGGTCGGCTTTAAAGGGTCACTAAAGGAATTTTTTTATTTTTTTTTTAAATAACAAACATGCTATAGTTACCTCCACTGTGCAGCTCGTTTTGCACAGAGTGGCCCCGATCCTGGTCTTCTGGGGTCCCTCGGCGGCTGTCTCGGCTCCCTCCCACAAGGACTCCCCAACTTCATGCGAGCTCCCTCCAGTGATACAGCTGGCGGCCATAGCCGCTCGCTGTATTGCGCGAGCCAATGGCTGCGCTGCTTTCAATCCATCCACTCTAGCCAATCAGAGACCAGACTGAGCGGCGAAGAGGACGTTGGGGGCGAGCGCGGGACTTTCGAGGGGTCAGCTAAGTAAAACGGGGGGGGGCTGGCATTGTCAGATGTTTTTTTTGCATTAAGGTGAAAAAACTTTTACCTTTACAACCCCTTTAGGAACTTTTTAACCGTTTAGTGTCTACTTAATTTTCTTGCTACATTTGACTTTTTCCATTTATAATGCGCTATAGTATGCGGCGAATACTAGCACATTATTACGCTATTCTGCAGGAGACCAACTTTTTTTTTTTTTTGCGGTTTAATATTAACCGCTTCCCGACCGGCCACTGCATATAAACGTCAGCAGAATGGCACGGGCAGGCAAAATCACGTTCCTGTACGTGATCGTGCATTTGCCTGCCCGTGGGTCGGGAGCGCGCCGCCAGCGGCGCGCTCGCGACCCGGTCGGGAGCTCCGTGACCCCGTGAAGCTATGAGTAAGCACTCTTGGTAGTGTGAAATGCATTAGCTATTTTCTTGCTTTGCGGTGACCCATTTTTGTGTGATTCCATATTTTACCAATAAAGGCTTTTGAATTTTTCTTGGAGTGCGGCCGTCCAGAGTCCTTAATTTGCATCTTCATCAGCTCCGTGACCCCGGCCGCGGGACCAGCGGACCCGATCGCCGCTGGTGTCCCGCGATCGGGTTACGGAGCTGAAGAACGGGGAGAGGTCTATGTAAACAAACCTCTCCCCGCGCTTCCTACTCTGCCTGTCATTGATCGGCTGTTCCCTGTCATCGGGAAAGCCGATCAATGACGTCAGACGTCAGCCCCGCCCCCTGATGTAAAAAAAAACACACACGTCACAGCCCATAACCCCTCCCCTCCCTCTAGTGGTTAACCCCTTCACTACAACTGTCATTTATACAGGAATTAATGCATTTAAATAGCATTGATTGCTGTATAAATGACAATGGTCCCAAAAATGTGTCAAAAATGTCCGATGTGCCCGCCATAATGTCGCAGTCACAATAAAAATCGCTGATCACCGCCATTAGTAAAAAAAAAAATATTACTAAAAATGCTATAAAACTATCCCCTATTTTGTAAACGCTATAACTTTTGTGCAAACCAATTAATAATCGCTAATTGCGATTTTTTTTTTTACCAAAAATATGTAGAAGAATACGTATCGGCCTAAACTGAGGAAAAAAAAAAAAATTTTATATATTTTTTGGGGATATTTATTATAGCAAAAAGCAAAAAATATTGCATGGTTTTCAAAATTGTCGCTCTATTTTTGTTTATAGCGCAAAAAATAAAAACCGCAGGGGCGATCAAATACCACCAAAAGAAAGCTCTATTTGTGGGAAAAAAAGGACGCCAATTTTGTTTTGGAGCCACGTCGCACGACCGCGCAATTGTCAGTTAAAGCAACGCAGTGCCGAATCGCAAAAAGGGGCCTGGTCCTTTGGCTGCCAATTGGTCCGGGGCTGAAGTGGTTAATGCTTACATGTCCCCTGTTATTTGTGTGAATATTAAAGTGGAGGAAAAGGCTTTCTGTGAGCCCCTTCTCTGTAGGAGCCATGCCCACACCTGAGGGGGTAACCCGATGTGGAAATTATGGAGTGCATAGGGCAGGCTGACAACGCTGTGAGGACAGTGTGTTGTCAGCCTACACCAGGAAGTGCCAATACTGGCAGGTTTTCTGGGAATAAACCACTGCAACAGATTTGCTTAAGAAAACTTTTTCACAGTGAGGTCTAATGCCAGACATGCCTAAGGCCCAAAGGAAATAACATTTTTCTCTCTGGTGCCTGTTTACATCGATGGAACCTGGTGTGGTGCGGTTTTTAAAAAGGTGTAGGTGCTTCTTTTGGTGCAGAATATTGCGATTTTTGGTGCCATAGGCTTCACTGGGAAAGCATTAATAGGTGCATGTATTTGCATTTTTGGCATGTTTTTGGCAGAGTTTTTTTAACAACCAGCACCTCCCCCCTCCTACAAAAAAAGCATGAAAACACATTAAAAACGGGCGTAAAAAAATGCACTACAGCACTGCACGGAAAAACTCTTGATTACGCAGCAGCACTAGTATGAGCCTTGGTTAAAAAATGTATTTGGTTTTCCATGTACTAATCAATATACAGATCAGGAACTGTTATTTTAGTCTGTGTACTGGATGGGTACTGGCTTTGGGTCAGTGACTCGGGAAGCATCGAAGCCAGGCAGAGTTGGACAAAGGAAGTCCAAAATGGCAGGTAGTCTTTAAGTTGCCTATAATCGGGAAGATGATCTGTAGAGAAAATTTGTTACAGACCTTCCAAGGTAATTGTGTTGCAACTGCAGCTGCACTAAGATATGGGCAGACCTCTGGACTGTGCCAAGAAGGCTTGACTTCTAAAATCAAAATTAATATACCTTTTCCCCCCTCTGATTTTTGAGACAAGCAATAATAATCCAATAAAATCTAAATTACAACCCAATAAATAATCCACTTATAGATCTAATCCAGGGGTGCCCAATCCCTGGCCCGTGGCACCCCTGAAGTGGCCTGCCACCTCCTGCTCTGAGATGGCGGGTTCAGCAAGCCCAGATTGCAGGTCCTGACCCGCCACCCCGAGCATCAGTGTATAAAACAGAGCCGGTGTGCTCTGTCAAAACAGCCAACTGGTCGAAATCTACAACCAGATCACTTCCGGTGACTCTCCAGCATCAGTAATTGGAGATTTGGATGTGTTTGCTGTTTTGACACAACACCGGCAGCGTATACACTACGGTACATGATATAATGAGCGGACATTGTTAGTCTGCCAGCTACTAACCAACCAAGGCGGCAACAACTTTTTCCTCCTTAGCCGCTGTTCTTTCAAAACAGCCAAGTTGTCATGTACCATAGTGTATACGCTGCCGGTATTGTGTCAAAACAGGCAACTCGTCGGAATCTCCATTTACTAATGCTGGTTAGTAACCGTAAGTGTCGTGGTTGGAGATTTCGATGAGTTGGCTATTTTGACAGAACACCGGCGCTAGTGGAAGTGGAGCCGATGCCTCCTGTATAGCGCTGACTCCTGTCACAGGCGGAGTGATACCAAATGTACTTCGCCTGTGACAGGAGCAATACAGGAAGCATCAGCTCTGCTCTCTACTGCAGCCGCATGCTTCCTCCAGCGCCAGCTCCTGTCACACAGATGCTCGGGAATGGTGGGTTGGGAACCCCGCCAGCATTACCTGCCAGCAGGACCCACCGGCAGTACCAGCCAGCAGTACTAGGCAGCAGGACCTACCAGCAGTACCAGCCCTGGAGGACAGCCAGCAGCAGCCACCAGCCATGACTGTCTAGGGGACAGCAGCAGCCAGCGATACCTACAGGAAGAAGTGAAGATTGAGGTCTGTTGAGGTGCAGGTACCGCAGTGCATCAGTGTGAAAGCAGCCTTAGGCCCCTTTCACGCAATCAGTCCAAGTGGGTCCACCTGTCTGTTTTTCAAGTGGACCCAATCGGACCCTCCATTTACCTCTTTAGAGTAGCAGATGTAAACGGACTTGTGTAGGTTTACAACCGCTTATCTCCAATCCCATACACTTATAAAAAAACAGAAGTGGACCCGTCCCCTTCTGTCTGTCTGGATCGGATCGGAGGGCCCATAGAGTAGAGTGGTATGTGTCTGCATATGCAGAGTGGCCACGGGCCTGTCATCTGCCCAACAAGGAAGTTATTAACTAAAAGATTTGCTTTTGGCAGTGGCACATTACCACAACAGCATAAACTAAACAGTCATTTTTATTACTGGACATTATGCTGTTTGTGTGGTTCTTTCAAAAGTCATTCCAGGACTTGTAGACAATTTTCTTTAACGTGTATCTAAGCCCATAAACTATAATTTAATGTATTGCAGTTTATAGGAGTCCCTTCTGACTGTGGATGTGATTTTTGCAAAGTGCATCCTGAAATTGACCAGAGAATTTAAAACATTGACAAGGCAATCAAACTTTTTCGGGGGTTTTCTTTTGACATTTGTTAAGACCGTAATGTATTATCAAATTCTTTGAAAAACTTGTTTTTTTTTTAATTTCTGTACAAAAGTTTGAATGGAATTCTGCTGGTGCATGGTCCGATTTTAGATGTGGTATCTGCATTAGTTTACATTTTTTTAGGCACTTCTGCCAGAACAGAGTCTGAAGCTCTGTGTTTTTTGGAAGGAACTTCCGTTCCACTTGAATCCCTTTACGCTGGCCAGAGCTGCTGTCTGAGACCGATTGGGGGGGCTACTGATCATGCAGCACTGGTATTGACTGCACAATGCTGGTGTCAAGGGGAGCTACTGGTTACTGATCATTGAGAGTTGAAATGTGAGCTGTCCGTGACAGCTCGGTCACAGTTCTGGGTTCTGGGGGTGCCACTGGAGCACGCACCAGAACAAGACAGCAATTTATATATGCAGCAGCTAGACCTTAAAGCTGAGCTAACCTCTTCTTTAACCACTTCAGCCCCAGACCAATTGGCAGCCAAAGGACCAGGCCCCTTTTTGCGATTCGGCACTGCGTCGCTTTAACTGACAATTGCGCGGTCGTGCGACGTGGCTCCAAAACAAAATTGGCGTCCTTTTTTTCCCACAAATAGAGCTTTCTTTTGGTGGTATTTGATCGCCCCTGCGGTTTTTATTTTTTGCGCTATAAACAAAAATAGAGCGACAATTTTGAAAAAAATGCAATATTTTTTGCTTTTTGCTATAATAAATATCCCCAAAAAATATATAAAAAAAAAACATTTTTTTTCCCTCAGTTTAGGCCGATACGTATTCTTCTACATATTTTTAGTAAAAAAAAACGCAATTAGCGATTATTGATTGGTTTGCGCAAAAGTTATAGCGTTTACAAAATAGGGGATAGTTTTATAGCATTTTTATTAATATTTTTTTTTTCTTACTAGTAATGGCGGCGATCAGCGATTTTTATTGTGACTGCGACATTATGGCGGACATATCGGACATTTTTGACACATTTTTGGGACCATTGTCATTTATACAGCGATCAATGCTATTTAAATGCATTGATTCCTGTATAAATGACAGTTGCAGTGAAAGAGTTAACCACTAGGGGGAGGGGTTATGGGCTCTGACGTGTGTGTGTGTTTTTTTTACATTAGGGGGCGGGGCTGACGTCTGACGTCATTGATCGGCTTTCCCGATGACCGGGAACAGCCAATCAATGACAGGCAGAGTAGGAAGCGCGGGGAGAGGTTTGTTTACACATACCTCTTCCCGTTCTTCAGCTCTGTAACCCGATCGCGGGATACCAGCGGCGATCGGGTCCGCTGGTCCCGCGGCCGGGGGTCACGGAGCTCCCGACCGGGTCGCGAGCGCGACCCACGGGCAGGCATTTGAAGGGCCACGTACAGGTACGTGGTTTTGCCTGCCCGTGCCATTCTGCTGACGTATATATGCAGTGGGCGGTCGGGAAGTGGTTAACTGTCGCCATCCCTCCTTTTTATTTTATTGCAGAAGAGACATTGCATGTCTTTTCTGCAATAAAAATCCTGTCTGCTTGCAGTTTGTGACAGTGGAACTTTAGTTCCACTTTAAGAACCTACCGCATATACACTCAAAAGTATTGGGACACCTGTCTTTACACGCACATGAACTTTATGGCATCCTAATCTTGGTCCATATGGTTCAATATTGAGTTGGCCCACCCTTTGCAGCTATAACAGCTTCAACTCTTTTGGGAAGGCTGTCCACAAGATTTGGGAGCGTGTCTATGGGAATGTTTGACCATTCTTCCAGAAGCACATTTGTGAGGTCGGGCACTGATGTTGGATAAGAAGGCCTGGCTCGCAGTCTCCACTCTGATTCATCCCAAAGGTGTTCTATCGGGTTGAGGTCAGGTCTCTGTGCAGGCCAGTCAAGTTACTCCACCCCAAACTCTCTCATCCATGTCTTTATGGACCTTGCTTTGTGCACTGGCCCAAATCATTTGGTGGAGGGGGATTATGGTGTGGGGTTGTTTTTCAGGGGTTTTGTTTGGCCCCTTAGTTCCAGTGAAGGGAGCTCTTAGGCCCCTTTTCACACCTAAGTGTTTTTCAGGCGCTACAGCGCTAAAAATAGCGCCTGTATAGCGCCTGAAAAAAGCGCGTCCTTTCACTCCAGTGTGAAAGCCGGAGGGCTTTCACACTGGAGCAGTGCGCTAGCAGGACGGTAAAAAAAGTCCTGCTAGCATCTTTGGAGCGGTGAAGGAGCGGTGTATTCACCGCTCCTACCCATTGAAATCAATGGGATACCGCGGCAATACCGCCACTGCAGCGGCGCTTTGCGGGGGGTTTTAACCCTTTTTCGGACGCTACCGCGGCTAAAACTATGGTAAAGCAGTGCTAAATATAGTGCTGCTTTACCGCCGACGCCCGCACCGCCCCAGTGTGAAAGGGGCCTTAAGGCGTCGGCATACCAAGACATTTTGGACAATTTCATGCTTCCAACTTTGGAGGAACAGTTTGGGGGTGACCCCTTCCTGTTCCAACATGACTGCGCACCAGTGCACAAACATGGTCCATAAAGACATAGATGAGCGAGTTTGGGTTGGAGGAACTTGATTGGCCTGCACAGAGTCCTGACCTCAACCCGATAGAACACCTGTGGGATGAATTAGAGTCTGCGAGCGCATGTCTTTTGCAGTAAAGCCTAACTCAGTACAGCTTCTTTTTTTTTTTTTACTGAGCTAAAATACAGCCCATTAATTGTAATGTGCCTATGCACACAGGTGCATGAACAACCGCAATGCTTGCTTCAGTAAAAAAAAAAAAATCAGCTTTTTTGGTCAGTAATTTACGCCTCGTGCGCAAATGCTCTGTTACATGTTGTGCAGAAAGAGAATGCGAGAATAATTAAATACGCGCAGGTACATACCAAAAAAAAAAAAAAAGTCTGAAAAAGTAGATGCTCAAACAGTAGTATCATGCGCCAGAGGCCTAAAAAGCTGCCTACTTGCAATTTTTTTATATAGGTTTGATTTCACTTTAACACAATAAGTTACAGTTCCAAACACATTATGTGCTGCATCTGTTACGTCAATGAAAGGTAAAACCTAAAGGAAGGAGATTCCCCTGGCGGAGCAATGATTGACAGCTCTATTCAAGCCTCTTGTCCTAAGAATCGGAGGGGGATCTCACTTGGGACAAGTGGAAGAGTCACCGGCCCTTTGAAACGTGGACCAATAAGGAATCTTCCTTCTGTCCCAAAACAATGCGTCCGATGACAAAGCCCTGAGGAACATATGTTTATAAATAAGCAAGGAGCTTCCTTTAAATCTGGCTAGAGCTGAAAGCGGACAAGAAAAAAAACTAAATAAATCAGGACATTGAGCAAAGTTCTCTTGGCTGCAGAATCCCAAGCAGTCCTCTTGCAGATCCTCTGTGTTCACTGGGTGCTTTTGTCATCCCCTACCCCCCTCCTCCTTTCCCTCCCCTCCTGCACATTTATTTCCATGGCAACAATTCCAAGGCATTCTGCAGGCTGCAAACTACTTTCTCCACGCAAGCTGGCATTGTCAGGGCTCAGTGCGTCCGCACAGCTCGCAATGAATTAAGGGGCAGGAGATGGCTAGTTACCGGAGGGGCCCAAGGACCGGGAGAGGACAAACAACCTTCAAATGACCTCATCGTCTTGTACTGGTCCAAAGTCCAGCATTTCGGATTGATTCCGGTATAGGTTTGGATGGAACGTTTCAGAATCGGGCAAATGGTGCTGCATTACTGGTAAGCTTGATGGGCTGCTTTCTGATACCATATCTGATGGCTTGTGGGTTTTGCAAGGAGTCTGGTGATGTCTCTCTTGCATCCTTTAATTGTCTGCGAATTGATCTGCATCCTCTGAGCTTTGGTTACATATGTCCTTGAGGATGTCTCCAGCACTTATGACCAGCATCACATTGGATCCAGGCTGGTTATGACATGCACGGCTGCTTTTCGGTTTATTCTGTGCGCTTGACTGAGCTTATTCCGCAGTGCAAAGAGTAGTAACCCATAGCAACCTATCTGAGTTCAGTTCACATAAGTTGGACCTCCTGAATAATTAATGCTGATTGGTTTCTATGGGTTACTGAACATTGCCGAAAAAGTCAGTATTAAATTCTGACGTAAAGTTGCACATTCGTGCTTCATTGAATAACCTTTTTTTTTTTTTTTTTTGAAAATTACTTGAGAACTGAATACATTTGCAAATTGGATCTTTTACTGTGTTGTAAATTAAGAAGCATGCAATCAGTTTTTATAACACAATTAGTCTCATCTTTATAGCTGTCAGAGCAGCAAATGGTGGGAAAAAAATACAATTTGTTTATCAAATGAATTCTCAATCTTGGATATGTACACCTGGCTTTGTGCAAGCACATGGAATTGTGGAACCCCTCTAGGTAACCATAGACGGCACGTGGGAATGTACAGAATTTGAACCCTTTTCCTTGGCTGCAATAGATACTATATTGGCATAATGCAGCGACATCGGTAATTAGAACAATTTACACATTGTCACTAATTTGTCAGAGAATTGAAATTTTTGCTTTACAATTTTAATCAATGCAAAAGTTTTTAAATGATTACCAGTAACAGATTATTGTGCTCAGAGTACGCTGCTTAATACAGTCTGCATCCCAGATTTCCTGCCATTCCCGGGTTTAATAGCAGCCTAGATGGCAAATCCTTAAGCTATATGTTTGGGGTTATCAGAGCCGTCCTGTTGATTGGTGGGAAATGTGAATCCAATTCACTTTCCTGTATATATTCATTTTGACAAGCACGCTGTCAGCGGTGTTGCCTTGACAACCGGTGGTCCTATGTGATGGCGCGCGAGAGAGATAATGGTGATGATTCAGGGGGTCTTCAGATATTGCTCATCGTTTTAGAATCCAGAGGCGACTCAGCCTCTCAGGATCATCGCAGCAAGCTCAGGAGAGACGCACGTTCCATTCAGCCAGCTGTACTAATGCTGCTTGTACAGCCATTATTGCTGAGTTCAGTGTAAACTAGGCCATTTAGAGAGGTTTAATTGTCTGGAAGGGACTCCGCTCTGCTGAGGTTTGACAAGTAAGGCCTTAAATATTCATTATTATGCTTATAGTAATGTACTGTGGTTGCTGCTGTTGTATGTGGAGTATTGCCTGTTGTAATTTGCACTTAGAGTAGCTGTTTAGCTGAGTCAGCATTTTCATTTCCAATGTGCTGCTTGGGGTGTAAAATGCACCATTCCTCCACAAAGTTCTGGGCCTGTCGCAGAAAAAGAAGGCGGCTTTTGAGAAGAGTAGCCATTGCATACGATGTAATTTGAATGTAGAACAAAATGGCAACACTTAAAAGGGCAATGACAAGTGACAACATTTAATATAGTTGGATCCAATGGGGTTCATTGATGCAGAGGATTAGATGCAGTAGACACACATCTACCAAGAGCAGGGCACCCTGCAAACCCTTTCATGAGCTTGTATGACATAAATCACCAATGTCATGTTAAAACATAAAAAAAAACAATGGCAGCTGCTCTGATCGGTTTGAAACTAGCAAAAATGGAAAGGTGTACAAGGGCAGGGCAGTATACAAAACCATACAGTATGTATCGAAAGGGTCTGTATGACTGGAAACCAATTGAATGGGTTGTTTAGGTATGTCCTTATTGCATAGTTTTGGCAAATCCAAAGATTGTACAATAGAGTTGTATAGTGTATGGTCAGCTTCTGTTGTCTACATCTGCAAATACATATGAAACCACTGCAAGGTCAAGGAACCTGTACACAGTATGGTCCCTAACTTTAAACTCTATTAAAATGTTACATAAACTTCAGCTCCTGAATTGCTGTCATTTACTTGCAATTACACTGTAGCAATATTTACCACTGAACCCTTCCCTTATTAACGTCTTTGCATTATGCTGCATGGAATGTTTTGTCAATATTCACATTATGCTAGCGATATAAACACTCACAGTTGGGACTGCTAATATAGATTCTGTTGCTGGGAAGTGATTTGTATCTCACCTCAAGAACTTCTGCAGCCGCTTAACTGCCTGTTCACATCAGAAAGCGGTGCTGGAAACCCATGTTCAGTGCATGTTTCCAGCACTGCATTCAAACGCACTGGGTGTGCGATCTGCTGCACGTGTCAATAGATTCCTAATGACAACCCAAATGCAGATTGCAAACACAATGCATTTGCCTGCACTGGATTGCATGGTACCGCAGTACCATGCGATCCAGTTGCAATGTGTTTTTAAAAGTAGATCACTTTTGGTGTGATGCAGTACGATTTCAGCCTATTCAAATGAATAGGCTGAAAAATGCATTGCATGGAATAGCACAGGAATGTTCACTGCGTTCTCTGCAATTCCAGTGTGAACCAACACTAAAGGCTAAGTTCACCTTTTCTAAAAAAAAAAAAAAATATATGTGCATTTAATATTTTATTACACTGCAGCCTGTAAAGCATTGCGGGTGCAATGTCAGGCTCCTGCAGACTCTCAGTACAGCTGTCTGCTCATACCCCCCTTATGGGCTGACATTTACTAAAGTGCAGGAAGTGTCAATGAACTATGACAGTGCTGACCAGAGCCCTAACTGTTCAGTTAAGAACTACAAGCCGTCTGCTGCAGTGGTTGATGGTACTTGTAGTTCATCCACAGAACCTTGTGAATGAAAGACGCAGCTGTGTGGGTGGATAGGAAGACGGGTGTAACATGTTACAGAAGGTGAGCTTTTCCTTTAATAAAAGGAAATGCCATGTGCACATATTTAGATGTTATGTAGGTTTCCTTTTTTATTTATGTTTTTCCCTTAGGAAAACCAAAATGGCTTTGGGCCCATTCTTCAAATTTTTTTTTAAAGTCTTTATTTTTTTATAACCATTTTATACTTGTTTTTATCATGTTGATACAATCTTTGTTTTACAATTAATTATTACATGACAAAGGATTCCCAAAGCACTACAGGTTAATTAGAGAGCTCAGCAGACACTTCTTGTTTTAGGTACCCTTGTCTCACTGAAACCTCTTAAAGCGATTGTAAAGTCTCGTTTTTTTTCCCCCAATAAAAATAACAAACCTGTTATACTTACCTGCTCTGTTGCAGTGGATTTGCACAGAGAGCAGCCCAGATCCTCCTCTTCTTGGGTCCCTATTCTGTGATCCTGGCCCCTCCCTCCTGTTCAGTGCCCCCACAGCAAGCAGCTTGCTATGGGGGCACCCGAACTGAGTCACAGCTCCCTGTATCCATTCAGACACGGAGCCCCCACCTGGCCCTGCCTCCTCTCTCCCCTGATTGGCTAGCTGACTTGGACAGCAGCGGGAGCCAATGGCGCAGCTGCTGTGTCTCAGCCAATCAGGAAGGAAAATCTCGGATGGCTGAGACACTCATGGACATTTCACTGGACAGATAGGAACCTCGGGTAAGTGTTAGGGGGGCTGCTGCACACAGAATGCTTTTTATCTTAATGCATAAAATGCATTAGGATAAAAAACCTTCTGCCTTTACGACCCCTTTAAGCCTCTGATAAGGAATGAGACATTTTTACTTCTGTAAATATTGGGCTTATTTCAGCACGATGGAAAGTTGAAATGGCTCAATGTGTTAAAAAGAGACTTGAGCTCCATCTTTTGGCTGAAGAGAGGACTGCATACTATGGAATGATAATATTTACCTGTCAAAGAAAAAAATAAATGTAGGACACTACTGTACATATTAGAATAGGTTAAATTATGGTGCACTTCTAAAGATCAAATTTTTTTTGCAAATTGGCTTCCATTACATGCAAGATCATTTCCTGTTATTGCACTTTTAGGTATTGGTGAAAGAATGAATGAAAATTATAAAGTGAATGTTATATCAATAAGGACCAAACTTGGCCACCTTCTTGGTAACCACCAGTCTTATTTAGGCCACTTTCACACTTATACGACTTGTCCCACGATTTGGGACTGCAAAGTAGCATGACAAGTCGTTCCCCATGATTTCCAATGACAGCCATGCATATTAGTACGACTTCAAGTCATTCCGACTTCAAAGTAGTCCCTGCACTACTTTGGTCCGATTTTTGATGCTATTTACACAGGCATTCCTTGAAATCGTGGCAAAAATCGTGGCCGCGAATCTCAGCAAAACCGCGGTAAAGTCGCACAAGTGTGAAAGGGGCCTAAGTAAGACATAAATTTTAATTCAACACAGTGTTGAGAGAATTTGCTAAAGTTCAGTAATGTTTGTTAACTAGAGCTAAGACTGTTTTCCTAACTGATCTAACCTTGAATTTGTGGAAACCCTATATAAGCCATGGCAGGCCATAGACAGTGCTAATTTCTTTCCTGCAACCACGGGTTGCAGTGAAGATATTCACAAGAATTTCCCCATCAACACAGACAGTGCTGACAGGGAAATTCCTCCTGCTGAGCAATTGTCTGATCCCAGCTGGGGCGGGGGAAGCTGCCCCCCCGCTGGGACAAGACATTGATTATCACTAGCGGCTTTAGCAGCCGCTATTGATAATTGCAAGTGAATCCAGCACGCTGGTTGCACCCAAGTTGATCGATCAACTTGGTGCATTCAGCCTGCCCATACAGGGTTCGAATCTTGGCTCCTGCTGTACTGACTGAGGTTCGAACCATCTATAGCCAGCCTTAGGGGGATGAAGGTGCTAGTGGGTTAGTATTCTGTACAATGCTTCCAGGTTGCCATACTGTATTGAATTTGACAGACAATTATAGTGATGGCAGGTGGAAATTGAAAGGTAATTTTGAATAACAATAAATCACAGTATGGGTTGTGTAGCACTTGTATATACAATTTTTTTTTATTTGCCATATTTTTTCCACAAAAGTAGAATTATCCTTTTAATTGAAATTGGTTCTCCAGCCAAAAGTTGGGGGAGGCTTAAAACCTGTGCCAAAATGTGAGGGAAATCCCTTCTACAGGGACACAGACGAAACAC
The DNA here is from genome assembly GCA_028564925.1 of Lithobates sylvaticus. NCBI lineage: Eukaryota > Metazoa > Chordata > Amphibia > Anura > Ranidae > Lithobates > Lithobates sylvaticus. Next base: position 60,317,970 of record CM053032.1, read on the forward strand.
TTCTTAGTAAGGTGGGAAAGAGTTGGGAACCCTGTCCAAGGATTGTTTTGCTTCAATTGAGGGAAGATTCTTCTTTTTCCTGTTTCATGAGAGGTGTCACCAAGGCACGACGTGTGGTGGATTTCCAGACAAAAATAACAACATGTTTGGCTTTGCTACGTAGTTACATAGTAGGTGAGGTCGAAAAAAGACACAAGTCCATCAAGTCCAACCTATGTGTGTGTGATTATATGTCAGTATTACATTGTATATGCCTGTATGTTGTGGTCGTTCAGGTGCTTATCTAATAGTTTCTTGAAACTATCGATTCTCCCCACTGAGACCACCACCTGTGGAAGGGAATTGCACATCCTTGCTGCTCTTTCAGTAAAGAACCCTCTACAGTACATAGTTTAAGGTTAAACCTCTTTTCTTCTAATTTTAATGAGTGGCCACGTGTCTTTTTTTTTTTAAACTCCCTTCCGCAAAAAAGTTTTATCCCTATTGTGGGGTCACCAGTACTGTATTTATAAATTAAAATCATATTCCTTCTAAATTGTCTCTTCTCCAGAGAGGATAAGTTCAGTGCTCGCAACCTTTCCTCATAACTAATATCCTCCAGACCCTTTATTAGCTTTGTTGCCCTTCCCTGTTCTATTAAAAACAGCCAAAAACTGTTTAGATCTGTAAATATAACTTGTCAACTTTTTGGAAGTGATATGTAAGTTGGTTGAATATTAAACAGACAGGTTGTATAATGTGGTGTTGAGGCAAGGATAAGAGTGCCACGTGAACACCACTGTCAGTGTCGGCTTAGTCATGTGGTATTTTCCTACATCTTTAGGCTTCATGTACACGGGACGTTTTAAAACCTCTCCTGTACGCTTTAACTTGGCAGATAGTAACTGCCGTTTAAAAACATTCGTTGTGCCACGTTTACGTACCGCGTTTAACTGTTTGCATTTAGAAACGTTTTTCGCATTGCAAATAGTAAAACGTGTATCTCCATTAAAAATGCCTGTAAACAAAGCGCTTTTCACAAATGCTGGAGTTTCTCACATTGATCAACCTAGTTAAAAAAACAAAGAGAAAATCTATCAGTGTTTGCTTTGAGAAGTACTTTCCCAGTGAGCCTCTGAAGAATTGTTCCAGGAAGTACACTGCCAGTGACCCTGTGAGGCGATTGCTGCGTTCCTGCTGCAGTGGATTACACGGAATGCAGGCTAAAGTAAACTCAATGCGGCTTCTGAGTTTTAATAAAGCTTCAGTTTTTAGTTTCTTTCTTATTGGTTTCACATATTGTTTAGAATAGATCTTTGGCTGTCTACTGTAATTCTGTGGTAGACTGTCAACTTAAAGAGGTTGTACACCCTGTGCATCCACTTTTACCTACAGGTAAGCCTATATTAAGGCTTACCTGTAGGTGCTGGAAATATCTCCTAAACCTCCACGGTTTAGGAGATATTAACAAAAAAGCCGTGCGGCTTTTCTTAAGGGGCCATGGCGTGCATGTGCGGGAGTGACGTCACACGACTCCGGCCAGTCACAGAGCCGGATTTTGTGGCCCCGGAAGGAAGAGGGGTGAAGATGGATGCTCGCTGCTAGTGGGGAAAGCGGTGACATTGTGGGCTTCGGTTTCAGGTAAGTGACACATAATGGGCTACTATGCGATGCATAGTAGCCCATTATGCTTTACCTTTGCAGGGAAATAAAGAGGAAGTAAAACCCATCAGGGTTTACTTTCTCTTTAAAGGGTTTGTAAAGGCAGAAGGTTTTTTTATCTTAATGCATTAAGGCCCCATTCACACCTGAGCGTTTTGTAGCTTGAAGCCTGAAGCTACAAAACGCTGGAGGGGAAAAAAATCTGTTATTCTCAATGGAGATGATTTACATCTCCACTCCATGTTGCCTGAAGCTCAAACAAGTTCTGGGCCCTTTTTTGTCGCTCGAATCAGGCAGATTTGGGCGTTTTTCTTCTTTTTACATTGGTAACCTTTTGCCCTGCACAAAATCACGGCAAAACGCCGTAAAAAACGCAGCAAATTTGCATTAAAATCGCGCAATTTTCTGCCTGAAAAAGCTATGCTCAGGTGTGAATGGGGCCTAAGATAAATAGCCTTCTGTGTGCTGCAGCCCCCCTCAGCCCCCCTCAGCCCCACCTCTGTCCAGTGATGTCCATGAGTGCCTTGGCTGTCCTGATTGGCTGAGACATAGCAGTGGCACCATTGGCTCCCGCTGCTGTCCATCAAAGTCAGTTAGGCAATGAGGAGAGAAAAGGGGTGGGGCTGAGTCTGAATGGATACACAGAGCCGCAGCTTGGCTCGGGTACCCCCATAGCAAGCTGCTTGCTGAGGGTGGGGCCAGGAGCAGTAAAGAGGGACCCAAGAAGAGGAGGATCCGGGCTGCTCTGTGAAAATCCACTGTATAGACCAGGTAAGTATAACATGTTTATTATTTTTATAGAAAAAAAAACACGAGATTTTACAATCACTTTAATATCTTGGTGACCCCTGTAAATGCTAGGTTACCAATTTGTGTCTGCAAAAGCTATTTTTTCTTTCTTTAAAGGATAAGTTCACCTTTGGGAACATGTTACATCTGTTTTTAGGGCAGAACATGTAACATGTTCCCACTGCTGCAGCCTTCCCAGATCCACCGCCTATAGTGACAGTGAGCTGGGGATCTTCTCCCTAAACTCACTGCCACATTTAAAAAAAAAAAAGTTTTCAGTGATCTACCAGAGAGCTGGTGAGAGCTCTAGATAATTAATTGATGGTTCCTGTCATTGTGTAACTACCTGCCCATGCGAGGAACGAGCAGACCACTTCCACAGACAGTGTGCAGGAGCCTGAGATTGCACCCACAATCTACTGATCGCGGGTAAAATGCTTGTACTACTGCCTGTATACTAATAAAAAGAATGATCCATTTACATTTTTTTCACCTGCAAAAAGATGTGCATTTATTTGTTTTTTTTTTTTAAAGGTGAACTTATCCTTTTACGTTTTGAGTTTTTTAAGATTCTGAGCAACGGGTGATGATGGGCAGCACCTGTAACTCTTAATCCTGTCAAGTGTTTTTGTCTTATTAGTAACCGATTTTTTTAGCATACTACAAATGCTCTTGATAGTGAGTGCATTACCAACATAAAACCCATTGTCAGCTCAGAGACTACATACAGTGCAATCCCCCCTCCCCCAGCAGCTACCATTGCTATACATAGTGGTAATTGCCACATAATGAAGACAGCTGATGCATATTTGGGTAGAAGCACAAACACTGCAAGGAAATCCCTTGGCTAGTGTAGAGATTGATATGTTGGTCTCATTAGAAGCTATTCTTGTGTAAGTGGAATGGTTTGGAGGAAGGGGAGGTATGTTGTAAGAGGACTGTAGATATATGTACGGTAGTTACAATGTATGTGTTCGCTTTCAAAGATTCTCGCAAAGGTATGTTAAGGATTCCAATTCACTTGTATTCATCAATGAAGAAGGATAATATTGCACATGTTGCATTGGATTAAAGTAACACAATACCAAATGTTTTCCAGCTTCTTGGCTATTTGTTGCACGGTCTACTCCCTTAGCCGGGCCAAGCTGCTCCACTTTCAGCCTCTGTTCTGTTCTGGACTGGTTCTCTCTCCGTCTCCAGAATAGACTTCTAGTCTGCTCACATAAGCTAAAACTGGCCAAATACATGGCAGACATTTTCTAATCGTGCTAGAATCAAAATCCTGAACAATTGAAGATAAAAATTAGTGGTTTCAATTAAGGACAAAGAGATGGGGATGAAATTTCCTCTTTCAAACGTGATGGAAAAATCTGATCGCATTCACTCTTGCTTTTTTAATGAACTGTATTGAAGCTGTTAGTATATAGCCCAATTTGCTCACACATGGTTGATCAAAATCATGGGTGGTAGATTGCTTGTTTTCAGGCAATAGCGTTTGGTCTTATGTTTAATTCTTAGTTGATTGAAAGTGGTTGAAATTGCCTGAAAGTTGCCATGTTTATACTGTATGGCATGCTTAAAGTGGAACTAAACCCATCGATTTAACGGTTTCCCAAAACCGTTACATTCAAGGCATGCCGTGATTGATAACTGTCAATTGTTTGTGCTCTCAATTAAACTGTCATTCCCTCAAATGGCTGGTGTCAAGACTGATCACATGTGAAACTCCATGGCAACTGCAGGTCAAATGGGGTTAGAGCTGCACGATTAATCGTTAAAGAATCGAGATCGCAATTCTACTACCCTCGCAATCTTAACACAGCTTTTTCTAAATCAGTGCGAGTTTTCGGCTCACTGCTGACAGCTGTCAAAAAAAAACAAAAAAACATGCAGCCTGCCAGTTTATCACAACATCTTAGGCAGAGATGAAGAGAAACGTTGTGTCTGCAGTTAAACTGCAGTGACATGTCAGTGTCACTGCAGTTTGAAAATTGACGCACCCCTGATTTTCCCCTGCTTTTAAGGGGAAAAAAGTGTGTGTTATACGCCGATAAATACGGTATGTACTTTTTTTTCCCCCACAAATAGAGCTTTGTTTTGGTGGTATTTGACTACCTCTGCCCTTTCTATTTTTTGCACTATAAACAAAAAAAGAGTGATAATTTTGAAAAAAACAAAACCATAGGGCCCAAGAACACAGGATTGTGGTTGACATGGTGACTAGATAGACACAGGTTGCATTTTATTATTGTAGAGTGGGGATTGGGATGGAGATGCAACATCAGGATTGTGTCTTTCACACGCACATGGCTGATGTTGGCAAGTGGCCCGGAAGTACAGTGGGAGTTGTAGTATATGGGGAAATGCACTTTTTTGCATTCTAGCACTGGGGTCCTGGATATAACAAAAAAAAAAACTGGAAAAATTTACATAGTTTCTTTGCGTTACCTCCATGATGTTCCAGTATCATGTGACAACCCAGAAAAATACTTGTAGGTTAATTGACATTTGAAGAAACTGTATAAGGCTCTTTTCTGGGGATGGTTCTGATGTGATTGGTTCTGTTTATTCTCTGAAGTGTTCTGTGTATGTATATGTGTGCGTGTGTATGTTTGTGTGTGTGTGTGTGTGTGTGTGTGTGTGTGTGTGTATATATATATATATATATATATATATATATATATATATATAATGTGTATTACACTCACATTTTTTCTATTTTTTTTTTTTTTTGGAAGTTTTTAAAGTCTTGTGTACTCTAAAATGAAAACATATAACATAAACAATTGGAGATTAAATTTTGAAATAATCATGTTTAGCAAAATTGAATCAAAATGTGAAACTTAAGCTGGGTACACACAGGCCGCAAACAGTCGGCTCGGCAGGAAGCAGCCGACGAGCATGCTGAAAACCAGCTTTCCGATCAGTGCTCACGGCCAATAACACAATAACTCAATGATTGGATGTGTTAGTACAGCGATCTTTATGTTTTTATTTTTAATTTTTTTATGCTCAGCCCACTGGGTTGAAAGAAAAAAAAAAACTGTGTGTACCCAGCATAAGTCATCCTTTGCAGATCCAACAGCTGAGCGTACTTATGGCATTATTTCTTCAATAGAAATCATCATTGTCTGCAAAGTTCTTCTCAACAAAAATGCAATTTGTTGCGCTCATTGCTCTGCTCATACCCTTTTGTCCAGTTCGTTCCAAACCACCTTAATGGGGTTTAAAATAGGTTAAGCTATAAACCAACATTCAAATGTTTCCTCCACTTTTCTCCCCATGTTCCTGCATACATTTTGTAGGAAATTGTATTACAGATATTGTACCTTTTTTATAGTGGTCTATCTATGCAGTTTTGTGACCACACAGCTCCATTCTCTCACTTATTCTGGTGGGCCTGATACAGCTGGTGGAAGAGAACTCTCTCCCACTCTGTCTGGCTGGAGCCATGGATGTTGGTGGTTGATGTCCCTGCTCTGTGGAATCCCCCCCCCCCCCCCCCCCCTCCAGTTGTCAGCCCTCCATATCACATAGAGGAGCCAGAGCTTTGCATTAAATATGTTATAATATATATATATTTACGGTGCAATTTGTTAGAAAAGTATGCATAGAAGAAAAAGGGGAGGACACATTTAAATGTTGTTTTATCACTTAGACTTCTAATATAAATCTGGAGATTTTGCTGCACATTCTATAGCTTGAAGACTAGGAGTTATGTTTCGGGTCTTTATCTTGCTGTAGGATGAACCCTGACCAGGTAAGTGTAAACCAGGGGGTATATTCATACCTACCGTATATAATATTTTAGCAAATGCTGACTGAAAAGTCATGTATAGTTGTTTGCATTGTTTGTTCGAGCATCAAAGTAGTAGGTCGGGCTTACCTGTGCCCTTTCATAGGGAAAAAACCTTTGTCACTGTAAATGCTAGCTGGAATCCCCCAGAGTGTAACAGTAGAGGTTGAATGTGAATATATACTGTATGTGTATAGAAGAGTTCTATATATTCCAAGACTCCCAACGAGCCAGACTAGAATAGCTAGTTATTCAAAAGCACATTCTGTATTGTGTGGGTGTTTGTTCTAGATTGAAATCTTACTCATGTTGAGATTTATGTCTGTGCAGAGGTAATTTAAAATGATTTCCAAGAAAAATGGAAATTCCCTGTTTGTTTGGGCTTCCTACCTCCCATACCTCTCTTGTAATCAATGGTGAGACCCTCGTCTTGCTGTTGCCTACATTACATAGCAGACTTGAGTTAGGCCAGTTAATGATTTTTGTAGATAACCTTTGTAATTTGCGGTTATGCAATAATACAATATTTTACTAGCTGATAGAAGTCGAAAATCTGTAATGCCTTCTCTGTTTTAATAAAATTTGAGAGGTACATAAGAGTGACACATGTGGGGGGTCTTGCAGAAACTAGCGACATGAAAGGCAAACTCTATTGTAGCTATCAACCAGTCAGCGCTTTCTGTATTAAAGACATGAACCTGAGAAGCTAGTTTGTTTCTACTGGCAATTTTTATCTTTTGTATAGTGAAAATGTATTACGCAGTGCTCAATGGAGAACAATTAACCTTTTGAAATTCAACTCTAGCCTAAACGTTTTTTTTTCTTTTTGTTTTTAAAAGAATGGGGATAATAAGCGGTCTATGACCCTTTTGGGGAAATTTATCTCATCTCCTGTTCTATTGACACATTGGAATACAGTTAAAAAAAAAAACAGGACATCTAAACCCTTTTGACCTCCATGCAAAGTATGGCTTGTTTTGAAGAATGTCAGTTTGCCTACTAATATATATTTTTGAATTTTGTGAGAAAACCAGAGCACCCAAACGAAAGTCAGATGTTTGTGTGTGGGCAGTTCCTTGGTGGGAATTGAACTTGGAACCTTACACTAGACTAGAAGATATGAGTAGCCACCCCTGTAGAGGTAAATGGTGGGGAGATATCTTCCCCTCAAATAAGTCTTGGCTGGTCTGAGACATACCTTGTGCTTGGCCAACACATGGTACTTTTGTCTTTCCACTTCTCCATAGAAGGGGAAAGATCAGACCAGTTTAGGCTTGAAATTCTCTATTGAGAAGGTTGTTCCTGCATATAGAGATTTTCATCCGGCCTGATCTTTCCCCTTCTATGGAGAAGTGGAAAGACAAAAGTACCATGTGTTGGCCAAGCACAAGGTATGTCTCAGTCCAGCCGAGACTCATTTGAGGGAAGACCTCTCCCCACCACTCATTCTCAGAGAGATATCATCCTCTGGCTAGGTCCGAAACTGCCCCATTGTCTACCCTTAAAAAGAGGGAATCTTTGGTTATTCATGGTCAAACTGTACCACTTTGCTGTGTCCATGATTTAAAAGTCAGAAATATATATATGGATGCAGCTGCGCTTCCCTGTGGAAAGAAGCTGCCAACACAACAATGTGACCAATTGTGAAAAAGAATAAAAAGTGAAAAGTGTGGCGCTGTGAACCTTGTATCTGATCGGTAGCTATAAGGAAGAATCCAATCTCCGTTACAATGCTATCATCCAGATTTTAATGGTTAATCACCATATATAAAGAATGGTGACAAGAAAGTGTATATAAACAATCCACGTCAGAACTGTTTATAGATCAACAAAAAAAATAAAAAAATAATATAAAAATCACAAAACTATGTGAATCCTATACGTGAATTAATTACAGTACAAAGGCAAGAAAGTACTACAATAATATGTGGTGAAACACTGAGATACCGTGATACTCTCAAACTAGAAAGTCATATAGTGTATTGCAATTGTTTTTTTACACCTGTAACCATAACTTCAATTTAAATGACCAAAGTGCAATCATGATCTAAAAAATATATATCATTTCATAAAAGTATTAGACTTAATAATGACATATATGAGGAAATAACCTCCCACGAGTGCTGTAGTGACAAGTGTTGAAATTAATTTAAATATCTGGATTCAAGTGTCCCAAATGATGTATTTCATATGTGATGATATACACGTATTCTTATGATACTAAAAATGTTCATCAACGTATCATCCTCATATACTTTAGACGGCGTCAAAGAACTGTAAGATGCAGAAATGAGATCGGGTACGCTTACCGTCAAGGATGGACCCACTGACCATTTGGTGAGGGGTCAAAACGAGCTTGAGTATGCCGATGGATGGCACTGGCAAGATGATAGGCCGGGATCTCAGGCCGGGATCAGGAGCTTGGGAAGGCAAGACTGGGCAGACACCACAGTCTGTACTCACCGAATCACCGGTCGCAATATAGGAACTGCACTTTAAAGGACTGCACAGGAACACGGTTGTTACCCACGGGACCCCTCAATGGGTCAAGACCATGAAAAAAAGAGATAGAGAGGGCCTCCTCATAGTGTAAATCAATCCAGTGACGGAATAGATTTATTTAAAAATTCTTGTTTGTCAGGATAAAACAATCAAAGTAAAAACAAAGACAAATCAAGAAATAAAAAAGTAAACGCAGTGGTGATGGGTATAGCGTATCCGCCCTACGCGTTTCGTCTTACAAGACTTCTACAGGGGCATGCCCCTGTAGAAGTCTTGTAAGACGAAACGCGTAGGGCGGATACGCTATACCCATCACCACTGCGTTTACTTTTTTATTTCTTGATTTGTCTTTGTTTTTACTTTGATTGTTTTATCCTGACAAACAAGAATTTTTAAATAAATCTATTCCGTCACTGGATTGATTTACACTATGAGGAGGCCCTCTCTATCTCTTTTTTTCATGGTCTTGACCCATTGAGGGGTCCCGTGGGTAACAACCGTGTTCCTGTGCAGTCCTTTAAAGTGCAGTTCCTATATTGCGACCGGTGATTCGGTGAGTACAGACTGTGGTGTCTGCCCAGTCTTGCCTTCCCAAGCTCCTGATCCCGGCCTATCATCTTGCCAGTGCCATCCATCGGCATACTCAAGCTCGTTTTGACCCCTCACCAAATGGTCAGTGGGTCCATCCTTGACGGTAAGCGTACCCGATCTCATTTCTGCATCTTACAGTTCTTTGACGCCGTCCAAAGTATATGAGGATGATACGTTGATGAACATTTTTAGTATCATAAGAATACGTGTATATCATCACATATGAAATACATCATTTGGGACACTTGAATCCAGATATTTAAATTAATTTCAACACTTGTCACTACAGCACTCGTGGGAGGTTATTTCCTCATATATGTCATTATTAAGTCTAATACTTTTATGAAATGATATATATTTTTTAGATCATGATTGCACTTTGGTCATTTAAATTGAAGTTATGGTTACAGGTGTAAAAAAACAATTGCAATACACTATATGACTTTCTAGTTTGAGAGTATCACGGTATCTCAGTGTTTCACCACATATTATTGTAGTACTTTCTTGCCTTTGTACTGTAATTAATTCACGTATAGGATTCACATAGTTTTGTGATTTTTATATTATTTTTTTATTTTTTTTGTTGATCTATAAACAGTTCTGACGTGGATTGTTTATATACACTTTCTTGTCACCATTCTTTATATATGGTGATTAACCATTAAAATCTGGATGATAGCATTGTAACAGAGATTGGATTCTTCCTTATAGCTACCGATCAGATACAAGGTTCACAGCGCCACACTTTTCACTTTTTATCATGATTTAAAAGTACTGACAGGAGTTCAAGTTTTACCAGGACTGTCCCTAAACACGTATAAGTTTTGGTATGTTCAAGGCATGACAAATCCAATAAATTGGAGCAGGATTGATATGTTTTCCTGAGAGCTTTTCATAAAAGTTCCAATATTTCCTGTTGTAGCTTAAAAAATGTAATGTGACACATTAAGGAACACAAATAGCTGGGAATAGATTCTCGGGTTAAGAATTAGGTCAATGGAACGTTTAAAAGATCTGTGATGGATTTACAGCAGCAGACTTGGCTCAGCATAGACTAGATTACATTCTCCAGATATCTCCTAATATATAAACAAACTGGAGCTCAAAATTACAGTAGTAGGATAATGCAGTCATGTTAAGCTTTGTTGTTTTATGTAACATGCTGAAAGTTCAATTAACTAAACTGATGCTGCAGTTTAAAGAACAACATCTGTGACTTAGGAAAGGATACTGTTAAAATTAAAAAAAATTACTAAATTCAAGAACAAATTAGAGACATTAAATGTTAGTTCTCGTATGCCGTAGGGTAGCATTCAAATATATACTTATGAAATCTGAAGGGTATATTGTGAGAAAAATAATAGCAGTTTTGAGATGGGACTTGGGTTATGCTATGGAAAAGGTGTTATGCCCCGTACACACGGTCGGATATTCCGATGGAAAAAGTCCGATCGGATTATGTTGTCGGAAAATCCGATCATGTGTGGGCTCTAACGGGCTTTTTCCGTGGGAATTTCCGATGGAAAAAAATTGAGAGCAGGATCTCAAATTTTCCGACAACAAAATCCGATCTGACTTTTTCAGATTGTGTGTAGGGAATTCCGACGGACAAAGTGCCACTCATGCTCAGATCAATCAAATTACGAGACAAAAAGCTATTGGCTACTAGCCTCTACGTACTACGCAACGAAAGTCACCACGTTTGGAGCGATCTGATTTTCCGATAACTTTGTCTGACCTTGTGTGGGCAACACCAGTTTTGGACAAAATCCGACGGAAATTATCCAACGGATTTGGTGATCGGAATGACCGACCATGTGTACTGGGGCTTAGAAAATAAGTAGGATGGAAATTGATCCACATGAGTTTTTGTGACCACATATATACCCTTAAAATATGCAGAGAACATAGCATATGTTAAGGTTTTAACCACTGCCCAGAATGAAACTAATAGTTAGCCTGTTTTATACTCTGGCCTTTAAATACTGCACCAAACTTCTCTAAACGGATATACTTCAATTTGACTAAAGCATCTAATTTGTTATTCTTGGTTCTGTGCACCAACTGAAAATATTGTCAGTGAAAACCAATGTAATGCATGTGATATAAAATATCCTAACCACAGGACTGGCCAAGAAGATTTGGAGTTCAACGTCCTATAAACGAAAAAGCTGATAAGAGTTTAGAAAGTTGTTGGGAGGAGCACATAAATATGGTCATCCTTGAAAGATGTAGGTTTCCTTCACAAATGTGTAGATCCATGCAGTGGTGCACTTGTGTTGCTGTTCTCTTTGGGGGAACAGCCATCAGCCAACAAAAAACATCCTAACCATAGAGCTACAGTGTGGTCAGATGTTCCTGCACCATCTGAGCACCACTAGGCCTAACATTTCAGTGAGTATTTCACTGTGCCCTGCTGATAAAATTTTCCTCTTTGGAGCGATGAGGGTGAAGGAAAGAGTGCAGGAAGTAGTGGTAAGGCTTTCAATGTTGGCTTTACAGCAGGAGAACATTGGTGTCTGACTTGCCTTGATTGATATTGCCTGACAGTGTGGAACACTAAAAGATATTGTCTTTTTGTCTCTCCTCTCTATGGGTATCATAAGCTCTTTATCTTTTAGATGGTGGTTGGTTTTATGCAGATTTCGGTTCTTAAACTAGCATCTATAGAAAGTATTGTTATTCAAGTGCAGAATTTCACACAGGACAAGCTACATGTTAATTGCAAGGAGAAAGGCCAGCACAACATTGAATATCAACAGAGTATTCATTTATGGAAAATCATGGTGAAATACAGCCACATAAAAGCCTATGCATTTCGGCTCTTCAGACCTTAAAGTGGTTGTAAACCCTTACAATCCACTTTTTGCTACAGGTAAGCCTATAATAAGGCTTACCTGTAGCTACCCCGGATATCTCCCAAACCTGCACGGTTTAGGAGATATCCCCTGTATCTGCATGTTCCGACGTCATCGGCAAATGCGCACTGAAGCAACGGCACATACAGACACGGGAGTGACATCGCAGCTCCAGCCAATCAGTGCCCGAGCCCGCGATACCCGGAAGGAACTCTGGGAGCGAGGTCGCCGGTCAGTGCTGTGTACAGGCACCGATGCGGGGGCTTCGATCTCAGGTGAGTATTACATAATGAGCTAGTATGCTATGCATACTAGCTCATTATGTTTGTCTTCTTTTTTTTTTTTGTGGGTTTACAACCACTTTAATTATGGCTACCATACGCATGTAACAAACACCTTAAATAGCAATCCATCACAAGTGCAAAAGGAGGGGGGTAAAAAGAAACTCATTAGAGAAAATGTGACACATATTCGCTAAGACAGGTTAAAATGAACAAAAATACACCAAAAATTCGAAGATGGGACTCGCATATCTCTTGATCTTGAGATAATACAAAAGACCTAGATTTTATATAAAGAAAGATAGATATATATATATAGAAAAACAAATCCTATAGGAAAAAAAAAGGAATGGAATCTGGGAGAGGAACGGAATCAACTCGGGTAGAGATCCACATCCTACTGTGGCTTCAAACCATAGGGCATGCGGGTCTGAAGCCTATGGATCCACCAAATCTTGCACTCCCAAAGTCTCTGATGTCAATTCCCACCCCTGTCAGCAGGGAGCTCTCTTTTAATGCTACAGAAACAAAGGACAGGACATTTTTCCACAATGAATGTCCCAAAAATACTTGGCATTGATATTAATACAATAGTATTCCCTAATATGAGTGTGTAGGGTTCGTATGGTGCAACCAACATATTGCTACATGCAAGTTTTACACTGGATTAAATATACAACCAAGCACAGTTGATGTATTGTAAGGTATTATGCTCCACTGTAGCATAAACTTTTTTTTCACCATCGTCGGCAATACTTGCATATAGTAGCTCCGCAACAAAAAGTGCCCAGGTATGAAAACTGGGTGCATTTACTGTGACTGGAGTTAAAATAACTGGTAAAAAGTAAGGAACCCAAAGTGGGAGCACGTCGATTTGAAAACTAACAAATATGTTGCATTGGTAACCACATATTCTGTGAAGTATAATTGGCTAGTAAACCTAACTAAAAACAACCTATCTATTCACACGTGTTTTTGTTTTCTTATTTTTTTTTATTTTTTTACCATTTCCATAGTGGCTCTAATATGTATTTTGTAGTTTTGTTTCATTCTGATCATAATTACAATTGGTTGCATTAAAACCTTCTTTCAGTCGTTTTTTCAATATCTTTTTTGATATGGTGGGCCTCAAGTGTGGAGCTTATCACCAAAGGGCTGCATATTACATTTAGTGAATGTTCAGTGTCAGAGACATCAGGCACAACAGGATATAGTCAAAGACTATAGGCATGATACATGAGATGATCAGAGACTGTGGACATGGTACAGGAGATGGTCAGAAACTGCAGACATGAGACAAGAGATGGTCAGAAACTGTAAACGTGTTGTTGTTGGAGACTGGGGAAATGCTTCAGTAGACAGTCCTAGACTGGAGACCTATTACATGACACTACTAGGAATCACTGTTCTAACAATAAGGTCACAAAGATCAATGTCTGCAGGGGCCCAGAGGGCCACACAAAAAGTGCCAAAAGGCCGCAGTTTGGGCGCCAGGGCTCTAAATAGAATGGGTAAAAAATTTACAATACAATATATGCCACAACTACAAGGAAAATTAACAAACATTTTCCAAACGTTTCTTCTTTGGAGTTAATAGATTGGTTGAATAAAACCTGGGTATATTAAATATGTTCATTAGAGCCTATAGACATAAGTGTCAAAAGTGGAAGCACACTATATATATTTCTGACTACCCTTGGAATTGCTAATCTAACGCAGGAGTATAAAAAAACATTTTTATTTAGGATAAAACCATGGTCATATACATAATTTCCCAAAGCCCCCCTTCCCTTTCCTGAATCACAGGGTTTTTCTTCTGGTAGAATCTTGTAATCGTTTGAATTTAGCTTGGCTGTGCATGGCTCCACCTGCAGAACTGCGCCATCCATTCCCTTAGTTGCATGCCCCACCTACTACCATAGCAGGGGAACTGTGCAGAGCTGCTCTGTCAATACCTCATCCCTTTCTGGTTCAGTGCTCTGCAGCGCTCTCCATTGCAAAAAAATTGTAAATGTACATTGATCATGAGATCAATTTTACTGCATTAAGAATATTTTTGAAAACTGTGTGTGGGCGGGGCCTAGTTCGCTAATAGGGGACATCGCTAATGGCCAGAATTATAGGCTCAGGGGCTGAGGTCATGTGACTTCAAGATTAAGGCAGCACACCTGACTTAGAAATGAGCTGTAACACCTTGCAGGTAACTCTTTGTACACTGAGCTTTACTGTTGTGCACTCTTCCAGTGTAACTGCACACCTTCTCTTCTCTTCATGAATGCAGCATTTCTGAGGGGACACCACAAAGCCTGTGTCCTGCTCCACTGGTGCAGCCATCTTTGCGCCTCAAGCCCAATGACACCACGAGTATCCTGCTTAACACAGAGAGCAGACCTAGGTTATGAATATGCTTCAGCGCTTTACTAGGATACACTTCTCTTTCTTCTGGTAACCTCCAAGCTAGGCACATGGGTTCCCTGTGCTATGAGATCAGTATGTGGGGTACCTGCCTCTTCACTACCAGGGTCACCGTCTCCCATGCCAATTCACATGTAACTTTCCCATGCAAGGACTCCTCACAAGTTACCTCGCCTTGTATTTATAGTCCACCAAAAAGAGGTATAACTATGGACACCCGGGAGTCGGTACCTTAACTACTTACTAACACCTAAGCAGCCTGCTAACTTACTAGCAACCGAGCACATTGAAATAAACATTCGCATTCTAACAGCAGGTTCACCCATAGTATGTACACATTCCCCTAGTATAACAGTATTACCAATAAATTACCATATACCAATATTACACATAGCAACAAACGATAATACCGAAATAAAGGAAACTTTATTTTACACGACATCTGTAAGTACCTGACTACAGGTGGACTTGCCACTTTATTAAATGTATGAGTGATTAGCAGAGCGTTTTTGTGCATGTGGATGTTGCCTGCAGCAGATATTACTAATGTAGCACCAATTCATTTTGGTGGAAAAACATTGTCAGAGAACAATGACTGCTCAGCCAGTTTAAAAAAAATAGCGTTGGGTAGATTTTAGACAAGCCCTTACATTGCTTTTATATATAGATAATTCTCTTTAATTCTCTTGTTCAGTCCCATGCATTAAGCCAACACACCTGCTCTTTTTGCATGCTGCAATGCACGCTGTGCATTTTGTTACAAAAAACAAAAAAATAGTCATGTGCGATTTTAAGTATTGTAACATGGGGGTGTTTAACTCAAGTGAAAAGATGCATTTTTTAATGCAGTGAGTCCTCATCAGACAGGCATATATAGTTAAGGGCCTGGTAGCCCACGTTTATTGAAAAAACAAAAGTCCATCCAGAAGTCCCACGCAGGGGTTTAACTTCATTAAGCATTCATAAATGAAAAACATACCAAGCCACCTGGCTCTCTTGTCAGCAGTTCCTCTGCTTGATCTCAACAGAGTGGATTCCTTCCAGTCCCCTGGACTCACTGGCTTCCTTAGTCTTCCCGACTCTCAAGGCTGTCCCTCCTTTCCCAGTCTCTGGGCAAAGAATATCCCTTAAGCCCCATACACACGGTCGGACAATCCGCGGACCAGGTCCGTCGGACCATGTCCGTCATACTTTGTCTGATGTTGGTTTTGCGTACACACGGTCGGACAAAGTTGTCGGAAAATCCGATCATTCTGAACGTGGTGACGTTTGTTGCCTACGACGGGACTACGTAGAGGCTAGTAGCCAATAGCTTTGGTCTTGTAATGTGATCTGAGCATGCGTAGCACTTTGTCCGGTCGGACAACCGTACACACGATCGGGTTTGGTGTGATCGGACCGGGTTGACGGCAAATCTTTCCAGCAGGAGATAAGACTTTGTCCGTCGGACAAACCGACGAACACTGTCCGATGGTGCATACACACGGTCTGATTTTTCAACAACATTGTCCGATCGGACAGAATCCATGAAAAAGTCCGACCGTGTGTATGGGGCTTTACACAGGGATGACCCCTCCACAGGTCTGTCTTCATACAGCAGCAGCAAGCTGCTCACACTCCACCATCCTCCACTCATTAGCCCCTCATTATATGGTCTGTGTGCAGCTGGGCACACACCTTGTTTGCCATCCTCAAGACCCGGACACAGTTGGAGATCCCATCCAGGACTAGCAAAACCTGGAGAAAACTGACAGAGCAGTTTTCTCCATTTAAATTCTATAGTCTGTAGATATGCAAACTCTGTATCTCCTTTACCTCTAATTTCAAAGGGACAGAGCTTCGCTCTGCCACATATCCCCCCCCTTTGTTTCGATCCGGAGGGAGGAACACCAGCACCCGTCATGGTTGGGACACCTCTGTGCTGGCTGTCAGCCACGTAGGCCCAACCTTTTTTCCGGATGCGCTTCCAGGCACGTCCCACCCTGGATCTTAACAGGGTCCTATATTTTCCCATCCTCAGCCTTCTTCTTGGGTCCCTGGGCTTAATCATTTTTTTGGGGGAAACTCTGCTTTCCCTGATCCTACCTTTAAACTCACTGACATCAGCTTTAACCTTCAATATACATCAGTACAACCTCCTCACTTTGGCATGACCATGCAAGCTGCCACCCACATGGGCCAAATCTTGTCCCATCAGGTGAATTTCTCCACGTCCCCTTGCTGCATCTACTTGGGCTTTACAAAGACACTCCCATGCTTTTTTACGAGTGCCCTTCCAAAAGCGAAGTTTTCCCACTTCTCTTGGGCCTACACTAGTCCTTTTACCAATCTTGGTACCTTTTTGCACATGAGGTTGATTTCTGAATTTTACGGATCCAGTACCATTAAGGTTATAAAGTGCTCCCTCAATTTCCACTAGACCACCCCTTTGCTCTTTACTTAATTTAGAAGGAACCACATTTTTAAACCCTGGTTTAATGATAAGTGGGGGCTCTTTTATTAGGGTGACACTGGTCCCTCTCTGTACTCCAAGTACGGGCACCCTCTTACTGTCCAAACTTAGCGTCACTTGTTTCCTCATGTACACTGCATGCTTATTTTTGTCAGTTTCATCACCAACATCCTCATATGACTGCAGCCTCATCCTAGTCTCCCTCTGAAGGACATACTGACTGTCTTGCGACTTTAAACTTTTAAAGTCATGCGACACCTTGCTGAGCTTTGGGCCATTTTCCTGCAACCATTGTTTATCACGATCCTTCTCAGACCTTAGAAATTTCTCAGACCTCAGGAAACCTTCCCCAGAAATACCCTCCTGAACCTGTAGGGGGCCTAATTCTGCTGTATCTTTTACTTCTCCTGTGTCAATCATACCATTCCCTATCTCATTACAATTTTCAGGGTTTGCTACAACCAGATCAACTTGACCAAGATCTTCAGGTCTACCATTATTTTTGTTGTCACCCATGGTAACCAAACCCTTACAAATTGACAATGAGCTGCATGTTTCATCACGGTCAGAAATATCAATGCATTTGTCATATTTCATTTCACTCATGTTCGGCAGGGCAGTGTCTGAAGAGGAACTGCATCCAGCGGAGTGGTTGTCCACGGCAGCTTCACTATCCACCAACTCCACTGGCCTGAGATCCTCTGCCAACAACTGTCCTGACTCCTGACCATCTTCCCATAAAGCATTTGGACCTGTGACTACAATCACTTCATTTATTGCTGTGCCATCTGGCACTTCCACCAACACATTTGGCACGGCATTATCCATTATCACATCATTGGGCCCTTTGTGGATCACAGACATGACCTCTTCTGTGCGTTCGCCCTTACTTGGCGTTTCCATCTCATGAGCACCATCATCTGCAGTAGCAAGTGCATCCTTGCATACAAGTTGCTCTGCAGGTCCTTCATCTGGCACTGCAGAAGTCATGTCTGCTTCACTTTTACCAACAGAGGCCTTTTCCAACAAAGCCAACAGGCTTTTTGTCCACCTGTCCCAGTCTGTTATCTCTGTGCTCCCAGAGGTACCACGCAGTACCGCTCCTACTGTACACGGAGACCCAGAGGGACAGAGTGGTTCAGCAACAGACACATTGCACATATCACTTTGGTTCAAATACGATTTTGGCACTACATTTTTAACCATAGCAGACAGCAATACCACACCTTCACCACCTTGCTCTGGTGGCGCTTCATAAAACGCATTAGAGCTTTGATACCGGTCGTTGCTAGACTGCATTAACCCATTTCCACCATGAGTGTTTTCAAACATTTCAGTTTTAACATTTAACATCCTGTCATCACTATGTTCAGGTACCCTCTTATCCCTCAGAGCAGCACCAAAGTTGTCCCAGGCAACCTCCGGCTCCAAAACGCAGAGCTCCCTGGGGGTTTCTAGGGACCCCTCTATGGCCTTCTTCTTCACAGTTGCTAGGGGAGATAGCACATCTTTAACCGCATTCACAGCAAGGTTATCTCTAGTGAGCTGCACTAGCCCATTAGCAACTGGACCATTCACTTTAGCCAACACAATATTAGCAGTTTTACCCATCATATTGTCACATTCAAGTTTACCACTTGCCTCCCCACTGGACAGGGCACTGCAGCGAGGCAAGTCCTTTTCCAAACCGACAGTGGATCTCCCATTTGGGGCCACTCCAGTGTGCACAGTCACATATTCAGTCTCTTCTATGCATTTACCAGCACCAGTCTTTTTCAACATCAACCCAGCGGTTCCAGCCATTATTTCATTAAAGACAGTCTTACCCACCGCAGTAGTAGGGGTCACCATCTTCATTTGAGTACGTTGTCTCACAAACCAGTCCTCTGCTGCACTTTTACTGGCCCACTCTCCCTGGTGGCCACCGGATGAAATTACAGCAGGCATCTCCAACTGTTTAGCACCCCCTGCCGACACAACAGGAAAATCCTCATTGCCAGGGGTGACTGCAAACATATTTGCACAGGAATCTGGGCCTGGAGATAACGACCTTTGCTCCTGGTAATTTTGAAATGCATACGCATCTTTAGGTGGATGCTTAGCTACATATGCCCTGTAGCTCCTCCTTTCCTTTGGCAATCTTTCTCCCGTTGCCATGGGAAACCGCACTCTCCCAGCAGAGCTTTGCTGATTCTCCCAAACTGTTTGATGCATTGTGGCTTTCAACTTGCCACTACTCTCTGCAGGCAATACTTTTCTCATATGGTCTGCAGACTTGACATCACCACCGTTGCTATGGGCAACCACATACCTCTCCAACTTCCAGTCAGGCTTTCGGTCCATGATGCGATGGAACTCTCCTCTAAAAAGGATTTCCTCTTTAAACTTGCGGTAGTCATCCTGGTCCCCGTCCATCAAATGGTAAACCGACCGGAACTCTAGCCGTAATAAGGTTTGCAACAGTTTTGGCCACCAGTCCCTAGGCCATTTTCTCTTTACAGCAACTTTTTCAAATCTTACAAGGAAGTCCCCAACCTCCTCTGTAGGCAGCATGGGTTGCATATAGTCAGAGGCCAAGATCTGAGCCCCTTGCACTGCGCCACACTCTTTGCGATTCTGCTTGAACCATTCATTCACTGTCTCACACATCACTGGCCCCTTTTGACTGGCCCTCCAAGGTGGAGACATCTTCTCAGGCCACGCTGAGCTCACTTCACCTTTAACTTGATTTAACATGAACTTCTTGTGTTTTGACTGCCTCATCCTTGCAGTCACATGCACAGCAGCCCGTTACACAGTTCACAGCATAGAAAAAAAAAAAAAATTCTCACAAGTGCACTACCTGCACACAATGCAACACAGTCAATTGAACTCCTGCGCAATGCAGTTTGCCTGGCTGCCACACACAGCTAGCAGCAGTTCCTGAAATGACTCACCACTGGCGCAGAGACCGGATTTCACCGTCTGTATGCCCGCATTCTCCACCACTTGTAACATGGGGGTGTTTAACTCAAGTGAAAAGATGCATTTTTTAATGCAGTGAGTCCTCATCAGACAGGCATATATAGTTAAGGGCCTGGTAGCCCACGTTTATTGAAAAAACAAAAGTCCATCCAGAAGTCCCACGCAGGGGTTTAACTTCATTAAGCATTCATAAATGAAAAACATACCAAGCCACCTGGCTCTCTTGTCAGCAGTCCCTCTGCTTGATCTCAACAGAGTGGATTCCTTCCAGTCCCCTGGACTCACTGGCTTCCTTAGTCTTCCCGACTCTCAAGGCTGTCCCTCCTTTCCCAGTCTCTGGGCAAAGAATATCCCTTACACAGGGATGACCCCTCCACAGGTCTGTCTTCATACAGCAGCAGCAAGCTGCTCACACTCCACCATCCTCCACTCATTAGCCCCTCATTATATGGTCTGTGTGCAGCTGGGCACACACCTTGTTTGCCATCCTCAAGACCCGGACACAGTTGGAGATCCCATCCAGGACTAGCAAAACCTGGAGAAAACTGACAGAGCAGTTTTCTCCATTTAAATTCTATAGTCTGTAGATATGCAAACTCTGTATCTCCTTTACCTCTAATTTCAAAGGGACAGAGCTTCGCTCTGCCACAGTATATTGAGTGCATTGGCAGCCCATTCATTTTGAATTGACTGCTTTAATGCAGCAAAGAAGCAAACTGGCCCTCAATGATTTGGGCTCATGTACTTTAGGAAACCCTTTTCATCTGGAGTAATCCTAAATGGTTACAATACTGTTATTTTCCCCAGGAATTTGAAACGCATAAGAGGATAGACATGATCAGTTTAACCTATAAATGGCTTACAGAATTTGAATTGTAACAAACCCCCCGTTGAATGGATGTTCGTCTTATTAAATCTTTTGCAGTGTGGAATTAAATCGGCATCCCAAAATAATTTGGGTTGTGTGCAGCCAGGCTGTAAATCTCTAACATATTTTTAATCATGAGTCAACACTGTGTTCTTGTGTACTGGGAATCTCAAAACCTTCGGAAGCTGGTTGTCTAAAATAAATTACAGAGATTTAATCTTGGACATAGTGATAGTTTTTTTGAGTGTATTTTCAATGAATAACGGCTATAAGCCAAGGAGCAGCATCTTAAAAAATTAGTCACCAAAATGTAAGTGAATTGTCTTTTTATATAGAGGTATGAAATTGCAAACAAATTTACATACATACAGTGACAGGGTGTCATGGTCGGGGGTTGGGCTCGGGGACCAGTAGATATAGCAATAGAGAAGCTCCCATCGCCCAGCTGGATAAGTGCAGTAGCAGGTCACCCTAGCGGATGACGCAGGCTCAACCGAAGTGTGGAGTCTAAGCATTAACCAGTGTTCACCAGAGCTCCTGATGGTGGTTTTGCTGCATGTTCGTTCCAGGTCGCAGTCCTCAGTATTGCCCCATCAAGAGGTGAGATAGCCAGAGTCCAGCATCAGATATAGCAGGTAGGGATCAAGCAGAAGAGTAGTCCATAAAAATGCCAAAGGTCAGTAACAAGTTTTTCAAATAACAAACATGTTAAACTTCCCTCCACTGTGCAGCTCATTTTGCACAGAGTGGCCCCGAACCTGGTCTTCTGGGGTCTCTCGGCAGCTGTCTCAGCTCCCCCCCCCGCAAGTACTGCTCATCTTTATGTGAGCTCCTCACATGGTGTGGAGTACTTGCGGGTGCGCTCCTGTGATACAGTCGGCGGCTATATCCGCTCGCTGTATCACTCGGCCCCGCCCCCGGTGCGCCGCGTCATTGGGTGTGATTGACAGCAGCGCGAGCCAATGGCTGCGCTGCTTTCAATCCATCCACTCTAGCCAATCAACAGCCAGGGTGGGCGGCGAAGAGTATTTCGGGGGCGAGCACAGGACTTTCGAGGGGTCATGTAAGTAAAATGGGGGGCTGGGGGGGCCGGTATTGTCAGATGTTTTTTCACCTTAATGCATGAAAACTTTTTCCTTTACAACCCCTTTTAAATAGGAAGTTCATGGAAGGAGCAAGGAGTTCAAGGTTAAGCAGAAACAGGCACAAGGCAGGTTGTCCAATGGATCAGACAGGGTGCTGTCCAGCATCTCAGGTGGCGCAGCAAAAGGAGACATTGCCAGACAAAGGAGAGGTCATAGATTCAGACCTGGGTCCTGACACAGGGACAATTTAAGGGGGGAATCATATAATAACAACCAGTCTGACTGATTGAAACATATTTTTTGTTTACCTGTCAGCTTTCATATGTGCATGAATGTCTGTTTTATTGTTGTGCAACAGTGGGTTATCAGTTAAAAAAAAAATTCAATTTTGTCAATAGATTTTTTCCCCTTTTTAGAATGTCTACAGTACTCCGTATGTGGCCTAGTTGTTGGTCAGTGTAGCTGGAGATGTAGGATCAGGGAAGTCTTTGAGCAAGTTAGTCCAGTGGTTAAATATCCAAAATAAACACTTATGCCACAGATCTTAATGCATTTGAACAAAGAAAATTATGTGAACATGCATTTGAGTATGTTGGGGTAACTGGGAGATTGTGGTGCTTAAATATTTTGCATACGTTTGACAGTTCCTTAACCACTTCAATACCAGGCACTTAGACACCTTCCCGCCCAGACCAATTTTCAGCTTTCAGCACTGTCGCACTTTGAATGACAATTGCGCGGTCATACAACACTGTACCCAAACAAATTTTTTATCATTTTGTTCCCACAAATAGAGCTTTCTTTTGGTGGTATTTGATCACCTCTGCGATTTTTTATTTTTTGCGCAACAAATAAAAAAAGACTAAAAATTTTGAAAAAAAAACAAGTTTTTCTTTGTTTCTGTTAAATTTTTGTAAATAAGTACGTTTTCTTCTTCAATGATGGGCACTGATATGGCTGCACTGACGGGCACTGATAAGGCGGCACTGATGGGCACCGATGAGGTGGCACCAATGAGGTGGTACTGATGAGGTGGCACTGACGGCCACTGATGATGGGCACTGATAGGCGGCAGTGATGGGCACTGATAGGCGGCACTGATGGGCACTCATATGTGGCACTGATGGGCACTCATAGGCGGCACTGATGGGCACTTATGGGTGGTACTGATGGGTACTTATGGGTGGCACGGATAGGTGGCATGGATGGGCACTGATGGGCACTGATAGGTGGGCACTGATGGGCACGGATGGACGCTGATAGGTGGCACTGCTGGACACTGATGGGTGGCACTGATTACACTGATGGGTGGCACTGATTACACAGATGGGTGGCATTGCTGGGTAATGGGTGGCACTGATTGCTACTTGATGGTGCCAGCCAGTGCCCATTTGTGGGCACTGACTGGCACAGATTGGGCATCATTTGCACATGTGGATGGCCAGGGGGTACATACCTGGCCATCCACATGTTGCCCACTTCCCTGGTGATCCTAGTGGAGTCCCTGGTGGTCCAGTGTGGGCATCTGAGGGGGGCTGCGCTGATAAACAATCAGCGCAGACCCCCCCTGTCAGGAGAGCCGCCGATCGGCTCTCCTCTACTCGCGTCTGTCAGACGCGAGTGAGGAAAAGCCGATCACCGGCTTTTCCTGTTGACATCGTGATCAGCCGTGATTGGACACGGCTGATCACGTGGTAAAGAGCCTCCGCCGGAGGCTCTTTACCGAGATCAGTGTAGCGGTGTGTCAGACTGACACACCGCTCCACCGATCACCGCGATGCGCGCCCCCACGGGCGCGCGACGGCATGTTATCCTGAAGGACGTCATATGACGCCCAGTCAGGATAACGGAACCACTTCCCGGACGTCAATATGCTATTGACCGGGCGGGAAGTGGTTAAAGAGGAAGTAAACCCTGATGGGTTTTACTTCCTCTTTATTTCCCTGCAAAGGTAAAGCATAATGGGCTACTATGCATCACAAAGTAGCCCATTATGTGTCACTTACCTGAAACCGAAGCCTGCGATGTAACCGCTGTCCCCACTAGCAGCGAGCAACCATCTGCACCCCTCTTCCTATATGTGGCTGGGAACTCCGGCTCTGTGACTGGCCGGAGTCGCCTGACATCACATGCATGTGGGAGCCGCCAGTCACGGCATGATCCCTTTAGAAACGGCACGATCTGCCCTTTCTAAAGTGTGCATGCGCCGTAGATCTCGGCGCACGGCTTTATTGTAAAACCGTGGAGGTTTAAGAGATATTTCCAGCACCTACTGGTAGCCCTTAAAATAGGCTTACCTGTAGGTAAAAGTGGTTGTACAGGGTGTACAACCACTTTAATGTCCTATGGTCAATTATTCTAACACCAAGCAGGTTTAATCTTGAAAAGTAATTAGGAGAGATTAGTTTTAGTAAAATACTTTTGAGTTTAGTGAATTGTTCTTTGATGGAGATTTTAGATGAGTTTTAAAACTGAAAACCAGATAAAAGCACAAGATGGGGTGAGTAGTTAAAAGGATGGAAGTGGCTCCCTTGCTATTGATTTGCACATAACCCTTCCAAGGTCGATATGTACATTGCTGTCACGATTGGACTTGTCTGCACAAAAGTGTTAAAACACAGTCCCGCAGGATGGTGATTAGAGGAAGGGATGATGCATATACTCTTCTCCTTTGACCTACGTCTTGCATGGTTCATCATATATAATGATTTAAGCTGTCATCTGCTTTTATCAATGGGATGCGGATCTAGCGTGGAGCCTGGGGGGAATGTCTTTTCTGTTTAAATATATACAGTGTCACATTGTCACATTTCATGCTAAATTTGTAGCTGTCCTTACTCTATTTCTTTGTTACTCGAGAATGAATACTAAATAACCTCGTGCTGAACTCTTTAGTTATTTAAAGATTATGTTTGCTCTATGAAGCCCTTTTATTATAGGATACATAGAACATGCATTATGTAAGAGAAAAATCTGTATATTACAGCTATAGTATATATTATATGTAAAATAAATAACAATATTTTAGTGTTATTAGGCATCATAAACACACATGGAATAAAAAAACAGTAAGTATTGGGCTTATGTACACATTTTGAATAATCGGTCATAAGGTAGAATTATGGGCTTCCATCAAAAAAATATGTGCCTCAATTATAAGTGCACCTTCACCTACAATTTTCTCTTAATCGTTCTACAAAACCCCACAAATACCTGTTGATCCTGCCAGTGAAGTTCACCTAATGCAGCTTCCTGTGATGGTGTGGCAACAATGCTGCATGCTCCCCAATTCAGAGCATAGTTGCCACTTTCATGTAGCCTGTGCAGTGGTGGCTGGTGGGTTTTTCTCACGACCTGTCTCCTGTTTGACGGGGAGGAACTTCAGTGTGAAAATAGCGATAATTAATTTGCCATCATCACACAACTGGGTGGGCTCGGAGTGCAATGCTCTGCGCTCCGAGCCCACCCTTTTTTGAAGCCTATTAGAGCCTCTGGGCCTAATCAGGTGCTTCAAAACACCCACCCAGCAATGGAATCCATAGTCCGGTGCCTTGATATGTAGATCGGGGGGCCGGACGCATGGATAGGGGAGGCGGCGCCCGTGCGCCCTCTTTGTACAGGCCACCACTGAGCCTGTGCCTGTTTTCACAACAGCGGGATGAAAAGATTTTGCATAGGGCATGGCTATCAGCATTTTCACTGTTGATTTACAAGGAGCCTTTATTGTATTTTAAAGCAGACCTGTGCTTTACTGATGCAGGACAAAGTAACAGGTTCACCCTTTTGCATTCCTCCACAGCAGAACATGTACCCACCTTTTCTTCACTTCCCCACCACTGCCTAGCCACTGCAAACAAAGAGATATACTTGGTACTTCTAGGTAGGGAAGAGCATATGAAGCATATGACTTAATCCCCTACTTCTCATGTGTCCATGATGGTAATTGGTCACATTCACAAGTTTATTTGAAAGTAACTAACTATTATAAGCTATATGTCATGACCTGGGTATTTATTGATAAGAACCTATTTTTCACAAGTGGGTGGCTTATCGGCCTCCAAATTCTTTCTTTGCTTAGCCTTTTGCGGCGTACACACGGTCGGAATTTCCAATGGAAACAGTCCGATGGGAGCTTTTCATCGGATTTTCCGACCGTGTGTATGCCCAACGGTCTTTTTCTGTCGGAATTTCCGACGGACTTTGAATTGAGAACCTGTTCTCAATTTTTCCGACGGAAAACCTTTCTATTGGATTTTCCGATCGTGTGTATGCAATTCTGACACGCAAAATTCCGACGCATGCTCGGAAACAATTCGACGTATGCTCGGAACCATTAAACTTCCCTTTTTTATAGTGCTGTCGAACGTGTTTTATGCCGCTGTTTTATTGACCGTCGGAATTTGGAGTGATCGTGTCTAGGCAACACAGCTTGAGCGGAATTCTGTCGGAAAAATCGTCAGAGTTTTTTCCGACGGGAATTCCGATCGTGTGTACGCGGCATTAAAGTGGAAGTAAAGGCAAAACCTAACTAACTCTAAACCTACTCCATAGCTCCCAACTGTCCCTGATTTCGAGGGACTGTCCCTGATTTGGAACAATGTGCCTATGTCCCTCTTTCCTCCTCACTTGTCCCTCATTTTGATCTGATCTATATAGTTGTATATAAAATGCACTTTTTATCTTTCAAAAAGTGTTTCTCAGTGCAAAACCTTTCCTCTAATTTCTAATTTGCTGCATTTGTAAATGTTAAAAGCCAATATAAAGGAATAGTAGTGGTAAAAAAAAAGCCCTTGTGGATTTAATTAAACTTTTTTAGTTAATTCTCCTTTTAAGGGGGTGTGGCAGGGGGGCGTGTCCTATACCTAAATACGTTTTGCTAGTAGGTGTCCCTCATTCCCATCTCAAAATGTTGGGAGGTATGCTACTCTCATATTGGATTATGATGCAATAGTTAGTTTTGCCTTTACTTCCACTGTAGGGGTCCTTTCATTTGTCCCATCTCAGTCTGCCTATCTGGAAAGCTGAGCTCCCATAGAAGCAAACCTCAGCACACTTTTGCCTCGTACACAAACTTACTTTAAAAAGGCTGAATCTGTGGAGAAGTAAATACATATTTACTTCCCCCGTTGCCAAGCCACCAGAAATTACTCAGTTTTCTTCTGAGATGGACACTTCCAGGAGTGTCGATTTTCTATGTCTGCTACATTTCTCAATGGTTCATCCTGTCAACCTCCATTTTAATACTGTATTCTGTAGTGACGTGAAAGTTAGAAGGAGAGACCAATGAGTGCAGCAGGGAACTTGGGGAAAACTGTAGCTTTTTCTCCAGGGTAGATGAGCATTTTTAGTCCTTTTTTTCGTTTTCCATCCTTGTAGGACTGTTACATGATTTTTGTAATCTGTGCGTTAACCTATAATAAATATTGAAGACCATTTGTTCATGATACATTATATGTATTGTATCATAATACAATATTATAATCCAAACTGTAATTTAGAACTTGATTATATTGTTTTTGACCACTGATAACCTGTAACGCTTGCCTAGACGTAATTATTTGGATAAAACTTGTTTAAAAACGATTTAAAAGAGCTCATACAAGGAAAGGTAGAAAGGTTCTTTTAATTGTCCTCCTTTTGGCTCTCCCCCCCCCCCCCCCCCCCCCCCCCCCCTACTCTGCTACCCAAAGCCCCTGGTGTAAGCTTTGGGTCAATCTGCCTGGAACTTACACTGAGCTATAGACTCTCCCCAGCCCCCATGTGATACCAAACAGGCATGGGCGTCCGCAGAACTTTTTTCTGGGGGGGCATCATTTTAGGGTCACCCATGCACCTCCCCTTTTCGACAATGTCATTATCATGGTCAGAGACTGCAGACCTAGTACAGTCCCTAGGATAAGTAATGGATAATGGCCAACAGGCCCTCTTACCAGACCCAGCAAAACAACAGCAGTGATCACTCCGGCTGGACGATCGCTCACTCTGGGTTCCCCGGGGGCGACTCTGGTCAGTAGTGTAGCATGTCTGTACCCTAGTAGTGGCTCAGTGTTTCGCTCTCTGGTGGCGCTGGGCAGTGTGGCTCTCTGGTGGCGCTGGGCAGCGTGGCTCTTTTGTGGTTCTGGGCGGCGTGGCTCTCTTGTGGTTCTGGGCAGCACACTCCTTATTCTTTGTCCTGTAGCGCTCTCTCCCTCAGCTTTTTTCCAGGCTGCAGTCTCTCAATCTCTCTCTTGATCGAGCTGTAGCCTCCTCCCTGTGGAAAATGGGGCCTCCAATCTTTGGAACTAAATGTCCCATGATGCTCTCCTCTCCTAGTCTCCTTTGATTGACCCTCAGTTATGGCCAATAGGGAAGGATCGGAGTGGGCAGGAAGCTGGGTGGGGAACCTGGTGAGAGCCGCCGTCTATACTCCCTGACAGGTGAAAGGGGGGGGCAAGCGAGGGAAACCTCTGAACTCGTCTTTCTCCTGTCACAGCACCACGAGTTCTCTGATGGACTGAGCAGGGAAAATAAGTCACACTACACTGAAGGGGGGGGCTTGACAGCACCTTAATGGTGTCACCCATTGACCAGAAGCTCATTGTGTTTGGGGTGCCATTAAACAATAGGGCACCCAAACAGACAAGTGTGTTGTGTTTCAGTTGCCATGTGATTTGGGGTCCCAAATTGTGAAGTGTGAGTGGAGCCTAACTATCTTTTTAAGATTATAATCAAAAAGGTTACAGGTTTGGTTTGTGTTGAAAACAAGAATCAAAAATGTTGTTATTGGAAAGAAACATCATCACTGTAAAAAGTAATTACCCCTTTCTGATCATAAGGATAATGCACACTTGGCTTGTGGGTTGTTTTCTTATACATGGAAAAGGGAGTTAAGGGAGCGAATTGGAGGCCCTGCACTGCCTACAGTTATTGTCTCTCCAGCTAACTAAACAAATTAGTTTGACTTTCAATAAAGCCGAGGTCATCTCAGACTGATCTGCACATTTTCTTTTCCCTGGAAATAAGCGCACAAAAACTCCTCGGCTCTCAGAGTTCTCGTGAACATCTTAACCAAACATTGCTATTTTAGTAGGCAAATTAAAACACTCAAGTGAAATGACATTTTGTAGAATTGAGCCCAGGAGTGCCATAAAGTGACGCTATGATGTCTTGGGGGTCAATTCTCATTTTTAAATACTAGGTTTTGATCTGACATTTCTGTAACTATAGAAAATATGGTGTATTTTCACTAAGCATACTTTTTGAGTGTTTGCTAAACAATTTTTTAGTCTTAAAGAGGTTGTAAACTAGACATGTGCACAACAAAAAAATTTGTTTATTTTCGTTTCGTTTTTTTCGTTTCCGTTGATTCGTAACGATTCGTAAATTCGTAAGTCGTCGGTGTTCGTATTCGTAACGATTCAAAATTCGTAAGTCGTCGGTGTTCGTATTCGTAACAATTCGTATTTTCGTAAGAGTTATTTTTCGTTGATTCGTTTTTCTGTTAGTTTAATTTTCGTTTATTCGAAATTCGGACGCATTCGTATTTTCGTAGATTTAGTTACATTCGTACTTTCGTTAGATTGATTTATTCGTACTTTCGTAACATTGTTTTCGTAGATTCTTAATCGGAGCATAATTCATAATTTTATGTAATGTGTATGCTATTATTGCATTTTAAGAGACACAGAAAATTACGAATCGAAAAAAAAAAAGTTACGATTGTACGAATTTTTTCGTTCAATCCATTCGAAGCACATTAAGCAGCGCCATTGTAAGAGACACGGAAAATTCCGAAGCAAAAAAAAAAAAAAGTTCCGAATGTACGAATTTTTTTCGTTCAATCCATTCGAGGCACGTTAAGCAGCGTCATTGTAAGGGACATGGAAAATTACCAATTCAACAAAAAAAAAAATGTTACGACTGTACGAATTTTTTCGTTCATTTTGATTTTCGTTGTTCCTGTTTTCGTTTTTTTTCGGATTTTCTTCTTTCGTAGTTTTGTTGTTTCTAATTTGGTTATTTCGGATTTTCGTTGTTTTTTGTATTTGTTCGTTTCGAACGATTCCTTATTCGTTAAAAATTTTAGCGAATCGTTCATTCGTACGATAACGAATGAACGAATATAACAAAAAAAAACGAAACGAATTGCACATGTCTATTGTAAACCTCCATTGGTAAATTGTACCTATAGGTAAGCCTATAATAAGGCTTACCTATAGGTACTGTAAATATCTCCTAAACGTGCGCCGTTTAGGAGATATTTGCTGTACACTGCCTGTCCTGTTATTTTAATAGTGAATGCCGTGACCGGCTCCCACGAGCATGCGTGGTCTCCCGGAAGTGGGGAACGGTACCTGTCAAAAACAGGTCCCCGTTCCCCCCTCTCCCCCCTGAAATGTGCCAAATGTGACACTGGAGGGGGTGGAGCAATTAAGCGGAAGTTCCACTTTTGGGTGGAACTCCGCTTTAAAAGAAACATAACAGGCACTTCAAGGGGTTACTAGACCCAGGACCCTACGTTCACTATATCTGGTCTCCCACAGTACACAGAACAATTATTTTAGTAAATATAAAGTGCTAAATTACTTTTCTCATCAGCAGTATATAGCAGTCTTATGACTTCTATGAGTGTCTAGTTAAAGCTTGTAGGAGGAGTTTTCATTTTCCTCTGACTGTCTTGTTTCAGGCTACAGGACCCTTGACCCTCTGTCTGTACAGTGCTGATTGGCCCTGTGCTGCTCACATGCACACTCAAGAAAAAAAACTCTCTAGCAATACCAAACGGAGCATGTGCATAGTGCACCCAAAGCTCTGTTCTATCAGTAGATGGATTGTGGACTGTGGAAGAAAGGGAGGATCAGAGAAGACAGGATCAAACATCCTTTATACTCAATTGAGAGGATTAACCTCTTAGGTTCCACATGCATGCTTTACTACATATTCAGACTGATTTTACTGTTGTGGGTTTAGTAATGCTTTACGTTAGGCTGCCCTTTATAGTAAAACTGTGATTACACAGTACATGTAGGCATAATTCAGGCTAACGAAATCGCAGAGCAGGGAAAAAAATCCCTGAAAACACTGGCAGGGGGGTGGCACCTTTTTTATCACTAGATGAGCGGTAATGATTAGGACTGGTTTACTAAATGCTTTATAAATGGTTCCCCCTGGCTGCTTGCCAATTTAGGAGCCATCCACATATGTATGATCAACTATAATTTCTTGTCAAAGGGTACTATAATATCATTTATAGCATATTTCTTATTGTGATTCATTACCTTTTTATTATTTCTGATATCTGAAGAAACCGCCTTTCCATTGTTGGTCCATGTTTGTTTACATGCTCCTGCTGTGATCCTCCACCTGCCTTTTCTTTAAGGCAACCTTTTTACCCAGAGGAACTGTTAAGATTATGTTTAGATTTTAGGGAACACCTACTAAAACCAATTCATCTGAAGTGGGAAACTATGTCCCTTACCAATTTGTGGTTTGTGGGAAGAATATGCCACTTACAGTGGTGGTCAAAATTCCATGCTTTCAAATAGCATGATTGGTGTCATGCCGCTGGCTCTGCCAACTTGCATTGGCCCTGGAAATTTCTCCTTTAGAAATGTCTAGTTGTTCCTGGAGCTGTGGCTGATTGACTTCTAATCCAATGACTACTGTCTACCATTCACCATTGGATTAGAAGTCAATCAGCCACAGCTCCAGGAACAACTAGAAATTTCTAAAGGAGAAATTCTAGTTGAGAGAGTCTGGTCTATAGGGTGAAGACCTAGCCGGTTGCTATGGGGGCACTTGTGCAGGCTCACTCCCAAGCCGTGCTCTAGATGTCCATTGACAAAGAGCACAGCTCATCTCCACCTCCCGCTCTGTCTTCTTAGGTTGTGATTGTCAGCAGCAGAAGCCAATAGCTGCCGCTGCTGCCTCTGAGCCAGTGAGGAGAGAGAGCAGAGATGCTGCTCTTGGGCACAGCATCGGATCAACATTGGGCTCAGGTAAGTATTTGGGGAGGGGGGCTTGGGCTGGGGGGGGGGGGGGGTTATCAGAGAATGCATTAGGGTACAAAGCAATCTACTTTTACGTCCACTTTAAGTCAAGGCAACCATCTCACCTCTGCAGTCCTATGATAAATTTTGGCAGCTTGATTGCTGTGAATAATATGCAACCTGATGGATCACATCTTTCATGGGAGTTCTCCTTACAATTCAAATGGAAGATTCAGAAGGAGCAGTGACCCTTCACTGCTCCTTCTGCATCTGCCATTCAAATTGTAGGGAGATTGTTATTTCCCCCACTACATTTTTTACTACGTCCTCTCATAGCTGAAATGAAAGCCCCAGATATGCAGAACAAAGAAAATGATTTAGGCCCCTTTCACACATGCGGGCCGTATGTCCGTTTTTCATCCATCTGTTTTTGGATGAAAAACGGACATACATGTACCCCTATGGTATAGCGGATGAGCATCCGCTGACACCCGCTATCGTCCGCTTCCGCTAATGTCCGATTCTGCAGACGGAGGAAAACCCTATTTTTCCATCCGTCTGCAGAGCGGATCTGATGAACACGGACAGACGGTCCGTGTTCATCCGATCCCCCATAGGGGAGAGCGGAGATCTGACAGGGCGGTCCCTGCACAGTGTGCAGGGGACCGCCCTGTCATCAGCCGGCTCAGCGGGGATCAGCTGAGCGATCCCCACTGAGCGGCGGATCTTCACGGGGCGGATCAATACAGATCCGTCCCGTGTGAAAGGGGCCTTAAGGAGATTGTGAAGGTGCAGTCTGCTTGCATTCCAGATGGCTCTGAGATCATTCACAGTCCATTGAGAGATGCATTTGATGACCTGCAGTTGACCTCCTTGAGACCTGCATTTGACCTCCTTAGATGTATCAACCTGCTTTGGGCAAGGATATTGGGAACAGTGGAATAATGATCTATTGCATATTTCTAATCGTAAAGATCTGTTAAACAAATTGAATATTACACAGAGAATAAGCATGTCACATATTTCCCTCCGCCAACTTGGAAGGGCAAGTTGTTTGGGGATGTGGGTACAAAGGTATCGACTCCTCATTGTCCCTCATTTCAAATTATCTGGTAATTTCTACAATATAGGCAAAGTTTTTGTTAATTTTAAGAAACCGAGGTATCACATGGTTAGTAAAGGATTGCAAAGTCTGGAAACTTTTAGACTGCGAGTAGATAAAACCAATCAATACTACAACATATGAAACCAGA
The DNA here is from genome assembly GCA_028564925.1 of Lithobates sylvaticus. NCBI lineage: Eukaryota > Metazoa > Chordata > Amphibia > Anura > Ranidae > Lithobates > Lithobates sylvaticus. The sequence goes on from CM053032.1 coordinate 60,351,433, forward strand.
CTGCTCTCTAGAAGGACTGATAGTGAGGGTAAAACTCAAGTACTTCAGCAATGTAATTAGACGACCCGATTCACTGGAGAAGATTCTAATCGTGGGAAAGATCGAAAGTAGAAGAAACAGCAGAACCTATGTTTGAAAGATAGTGCTAATGAAGAAATAAATGTGAACGTCTCAGAAATGTACCTGCTGACAGACAGGCCTGGCATACTAATGTCTTCTTTTAGGGTTGCCACCTCATCCCTATAAACCCGAACACATATGAATTGCACAGGTTCTGAGGCTAATTTAATGCAGATAAGACACCAAGGGAGTTTAATTACCAGCTTAATCAGCCACAGAACCTGTGTCATTAATATGTGGTTGGTTTTAAAGGGATGAGGTGGCAACCCTACCACGAAGTCATAAGAGTTTGAAAGTGTATACAAACCCCATCAATAGATTTTTCCTATTTGGTATGTTAAATATACAGTACCCTTAATAAGGTTTGTTTTAATTGTTCGATAAAAGCAAAAAATAACTGTTCCTGACAGAAATTTAGTAAGCTCATAACTTCATATGCATCACTGTTATTAGTTAGCATTGTTTCCTCTACTCTCTGTGGGCCACACCGTCTCCTTATGCTTTGGAGAAGCCTTTCCCAACTTTTTAATTACTGAAGAACCCCTCAATTCGTTTTCAGGTCTCAGAAAATGCCCACTAAAATTATTCGACCTACAGCTCATGGTACAGTAGCATGATTAGTAGGTTTTAGAAAATTTTAAATAAAAGAATGGTTTGCTTAAAAATCAAGACAATAACAAATAATAAAATGTCCAGAACAGAGAAACAGTGACAATTATAGTTCCTCCCTACATTGGTGGTCAGTGTAGACTGGAGATCATTTTGCCAGTGCTCTCTTCTCAAAGAACCCCTAGCAACCTCTGGAGGAACCCCAAGGTTTCACAGAAACCTGCTTGAGATAGACTGCTATAGACTATGTAGGTTTGCTTGTGCAATATGTGAATTTCTGTGAAATTATCTTGTTTCTATCCCTGTTCCTGGTTCCTAGCCTGCATCCATAGCCAGATTGAATGGCTGTTATCTCACCCCTATGGTTACCATAAACCAAACCTGTGCTTTGTCCATTTAGGGCAGAACAACATGTTTACTATAACCCCCTTATTTCCAGCATACATACTTACTTTTCCTTCGCCTCCCTTTTGCTATACTTGGCACTGGGAGCCAAAGGAAATACTGAGTATGGGGCAAAATGTTACTCACTCCATGTGACTGGGCCAATCGGGAATGTCACATGACGAGTCCATCAACCTTTGTACAAATTATGGTCACTTAGGGTAACAGGAATGCTTGTGGCGGCTGAGGAGAGCAGTGTAAGGTATATGTATGTGTGTGTGTGTGTGTGTGTGTATATATATATATATATATATATATATATATATATATATATATATATATATATATATATATATATATATATATATATATATAATATGTATATGTGTGTGTGTGTGTGTGTGTGTGTGTGTGTGTGTGTGTATATGTATATATATATATATATAATGTGTGTGTGTGTGTGTGTGTATGTATGTATATATATTATAAAATATCACTGTGCAAAAGTTTTAGGCAGGTGTGAAAAAATGCTGTAAATTAAGAATGCTTTCAGAAATAGAAGCGTTTATTTTTTTAAAAATAATATTTTTTTTTTATCAATTAACAAAACAGAATAATAGAAAAATAGAAAGTAAATGAACAGAGGAGCATTCCAAATCCAGTCAATATTTGGTGTGACCACCCTTTTCCTTCAAAACAGCATCAATTCTTCTAGGTACACTTGCACACAGTTTTTGAAGGAACTCGACAGGTAGGTTGTCCAAACATCTTGGAGAACTAACCACAGATCTTCTGAGGATGTAGGCTGCCTCAAATGCTTCTGTCTCTTTATGTAATCTCAGACAGACTTGATGTTGAGATCAGGGTTCTGTGTGGGCCAAACCATCACTCCCAAGACTCCCTGTTCTTCTTTACGCTGTAGATAGTTCTTAATGATATTGGATGTATGTTTGGGGTTGTTGTCCTGCTGTAGAATGCATTTGGAGCCAACCGCATGCCTTCCTGATGGTATGGCATAATGGATAGGTGTCAGCCTGTATTTCTCAGCATTGAGGACACCACTGACTGGGCAGAAGGGCTTTGTTCAGCAACTTCATAAAGAAGCACTTGTACCTTTTTTAAGTGTTCTGTCAACACTCAGCTGTTTCACACATCAGCAGGCTCTCACAGTAGAAAGTGGGAGAGAGAGTCCTGAGCATCATTCAGCGTGCATATATAAAGGCCTGTGGACGGCTGAGACTAATAATGAGATCTGGTTACCAGGTAAGATGTACCCTAAAGCCCCTAACCATGTGTATGCATAGAATCTTAGGTGACACACAAATATAATCCACTAGGGAGATTTGCATTAAAGTGAACCTGTTGCTTTGCACCATATACTGTATCCTTGCAGAATATGCTTTTTGACCCACCAGGCTGGCATAGTGATCCTTTTCGTTGGTGACCCTAGCCTGTTTTGAAATCCGAAAATGGCCACAAGACCGAGACAGCAATAGTCATCCCTTTATATACATGAACCTAAGAATGTAGGTGCACCATTGACGGTTTATGTTACGCTGCTTGTGCCAGTTTCCAGATGAAAGGTTGTCCAACAGAACTATCCTGTCTCATCAGCAGTGCATTTACAATAGAAGTTCTGGGTGGCATGCATGGAGTAGGGGCAGCTACAAGCAGCTGTTTCATGAACAATACCACCAGCTTAAGCCTTTGTTTTGCTGTTTTCTTCTACAGAAGAATAAGCTTATCTTTGAGGCTCTTGATGAGCTGACTGAGGTTTTCTATTCTGAAGGAACCGTGCACAGCTTGGTCAAAACCCATTACATCAGGGTCAACAACTGTGACACAAACTGTGACAAAACTTTTAGATCCTTTTTTGATGAGTGAAGTGTATTTTGAGCCGGTCAATCAAAACTAAAAGAGCTGGGAGGAGTGCCCTGGGGCGGCGGTGATGAGCAAATAGAGAATGCTATATGTCTCAGCTGACTGCTTATAAAATAGAGCTTCCTCGTTACACAATGAGTTCTTTAAAAAGCAAATAAAAGAAAGGAAAGAAGTAAGAATTATCTCATATCAACACATCAGATCCAGCTTTATTTTACAAAATAAAAGCAGCTAATTGATCACTATGGATTTCAGTGTTTGTTTTATCTCTGATGGTAAGAATTTAGCGCTTGAGTTTTTGGGCCTTCTCACATGCCAAGCTATAATGTAGGGGGGAGGAGAACTGCAGCAGGAGAAGAAAATTCAACTACAGCTGCTCCAGAGATGCAATGTTGGTGTCCAGGGGCGGACTGACCACTCATGGGGCCCCCGGGCAATAGGAGATTATGGGGCCACACAGTATACAATCACACAGTATACACATACATGTACACACAGTATACACAGACATGTTTCTATTGGCTGAGAAGGTACTGGAGAGGTGGGGCAGCTATAATCTCAGGATTTTTAGACCAAAAGGATGTCGGTAAGGGACATTTCAGAAACAGATGTAAAGATGTAAAAAAAACACAGATTTTGACATACTGTCCCTGGTTTTACTTAGGCTGGCAACCCTGATGGGGCCCCATAGTGGCTCGGGGACCTCGGGCAGTGCCCGAGTGGTCGAATGGTCAGTCCGCCCCTGTGTGTCACAATAAAGAAATTATCAGTTTTGAGTTGGCTAATCTTTCAAAGTAAACCTGTAGTGATTAAAATATGGAAGCTAAAAATGCTAGTTTCCCAGCTGTCATCCTGACTTTCTCAATATGATACTTTGAGCCACTGATCGGGCGTTATTAACTCAACTTTGCATGCTGCATGCTCGTTCCAGGTCAGGGACTGAAAGGATCGAAGTCAGAGATAGCCAGGCAACTAGCATGGTCATAAAAAAGTCAGCAGTGTCAACCTTATTTTTTTTTTCTAAAGACAGATTTGATTAATAGCGTATGGAAATTGATAGCAATTGGGTTTCTAAGAGGAACTGAAGGAGAGATGGAAATAAAAATCAAAGGTTACTGATTAACAATGGCATCAATAGTTCTTTAGAAATACAGTATAACCACAACATTGAGTTCAGCAGACAAAGTAGTGGGAAGCCATAATGATGAAACAAGGTCAGATTACGAGGTGTACAGATACAGAAGAATAGGCTGATGTAAGAGTAATAGAAGTGGTGGAGCTTTGCTTGTTCTAAGGGTGTTTAATCAGTATTGTCCTGTCTCCATATCGCTCTGCCTACTTATTAACCTGTCAAGAATCTGGATGGGAAGTCTCCTGCCTCCTTTCTCTAACATCTTTCACAGTCGCTGAATTTCAGGACAGGCTGACACACAAGCTAAGACCTGGAATAAATTGAGTATTTTAAGAGGGTGGTGTTCCCATAAATCTGCATATTCTAGTCTTAATGCGTTACTTGCTAAAATGTCCATGTAATTTATATTCAGAAGAGGCATCTTCTGGCCAGTCGTGGTGAGTAAAATGTTTAGCCTTGGGAAATTTTAAGCCGATAACCACCCTATAGCCAAGAGACAAACTTGAGTTGACTGTCCAGTGAAACAGTGAAGGAAACCCACCAGCTTGCTGTCTATGATGACAGCTTCAGAGGTGTTATAATATAATATATAGTATGTAACTAAAGCCAAAACTTTTTTTTTTTCATTTTTGATAGAGTAAGGAAGCGTATAACCGCAATTTCTTATTTTTTTTTGCAATTTCTGTCACATTGGGGAAATTTCCCTGAAATTCCTGTCCAAAAGCCAAAACAGGAAGTGGGGGAAATTCCGCCAAAGTTAGGGAAGCCTAAGAATATATCTTACAGCAGGAGAATGGCACCTGTTCACAGCAGTTGGCAAGCCATGGATGGTTCTGGATCCAGTGGTAGTACATAACCCAAAGGTTATTTAAATTTTTTTCTAATGGGGACCATTGGAAGATTTCCCCACTGTATGTTCTGATGTCAACCCAAAATTTGGGATTTTCTTTTACTTTCAGATTTACTTTCGATGATGACGGTAAACAGGACAAATAGACTAGATAATAGGGGTAACCAGTGCGCTCAACCAAAAACTATTAAATCAAATAAGGAGAAAAATGGAAAAGGAAAGCAGCCAACATATAAGTGATCTCACACTCGTAAAGGTAAAATTGAATGAAGAGGGTATATGGCGCTAACCCTTATGTAAATCAATAAATAATCTAAAAATAATCTAAAATGACCAGTTTGCAAAGCTCAGAGTATCCGAAAGATGAGTGACCTTTCACATAAATAGATATATAAAAACATAAAATAATGAACTAAATAGATAAAATTCCTTAATAGCAATACACATAAAATATTGAATAAATATAAGACGTGTGTATAAAATGAAAAAATATTCAATAAAAGTGATGGTGCTAAAATAACCGTGCTGAAAATAAATATATGTGCTGGGGTAAAAATGATGATGGAGTTGGGTTAAAAATAGTGAACACGAAATCTTCTAGCAATAAAAGGTGCACAGTGCAACGTGCAAAATATGTGAATAAAGAACCAATAGAGAACCGATAAATTTGGTTCTGAAAGTGCAAGGGAATTGCAAGGAAATTGCAAGGGAAATTAATGATTGAATGTGCAGAAATATCCCAAAATAATGACAAAGTGATCATACAGATGAAAAGAGTGTGTCACTGTAGGTATGGTATAATCAGATGATACCAAAACAATAATATCGCTGAAAAAAAAAATATTAAAAAATAAAAGTAAAATTTGGTGCACTACAAGTCCCAGCTTGTAAAGAAAAAAAATGGCGGAAAATAAACGATAAAGTCCACAATCTGGAACAATGAAGAGCATAATTCTCTGGAATAAGTGAAGGTGAGTAGAAATATTCAGGAATCTTTGTGTTGATCACAGTGATGATCCGTGCAGGCAGTGCTCTGTGCTGACTTCAGGGGTGCACCCTACTAGTTCCCCCAGCCTCTCACCTCTATTTGCGGCCCCTACAGGCCTAGTGGAGCAGATAGCCTCTAAAGTGGCAAGCCTGGTAACTTTCCGGGTCCTCTTTCTTATGGGCTCCTATGGGCTCCTATAGGCTTATATGGGCTCTTATGGACTCCTACTCCGATCCAAAAAGGCACTCCAGGGGTAAGGGGTCACTCACGGGTTAGATCAGCATGTAGGGGTTAAAGGTACAAAGAAGCGCTCCAATGTGTAGTAAAAAACAGGTTTATTGAAACAAAAATAATATCCACTCACATTTAAAGTTTTCTTGCATCAGCATAGATGAACTTCCGGTCGCGGCCGCAAACCGGAAGTAGAGCGATAGGCACCTGACTTCCTTCCTCCCTCACTAGTATCGTCACTAGCACACGTGACTTTGTCAAAGGGTAAGGCTGTCAGGTGTCTCTGGGCCTATTTATACAGTGGTCAATTGACGCTGTGCTGACAGCGGTGTAAATAACGACTAAAAGTTGACATTTGGACATACATAGTAGGACTTGATGACATATGCAATCCTAATCTGAGAAAATTAATCTATTTTTATTACATATAAAGGTCTGAAAAAAAGGAAATAATTTAGCCTCATGGTTTAATAAGGAAATTATTTTCATGAGGCTAAATTATTTCCTTATTTTCAGACCTTTATATGTAATAAAAATAGATTAATTTTCTCAGATTAGGATTGCATATGTCATCAAGTCCTACTATGTATGTCCAAATGTCAACTTTTAGTCGTTATTTACACCGCTGTCAGCACAGCGTCAATTGACCACTGTATAAATAGGCCCAGAGACACCTGACAGCCTTACCCTTTGACAAAGTCACGTGTGCTAGTGACGATACTAGTGAGGGAGGAAGGAAGTCAGGTGCCTATCGCTCTACTTCCGGTTTGCGGCCGCGACCGGAAGTTCATCTATGCTGATGCAAGAAAACTTTAAATGTGAGTGGATATTATTTTTGTTTCAATAAACCTGTTTTTTACTACACATTGGAGCGCTTCTTTGTACCTTTAACCCCTACATGCTGATCTAACCCGTGAGTGACCCCTTACCCCTGGAGTGCCTTTTTGGATCGGAGTAGGAGTCCATAAGAGCCCATATAAGCCTATAGGAGCCCATAGGAGCCCATAAGAAAGAGGACCCGGAAAGTGACCAGGCTTGCCACTTTAGAGGCTATCTGCTCCACTAGGCCTGTAGGGGCCGCAAATAGAGGTGAGAGACTGGGGGAACTAGTAGGGTGCACCCCTGAAGTCAGCACAGAGCGCTGCCTGCACGGATCATCACTGTGATCAACACAAAGATTCCTGAATATTTCTACTCGCCTTCACTTATTCCAGAGAATTATGCTCTTCATTGTTCCAGATTGTGGACTTTATCGTTTATTTTCCGCCATTTTTTTCTTTACAAGCTGGGACTTGTAGTGCACCAAATTTTACTTTTATTTTTTAATATTTTTTTTTTTTTTTCAGCGATATTATTGTTTTGGTATCATCTGATAATACCATACCTACAGTGACACACTCTTTTCATCTGTATGATCACTTTGTCATTATTTTGGATATTTCTGCACATTCAATCATTAATTTCCCTTGCAATTTCCTTGCAATTCCCTTGCACTTTCAGAACCAATTTATCGGTTCTCTATTGGTTCTTTATTCACATATTTTGCACGTTGCACTGTGCACCTTTTATTGCTAGAAGATTTCGTGTTCACTATTTTTAACCCAACTCCATCATCATTTTTACCCCAGCACATATATTTATTTTCAGCACGGTTATTTTAGCACCATCACTTTTATTGAATATTTTTTCATTTTATACACACGTCTTATATTTATTCAATATTTTATGTGTATTGCTATTAAGGAATTTTATCTATTTAGTTCATTATTTTATGTTTTTATATATCTATTTATGTGAAAGGTCACTCATCTTTCGGATACTCTGAGCTTTGCAAACTGGTCATTTTAGATTATTTTTAGATTATTTATTGATTTACATAAGGGTTAGCGCCACATACCCTCTTCATTCAAGGACAAATAGACTGGGTCAATCTCCCTAACGGAGGTGCAGACCGCAATAAAAACTGACGTGTTATAATCCCTCTCCGCACCATTCATAACTTTAAAAAAAAGTTTTGCCTTTAATTTCACTTTAAAGTGGTTCTAAAGGCTAGACATTTTTTTACCTTAAAGTGTTACTAAACCGACAACAGTAAAATCAGTCTGTATATACAGTAAAACATGCTTGTTATACTCACTGTGGAACCTAAGAGGTTAATCCTCTGCATTGTGTAAAAAGGCTGTTTGATCCTCCCCTTCTTTTACTGTCCCAAATCATCTGCTGATAGAACAGAGTCTTGGGGGCACTCTGCACCACATGCTCAGTTTGATGTGTATTGCTACTGAGTTTTTTTTTTTTTTTTTGGGAGGGTGCATGTGACCAGCACAGGGCCAATCATTACTGTCCAGACAAAGTCAGGGCTCATGCAGACTCATGGGACAGTCGAAGGAGAATGAAAACTCCTCCCAAAAGCTTTAAGCATTGCTCGACTGGACACTTTTTGAAGTCACGAAACTGCTATATACTGCTGATCAGAAAAGGCTTACGTTTACTAAAATAATTGCATTTCCGTGTACTGTAGAAGACCAGATATAGTAAATGCAGGGTCCTGGGTTTAGTAACACTTTAATGCTTTCCTTGAATCAGGGTAAAAATTGTCCCTGTATTTCTATCGCCCTTCTCGCCCCCCCCCCCCCCCCCCCTGTATACTTACCTGAGCCTGATCTTTATCCAGCGATGTGCCTGTCTGCAGTGGCTCTCTCTTCTCTTGCTCTGAGGCAGCAGCGAGAGCCATTGGCTCTCAAATTCTGTGAGCAAAGATTGGGAGACAGAGCTGTGTGCAGCTTCTTAAAGAAGAAGTAAACCCTCTTAAAAAAAAAAAAAAAAAAAAAAAAAAAAAACCTGCAAGACAAAGGCACAATTGGCTAGTATGCATAGCATACTAGCTAATTATGTATCACTTACCTGAGATCGAAGCCCCGGCATCGGTCCTCTTCTCCCCCTCCGACCGCTGACATGTTCTCTCGGAGTGACTTCCGGGTATCGCGGCTCCGGTGCTGTGATTTGCCAGAGCCACGATGCCATCACGCGCAATCGCGCAAGAGCGGCATACTACAACTGAAGCATCGGCATATAGCGCCGTTGCTTCAGTTGTCGCATGTGCCGCATGACGTCGGCACATGCAAATACAGGTATATCTCCTAAACCGTGCAGGTTTAGGAGATATCCTTGTTAGCTACAAGTAAGCCTTAATATAGGCTTACCTGTAAGCTAAAGTTGTAAACGAGGGTTTACGTCCTCTTTAAGGTGGCACAATGAATAGAGGAGGAACCCAGAGAGCTGATTGGGGACCCCAGAAGAGGTGGTTTAAGGCTGCTATGTGTAATACCATTGCACAGAGCAGGTAAGCATAACGTGTTTATTATTTTAAGAAAAAGACTTTACCAACGCTTTAAACTGTTTATAAAGAATGTCCTATGTCGGGCTGAAACACTTATTGCCTTGTAATAGTGCCTATTTTGGGGAATTGATAATTCGAGCTACTGTATATATCATACTAAACCCCCATTGTGAACCGATGGTGGGTGCACTTTAGATTAGAATTTCAGTGCATGTAAAAAGGCGGATGTTTTAAAGTCCTTAATGTGGAACTAAAGCCTTCTTTTCTTTATGGACATGCCATCCTAGCCTCTGTTTGATCTGCAGTTGCCATAGTGCTGCACATCTAATCAGTTATGACCCCAGCTATTTGGCCTGGGAGCACAAGCAACTGTGACAGTTCTCATTCACAGTATACCTTGCATGTAACGGTTTTGGGAAACGGGTAAATCAATGGCTTTAACTCCCCTTTTAAAATCTTAAAACTGAAATAACCTTGGGGTCCTTTTCAGATGAGTGGTGGCCATTCCAATTAGCAGGGGGATCCTTGAACAGATTCCCTGCTGGTCACTTTTGTGAAATCCATGTCCGTTCTGGTTTTACTCCCACCTGAAACAAGACCAGTGTTGGGTCTATGGGCAGGCGGATGTTAACAGATATGTATTAATTTACCTTTTTTTACCTCCAATCCAGCGCAAACCTTTTCAGTTTTTGTTTTTCTGGACCTAGATGAACTCAGAGGTATATAGATGTAAACGGATGCACGTGGATTTATATCTGCCTGCCTGTAGACTAAAATTGAGCTTCTGTCCAGACCTTACCAAAATATTCACAGGCGGATCTTTTTCGAACACTTGTCTAAAAAGTATTCCCTGTTTAGTTGCTAATATGCAAAGCTGATTCCTGACAGTTAAAGTGGAAGTAAACCCTCCTATCATTTTTAGCCAAGGAAGCTGCCATCTTGGCCTCTGTTTAATCTTCAACTGCCATGGTGCTGCACATGTGATCAGTTATGACACCAGCCATTGGATAGTGTGACAGTTTAGTTGAGAGCACAGCCAATGCCACAGTTGGCATTTCTGGCATGCCAGGAATATAACTGCTTTTTGAAACTATTAAATCGTTGGGTTTACTTCCGCTTTAAGCTGTATCTACAACCATTTTTCACTTTTGGAAGGATTAGAATCTCTTTCAGTATTTCTCGCTGTCTATATCTGCGCTGGGAAGCTTCACCCTATATCTGACATAACTATGGTTACAAGGACAAAAAATCTGAGAAAATCCAAAATTTTGAGTTGTCTTTGGCACAGTAACACATGGGAGATCTACCAATGGGAACACATCAGCTATAGACAGTCTAATGCGGCTTACACGGTCGGAATTTCCGATGGAAACAGTCCGATGGGAGCTTTTCATCGGATTTTCCGACAGTGTGTATGCCCATCGGTCTTTTTCTGTCAGAATTTCCGACGGACTTTGAATTGAGAACCTGTTCTCAATTTTTCCGACGGAAAACCTTTCTATCGGATTTTCCGATCATGTTTATGCAATTCCGACAAGCAAAATTCCGACGCATGCTCGGAAACAATTCGACGCATGCTCGGAAGCATTAAACTTCCCTTTTTATAGTTCTGTCGAACGTGTTTTATGCCGCTGTGTTACAGACCGTCGGAATTTGGTGTGACCCGTGTGTAGGCAAGACAGTTTGAGCGAAATTCTGTCGGAATTCCGACGGGAAAACCATCAGAGCTTTTTCCGACGAGAATTCCGACCGTGTGTACGCGGCATTAGGGCCCATTCACACCAGCCTGGTCTGTTGCGGTGCATTAACTGCTCCCCATTTGTTTAATGCTTCATTTGAATGGGCTTCCCGACTCCCCACACAGGACCATCAGTGTATCAGGGCAGTGCATCACAACACACATTGGTGAGTTGATGATTGTTGCTCTGCGGCACATTTTCAGAAATGTGCTGTAGGGTGCCATTCACACTGAATGACACCATCGCACCAACACAATTACGAGTAATAGTGTGAATGGGTGCTTAATCTCTCTTTTCTGGACAGATCCTTCATTTTCTGTTATGTTTTGAAACAGGATGTAAGGGAAAAGCTCCCCAAAGGACATCATTAGGATACTGTATTCTGTATGTTTTTGCCCTTCCTTTTCTATTACATTGGAGTAAGATCTTCGCTTATTTGGGATGAGATCAAGGAAAACTCAAAATTTATCATGAAATGGATTTCTTCAAATGAGACCTGGAAAAAAAGTTACAATTCGGTACCCTAAAAAAAAAAAGAAAAAATCACACTTCTGTTTGTATATCTGGGAGTGGGGACGCCTTTTTTCATGGAAAGCTTCAGCTAGAAATATGATGGTAGTTTTTATTTGGCAGCCTAAGGATGCTTAGAGGAAACCCACTAGCTGGTGTTAAGATGCACGTGCAGTGCATTAATGCCATCTCCTAGACAATCGCCACTAATTTTAATAGCTCAGATGAGCCTATAATTTTAGTCTAGTTAAATTAATGTAGGAGGTGTCAAGCCATGTTTTATAATTGCAAGTCATGAATAGGAATGTTTTATTGTTCAGATGTTTATCAAAGGTATAATTAAATCATGATATTGTTTTTTCCAGACTTTGAGTAACAGACAAAAACTTCTTTGGGCATGGAATGACCCATTTTTTAATTATAGGTTGTATGTTCGTTCATGGAAGTAAAGCCTTTCTGCAGAATACAGAAAACAGACTAGTCTATAGTATGACACGTGAGACTTACAATAGGTTAACCCTTTCATGGCACAAAAGGTTGTTTTGATATTCTGGCCCGCCTCTATCCAACAACTCTCTGCGCTCAAAGGGATATGTTGTCTAGGTATGAGTTCTAATGATGTAGTATATTAATCACTGAATATACATATACTAAGTTTGGTGTGCAACCCAGCATAGGTGCACCAGTAGCAGCTGCTTAAAGGAGAAGTAGTATGTAGATATACAATAAATAACCAGTGTCTCGGAGTGAGCAATTGAATAACCAATTACCTGCATCCAACCTGTGTCAATATTGTAGCAGCGCTTGGTTATCAGACGGAGCTGATTAAGTGGACAGGATATCGTTTGAATATATAAATGGATCAATAACTGGATCTAGATATGTGAAAATCAATCGATAGTCCACAGAGTAATCAATCATAAATAAAAATTAAAAATTAATAAGATAGGGGGTGAGTAAATTGATCAATAAATAAATAAATAAATAAATAAATAAATCAACCAAGCGCTGCTACAATATTGACACAGGTTGGATGCAGGTAATTGGTTATTCAATTGCTCACTCCGAGACACTGGTTATTTATTGTATATCTACATAACCCTTTCATGACTAAGGGTAAAACAAATTCTAATGTTAATAGAAATCTCCTGACTTTTGTTTTATTAACAAAGAAAAACCTGGCACAAAATAGCAAGAAAAATACAGCTAAATTTTTATAAAATATATATACATTTTTTACTATTACCATAACCTATCACTAAAAAATAACCCAAAACAAATTCTCCTGCTCTTGTTGAATGCATAGATACCACATATGTGTGTTATTTCCTGCGTAGATAATCAAAATACAAACAAGTAGACACCGCCCCCACCTATAAGACCCCTTTCACACTGGGGCGATTTGCAGGCACTACATCGCTAACAATAGTGCCTGCAAATCGCGCTGAAAGAGCCGCTGCTGTGTCTCCAATGTGAAAGCCCCGAGGGCTTTCATACTGGAGTGGTGCACTGGCAGGACGCTAAAAAAAAGTCCCGCTAGCAGCATCTTTGGATCGGTGAAGGAGCGGTTGTAATCAATGGGGCAGCATGGCTATACCGCCAGCAAATCGCTGCTGCAGCAGCTTAGCAGTGGTTTTAATCCTTTCTCGGCCGCTAGCGGGGGGGTAAAAGCGCCCCGATAGCGGCCAAATAGTGCTGCAAAATTGGCGGTTAAATTTTGTTTGGGTACAGCATCGCATGACCGCGCAATTGTCAGTTAAAACATCGCAGTGGCGTATCGCAAAAAATGCTCTGGTCATTGAGCAGCCAAATCTTCCGGGGCTGAAGTGGTTAACATCATGGAATGTCAGTATAATCATGCATACTACATACAAAAATAAAAACTATACAATTATTATGAAAACAAATAGTATTCTGTACCCCAAGAAGGTATTGTCCTTGAGACTGATAGTAGAGAATTTTGCTAAGGGTTCCATCACACATAATTATATCTCTGAACATAGCTGTACAAGGATGCTAGAATTACCATGTTGTCAGTGCCAGACTGGCTATGAGAGGTATCTCGACAAACAAGCTACACTAGCAGCCATACTGTACATCTGCATTTTCAATTTTAAAGAGACCCTGTCACTTATTTAAATCAGGGCTCGACAAAACCCAGGCGCCAGGTCGCAATTGCGACTGGAAATTGCGTCTTGGCGCCTGGGTTACACTGCAGCAGTGGTAGGGATTCCTCCCATGTGGCCCCCCCTCCCCGCGGGTGACTACAGTCGTGCTGCCCGATAATTGAGGCCACGGCTTTGTGGCCTGCTGGAGCAAATACACGCTCCTTTTGTGCGAACCAGCACCCTCTGGTGGGCGGTGCTTTGATGAGCACGACTTGCACTCACTCCAGTGGATGAAGTCGGCAGCGGCGGCCGCCTATTGGCTGTTACCAGCCGCGCTGCATTCTGGGGTTTGTAGTCCAGAGCGCAGGACGTCAGGGGACAGATGGAGCTGTCTTTGGCCAGGAAAAGGGGACGGAACGGAGCCAGAAGCGCTCCGCTGGTGGGCACTGAATGACATTATTAGGCTGTCATTGTGGTCACTGAACTGGTACTGGTGGGCACTGATGAAGTGGGACTGATGGGATGCACTGGTGGGCACTGATGGGATGCACTGGTGGGCACTGATGGGATGCACTGGTGGGCACTGATGGGATGCACTGGTGGGCACTGATGGGATGCACTGGTTGGCAATGATGGGATGCACTGGTTGGCAATGATGGGATGCACTGGTTGGCAATGATGGGATGCACTGGTTGGCAATGATGGGATGCACTGGTTGGCAATGATGGGATGCACTGGTTGGCAATGATAGGATGCACTGGTTGGCAATGATGGGATGCACTGGTTGGCACTGATAAGGTGGCACTTATGGACTCTGATAGGCTGCACTGGTGGGCACTAATGAGGTGGCACTGGTGGTCTGCACTGGTGGGCGCTGATGAGGTGGCACTGACAGGCTGAACTGGTGGGCACTAATGAGGTGGTACTGATGGACACTGATAGGCTCCACTGGTGGGTACTGATGAGGTTGCACTGACAGGCTGCACTGGTGGGTACTAATGGACACTGATAGGCTGCACTAGTTGGCACTAATGAGGAAACACTGGTGGGCACTGGTGGATGCACTGACAGGCTGAACTGGTGGGCACTAATAAGGTGGCACTGATGGACACTGATAGGCTGCACCCCACCTCTCCACCCTAGATTTTCTGAGATGAAGGAAAAAGAAAAAAAAAACTGCCTAAAATATCAGCCGCAAAAATCGGCAACATATATCGGCCGCCCCCATCTCTAAATATCGTCATCGGCCAGAGAAAAATCCATATCGGTCGACCTCTACCTTTTCAGTGCTCATCAGTGCCTATCAGTGCTGTCTATCAGTGCCCATCAGCACCACCAATGACTTATTTTTTTTTTCTGTCTTTTTTTACTTGCCACCAAGCGTGAGCAATTCTTATTGCCTGACGCCCCGGACATGCAGCTCTGGGCACTGGGCAGCTGATTTAAAAATCTGTCTCCTAACTTTTTTAGCTGGCTCCTAGATTCTAAGCAAATTTGTCAAGCCCTGACAAATTTCCTTTCCATACAATTCCTTTCCAATTTCCTTTCCATACATTTTTTTTTTTTATTTTATTTTATTTTTTTTTTATTCACTTGACTATTCCAGTAGGAGTGAAATCTTTAGCATAGCTACCTTTTGCACCTCCTAGCTCTTTTCCCTTTTCTGGAGTGTCTAATTGCTCTGTGCTGACCAAGCTCCTCTGCCCCTCCCCTTATCACACTACTGATATTTTTATGTAGCTCTGGCAAAGGAGTGAATTTCCGGCACCCAGTAGCAATCTTTAGGCTTTTGAATGTCTGCACAAGAGAAGCTTTGAAAGTTTGCAATGAGTGGTCTGGCAAAATGGTCTCTTTAAGCAAAGCCCAATGAGAAATATTTATTGGATCTCCTAATAACTATGCTATATGAATGACAATTGGCTACAGAATGTGTATTGGCAGCATTTCTGATATTGTACTGATGCAGGGCTGATCAGCAAATAATGTAATAATAGGAAAAAGCGCTAGATATACATTAATAAGTGATACAAGTCCAACAAGTGATCTGAATGATCCATTAGATCAACAATGAGTGTTGAATTGAAGTTTCAAAAAATATGTGGTATCCAATGATATCCTGCACCAAGTTACGTCACCAACGTTTAGTCAATTATGAATAAAATGCACATTATAAGGTAAACTGAATATGCAAGTTTGTAGGTTAGTCATTTTCCATTCACTGACCTGGATTAAATTCTTGTATGTAATCAGAACTGGAATGAGGCTGATCCAGCCAACTGACACAGAGCAGTGATCACTGGTTCTCTCTGAGTTCAGTCTCTAATGTTTAGATTGCAGGTTCAGATTCCAGCTTTGTCTTTCATCTTTCTGCTTAAGTGAATAACGCCAATTACATCTAGTTAATAATAACTACAGTATTCATGTAATTGCGCCTGCTAAAAGGGCTGGGACTGTGATATGGACAAAATATAAATGAAAATAGGCAACCACCAACCCAAAACATTCAAGTGCATGAATCTTTATTTGCTGTAAGGTGATAATCGGATAAAACAGCTTACGTGTTTCAGCCAGGTAGCTTTAGTCAAAGTATGATACTATCACCCATATATATCCAGGGGGAGCTAATTAAAAGCAATCAATGAGAAGGATAGAAAAATATGCATTGCAGGATAGAAAAAACATGCAAATTACAAATATGTACATGAAAAAAAAACTGTGGGACTTTGACGGTGTCAATAAATGAGGAATTAGGTATTTTTTAATGATATAATTATATAAAAAATATATTAATGTCAATAAAAACATTTTCGTAAAAATCCCTTGTTGCATGTCAAGTTCAATTCATATATTTGTACAGACACTACCGCTCTACATGTTTCACTTTGAGTGAGCTTCTTCAGGAGATCCTATGAAATGTTTGTAATTATTAATAGTAATCATTTCTTACAGCACTCTAGAATCTCCTGAAGAAGCTCACTCAAAGTGAAACATGTAGAGCGGTAGTGTCTGTACAAATATATGAATTGAACTTGACGTGCAACAAGGGATTTTTATGAAAATGTTTTTATTGACAATAATATGGGATTTTTAGGAAAATGTTTTTATTGACATTAATAAAATATATTTTTTAGAATTAAAAAATATTATATTCCTCATTTATTGACACCTTAAAAGTCCCACAGTTTTCTTTTTTTTTTTTTTTTTTTTTTTTCATGTATTTTTCATAAAAAATGGCATGTAGTGTCCTCTCTGACCAGGCAACCCTCAATCTTCTTGTTACAAATTACATAAGTAACATATGGACACAATAGTTGGGCATATTATATGCTCAAGTGGACAAAGCCAGCTCCATAAAGATATGGTTTGACAAGTTTGATGTGGAGAAACTCAAGTGGTCCACATAACTCTTATTAAATGCCTTTGGGTTCCTTCACAGCCCTTGAGTTTGATAGTTGTCTGGGAGACGATATTCCTCCCACCATCTGTTTTAACCCTGAGAAGTCAACACTGCTGCTCTGCAACCACACGCATTACATTTACTTGAAAATTTGCTGCCTGCTTAATGCAAAATGGGGTAAAAGTTTTGTTTAAGCTGGCAGCTTAAGGGAGGAAGTTGAATGGAGTTAAAAACGTGGCTCGACTACCAGTTTTTACTGCCCCCTGGCTACCCGTATAAACAAGCCCTTTGGGATGAATTGGAATGCTGGCTGCGAGCCAGGTCTTCTTGTCCAATATCATAACCTGACCTCACAAATACTGTTTTGGCTGAATGGGCATACATCCCCATAGACACACTTCAACGTCTTGTGGAAAGCCCAGAAGAACGGGAGGCTCTAATAGCTGCAAAGGTTGTGTGTGTGTGAGAGAGGAGGGGCACCTCCTGTATTAATGCCAATGGTTTTGGAAAGAATGTTCATTGTCCAACCATATCATATAGGTGTGATGGTCAGGTTTTCAGAAACGTTTGGTCATATAGTATGAAGATGCAAATTAAGGACTCTGAACGGCCGCACTCCAAGAAAAATTCAAAAGCCTTTATTGGTAAAATATGGAATCACACAAAAATAGGTCACAGCAAAGCAAGAAAATTTCTAACGCGTTTCACACTACCAAGAGTGCTTACTCATAGCTATGAGTAAGCACTCTTGGTAGTGTGAAACGCGTTAGCCATTTTCTTGCTTTGCTGTGACCTATTTTTGTGTGATTCCATATTTTACCAATAAAGGCTGAATTTTTCTTGGAGTGCGGCTGTTCAGAGTCCTTAATTTGCATCTTCATCAGCTTGTGCCGTGCCTGCACCTGGGTTCTCTAACCATAGGAACAGCTGTGGGACTGAGTTTGGGTGGATCATCCTGGAGCGGTGGATCTCTCCATACTACTGAATTTCTGGTCATATAGTATGCAATCCATGGGAGTCCATCCAAATATCATGGATGACTGTGGAAATATTACTGAAATATGCAAAGATTAATTTGTTTTTGTGAACTTGATGAGTCTAAATGACCTTCATCAGCTTTCAGTTGCTCGATGTTTACTGTTCGGAAATTTACAGTTCCACGTTAGAAAAATATAGAATATAGAATTTCTCTATGTACATTTATTCTATGGAATGGCTCAGGTCTGGAGTTTGGCTAGTGGAAATGTCCTTTACGTTTGGCATTTGAAAATATCGAAGAAAACTTCCTCTTTGTGCACTTGCTGTGCTTTCCGCAACAGCCACAGAGATATATATCCACTTTGTGAACATCAATTGCACATAAATCTAGATACTTCCTTATGTAAGTAGCAGTGAGATGATTACTGTGCTGCACATAGCCTGGAGAGCAGCGCTATGTGAGGCACCCAACATGTCCACCCTCCATAGGCTGCCTGCAGGAAATCTCCGGAGGGGGCAAATACATGGCCAGTCACCCTGCACAATCAGAGAGAGCAGCAGTGACTGGTCTTTATTACAGAAAACTCCTGCAGGGCGCTTTCCAACCTTTGCAGTAGAATAAACAAGCATTTAACCCATGTAATGTGGGAGTTGGGTGCTCAATGCCAGGATTGTTTGCGTTGTCACATTCCCAGTACAGATTTAAGTTGCCCATACACTTTGCGAATTTCAGCCGGTTCCTGATAAACCGGCCAAAATTTGCTGCACGGATGGCCTTGTCACCGCACTCCTACCCCACATCCTTCAACTGAAAAGCCAAAGACAGAAATTGTTTTCCAAAGGTCCCTTCCCCACTTGGGGGTGGGTTCCATGTGGAATCCATTCTCATCAGTAGGGGACCAGCTCATAGATCCCCTGCTGATCGCAGAGCGGGTGCGTGACACATTCATGTCTGCTCAGTTTCTGCAGAAGGGACATAGACAGAGCCCAGTCTGCTCTATAGGTGACCAAGCGTAAACTGACTCTGATTGTCCATTTACACCCGATTACCCTGCGATCCGCCTAAATGGAAGAGGGTCCCCTTTTTTTATTAATATTATCCAATTATCGAATTGGACCTGGAGGTAGGCGGATGTAAATGGACAAATGTTTACTCCCATCTGTTCATAGGGATGCATGGACCATCCGACAAGGTCCGTCTGAAAAAGGCAGACATGATCAGACTGCTCGTGTGAAAGAGGCCAAACTGAGGCTGCATCCACTGCCGCTGCTGATCGGAATTTTGACAGCCACAAATGCCACCTGTTATGCCCCGTACACACGGTCGGATTTTCCGATGGAAAATGTCCTATCGGACAATGTTGTAGGCTGTAGTGTGTGTAGGCTCCATCGGACTTTTTCCGTCTGATTTTCCGACGGACAAAGTTTTATCTCCTGCTCTCAAATTTTCCGACAACAAAGTCCTATCGGACTTTTTCCGATCGTGTGTAGCGAATTCCGACGGACAAAGTGCCACGCATGCTCAGATCACATTACAAGACCAAAGCTATTGGCTACTAGCCTCTACGTAGTTCCGTCGTAGGCAACAAACGTCACCACGTTCAGAATGATCGGATTTTCCGACAACTTTGTCCCACTGTGTGTATGTCGGACAAAATCAGTCGGAAAAAATCCAATGGATTTTGTGGTCGGATTTTCCGACCGTGTGTACGGGGCATTAGAATACAATAGCTGCTGAAGGAGGTTTGGATGGAAGAATTTGTTCGATTTTATTTATTTTTATTTTTTTCCGTTCAGCCTACAAGCTGATTGAAAAAAAAAAAAAAACCTTTCTATGGCCAGCTTGAGGCACAGTGCACGGGCTGTTCCACGCTGGATTACTGCACAGGTCTGGAAGGAATACACAAAGGACACCGAGATTTAAGTAAGATTACATATGGCTCTTAGATGTGTTTTGCTTGGATTTCAGCTGTAAATCACAAAATTGCAAAGCTCATGTAACCATGGACGGTGTCATACACAAGGGTTTGCTCAAACAATGATACAATTGTAATAGACATGCTTACTATGACTGAGTGCCTGGGACTAAGAACCATTTGAATGTTAACTGGCCATGTTATTCTAATGTAGATTCAGGAAAAAAATATAGGGGTCCCTGGCAAACGGCGACACAGACAGTAATAAAAACATGGCGGTGAGCCTAACTTCTGCCTGGAGTCAGGTTTAAAGTGAACCTGTGCTTTGATTATACAGGACAAAACAACTGATTCCCTGTAATTCCATTTATACTTTACTTTTACTCTTTTTGTTTTTACCCATTTGAAGAAAAGAGAAAGCCAAGTACTTCTGGATATAGGGGAGCATTTGACATACTCGTCTTTCTCCTATGTGTCAGTGCTGGCGCTTGTCAATTGGTTTCTGAGGCTCCAGCATCTCCGCCCTTTGTATCCTCCAAGTAGGATTGTGTCGGAGCGTGCAACGGGCTTTATTTTCTTGTTCCCTGCAGAAAATGGAACAGTTGGGGGAAGCGGTAGAGCCACATTTGTACTGCTCCCTACCATTCCTCCGAAGCTGCAAAGGCAGCCATACAGGGGTATATGGCAGTATTGCCCACAGAACATGACCCATTTAAGTGAATTTGGGCAGTACCATAACCGTGCGCAAAGCACACAGTTGTGGCGCAGTGGTGCTGGCTTTTAAGAGCTAATACAAGTAGTAAGGGGGGTGACAACTTTTCCTCATCCTCTGTCAAAGCTCTCTCTGAAAAGTGGCCCGCCACAGATTGCTCTTCAGAGGGCCAACACACTTGTAAACGAGGCCTTAGTGAGAGAAGGAAGGTAAGTGCAAGCTGCACCAGGGGCAGATGTAAAGTGAACAAGGGAAAAGCACAGACCTTCTTAAAATGAAGTGGGGTTGCGGGCAAAAAAAAAAAAAATGTGGCTTTAAAATCATAAAAAAAATAGTCTGCCACCTCCATTGCCCGGGCTAAACGTCACTTCCTGTAGGCGCCGCACAGTCATCTGGGACCTGTCATGTGTCCCAGATGAGTGAGCGTCGATTCGCGCATGCGCAGTGGGTGCCCGGCTGTGAAGCCACAGCCGGGTTCCCACATTAGGAATGTCGGCGCCGCGAGCGGAGCGGGGAACGAGGGGGGGTCTCGTTCCCCTGCATCGCTGGACCCCTGGGACAGGTAAGTGTCCAATTATTAAAAGTCAGCAGCTGCAGTATTTGTAGCTGCTGACTTTTATTATTTTTTTTTTGTTGGCACTCCACTTTAAGCGTACATCTGCGCGAGGGCTGGTTTACACTTGTGGTAGCCCTCCAATGATTTGCAGCAAATCGCTTTTTAGAGGACATTTTAACAGGTGGTAAAGGAGGCCTTTTGTCACTTTCTCACTGCCCGTTTTAACCCCTCAAAGCCCACACCACAATCGTATGCACACAGTTGCAGGGTGGTTGCAGCGCAGCCCCATTTGCTTGAATGCATTGCATCCAGGCACATGTGGCGGGGAATCATTTTTGCTGTGGCATGTGTATGCCCCATGTGACTGCCTTTGCAGCTTAGGGGGGTACTAAAAATGTAACTTAAAGTGGTTGTAAACCCTTGCATATACCCAGTGAAGGGACTATTCTCAGGTGATGAACAGAGATGAGACAAATCCTACTATATAAGTTGTATCAGTTTATCTGAAGTCTTCTCTTCTCTATATCCGCTCAAAGTTGCTGAATTTATAAGCTTGTCTGAGCCTGGGTTCACAAATGTGCGGTGCGAATTGAAGCTCAGGTTTCCCTGTGAAGAGAAAACTCAGTTGTTTAGCGTTTCATGTCAGTTTTTGCTCAGTATCAGCTCAGGATTGCCACAGTATCAGCTCAGGATTGCATCAGTATTTTATCCTGTTCACACATCTGCGAATCAGATGCGTGCCCATACAAGATAATGGGCCTGAATTCGCACCTGAGCCGGACCGCACTGCCTAGAAAACGCACACGTTTTTTGTGCAATGTGGAGTGTGAATACACCGCAGATATGTGAACTAGCCTCATTAATATTAATGTATTTTGAAGTCCTGCGAATTGGATGCGGTGTAAGCCGCATCTAATTCGCATAGGTGTGAACGGGGGCTAAGAGTTCAGAAAAAAGGGGGGCAGAGAACTGAAGTTACTCTACAGAACTCAGTGAGGAGAACTCTCACAGCTGATTGGAGGGAAGGGACACACCCCCTCCAGCCGAGGCTGTCAATCTGCTAGAGATAACCTGTCACCATTTTGTTTTTTTGGTGTCAGGAAGTGATTTTTGCTGATAGCAGAGGAACAAAGCAGAAGTCAGAAATTACACTTATTGCTCTTAATTGAGATAAGTGCCCACTATAGAAAGATATGCTTTGTTCATATTTCATGCCTGATGTTTACAGCCACTTTAACCACCTGTTTTTAATGCCCCCTCCCAACTGCAAGTGGAAACTAGTTACCGTGGCTCTGAAAACAAAGGATTCTTGTGATCAGTTCAGCATTGATTCTGGAAACAATTATGATTGGAGTAAATGAAATTGTACAGATCTATCATTATGATTTTTGGCGCAGTTTCTTGTCGGTATCAACAGCTTTGTAAGTACTTGTACTGGCACCTGACTACGTTCTATACGATATTTAGTGTGATTGAAGTTACAATGCAGCTGGGAGGAAGCCAAACATTTTATGAATGAGAAATCTTCCCATGAAAAGACAAAAGATGTGAACAGGCACTCACACCACAATACGGGAGGAACATCAGTCTTTTTCTTGCTTTCAAAGACTTCAAAGAAGCCTAGCAAAATATCAGCTTTCAACCTGGTCTAGTCCAGAGCTCTCCCCACCAGACTGTTCTGTGGCTGGTTGTCCCACTATGGTTTTCAGTATCCTTGTCTTTTGGGTCGCCTAGAATGGGAACATGTCAGAATGCAGGCTTGAGTTTTTATTGGTTCACAAACCACCACCTGAGCCCTTTGAGGTCTTGACCACAAACAAAGCCCAAGAAAGACATTGCACAGCATAGCCATGTAAAAGGAAGCTGCAAAAGTATGCTCTTTGGATGCCTATAGTCGTTTTGCTATTATTGAAGCTACAGTGTTTCTTTTAATAGTGTTACCTGCTTTATTTTTTGCTTTTTGTTTTCTTTAAAATGAACCTGTGAAAACAGCAGTATAGCAGCAGCTATTGCAGACTTTGGTTTTAAGGGTACAAGTTTTTCGTCTGTCATCCTGATACGGACTTTAGTGCCTAGTGAACGCCAGAAATATATTTAAATGACGCTGGGATTTCAATGCTTATTCCAATGTTGCAAATATCAGCAAATCTCCTAACAAGCTCACTAGCTTTGGTGTGGCAGCGCTCAAAAACATAGGCCCCTCTCAGTGGGTATCCAGAAGTGACTCGTAATATAGACCTACAAATGGGCACCACACCACAAAGTGAGAGTCCAAAGTCCCATGAATTGTTCATAATACCGTCACATAAACGCAGTCAATACTTTTCGGGGAGCAGCAAACTTTTCCTTCATCAGAACATAGAAGAATGGAATAAGAACTTAAATGGACTCAAAGAAAGCAATAAATGGATGGGTCAACAATCGATGTGGTGCAAAATCTCCTTTTTAGATTGGAACTATAAAATTCTAATGTGACTGCTGCTGATTAATTGTTAGATTTCCAAATCCAAAAGGAGGCTTGGCAACAGATCAGATATGGATCCATTTGGTTATATATTTATTTGAGTTAAAGTCCTTATTCCATTCTTCTATGTCCTGATGAAGGGAGGGTTCTGTTGCCCCTGAAACTTGTTGACTGGTTTTATATGATGGTATTACAATTCCAGGAACTTTGAACTCTTTCACATTGTGGTTTGGTTGCTTGTTTGTATGTCTATACTTTACATTGCCTACTGAGTTATGCCGCGTACACACGGTCGGAATTCTCATCGGAAAAAGCTCTGATGGTTTTCCCGTCGTAATTCCGACGGAATTTCGCTCAAACTGTCTTGCCTACACACGGTCACACCAAATTCCGACGGTCTGTAACACAGCGGCATAAAACACGTTCGACAGCACTATAAAAGGGAAGTTTAATGCTTCCGAGCATGCGTCGAATTGTTTCCGAGCATGCGTCGGAATTTTGTGTGTCGGAATTGCACACGATCAGAAAATCCGATAGAAAGGTTTTCTGTCGGAAAAATTGAGAACAGGTTCTCAATCCAAAGTCCGTCGGAAATTCCGACAGTAAAAGACCAATGGGCATACACACAGTCGGAAAATCCGATGAAAAGCTCCCATCTGACTGTTTTCATCGGAAATTCCGACCGTGTGTACGCGGCATAAGTGACTCGAATGCACAAGCTGCTAGTGAAGCTTGAAGAGTCTTGCGGTCAACAATGATGGCGGTACGACTCTAGCGCAACCATGGTGATAATTTTAATTGTTGCATTTCTGGAGCCTTACTAAAATCATTGTGTTCACAAATATTGCATAAAAGATGAGACTAGAGGTCCACCGATATATCGGCCGGCCGATATATCGGCGCATTGGCCGATTGTGCTGATTAAAAAAGGCTCATTATATCTTCAGCGCAACTTGCAAATGACTTCTGTAATAGAAGTCAATGCAAGTTGCCTGAGTCTTCCCCTGGAGCGACTTGTCTCCTCTCTGGGTAGTCTGCCAAGAAAAGACCAAAGAGATACAATGGGGTTATTTACGAAAGGCAAATCCACTTTGCACTACAAGTGCACTTGGAATTTCAGTCGCTGTAGATCTAAGAGGGACATGCAAGGAAAATAAAAAAAACAGCATTTTAGCTTGTACATGATTGGATGGTAAAAGCAGCAGAGCTTCCCCTCATTTCACATCTTCCCCTCAGATCTACAGTGATTGCACTTCCAAGTGCATTTGTAGTGCAAAGTGGATTTGCCTTTCGTAAATAACCCCCAATGTTTCTTCTTATCAATAGAATGAACTCCATGTGCAGAAGTTCTCAGTTTAACCATTTAAAGACTAAATCTTTTCTGTCACTTACAAGTAAAAACCCTGTATTTTCTGCTAGAAAATCACTTGGAACCCCCAAAAATTATATATATTTTTTTAGCAGAGACCCTAGGAAATAAAATAGCGGTTGTTGCAATATTTTATGTCGCACGGTATTTGCGCAGCGGTCTTTCAAAAGCAATTTTTTTGGAAAAAATACACTAATGATTTAAAAAAAAAAAAAAAAAACAGTAAAGTTAGCCCATTTTTTTTTCATCCAAAAGTTTTGATTACCTGTTTTTGTGTAATTAATTTTTTGTGTATTTAATATTTAAGATATCGTTTTTTTTTTTTATCTAAATTATACATACAAGTGAACTGACTGGTGGTTTGTTTTGTTTAATAAAATGTAAGAAATTTTCTGTATCACTTATTACTTAAGGCTGCTTACACACTGGAGCAGACAGGCATTGACGGTAAAACACTGCTAGTTTTAGCAGCGATTTAACATTATTTTAGCGGTGCTATTCAGCCGCTAGCAGGGCGCTTATAACCCAGCTAGCGGCCGAGGAAGGGGTTAAATGCGCCCATGAAGCGCATTTAAAATCGCATTGCAGGCGCTTTGGCAGTGGTGCCCATTAATTTCAATGTGGTGGAGGAGCGGTGTAAACCGCTCCAAAGATGCTGCTTGCAGGACTTTTTTTTTTTTTTTTTTTTAACCTCCTGCCAGCGCATCGCCTCGGGCTTTCACACTGAGACCGCAGGGGTGCCATTTTGCAGGCACATTACATGCGCTATTTAAAGGCCCCAGTGTGAAAGGTGTCTAACTGTTAGAGTTTCTGAGATGAAGGAAAAAAAAAATAGATAAAAAATCGGCCTAACATATCGGCCCAAAAAAATCGGCATCATATATCAGCCATCGGCCGCCGCAATTTCTAAATATCGGCATCGGCCAGAGAAAAATCCATATCGGTCGACCTCTAGATGAGACACATAACTAATGTCGCCAAAATCCAAATTGATCTTAACCTGTTATGTGAAAAGAAGATTCCAAATCCTTACCTGCCTTGTTCCTGCAGAGAAATGGGTGGCTGAAGTTTCTTCTGACACGGACACATCTTAGAGTGTCCATCTTTCCTATCCCCAACTGCGCTCAATTGTTTCTTCCATATTTCTTCATCTAGTTACCTACTGCTTGGGTCCTTCTTTGTATGTTCACATCAGTATCTGCATGACATGAAAAATTCCTATTGGATATCCATCTGTCTGGGTACTGACAGGATCTAGAGAAGGGCTAACAGCAGACGGGAGTGAAGAGGACAAGTGATCCCTGGCTCCATTGTTCTGCTAGATTCACAGTCCCCTATACCTGAAAAGGGAGGCAGCATGGGGCCTGCAATGAGGTAAGGGAGAAACAAAGCCTAGTAGGATGGGAGGGAGAAAGGGGTGGAAAAAATTGTTTACACCCAGAGTGGGGCTTTTCTAAATTTGATCATTTTAGGGCAGTGGACTGCAAATTGAGGCCCGCAGGTCAGGTGTGACCCTTTGCCTTCTTGTAGCCCAAGAGACACTATTCTTCCTACTGATATGAGGCACTATTCTTTCCACCATCAATGATGGGGCACTATTGCTTCCACTGACAATATCAACTGGCCACTATTTCTCCCATTGACACCAAATATGGGACACTAGTTTTCTCAATGACACCATTGATGGGGCACTATTCCTCCCACTGGTACCAACAAGTGGCACTATTCCTTTCACTGATACCAAGGATGGGGCACTATTCCTGACTACTGGTGTTATGCAGTTTTCTTACTCCCACTGATAATCAAGCTGAGGCAGTATTTAATCTTTGATTAATTATTTAATTCTTCTCTGACTGGCCACAATCTGGCCCCTCTAAGGTCTGACTGTAATCTGACCCTTTGTTTAGAAAGTTTGAAGACCGCTATTTAGGGAATGGGTATGCTTTCTTTTTTTTTAACAAGAAAAAAGCGGGTATGCTTTCTTAGTTATTCATTGAAGACAAACAAACTATAAGGCTACTCTAGCATAAGCCTGTGCCATGCGAGGGCCGTGTTTACCCACACTGGGATGTACAGCTTCTTTTGTATGCATCCTCGTGCAGACAGCCCCATTAATTTCAGCTGGGTCGGGACGCAGCAACTCATGGACACAGCCTCTGCTCCAGTGGCGGCCCATCCATTAGGGGTACCCGAGCGCCGCCCCCTCTCTCTCTCCATGCCACCCCCTATATGAATAATGGATGGATTTACGCAGAGCATGAATCTATCCATGGCCGCCGTGGCCACCCACAATTCAAGCATCCGGCCCCTTTCAGGACACCGGGCGCCTTAATTACAGCAATGGGGGTGTTTTTTTTAAGCACTAATTAATTAATATGCTTCAAAATAGGGTGGGCTTGGAGCACAGCTCATTGCACAATGAGCCCACCCAGGTGCTACAACAGAGAATTAATATTGTAACACTGAGCCTCAATCCGGCCAATCGGAAGCAGGCCTGAGACCCGTTTTCCGATTGGCCGCTGAGGAGGAGGAAGGAAATAGACGCCGCTGATGCCCGTGGAGAGCAGGGGAAGGGAGAGCTGGTGCCACCTAGGAGCAAGGGAAGCTGCCGGTGAAACTCTGCTGCCAATTTGACAGCCATGCAAGAGTGTTGGTGCAAGGCCCAGAACAGACAGTGTACCTAAGTATAAGTCTATGACAGAGGTCTCTCACCAAATGTTATTGTTTGTATTGTTGAAAATGGCATACCTTAAGGGTGGCTTATCCCATTGATATTCTGGCATCAGGTTTCCCAAATGACCCCGACTGAACTGATGCACAAATAGCCAATGGGGGGAGCATTTAACTGTATAATAAATGAAATTGCCGAAAATATGGCATATTAATAAATGTGTGTAATGATATTGACACTTTTTAATTACACATTACATTCACAATTCAACTACGGTAACTTACTGGAAATACATGACAGTTCCCTTTTTGCTGCAGACAGTTTTTCTTTTTAAGGATGTTTCCTTACAGACTGCTGTAATTATTTCATCCCCTCCATTTATTCACTCCAACATGTAACTGCCAAACCAATATTGAGCAGAGTCATCCTTGTTCTGAGAGATGTACAGAGATTAAATGATCTTGAGAATAGACAGAAGGGCTTATCCTCATCCCTGTACAGTCTCACTTGGAGCACGTGTAAACTATGTATCTTCTTTTACTGCGCAAATAATGCAATCAAACGTTTAACATTTAATAGTTATCTCTAGAGAAAGGAAGAAGATAAGAAAACATAGAGGAATTAGCTGTGACTGTCAGTGGGGAATGCTTCCACGTTCCAAGAAGAAGAAGAAGCCCCTCTGTAACACTCCTCTTCCCTTTCTTCTTTCCTTGTGATTGTCAAACTCCTTTTGGAGGAAAACTTCAGATTTTCTCTGGTGTAGGCTGGAAAATCTCACTGCATCAAATTTCTTGTCACAGAAAACACCCGCTATATTCCTTTCCTATAGTATTTAAACACTGCTTCCAGTAAAAGCTGATCTTTAAAGCTGAATTAAAGGCAAATAAACTGCAGAAAGAAGGCTCTGTAGACTGCAATAATTGGGCAAGGTTTTCATAGCAGTCCCATTATTATTATTATTATTATTATTATTATACAGTATTTATATAGCGCCAACAGTTTGCGCAGCACTTTACAACATGAGGGCAGACAGACCATCGCCATTTCCCCATATAAATCTCAAACAGCAACATCTGGTTGTGCCTTATAGGCAATATTGGTTAAAAAATGTCTAGATTGGACCACCAGTCCTTTACTGGCTATGGTACCCTAAAGAGAAATTATTATTGAGTTCCCAATGTATATGTAGTACTTTGTCCCATCTTTCTCGGTGCACTGTAACACTAGCTGCAATGTTGGATGGGGTTGCCTGACACCAGAGCTAGTTGCTTTGCTTTGTAGTGCCTGACACTGGCTCCCACAAGCATCGGCAAGAGAATGAGGGGGGGTCCCACTTGCATCTGCATTCCTCTTGCTGGTGCTTTCCTCCTGCCAGTGCTGGGTGCCAGAGACAGGCGCCTCGTTAGGGGAGGGGGGGGGGGTTCCTCCTTACACACATTGCAGATAGTGTTACAGGACACCTAGAAAGATGGGACAAAGTACTACAAAGGCAGCTTGCAGAGCAGTTTTATATAGCAAGCTGACAAAATCAATAAACTTAAAATGTGCAGCGCCAAAGGAAATGAAGTTCTAATTACAAAGGGGAAACATTATGTAGCAAGGGCCCTGACCCCTAGAGGCCTAATGGTGACCTCCAGAGTCAGGGAGATCCGACATCCTTCTGTGTAGAGTGGGTTACAAGGCATGGTGGGTGTAATGCAAGGTGGATTGATGGGCGCCAGACACTTCTTGAATGCAAAGAGATTTATTGTCTCTTAAACAGAACTATTTTAAGAGCGGGTTAGGGCCAGGACACCCTTAAGTAGATGCAATGTTAATTGGCAGACTCCGAGACTTCTATAGGCAGCCATGCAGGGAAAGGCATCAGCCAGACACCACGTCTGCATGAGTAAGAACGCTGTCTCCTATGGCAACAATCTTGTAACAGTTTCTAACAAAGGTTTTTAATGAACTTTCACTTCTTCTACAGTCTCCTACTGTAGAACTTCACTCCACTGAGCTCCCAGGCTTTCACTAGACTTCCTGATCCACTGCCACTGGATCCCCTAAGCTCTTCCAATCTTCTCATTCAGTATCTTCCTCAAGCTTCACCCGTGTCCCTGCTGGGTCCCTACTCCTCAAGCATCACTGGCCTGCTTGGTCCCTTGTTTTGGCACACAATAATACTCTGCAAGCGTCACCTCCCTTGCTGGGTCCCTGGCTTGGAACTTGCTGAAGTTTTCCCACTTCTTCACTGTCCCCGGCTGTTGAGAATACTGCTCTGATACTTGCTTCAGCTACTCAGTTGTCCCCGGTAACAAGGTGGGTGGTCCCTTAGTGGCGACAGCTTCCCTTTTTACCTACGACCACGACAGGTTCTCCGGCCAGCAGAACCGTTACTCCTTGTTGGACTACAAGCCTGCAGTCCCAACCCTACCCTGCTTCTTGCTTCTGGATAGGCCCTCAGTCTAGCAGCCAGATGTTCCCGGGATAGGCCTTAAGTTTCTGGCCTAGCAGCCCGGGGCAGTATAGCACACGTCCACCCAGACAGCCATCCAGGTGGCGGAGAACCCCTGATCACCTGACTCCCACGGCTCTGAGACTATCAGCTACCCCTTAGGTGTAGATTCTTTGGGGCAGTTTTCCCTGTAGGGAACGTTTTTGTTTTTATTTTTGTTTCATTTTTAAACCTATTTTTTTAAGCTCTGAATAAAAACATTCCCAACTTTGAATACTACACTATGGGAGCCCATATCTCATTTTTTTTTTTGCATGAATATCTAACAACCACCTTGTAATGGATATCAGAGGGAATTATTGGAGAGGAGCCTGGCTGGCTGACCCGCCCTTGGAGGGATCATCTGCATACTAAATCTGCTCTAGATGTGAGATACCCCTGTAGGGGTTATTGGAGCTGGTGATTGGAGGGAAAGATTGGAGAGGAGCCTGGTAGGATCACCTACCTCTGGAAGGATCACCTGTACGCCAAGTCTGCCCTTTATGCGAGATACCCCTGTAGGGGGTTATTGGAGCTGGTGAGTGGGGACCCAGGAGGGGGAGCACGAAATTCACCTGGATATTTCTGCACTTTGGAATTCCTAAAGACTTTGTTTTGATGTACTGTTGATGCATATCGTTTTTTAGCACCTGTATTGGCTATTTTGTTTGGTCTATATGAACTTCTTATCACTGGAATTGCACTATATATTTTTATAGTTTTTCAGCATTTATCACGTTTATTTATATTTCTTATAAATACATATTACTCCCTTAGGGGAGACAGCACATTCTATGTAGTTATGATGGCACGGAGATCACTTTTACCTATATTGCACTTTTCTTGAAGGTATAGGTGTGTTAATTAGTGGTATACTTGTACACAACACCTACACCTGTGGTAACACACCACATAAAGAGCGACCTGGGTTTTTACCTTTTCAGTATATAGGTAGTGCCACCTACCCCATTCTTTTTGTTATTATCTAAGCAAAGAAATGTTCACAGTACAGGATTTGGCTTCTTGAAAGATGCTGTCATCCATGTGTTATAGAAACCTATTCATCTATGAAAAAGGATGGCCAGAGGCAGGCAGACTTCCCAGTACAAATGACATTTGCTGAGGTGTTTGGCCATCTTAGCTTAAGGCATGCTCTGCTGTAAACCAGCACAATCTTTCTTAAAAATCCACCATAGGCAAATCACCATGGTTGAGCCATAAAGGGCTCATTTTCTTTAAGGGGAAAAAGGGACAATGGACATTTTATCACAGAAGTAGAATCATGTTTGGTATTTCATTTCAAGAGGGAGGTAACGCAACATCTTGTTCCAGAAATGCCGAGTGAGGCTTCTCTATTGCTGAATCTAAGAAATGGTTGAGCATTGACAGAGTTTGGACACTTTTTTTGATTTGAGAGCCACTCAGTGGCAATATTCATGTTAAAGTCCAACCACCTCTAAGTAATCAACCCTATCCAAATGCCCATTTTACTTACCTGAAGCCACGGTCACATGACAATCCTGTGTACTTATTGAGGCCCTTCTTTGGGTGTCTATATCAATGCCTGTGTGATATGGACCCTCCTATTGGTGGAGATGTCACTTCCAGTGGCTGGGTTCTCTCTTAGGCTCCAGATGCAGGTGCAGGAGAACTCACAGGGGTGGTGAGAGGACCAGTGCCCAAGAAGGTAACGAGGTAACGAAAAGGTGTTTGAAATCAGGAGCGAGGAGTAAGGTGCACAATGCACTTTTCAGATTTAATTTTTGCCTGAAGTTGGGCTGTAATGAATCCTGTAAGTCGGTAGGAAGTGATAAGACTTGAGTCCTATCTACAGTAAATTTGAGAGGAAAGCTATAGGCCAGGTTTGTTAAAATGGTGTGTAAATAGTTATTCAGCAACATCCTTTCTGAGTGGAGAGCAATTAGCTACCAATATTACTACATACTGTATCTAGATTCGTATTTTCTAAAGCTTGCCATGTGTTCCTGTGGCCCTATTAAATATATTCCTAGAAGACATGAATGTTTTCTGAATCGTATTTTTCCATTTTGTGATTTACCCGATTAACTCACTTGACAGATGATTTTTCTAATTTAGACCGAATTCTGCCCCTAGAAACATCTCCATCTTTGCAGGATCAAATATGTTATTGGCCTTAAAGCTGACAGTAGGACAACGAATGCTATGTTTGTGACTATGAAGGCACATGCTTTATCTTGACTTATTTACTCCTTTCCAAATACTTACAGGGGTTGTAAACCCTCGTGTTAATGCATCCTATACAGGTGTTCTTTGCACCCCCAGTACAGGCAGTCCCATTCATTGGGGCTGAATGCTTTAGTACATTCGTGTGAAATGAGGCCTAAGCATTTATTTCCTAAAAAAAAAAGGTATTTGCATATGCAGGTCCCCCCTGTGAAGTTTAATTGCCATTTGTGTCCCACTGAGGAGAGTTTTGCGTCAGGGTTTTGATGCAGTCTGTGTCCCCATAAAGGAGATTATACCTCACCTCTGTACTGTTTGCTCACTTGAACAGGAAGTGTGAGGAAATCTGCCTAATGGGGGCACAGACGGGGGTTTTAAACAAAAGGTTTCAACTTGAAGCTTGATACATTCACCTAGATCTTCAAACTGAAATACTATTCTTGTATTATTTTTCTAAAAAGTTTGAATAAATGAAGGAAACCTGTGCTACAAGAAGTACATGTGCTGGGAGTGCAAACCTCCCATTCTGAAAATACCAGTTGCCTGATTGTTATACTGATCTCCTGACCTCTATATCTTCAAATTAATTAAAGTGGAAGTAAACCCCCCTATCGTTTTCAGCCAAGGAAGCTGCCATCTTTGCCTCTGTTTAATCTTCAACTGCCACAGTGCTGCACATGTGATCCGTTATGACACCAGCCATTGGATGGTTTGACTGTTTGGTTGAGAGCACAGCCAATGTGCAGTTAGCATTCACGGCATGCCTTTTTTTTTTTTTTAAATCGATGGGTTTACTTCCGCTTTAAAATAATTAGCTTCGGCAGTTGTGGTCTAACTGGTGGTATACTTATTGAGGTGAGTGATTTAAAGCTTTTTTTAAGCAAAGGGTTAACATGACCACACCCCTCCTCCATACATGCATACAGGTACATACATACAGTACAGTAAGTGACCTATCTCTGAGGAATACTGAACCTGTGTCCTGTAAGAGCAGGGAGAGAGGAGAGATGCAGATTGGCAGATTGGCACAGTGCTGGATTGGGTATACATTCGAGGGGGGGGGGGGGGGTAAAACTACTGGGACATTTTTTATTTTGCCTTAAATCATTTGTGAAGGCACTTTTTTTTTTTTTGGTATTGCACAGAGCAGCCCTAAACCTCCTCTTTTGGGGTCCCCCATTGGAGCTCTAGGCACCTCCTCTTCTCCATTTGCCACCATCACAGGAAGCCGCTTCATATGGTAAAAGTATAAGTAGAAAAGATATTCTCCTGCGCTAGTATGGAGGGCCTTGGTACAAATGGTAGTATTTCCTGGTAGTGAAGTGATCATGCATACCCCGCTGACTAGGGGAAGTCTGAAATTCTATGTAGAAAAAAGAAAGGAAGGCACGTGGTCTGATGCATGAATCATAGTAAAGTTTATTCCAATAAACAAAGTTAATACAGGGGTGGATACTACGTATTCAAAATTAAAATGGTAATACTAGCTAACGACAATGTTGTCAGTAGATTGACATAAAATAATACCCATACAAGGGTTAAAATGAGATGAATACTTGGCTAACACATTTCAAGGGGTTTCCTCTTCATCAGAGCCTTGGTCTGCGTGTTATAATAGAGAGACAACTGGATGGGTGGTATAACTCTTATTGAGTGATATAACCATATGAGTGAAATATCCTTCACTTTTGGGATTTATCCTTCCACATCTCAGTGTTCTATATTAAACAGACACCAAATAGACATAGAATTGCAGACGATAATACAAATATTAGAATCGTAATATATCAAATATATGGATGTGTATGTGTGTATATGTGTATATGTGTATATGTGTGTATATATATATATATATATATATATATATATATATATATATATGTACTAGACCATCCTTTCTCAACCTTTTCAACACGGAGGAACCCTTGAAATTACTTTCTGGTTTCAGAGAACCCCTGCTAAAAATTATTATATCTACAACTCATGATACATTAGTGTGATGGTCAGTGGGAAGAAGGCTTCTTACACTTGTGGTCATAGTTACATAGTAGGTGAGGTTGAAAAAAGACACAAGTCCATAAAGTCCAACCTATGTGTGTGATTATATGTCAGTATTACATTGTATATCCCTGTATGTTGCGGTCGTTCAGGTGCATTGAGAAGCATTATCCCCTTACAGATCGCTAAAAAGACCAATGGTGTCAGTGGGAACCTATCTGAGATGCAGACATTGTTCATTGCTCAAGGAACCCGTAGCAACCTCCTGGAGGAACTCCTGGCCTAGCCGATCAGAAGCAGAAGTTCTGCCCCCCCCCCCCCCCAGTCTTCTGGGACAGGTCCCGGAAGACTGCAGGACCATTCACAATGCGCAGAACAGCTTGTGCATGCGCAGTGGGCACCTGGCTGTGAAGCCACAAGCTGTCACAGCTAGGTGCCCACAGTTAAGATGCTGGGGACAGACTGCAGGAAGTGAAAACGGCGAGGGGAAGTGGAACAGGTAAGTGGCTGTTTTATTAAAAGTCAGCAGTTTTTGTAGCTGCTTACTCCTAATTTTTACACAGGTGACTGGAGCCCCACTTTAATGCATAAAATGCATTAGGTAAAAAAAGTTGATGACTTCAGAAACACTTTAATGCAGGAAATGTATTAAGGTAAAAACAAGTTTTGCCTTTTCAACCACTTTAAAGCGGTTCTGCACACATTAGATCAAGTTCCTCTCTATCGCTTCTAGAACATCTTAAATGACAGAATTGATGGTTCAATTCTGCATCTGTTAAGCTTACCTGTAATGCAGCCTTCATCTTTATCTTTCTCCCTGTGTCGGTGGGCGGGCTCTAAGCGGGGATCCGCGCCTTTTTCTTTTCTATTTCGCTGTGTCTCCTGGGATCTCGTGTAATTAATCCCAGGAGACATTGCGGAGGTCAGACGCAAAATCTCACGTGATTTCGATGGCGTCACTCGTAGCTGTGAAGCCACTGAGCATGCGCGGGAACCGGCAATAAATGCTGGTTCCTCAAAACGAAGGGAACCAGGAAGTGTTTGCTTGTGGGCTTCAAATGCTCACAAGCAAAATGACATCGGTCAGGATATTTTTTTATAAGAAATCTTTAGAGAGAAAAACGGACGTAGAAATGCTGCAGCACTGAAACAAGTAAGATTATTCTAAGATTAATATCTTGCACATTGATAGACTGTAAAACATTTTTTTATTTTGTCAGTGCAGAACCTCTTTAACCTCTAGCCGACCGCCCACTGTCAAATGACGGCGGAGCGGTGTGGCTCTTGTGGCGGGACGCCGTCATATGACGGCGTCTACATTTTGGCCACTAGGGGGCGCGCGCGATTGCCCGGTAATCGAGCAGGACGTGGATCTGTGTATGTAAACACACAGATCCATGTCCTGTCACTGGAGAGGAGACCGATGGTGTGTCCCTTGTACATAGGGACACCGATCGGTTCCCTCCCCCAATCAGTCCCTCCCCCACAGTTAGAATCACTAACATAGGGAACACATTAACCCCTGCAGCGCCCCCTAGTGTTAACCCCTTCCCTGCCAGTCACATTTATACAGTAATCAATGCATTTTTATAGCACGGATCGCTGTATAAATGTGAATGGTCCCAAAAATGTGTCAAAAGTGTCCGATATGTCCGCCGCAATGTCGCAGTCATGATAAAAATCGCAGATCGTCGCCATTACTAGTAAAAAAAAAATAATAATAAAAATGCTATAAATCTATCCCCTATTTTGTAGACGCTATAACTTTTGCGCAAACCAATCAATATACGCTTATTGCGATTTTTTTTTTTTACCAAAAATATGTAGAAGAATACGTATCGGCCTAAACTGAGGAAAAAATTTGTTTAAAAAAAAAAAAAAAAATTGGATATTTATTATAATAAAAAGTAAAAAATATTATGTTTTTTCAAACTTGTTGCTCTTCTTTTGTTTATAGCGCAAGAAATAAAAACCGCAGAGGTGATCAAATACCACCAAAATAAAGCTCTATCTGTGGGGAAAAAATTATAAAAATTTTATTTGGGTACAGCGTTGCATGACCGCGCAATTGTCATTCAAAATGCGACAGCGCTGAAAGCTGAAAAATGGCCTGGTCAGGAAGGAGGTGTTCGTGCCTGGTAGGCAAGTAGTTAAGCTGCAATACATTCAAATTTCTTCTTGGTTTTAGATACAGTTGTAGGTTCGATTCACAGTATTTTAGCCTGCAGGCTGGTATCAGTGTCGTGTGTGGTAGGAAGTGGTGCAATTCCTGTTTCAGCACAATGCTTTTTTTTTTTGTTAACTTTATTTGAATTGCCACATAGTGACATTTCATTCATGTTGCTGCACAGCAGCAGGTGGTGCATTGCGCTGCTGTGCGATGACCATCCAATGCCCTGCGGAAAACATGGTGTGAACAGGGGCGCATGGAAAACCAAGAATTGTTTTTTTTATGTGCCATAGTGGTGCTCTGTGTTTATCCAGTGTGGAAAAACCCAGGTCACCACACATAATGTGGACAAAGTCCAAAGAGCCTGTTCTTAGGACTCAGGAAAGCGGTTCTGCAGGGATGTTTACCAGACACCATGACATGACATAACTGAAGTATCTCTCAGCAAGAAATGATGGTATTTTCCACATTGTTTATAATTGGGGATTTGCAGATGGCTGTAGGATTATATTTACTGACAACAATGCAATGCATATGACACATCCTTGGTGCATGTGAAATATGACTTGCAGCCAGTTCCTGCTCGGTCGTCTCCACACGTAACACACCAGAAATGTAATGCTCGGTCACTCTGGTAGACGCTCTTGAAGTTTCAAAATAGGAACTAGAGTAGTTTATGTTCAGGAAGTGATGTGCAGCAGACTCAGACAAGACTGCTCTCCCTGCAAGGTACGGTACCTGGGTATTGTGCTACAACTTTAATGTCTTATGTGATTGCTGCATTTATTTCAGGCTGTGCATTTAGAAGAACTTGTTCTCTGTATTCAGTAGGTTTGATTGTAGTATATTCCGAGAAGATGGCTTTTATGTAGAGCTACAACTAGACAGCTCAATTGCAAGTCGGTGTGGAAAGTTTAACTCCTCCTGGTTTAAAGACATGTCTGTCATTCGACTTTCTAGCTGTGTACCATCAAGGCGGTGATGAGAAGATTAACTTTAAATTAAAAAAAATATATTTTAAATATTTATCTTTATATGCTATTTGAATCCTTACTGGATCGGTAAGGATTTGGTAAGTTGTGTTTGTAGCTACAAATGTTCGTTCACCCAAAATTCATAACTCGGTCTTCAACGTGCGATATTCTACAGCAGCTTCCACCGATCAGCCATAAACTTATGACCACTGACAGGTTAAGTGAATAACATTGATTAGATAATCAATGTATAATAATATAATAGTGAATATTATATTAGGCAGCAAGTAAACATGTTGTCCCTGAAGTTGATTTGATGAAAACAGAAAAATGGGCATTGCAGTTTGTTGTGAATGGGGCTGCATAGCCACAAACTGGTAAAGGTGCCCATGCTGATCTGTGTCCACAGCTGAAAGTGCCTACAATGGGCACGTGAGCACCAGAACTGGACTACAGAGTGATGGAAGAAGGTGGCCTGGTCTGATAAATCTAATTTTATTTAAAAATCATGTGGATGGCCAGGTGTGTGGCTTACCTGGGGAAGAGATGGCACCAGGATGTAGTATGGGAAGAAGGCAAGCCGATGGAGGCAGTGTGATGCTTTGGGCAATGTTCTGCGGGGAAACCTGGATCCTGCCATGCATGTGGATGTTACTTGCAATGTACTACCTACCTAAACATTGTTGCTTATCAAGGATGGAAATGGTATTCCCTGAAGGCAGTGGCCTCTTTCAGAAGGATAATGCGCCCTGACAATAATGGTTCAAGGATGGTTTGAGGGACACGAGTTCAAGGTGTTGACTTTGCCCAAATAATCCACAATCCAATCGAGCATCTGTGGGATGTGATGGAAAAACAAGTCCAATTCATATAGGCCCCACCTCGCTACTTACAGTACATAAATGATCCGCTACTTGGTGCAGATATCACAGCATAACTTTAGAGATCTAGTGGCGTCCATGCCTGGACTGGTCAGGGCTGTTTTGTCAGAAAAAGGGGGACCTACTCAATATTAGGTGGGTGGTCATAAACTTATGCCTGACTGATGTTAAGCTCTCAGAGAATACAGGGCAAAATCTCTTAAAGTGGTTGTAAACCCTTACAAACCACTTTGACCTACAGGTAAGCCTAGATTAAGGCTTATCTGTAGGTCCAAGAAATATCTCCTAAACCTACACGGTTTAGGAGATATTTGACAAAAGACAGGCACCGCTGTCTACGGCGCATGCACTGAGCGCGCCGCTGTCAACGGCAATATGCCGCGAGTGGCGGCTCCTGTGCGCATGCGTGGGAGTGACGTCATTGCGGCTCCGTCGAATGACAGCGCCAGAGCCGCGAGACCCACCAAGAAGATGGAGGCTCCGTACACAAGGGGACAGCGGTGACTTTGCTGGCTCCTGTGTCAGGTAAGTGACACATAATGGACTACTATGCGATGCATAGTAGTCCATTATGCTTTACCTTTGCAAGGAAACAAAGAGGAAGTAAACCCATCAGGGTTTACTTCCTCTTTAAAGCTGAACTCTGGTCAAAGTGAAAATCCTTCTGTAGTGAGGCTGCCCTTTGCATTGCAAAAGTTAGGATTTAGAGGACCTTCCACTCCTGCATTCTCCATGCTGTAGGGCTGGTCCCCGCAGCTTCTTCTCCCCTGTGATCTGGCATTTATGTTTCATTGTTTTTTATTGAAGAAACAAGTTTTACATAACAATACAATATAGGTAACAGATAGCTTGGTAGTCATCATACATGAATCAATACCTGTCAACAGTTATGCAGACGCAGTGTTAAGCTGCTGTAATGGGTCGAGATCAGCATTTGTATATAGTAAATAACAATCATCAAGCGTATTTTATATAACAGAAACTTTGCTTTATGTGTGAACCATTGTTGTGTCGGTGATATGTAAGCTTCAGGTCAATCGTCTTTGGTTCTATGGAGGTTTTTCTTGGAATCATGGAGGATGTTGCTGGATTGCAGAGCTGTACCATTGCAGCCAAGGTTGCCATATGGAGAGAGACTTCCAGTAGTAGTCTCTGCTAGATGCAAGCAACATTTCATATGTGCAATGTTTATGGATCAGATCTAGGGTGTCTAGTATCGTGGGAGGATATATTTTTTTCCAATGTCTTGTGATATTAAGCCTGGCTGCTAAGTGATGTACTGATGGTGTAAGGTTATCGATTGTCAGATTCAATAGATCTAACTCAGGTGAGGGAAGCATTCTGTGTCACCATTGAGAGAATGTGAAATATCTCCCCCCAGTATATCTGGAGGGCCAGGCATTCCCATAGCATGTGTAGTATGTCGCCTGTTTGATCGCAATTCCTCCACTATTTGTGGGATACTTGTTTATAGAAGGTTGCCAGTTTGGCAGAAGTTGCATGCTATCTGAGGGAGATTTTTTGAGTTAATTCCCATAATGTGGAGCAGCTTGTAGCTTTGTATATACTTTTAAGGCCATTATTCCATTGACGTTCAGTAAATGTAAGTTTTTTAGGTCTATCTCCCATTGTTTGACCCGGGGATAGAATAAATGAGTGATATCCCCTTTTGGTTGGAAAAGGAGAGGAAGTGCCAGGCTGAATTGGGTATTGCATATAGGGGTTTATCTATTTTAGAGAGACCATGTTTCAGCCTGAGCTATGCAAATAATGTGATAGGTCAGTGATGGCGAACCTTGGCACCCCAGATGTTTTGGAACTACATATCCCATGATGCTCAACTACACTGCACAGTGCCTGAGCATCATGGGAAATGTAGTTCCAAAACATCTGGGGTGCCAAGGTTCGCCATCACTGTGATAGGTGGTAGTTGGAATTCCTTTTGGATCTCCTCACTCCTCACTTCACTTTGGTAGTGAAATTGCTGATAAGGTTTTGAACCTTAGTGATTCCGTGGAGGCGCCATTCCTCTAGAGCTATCTCGGGAATTGTAATGCCGCGTACACACGGTTGGAATTTCCGATGGGAACAGTCCGATGAAAAGCTTTTCATCGGATTTTCCGACCGTGTGTATGCCCATCGGTCTTTTTTGTATGCAATTTCGACACGCAAAATTCCGACGCATGCTCGGAAACAATTCGACGCATGCTCGGAAGCATTAAACTTCCCTTTTTATAGTGCTGTCGAACGTGTTGTAAGTCGTGGTGTTATTGACCGTCGTAATTTGGTGTGTAGGCAAGACAGTTTGAGCGAAATTCCGTCGGAATTACGACGGGAAAACCATCAGAGCTTTTTCAGACGAGAATTTCTGATCGTGTGTACGTGGCATAAGAGCGAGGGATTCTATGGGGATAGGAAGAGGAATTTGTTTTAAGGAAGGGTCTTGGATCTTTAGTAAGGAGCGCCAAGCTGTTAATTTATCTCACCCCCCTAAGGTGGCTTCATTATGTCACTGGAGGGTCGTAAGGTGTGCCTAAAAGCCAAGTTTTTAGATTTTGGTTAGGTACATAGGTGGATTCTATTTCCCCCCCCCCCCCATCTGGTATAGGGAATGGGTCATATGCAGTCTCTTGTGTGAGAAGGGTGGCAGTATAGTAGTCATTAAAATCTACATATCCTGCTCCTCCTGATCTGTGTTTGATTAGATTATGGTATGCACATCTGGGTTTTTGTTTGGCCCACACGTAATGGACCAATGTCGCTTTGAGAGAGGTGAAGTATGATTTCAGTATGGGAATTGGTAAAGTCCTGAATAAGTACTAAAGTTGGGGGAACACTAACATTTTAAATGCTGCTAGACTGCCGGACCAGGAATATTCATGCTTTTGAAGGAAGTTGAGTTCGGTCTGCATTTTGGTTAGAAGCAGGAGATAGTTTGTGCAGAAAAGATTTTTTTACTGTTTTTTTAGTCAATTGAATACCTAGGTATGATGTACTCGTTTCCGCCCAGGTGAAGGGGAATTGTTGTTGTAGTAGAGTTCTGGTGACTACATCTAGGTGGAGGTCAAGGATGGTTGATTTGGACTCCTTTACTTTATAGTATGACACTCTGCTAAACAATTGTAATTGTCTTATATGATGAGGTTTTGTGTCGGTTATCATTAGCACCACATCATCAGCGAATAGACTGAC
This sequence comes from Lithobates sylvaticus, assembly GCA_028564925.1. Lineage (NCBI taxonomy): Eukaryota > Metazoa > Chordata > Amphibia > Anura > Ranidae > Lithobates > Lithobates sylvaticus. The sequence continues at coordinate 60,393,284 of CM053032.1, forward strand.
TTTGTCGGTTAATTTGCCAATAATGAAACCTGAGATATGGGGGTTGGACCTTTTTAAATGTTCTGCCAGGGGTTCCATGAGGTTAAAAATTAATGGAGAGAGGGGGGGGCACCCCGGTCTTGTGCCATTTAGGAATTAGGAAGGGCTGAGAAAGCATGTTGCTATTGTATAGTCTAGCCAAGGGAGATGTGTAGAGCGCAAGGATTGCCAATAGTATGTTGCCTTGGAAGACAAATTTATGGAGAACCCTTTGAAGGTAATTTCAAAGGATCCTGACGAGTGCCTTCTCTGAAACAAGGGATAGCAGCAGAGAAGGCGTTCAGGAGACCCCAGCATGGTGGATTGTATTGATCAGTCACCTGGTGGCATCGGATGTCTGGCGGCGTTTTGTAAAGCACTTTCCATCGCACCTGTGTATAACCATTGGGTGATTCAGCCTGACTTCTCCAAGAGCTGAAATATCAGTTTTGTATGGGCTTAGCCTTTAAGAGTACCTGTCATGGTCAGTTTTTCACATTGACAGTTTGCAATAATGCTGTTCAGTAAGCCTACATAAAGAAAATGTTGCAAAGTTAATGGTGCAATGGCTAATTTGGCTGCATTACGTAATCAAATCCCTGCTTTTAACAGGCAATTGCTTGATTGCTCAGACTGAACAAGATTAGCAAACCAAGATAGCAGAAAACAATCCTAGAGGGTCTATAGAGTATAAGGATGGCCTGAAGCTACACAAATGACTCTTGGATGACTTTCATGGCTATGGGATTAATACACACTTTTGGTGCAGTTTAAACATATTTTATAGTTCTACAAAGTAAGATTTTTTTTTTTTTTTTTTTTAGGAATAGGACTTTTTTTTTAATGAAGCAGATGCATTTTAAAAAAAAAATTTAAACTTTTTTTTTTTTTGGTTTTGTTTGTGTCTTGTTGAGGAGAATAACCTCTACTTCCTGTCCCAGGGACACAACAGGAAGTGAGTAAAAACCTCTCCAAAATAAGGGGGTATCCTCTCTTTGGGCTAGTTTACATTAGTGTTGTTCTCAGGGAGCATTTGACAGTTGGTGAAGAGGCAATGCCTGCTGTAACCCCTTAAACCCCACATTAGTGAGCTGTAACTTTCGCAGGACGGGGGGGTTTGCAGTGTGCCCCCTTTCATTTGAACGCAACAGCGAGGATCGTTTTATGTACACCCACCTCAGCTGCCTTTGCAGTATAAGTAGGACCGACTCTGGGGGGGGGGGGGACACAGTCCAGCTGCCAAGTTTTTACTGCCTCCGAAACACAAGTGTAAGGTCGATTGTTCGACTTTCGAAATATTAGTGGACTTATTTTGATTCTCAAAATGCAAAGTTTCATGGCAAAAAAAAAACAGACTGTCATGTTGGAATTTTGCACAAACAGATTATTTAATTTAAACGTTAGTAGAATCGATCGGAAACCGTTCGTTCGAAAAACATACAGCGCATATGCTTGGTAAAATGAAAGCACAAGAAATACGTACAGTTGGCGAGTGGAAGGGTTAACAAAGGTCGAAAAAATCTTTACATAATTTCGGCTAATCATGCAATTGACAAAAAATGGACCATTTTATGTTGTTGACGATCAATAATATGTCAACAAGTGGGGAAAACATTTCAATACACTGATGGCATTATCACATGCGCGTTCAACAGATCTTTATCAAATACAGATGCCGGGAGAAGACCGTGATTATTGCTAGCGGCTATAGCAAGTAAAATCCGTCTGGTTGGTTGTACCCAAGTTGATCGATCAATCAACTTGGTACATTCAGCCTGCCCATACATGGTTCGAATATTGGCTGAACCGTTCGAGATTTGGAACGGTCTATGGCTGGCCTAAGCAACCTAACCTTTTAACTTAACCCTACTGATTCCCTTTACATTGTAACGCAGTGTACAAACTGGTGGTGCTGTATAAATCCTGAATAATAATGTACTTTAAGACACACAAAACTGCATGATAGGTGTTTTTATGCTTTTAGCAATAATTTCAATAGGCCTGATTAACACACTTAAATGCTCAAAAATGTAACTTGTCCTATTTTTACTACTAATCTGCATAGATGCGACGAGTAACATAGGAATGAATGGGATTTCTAGTTGAAATGCATTCACTATACATCTTACTTTAGTGAAACAATTTGGCCAGTTTTCTTTATATATATATATATTCTTCACCAATCGGTTTAAATGAACAGAAAAGAACTAAACAATAATTATATATATATATATATATACACATATATATATATATATATATATATATATATATATATATATATATATATATATATATATATATATATATACTTAATTACATACACAATTATTTTTTATATATATATATATATATATATATATATATATATATATATATATAAATTATTGTTTAGTTCTTTTCTGTTCATTTAAACCGATTGGTGACGGTTTCTGTCACTTTGACTTCCTCCTTCTGTACACCAGTGGGTGGTTTTATTACTTAATACTTCCACTTTTTAGCATCCAGTAACGAGAAACAGAGCATTACTTATATTTGACTTTTGATAAAGCCAAAGTCATCTCGGACTGATCTGTGCGTTTTTCATTTCCCTGGAAATAAGGGCACACACTTCCTCATCTCAGAGTTCTTGTGACCATCTTAACCCAAAATTGCTACTTTAGTAGGCAAATGAAAACACTCAAGTGAAATTACACTTTGAAGAAAATAAAGTCCTGTTAAACCCTCAGTTTTTTAAGTACTTTCAGCAGCTGATCTGATGTTCTTGCCTATATTCCAGCGCTGGTGCCAGTGGCGGAACTACCGCCATAGCGACACACGCGGCCGCTATGGGGCCCGCAGCAGCTATGGGGCCCCTGGGGAGGAGGAGCAATGCATACTGCCGCCGGGGGCCCGGGGGGGGGAGACGAGCACTGCCCGCACGGTCCTCCAGCCAGGGGAAGTGAGGAGAGGAAGAGGCGCGCTGTCCAAGCAGAGCGCCGTGTAACAGCTTTTATTTGAATGTCCTGTGTGTTCCCGGGGCTCACCGTCACATAGCCCCACCTCTTGGCCCGGCGCTTTTGATAGACAGAACGCCGGTCCAATGCGGGACATGTGACGTCATCAAAGGCGCCGGGCCAAGAGGTGGGGCTATGTGACGGTGAGCCCCGGGAACACACAGGACATTCAAATGAAAGCTGTTACAGCTCTCTGCGACAGCGCGCCTCTTCCTCTCCTCACTTCCCATGGCTGGGGGACCGTGCGGGCGGTGCTCGCCCCCCCCCCCCCCACTCTGAGACAGCCCCACGCTCGCCAATAGCTGCTGCAGTCTGGCTCACCTCTTCCACTGCACAGGTGAGGCTGCATTGGGCACGGGGGAGGCTGCATTGGGCACGGGGGAGGCTGCATTGTGCACGGGGGGCTGCATTGTGCACGGGGGGGGCTGCATTGTGCACGGGGGAGGCTGCATTGTGCACGGGGGAGGCTGCATTGTGCACGGGGGAGGCTGCATTGTGCACGGGGGAGGCTGCATTGTGCACGGGGGAGGCTGCATTGGGCACGGGTCAGGCTGCATTGGGCACGGGTCAGGCTGCATTGGGCATGGGCACGGGTCAGGCTGCATTGGGCAAAGGTGAGGCTGCATTGGGCACGGGTCAGGCTGCATTGGGCACGGGTCAGGCTGCATTGGGCACGGGTCAGGCTGCATTGGGCATGGGCACGGGTCAGGCTGCATTGGGCAAAGGTGAGGCTGCATTGGGCACGGGTCAGGCTGCATTGGGCACGGGGGAGGCTGCATTGGGCATGGGCACGGGTCAGGCTGCATTGGGCAAAGGTGAGGCTGCATTGGGCACGGGTCAGGCTGCATTGGGCAAAGGTGAGGCTGCATTGGGCACTGAACATGCTGCATTGGGCACAGGTGAGGCTGCATTGGGCACTGAACATGCTGCATTGGGCACAGGCAGGTGAGGCTGCATTGGGCACAGGCCACACTGCATTGGGCATGGGTGAGGCTGCATTGGGCACGGGTGAGGCTGTATTGGGCAAGGGCGGGCCACACTGCATTGGGCACAGGTGAGGCTGCATTGGGCAAAGGTGAGGCTGCATTGGGCACTGAACATGCTGCATTGGGCGCAGGCAGGTGAGGCTGCATTGGGCGCAGGCAGGTGAGGCTGCATTGGGCGCAGGCAGGTGAGGCTGCATTGGGCGCATGCAGGTGAGGCTGCATTGGGCACGGGTGAGGCTGCATTGGGCACTGAACATGCTGCATTGGGCACAGGTGAGGCTGCATTGGGCACTGAACATGCTGCATTGGGCACAGGCAGGTGAGGCTGCACTGGGCACATGCCACACTGCACTGGGCACGGGTGAGGCTGTATTGGGCACGGGTGAGGCTGTATTGGGCACGGGTGAGGCTGTATTGGGCACGGATGAGGCTGTATTGGGCACGGATGAGGCTGTATTGGGCACGGATGAGGCTGTATTGGGCACGGATGAGGCGGCATTGGGCACGTGTCAGGCGGCATTGGGCACAGGTGAGGCTGTATTGGGCACTGAACATGCTGCATTGGGCACAGGCAGGTGAGGCTGCATTGGGCACAGGTGAGGCTGCATTGGGCATTAGACATGCTGCATTGGGCACAGGTGAGGCAGTATTGGGCACTGGCCACGCTGCATTGGGCACAGGTGAGGCTGCATTGGGCACTGGACACGCTGTATTGGGCACAGACCACGCTGCAGTGGGCACAGGTGAGGCAGTATTGGGCATGGGCAGACCACGCTGCATTGGGCACAGGTGAGGATTATTGAAGCACTAACACCAGGTGTTTGGAGTATCTTTATCTGTTGATTAAACTTTCTGGAATACATATATTGCTATTGTGGTGTAGGATCTGGGCTCTCTTTCTTTCTTTCTTCCTTCTCAGATTCGAACCACACACTCTTTGAGCCCCGCCCTTTAAACCACGCCCACTATTTAATTTAAGCCCCGCCATTTTTTGTGGGGGGGGGGGCCCATAAAACATTTTGCTATGGGGCCCTGTGATTTCTAGTTACGCCCCTGGCTGGTGCCATGACCGCTGCCCCAGTTTTATGGTTTCTGGGTGGCTCCATATGAAGCTGCAATGGAGAGGAGCCATGCAATCAGGCTGGCTTCACACTATTGTGAATTGGATGTGGGATTCTTCACATCCAATTCCCATGTCAGGAGATTGTGACCAGCTCTCTATGAAAGCCGGTTCACACATCTCCGAATCGGCTCCGGTGCGAATTGCACAGGAGCCCTGTGCATCTTCTATTCCATTTCAGGTCCAAATTCAGCCAAAAATTTAGACTAAAATCAGACCTGAAACGGTGAACCAGGACGCACTGGACCCTGCTGTGAGTCGCTCAGTGCGTGTGAACCCAGCCTTAGGGACTGGAATTCTGTCTCCCTACCCTGTGTGCATCAGTAGAAACACAAGCCTTGGATTCTAAGGCACTTCCCTGCTACTCTCTTTTTCTAGCTAACACGCTGACTGGAGACTGCACTATCCATGCTTTCCTGTGAACATTGGAAGCTCAGGGAAGCGGCACTGAGAGAATAGGAACCAGCAGCATTGAAAGTTGTAAATTGCAAATGTTGGGACAAAAATTTTAACAAATAGTTTACTAGGGAATGTTTATTTTATTGTGCTGAATGTGTTAAATACGATATTCAGGCTGTATGAAAAAAAAATAGTGAGCAGCTACAAATCCTGTAGAAGCTGACTCAAAAAGTTAAACTTCCCCTTTAACCACTTCACACCCAGGCCAATTCTGACATTTCTCTCCTACATGTAAAATTCATAATTTTTTTGCTCGAAAATTACATAGAACCCCCAAACATTATATATGTTTTTTTAGCAAAGACCCTAGAGAATACAATGACGGTCATTGCAACTTTTTATCTCGCACGGTATTTGCGCAGCAATTTTTCGAACACGTTTTTTTCAAAAAAAAAAAACAATTTCATGTTTAAAAAAAAAAAAAAAAAACAGTGAAGTTAGCTAAATTTTTTTTGCATAATGTGAAAGATGAAGATACGCCGAGTAAATAGATACCCAACATGTCACGCTTCAAAATTGCACGCGCTCGTGGAATGGCGCCAAACTTTGGTATTTAAAAATCCCCATAGGCGACGCTTTAAATTTTTTTACAGAGGAGGTCTAGGGCTAGAATTATTGCTCTCGCTCTAACGTTTGCGGCGATACCTCACATGTGTGGTTTGAACACCGTTTTCATATGTGGGCGGGGCTTACGTATGTGTTCACTTCTGCGTACGAGCTCACGGGGACAGGGGCACTTTAAAAAAAAAATTTTTTTGATTATTGTTAATTTTACTTTTATTTTTTTAGTTTGACACTTTAAAAAAAATAATTGATTACTTTTATTCCTATTACAAGGAATGTAAACATCCCTTGTAATAGGAATACTACATGATCTGACCTATTTACAGTGAGATATGGGGTCAAGAAGACCCCACATCTCACCTCTAGGCTGGGAAGCCTAAAATAAATAAAAAAAACGATCACCGCTTCCCAGCCGAGGCGGCGCCGTTATTTGAATGCAGAGGCCGGGCGTGACGTCATAACATCGCGCCCGGCCTCCGAACGATCATAGAGACTCCGGCGACCATCTGGTCCACCAGAAATCTCTATGGTCATCATCCTGTGTCCGACTCACCGATGGAAGCGGTGAGTCGGAAGAAGCACCGGAGGGCAGCGGGAGGGGGGACGTCCCCTCCCGCCGCCCGTAAGAACGATCAAGCGGCAGAACAGCCGCTATGATCGTTCTTATGGTGCAGGGAATCGCCAGGTGAAAACGGCAATATCTGAATGATGTCTGTAGCTACAGGCATCATTCAGATATACCCTGGGGAAGTCAAGGCCGTCATACGACGGCCTACGGATGGGAAGTGGTTAAAGGGTCACTAAAGGAAAATAATTTTTTTTTATTTTTTTTTATTTTTTTTAAATAACAAACATGCTATACTTACCTCCACTGTGCAGCTCGGCGGCTGTCTCGGCTCCCTCCCGCAAGGACTCCACAACTTCATGCAAGCTCCCTCGCATGGTGTGGAGAGCTTGTGGGCGCGCTCCCGTGATACAGCTGGCGGCCGTAGCCACTCATTGTATCACTCGGCCAGCCCCCCGGCGTGCCACGTCATTGGATGTGATTGACAGCAGCGCAAGCCAATGGCTGCGCTGCTTTCAATGCATCTACTCTAGCCAATCAACGGCCAGGGTGAGCGGCGAAGAGGACGTCGGGGGCGAGCGCGGGACTTTCGAGGGGGTCTGGGGGGGCCGGCATTCTCGGATGTTTTTTCACCTTAATGCATAGAATGCATTAAGGTGAAAAAACTTTTACCTTTACCACCCCTTTTAAGCTATAAATTACTGATGTTTTATTACTACTTTAGGCCCAGTGCTTTTACAGTCCCATTAAAGGGCACTATAATGGCTCAAGATGGATTTTTTCTTTAGGTACTATCTTAAAAAAAAATGATATTTTACATCCTTTTATATGATTTATTTAAAATATTTACAAATAAGTATTTCAAGAGTAAGTAGTGTATTTTCAGTAAGCATGTTTTGAGTGGTTCTACTAAAAACAAGTAGTCCTGAACATAATATACAAAATATAACCAATAAAAAAAAACAATATATTTAATTTAAAGGATAAAGCACAGACAGTGGAACCTTGGTTAACGAGTAACGCAATTAACAAGCGTTTAGAAAGATGAGCTATTTTTGTTTAAACATCCTGACTCGGTTTGCGAGTGTTGTCTCGCAACACGAGCAGAATTGGCAAATTTTCCCTTTGGCCACTGCAGATAATTTTTTGGGACTCTGAGGCCAAAAAAATGCCAGCATGCTGCAACAAAGATCCCTTGTTCTCTGTGTGGAAGCAGTGGTCTCTCTGCAGAGCTCCAGTCCATAGGCAGAAGGGACAATACAGGCACATTAGGCCTCATTTATAAAAGCATCCACGGCAAGAACCGTTTACAGATTATTTTAAACCATAATAAGCAGATTCAGATATGAAAGGATAAAAGGGAGAATCTGCTTTCGGTGGGTAACGCCACCAGAGACAGACAGCCTGCCCTCTGGCATTTGACTAGAGTTACACATTCATTTTCACTTGTTTTAAATACGAGTTCTGCAGATTACATCAACATACTTTTTTCTTTAGTTTTAACCACTTGCAGACCAGCCGCTGTCATTATACTGCGGCAGGTCGGCTTGTTCACGCAAATCGCTGTAGCTGTACGTCGGCCCTTTAAACAGTTATAGCAGGCGCACGTTGGCTGCAAGGCGGGGGAGCTAATGCGCATGGCCGGCATGTGTCAAGTGTCTGATCTGTCCGCCGCAATGTCAGTCCCGCTAAAAAAACGCTGATCACCGCCATTACTAGTAAAAGAAAAATAATAATAAAAATGCCATGAATCCATCCCCTATTTTGTAGACTCTATAACTTTTGCGCAAACCAATCAATATAAGCAATTGTTTATAGCGCAAAAAAAAAAAAAGAGGTGATCAAATACCACCAAAAGAAAGCTCTATTTGTGGAAAAAAAAGGACGTAAATTTTGTTTGGGTGCAGTTTTGCACGACCGCGCAATTGTCAGTTAAAGCCACGCAGTGCCGTATCGCAAAAAATGGCCTGGTCATTAAGGGGGGAAATCTTCCGCTCCTTAAGTGGTTCATTTATGCCTATTTATGTGCAAAATCACTGAAGTCTTCATACATGAGTGTAATTTTCCAAAAATGACAAGGGCTCAATGTGATATGATGAGATAAAAAGCAGTCTCCCGGCTCATCCCTAAGGGAAATTGATGTTGTTTGCTGCTTAGTGCACTTTTAAACTCCTCACCAAGTGACATAGATTTATCAGTCCCTTTCTCTGTAGCCTCAGCTGCACAAATGAATGAATAGGAAGCACTCTAAAGGCTTCCTGCTCATTCTCAAACTGAAGCATAGTAAACACAGTTTTACTATGCTTCAGTGAGGAATGGACACATGATTTGTACCGATTGCTCACTGTGTTCATTCAGAAATGCCAGAGGCCAATAAATGACATATTTACCGACCCCTTTCCCTGCTCTCCATCCTGAAACATCCCCCTGTGTGCCCACAGCAGATTCTGGCAGGGGAGGAGAGGAGGGAAGCCGGAAGCGCTGCATGGGAAGGAGGCACACGGGGACCCGGACAGCAGATTGATAGGGCACATGTACTAAAACCAATCCTTCTGCAGTGCAGGAGGGAGAAAGAGGAGAAGCTGGCAGCGCTGCAGGGGGAGGCAGAAGAGGATCGGTGTCTGCACTAAGACAGTACAGCCAGACCTCCTTCTCAGCAGGTACCCGGGCCCCCTTTTGAACTGATTGGGTCCGGGCCCAGTACAGGAGGGCTGGCTGCACTGCCTTATCAGCGGCCCTGCTCCTATTAGCACCCTAGATGTGTAATTAGCAGCTGATACATGTTCTAGATGTGGGTGGATGTTCCTTATAGCTGGCTGGCTTTCCTTTAAACATTGACAAATACGTGACCAATTATTTTCCTTCCCTATTTTTTCTTCTACGTGAAATGCTGTCATCAGTGAGGATTGAGAATACAGACACTTGTCACTGGGATTCAGAGCCACTGATTAGTGCTGAAAAACGAATGTACGTCCAGGGTCTTTGATAAAATATACTTTGTGTTACATGAAGGCAGGTTCCCAGTCCTCATCAGGGTGGCAGGGGCAAGTGCCAATGAAGTCATGACAGAAAGCGGCATATAACCTTCGCAGTGCAAAGAGTTAACCTCTTCATGCCTAAGCCTTTTTTTAAAAGCCAGCAGCTACACATACTGCAGCTGCTGGCTTTTAATAAATGGACACTTACCTGTCCTGCAGTCCCTCGATGTCGGCACCGCAACTGATGTCTCCATCAGCTGTCGGGTGCTGCCGCCACCATTGCGGGTAAGGTAACCCGGCAGTGTAGCCTTTCAGCTTCACGCCGGGAACCCTACTGCGCATGCGCGAGGCCCCGCTCCTCTCTCCTATTAGCACAGTGCCCTGTCGGATTGTGTCCCCCATCATATACTGTCCGCTGTGTACTGTATAGATTCCGAAAATAGCCAAAGATGAATGGCGCCTGCGCCGTGAGTCCAGGTTCAAGCCCCACCATCCAAGTGGACATAGAGTTAGAATAAAAAGGAGCCGAGCGCAGCGAGGCCGTGCCCGAAGCGTGGCGAGTGAAGCGAGCCCGCGAGGGGCCCTCTAACTTTAGCCCTATGTCCACTTGGATGGTGGGGCTTTCACCTCGACTCACGGCGCAGGCGCCGTTCATCCTCCGAGATTTTCCGATTCGCTTTGTCCTCTCTACTGCGCAAGCGCTGCGCCTGCGCAGTACGGGGCGGACACTTTTCGATAGGCGGACATTTCGTGACAGAACCCCCAAACATTTTATAATAAAAAAAAAAAAAAAAATATATATATTATATATATATATATATATATATATATATATATATATATATATATATATATATATATATATATATATATATATATATATAGATATATTTTTTTATTTTGTTTGTTTGTATTAGAGATATTTTATACATAGGAGTACAATTTATTGTGTTACGTGGCGCGGAGATTAATACAGCTGTGTTTGGTAGCTGCCTTTTCCTATATATATATATATATACTTTCATGAATTATAAAAAACAAAACCATAAAGTTAGCACAATTTTTTTGCCTAATGTGAAAGATGATCTTACGCCGAGTGAATAGATACCTAACATGTCATGCTTTAAAATTGTGCACACTTGTGGCATGGCGACAAACTAAAGTACGTAAAAAATCTCCATAGGCGACGCTTTTCTACAGGTTGCCAGTTTAGAGTTACACAAGAGGTCTTGTGCTAGAATTATTGCTCTCACTCACTCACATGTGTGGTTTGAACATTGCTTAGATTTGCGGGAGCGACTTACTTTTTTTTTTTTTAACACTGTCCCTTTAAAAAATAAAAAAAAATTCTGATCACTTTTATTGCTGTCACAAGGAATGTAAACATCCCTTGTGACAGTAATAGGCAGTGGTGGCCCATCCATTAGGGGTGCACGGGCGCCGCCTCCCCTATCCATGGGTCTGGCCTCCTGATCTACATGCCGTCCGTGACCCAACTGTTTTTTTGCCGCCCCCCCCCCCAAAAAAAAACACCAGCCGCCAGGTACTCTTTATGGAGTAAGTTTGGCGCCTTTAAGTCTTTGGAGCCTGGGCGAGGCGAGGCACGGGAGGGGACGTGACGTCCACTCCCGCTGCTTGGATAACAACCGAGCGGCTGATTAGCTGCATTGGTTGTTATCACAAGAGAGCTGACCGTAAAAAACGGTACTGAGGCAATGCATGCAGCTGCAGGCACCTCCCCAGTACAACCCCTTAAAGCTGAAGGCCGCATATTTGCGTTACGCCGGCGTGGAGGAGTTTAAGGGAGTAATTTTTCTTTTCCAGGATATGGGCTTTAAGAAGTGATAATTTCTGTGACACATGAGGGTGACCACTAGAGATGATATTAGGTGTCCTCCGAATAAATCTCTAACCAAATTCTAAGCTTGCACTTTTTTTTTTTTTTTTACTCAAATATTTGCGGGCCATGTCATTCCTTTCCCACGGGTCACTTAAAGCGGTATTAAATTTTTTTTTTAAATGTTGCAGCTTACCAATTGGTAGATGTGGCTGCATTAGTTTTATTTTTTTAGGCTTTTTTTCGTCTTGTGATCTGACCAGTAACACGCCTCCTATATAAAGTACCTCCACTCTGGATGAAGGAGCACTGGGAGCAGCATTGTCAGTTTGGGGGTAGAGGAGGGTTAGATGGACTAACAGAATAAGATACACTAACAAATTGGAGCCAAACCCCAGCTAACGCTTTTTAAGCAGTTACAGCAACCGTTTTGATTCTTTTGGTATAAAGGTTTTACATTTAAAAAAAGCTAATCATTGTAAGCACCCCTGCCAGTGTCTCAGGTTCTGTAACTGCTACCTCTGCAGTACAGCATGTTCTACTGAAAAACAGACTTACTGGGCAGATCATCAGGCAAAAACAAAAGAAGGAAAAAGTAAAATGCAGCCATCACATCCAAGAATTGGTAAGCTGCTGATTCCTGTGCTGATCTAGCAACCTCCTGTGCTCACAACGCAGCAGGACTGGCGACAGACTGGGTACTGGAAGCTAGTGGAGATCCCTACAGTAGGGATGCCTACTACAGTGATTTCCAGTTTCTTTGGGAATCCCAAAGATATGGTACATACATACTTACATTGGTTCATGTATAATGTAATTATATAGAAATTGCTGTACCTAAACTTTAGCTTTAAGCAAAGAGGTGGGCTGCGGGCCAAGAATAATGCAGCATCCGCAGCTCATCGGAGTAAACAAATCGCATGAGTTCGGCAAAATACATTTGGAGGAAACTCATCCCTAGTGACAATGCTGCTCTGAATTCAGAATCAGTGCAGTGGCATTTTCACCCCATCACAGGAAGCTGCATGAGGTGCATTAAACTGGCAGGATCAACAGGTATTTGGAGACTTTGTAGAAGGACTAAGGCTGGGCTAGTGACATGCGATATCTCGCTGGTTCCCACATCACATATGTGTGAACCGGGACTAAGAGAAAACAGTGAGTTCAGATGAACCTGTACTGTAATTAAGTGCTGCGGCACAAATTTATTTTAACCACTTGACATCCGCGCTATGGCCGAATGATGGCCACAGCGCGGATCTCAATTCCCGGGAGGCCGCCATATGACGTCCTCCCCTGTGCACGCTCCCTGCGCACGCCCTGTAGGGCGTGCGTGGGGCGTGCTGTGATCACCAAATCATTGAGACTAGGGTGATCAGCGATCTGAGTAAGGGGCGGGTCCCGGCCCCTTACCATGTGATCAGCTGTCAGCCAATGACAGCTGATCACATGATAAAAACAAAAGCTTGGTGATCGATTTCTTTTTTTTTTTCTCCTCACACTGACAGCGGAGGAGAAAAAAAAAGCCGATCACCGGCTTATCTTAAAGGGACATCGGTCCCACCTGTCAATGCCCACAAGTGCCACCTGTCAATGCCCACAAGTTCCACCTGTCAATGCCCATCAGTGCCACCTAAAAGTGCTGCCCATCACTGCCACCCATCGGTGCCCGTCACTGCCGCCTCATCAGCGTACAAAAATGATGGACAAAAATTACCCATTTTATATTTTTTAACAAAAAATAAAAATCGCAGAGGTGATCAAATAGCATCACAAGAAAGCTCTATTTGGGGGGAAAATATGATAAAATTGTAATTTGGGTACAGTTTTGTATGACTGCGCAACTGTCATTCAAAGTGCGACAGCGCTGAAATCTGAAAATTGGTCTGGAAAGGAGGGGGGTTTAAGTGGCCAGTAAGCAAGTGGTTAATGAGAGGCCACAACGAGTATTTGGGTGGCACAGTGGTGTAGTGGTTAGCACTCTCACCTAGCAGTAAAAAGTGTTGCTGGTTCGAATCCCAACCACGACACTACCTGCCTGGAGTTTGCATGTTCTTCCTGTGTCTGCGTGGGTTTCCTCCGGGTCCTCCGGTTTTCTCCCACACTCCAAAGACATGCTGGTAGGTTCATTGGCTTCTGTTCAAAATTGGTCCTAGTATATGAATGTGAGTTGGGGACCTTGGATTGTGGGCTCCTTGAGGGTAGGGACCGATGTGATGGTGCAATGTATGTGTGGAGTGTTGCGTAAATTGACGGCGCTATATGGCTACCTTAAATAATAATATAATAGATGAGCATCTTAATGAGACACAATGTACAGGGAAAGGGATAATTGTAGACACGCACCCACATTCACTCTGGTTGAACTGGATGGACTGGTGTCTTTATTCAACCTTACTAACTATGCAACTATTTGTATTATGAGCTTGCAGGCAATTCCTTTGTGAATAGAATAATGTATTATTCATGTGCAGTCACAATTTGTGAATTGACCCCTTATGGATTATTTATAACTGAATGTTTGCACAATGTGCCTCAGCCCAGCCACTTGTAGTCTCCATCAGAGGCATGCATCAGGGTGACAACTGGGAGATGGAGTAGAGCATTGTCACCCCACAGGAAGTGCCTGAAAAAGAACCCTCATAGCAGGATCCCAGGGTATATTCTTTTAATAAAAGCTGCAGATATAAAATTTTGAAAACCACTATTAAAATATTACCCTGTTAAAGCTTATGTGAGAGTTTAATTATTGGGTATAGGTCTACTTTAACACGAGCAGTGTTTGTCCTCCTGGGCTGTAGGATCTTCCAGGTCTCTTTAGTTGCCATTTTTATACATTTTCTCGTTCCCTTGAAATGCACGGACACCAGGATATCATGTGAACCTGGACTAATAATCTATTTTATACAAGGATAATTGCATTCAATTTCCATTTCTAATTTGAGGCTCTGCAGGCAATCAGGATTCACAGCAGGAAAACAAAATGAACGAATTCTCCAACTTAGTCTGATAGGCCCTCTACACTGTTCTACACTGACCACCATGGATCAATGACTGGGAGTCTACAATACTTCTCAACCAACAGAAAACGGAATCTATACTAGATACTAATGAACAGGCTCTGCGTTACTAACATACTAAAGAAGCCCACTGCATTTACCAAAGCAATGACTTATGCCGCGTACACACGAGAGGACTTTTCGACAGCAAAGGTCAGACGGAACGAATCCGTCGGACAATTCGATCGTGTGTGGGCTCCATCAGACTTTTGCTGTCGAAAAAATCTGACAGACTTTAGAAATAGAACATGTTTCAAATTTTTCCAACGGAACTCCGCCGGACCCAGTTCCTATCGAGAAATCCGCTCGTCTGTATGCTAGTCCGACCGACAAACAACGACGCTAGGGCAGCTATTGGCTACTGGCTACGAACTTCCTTATTCTAGTCTGGTCATACGTCATCACGTTCGAATCCGACGGACTTTAGTGTGATTGTGTGTGGCCAAGTCTGTTCATTCGGAAAGTCCATCGGAAAGACCGTCGGACCTAGTCCGTCAAAGTCCGGTTGTGTGTACGCAGCATAAAGGAACTCTCCAGGCAAATATGTGAAAGTACCTTTTAGTTCAGATGTGTATTTCTTAAAAAATAAAATAAAAAATGTATGTCCCTCATTTCCATCTCAAAATATTTGGATGTATGCCTAAACCCATCCATCTCAGTGATGTGCACGAGGGCAGCGACTCCAGCCACTGTTTTCCATCCTCATCGGATAGATTGATAGCAATGGGAGCCAGTGTCAATGGACACAGCAGCGGGACTCGTGAGCGCATTCACACGGGTTCCCCCATGCAGCTTTTTCTGCCAGGGGATCTGGCATTTTTGTTCTGATCTAAGTATGCATGGCCCCTAACAAATATCCCCACTAAGATTTTTCTTCTTTTACTGTTCCAGTGACAACATACAATTTAGATTTTTGTCTTCAGATTTACCAAAACCATGTAGTGCAAGGGCCTGCCTGACTGCATACAAATTTAAACTCTTAAGGTTTGACCTCATATTATATAGTTTTGGTAAATCTGAAGACAAAAATCTGCAGAAAATCTAATAGTGTGTATGGGGCATAAAGCCTCGTACACACTGTACAATTGTTGGCCAACCGAGCGTCCGGTTTTTGTCAAAAGGGCGTGTGCCAGGATCTTGTCTTGCATACTAACAGTACACAATTGTCGTGCCACAAACACAAACGTAGTGACGTACTACGAGGAATTTCAAGCTCTTGAGCGCCACCATTTGGGCCCCTTCTGCTAATTTCGTGTTTGGTGAGCATTGATTCCGAGCATGCGTGTTTGTTCTTTCGACTTTTGTGTGACGGATTTGTGTACTGACCATACGAAAATCTGACGTCAAACCGTTGTCCCACGAAAATTGACTAACCTGCCCGAAAGTTGGACAACAATTGTCAAAAGGAGCGTACTAACGATAAGATTTTAGGACAACAGTCTGTCAACAGACAATCCCCTGCCAACAATCGTACCGTGTGTACAAGGCTTTAGTCTCCCCACTGATCCTATAGACAGCAGGAAAAAAAAGAGAGAGGTGCTGATCATTCCCATTCTAACCAAAGTTAGAAAAAAGACAACTTTGGCTTTGCACACCGTATAAGATTTAGGAACCCTTTATTGAATGAGGCTGACTGCCTCAGAAAATCTATCCAGGAGATTACCAGATAAGGCATAAAATAAAATGTGATTCATTCGCAAAACTTCAAAGTGTAACAAAAAAAAAATCCCCAAAAAACATGTTCTTAAACAAAGATTATCTGATCAGCTGTAGCGATCTAAATCTGTAAAGTTCCTTAGAATTATCACTGTAAATCAATTGTGTAATTCAATCTGTGTGTTTCTATTGCCACTACGGAGAAGGGAAAAGTTCTGGTCTAAAAAGTAGATTGTTTTTGTAACAGGAAAGTACATTATATTTTCAGAGAGTACATACCTTGGATTTATTGTTGCTATGCATACCTGTAGGTCAGCCTATACTTGACTAGGGTACCAAGGAGGCTTTGACCCAAAGTGCCTGACCACCACTCCACCGACCCAACTGTAATAAAATTGACCAGACATGAAACCGACTGGAGTTTAATGGCCATAGCATCCTTTTTTTTAACCAAATATATAAATAACAGCTTTCAGCGCTGTCACACTTTGAATGACAATTGCGCAGTCGTGCTACACTGTACCCAAACACATTTTTTAACATTTTTTTTTTTCACACAAATAGAGCTTTCTTTTGGTGGTATTTAATCCAAAAAGACCATTATTATTTAAAAAAAAAAAAGACCAAAAATTTTTTGCAGCCGTGGAGATCATGTGACCTCCCACAAAAGCAATGAGCTGTAAAACAGCCGCGAGTCAGGTGACCGGCCTAAAGATAGCACTAAAGATGTAGTTGGAACACTCGTTTTTACAAAGGACTTGCATTGTGTGGTATGCTAGCCTCTATGACAGAGAGATGCTTTTAGGCCACAGTGATCAGGGCTGAGCAGCCCTGATTATTATGGTCTGTACAGAGAGGGCATACAGGAAGTGGCAGATTCAGAGAGGTTTTTCTTTTTTTTTTTACAGTTTAGAGGGGGGCAGACTACATGGCACAAGCACTGTGCTGTGTAATCTGCTTTAAGAGACCAGAATCTGAATTATTTGTTTGGGGTTAACAAACACTTTAACACATGAACATCAGACAGTATTCCAGGGGCCCCAAGGGCCTTGTGGGTATGCACTCCAAGTACCTGCTTAACCACCATTTTAGGCCTCCAGCCGCAGAAAGCACCGACTAGGAGACAAACCAACATCGCAGGTACCACCAGCCAGAATAATGGGAGCCGTACCTCGGACGTGTCCCTATAAATGTACCTTTTTGCCCCTAATTATAACACATCCAAGGACCTCGTGCCCCGACAGCCGCTATGACAGAAATGCCCCAGCTCCGTGACCTGCAAAAAATAGAGAAAAAAACAAAACGACCACAATAATCTGAAACCCTTGGGGAGGGAGGGTGGGAAGCTGTCCATGCTCTTTTGAATAACTCCTCCCAAACCCCTCCAACGTCCCCAACTCCTGAAGCCCCTACTGCTCCCATCTTTCCACCAATCCAGTTAGTACAACCTTCTTCCATTGCTTTTACACTGGCATAACTCCTCCTAATCTCAAACCCTTTCTAACCCAGTCATGTTGGCCCTCCGTCTAGATTTTTCCCTTTTTACCCCGGGCCTCCCTTTACGTTTTTACCAGAAAACAGGTTAATTGGACTTTCCCCCTCCCCAGCTGCACCACATACTCGCTTTTCCTCGTTGCTCCCTTCAGCCTTTTAACTCTGTACCGCTGCCTGGTAATTAGCCCTATATAGTTTATTTTTTTATATATGACTTTGAATTTACTATAATCCATAGGGTATTCATAAAAATTCATCAAGGAGTGTACATGGCCTGTATACTAGCACACACATGGCTTTTCCTGGCAGCGAAAAATGGCCCAGCAACTGGCCTGGATTTACCAGGACAGTCCTACCTCTCAAACCTCTGTCCTAATGATGCGGTGTACCAGTTTATGTCCTTCGAGCACAGCATCACCCTGTGATGTCACTGAGCATGTGCAATACGTCCCAAGTGAAAAAAACCTATTAAAGCAATTGTAAACAAAAATAAATAAAAAATAGCAAACATGTCTATACTTGCTCTGTGAAATGGTTTTAGCACAGAACAGCCTTCATCCTCATTTTCTGGGGTTCCCTGCCAGCGCTCCTGGCTCCTTCTCTTCATCGGGTGTCCCCGCGGAAAGCCAATTTTCCCTGGAAGGTTTTTCACCTTTAAACTATGGCCCTCCAATTGTTCAGGAACTACAATTCCCATCATGCCTAGTCTTGTCTGTGAATGTCAGAGTTCTACAGAGCTTCATGGGAAGTGTAGTTCCACAACAGCTGGAGGGCCGTTGTTTGAAGATCCCTGCCATAGGATGCATTAAGGTGAAAAACCTTAAGGCTTTACAACCATTTTAAGTAAGGGGATTGTGGCTGCGAGTGGACAGTTCCTGCATATTTAATTTATTTTAAATAATTTATTTTGATAACATCCAGCTTTCTCTTTTACTGCCAGTAGGTCCTTTAAGTATGATAGACTGCAAATCACACTTTTAGTGATGTATATAAAGCAGACACAATGGGGGAGATTTACTAAAACTGGTGCGCACACCGAATCTGGTGCAGCAGTGCACCTAACTTCTAAACTAAGCTAAGCTTCTAATTTTAGTTCAGTTATGGCCCGTACACACGGCCAGAGAATCGTTCGAAAAATACAGCTTTCGTAGTGATTGTACGATAATCTGATTGTTACTACACAGCTTTCAAGAGCTGATCCGATCACAACAGTTCATCCGATATTATACGATGGGACAAGCACGAAAAATTTTCTTGTGCGTTACTAGATTGTACGATATTCGTCAGTACAGTTGTCGCTAGAAAATACAATACAAATATACTACAACACATTATGGGTCCTTTCACACAGGCGGTCCGCCCAGGGGACTCCGTTTTGCTCACGGGGGAATCATAGTTTCATAGTTAGTAAGGTTGAATAAAGACACCAGTCCATCCAGTTCACCCTGAGCGAGTGTCTACAACTGTCCCTATCCCTGTACATTGCACACTCACATCAGTCCCAACCCTCAAGGAACCCACAATCCAAGGTCCCCATTCATATACTAAGGTTAATTGGCTTCTGTCCAAAAAATTGGCCCATCTGCATGTCTTTGGTTTTGTGGGAGGAAACCGGAGTACCCGGAGGAAACCCACGCAGGCACAGGGAGAACATGCAAACTCCAGGCAGGTAGTGTCATGGTTGGGATTCGAACCAGCGACCCTTCTTACTGCTAGGTGAGAGTGCTAACTACTACACCACTGTGCTGCTTCCATCTAATCCCCGCTGAGCAGATGGATGACAGGTCCGTCTCCGCTCACTGTGCTGAGACGGACCTGTCAGAGCCCTGCTCTCCTCTATGGAGAGATCGGGTGAAACCGGACCGCCTGTCCATTTTCATCCGATCCCATTCACCAGATGGATGGAAAATAGGATCTCCATCCGTCTGGATTTCACAAACAGGATCGGATAGCAGCAGGGGTCAGCGGACATGTCACCGCTGACATCCGCTGCCCCATAGGAGTGAATGGAGGCTCCGATTACTCCGCCTGAAAAACTGACAGGTGGACCTGATCGGAAAGCCTGTGTAAAAAGGGGCCTTAATCACTTCAGAATTTTTATTCTGTCGAAATTAGAATTTTTGTAACTCTTCATTTTCGATATAAGATTAGCATGTAAAAAAAAAAAAAAACGGACGATCCTTCGTCCGATAATCTCATTGTGTGTACCAGGCATTAGGCTTTGACAATAAAACCTAGAAGCTGATTGGTTACTATGCACAGCTGCACCAGATTCTGTGTGCACCAGTTTTAGTAAATTTCCACCAATTACAGCCGAACATCCTGGTTTTAATTTTCGTAAAAAAGGAAAGACGACATAGTTTGGTCTAAAGGGATGAGGGTTGTTGGAAAGGTGTGGGACCCGTGTAAAAGGGCATCATTATTTATTTGTGTCTAAGGCTGTATAAGCCTGAATTTTGTACACAAGTCTTTTTTCTGTGTCAATTATAAGATTATATGCGGATACATACATACATTTTGCTCTACCTAATAATTTTAGTTCTTAAGATGGAAAAGTCTGGGAACAATATGTGTAAAGCCGATTTAAATTTACCATTACAGTTATGATTCACCAAGCAGTAATTTACTAAGCAGCAGGTCATATAAAGAATACTCTGTACTGTATAATTCAAGTCTAAAAAAAAAAATCTATACCTGTAATGTGTTCACCTTTCCTTTACCTTCAGTACTTGGATCACAATCCTCCATTGCTTTAGCCGGAAATATGTGACGACATATTGTGAGCTTACAATTATTTGTTTGTGTCAAAATATGTAAAACAGGCCTAAACTGTGTTACCTTTTGTGCCGGTGTAGTGCCATAGAATGAGATTTGCCGTCGGATGAGATGCTCCGCCTCCATCACATCCTATTGGCTCACACTGGTCATGTGACCTATTTAACCGCCACGCATCGACGCGAACATCAGTCTCACTTTGGCTATCACAGGGAGAGGATCTCCTCCCTGTGATAGCTGGAGCTGCACGGAGCTCTCCGTGTCCCGATTCAGCTGAAGCTGCACGGAGCTCACATGGGCTCAAGCTAATACATTGAGCTCCGTGCGGCTTCAGCTGAATCGGGACACGGAGAGCTCCGTGCAGCTCCAGCTATCAAAGTGAGACTGATGTTCGCGTCGATGCGTGACGGTTAAATAGGTCACGTGACCAGTGTGAGCCAATAGGATGTGATGGAGGCGGAGCATCTCATCCCACGGCAAATCTCATTCTATGGCAATGCATCGGTTCACACGGGCGACCTGTCAGGCGACTTAACCGCCTGACAAGTCGCGCTCCATGCATTGCAATGGAACCGTTCTAATAGGAGCAACTTAGAAAAAGGTTTCTCTACTAATTTGGGGTGACTTCGGAGCAGCTTGCATTGACTTCTTTACAGAAGTCGTTTTGCAAGCTGTGCTGAAGTGGCACTGTATGGGTCAGCTTCAGAGTCGCCCAGGGGTGGACTGACCATTCGGCCCTGGGCCACTAGGGGGCCCCATCAGGGTTGCCAGCCTCAGTAAGACCAGGGACAGTATGTAAAAATCTGTGTTATTTTCTTTTTTTTTTTTTACATCTGTCTCTGAAATGTCCCTTACCGACATCCTTTTGGTCTAAAAATTATAGCTGCTCCACCTCTCCAGTACCTTCTCAGCCAATAGAAACATGTCTGTATATACTGTGTGTACATGTATGTGTATACTGTTTGATTATTTTACTGTGTGGCCCCATAATCTCTGATTGCCTGGGGACCCCATAATCTCCTATTGCCCGGGGGCCCCATGAGTTGTCAGTCCGCCCCTGGAGTCGCCCCTGTGTGAATCGTTACTTAGTCGCCCACAGACAAAATTATTCAGAGATTCTTACAATATATAAATGTTGTGCTTACTCAATGCAAACAATATAAAGAGCAACAGCTTCCAAAGCGACAATGCAATAATATTGAAACAAATTAAAAAAAATACTAATAGATCCAAAAATAGATGATCAATCCCAAATTAAGTGCTAATAAAAAGTGTGATCAGTCCAATGTGGTGCTCAATACAAACAATATAAAGTGCAACAGCTTCCAAAGTGACAATGCAATAATATTGAAAAAATTAAAAGATGTACAAAAATACTAACGGCTTCCAAGTAACCATTTCAACTAGCACCTACTTTGATGGTCTTTTGGTGACTGGATTATACACATCCACCAGCGCACAAGCTTCTCAAAGCACTGGCGGCTCAAAGGCTTTTGGATTTGCTGTTAATGGAGGAGAGGGGTGGTTATTAAGGAGGATAACATTTGCAGTGGAGTTTCTTTTTCAAAATATATTCGATTTGGCTGGACGCTCCAAGGAAAAGAGCCTGGATATTTGAAATATTCAACAACGGAAGCGCTACTAGACCTGTAGGGGTATTTAAGTTGAGAGGCTGGGGCTCATCATTGGTGCATGGATATTGGGAGCGGATCACTATAGGAACTGAACTTTTGCACTGAAGTCACAATTGAATATATTTCTGCACAAGCAATTTGTTATTCTTCTTTGTTATTTTGGACTGATCAAGTTTTTTTTATTAGCAATTTATTTGGGATTGATCATCTATTTTTGGATCTATTAGTATTTTTCCAATTTTTGTATTGTCACTTTGGAAGCTGTTGCACTTTATATTGTTTGTATTGAGTAAGCACCACATTGATATATTATATGATTTATTTGCATTGTGTGGGAACACTATTTCATGTTGGCAGCCACTCAGTGACCTATACATTTTTAGTTTGCGCATTAGTATTTTCATTCATCGTATTCCCTGTGTGTTGGCAGATCCTCACTTTTTTGTGTTCAGTCTATTTTAAGCTGGCCATTAACAGTGAATGGTGGAACATGCATGAACATTGGCCATCTCCTGATGTCTTTGAACCAGTTACTCCCTTAAATAGGTACATTCTATTCTAAATCAGCTGGTGTGCAGCAAACGTTGGGAGTTCAGCATAAAGGATAATATGTTATATATGTTAAATTTTTAGGGGCCCATTCATACCAGGATGGTCAGTGGCAGTATGTTTAACTCTCACACATTTTATTAGGCAGTCCATGTACTGCCTAATTATCAGTGGCGGCCGGTCCGTAAGGGGTGCAGGGATGCATAGATGTCTACAAGCTCTTTTCTTTTTTTGAAGCACGATTAGATCCTGAGGCTCTAATTGGCTTCAAAAAGCTTTGGCTTGGGGTGCACTGTGATCTGAGCCCACCCACTTGTGACATTAGTGAATCAACATTCACTATTTTCTTCCTGCTTCTACTCCCGGCCAATCAGGACAGGAAGCAGGTTATAAGACCGGATTGGCCGGGAGGAGAAGCCGGGGAAGCAGCCGAAGCCGCCCGTGACCTGGATGGGGGTAAGTGCAGACCTGGCAGGGGGTTTGTTTAACGCCGCCCCCCCCCCCCCCCAAATGAGCCCCAACCACCACTGCCAATCATACTTTCCAACTTTTTCAGATGGGAACGAGAGACACCTATTATGTAAGTATAGGACACACCCCCTGTCACTCCCCCTTAACCGCTTCAATACTGGGCACTTTTACCCCCTTCCTCCCCAGGCCAATTTTCAGCTTTCAGCGCTGTCGCACTTTGAATAACAATTGCGCAATCATGCAACGCTGTACCCAATTACATTTTTTTTTTTTATTTTTTTTTTTTATTCACACAAATAGAGCTTTCTTTTAGTGGAGTTTAATCACCACTGGGTTTTTGATTTTTTGATAAAAAAATAAAAGTTTTTCTTAGTTTCTGTCAAAAGTTTGTAAATGAGTAATCTTTTGCCTTCACTGATGTGCGTTGATGACTTCTTTTCCCACGTTTCTTGCAGGTACAGCAGCCCATTCAAATAAATAGGCTCTTGTACCCGGTATGTGTGCGCACAAATGCGCGTGCACATATGTGAACCTAGCCTTACTGTGAGTTGTGGCGCTTGCATAATGAATGTCACTGAAGCATGCCAACGCACGTAACAGTGGTATGAAAGGTTCTATAATATACAGTATATGGACTGAAAATAGATTTTTGGACTGGGGCTAGTGTGTGTGTGTGTGTGTGTGTGTGTGTATGTATGTATATGTGTGTGTGTGTGTGTCTATATATATATATATATATATATATATATATATATATATATATATATATATATATATATATATATATAGTAGTGTGTGTTTGCCCCTTTAAATAATAAAAAAAAAAAACAAGTAACGATTGAGTCAACATTTTGCTGCTAAAATTAATAATTGGCTTCACTGACTTCCCCTACCCCACCGTATAAAATTCTAAATGCTAACCACAAGATACAAGGCCATCCAGAACATCGCCTCCAGCTACATAACCAACCCCATCTGCACATATCGCCTAAATCATCCCCTCCGCTCCTCCCAGGACCTCCTGCAATCTAGCTCCCTTGTTACCTCCTCTCATGCTCACCGTCAGGGTTTTCCAGAGCCTCTCCCATCCTCTGGAACTCCCTGCCCCGGAAAATTCGATCTGCCCCTAACCTATTCATATTTAGGAGATCCCTGAAAACTCACTTATTCAGGGAGGACCTATCCCACACCCACCTAAAAACTGTTCCTGAGCCACCCCCATCAAATCATTCCCCGCATCTATTACCTTTTGTACCACCACCCCCTCCCTTTAGAATGTAAGCTCTACGAACAGGACCCTCCTGTCCCCTCTGTATTCTGTAATTGTGCTGTCCCCCCTCTACATTGTAAAGCGCTGGCGCTATATAAATCGTGTATAATAATAATAAAATTAATTTAAAGGCTTTGCATTTTGTACTCCTTCTGTACACTGTAGTTGGGATTGAGAAACTCGTCAACAATTTCTACTGAGCGATCAAGGCTTTGCCTAATTGGACCCCAGAGAAACTTTGAGCAGGATTGTAATTTCCAGGCCTGTGGACTCTCAGGCTCAGAATCTTGGTGTTCCCAGAACACCAGGGTGCTGTCAACAAAAAAACTGCACAAAATGGAATGATGAACAAACAAAAGTCAAGGCCGGGCCAAGCGTGTGTGTCAGTTGATTTTTGAGAAGTTTATGAAATATTCTGTAGACATAATTTTTATGTAATGAGTACCAGCTCATGCCCTTGAAAGTAAAAAAAATAAAAGCTTATTTAATTCCCTCTTTGGCTGGAGAAGAATGGCTTTCTAAGCTATAAGATAAACACTTGCATTTTTGCCACAGGTCACGCTGTGGCTCACATTCTTGTCATTTTGCAGAGGGAAGATTCCGAATCGTGTCTCTTGATAGAGCGCAGTGTCCAGAGCAAGCCACAAGGCTCTATATGAAAAGTTCATTGTATTATCCTTAAGGCAGCTCATTTCCCTCTGACCTAAATACCTCTCCCATTGTCTCATCGGTTTCCAGCTACTGAGCGAACTGCTTGTTTAAGGTCATAACATCTCTGGTTAAAAACTGCATATTTTACGTAACCCTCTGGGAGAAAGGACAAGGGGTCTGTGGCGCATAGTTTACTCTAATAATAACTTTCTGGGACTGTACTGACACAGACACAAGATTTTTAAGGGGAACGTATAGTGTATTTTTAGAAAGCAAAAAATTTGAGTTATTATAGCGTTTACCTTAAGGCCCCTTTAAGAAGAGCATTCTGCCATCCTGCTTTTGTCCCATGATTAGACAGATCAAAAACGGACTGCAACCTTAATCTCTATGGGAAGACCGATGTAAGCAGATGTGTGTCTGTTTACATCCGGGTCATTTTCGAATCATTGGACTGAATACGTTTGCAACCAGGTCAACTTTTGTGGACCAGACTGGATGTGGGCAAATATAGGCTGAATATATATAATATATAATGTGATGTCTTCGTTCAGAATCCAAAATCGGAACAAAAGTTTTTGGACAATCGACAAATTTTAATCGGTCTTTGTGTGCGTTTCCTGCTTTCACATCAATTTTCACCCTTTAGTGCCACCACCACCTTGCGAAATGGCCACTCACCAGAGATCAAATAAATGCTCGCCTTTGGTTCATTTAAACAGATAACCACTCCTTGCCAAACGAAACCCCTGGATGTTTAGACTCATAAAAGAACATATGGGACCATCATGGTGTAGTATTTCTCAACTAGTTTATTAAAAAGTTATAAAAACAAATTGCACTCACATATTGCGGTGTCTATAAGCTGACACCAAGCTTATCCAGCCATGTAAGCGGGTTCCACTTAGATCAGCAGGTGTTCCCCTCTACTGTGTGCAGTCCAAGCTTCAATCCCCTGCTACCGGCGTCCGTATTGCGCAACAACAAAGTACCAGCAGCCTCTACGCTTTTCGCAATACCCGTTGCGTCATCAGAAAGGTCGAGCACACACACACACACAAAGGCCGATTAAAATTTGTCGATTGTCCATAAACTTTTGTTCTGATTTTGGATTCTGAACGAAGACATCACATTATATATTATATATGTGTTATACGTTTGTGTATGTGTGTGTGTATGTATATGTGTATGTGTATGTATATATGTGTGTGTATGTATGTATATGTATGTATGTATGTATGTATATATGTATGTATATATATATATATATATATATATATATATATATATATATATATATATATATATATATATATATATATATATATATATATATATGTGTGTGTGTATATATATATATATATACACACACACATTTTTTTTATGTTGCTTTTTCTCACTTATGATTATTAGCATTGGATTTATCATAGGTTTGTGTTCCTAGTGGTAACCTAATACACAAAGTAACACTATTTATATACCATTTTTTGATTTTGGGATTAATGGTTGAGGACTGGTGGTATTAGTATATATGCGCACAGAGTGCTAGAGCAAAGATATATGATTATTTAAATGTTTTTTGGCAGTTAGCGCAGTCCATTTTCTTACTTTCGTATTCTAGCCCCGAAAACAGGGGTTGTTTTGACTGCAGCACACCAGAACGTAATATATATAGTTTGTGCACCGGTATTTTTCTCGTTTGTTTCAAATATAGGCCGAACCCTGCCATTTTACAGTGGGCTTTCCATAGGGATTACATGGGTACATTTTTTTCCTCCATCACAACATGGGAGAGAAAACATAACAGGTACAGAAGTCATATATGTGACATCGATTTCTGTCTGATTGATCCATCATAATGGTGGACGCTCATGTGAATGTCATATCATTAAACAATTTAAGCCAAGCACCTACCTGCATCGAAGAAATTTAATTCTTAGTTTTCCTGCTACATGCACCGATAAACGCTGCTCTGTCACTGAAACGTGATGACCACCCATAATCCACTGGCAAACTGACTGTTCTGGAAGTCTCTGTGGTTCCCCGTTTCTTCCTGTTGACCTCCATGTCACTGCAGTACATGGGTAATGATCGTGAAGGTCAGCAGGAGGAACCAATGAGGCCTGTGGGGGACACCAGAGATCGACACTACTGGAAGTGTCCCAGCAGACTTCAGCAACAGAACATGTTTGGCCACACAGAGTGGCAAGTATTCAGTCCCTTTACAAATATGCTTTGGTAAAATAGTTTAATGATGTGACAGGATCTCTTTAAAGCGAACCACGTTTTTGACTATGCAGTAGAATAAACAAACAAATCACAGTGGTGAGGAATGCTGCTGTACTTTGTAGAGGAAGCAATAGGAGCATAGAGCAGATGGAAAATTTGGAGGATCCATGCACTGCTAAAAACAGGCAACCCCTGCATTCATTTACTTAGGCCTTGCCCTTCACTACCTTACAGTACATGTGATTCTGCATGGAAAGGAAGAAAGGTAACAGCGCTCTCTGCAGGGACAACTCAATCCATACACCAGGTCCACTCACAGGTGCCGAAGCTCAATGTGGTCCAACACACTCCAATGCAACAATAGTAAGAAGAGCCGGCAACACTGTGATCCTTGAAGTGTCGTTTATTGGTACATCAAAGTGACAATAAAACAAAGCTGATGTGTTTCGGCAATAGCCTTAGTCGTAGCAGCTATGACTAAGTCTATTGCCGAAACGCATCAGATTATTGTTTTGGCAATAGCCTTAGTCGTAGCAGCTACGACTAAGGCTATTGCCGAAATGCGTCAGTTTTTATTGTTTTTATTGTCACTTTGATGTACCAATAAACGACACTTCAAGGATCACAGTGTTGCCGGCTCTTCTTACTACTGTTACATGTGATTCTGGACATTGTGGAAAGTAGAATACGAAACGGGCAATGCTGGATATCCATCACTGGAGCATGTAATTGCACAAAATTGCGCATGTAAAGTAAACAGGCCTAGCCATAAATATTATGTCGGTGTGCGCATATGCTTGTAAAAATTACTGTATTTATAAATATAATTAAAGAAATTCATGGCCTATCACTATACAACAACAAAAAATGCCTTTTTACTCCTGCAGCCTATAGGCATAAACCCTGTTTACCTAATGGTGAATTCAGTTCTGTCAAGAAGATCCTCACTGCTGTTCGGAGACATTTGCTGTCTACATCACAGTTGGGCCCCTTTCACACGGACGGACCGTCTATCCGTTTTTCTTCCATCCGTCGACGGACGACAATGCATTCCTATGGGCAGACGTCAGTTAACCTCCGCTTCCGTTTTTATCCGTTTTTTTAAACGTACAAGGCTACGTTCAGATCCGTCAAAACGGATATTAACTGACGTTGACGGACATCGTCCGTCAACGTCCGATCCGTTAAGATCCGTTTTGTGTTTATCTGTGAACTCAACCTCTTAAAGGCACAGGCACACATATAAACGGAACAAAACGTATACAAAAACGGATGAAAAAACGGACGTAAACGTGTGCATTTACGGATGTAAGCGGACAAAAAACGGATGAAAACGGACATTAACGAAACGGATGACGGATGAAAACGGATGAGACAACGGATAAGAACTGATACGTTTTTGACGTGCCTAAACTGACTGCGTCCGTGTGAAAGGGGCCTTAAACTTATGCAGCTACTGACTGTATTTGGCAGTTTGTGATCTCCAGTGATTTAATGAGTGCACTGCAGCCTATAAATCAAATATAGTTTTGGCAGTAAAGATGTAGCTTACACTGGCCTGAGTCTTTGATGGTAGCTCTGAGAGCATAGGGAGAGATCAACCAGACATAATAATTATATTTGAAAAGTTGCATTGTATTCCGAAATATATATAAAGAGCTACTTTGTTTTAAAAATATACTTATGCTTTACATTGGGGAAATGTATGGCATTTGTTTCCATTAATAATTGCTACTGTATGGTCACATCAGTGATCATCCAGATTATCGATGACCATAGACTCACCACTAGATCAGCTGATGAATATGTTACATTTGTTTGTGTTTCTTTTCAGGTTGTGGCTGTACAACTTTTCAAGTCAAGTGTCACATTGAATTAAGTCCATTCATTAAGACTCAGCACGCTAGCCCAATACCATGTATTCAGCAAGCTGGAAAGAAGCCGCGGGCAAAAGCACTGCCAATCAGGAAGTCAAATATAGAAAAACCTCAAGGTTGGTATTTAATGAGTTGTGATATTTTTTGACATTTTGATTTGGCCAAAGAGTTGTGTTAATAGACAAACATTTAAGGCTCATATACTGTATGCAATTTATAATACCATATATAATCTGTAGTGTGTGTATGTATGTGTGTGTGTGTGTGTGTGTGTGTATATATATATATATACCGTATCTCACATAAGTGAGTACACCCCTCACTTTTGTGTAAATATGTTATTATATCTTTTCATGTGACAAGAAGCTCAAGACCCATCTCTTCTGAAGACCCAGATGGACACTCACGGCAAAAGTGCCTTGGGGCGATTTAATTTGCATATGTAGCGCTATATAAGTTATTCATTCAGTCACAACACTGAAGAAATGACACTTTGCCACTATGTAAAGTAGTGAGTGTACAGCTTGTATAACAGTGTAAAGTTGCTGTCCCCTCAAAATAACAACACACAGCCATTAGTGTCTAAACCGCTGGCAACACAAGTGAGTACACCCCTAAGTGAAAATATCCAAATTGGTTACAAAGTGTCAATATTTTGCGTGGCCACCATTATTTTCCATCACTGCCTTAACCCTCTTGGGCATGGAGTTCACCAGAGCTTCACAGGTTGCCATTGGAGTTTTCTGCCACTCCTCCATGAGGACATCACGGAGCCAGTGGATGTTGGAGACCTTGTGCTTTGAGGATGCCCCACAGATACTCAATAGCGTTTAGGCCTGGACACATGCTTGGCCAGTCCATCATCTTTAGCGTTAGCTTCTTAAGCAAGGCAGTGGTCATCATGGAGGTGTGTTTGAGGTCATTATCATGTTGGAATACTGCCCTGCGGCCCAGTCTCCAAATGGAGGGGATCATGCTCTGCTTCAATATGTCACAGTACATGTTGGCATTCATGGCTCCCTCAATGAACTGTAGCTCCCCAGTGCTGGCAGCACTCATGCAGCCCCAGACCATGACACTCCCACCACCATGCTTGACTGTAGGCAAGACACACTTGTCTTTGTACTCCGCACCTGGTTGCCACCATCTAAACCAAATAAGTTTATCTTGGTCTCATCAGACCACAGGACATGGTTCCAGCAATCCATGTCCTTAGTCTGCTTGTCTTCAGCAAACTGTTTGCAGGCTTTCTTGTGAATCATCTTTAGAAGAGACTTCCTTCTGGGATGACAGCAATGCAGACCAATTTGATGCAGTGTGCGGAATATGGTCTGAGCACTGACAGGCTGACCCCCCTTCAACTTCTGCAATAATGCTATCAGCACTCATACGTCTATTTCCCAAAGACAACTTCTCGATATGATGCTGAGCACGTGCACTCAACTTCTTTGGTCGACCATGGCGAGGCCTGTTCTAAGTGGAACCTGTCCTGTTAAACTGCTGTATGGTCTTGGCCACCATGCTGCAGCTCATTTTCAGGGTCTTGGCAATCTTCTTATAGCCTAGGCCATCTTTATGTAGAGCAACAATTCTTTTTTTTTTCAGATCCTCAGAGAGTTCTTTGCCATGAGGTGCCATGTTGAACTTCCAGTGGCCAGTATGAGAGAGTGAGAGCAAGAACCCCAAATTGAACACACCTGCTCCCCATTCACATCTGAGACCTTGTAACACTAACGAGTCACATGACACCGGGGAGGGAAAATGGCTAATTGGGCCCAATTTGGACATTTTCAGTTAGGGGTGTACACACTTTTGTTGTCAGTGGTTTGGACAATAATGGCTGTGTGAGTTATTTTGAGGGGACAGCGAATTTACACTGTTATACAAGCTGTACACTCACTACTTTACATTGTAGCAAAGTGTCATTTCTTCAGTGTTGCCACATGAAAAGATAAAATATTTACAAAAATGTGAGGGGCGTACTCACTTTTGTGAGATACCGTACCTTGAAATCACTGTTGCAACAAATAAGGTATAGTAAAATATATACTATTTAGACATGACTATGTGGAACAGCTGATACAAGCTCATAACGGGCCACAAATACTTTTCGACTGAAAGATGTGGCCCTTTGTGGAGTTACCAGGCTGACTTTGCAGCCCTGATCACAAAGAGATACAAGTTTTCACCGAAACCAGTCATTCTCTGCTGTCATCTTATGTTTATGTGCAGTTCAGGTGTAGTGACACCTTTTATGCTGGAATTGTAGACTGGGTGCATTCCAAACAGTATGTGACCTTGTGATATGGCAGGGTGCTGTAGAGGCCAGCAATGGCTGCCCTTGTTGTGGTGAAACAGCAACGTTTTGGAACCACAAACAGGCCCATTCATTACTTATCAATGTGAATAATAAAAAGCTCAACTTAAGCAGTTTGGTGTGCTGGTGACACTTTTGCAATTACGTTTATATTGTGGTCAGCCCTGCTGCCCTTCTTCCCAGTCTTATAATCACCTGTTCTTAATTCAGCAAAATATTCTTTACTACATCATTAATGCTTGTCAATACTTTACTTTTCTGGTTGGGTCTACACATGATCTCCGCACTCTTGATTCATTCCTCTTACTGGTGCCTGATGAAGGAGCCTGTTTGTGACTTTGAAACATCACTGGTTTTATCAATGTGACTAATAAAAAGCTCAACACGAGCAGTTCAGTGTGCAGGTGACACTTTTGCACATAAATTTTTATTGTGATCTCCCTACCGCCTCCCTTTTAGTCCTATACTCGCCTGTATCCAATCCAGCAAAGTATTGCTGGACTACATCATTCTTGCTTGTCAAATATTTTCCTGGCATGGCCCATGCACGATCTTTGCACTCTCAATTCATTCCTATGGACTATGAGCTTGAAGTATGAGCTGGTACTTGGGGGCTTCATAGGAAGCCCAGCCAAGAAAATGTTGACAAGTGGCTCTGCAATCTAGTTGGGGGGTGACACTTCCATAGAAGTGTAATTGTTACATGGTGCGTGGATGCTTGATCATAATTCCTCCGTATGAATAGGAACTCTACAGATACTAGATTACCTTTTTGATCTCGCAAAAAAAGTAGGAATCCGAGACTTTCATCTACTGTCTATAGGTATCTTCAACAGTGTACATTTGCTGTCCCCTCAAAATAATTCAACACACAGCCATTAATGTCTAAAACGCTGGCAACAAAAGTGAGTACACCCCTTAGTGAAAATATCCAAATTTGGTACAAAGTGTCAATATTTTGTGTGGCCACCATTTTATTTCCTTAACCCTCTTGGGCATGGAGTTTACCAGAGCTTCACAGGTTTTCACTGGAGTCCTCTTCCACTCTTCCACTCCTCCATGATGACATCACGGAGCTGGTGGATGTTAGAGACCTTGCGCTCCTCCACCTTCCATTTGAGGATGCCCCACAGATGCTCAATAGGGTTTAGGTCTGGAGACATGCTTGGCCAGTCCATATCCTTTACCCTCGGCTTCTTTAGCAAGGCAGTGGTCGTCTTGGAGGTGTGTTTGGGTTCGTTATCATGTTGGAATACTGACCTGCGGCCCAGTCTCCGAAGGGAGGGGGATCATGCTCTGCTTCAGTATGTCACAGTACATGTTGGCATTTATGGTTCCCTCAATGAACTGTAGCTCCCCAGTGATGGCAGCACTCATGCAGCCCCAGACCATGACACTCCCACCACCATGCTTGACTGTAGGCAAGACACACTTATCTTTGTACTCCTCACCTGGTTGCTGCCACACACGCTTGACACCATCTGAACCAAATACGTTTATCTTGGTCTCATCAGACCACAGGACATGGTTCCAGTAATCCATGTCCTTAGTCTGCTTGTCTTCAGCAAACTGTTTGTGGGCTTTCTTGTGCATCATCTTTAGAAGAGGCTTCCTTCTGGGATGACAGCCATGCAGACCAATTTGATGCAGTGTGCGGCGTATGGTCTGAGCACTGACAGGCTGACCCCCCCACCCCTTCAACCTCCGCAGCAATGCTGGCAGCACTCATACGTCTATTTCCTAAAGACAACCTCTGGATATGACGCTGAGCATGTGCACTCAACTTCTTTGGTCGACCATGGCGAAGCCTATTCTGAGTGGAATCTGTCCTGTTAAACCGCTGTATGGTCTTGACCACCATGCTTACGCTCAGTTTCAGGGTCTTGGCAATCTTCTTAGGCCATCTTTATGTAGAGCAACAATTCTTTTTTTCAGATCCTCAGAGTTCTTTGCCATGAGGTGCCATGTTGATATTCCAGTGACCAGAGTGAGAGCGATAACACCAAATTTAACACACCTGCTCCCCATTCACACCTGAAACCTTGTAACACTAACGAGTCGCATGACACCTGGAGGGGGGATGGCTAATTGGGCCCAATTTGGACATTTTCACTTAGGGGTGTTCTCACTTTTGTTGCCAGCGGTTTAGACGTTAATGGCTGTGTGTTGCGTTATTTTGAGGGGACAGCAAATTTACACTGTGTATACAAGCTGTACACTCACTACTTTACATTGTAGCAAAGTGTCATTTCTTCAGTGTTGTCACATGAAAAGATATAATAAAATATTTATGAAAATGTGAGGGGGTGTACTCACTTTTGTGAGATACTGTATATATTTTGTCGATTCTCCTGGACTAAGAAAAAGCCATACAGTATAAACAAATGTGCACGTGGGCTCATTATATCCCAGGGTTTATCTATAGCCTGGTCTGGCACTGTTTGCTCTATATGTTAGAATCTCGAGTTACTCAGAACGTAGCAAATATTGCATAGGAGGAAGGAAGCGTGACAGTGGTTAGCTTAGCCACAAATATAAAGAATTATATGTTTATGTGTGGGAGGAAATAGGAATATGTCAGTGCACTTATGTGTACATTTTCATAATGCATCTATAGGAGTTCACCCTAAACTCTTTCAAGACATTTAGCCTTTTTTACAATAAAATAATAAATAAATAATAAACCTTTTTGTTTCCTTAGACTTGTGCTGGCTTTTTGTGCTTTGTTTCCCTTCTATGAACTTAGTGAAGTAGAGACCTGACCAAGTCTCTATGAAACTGTGGCAAAGACCAAAAACGGCAGGTGCCAAGAGTGTTGGCAAGAGAAAAAGAAAGGGCAAGGCCTCTCTGGGTCACACTTTTATTAAACTAGATGTATACCCTGACTAAATGACTTTTAGTTTGCCAGAGCACCGTATAAGAAAGGAAATATCCACTTTTTCTCTATTTTATTAGAATGCTTGCATTTACTTTCACACGCATACTTTTCACATGGATGCCAAGGTTCATACTCCATGAATGAGGTGTTTGTTTATGTATCTAGACCCACCTGGAGCTGCATGCATGCAGCTTATATTGGTAAATGGAGATTCAGCGACTGTATGGACACACTCAGCATCCGGGTTTGACAGGCATGCACGGATGGGTGCCTGAATGAAAATGCAGCAGCTGTATTCAGGGCCAGTCACCTGGGCCGCCCGCACGCAGCTCTAGACCTTTAAACAAACATCTCATTCACGCTCTATAGGCCTCAGTGCCTGTGTGAAATGAGGCGTTTTTTATTGGGTGTTGCATTTTAGTGCTGCTGATCTCCTAAAGCCCATTTACAGCCACTTCTTGACAATATGGCCTAATTGCATTTCTCTGGGTATTTTTCATGATGGTGACAACAGTGTAGCAGCATGCATGCATAATAAGTGTTTAAACCGCACTTGCAGCCTCCCATATAAAGACCATATGACAGGGTGACAATGTAGGAGCACAGTTAGGAGGCAGGAACAACATACCCTTCACTGTCCTGGATGTTGTGGGACATTCTTACTATTTGAACAAAATTTTGTAGGTACAGAACTTGCCATAACTTAGAAGTAAACAGACAGCCTCCAAGTCGTGCTGTGCACCTCATTCCTGTGGCTGACGACTTGGCCTAGTGGCTACACATTGCCTTTTTTGTTATTTTTATTATTATTGGTCATGATTTATATCGCAGAAATGGTTTGGATTAAGATTTGGAAGGCCCTGATCATGGAGCTTACCAGCTAAAAGGGAAGGGCAAATGGTACAAAAGGTAATAGCTGTGGGGGATAAGCTTGTTGAGAAGGTCAAAAAACATTTTTTAAGTAGATGTGGGGTAGGCTTCCCTAAAGAGATTTGTTTTCAGGTATCTCCTGAAGGCAGACAGAGCAGGAGATAACCAGACAGATTGGGGTAGGGAGTTTCAAAGTATAGGAGAGGCTCTGGACAAGTCCTGGATGAGAAGAGTTGATGAAGGCGCTAGAGAGCAGGAGGTCTTGGGAGGAGCGTGGATGATTTGGGTGATATTTGGAGATGAGGTTGGTGATGTAGCGGTAGCAAAATTGTAGATGGCTTTGTATGTTGTAGTTGATATTTAAAAAATGTCACGTTGGGTTAGTGTAAGCCATTGGAGGGATCTGCAAAAAAGGGCGGCAACTGCAGATCGGTTAGCAAGGTGGGTGAATCAAGCAGCAGCAGTCATGATATTCATGATAGCAGTGGCCAAGCTAGACATTCTTTCACCCTTTCACCCGGGGTAGTACAGTGACCCCCACCCAAGTGTGAAGTTCTCCATCCACACGCCCCCTGCCCAGAGAGAGAAGTTCAATTGTAATAAGTAAGTAAGCTGTAAGATGGTAATATTAATGGTAATTTCAAAGTTTTAGTAGTAGTGACTCACTGCACATGTAGCGTGAAGGCCTACACAAACCCTATGTAGGTGAGCTTTGAATGAGGCAAGTTCAGGCCTCACTTCCATAACGCATTAGGAGGAGCGCCACTGGGAAAGAAAAAGTGAGCCAAGAAGCAGGTCTTTAATAAGGCCTGCTTCTGTGCCCTCTTCTTCCTTCCTGGTGGTTCCCCTTCTAATCTGTCGCAGAGGTGAGGTCTGAAATCACTTCATTCTACAATCATTGCTGGCTTATTAAAGGCCCACCCCGCTGGGCTGTTTTTTTTTTTTTCTACCGC
This sequence comes from Lithobates sylvaticus, assembly GCA_028564925.1. Classification (NCBI taxonomy): domain Eukaryota; kingdom Metazoa; phylum Chordata; class Amphibia; order Anura; family Ranidae; genus Lithobates; species Lithobates sylvaticus. The sequence continues at coordinate 60,429,490 of CM053032.1, forward strand.
AGAGGTGAGGATTGAATGAAGCATTTTAAAGCCTCACCCCCAGTGCGGATTAGGAGGGGCACCACTGGGAAAGAAGAATTGTGTTTTTAATGATCCACTTCTGAACTTTCTTCTTTTGTAGTGGTCCCCTTCTAATCTACCACGAAGGTGAGGCTTGAAATCACCTTATAAAGTACTGCTGCTTTCTTCTGGCACGGAGGCTAAGGGTTGCCATCTCTTCTTCAAGCCGAACCGAATGCTTTAGTGGCACACAACAGCACTGCAGGGGAGGACCAGGGCAGAAGACAAGGGGGCTGGGCACCAGTAGGAAGGGGAAGTTGGACTAGAGGTTTGGCGGGGGGCAGTATTTAATGTATTGGCTGTATTTTCCTCCTGCAGCCCCTGAATGTCGGCGGGAGGGAGAGGAGAAGCAGGCTTTCAGCGGCTGCTGAAGGAAAATACAGCCGATCTGTCTTAGTAAATGCCGTCTCCCCTTCCCGTGCAGGTTTTTTTCAGCACCCCTCTCAATGCAACACCTGAAGCACATGCTCCCCCCGTAGTTTTGGCCCTGCATGATTGACAGAAGGTGGGATAGCCTGTGTAGAGGTAGGCCAGAGAAGGGAGTTGCAATAGTAGAGGCAGGAGATGACCAGGAAGTAAACTTGTAGCTATGTGATGGTGGTGTTTAAAAAGGGGAGACTTCTGGAAATGTTATGGAGGTTGAGGCTGTACGATTTAGTCAGTTGAATGTAGGGCCTGCAGGAGAGGTCAGAGTTTATGATGGCACCTAGCACCCTGGCAAGTGTGGAGTGACACATAGCTGTGCTTTTTATCTTGATGGTAAAGTTAAGGGAGAATGATATATTTCAATCTCAGTTTATGACAGATTATGTTTGAGGAAGTGCTGTGACATCCACCCTGATATGTCAGTAGATGAGTGATATGTGAGGCGATAGAAGGGGTGAGCTGACGAGTAGAGAGATAGGTTTTGGGTGTCTTTGGCGTATAGTTAGTATTGGAAGCCATGGGAGGATATTAAAGGGGTTGTAAAGGTTTGTTTTTTATTTTCTAAATCAGTTCCTTTAAGCTAGTGCATTGTTGGTTCACTTACCTTTTCCTTCGATTTCCCTTCTAAATGTTTTTTTTCTTTTTTGTCTGAATTTCTCACTTCCTGTTCCTCCTCAGTAAGCTGTTCTGGCTGACTAAACACCGCTCGGATGATGGTGTGAAGTTTACTGAGGAGAAACAGGAAGTGAGAAATTTAGAAGGGAAATCGAAGGAAAAGCTAAGTGAACCAACAATGCACTAGCTTAACCACTTCCCTACCGCCCACTGTCATATGACGCCCACAAGGTGGATCTCCCATCCTGGGTGGGCGTAATATGACGTCCTCCCATTCCCGCCCGCCTAGGGGGCGCGCGCGCCCGCGGCGCCGCTCGGGACCCGGTGCGAGTGACCGACGGCCGCGATGTCCGCCGGGCACCCGTGATTGCCCGTTAAAACAACGGGACCGTGGAGCTGTGTGTGTAAACACACAGCTCCACGTCCTGTCAGTGGCGAGGAGACCGATCATGTGATCCCAGTACGGAGGAACACCGATCGGTCTCCTCCCCTTGTGAGTCCCCTCCCCCCACAGTTAGAATCACTACCTTAGGGAACACATTAACCCCTGCAGCGCCCCCTAGTGTTAACCCCTTCCCTGCCAGTCACATTTACACAGTAATCACTGCAATTTTATAGAAACGATCGCTGTGTAAATGTGAATGGACCCAAAAATGTGTCAAAAGTGTCCGCCGCAATGTCGCAGTCCAGAAAAAAAAATTGCAGATCGCCGCCATTACTAGTAAAAAAAATAAAAAAAATGCAATAAATCTATCCCCTATTTTGTAGACGCTATAACTTTTGCGCAAACCGATCTATATACGCTTATTGCGATTTTTTTTTTTTTTTTTTTACCAAAAATATGTAGAAGAATACGTATCGGCCTAAACTGAGGAAAAAATCGTTTTTTTTTTTTTTAAATGGGATATTTATTATAGCAAAAAGTAAAAAAAATATTGTGTTTTTTTTCAAAATTGTCGCTCTTCTTTTGTTTATAGCGCAAAAAATAAAAACCGCAGAGGTGATCAAATACCACCAAAAGAAAGCTCTATAAAAAAGGACGTCAATTTTGTTTGGGTGTAACGTCGCACGACCGCGCAATTATTAGTTAAAGCGACTCAGTGCCGAATCGCAAAAAGTGCTCTGGTAAGGAAGGGTGTAAAATGGCCCGGTGCTGAAGTGGTTAAAGGAACCTATTTAGAAAATAAAAAACAAAGCTTTACAACCCCTTTAACTGGACCTGTAATAAGGAGTGTCTCAAAAAAAAGGACCATCATAGCTGCATCATGAGAGATTATTTTAATAGAAGCTGCAGATTGAAATATTGAAAATTACTTTTGGAATTACAATACATTTATAGCTCATGTGAGATATGAGTGATTGGGATTACACACACTTTAACAAATGAGGGTCAGAATTTATGTATCTAAACCCATAACAATAAACTTCTCTTATTTACTCGCTTTTGGGCTAGTAATTATAATGAATGCATATCTGTTTTAGAAGTGCAAATAAAAATGTTGATCTTGTCAGAAATTCAGACTATTTAGCCCTTTTAGTTTGCAGAACTACAACTCAATGGGGTGGATTTACTAAAACTGGAGCACTCAGAATCTGGTGCAGCTGTGCATGGTAGCCAATCCGCTTTTAACTTTAGTTTATTCAATTAAGATTCGGGGATAAAACCTAGCAGCTGATTGGTTTCTATGCAGAACTGCAGCAGATTTTGCACTCTCCAGTCCGTAAATAACCCACAATTAGTGCCTATGAGTTGGTGGTTAAGAGAGTGGGAGTAGTTTAGCAAAAAATAAAACTGGACAGAGCTGACACCAACGAGTCCACAAAAATCTTGAGTGTTTTCACCCCATAATAGGAAATTAGGAGCCAAGTGCATTTCTGGGAGATTAAAATTTTTTTTTTTGTACTATAGGGTCATTAAGGGGATGACACATGGTGTAATGTCCCTGAATTGCAGAAATGTGCAGCATGTGTGTGTTTTTTTTTTTTTTTTTTTTTTTTTTAACCCACACTTATGAGGCTGACAGTATCTCCTTTAGGCCCCATGCACACGAGATGCAGTTAAACGCGCGTTCAGAGGCAGTTGGACACTTTTTTTTCAACTGCACCTGAACGCATGCAATGTTATCCTATGTGTCCATGTACACAGTCTAGTTTTTTGCCGTTTTTATGCAGTTGCGTTTAACCTCGTTTTTCCAGAAGCACCTGCGTTTAGCCGCGTTTGCGTTTATAAGCCTTTTTAAAGGAACCCAATTTTTTTTGACCAGAAAACTCAGAAATATGATGGTAAACCATAAAAAATACTAGAAAAAATTGTTTAAAATGTCATAATTAGTTTAGATAGTTCATGGAGCATATATACTCACTGGTGTATACATGTTTGTGAAATGCATACATGTTTGTGAAATATCCAACGGACATTCGCTGTACCATCAACGGATGGGTCCAATATCGCCAAGCTCTGATTCTGGACCTCTCATGCAAATTTGCAATGACGTTGCTGCTTCATCAAGAGCGACATCAGGAGCATTTCCTGACATATATTTAATATGGGATCCATTTCCAAAAAAAAAAAACACAGAAAGAGAGGCAAATGCAAGTGTACAACTGCTCTCTCTGCTGCTGCTGCTCACAAAATGGCAGAAATAGTTAATAATACATGCTTTCTGAGCTTGGGGAGGGTCTATATGATGTTATCTTTACAAATGCTTATAGACGTAAACGCGTCTAAACGCGACATGAAAACACAGCAAAACGCGCGTTTTTAAACGCGCGTTTTTAAACGCAGGTTTCTGCTTTTTAAAACATGCGTTCAGCAGAGTTTGCATCTGCGTCTCATGTGCATGGGGCCTTACAGCCATGAGTTCAGGATAGGAATTCTGGTGAACTGTCACTTTTCTAGTTTTCTACTGAACACTGTTTTTGTATTGTAAATATGGACCATGCTGTCCACTAATGTAGATCATTAAACTCTGACTGCCCTGTGGTCTAAGGTTGGCCATACATTCATACATATTTTTTCATTCAACCAGCGGGTCGAACAAAAAAAATTATCTGCCAATTCCCCCATCCACCTCAAATCACTTCTGCTGTGCTATTGTGTTCTTATGGCGGGGAGCTTTTCCCGCTGTCTGAACACAATGATCAGAGTTGCTGGCTACAATTGGCGGCACTGATCGTTCTGTACAACCACCCTGTCAATTTTTTCTGAAGTCGATCAATAGATCCACTTTTGTACAACCACCCTGTCATTATTTTTTTTTTTTTTTTACAACCATGGTGCCCATATGTGAATCAAAATGCAGCCAGTCCTTGCTCAACCGGCCGGATTTCGATATATGCATCGCCAGCTTAGGGTTACCAGCCTGTCATTACAGTTCACGTTTTGCTATTGACAGTATATGAGCCTTTTTACATTTTCTGTTACCATGGAAGAATCTAATTTTGAAATGTGTATGAGAGGAGACTCCCAATAATGTGTTTAATGCTTCTCGCAGTCCTTTGTACAGTAGAGCTCAAACTAGAGTAAGGGGAAAAAAGAACATTAAGCTAGTCAATTGTTTTGCCGTTTTAAGAAGCATGAAGTTCAGGTTTTATTAAGAGGCACTGTAAAACAAAAAAGATATGAATCCCTCATAATAAGTAGGCCTCCAACAAATAATTTAGAAATGTAATAGTTATATTCTTGCAAAGGCTTACTCATAATTGGCTCTTTTAGTGTGCATTTGTTCCAGTGCCAAGGCTTTAAAGCCCAACTCCGGGCTCAGGTCCTTTCCAGTTTACCGACCCCCACCTCCCTTAAGGGCACCTTAAAATAAATCTATATACTGTACATTTTCCAGATGTCTTTAGCGACATCTGGTGATGTCACAGATCCACTTTGCCCTTTTATTCCTCTGAGAGCAGTGCCACATTATTCTGCTACTTTTTGCGGTGTTACTTCTGTGATTTCACAGTGGGGACACAACCTTGACCCACAGGAAGCTGGTTGAATCACTTTGGGTGTCCTTCAACCCATAGGAGTGATATCCAAGACCTGGATCATGATGAGTGTGTGGGAAATTACACCAGAGATCAGGTGAGCATAGCCACTGGAGCTGCATTTTCTTTTCTTTTTGCCGGTTTAACTTTTTTCCAAATGTAGAATTGGGCTTTAATGATAAAGGTTGTGTAGTCAGTCCCAGGAGCCATCATAAAGGCGCAAGGTAAATGAAAAATACTGAATTCAAAGTTGATGATTCACTGCCCTAGCTTACAGTGTTGTACCATACCTGTAACAGGTAGACTTGAGCTTAAATGAATCCTTTAATTTTATCAGCATCAGGGATACCACACTGGAATAAAATATTCTTTCTTTTTTAAATTCTTTAGTAAAATAACCATCGGGAACAATTTCTATTCCAACATGTTTTATGCTAGGCAAAGCGCTTTCTTTATGATTCTTTGAGAAAGCACTGTGCCTAATGTGAAACATGTCAGAATAGAACTTGTGCCTGCTGTCTATTTTAATAAAGTAAGAATAATAATTTTCATCTCGGTGTGCAGTGTTCCTGTTGCTGGTACAATTGATTGTTTCAGAGGAAATGGGCTGAGCCAGCACCTGAGATGTGGATCGTGCATTATGGAGCCTTGATCTCATCTGGGGTGGTATGTGAAATATGATGATATGTATTATGTAAACCAGCGTGTACTATTTGAGGCCCTTATATCGATTACCCTTCTGATGGAATTATGTTTTTATAGTACCTCCTAAGCCAATCCATCTACTATCAGGAGGCCAGGAGAAGCCTGGCCAGAAAATTCCTCCTGCTCCCTCTAGACCTCTGCCTTCTGCACCGAAAGTCACCAGGCGAATAAGGGAGAAGATCCAGTCTGACAGATCTGACATCAGCGCTCTCATCCAAAAGTTTGAAAATATCAGGTAAATCTGCACCTTAGCCATCATAACACAAGTATGCAATATATGTGCACTTGATTTGTTAAAGTTCTCAGAAAACATCTGCATTTTTTTTTTAATGAAACCCTTTCCCAAGAATAATAGTAGGCCTGTTGGTTATATAATCTTGTTAAAAACATTTCCAAACTGGCCACAGTGCTAAAACATAGTGGTGTTTGAATATACCTATTTTGAAACTTTTTTTTCGTGACCTGAGAGCCCCAAATCCCAGGGCAGTGTAATACGCAAAATTAAATTTTTCTTATAGTGACGACAGCTGCACCATTCCACTTCCTGCACCATTCAGTTGGTGCACCATTATGATGGGTGGTCTTATTGGCTACCAGGAAGGTGAAAGAGAGGGTAAGTAATTTCTAACATATACATTTAGTTTCTAATTTGACATATGGGAACACCCTGGGATTCTGGGCTTTTGGAATGCACAAGAACCTTTTTAAAAGTACATGCTGACTCAAAGAAACCATTCAGCTTCCAGCAGTCTTTTCTGAAGTCAAGAATTTTGGATTGGCTTCTCAGGGTGATGCGAAATGTTTTCGTTAGCACACTTTTCTTACATAAGCCCCATATATAGGCAGTTCCCAGGTTACAAACAAGATTCTGTAGGTTTGTTCTTAAGTTGAACATGTATGGAACAGGTACACGTTTTTGGGATAGCATAGGGAAGGGTTAACAACCCTGTAATGTTTGTTTTGCTGTCTGTGCCCCTGTTCAGAAGATTTCATTTCACTTTCTGTCCCTGTGACAATTGGATTTTGAAAATTGGAAACAAGGATTGGTGATAAAGTAGAGTCGCCTTTTTTTCCATGGTAATTCTTACAGGAGTAAATTTCCCTTCCTACGGGTAGATTTCCTCCCACTTCCTGTTGTCTCCCTCCGTTTTTAAGTATAAGTCCTTTGTAAGTCCTATGTAAGGCAGATGCAGTGGTGTATTTAGGTATTGTGCTGCCCTAGGCCTGACTAAACTCGCACACCCCCTAATTTAAATATGACCCACCCCTTCCTGTCGAGGTCACACCCTTTCCTGTACAAAACCTGTCTTGACATTTTCCAGTGGGGACACTAGTTCTGAGGGCCTGGGAGGGGGGGGGAGCTATGGATTCCCTTAATCTGCAGAGATTTCCTCTCACTTCCTGTTTGGCTGTGTGGCAGGAAATGAAGGGAAATCTCTGCAATGGAACAGGGATGGCAAAAAATAAGCCGACAGGCTATAACCCTCCCTTACTCTATCCAAAATGAAAAAAATAAAGTGTTGCCTATAGTTCTAGCCTAAGCACACATTTCTGCTAAATTTATGGTGAGGACTAAGAGGATAAAACCATACCAGCGGTGCAGCAGAAAACATAGCATAGTGATGAAGGTACGTGGTCCAGGCATTGAGCAAAGGAAGGATTGGGGGCAGGAACAAATAAATCCATCTGTTTATTTTTCTCATCAGCAATCAACAGAAATAAAATGTATATTCCTTAATATGTACAACTGACACAAGCAAAGGATTGCAGAGGAGTCCTACTACCTACCTGCCAGGTATAGATGACCATGTCGGTGTCCCTCGTGTCTGCACCATCCCTTGACTAAAAGCCTTTTCACCCAAATAGTGTAGCTTTCCTTCTACCCTGGGTACCCCATGCTATATAATATAGTCAGCTACTGTATAAACATTAACACCTACCTTCTATATAGATTACCAGTAGCTGATATCTATGGTACGTCACTATAATATATAGCAACTTCTCTGCCAAAGAGAAATAAATAAGATTTCCTAATACTTAACTGCCATATGAATAATTGGAAGCTTGAAAGCACTCCAGGGTTTCTAGTATAGGCAGTATATTAAATTGTGATCACACAAAGGTTTACAGTAAAGTCTTACTACCTACCTCCTAAGTGTAGCTGATCATCTCAGTCTCCCTTGCTTCTGCACCATCCCTACTACCCCGATTAGAAGCCAAGTGGCAGCTAGGTAGTTGTCCTCAATTTCCATTTAACTGGTGTGGATTCCCTTTCAGCCTGCCTGGCTCCCTTCTTATGTCTCCATCTGCACCTCTCCAGACATGGGGTCTCCTCACACAGTGGAGAGCCCCTCCCCCTTTACTCTATAGGCCCGCTCCAGTCAGCTAGCTTTCTCCTCCAGACAGTTTTAGCCTCCCGACATGGCATCTGTCTCTCTGTAGCTGAGAACTCAGGTTAGAGGTCCGCTGTGATGATAGGACAGTCAAAAATAGAAGCGGCATCCCCTCCCCCACCAGTCAGCCGCAATACAACTACATATGTATTGGATGCCCCCCCCCCCCCCCCTGATGGCAGTGCAGCCGCTTAATGGGGGCGTCAGATCGATTTTCCTCTTGGCCCAGTCTGCCACATAAGACTATCGCTACACGAAAAGTGTAGCGCAAGCCGGCAGGGACTCTTTTCATGCCTGGGCCTTGTCAGCCTATGCCAAGATGCAGTGTTTGTCGGATGTATGTAACTCGGGTACTGCCTGTACACCTGTAATGTTCTTATATGGCTTAATTGACCAGACAAAATATGTTGCAACTTCCATTACATGGGAAACGTGGTCAATATATAAAAATAAAGTTGGATAAAGTATATAAAAAATTGATTCTGAGACATCTCTTGAATACAGCTAAGGTCTGCAGCCCTGCCTGCTGGCGACGGCGAGCAGAAACTCCTCCCTCAAACCATTTATGGATAAATAAAGTTGAAGTGAAGTGATTGAAAGGATGAAGCACCTTCTAGAAAGACGGAATTAAATCCAGACCAGAGCCTTGCCCACAAGGGTGTGAGACCACCCCAATGGCTCCTCCTCCCTAAACCTTATTATATGACCGTTTAAGTCCTTACCCCCCTTTCAAATGTCACCCCCTAGTTTAATCCACCTCCCTCACTCCCCTTTGCTTTCTTCCACCTGTCACCCTTTCAGTTTATGGAAAATGGAGCTATGCAGCCGGAGAAACCCTTGTTGCTCAGTTGTAGTTGAACACTAATTTCTATGTCTTTTGAGTACTTATTTCTCATTATATGGTTTATACTTCCCAGTGCTTTGTTACTCTTTTTTTGTTGTTCAGTTTACTTGTCCTGATCTTTACCTGGAATACGCCAAGATGTAATGACTCCTTTGTGTTAAACCATGTCATCCTCTTGGTCTGTATGCTCATCAAAAATAAAGAATTGAATGCTAATGAGCCTTAGAAACATGTCACTTTGTATCAGGCTTAGTGACTTTTCCAGAATTGTATGTTATTCATTAGGAACCAGTGTTGGTTGTTGTGCACCAACCTCAAGCATCTAGCAGCAGCTGGTATACAGAACAACCATCATTAAGTATCATATGGGGCATATTTATAGAGTGGACAATGATTGACCTGCCAAGCTCTGTGCATATTATGTACTGCAATTTTAGCCTAAAATCCTAATTTGCATTCACCCTCTGCACACATTCACATTATAACTGCATAAATGTGCCAGGATTTACCCATCCTTTATTCATCTGCCTCAATGTGCCATCTATGCTAGGACATTAATGGTGCCATCAAATTGAATTTTTTTGTAATTTAATTAGTACCTGTAGTAATTTTCAGTGTTTTATTTCATGCTTTGTTTCTGTCAGTGTACAGCTGGATACCTTAAACATACTATGATGGTAGGGGGGTTCACTTCTCCACCTATTTCCATGTTTTCTTTCACTGTTCTCTAACTACAAGGATTGTGATTTAAAGGTCAAATCTTTATTTAAAGTGTTACTAAACCCACAACAGTAAAATCGGTGTGTATATGCAGTATAGCATGCTTATTATACTCACTGTGGAACCTAAGGGGTTTATCCTCTGCATTGTGCAAAAAGGCTGTTTGGTCCTGGCTCCTCTGATCCTCCCCTCCTTCCACTGTCCCCTGATCATTTCCTGAGTTTATGGAGTCAGGCTGCACATGCTCAGTTTGGTGTGTATTGCTAGAGAGGTTTTTTTTTCTTCTTGGGAGAGTGCATGTATTCAGCACAGGGCCAATCAGCACTGTCCAGACAGAGGGTCATGGGTACTGCAGTCTCATAGGACAGTCAGAAAACTCCTCCTACAAGCCAGCGCTTGGCTGGACCCTGATAGAAGTCACAGGACTGCTCTAACTGCTGTTGAGAAAAGGTATTTTGCATTTCCATGTTCTGTGTACTGTGGGAGACCAGATATAGTGAATGCAGGGCCCTGGGTTTAGTAACACTTTAAATGTCAGTCCTACCAGCCACACATATCCAACTCCCTTCCTTCCCTGGTACTTCCAGGTATGTGGGAACATGTGATTACCTTATACATGACAACACGGGTGATTGGCTGGTGGGAAAAAAGTCCTTAGCCCTGTGCACAGGACTCCTGGTGGAAAAACAGAGAATTGGGGTGGGGGTGAAGAAAAGGTGTGGATGTGCAGCTGTTGGGGCCAGCCTTACGGCTCTTTCACGCGGACGTGTCCGTGTACGGAGCCCGCTCTGCTCAGCGGGGGATCGCTCCGTCGATCCCCCGCTGAGCATGAAGATGACAGGTCTGTCTCTGCACTCTGTGCAGGGATGGACCTGTCAGAGCGCCGCTCTCCCCTATGGGGGATCGGATGACGACGGACCATAGAGTCCGTCGTCACCCGATCCGATTCGCAGACGGATGGAAAAATAGGGTTTTCCTCCATCACACTTTTTCGGATCGGGGGGGGGGGGGCAGATGTCAGCGGACATGTCACCGCTGACATCCGACTCTCCGTAGAGGTCTATGGAGTGTCCGTACAGGTCCGCCCGTCAAAAAAACTGACAGGCGGACCTGAACGGACCGTCCGTGGGAAAGGGGCCTTAAAGTGATCATGTTATTTTGCCTTGTGTGGGAAAAATGCAGGTTCACTTTCAAGGGGAGACTATAGCCTTTCTGATACTTGTTGGATATACATGCAGAAGTAATCAGCTTGAAAAAAAAAAAAGTTAACTTTTTTTAAACCTTGTTATTTATGTATCATAAGTAGGTTATTGTACAGGTATATGCATACATGTTGGTAGCTATATTTGCTCATTACTTATCAAGCTTGTACTTTGCTGCTCAGTAGCTGCACAATGGTTGAGCCTTGCCAGTCCTCTTTTATTACTACCTGTCAGATTGAAAACAGTTGCTTCTTAGCAGCCTCTAATACATGAAACAACCAACTACTGCAAGTAGCAAGGAGCCATGTGATCTCTGACTAGGCCTTCGGTTACATGAGTAAGCATTTTTTTAATGTAAAAAAAAAAGGTTAAAATCTTTTTGTATGGATTCACATGTACTGTGAATTTTTATGATGATCAGTTTACTTTGAATTAACTGTTTAGTCAGGCAAACCTGCCAAGCTGCTTTTTTTGCATACCTATCATGAAACAAAGAAAATAGTTATTTTCTTGTCTCCGATTTCTTTGTTTTGCACACGCAGTCTGCTTTCTGAATGCAGGATATGGGCAAAGGTAGAAAGATTATATAGGGAACATTGGTCACATGACCAAAGAACGAGTATCACCTTGTAGGTTGTTGAGCAGAAGTTGTTGTTGGGAATGTGGGGACAGAATCTAAACACAAAAACAAAAATATTTGCATGGTGGATCAAATGTACAATTTATCTAAAAGGGATAGTGTGAGACAAATCATGGAATGGAAGTCAACATAAATTCGTGTCACTAAAGGCATTTTTTACAGAAAGGAAGGGTTAAAACCCCTGCCAGGTTAGTTTTTTGCCCTCTGGGTCCCAAGGGGAGATTTCCCTTCACTTTCTCTCCAATAACCAAAATCGGAAGGGAGAGGAAATCCTGGGGTGTCGCCAGAACTAATGTCCCCATTGGAAGATTTCCCCTCTATTAATGTTCTGACGTCAACCCAAATTGTGGGATTTTCTTTTACTTTCACTTTTATGTGATAACAGTAAACAGGACAAGAAGAGAGTGAATCTCCCTAATGGGGGGCACAGAAGCAATAAAAACTGGCAGATGTTCTAAGCCCTCTCCACCCTATCCAAAAATAAAAAACCTTGCCTTTTAGTTATACCTTTTTGAGCATTCTTTGTAATTTTGAAAATTACAATGCTAACTTCGATTTACATTTCTGCTTTGCATTTCCTCAGACAACCTACACAACTGATCAAACGCAATCGTCACAACGCCTATCTTAAAATGGAACCTGGCTCAGGACCTTCCAAATGCCCTTGCCCATCAAGGAAAGATTCAACGGTTGAGGGTGGATTGTCTGCTGATGAACTGACTGGTGCGGAGGATAATGAACCTGCTATTTCTCACAATACAGACTTCTCGAGTCCTGATAATGTTAAATTTAAGGAGCTAAGTATCACTGACATTAATAACTGTGGGGAAAGCTCATCCATGCATCGAAATGGGGAACCTACTAGGGACAATGGAAACGAGGAACTTACAGTAGATCAGAACGATAATGGTAAAATCCCCAATCGAGACAGCGGTATCGACAGCCCTTCGTGTAGCGTGGTAGGGGAGGTGTTTTCAAATGAAGAGATTGTAGAGCAGAGGAAACTTACGTTACCTGTCACCGCACTTGAGATAAGTAACAGTGTCTCTGTGGATCAGAAGAGGGACTCCACTCAGGATGAAGATAGTGACATGGATGAAGGAAGCAGTGAAGAACACGAAAGCACAGAATTGACAAAAACAGAGATTATCGACACCACAAAGGTAGGTAGCTAAAATAAAACATCTAATGCAAATATAACTTTCTTAATATATTCTAGTAATTTTAGATGATAACTAATTTTATAGGTGTGTATGTGCGTGCGTGTCTGTATATTTTAAGGGGTTATTGGAAACGGTAAACTATACAAGTAGGTCTGTCCTGCACTTATATTTCGTAAGTCAGAAAACACTGTTTCTGTGTCTGTCTTTTTTTATTAAAGTTTTGAGTAACAAGATAAGACATTGTTGGGTAGCACAAAGTAGTAAAAAATGTAAATGTCAACATAAACCGTGCATAATAAAGGAAAACATTTGGTGACAATAATAGATAGAAGATGGTTAAGGGTTTCGCCACAAACCCATAATAAGGTTAAGTAGTCAAGTAGCTGTGACAAACTACAGTAATGTGATCGACCAAGTGTAACCTCTATGGTACCAATCAGTAAAGTTTTATGTCTTTATCCAGATATCAAAGGATATAAAATGGGGATAAAGGTCCAACTGTAGGGCCGACAATGCATGAGTTAAGAGAAAACACTGTTTTAATGCAGGATGGCCTTATTCAGCAAGCCCATAGCATTCCTGACTAATATGTTTCCCCACCAGTGGGTTCCCTAAAACAAACCAGAAACTCATACCTTTTAGGTGTTACGTCAACACTTGGCCTTTTCACCCAGCAGCAGGCTGTCACAGCAGACAGAGAGCGCTTGGCATCAGTTACATATATAACAGCCTATCAACAGCTGAGAGTAATATTGAGGTCTGGCTACCAGATAAGATGTGGGCCTAAGAATGGAGGCTTTATCCCACCCAAAGCTCTACAAAGCCTACAAGCTCCACCCACCTAACCTATTAAAATGGAAGGAAAGGCTTCCTATCAAATCCCTGCAATAAGTTACACCATACTACAACATTTATATCTTTTAAATGTGTAGTTGATGTTTCTTTCTACTTTTTTTTTCTTTAAAACGCATCCCACTCATGTGGCCGCATTGACTGTGATGCTATACTGGTCCGGCAGTTGTTGGCATGACTCTTGCCTAATAGTGGTGTAATTTCTGGAAGAGACAGTGCGGAAGCTTGATGGGGGGAGGGGAGGGGTGGATGGGGAAAAGGGGCAGGAAGGAAGAGGGAGGGAACACGGAGTATGGAGGAGACCAGAAATGAAGCCCAGTGCCATCCCACGGCCACTTTCCACCAATTCCTGGATATAGCAGTTCAACCTGCTGTGAGAAAGTGGCGAAGCAAGCCCTTTTTAAGCGCTAAACAGCATAAATAAAACTGTGATCATAGGGGTATTGGGAATCCTATCCCCCACCAATTTAGAGTACAGTAGAAGAATTTTGTCCCAAAATGGGTTAATAAAGGGCATGTCCCACAGATATGAGCCATGGTGTCTGGGCCATTCCCACATCTCCAGGATACATTTGGTATGGGAGCATCAATGTTTTTTAAGACTGCAGGACATTGATACCACCTAGACAAGAGTTTATAGTTTTGTTCTTGTGCTTTAATAGATACGGAAGCTTTGAGTGTATAACAGTACCTTGTCCAAGTCGACATCCTCTTCAGTGAGGTTCAGTTCCTCTTGCCATGGGGGGGAAGAAATGCGGGTTTGATGGGTATAAGTCTTTAAAAAGAAGTTTATAGACTGTGTCAGTAGGGCCTCCCATGCTTGTACAAAATGGCCCCTTATTTAAAGTCCAGTAGATGTAAAGGTGATCAAATTTTTTACCACAATTTTTGGGAAAAGCGGAAACATTACTGGAATTTAGGTGCTTAAAGGTCATCCACTGAAGTCAGATATTCCTCCCTCCCTTAATCATTGGTGGTCAGTGGCATTTTAACACCCCCTTACACCCCATTATTGGTAAACAGTGGGATTTAACCCCCCCTTTCCTTTACACTACCTTGAATCACAAGCCGCCTTCTGGTGCTGCCTTTCTCCACCTATCCTGGCTTTTATCCTTCAATCAAGGATTAGAGGAAGGATAGGGCTGTCAAATGTACACAGACAAAGGACACGCAGGCTGTCTGTGTGTATTCAACAGCACTATTTATAAACAATGCTCTAGAACAGGGGTCTCCAAACTTTCTAAACAAAGGGCCAGTGTACTGCCCTTCAGACTTTAGGGGGCCGGACTGTGGCCAGTAGGAGTGGAAAATGCCCAAGTGTCAGTGGAAGTAAACAATGCCCATCATTGGTGTCAGTGGAAGGAATAGTGTCCTATGGTTGATATCAGTGGAAGGAATAGCACTTTATCCTTGGTGTCGGTAGGGGGAAATGGTGCCCCATGATTAGTGTCAGTTGTGGATGAAATAGTGCCCCAAGGACCAGATAGAGACAAACAGAGGGCCACAGTTTGGAGACCACAGCTCTAGAAAATTGGATCCACCTACCCTACCATCTCCTACGATATGGAAGGTGGTTGGGGTTTCTCTTTTATTAATAACCCTCCAAAAGAATTACAAAGTCTTTCTAGAGTGAGATCCTAGAATGTTTCCTTATAAAAAAAAAAAAGTCCCTTGGTTCTCAAGATTGCCTCATTACCACAGTGTGATTAATAATAAATGTGGCTTAAAATTCAGGGTAAATAGAGATTGAAGGGTGGAGCTGTAACTCAATCTAAGGTTAAATTGAAGTCTTAATGGCAACAGAACATGGAATGGGAGTTTTACTACCAGGGTATCTTACTTCTAGGACTGGAGAGGTGAACAAGAGTCAATTATCTGCTTCAGGAAACAAATTCTCACTCTAAAAACTGATTCTCAGTGTTGAGTTCTCAATCCTCACAAACCATACCATTTTCCTTAAATTTGATATATAGGATACATCTTTACTGTGATTGCTGTATGTGTTATCATACTAGATGTAATGATGAATAAATACAGGAAAATGTGCAATCATATAGTATGTATGAGACCCTGAGGAGACGAAAAGCCCTGTATAATACAGGAATATGTATAGTTATTTCATAGAAATTGTTCGCAGCAAATCTGGACTTTTTCTGTCAAGGGCAAATAATCGGGTTTGCTTTTATGAGCGTAAAATGTAATATTTGAAAAGTACGCCTATATGCGTGCAAGTACATGTCGGTGTGGGCGCTTACGCATTCTCAATGTTTTCTGTAAAACGTCCTGTGGGCTAAAATATACTGCAGCTGTGGCTCACACTCTTCACAAGAGACGTATTTTACCCTGTATGCCTACTGTGTATGCTTCACTTTATGGCCAACTGCAAGAGGCCTAAAAAGCACTCCTCAAAGTGACTGTAAAGGATTGAATCCTATTTTTTTAAATAAAAAATGTTTTATACCTACCTGCTCTGTGCAATGGTTTTGCACAGAGCAGCCCTGATCCTCCCCTTTTGTGATTCCCCGGCAGTGCACCAGGCTCCCCTCACCCTTCTCTGCCTCTCACCATATCAAGCTGCTTGCTTTGAGGGCACTCATATGGGCTTGTTTCCATAGACGCACAGAGCACAGCAGTCTCGGCCCCTCACTGGGGTGTGTTACGTGATTTCAAACTCACACCCCCCTGCTCCCTAGTCACTGGCTGCACAGCAGTCACTGGCTGCAGCAGGAGCCAATGGCCCCCACTGCTGTCTCTGAGCCAATGAGGGGGGAGAGAGCCTGTGCTTTTGTGCATAACGCTGGGTCGAGATGAGGCTCAGGTAAGTATAAAGAGGGGGGGGGGAGGCTGCATGCAGAAGGTTTTATACTTTAATGCATAGAATGCATTAAGGTAAAAAAACCTTCAGGCTTTACAAACATGTTAATATGCCCCTAAACTAATGAATTAAAAATAATATATGAATTCCAGTATTTTTTCCTATATATAAAGAGGAACTGCAGTCTGCTCACATAATTTGTGATAGAAACATCTTTGCTATTCTGAAGCTTTCCTCCAACCACTTTGCATATTATTTTATATATACTGTGATTCTGTACTTGCCAAATATGCTGCAAAAATCTCCCTCCACTGAGTCTGCCTACATCTATTTTAACTTTAGGCAGCTGAATCTGCTGCCTTTTCACTTCTTGGATTTACACAGACACACAGCGGCACACCTGCAGCCCTGTAGCTCTCATTGGCCCTCTTATGACTCATCCCCCCCTCACTCGTGAGCGTTTGCCAGGCTTAACTATTAGATAAGCACCTGAACGACCGCAACATACAGGGATGTACAATGTAATACTGACATATAATCACACACATAGGTTGGACTTGTGTCTTTTTTCAACCTCACCTACTATGTAACAATCTAACTATGTAACTATGAGAGAGAGCTGTGCATGATGTCATAAGCCTAGGCTAATAACCAGACAAGAAACCAGACAAGGAAGTGGGCTGTAAAAGGTAATTACTGGCAGAAAAAAAAGTTTTACTATCCAAAGTTAAAACAACAAGGAGAGAAGATTTAATAGTTGGAAAGTTGAAAAAAATTACTGAAGGTCCTCTTTAAAATGCGTACCACCTTTTGCTCTCAACCTCTTCCAAATCTGCAAATGTATTTTCTTTTATCAGCTGACTTTTTTTTAGAGAGTTTGGTTCATTATAATCATCTGGTGTACTCTTTGTGTTCTGATTATAAAAGCTGCTGGGTCAGCTTCCCCTTAGAAGTATTTTACCTTTTGGGGGTTATCTCACCAAAACTGAATTTCCTATTGCAGAGGGTGCAAAAAATTTTAATGCAGATTTCTGGGAAAATCAGTGAAGCAATCACAAGCAAGAAATGACATTTCTGGGGTTGTTCCATACACTACTGGTGTACAGTACACCTCTAGGTTGCTATGTATTGTATTGAATTTGAAAGAAAATTACAACGGCTGTAGCTTGAAAAGGAAAGGTAATTTTAATAAAAATTAAAGTGTTTCTAAAGCCATTTTTTTTTTTAAAATAACAAACGTGTGTAATCACCTGCCCTGTGCAACTGCATTGCACAGTGCACCCCCAAAACTCCTTTTCTGGGGTCCCCTGCAGGCGATCTTGGCTCCTCCTTTTGTGTCTGCCCCCCCCCCCAAATCACCTGCTATGGGGGCAGAGATGCCCCCTCTCTTGTCTCACATAATTTGACTGATAGCAGCAGGAGCCATTGGCTGCTGCCTGATCCTCCTGCGAGAAGTGAAAAGACGGGGGAGAAGAACTGCATCGAAGCACAGCGCTGGATTGATGCAAGTCTCGGCTAATGCCGCTTACACACGACCGTTTTTTACGTCGGAATAAACTCTGGCGGTTTTCCGACAGAGTTCTGACGGAGTTCCCGCTGAAACTGTCTTGCCTACACACAATCACACCAAAGTCCGACCGTCTAGAACGCGGTGACGTACAACGGGACTAGAAAAAGGAAGTTCAATAGCCAGTAGCCAATAGCTGCCGTCTCGTACTTGCTTCAGAGCATGCGTTGTTTTTTGGTCCGTCAGAACAGCATACAGACGAGATGTTTTCCCGATAGGAATTGATTCCGTCGGAAATATTTAAAACATGTTCTATTTCTAGGTCCGTCAGAATTTTCGAAAACAAAAGTCCGAGGAGGCCCACACACGATCGGAATATCCGCTGAAAAGATTCCGTCTGACTTTTTCTGCTGGAAAGTCCGACCGTGTGTACGCGGCATAAGTGTTTGCTATATTTGTTCTATAAAAGTAGAGCCCTTTATTGGTCAAATGCATGTGCACAGCTTATTCCATTTAGGCTGCATTCACACCTGAGCGTTTTCAGCTTGTAAAACGCCTGAAAAACGTCCAACAAGCAAAATCCCATTCATTTCAATGGCACCTGTTCACACCTGAGAGTTTTGTCACCTGAAGCAAAACACCTGAAAAACGATCTAAGCTCAAAAAAAGAAAATGACCTTCTTTGGGGAAGATTACAGGCTTTTTTCTGCCTTTTACATTGCTGACCTGAACAAAATCACAGGAAAACGTGGTAAATACGTGGCAAAATCGCTGTAAAAGTAGTGCACCTTTAAAAAACGCTCAGGTGTGAATACAGCCTTAATGTTCCTCATGTAAAATGTTTAATTATACTCTATTGTGGAAACACTGTTACCAAAGCCAATAAACAGAAATTTGCCTTGACTCTGCAGCTCTAATTGCCAAAAAATCCAATTTACCAACATAACATTTACATTGTTTTCAATTAAACACATTTTGCAAATGTTAAGTCATCCCCAGTCTCTTCAAATGTGAAGTAGTGTTAGAAAAATGAAGATGGATCTTTTGGCTTGAGCCAGCACTTTTGTTAATCAATGGTTGTTAACGCTGTACACGCATTGAAGGTGATGCTGCTAATTATAAGACACTTACAAAGTAAATAGGCGATTAGCATAATTACTGGTATGGAAAGGCCAATGCAGTAACCTTTGAATTTACAGTCTGGTGAGCATAACCACAGAAGAACAAGTTGGTCTTCTTTTTTTGCTGATTCCAAGGTTTGTTTTTCGTCTTTTGTTTGCTAGGACATGTTTGCAATGGTGCTGGATGCAGAAGGGTCAGTTCCTCTGCAAAACTGGCCATTTTTTTCGATCAGCAAGCTCACAAGCATGGTGGATGATGGAATGC
Organism: Lithobates sylvaticus; assembly: GCA_028564925.1. Taxonomy (NCBI): domain Eukaryota; kingdom Metazoa; phylum Chordata; class Amphibia; order Anura; family Ranidae; genus Lithobates; species Lithobates sylvaticus. The sequence goes on from CM053032.1 coordinate 60,448,796, forward strand.
TCCCCTCTGTGCTATTGTATTCTGACAGCAGGGACTCCTCTGCTGTCAGAATACACTGATCGGTGCTGCAGCTTATTGTCTGCAGCTGCTGATTGAATGAAAATTTTCCAAAATCCTGTCCAACAAAAGTCAATCATTAGATCAACTTTTGTAAAGTGGGAACCACCATTGATGAATTGAATTTTGTCCGGTCCTTGCTCAATGGCCTGAATTTTGATTAATCTATGGACATCGTAAGGCTTGGTTCACACTAGCCCATGCTTTGAAATGCAATCCATAGCAGGCACTGTCAGGCACTCAGGAGGTGATTCTGCCTCCCCCTGAATACCACAAACATGAGCGTTTAGCATCAGTTGCGGCTTGGCCCTATTAACTCAAATGGCCCAGTTCGACCAGTGGTGTTCCGCCTGTGGCATGTGAATAGCCTTCTGTGGCTGTATTTTAGACTTTAGGTGGGCAGTCGGGTCAGTAAGACTATGGCAAAGGTGCCTAGATATGGTTATAGCTATATCTTTTGCTGCATTAGGGTAAGTAAGTATACATATAGGAGTGAATAAGAGTGTAGAACACTTAGCATATGTGATTTTTTTTTTTTTTTTAACCACCCCCCTTTTTTTTTGTAATAATCATGTATTGAAACTTATGCTTTGTACACACGGTCGGACATTCCGACCACAAAATGGTCACTATAGAAATATAAACATAGCCTGCCTTATTTAGCTTCAGTGAAAATCTCAGCAATGCCAATTTTTTTTTTTTTTCATGACTGGGGAGTAATTGGTCACCCCCACAAAGCTGATGCGAAAGTTTATCATGAAAGCAGAACATCTGGTACTGCAGGCTGATTTCTTCAACTAGTTTTAGGCCGCAGTAGTAGGTAGGGCAATTTACAGGGGTCAGTAGTAGGTAGGGCAATGTACAGGGGTCAGTAATAGGTAGGGCAGTGTACAGGGGTCAGTAGTAGGTAGGGCAATGTACAGGGATCAGTAGTTTGTAGGGCAGTGTACAGGGGTCAGTAGTAGGTAGGGCAGTGTACAGGGGTTAATAAGATGTAGGGCAGTGTACAGGGGTCAGTAGTAGGTAGGGCAGTGTACAGGGGTCAGTAGTAGGTAGGGCAGTGTACAGGGGTCAGTAGTAGGTAAGGCAATGTACAGGTGTCAGTAGTAGGTAGGGCAGTGTGCAGAGGTCAGTAACAGGTAGCGCAGGTAGGCGAGTAGGTGCAGGGAGGTCAGAAGGGTACGGTGCAGGAAGGTCAGGAGGGTACAGTACTAAGGGGCCAGGAGGGTAAGGTGGAGGGAGGTCAGTAGGGTACAGTACTAAGGGGCTAGGTGGGTATGGTATGGGGGGGGGGGGGGGGAGTCAGGAGAATATGGTATATGGCAGAGTACAGGAGGTATGGCAGAGCACAGGAGGGTCAGGAGGACATGGTGCAGGCAGGTTAGGAGGGTATAAAATTGGGGGTCAGGAAAGCACAAAAGTTCTGCAGAGTGGCGCAGCTAAATGTCCTGATCCCCACCGGCCTACCTCTCGCATATTACCTTCAAGTTCCTTGGTTGGATCGGAGGTGGAGGGTCGGTGCAGAGGTGCGCACTGCAATAGCAGTAAGTATAAGACATTGGGCATGTTCGGTCACAAGGCCAAACCCTCCTCCTGAGCTATTTCCAAGGCTTTTCCCGCTCCACAGCTGCACGTAGGCAAGGGGCGGGGGCTCTGCAGGCTGGGATTAGTTGAGCGCGCTCAGAAGCTAAAGGGAAAGACTACGTCTGCAACGCGATCCACCGGTCACCTGCTCACGGTCCACCTGCAATCAACGGGTTGTCGATCCGGGTCATACTGTATATATATAATATATAAATACACCCAGAAGTGGGATCTATGTGTATTTTAACTAGGAGTCAGACCTGAATCTATATGAAAGGTGAAAGGGAGATCCAAATCTTTTATATTAAAGTACTACTAAAAGGCGAGACTTTTTTCATGGATATGATAATTTTAAATATAATGCACAATACTGGTAAAAGTTTACTTGAAATGTAATTGTACTGAAGGCCTCTTGAGCCTCTATAGGGAAAGAGCCTTGACTGATGAAGACAAGGTGGCTGAGTGGTCACCAAGGATTGGTTGAACTATGGGGGATGGGCTGGCTCTGAGCTCAGAAAAGTATTGCCCCAGGGAATTCTGGGTCTTTTGAGGAACGTGGCCGGAAGAACTGCCCACCGCCTCCCCCCTTTTTTTCTTATGGTATGTCGCAGCTTGCTGCGGTTTCTTGACCTTGCCAGCATAAAAGTTGCTGTAATGGGCTATGCCCTTGATGGAAAGTAGGCAGTCTGTCCAGCACTTATTGTAAGGACAGCCCCCCCCCCCCCCCCTTTGGAATTGAGTGCTCACAGTACAACTGTGACTGGCACCGGTTTAAAAGTGTTCACATGTCATGTGTTGGATTTTAAATAAAGCTGTGGCCTTGCTCTTTCCAACCTAATGGTTGTAGCATGTTTATTTAATGGGGTGAGGGTCTTTAAAGTGATGATTTTTTTTTTTTTTTAAAACAAAAAACATGTCATACTTACCTGCTCTGTGTAATGGTTTTGCACTGAGCAGCCCTGATTCTCCTCTTCTGGATCCCCCACTGACGCTTCTGGCTCCTCCTGCCTTCATAGTACCCCAATAGCAAGCTGTAAAGTATAGTATAGAGTACCCCTATAGCAAGGTAAAAAAAACTTCTGCCTTTATAACCACTCACTTCCTACCCAGGACTACATGTCCCATGAGGCATTGCTCCTCACACATTCACAAGTCCAGGCACTTTCTGACATGTATGGATGGTGTACTGAGCTGTATATGTTCTTCACTGTATTTCCTGATGTGTAAACAAATAATGCATTCTGTATGCAGGCCAAACAATCGGCTGACCAACTAATCGATTATAAAAATAGTTGACAACTATTTTCATAATCGATTAGTTGTTTCGGCCCTATAAAAAATGTATATATATATAGTTCAGACGTTTCTGTCAGCTTCCCATAAAAGCAATCATGTTCTCCTGCGTAAAAATATATATGAAACCAAAATGTCTTTTTGGGGTTTTAGAGTGAGGAAGTGTTCACATATCTGTCGGTTTTTTGCAGTCTATGGAGATTCACCATCTATTTGTTCTGGTGACAACTTTCTCAGATATAGAAAGTGATGGGAATTTTTAGAGTGGTCACAGAAACAGGAGGTGAGGGATAATCATCCAATGGGGACACCTGTTTCACTGACAATTGACCGAAAATAGATTTCCCCTCCCTTTGAAAAGATTTCCCGGTTACTTGCAGACAGTACATTTATTATATTTATTTTGTACAGGTACAGTATTTATATAGCACAATTTATGCAGCACTTTAAAAACTGTACATTAAAAAGGTAGTATACCGCAAAAAAAATAAAAATAAAATCTTCTCAAATGCAAGTTAAACTGATTGTAAAGTCTTGTTTAAAAAAAACAAACATGTTTTACTTACTGTACCTCCTCTTCTCCGGTCCTTTGCTTCTCCTGGCCCCTCCCTCCTGTCGAGTGACCCCACAGTCAGCAACTTCCAATGGGGGCACTGGAGCAGAGTCACAGCTCCGTGTGTCCATTCAGACACTGAGCCCCGACCCGGCCCTGCCGCCTCTCTCCTCTGATTGGCTGACTGCTGACAGCCGCCGGAGCTAATGGCGCTGCTGCTGTTTTTGCCAATCAGAAAGAGTGGCCCAGAGGGCTTAGACATTCGTGGACATCACTGGATAGAGATGGGGCTCAGGTAAGTAATTGGGGGGTGCTGGGGAGGCTGTTGCACACAAAAGGTTTTTTATCCTAATGCATTAAGATAAAAAAAAACCTTCTGCCTTTACAACTCTTTTAGGAGCATAATATGCTAGTATGTTTCGCATGCTAGCACATTATGAAAGACTTGCCTTAACCGATTGCCGACAGCTGCCGGCAGAATGGCTCCCTTGCGAGAATCGCTGTAGCTGTACGGTGCCCGCCATGGTACTGAGGAGCCGATGTGCATGCCCGGAGGCCGCAATGTCTGCTGGGCACACGCAATCACTCCTGACAGAACTAGAACGAGGATCTGTGTGTGTAAACATACAAATTCACGTTTTGGCAGGGGAGAGGAGACAGATCGTGTGTTCCTAGTATATAGGAACACTGATCGGTCACCTCCCCCAGGCAATCCTATCCCCTTCACAGTTAGAACACGCTGAGGGAACACATTTAACTCCTTGATCGCCCCCTAGTGTTAACCCCTTCCCTGCCAGTGACATTTATACAGTAATCAGTGGCTATTAATCGCTGATCGCTGTATAAATGTCAGTGGTCCCAAAAAAGTGTCCGCTCTGTCCACCGCAATGTCGCAGTCCCAACAAAAATCGCAGACAGCCGCCATTACTAGTAAAAAAAAAAAATATTAAAAATGCCCTAAATCTATCCCCTATTTTCTAGACGCTATAACTTTTGCGCAAACCAATCAAAATCTTTTTTTTTTTTTTAGATTTGAGAATATTTATTATAGCAAAAAGTAAAAAATATATATTTTTTTTTTTCAAAATTGATGCTCTTTTTTTTGTTTAAAGCGCAAAAAATAAAAACCGCAGAGGTGGTCAAATACCACCAAAAGAAAGCTATATTTGTGGGGAGAAAAAGGACGTCAATTTTGTTTGAGTACAGCGTGGCACGACCGCACAATTGTCAGTTGAAGCGACGCAGTGCCGTATCGCAAAAAATGACCGGTCAGGAAGTAGTTAAAACAAAGCCATTCAGTGGCGTGTTGACACTGCTGACAAGGCTTCCCCACCCCTCCACAGCTCAGCGCTCCAATGAGCGTAGAGGAGCAGAGCAAGAGAGATGCTGACTGACAGTCAGCATCACTCTTCTCGGGGAGGAGTGAGAACCGAGCTACCGGTGGTGTTCGTTGGCTCAGTTCTCAGTGCAGAGACGCCGGGGGACAGATGCAGCATCCTAGGTAAGTATGATTAGCAGAAAAGAAAAAAAAAAAACATACTTCTCTTTTTTTTTTGTTTAACCACTTGCTTACTGGGCACTTAAACACCCTTCCTGCCCAGACCAATTTTCAGCTTTCGGTGCTCTCACACTTTGAATGACAATTACTCAGTCATGCAACACTGTACCCAACTGAATTTTTTGTCCTTTTTTTCCCACAAATAGAGCTTTCTTTTGGTGGTATTTGATCACCTCTGGGTTTTTTATTTTTTGCGCTATAAATGAAAAAAGACGGAAAATTTTGAAAAAAAACGAATTTTTCTTAGTTTATGTGATAAAATTTAGCAAATTATTAATTTTTCTTCATAAATTTTGGCCACAATTTATACTGCCACATATCTTTGGTAAAAATAACCCAAATTAGTGGATATTATTTGGTCTTTGTGAAAGTTACAGACTCTACAAGCGGTGGTGCGAATCATAAAAAATTTAGCACACCTGATGTACTGGTGGCCTATCTCATTTCTTGCGACCCAAACAAGCCAGGAAAGTACAAATACCCCCCAAATTACCCCTTTTTTGAAAGTAGACATTCCAAGGTATTTAGTAAGAGGCATGGTGAGCTTTTTGATGTTGTAATTTTTTTCCCACAATGCTTTGCAAAATGAAGATTTTTCTTTCTTTTTTTTCACAAAATGTTCATTGTAAAAGGTAATTTCTCTCACATGGCATGTGTATACCACAAATGACACCCAAAATACATTCTGCTACTCCTCCTGAGTATTACGATACCACATGTGTGGGACTTTTACACAGTCTGGTCACTTACAGAGGCCCAATATTGAAATAGCACCATCAGGCGTTCTACAAGCATAAATGACACCTCTCATTTCTCAACCACCTATTACACTTTTGAAGGCCCTGGAGCACCAGGACAATGGAAACGCCCACAAAGTGACACCATTTTGGAAAGCTAACACCCCAACGTATAATCTATGAGGCATAATGAGTCTTTTGAACGGTTCATTTTTTTACAGAAGTTTTGGGAAAATGTGGAAAAAAAATGAAAACGCATTTTTTTTACGCTAAGTTGTTCATTTATAAGATATTTCCAACACATAGTATGTACATAGCAAAAATTACACCCCAAAATACATTCTGCTACTCCTCCTGAGTATGGCGATACCAAATGTGTGAGACTTTTACACAGCTTGGCCACATACAGAGGCCAAACATGCAAGGAACACCATCAGGTGTACCAGGGACACATAGCATGCACATACACCCCAAAATACATTCTGCTTAGCAAAGAGTAAACAAAAGCTTACCTGTGGTTTTAGTAGCGCAGTTGTCCACAGGAGGATAGCACTGGTCCAGGTAGCAGGCAGGAACTTGGTCAGCAAAAGTGAACACAATTTTCCAGGCAACAGGCAGGAATACTGTCCATAGTCAATACAGGCAGCAGGCAGGGATACTGTCCATATATATTCCAGGGTCAGTGCAGGCAGAGATTGTCAGCAGTGCCAAAATATTGGTCCTGGTAGTAGGCAGGAACATGGTCCATCCACGTGGTGTGGTCAGTTCATGCGACAAGCAGAGGCATGATGGCATAGGTCCTACAGGCAGCAGGCAGAAGTAGGGCCTCGTTCAGGACAGAATGGGGACAGGGGTAGAGGCTTCTCCCACCCAAATCTCTTTGAAGCCTCCGAGCCTCCAGACCCTAATCTAGGAATGAGAAAACAAATGAAAGTTTTCTTCATCCAGAAAAACATTTCTGGAGCCCCTCACATATGTGAGACCCCTGTGTTATGAACCCCACTAGTCCACTGGCAGGGTACAAGATCAGTCCAAGAGGCAGGCAAAAGGCATGGTCAAACAGTCCAGGGTCAGTTCCAGATCAGGCAGCGGTATGTACAGAATCGGTAGGCAGAAGCATGGTCGAATAACAGTCCAGGGTCAGTTCCAGATCAGGCAGAGGTATAAACAGAATCAGTAGGCAGAAGCATGGTCGAACAACAAGCCAGGGTCAGTTACAGAGCAAGCAGAGGCATAAGGGGTGTGATGGTAAATGGCAGGAAGTGAGGGTTATGTTTACCATACTTCACTAATAATTCAGTGACGTATGGTAACGGCGGAAACAGTTAACTACGCAGAGGCCTGGTTGGGAAGGACAATCTACACAATGATAAGTGGTGTCTCTTCTCAATCCTCGTTTGGAGCACACCCGGCATCTTTTCTGGCGTTTTTGGCCTGTTGGAGTGGGAGGGATTTTATCGGGAAAGTGGCGTTCAGAGAGTCTGCTTATGACATCGGATCGAATATTTTGTGGTGGGCCGTTCGGGAATATAAGGGCAGTGGTGATTATCTCCTGGTAGCCAAGGAAGGGTCTGGGTCTTTCAGTGGAGTTGCGGTAAATTATATAACTGTTGTATGTGGCCAAATTAAAGAAATAAATAGCAACTTTTTTATACCACTGGTATGTTCTCCTTGTGGCAAGATAAGGTTCGAGCATCTGGTCGTTGAAGTCGACACCTCCCATGAACTTGTTGTATTCATATATACACATTGGCTTTTGTACGACTGGGCCAGCCCTCCTGGTGATCTCAACAAATGTGTTGTTGTGGATCGACGAAAGCATATACACATCCCTTCTGTCCCTCCACTTCACAGCCAGAATTTCCTCATTTCGTAAGCTCGCCGTCTCCCCTCTTCTCAGCTTCTTGTTGACGAGGCTTTGAGGAAAGCCCTTCCGGTTCGTTCTTACGGTGCCGCATGCTGGCGTGTTCTTCCTGTGAAGGTTTCGGAACAGTGGCAAACTTGTATAAAAGTTATCCACATAGAGATGGTAACCTTTCTCCAGGAGTGGGTTTATGAGTTCCCAAACCACTTTCCCACTCGATCCGATATAGTCTGGGCAATTAGGGGGATGTAGCTGCGTGTCCTTCCCTTCGTACACCATGAAGGAATATGTATAACCTGTGGCTCGGTCGCACAACTTGTACATTTTCACCCCATAGCGGGCCCTTTTGGTGGGGATAAATTGTTTTAAGCCCAGCCTGCCAGAAAATTTGATCAGGGACTCATCCACACATATGTGCTGGTCTGGGGTAAACAACTGGGGGAAGATCTGAGAAAAATAATTTATTAGCGTCCGAATTTTATAGAGCTTATCAAAATTTGGGTCATTTCGGGGAGGGCACTGGGTATTATCATTAAAGTGTAGGAATCTCAAAATCATGAGATATCTGGCTCTGGGCATTACATAAGAAAAGATGGGCATGTGGTAGATGTGGAGGGTTGACCAATAAGCACGGATTTCGTTTTTGTTGTTTAGTCCCATACAGAACGTGAGGCCCAAAAAAATTCTAAACTCCTCCACTGTCAGGGGTCTCCACTCATAGGGACGGGCATAACAGGACGTGGGATTACTTGCAATAAATTGTTGTGCATATAGGTTGCACTGGGCCACGATCGATGCAAGCATGTCATTGGTAAAAATTAAATTGAAAAAATCCATCGGGGAAAAATTTTCTGTGGCCACCTGGACTCCTGGGTTGGCAGTGAAAGGGGGAACGTTAGCTTCTCCTGAATTAGGAGGAAGCCACAAGGGGTTTTGAAGGGCATAGGGAAGGCTTGCATGGGACCTAACCCTTTGGGGCCGAGATGACACCCCACTGGAACTTGGCCTTTGCCGAGGTACTGAAGTGCTGGTGGATGGCACTGCGGTGCTGGTGGATGGCACTGCGGTACTGGTGGATGGCACTGCCTCATCAGTACGCCTTCGTCTGGCGGGCGGACTCATCTTCCTCCTCTGAGGCTGTCATTGTCCCGCTACTTACGACAGGCTCGTAGTCGATGTCAGAATCGGAACCTGCATAGGAGGAGGAATCCGAAGCGGAGAGCTCCCCGTTGCTCTCGTCGGCCGCAAGAATGTCATAAGCCTCCTCGGCTGAAAATAACCTTTGTGACATGCTGGCACTGACGGGTGATACTGATGTGGCAGGTGACACTGATGGGTGACACTGATGTGGCAGGTGACACTGATGTGGCAGGTGACACTGATGTGGCAGGTGACACTGATGTGGTGGGTGACACTGATGTGGTGGGTGACACTGATGTGGTGGGTGACACTGATGTGGCGGGTGGCACTGATGTGGCGGGTGGCACTGACGGATTGGGCTGGCAGATGGCACTGTATATGTACTGATTGAACTGGAAATGTGTTTTACACTCACTTTCTTTTTGGTGACACAGATCGCTCTCTCTCTCCTCACACGCTGTCTCTGTGTGAGGAGAGAGAAAGCCGGCAATGAGAGATGATCTCATATGTTTACATTTGAGATCATCTCTCATTGGCTGCTGAGATCGCGCTGTAAACGGCCGCTGTGATTGGCCGTTTACAGTGATCTGTGATTGGCCGTGTCCGACGGACACGGCCAGCACAGATTTTCCCCGCTGCGCGCCCTCGAGGGCGCGCGGGGAAGATGTAAACAGGAGGACGTACAGGGACGTCCTCCCTGCAGGGAGCTTCCGCGCTGCAGCCGTCTTTCGGCTATAGCGCGGGCGCGAACTGGTTAATACATTTTTATTGAAAGAAAATGTATACAATGTGTGTTACATCATATATCAGACAGTATTCATTACAGAGTAAGTCCAAACAGATAAAACATATAGACTCGTAATAATAGGGCATTCCATCGAATCCCATTACCTGTTCACTATAACATTTATCCAGGTTCAGGGTGCACCACTTGTATCGAATTAACAAAAATAACCATATGCCTGTTTCTTCAAAGGTGCAAACATCAGCATCTTCTCTGTAAATTACCTTTATTGAGGTATACATCTTTGAGCGATAGAATGTAAATAAAAGGAAGCGAAAGAGCAAAGAAATGGGAGGAAAGTGGGGATAAAAATGGGGAGTCTGAGGGGGAAGGGGGGTGGATATGTATCTGCCTTGGTCCAAGCTCATCTATGCAATATTCTTAGTTATCAACTTATTACGTAGATTGGGACATAATTTCCATGTATGTGGTAGTGTATTTAAAGGCAAACCAGCAGGACCATATCTTCTTTGCTAGGCTAGACTTGTTTCTAAGGGAGAGAGTCATGTCTTCCATGTAATAAATATTGTCTACTTTCATTAGCCATTGACGTAAAGTTGGTATGGTCGTTTTTTTCCAATGTTGAGGGATGAGTGCCTTAGCCTTTGCAGCATTAAGAAGGGGTTGTTTTATAGATTTTTTATAAGCTCCCACTGGTTTGCCTGTACAGTTAAATAAAACAAACCATGGTTCGTTGGGAATCTCCCAACCCTGGATTTCCCTAATCCAATGTAGAATAGTAAGCCAGAACGGGCGTATCAGTGGACAGAACCACCAAATATGAGCATGTGTTGCTCTCTCGATGCAACCCCTCCAGCATAATGGTGATGTTTGTGGAAAAGTTTTGTGTAACACCACGGGGTGTAGTGCCACCTTTTCAGCAGTTTGTAGTTTACTTCCGCCATTCTAGAGACTCCCAGATGAGGTATGAGCTAATATGAGAATGTTGGACCTTTGAGCTGTTGCAGATCTTCTTCCCAGTTGCGGATAAAAGTGGGGACTCTTGCAGATGCCAGCATTAGAAATGAGAGATAGGTTTCTCTCCTGGTTGATCCTCGGAGAATGCAGCTTCCAGGGGGGTCAGGTCGGAAAAGGTTCTTAAGGGTTTTGAGTTCACAAAATCCGCTAGTTGTCGGTGTCTCCACTGATCCATGATAGAAATGGTGGAGCTGTGTATTAGTGTGGACAGAGGTACTATACCTGTTGAGGTAGTAACTTGATGTAGCAGTAGTTTAGTCCCAAGATTCCAAGCATGGATCCCAGGATCTATGTTCCCCCTGGAGGGAAATAGTTATGACCAGTCAGTGGTAAGAAAGGGGAATTATAAGGCCATTTGTGTGTTTTACACAATGAGTCCCAGATCTTGAGAGAAGAATGTGTTAAGGGTGATGTGTCAGGGGACAAATTTCTGTATTTCTTTGGTATCCATATTTGTGTGAAAATATCTGTACCACTAAGCTCCATTTCCAGGGTTACCCATAGCTTGGAATCTCCATGATACTTCCAGTCGGAGATTCTATTTAACACAGTTGACATGAAATATTTCTTAAAGTCTGGTAGGGCTAAGCCTCCTTCCCTTTTTGGTCTAATGAGAAGTGACCTAGGGGGCCTGGGTCTTCTCCTATTCCAAACATATTTACCAATGAGAGAGCCTAATATTGTGAAGAAGCTTACTGGTATTCCGTACGGTATCATTTGGAACAAAAACAACAATCTGGGCAGTATATTCAGTATATTCATCTTTACGACTCCGATTCTCCCTAACCAGGAATGAGCAAGTTGGGACCATTTCTGTAGGTCAGACCTAATTGTTTAGAAGGGGTATAAAATTTGTGCGGAATAAGGCGGTCGAGTTTGGTGTAAGAGAAATACCTAGATGTTTCATCTTTCTCGCCTGCCAACTAAAAGGAAATGCTTGCTTTAAATGTGTCACAGTTGAAGTGGGAACAGATATATTCAAGATTTCTGACTTTTGTCATGTTAATTTTGAAAAATTAGAGATGGCAAAACCATACTTCTCTTTTAAGCAAGATCTTCCCATTGGCATACCTCCCAACTTTTTGAGATGGGAATGAGGGACACCTATCAGCAAAAGTATGCAGGCATAGGACACACCCCTTGCCACGCCCCCTTAAAGGAGAATTTTCACAAAAAACAAGATTGGTTAAACCCACAAGTGCTTTTTTTTACCACTATTATTCCTTTATTTTTGCTTTTTTACAAATTTACAAATACAGCAACTTAAAAATCAGATGAAAGGTTTAGCGCTGGAAAACACTTTTTGAAAGATAAAAAGTGCATTTTATATACATCAGAGCAAAATGAGGGACAAATGAGGGGGAAAGAAGGACAGAAGGACATTGCTCCAAATCAGGGACAGTTGGGATCTATGCATTTAAGACACAGGACAGCAAAAGAAAAAATCTGACAGGGGTCTTAACCATTATTATTTTATAAGAACTAAAAAAAAATGCTTTGCATACATTTTTAAGTGGTATTTGAGCCAAAGAATTTTAATTTTGTATATGTAGCTCATGCCCCATAAAGTATTCACTCATATCTGTGAGGAGATTTCCCATATCCCTGGCTCTGCAATGACAGCTAAAGTTGCGCAAAGAGGTGTATTTCCTTGTTCCTCTTTCCAGCACTCATGATTGTGCTATTGGAACCAGGCATATATATTTTCGCCTTACCTGGTCCTGGTCACTAATTCCTTTAGGGCCTTTTTTTCACATTTTTCAGCATCCGTTGTATTATATTCGTGTGTAATCAGACCATTTCAGTTTAATATTGACCTAAGGCCAGAGATGGTTCATCCAAAAGGCAACCCAGACAGAAGCCTAGGGCCCAGTGTATATTAAGGGGGCCAAACTACAACGTTTGTGCTCCTCCGAAAAAATGGGAGATAATGTAGTTGGTCAAAGCTGTACTTGCACTTGCAAGTAGTTGGTGTTTAAAGGAGCGGGCCATGCAAGTACAGACAATGCAAATGGGGTGGCAAAGCTGCTACCTTGCTCAGGACAACCCTGAGATAGATGAAAATTTAAAGAAGTCATTCAGATGGTTATGAAAACGCATACCTATATTTTCACATACTGCTCATCTCAAGTGCCATTTACAGTATTTACCATGCATCGGAATATTCACCAGGCTAAAAGAGCAGAGGGCTGAGTGCTGTAGCAGAGTGCAAGCATTCTGCCATATTCTTTTACTAATCTTGCTATAGTGTACAGATATCCAAATGGTCTGCTGTTGGCTTTTGTACTTTGAACATCATCTTTGCTTTTCACCAGATAGGTCTGTGTCTGTGGTTTTCACTTGTAGAAAAGTGTGAGATCCTTTTATCTTAGCTTCTTCAGTCGAGGTTCCTCTTTAAAATAGTTGACTAAAAAGCAAACTACTTTAAGTTTTCTTCCCCATTTTCTTTAGCTTCAATAAATGAATACTTACTCAATATCTTACACTTCAGATAGTTAAAGCGCTAAATACGCAGTTAGGATGGATGCATGTGAATTCTTTTATCTGCCAAAATATTTGCAATTCTGTTCAGTTGCTCTTACATTTCATTAAACAGATGAAATCTCTCATCACTCTTCAGATCCCATAACTGTGAATCTTGCAATTATTTAAATTGCTACAGTCTGCTTATGGCACTGTGAATGAGGTGCGATACAGTAATAAGGTATTTTCTTTAAAGCCCAACTCCAGGCTAATTTTTCTTTAAAGGTCCTTCAGCAGGGGGGGTTTAAAGCAATACATCTTCTATACTCAATTGCTCTCCAGTGCTGTCCCCTGTAGTAATTCCTTTCCACCAATAGATGTCCTCAGTTCTTTGGGTTGCATGATGCCCAGCAGGACGTCTTATGAGTGCAGGGTGGTATGGACCCGTCCACCTGACCTGCATTTTTAATGCTTCAGAGAGCAGTGCTGACTTCTCCACCGCACTCTACATCAGTGGTTCTCAACCTCAGTCCTCAAGTACCCCCAACAGGCCATGTTTTTGGAATGTCTCTTAGATAAAATAGCTGTCCAAAATACCAAACCATTGACTCTGATTTAAAGCACCTGTGCAAGATAAATGGAAATCTGCAAACATGGCCTGTTGGAGGTACTTGAGGACTGAGGTTGAGAACCACTGCTCTAAATCATTGAACAGTTGTGGAAACGAGGCGAAATGTCCCCCCCGAACATCATGTGATTAGGCTGAAGACATCTTAAAAAAGGGGATGGATGGCAAACAAGTAGATTTATTTTAATTGGTAAGATTCAGCCTTCCGTACTGATGACTTTTGTCCCCAAGAAAGTGTGGGGAAATCCAAAATGTTATAGTTGCCACCAGAACAAAAGGTTGGGTAAATTCCAATAGGGACAATTCTGGGGACAACGGTCTAAAAGGATAATTCTCCTAATTTTGGGAGATGTCCTCTAACTTTCTGTGCGTCTCTAGGACAGAAAGTAAAAGGATACACTTCACATGACCCTATGATTGAATCAATAAGAAACATGTTATGGCAGTTTTAAAGGCAATTTTTTTAAATTAAAATAATAAAATATTTTATATTCCCTGCTCTGTAAAATGGTATTGCACAAAGGAGCCCGAACCTCCTCTTTTGGGGCCTATCCATGGGCAATCTTGGTTCCTTCTCTTCTGTGTCTGCCCCATACCAAGTTGCTATGGGGGTAGAGGTGTGGGCTTGATCCCGAGAGCTGTGTGCATCTATTAACCCAGACAGCACGCCTCGGCCCTGCCCCTGCTTTTTGCTCACAGGATTTGTTTGGCAGTAGCAGGAGCTTTTGTCTTCTGCTGCTGGGAGAGAAGACCATCAGATGGGCACAGCGCTGGATCGATGCAGGGTAAGTATTTGGGGGGGGGGGGGGCACAGCAAAACGTTTTACCTTTAGAACCACTTATTTCTAATGGGGGATGCACGTAGGAGTATTTTTCCAGTAGCATTCTTAATATTATCAGTGAATTGAACCATATAAAGAAGGTACAGGCAAGGAAATTAGTCCCTTTTTCATGTGAAAAATGAATTCTTGGATATCGGCATGAAGCCAACATCAACATGTTCCAAAGATGTGTTAATTATTCCAGTAGATGTTTTCTGCAAAATGTGAAAATTGTTCAAGCTGGTACAGACTTCTCAATGCAATTTCTACCCACTTGTTTTGCAGTGCACAGAAGCCCAGAAGCTGTTTAATATTGCAAATGAGCTGCTCCACACTGAAGAAGCCTATGTGAAAAGGCTACATCTCCTTGATCAGGTACAATACTGTTTTTTTGGGATCCAAACAAATGCTGATGCTGTTGGTGCAGTACATCTGACCACTTGAGTAATACTACATACTGTTACAGGCTATTGAAAAACGGTAAAGGGCCTTTTCTAAGGATATTGTTTTTTTGATTTCTCATTTTCTCATCGGTGTCTTCTAAATATGGGTGCCACTTGTCAATCGCAATGGTTATTTCCTGCCAGTCCAGTCACTGACAAAGCTATACTATACATAGCTATTTGGTTAGTTACACCGTAAGGAGGATGTAAGAGGGACAGTGGTGGCAGTCTGTTGCTGACAAGTGAGTGACCGAGAAGTCAACCAATTGTGTGTGAGGAGCATCTCACTGCTTAGTCCTTTACTCTTCAATCAATATGAATTTGCACCTTGTACGTGCAGATTTGTTCAATACTGAATGAGAAAGTAGGCAGAATAGTTACAGCTATTAGATATACATTTTTTTTTTTTTTACTTAAAGAGTTTTTAACTTTTACAAAACACGTACAAAAAAGCACAAGATATGAATATTCAGTTACTTCCCTGTATAGTGTCAACCGTCTAAACCAAATCATGATTGTGATAAAAAAGCACTGGGCATCTCCAAAGGAAAAGAAACACAGCGCTTCTTAAGTATTGGTAAACCATTTAATGATAAGTCAAAAGTGAAACTACTCACAAAGGGAGCATAAACACAAGCATGATAGTAATCCTGAAGCAAAATCCGGGGGTGGTTTTCTCTTAAACGTCCGTGTCTCTGAAGTGCTGCTGACAGGTCGTACAGGTGGATTCCAGCATTCGCAGCCTGTCTGCCTATCTCCCACTCTATTAGCTTTTAGGCGATCCCTGAAAACCCTTTTCTTCAGAGAAGCCTACCCTACCCACACCTAACAACTGTATTTAAATTTTCTCCATCAGCTCACCCCCCACAGTTATCACCTATTGTTTCACTTGACCCTCCCTTCTAGATTGTAAGCTCTAACTAGCAGGGCCCTCTGATACCTCCTGTGTTGATTTGTATTGTAAGCGTATTGTCTGCCCTCATGTTGGTGCTATATAAATCCTGTATAATGATAATAATGGTCATGGCCTGAGGAAGGAGCAAGCATGCTCCGAACGCAAAGCCACCTCCCCTCACCCTGCACCCGAAAGTGACATCTCCGATCGCCCCTGTGTTCCCTGCTGGTCTCATAGGCTGCCAATGCTGGAATCCACCAGCACGAGCTGTCAGCTGCAAAGTAAAAAAATTGTTTAAATCAGAACTATAAGCAAAACATTTTTTTTTTAGATTTTAGAGTGAAGGAGGGTTATAACCCCCATCATCCATGTCCCATTGGAGAGATTTCCCCTCACTTCCTATCCTATAGCCAAAACAGAAATTTTAAGCAAATCCCTCCAAAGTGAGAGAATCCCTGGTTGTCGGCAGGGTCTTCAGAACTAGTGCCCCCATTGGAAAATGCCCCCTCTATCCCTGTCCTGGTGACAACCCAAACATTGGGATCTGGGAAACACTCTTGGTGATAATGGTAAACAGGACAAATAGAGAGGGCGAATCTCCCTAACACGGGCACAGACAGCAATAAAAACCTGGCAGATGCTCTATCTCTCTTCACTCTGTCCAAAACTAAAAAAAAAAGTTGCCTTTAGTTATACTTTGTCTCTATTCTGTCATTTAGTACTGCAGATCATTTTTTATTGATCATTATCCAGGAAAGTTAAATTTCTAACAAATCTAATGGGATAGATGGTGTATCTGGCTGTGGAAACTCTGCCATTAAAAATGAAGGATATCGGCCTCCTGGATCATCCAGGAATCACCCCACTATATCTGTTTAGCAGTGCTTTGAATGGAGACTTACTAAGATTTATTTGGGTGAATGATTATAATTAATAATATGGTTTAGTTGAGAATTTCCTGACTTTTGGCCAAGACCTCCATATATGCTGTGCCAGGCCTTCCTGTCCGCATCCTCTGTAGCAACTGGGTGAAGTATCAGGTACAAGTAAGGCTAATCGGGATGGAATCATAAACCATCTTAGCAACACTTTATTTGCTTCAATAATTGAGGTACAGTAGTTTATAAATGTCTTAGATGCCCTAGCTGCTATTTTATGGCATTGCGCCGATTCTTTCTCCCCCCCCCCCCCCAAGTCTGGTCCCATGTTTTTCTATTCTAATAGACTATTGACTGCTTGCACTGTATTACCAATTTGTGTGTAGTTTCTGTTTCTTTGACCTCTATAAAATGCCCATATTCTGTAAGTATTTGTGAACTTTTTCTAAATTAAACTATTTCAGGTATTCTGCACAAAATTAGCTGCAGCGGGAATTCCGCCTGAGGTGACGACGGGTATATTTTCTAATATTTCATCCATCTACTGCTTTCATGGCCAGTTCCTGTTGCCTGAACTAAAGACGCGGATTACCCAGGAGTGGTGCGTTCCTTAACTCTTTTCCCATCTGCTAAATAAACATTATAGTACGCTAGTAGTGGCAAGCGGTTAAAAATCGCCATACCTAAACTTCAGCTTTCATAAAATATGCTGCTTGAACAGCCAAAGTTGTGATGTTCCTGTAGGTTTGGAAGCTTTTGGTCATATTAGTGTCCATTATTTAAAAAAATTGTATATTTGGGTTTATAGTTTGCCTGTGGTTTTGGTTTTAAGTGCGCCATTACTAGTCCTAAAAAAAAAAAAAATATATTAAAATCCAGGAGCTACAATTACTGCAGCTGCTGACTTTTAATAAATGGACACTTAGTTGTCCCAGGGTCCAGCGATGTCGGCAGCCGAAGGCGATCAATCGCTTGGCTCTCGGCAGCTGCCGCCGCCATCCTTGTCCGGGAAGTGGGTGCAAATACCTGTATTATGACACCGGGGGGAAGGATGGCTCCGAAAAACTACATTTTTGTGTGAACCTCCTCTTTAAGTAAGTTAAAGTGGTTGTAAACCCTCTCATATACCCAGTGAAGTGAATAGCTTCAGGTGATGCACAGAGATGAAACAAATCCTCCTACATAATTTTTACTTGTTTATCTGCAGTCTTCTCTTCCCTACACCCCTTCAAAAGGGCAAAATCGTGTTAAAATCCTTCTCCATCTGTTAGTATCACAGAGGAGGGGGTAGAGAGCTGCAGTTAGTGTGTGAGAGCTGATTGGAGAAAAGAGACACACTCCCCTCCACACACAGCACAGGAACGAAGGAAGGATACAGAGCTGTGTTCTGAATAGACAAGCCATGTGCTGAGCTCACTCCCCGTCACAAATTTATCACATGTGTCGGAAAAACTCCTTAGGATCGATTCATGCTGATGACACAAGAACGAAGCATCAAAGAGAAAGGACGCTTAGGCCTGGTTCACACCTTTGCATTTTTTGTGTGTTTTCAGTTTTACAGAAACACACTACAGTCCATTTAACATGGTTTCCTATGGGTCAAGTTCACATTTGTGCATTTTATGCAAAGGGCCAGGGACTTTTGTTCTGGTTTTTAGTTCCATAGACTTCAATGGATCAAAAACGTGTATTAAAAAACACAAAATGCACCTGCACTATGCAACCTGCATAGGTGTGGACCAGGCCTTAGAGCTTTGGAGAGAGATAACTAAACACTACAGATATGTGCTTTGTTCAGTTTTCATGACTGAGGTTTACAACCACTTTAAATCTGAATATCACAGCTTCTACATAATTAAACGTGACCTATGAATGGAGAGAGCAGACCTTTCAATCATCTGTCCGTTCTCCATGTATAGATTCTGTTTCATTGACCAATGAATGGAGAGAGCAGACCTTTCAATCATCTGTCCGTTCTCCATTTATAGATTCTGTTTCATTTATTGCAGCTGTAGTAATGGCTTCTATGAATGGAGGACCTGGGTGGAAAGGGTGGGCTTAGATGAGTACTCTTGATGGGAGACTCTGACAGCTTCTCAGTTATATCAACCTCCGCCGCACCAGAAGACTACAGTGGCAAGGATGAGGGGTGGAGGTCAATGGAGTATGGGAAATTTCCACTGAACTATAGAAGACCATAGCACAAGGTACACTTAATGCAAGTAATGTCCTTTGTGCTATATTTTCTTTTTTGTAGATAGACTTTGGCTTTAAATAGATCCTTTTTACAGACGATTTATTTAACCAACAGTCTTTCCATATGATTATATGGATGCAACCAGATTGGATGTGATGTAGGTAGATGTATGTAGATGTCATACTCTTAATACACTATAGAATTCCTCCTTCCTATCCTGTTAGCTACATAAAAGGTTATGTAAGAAAGTTAAGGGAGGAAAAGAAGAGCTGGGCCAGCACAGAGAACAAATAGACACTCTCAGAAGAGGAGAGGAGAGGGCTGTGCTAGAGAATTGGCTCTTCTTGGAGTAGTCAGTTTTTCTAGGAAGACAAAAGGCACATTGCAAGTAAGCAAAATATAATATGTAGAAAGGAAACACTGCAAGTAAGCATTTCAAATACTTGACTTGTCTGTGCTATTGTGTGCAATTTTAATATTGGTGACAGGCTTTCTTTATAACAACTTTCTAGGAGTACAAACCCACGGATTGGAGATATCCTACAAAAGCTGGCGCCATTCCTTAAGATGTACGGAGAATATGTAAAGAACTTTGATAAGGCTATGGATATGGTAAATACCTGGACTCAGAGGTCTCCTATCTTCAAAGAGGTTATCCACTCTATTCAGGTATCGTGACTCACTGAATCTATTGCCATAATTGTTATCTTTAATGTCTTAAATATAGTGCTGCGCTCACTTTGTTCCACAGCTTATGGTTTCAAACAACCTCGTCTGCTTGTAGCACAAGTGTTCTGTTTGATGCCGACAACAGTTCATTGTCTGTGATCTCTTGCTTTCAAAGTCCAGGAAACAGGAGAGGTTTAGGTCCTGTACTTGTGGCTTTTCTCTAACACTGGGGCCACCTGAGTGTCAGTGAGTTCAGCATTCTTGGTTGCAAAGGAAAATAAATCTGTTCTCCAGAGGCAAAATAAATTTACTTGACACAAGAAGTTCAGAGGGTGTTGGGTACGTGGTAACTGTGGCAGCCTGAGGCTCTGTAAGGGAGACCCATGGGCAGCGCTGTATCTTGGCCAAGGCCAACAAGGCCCAGGCCTAGAGCAGCACTTTCCAGGGGAGGCAGCAAAAAAGCTGCTCACTCCTCCCAACCCGCACAAAAAAAAGCCCCTTCTACCGGCTCCCGCAGAAAAACATACAGCTCATCCCATACAAACCGGTGACAGGCTGGCAGCAGTTGTCCACTGGTATTCCAATGTAATCTCACATGGAGCAATTACCTGGGGTTCCCGACAGATGATCACTCCAGGACACAAACAGCTGTGTCCAAGGACAGTCATCAGTCCCTCACCATAGATAATCATTCCATGAAGTGATTACATGTAAACATCGAGGATGGTTGCGGCTGCTGTCAGCCTTTCATTGCTTTGAACAGCCTGGGCAGCTTCAACTGTCTTCAAGCACCTGAAAATCCAAATGCAGGAGTCCACTGCAGTTGAGGTGGAGCTCTAAGAGCAATAGGTGGAGCATCAAGAGGAAGGGTGTGGTTTACAGATGACAGGGTGGGTATTAAACAGGAAGGGATGTGGCCTTGACAGGAAGGGGTGGGTCATATTTAAATTAGGGGATGCACAAGTTTAGTCAGTCTTATGCCGCGTACACACGTGCAGACTTTTGCCGGCGGACTTAGTCCAGCGGACAATCCCGCCGGACTTTCCAGCTGGGTCCGCTGGACTTTCCGAGCGTGTGGACTTGCCCACACACGCACGGACTTCTCCGGCGGATAATCCGCCGGCCAAAAGTCCGCGGGACTTTTGAAAATGAACGGACTTGCCCACACACGGAGCAGTCCGTTCATTTCGAACGTAACTTCAGGTACGTAGCTAGCGTAGGCAGTAAATGCCGCCGCGCTAGCTCCGTAACCTGGCATGGATTTAAAGGGACTCCCCACGCCGAAAAAAAACGGCGTGGGGGTTCCCCCCAAATCCATGTCAGACCCTCATCCGAGCACGCAGCCTGGCAGGCCAGGAAAGGGGTGGGGACGAACGAGCGCCCCCCCCTCCTGAGCCGTACCAGGCCGCGTGCCCTCAACATGGGGGGTGCCCTGGGGAAAGGGGGGCCGTGCGGCCCCCCCACCCCAAAGCACCTTGTCCCCATGTTGATGAGGACAAGGGCCTCTTCCCGACAACCCTGGCCGTTGGTTGTCGGGGTCTGCGGGCGGGGGCTTATCGGAATCTGAGAGCCCCCTTTTATAAGGGGGCCCTCAGATCCCGGCCCCCCACCCTATGTGAATGAGTATGGGGTACAATGTACCCCTACCCATTCACCTAAGGTGTAATATGTAAAGTAAAAAAAAACACCCACACATTTGAAAAAATAGTTTATTGCACTGCTCCGGGGGTCTTCTTCCGTCTTGGGGGTCTTCTCGCCGGACTCCCCCGCCATTTACCAAGCTCTTTTACCGAGCGGGGGAAGTCCGGCTACCTTCTTCGTCGTCGCCGCCGTCGTCTGGGGGTCTCGATCCGCCTTCGGGGGTCTTCCGGGGGTCTCTTCTGTTCTTGCGGCGGCCGTCGTCTTCCGCGCCGCTGGCGCCGCCTTCTTCTTCTTGTCCTTCTTCTTGTTCTTGTTCTTCTTCTTCTTCCGATGTTGACCCGATGCTCTCTCTGCCCGGAATGCCTGTGCCGCGCTGCGCTGGGACTTATATAGGGGCATGGGGACAGGGTCACATGTTCATGTCACATGGTGACCCCGCCCCCTTGCGATGTCACAGTCCCAGCATCCTCCGGGACTGTGACAACACAAGGGGGCGGGGTCACCATGTGACATGAGCATGGGACCCTGTCCCATGTCCCTATATAAGTCCCAGCGCAGCGCGGCTCTGCCATTCCGGGCAGAGAGAGCATCGGGTCAACATCGGAAGAAGAAGAAGAACAAGAAGAAGGACAAGAAGAAGAAGAAGGCGCCGGCGCCGGCGGCGCGGAAGACGACGACCGCCGCAAGAACAGAAGAGACCCCCGGAAGACCCCCGAAGGTGGATCGAGACCCCCAGACGACGACGGCGGCGACGACGAAGAAGGTAGCCGGACTCCTCCGCTCGTGAAAGAGCTAGGTAAAAGAGCAGAAGAGAGCGGAGGAGTCCGGCGAGAAGACCCCCAAGACGGAAGAAGACCCCCGGAGCAGTGCAATAAAATATTTTTTCAAAAGTGTGTGTGTTTTTGTACTTTACATATTACACCTTAGGTGAATGGGTAGGGGTACATCGTACCCCATACTCATTCACATAGGGTGGGGGGCCGGGATCTGGGGGCCCCCTTATAAAAGGGGGCTCCCAGATTCCGATAAGCCCCCCGCCCGCAGACCCCGACAACCAATGGCCAGGGTTGTCGGGAAGAGGCCCTTGTCCTCATCAACATGGGGACAAGGTGCTTTGGGGTGGGGGGGCCGCACGGCCCCCCTTTCCCCAGGGCACCCCCCATGTTGAGGGCACGCGGCCTGGTACGGCTCAGGAGGGGGGGGGCGCTCGTTCGTCCCCACCCCTTTCCTGGCCTGCCAGGCTGCGTGCTCGGATGAGGGTCTGACATGGATTTGGGGGGAACCCCCACGCCGTTTTTTCGGCGTGGGGAGTCCCTTTAAATCCATGCCAGGTCACGGAGCTAGCGCGGCGGCATGTACTGCCTACGCTAGCTACGTAACCTGGAGTCACGTGCTAAATGAACGGACTTGCCGATGAGCGGCAAGTCCGTTCATTTCAAAAGTCCCGCGGACTTGCCTACTAACGGCGGGATTGTCCGCCGGACTGCCAAGTCCAGCGGATAATTTTAAAACCAAACTTAAAACTTTGGCGCCAAAAAGTCCGCCGGACTTTGGCGCCAAAAAGTCCGCCGGCGCCCACACACGAGGGGATTATCCGCTGGACTTCGGTCCAGCGGATAATCCCGCGGGATAGTCCCTTCGTGTGTACGCGGCATTAGGGCAGCACAAAACCTAAATACACCACTGCCCATGGGTGCAGACCTTTGCAGTTGGGACAATGAGCGCTAATAGCCCTCTGTACCAGTTTACCAGGCCCATCAAAGACATGCAGACTTCAGTATAAAATGGAAAGCACTGTATATTTCCATGGCCAACAAAGTAGTTCAAAATCCTCTATCACTATCAAATGATTTATATTCCTTAAATGGAAATATGGACAAAATGAAAAATTAAATGTATGGTGTAGTCTGTCACTATTATTAACACGGCCATTTTTATTTTTTCATAACATCATTTTATTACCTGTTAACCCTGCTCTATCTGTGAACCACCTGCTATTTGGTCTCAAATAAAGAGGAATTTTTGGAAGTGTTGCCATCCGAAATCTTTTTATCTCATAATCCTGCCAGTAGTTCTGTTATTTTTCTATTTTATTAAAAAGAATGACAGTGCTGCTCCTTCTGCAGTAAAATCACTACAGTATTGTTACCCTGTGAGCAGTGCAGTCTTAGCTAGGCATGTAGTTTTAGACGGTATTAAGTAAATGACAAACACTGGCAATGCTACACAGTTTGTTCCAACTTGCTGTACTTTTGCTAGAATGCTTGATCTATATGTAAGTGTAGGCTTATAAATAAAGGTAAAGACCTGCAAAAAAAAAAAAAAAAGTAATTCATATACTAAATATATCATTACAATTATTAAAGCAGTAATTAAGGCAATTGTTTTGATTAAAATAACAAACATGTTATACTCATCTGCTCTGTGCATATTGCACAGAGCGTCCCTAAACCTCCTCTTCTGGGGTCTGCCATCTGTGCTGTGGACTTTTCTTCTTCTGTGTCTGCCCCCATAGCAAGCACCTGCTATGGGGGCAAACATGCGGGTTCGCTTCCAAGCCATGCTTTCTGTGTCCATAGACACGCACACACACAGCACCACTCAGCCCCGTCACCCACTCCCTCCTCACAGGATTTAATTGATGGCACATTTATGGACCTTGCTTTGTGCACTGGTCCAAATCATTTGGTGGAGGGGGATTTATGGTATGGGGTTGTTTTTCAGGGGTTGGGCTTGGCCCCTTAGTTTCAGTGAAAGGAACTCCTAGGGCGACATTTTTGGCAAATTCATGCTCCCAACACGTGGGAACAGTTTGGGGATGGCCCCTTCCTGTTCCAACATGACTGCACACCAGTCGACAAACAAGGTCCATAAAGACCTGGATGAGCTACTGAGGAAGCCCAATCAGAGAGCGATACGCGTGTAGAAGGGAGGAGCCAAGCCTGTGATGTCACACAGCCACAGCGGTGAGCGAGCGGACGCATTAGAACTGTGTTAAGCAAGTTTTTTTGAATATCCTGTAAGTGTGTTATTATTGGGGCAATTTAATAAATAGTGAAACAAAGAGCACTATGAAATCCTTTATTTGTTATTGCATGACATTGGAGCCATATCTAAAGTGTAAATATTGAGCGTTATTGCTGGAGTGGAGGAAGAAGAAAAGTAGCAGGGATCTGTGTAGGAGAGATCATTATCTCTCCTACAACGCAGGACAGAGAGACATTTGTTCCAAATCAGGGACAGTCCCTCAAAATCAGGGACAATTGGGAGCTATACTTACCCTTTATAAAGCCTTGTGTATTGTATAATCTCTAAATGTGGCTTGACTTTATTGAAAAGGAACAATAGTTCTATACATTTGTATGATCTAAAAAGTTTCTGCCACTGGCAGTATGTGCAGCATGGAGCCACAGAAGTCCACCCTGTCAGATGGTGTTGTGGTGTCAAAACTTACCTAGATGGATAATGTCAAAGCCCTTCTCCTCCTATATCTTGATTGGTGCATTCTCACATGTGGGAGGTCACTTGCTTCCCCATACCTGAAAACCTTGCTCTGCTAGAGCAAGGTTTCTCAACTCCAGTTCTCAAGTAACCCCAACAGGTCATGTTTTCAGGATTTCCCTTAGATGAAACGGCTGTGGTATTTACTAAGGCAGCGAAACTGATCAAATCACCTGTGCAAAATAATGGAAAGCCTGAAAACATGACCTGTTGGGGGGGTACTTGAGAACTTGAGTTGAGAAACTTTGCGCTAGAGCAATAAAGCGTGACCTCTGATGGAACAGGGAGGTGGGGAGGTAGCATTGACCAGTAAGTATACCTTGAGGTGAGCTATCAGTGGACACCATCATTTTGTACTGAGCGGACAAAGTGACAGCGTCTTTTTATTTCATAATCAATTACTTTTTTGTGACTGATAAATGCATTTTATTAATGTGATAAGTGAATAGAACATGCAATAATGGCTATTCTCGCCAACAATTATGGCCATTGAAATTTTTGGTGGAAAGTCTCCTGTGCTAAAACAGCCAAACCAATTTTCAGAAATCGAAAACCAAAGCTGCAACCTAATGGCTGTGGTGAACCAGGAACGCTCTTCATTTTACACTAAAAATAGATATTAAGCTCAAGACTTTCATTTAATGAAATACCTTTTATTGCAAAATTACTTCAGGCTTTCATCATTTCAGTTCCTTTCGATCCAGCATTTACATTTCCTTCTGATTCTGGTGTATTGTGGGAGGATAAACATGAGAAAGACTTCAAAAACATGATGTGTTTAATGTCACCCTGAGGCTGAAAGAGCAAAGCCTCATACACACAATGCGATTGTTGGCCAACCGAGCGTCTTTTGTCAAAAGGGCATGTGTCAGGATCTTGTCTTGCATACTAATGGTACACAATTTTCATGCAACAAACGGGAACGTAGTGACGTACTACGAGGAATTTCAGCTCTTGAGCGCCACCCTTTGGGCCCCTTCTGCTAATTTCGTGTTTGGTGAGCATTGATTCCGAGCATGCGTGTTTGTACTTTCAAATTTTGTGTGACGGACTTGTGTACTGACCATACGAAAATCAGACAACAGACCGGTGTCGGCTGAAAATATTTACTAGCCTGCCATCCAACATTTGTTGGCCGAAAGTTGGACAACAATTGTCAGAAGGAGCGTACTAGCGGTAAGATTTTAGGACAACAGTCTGTCAACAGATAATCCCCTGCCAACAATCGCATTGTGTGTACGAGGCTTTAGGAAGGAGGAAATATCCGTCTTTCTAATGTGGAGATTTCCCTTTACTGCTCAACAGAGTATAAAGTGAATGAAAATCCCCCTAGCTGAGGCAGACAGCAGTAAAACTAACTTTGTATTTGTTGAAAGTGCTTAAAGGGTTAGAATCTCTGCATGTTTTTTTATTGCTATCTGTGTTCCTGTTGGGGAGATTTCCTCTTATCCTGTGCCCAGGAAGGGTGACACCAGAGCAGGAAGTGAAAGGACATTCCTCTTGCTGGGACACACACAGCTGTTAAAAAAAAAAGAAATGTAATAACGTGGGGATGAATTTGAACCTCCAGATATTTTTTAGCTCTGTTGTGAAGACTTCTCCTTAGTTCTGTTCCACGTTTCACTGGAGCAAAAAGTGAGGAAGTCTACCCAAGGGAGATGCAGACCGCAATAAACACCCGATAGCAACTCCCCCACACACCTTTAAAAGCCCTTCCTCTTTTTTTAGCTGTCGTTTTGTTTCCCCTTTAGCCACTTTGTAATATGAAAATAATTTTTTTATGTATCATTTTATAAAAAGAGCCTGCAATGTTTTATTTTTTTTATTTTTTTATGAACTAGATGCGCCACCTTTTTTCTGACTTGAAACAGTTTCCATTAGTAAATATTTTGTTTATTGCCTTTGAATAAAATGTAAGTCATATAAAACTTCCATTAATGGAGATATAAAAATACCTTAATATCGTTCAGAAAATAAAGGTAATATAGGTAAATATTTACCATTTCTTGACTGTGCTGCCAAAATGCTTCCTGATTCAAGGAAACCACCTGCTGAGAAGCCGACACCTCTGGGAGTGTCAAACTCCTTGTCCCCCCGTTTTAGCTTGTATACAGTGTGGATGGGTTAGAATCTTTCATTTTTTTATTTTTTTTAATGGTTGTCAGTATCCAAGTTGGGGAATTTTTATCTTTACTTCTTGTCTGTTTGACAGGTGTCAGACAGAAGAGGAAATTAGGAACAATCTCCCCACCTTCTATTTGACAGGTGTCAGACAGAAGAGGAAATTAGGAGAGATCTCCCCACCTTCTATTTGATAGATGTCAGACAGAAAATGAAATTAAGAGAGATCTCCTCACCTTCTATTTGACAGGTGTCAGACAGAAGAGGAAATTAGGAACAATCTCCCCACCTTTTTTCTGACAGGTGTCAGACAGAAGAGGAAATTAAGAGAGATCTCACCACCTTCTATTTGATAGATGTCAGACAGAGGAGGAAATTAGGAGAGATCTCCCCACCTTCTATTTGATAGATGTCAGACAGAAGAGGAAATTAGGAGAGATCTCCCCACCTTCTATTTGATAGATGTCAGACAGAAAATGAAATTAAGAGAGATCTCCTCACCTTCTATTTGACAGGTGTCAGACAGAAGAGGAAATTAGGAACAATCTCCCCACCTTTTTTCTGACAGGTGTCAGACAGAAGAGGAAATTAAGAGAGATCTCACCACCTTCTATTTGATAGATGTCAGACAGAGGAGGAAATTAGGAGAGATCTCCCCACCTTCTATTTGATAGATATCAGCCAGAACAGGAAGTAACAGCAAACATGGCTAATAGATGGAAAACGACAAATAAGCAAACTGGAGAAGGGACAGTGGAAATAAGCAAATAAGCAAACTGGAGAACTGACATATGCCTCTGGTGAACAAAATTATTAAACACAAACTCATTAAAAATTTCCCTGCACACCTTTATAAATATCCCTTCTTTGTCTAAAATGACTTAATTTGCCACATACTTGTGTACTTTACTGCCTATGCATGTTAAAGCCCAAGTTTAACCAAAACCGCACAAAGTACAGTGCTTACAATCATTAGGAAGTGTTCCTTGTGCTGCTTGCTGCTGATTCAGTTGAAATCTTCCAACCTGTGATCCCCCCTACCCCCACAGCGGTAATCTTCCCGTAACCAAAAAGGTTAAGGGACCTGTCATATGCACCTATCAGGAGTGCCCTTTGTGCCCCCTTCCTTCCTTCATTCATAGAAGTGGTACTATAGCTTCCATAGGATAAAAGCATTCTATGACTAGAGAATGTATGATTGAAGGGTGCTCCTCCTCCATTCATAGATCCCTTTTCATTCATGGAACTATAGTACAGCTTCTATGAATGGAGGAGGTTGGCGGAAAGAGAGGGCATAGTGGCCAGTCGTGGCGAGTGCTTACAACAGATCCCTTAGCTTGATTTAACTTCCACAGCACCAGAAAATGATGGCTGTGGGGGGAGCGGTTGGGGTCAGATGAGTGAAGATTTCAACGAAATACGCAACCAGCAGCACAGGGGGCACTCCATTAAGTGAAGTCCCTTGTGCTGATTAAAAAAAAAACAGTTTTGTCTAAACTTAGGCTTAAAGTAATTGCCTAGATTGCTGCTCTTTTAAAGAAAGTATTGTTATCATGTTGAGTAATTTAATAGAAATAAAATGCAGCATGGTTTTGGAGCCATTAAATGTGCTATTTACCAGTTACATTTCCAGCAACTGATAAAGGATAGTGCAATAAAATGTCATCTTGCATTTATTCTGATGTACAGGTTATTAGAATCTCTCATTATCCCAGGAAATACAAACTGCTGTAGAGAAGCATGTCAAATAATTGTAAATGTAAGCAATTTCCCCTCAATGGAGATAGATCATGTATTGTGTTCTAAAGAAATAAGGGTTGGTTCTCCATTGCACTGTTCCTTTTGTTAACACGAAATGTAATATCACTGCAAGAGAATTTTCTATCATTATTTTGTGTTAATGTAGCACTTAGCTGTACTGGGGAGTAATGTATAAGGGCCGTCATCTTGTCAAACACACTGCTATAAAACACTTTTAACACAGTGTATTCAAGTGGAAAATATTCTGATGTTTTACATGTCCCAGCTGAAAGCTCAAGCATCTGAATTGTTTCCATTGCTTCCTAGGGACATTGCTTTCTTGTTTCAGATATTCTTGAGTCTTGATCACAACTGTAAATGGGCAAAATTTGTGAGCTCCCTGTGGATTGGTCATTTCAGCCTCCTACCCGCCTATGTGACTGCTAACTTCTTAGTGCTCATTCACAGCGCAATGTGCGTTACATTGTGGGTTACGATGTTGCTGTGCATTGCCATTTATTTCCAATTGCACCCCAAAACACCTCTAAATTTTGTTGCAACACACCTGCACTATACTGCACCATAAGAGATGCAAATGCAATCAACAATTGGTGTGAGCTGTGCTTTGAAAAATCATTCAGGACCTATTTTTTCATGTGTTGATAGCTTAATCAAAATGAATGGACTGCTTAACGCAAAGCACCTCAACACACAAACATTTATTTGCAGTGTGCTGCTGGAACCCAGGGACATATACACGCTGTCGCCAAATGCCAGTCTTCGCAATAAGCATTGGTGTGTTTAGACAGCATTCGTCCCTTGGTATTGAGTCCACTGCAGATCTTTGTTTTTCAGGTCCTTGAATGCCCTCTAGGGTCACCTCTAGCACATAGTTTTCCAGATGCAGATAGACACCTGTGACCTTTTTTAGTGAGTTGATCAATATTTCAAGAGACCTAGAAGGCTTGTACCTTTAATTGGACAACATCCCCTGAAGAAGCCTGACATATGGGTGAAACATGTTGGGAACTCCATTTTATAGTGCTGTATCTATAAAATCTTGTTGACCTGTACTTGCCAATTGTTATGTTTTAACAATTTTTTTATTTTGCTTTTTAAAGTAAAACATTTCTTATACATTATAGTTGATACTATTTCAATCTATTTTGCACCTTAAAAATCCCAATCCCTCCTCCTATATCTAATTAAGGGATGTGGTGCTAATTTCAAGTTGATCTGCCCGTTATCATATAGTCCTTTTCTCATTTGCAGTGTGTGTTTTTTTTTTTTTGTTTTTTTTTAGTGTTAATAGGCCCTAGATGTTCAGGAGTAGGAGGTTCTGCAGGGATCTACTGACTGTGACCACCGCAACCCCTCTTTTTACAACTCTGCTAAACAGGGACCTTAAAGGAAAAAAAGGAATTGAGTTCTGCGTCAAACATGGATTTTTTCACTATCCTACTTTAAAATCCAGATTGCCTGAAAGGTGGACAAGTGTTTTAATTTCTATGACTAAATTAGCATATAGAGAATCTACCTAGTCCTCTCTGTTCCAACATATTGACTAAGGCCCCTTTCACACTGGGGCGGGGAGCCGCGGTGACGGTAAAGCAGCGCTATATTTAGCGCTGCTTTACCGTCGTTTTAACCGCGGTATTCGGCCGCTCGCGGTGCGGTTTTACCCCCCCGCGAGCGGCCAAAAAAGGGTTAAACACCCCCGCAGAGCGCCGCCGTAGCGGCGCTTTGCGGCGGTATTGCCGCGGTTTTACCGCGGTGTCCCATTCTAATCAATGGGAAGGAGCGGTATAGGAGCGGTGAACACACCGCTCCTATACCGCTCCAAAGATGCTGCTAGCAGGACTTTTTTTGTCATCCTGCTAGCGCACCGCTCCAGTGTGAAAGCCCGCCGGCTTTCACACTGGAGTTAAAGGGGCCGGATTTTTTCAAAAACGCCCCGGTGGGAAAGGGGGCTAACAGTACGGGCAAGTGTACGGAAGCTTCTTTAGGACCCGCTTAGCTAACCAATACTGAGGAGGAGAATTAGTATTTTGTTTTTTGTTTTTTTTTAACCCATATTTAGGGTGTAACATGTTGTTATATGGTACCACCACACCAGAAGGACTTGTAGTTATGAAATACAAGTATGGTGATCACCACACTTGTAGTCAATTAACACACCCCACAGCAATAAAATTTAAGGACCGTACCTTGGTACAACAGGGAAAGTAATTATTTGATCCTCTGCAGATTTTGTAAGTTTGCCCACCTACAAAGAAATTAAGTGTCTATAATTCTTATCATAGGTGTATTTTAAATGATAGAGACATAATATCAACCAAAAATTCTGAAAAAACGCACAATACAAAAGTGAGTTGCAGTTCAGTGAATAAAACTAAGTATTTGATCCCCAAGAAAAACATGACTTAGTATTTGGTGGAGAAACCCTTTGTTGGCAAGTACAGAGGTAAGACGTTTCTTGGTTACCAGGTTTGCACACTTCTCGATCGATTTTGGTCCACTCTTCTTTACAGATCTTCTCTAAATCCTTAAGGTTGTCGCTTGGCAACTCAAAGTTTCAGCTCCCTCCATAAATTTTCTATAGGACTAAGGTCTGAAGACTGGCTAGGCCACTCCATAACCTTAATGTATTTTTCTTGAGCCACTCCTTTGTTGACTTGGTGGTATGTTTTGGGTCATTGTCATGCTGAAAGACCCCTCCACAACCCATCTTCAGTGTTCTGGCTGAGGCAAGAAGGTTCTCATCCAAGAGTTTACAATACATGGCCCCGTCCATTGGCCCCTCAATGTGGCAAAATCGGCCTGTACCTTTAGCAGAGAAGCAGGGGGGCAAATAGTTATTTTCCCTACTGTATGGATCAGCTGCTACAAGAAGTCTACATAAGCTTGTGCAGAGCACTCTTGCAATGTTTCGCAAGCTCCAATGCAAAAATGTAATAAATGCAAATATAGGTACATTTGTGATTTTTATTTTTTTTTCAAAAGGTGGACTTTAATTCTTCTGCATATGCTTGGAAAAAAATGGCAAAGTTGACAATACAGGGATCATAAATGGGCAATTATATAAAACAAGTAGGCACCAAATAGTCACGTTGTTACAATATTTTGGCAGCAAATGGATCAATCATTGCAATACTTAGCTTTGCAAAGACCATTACAGAGCAGTAAAGTGAGGGGTGGGCTGGGGGGGTAAGAGCACTCCCCTGAGTGACTGTACTTGGGGGGGGGGGGTGGGGGGGGAATTCCTCCCTTGCCCCTCTGACTTTTCATTGACTTAAGTGGCTGCATGCTTGTTCCGGTTTAACGACCAACATTAAGGCTGTAAACAGTCGATCTGAAACGGCAGTCTACATACTTCACTCAATACATTTTTCTTAAATATTTATTTTAAAGAAATGATTGTTGTTCAGAAATTGAACTGGGGGTATGTTATGTGGCCAGTTTGGATGGAATAAGTGTTTCTTTACAGCATTGATACCCTGATATGTGTCTGATGTCTGTCTTTTGTTGATTCTTTGCAGAAAGACGAGGTTTGTGGGAACCTCACACTGCAGCATCACATGCTGGAGCCGGTTCAGCGGATTCCTCGCTATGAACTTCTTCTGAAAGATTATTTAAAGAAACTGCCGGAGGACTCGCTCGATAGCAAGGATTCAGAGAGTATGATATTTAATATCCATTTCTTGTTACATGCCATTACTAGCACAATTGTCTTTTATTTCTCCATCTCTTACAAGATCAGCTGTGTTTGATAATGACTGTTTGTATTTGAATCACAGTGTACACTTAAAGCAATTTTGCCTTTGACAATTAGTCACCTTAACATAACCTTGCAGTGCAGGATGACGAACCGCAATCTCTACGCTGAATGAATGTTTAATATGTGTAATTGGATCTCGTTACAGAGTCCCTTGAGCTTATTTCCACTGCAGCAAATCACTCAAATGCAGCCATTCGGAAGATGGTAGGTGAAATCGTACTCTGTTTTGTGGTATAGCAGAAGGTTTTTCTGTTAAAGGGCAACTCTTCTTTTTTGAAAAATAGGACATTTTAAGACAGGACGGGGTGATAAGGATTATTACTTCAAACTAAAAATCAAAGATGTAATATATTGAAGGTTACCAGGCCTTAGATGTGGTGGCTGCATTTTGTTTTTTTGTTTTTTTTTCCTTTTTCCAGGCATGTTTTACCTTATTTTCCTAGAAACAGTCCGTTATGGCTGCAAGTTGAATAGCAGTACACTGAGGCTTATATCGATATCCACTATATACGCTCTCTTGCCAAAAGTATTGTGATGCTTCACATGCACATGAATTTTAATGGCATTCTAGTCTTAGTCCGTAGGGTTCAATATTGAGTTGGCCCACCCTTTGCAGCTATAACATCTTCAACTCTTCTGGGAAGGCTGTCCTCAAGGTTTAGGAGTGTGTCTATGAGAATGTTTGACCATTCTTCCAGAAGCGAATTTGTGAGGTCAGGCACTGATGTTGGATAAGAAGGCCTGGCTCACAGTCTTCGCTCTAATTTATCCTAAAGGTGTTCTATCGGGTTGAAGTCAAGACTCCATCAGTTAAGTTCCTCCACCCCAAACTTGCTCATCCATTTTTTTATGGACCTTGCTTTGTGCACTGGTGTGCAGTCATGTTGGAACAGGAAGGGGTCATCCCCAAACTGTTTCAACAAAGTTGGGAGCGTGACATTGTCCAAAATGTCTTGGTATGCTGATGCATTAAGAGTTCCCTTCACTGGAACTAAGGGGCCAAGCCCTAACCCAGGAAAACAACCCCACACCATAATCCCCCCCTCCACCAAATTATTTGGACCAGTGCATAAAGCAAGGTCTATAAAGACATGGATAAGCGAGTTTGGGGTAGAGGAACTTGACTGGCCTGTAGAGTCTTGACCTTAACCCGACAAAACACCTTTGGGATGAATTCGAGCGGAGACTGTGAGCCAGGTCTTCTTGTCCAACATCAGTGCCTGACCTCACAAATGCGCTTCTGGAAGAATGGTTAAACATTCCCATAGACACACTCCTAAACCTTGTGGACAACCTTCCCAGAAGAGTTGAAGCTGCAAAGGGTGGGCCAACTCCATTTTGAACCCTACGGACTAAGAATGGGATGCCACTAAAGTTCATGGGTGTGTAAAGGCACGCATCCCAATACTTTTGGCAAGCTAATGTATATATCCACTACCTCCTAAATCATCTACATAGTCCACATGGTTAGATGCTGTACCATCAATGAGGGAGCCTTTACTATGTTGGGCAGTGATAAGGTTGATTGTAAATCTCTACCTAAAACTATCATACTTATATTACCTCTATTAAACAACATCTTAAGTATAGACATATTTTAATAAGGCCTTTACTGTATTGGGGAACACCAAGGCTGATTATTAAGGTGGGCGTAGATGGTGAATGTGACTCCTCCTGGTCCCCTGCAGCCCCGGCTTTCAGACTTTCTGGAACTAGGTGTGATGGTTTTATGATCAAAGTAGGCTAAAGCAGAACTAAATGCTTTCTTTTATTTATTTATTGTCAAAAGGCAGCTCTTTATTGCAGAAGAGACATTCAATTGCCTGTCTGCAATCATCTGCAACTTACTTGCCTGTCTGCAATCCTCTGCAGGATGTAGACTAAGCTGCACTTACTCAGCTCAGTTTACATGTTGGCATGCTGCCAGGGTGGCAGCACTCCCATGCATGTGTGGGGTGACCCGTGCCAGCCAATCAAAAAAGCCAAAGGCCTGGAGAAAAGATACTGGTGCCAGAGAGGGACCTCACGAGCACTGGACCATTGCAGCTGAAGTAATTATTTGTGCCTTTAGTTCCACTTTAAGACTAATGTACTGTATATTGTAGTATATTTGCAGATGTGCCTCCTACTGTCTCCCGAAGAAGTGGACTTTTGGTCTAAGAAATACATAGAATAGTCAATATAGCTTTCCTGATCCTCTTTTTTGGCACATATTTTGGAGACAAAAACATTGAAATATTATATTAAACTGGTATTTGTCAATGATTATATTTCTCTAAAGGGCCCTAATAAGGATGAATAGGGCTAGCGGCTTGGGAGATCTATTTCTAGTTATTTCAATGTATTTAATCTGTACCATGACGTAATCAAACTTTTGATATGGACTTGTAATAAAAGATGTTAAGGTGTTTAATCCTGTTGCATCTTATTCTTTTTAAATGTAGACTATGTCAAAATAATTGCTGGGTTGTTGGTACAGAACTAAAGCTCTTTAACTTGAAGGCTTAGTATAGTGTCAGTTTCTTGTAAATGGAAGACATAGCAATTCAAGATTAATGCAATTTCATGTCCTTGCCCTGTATCCAAATATATCCAAATGATGTGAGCTATCCGTTTTGCTCATTACTGTTCCCTCTCTGCTTCTCTTCTCCTTCAGGCTGGGTATGCATGATCTGATCATCCACATTATAAACACTGCACTTAGCGTATGTCTGACCTCGATACCTAGACTGTGTGGCAGCTTAGTCTACGCACTTTTCTTCCTTTCACAGTGGTTTTTCTGCTGCTGTAGCTATAAAATGCAGACCTATTTTCAGAATTATCTGGGGGTTGGGCTGGAAATATAGAGGAAGTTGTTGTCAGTGATAGTCTCAATGGCTAACCAGGGCTGTTGTATAGAGATGGCAATACAATATAGTTTCTCAAGAGCTCTAACAGAGAATTTCAGTAAATGAATTATTTACTGACTTCGTCTTTAAAAACGTGATAATTATGCTAATGTTTATTTACAGACTTGATGCTGTGATCCATTATTAGGGGAAATTATCTTTTTTTTTTTTTCTACAAACTTTTTTTATAAATAGTTTTATAAACTTACAATGTTTTTGGTGAATGTATGCATTTTACTTAGAAAAGCTATGTTCCCCTTTCAAAGCTACATTGCTATACACAGAAAAATTCTGCACAGATTATTATCATGAACAAAAGATAAGATTAAGTCAGGTTCAGGAAGGCACAAATTAGCACAAAGTAGCAAGAGAAAAACTCACCCAAGCTCAACCACTATACAGTATAGTTGGTGTGTAGAGTAGTCGGTGCTCTGGCTTATTAAGCTCACAAAAGATCCATAGAGAGAGTACAGGCCGGCAACTCGACTACTTCTCCATAAAAAATATTTATTTAAGCATTACAGCAAAAACATCATTCAAAAATACTGACACGTTTCAGCCTTAGGCCTTCATCAAAGGCAACTTTTGATGAAGGCCTAAGGCCGAAATGCATCAGTTTTGGAGGCTGTTATTGCTGTAATGCTTAAATAAATATTTTCTATGGAGAAGCTGTCCAGTTGCAGGCCTGTACTTTCTATACAAATTAGCACAAAGGCTAAAGCCTAGTACACTTGATTCAGATCTTTTTCGGTCATGCTCCTTTGACAGAAGCCAGACCAGTTGCTGGGCACACAGGCCAAATGTCAACCGGTTTCTATTGAACTGGCCGATACTACCGGATATTCGGCCCATGTGTACGGGGCTTAAGGGTTTGCAATCGCTAAAAATTCAAAAACACTTTTGTCACTTTTTTTTTTTAATAAAGGGGGTCTGGATCTGGACAATGGAAACTAGATTCACACCCCTTTTGCAACTCTACAACAACAGATCACTTTTAATTGTGATCTATTAGCAGTGATCTACTGTTGCAGGGAGAGGCTGGACAGAGCGACAGCAGCACTTTCCAAGTCTTGGAACTAGTGCCATGATGTCTCATGTAAAAAAGTCCAACCTTGCCTCAGGTAGCTTCAAAAAATATATAAATAAATAAATAAATAAATGTGCATCTGTGGGTCTGCTTCCAAGCAGGAGTCGAGTTCTGCAATCAAAGCATGTAGGAACATAAGTTGAGGTGCCTAAGGAGATGCCCTCTGTAGCTGTGATTATTCATATATGATTTGAAAATAGGTAGCCAGTAATAAAAGGGAAAGGCTACCGCTTTGTCTTTAGCACCTATAGCTATAGGCTCAACGGTAAATCCCTGGTTAGTAAATGACTTGGTTGTTTCAATGGCTACAAAGAATCTTATTTGAGATGCAGGTCTAGACTGTAGGAATGCGAGGTTCATGTTACATATTGGTTTGCAGTGTGGCTAGTGATGGTCTCTACACTAATATCTGCAGATTGGTTGGGTCATAAATACACATTACTAATTATGTTACTATTCCTGCCACTGACACCAAAAAATTTGCACTGTTCCTCCTACTGACACCAACGATGGAGAACTATTCCACCCACTGAAACCAAGGATGAAGCATCATTCCTTCCACTGACAGCAGCGACGGCCAGTATTTCTCCCAACGACACCATTGATTGGGCAATAATTCCTATAATTTACTGCAGTGATGAGGTATCATTTCTCTTACGGACACTTATGATGGGGCATAATTCCTCCCACTGACATTCATGATAAGGCCCTATTCCTTTAACTGATACAAGTGACTGGGCACTATTCCTCCCACTGATACCAAAAATGGAGCGTTAATCCTCTTTCAACTGACCACAGGCAAGTGGACAATCATCTTTTTATGCCCACTGACCACCAAGCCTGAGTCCTAGTTTATGCCCAGGATCCACTGATCCTGGAGCATTTTGTACCCCCCAGCCACGGTCTTGTGCCCCTAAATTCATACATACAGTAATACAAACCCTGTTTTACTTTCAATTTTTGCAAACTAAGATCTGGTCGGGCTTTTAAGGGGGTGCTGCTGAACACTAGCGGGTCAGCATCAGACCTTTTGTTAGACAGTAAAAACAAAGCAATTCTCCTGTATGAGCTAGGTGGTATGTGATTAGCTGTCATGACAACATTTTCATTTTATATTATACTTTAGGCTTCTACCTAGAGAATTGAGCAGGTACAAATTGGATGAACCAATAATTAGTTTCCTTCATTGTATGTGGAAGACAGGGGTACTTTAATTGGTCCTAAATTATCTTGTACCTTTTTCTGTTATAAAATGAGTCAACCCTTTTATAGGGCCATAAAAGCACAGATTTTATAAAATGTGCTAATGGCCTTTACTGACTGTCACTTGAAGGCACATCAGAGTTCCATTGATATTTTCTGACGCAATACAGCCTACACGAAAATGTCTCGCGTGTAGGAGTACTTCTGTAGACAGGAGAGGTCAGACTCTCCGTTGGATCACAGCAGCCGCTCCAGTAATTGGGTTGGAACAAATGAAAAACACTGTTTGCTTTCCAACTTTAGAAAGAATCGTGTTCCAGAAAGATAGCTAGCGTATGAATATTCTTTATAATAGAACCATCACCTTGTTCTTGAAGCGAGACTTGCAGCTGTTAACAGCATCCTCATTATCGAAAGGGAGGATGGTGATAAAAAAAAGAAATCCGCTTACATGCACTTAGCCAGTAAATTATATTTGTCAAAAATTACATAACTATGTAGCTATGTAATGGGGTTTATAGCCAAATCAATAAAGCATACCTTGGCTAGCAAACCTGGCAATCACCCTAATGAGACATCATCATTTAATTGACACATAAAGAGCCTGAAAATGCAAGACATATATTGGCATTTACACATGGACAGTTAAAAAGGTTTATAGCATTTCAAGTGTTTTACAAGCATTATCATTTCTAAAATGTATGCAAAGCCTTTTTTAGTTTTGGATAGAGTAGAGCATGTTTTAGACCCCTGTCTGTTTTTTTTTTTTTTTTTTATTTATTTTTATTTTTTTACTGTGCCTTTGGGCCAAGGAAATCCCCTTTTATAGAGTTGTCACTGGAACAGGTGTCTCAATTTTAAACAATTTTCCTCAGCTCCCATTACTGTAACAACTCTAAATTTTGGATTTCCATAATTTTTTGTGCTTAAGACCATGGTCAACAAGGCAAGTAAACGGTGAATCTTCGCAGGGAGGACACAGCATTAAAAAACATTAAACCATCCTCCGCATCACCATCAACCTCATCCCTGCCACGCTGCACTCCACGATCGATTCAAGCCTCGCTTTCAGATCGCTCTACTGCAGGGTAATCTTCCCGGTCACGATTGCAGACTGACAGCAGTGAGAGATGACAGTGCGGAGGATGGTCTATGTGGAGAGCTTTACTCCGGATGCCTGCATACTTAGGTGTGCCTGTTTTAACCACTTCAGCCCCGGAAGAATTTACCCCCTTCCTGACCAGGGCACTTTTTGCGATTCAGCACTGTGTCGTTTTAACTGACAATTGCACAGTCGTGCGACGTGGCTCCCAAACAAAATTTACGTCCTTTTTTTTTTTTTTCCACAAATAGAGCTTTCTTTTGGTGGTATTTGATCACCTCTGCGGTTTTTATTTTTTGTGCTATAAACAAAAAAATAGCGACAATTTTGAAAAAAAAAAACATTATCTTTTTACTTTTTGCTATAATAAATATCCCCAAAAAATATATTA
Source organism: Lithobates sylvaticus (assembly GCA_028564925.1). Taxonomy (NCBI): domain Eukaryota; kingdom Metazoa; phylum Chordata; class Amphibia; order Anura; family Ranidae; genus Lithobates; species Lithobates sylvaticus. Next base: position 60,487,790 of record CM053032.1, read on the forward strand.
AAAATTTTTTTTTTTTCCTCAGTTTAGGCCGATACGTATTCTTCTACAATTTTTTGGTAAATAAAAATCGCAATAAGTTTATTGATTGGTTTGCGCAAAAGTTATAGCGTCTACAAAATTGGTTTTATGGCATTTTTATTGCAAATTTTTTTTTACTAGTAATGGCGGCGATCAGCAATTTGTAACGTGACTGCGACATTATAGCGGACACATCGGAAAATTTTGACACATTTTTCGACCATTGGCATTAATAGAGCGATCAATGCTAAAAAATTGCATTGATTACTGTAAAAATGTCACTGGCAGTGTAGGGGTTAAGTGTGTCCTAGGGAGTGATTCTAACTGTGGGGGGAGGGGCTGTGTCTGACACATCACTGATCACCGCTATCGATCGCAGGGAGCGTGATCAGTGTCAGTTTCATTAGGCAGAACTGGGAGGTGCTTGTTTACATTAGCATCTCCCCGTTCTTCCTGACCGTGGAGACCATCACGGGTATTCCCGCAGACATAGAGTCCGCGGGACAAAATCCGATCTGACTTTTTCCGATCGTGTGTAGAGAATTCCGACGGACAAAGTGCCACGCATGCTCAGATCAAATTACGAGACCAAAACTATAGGCTACTAGCCTCTACGTAGTTCCGTCGTACGCAACGAACGTCACCACGTTCAGAATGATCGGATTTTTCGACAACTTTGTCCGACCGTGTGTATGCAACACCACAAAATCCGTCGGAAAAATTCAGACTGATTTTGTGGTCGGAATTTCCGACCGTGTGTACGGGGGCTTAGAGGTGCCTCTCCTTTTTTTATACTCTGTAGCCCCTGCTGGATTTTGCTTGTAATCCCCTTTTTGAGGCTTCCATTCATATATGCATACTATATGTATTCATACTGTATATATGCACATACACATTAAAGCTGTCCAAAATTATTTGCCTATGGCTGATACAATTGCTTTATCATTGCCTTGTGCTGCTGGGCCCTGTTGAATTCACATGGTTTGCAGAGGCCATTATCTATAATGCAGTTTAGAACAGCAATATCTATTTTATCATTTTCTACACTGTCCACTGTATTAGCGGCAAAAATATGGTTGGTGCTGTTTTTGACACTGTGATCAATTTACAATGCAATAGAGCTTGGATGACTAGAAAAGACCAGAAAATGCAAAAGTTGAAATGAAGAAAAGCAAAAAATCTTGCGTGCAATAATAAAATTGTTTCTGATCTGCTCATTGGAATTATAATCCTGGTTTTCAGATATTTGCATATTTGTTTTTGTGATATTTTTAGCATTGAGCGCTCCTAACAGTTTCTTTATGTTTCTAAAAGGAAAAGATGAATAAACTGCTGGAGGTGTATGAACGGCTGGGAGGGGAAGAGGACATTGTGAATCCCGCCAATGAACTTATTAAGGAGGGACACATCCAAAAACTATCCGCAAAGAATGGGACCGCGCAGGACCGCTACCTGTACCTGGTAAATACTGATGTGACCTTAATAATGAAGCCTGTCCTGATATCTAGTCTATACTACAGTCATAGGAAGTAATCAGTGAGAACACGGAGGAGATGATTATGGTGTGACAATTGCTGTCTTGTAGGCAGGATCATACTGCGGGTGGTCAAGAGGGTATTATCATAAAACCTAGATTCTGCAAATCTAATACTAAGAGGATTATCTCTAAAGCTGTGCCAAAGAGACACTCACTGTTACCAAGGAAGACAAAAACACTACAACCAGTTTTATACAATATCACATTTTAGGTTTTTAGCTCAAACTACCACTATGGTTTATACAATATCACATTTTAGGTTTTTAGTTGAAACTACCAGTATGATTGTATAAATGCTAATGCATATATTGTATAAATGCTAACACATCGGTCTAGATTTGATGTTGCAGTCATACATGCTGCAGACTGAGACCTGCTTGTGAATGTATTATCCTGATTGGAAATAATACATGATTCATACTGATCCAATGCTTATGGGAACTGAACACAATCATCTTTTCATCTAAAAGAAAACTGCAGGGTCTGCAGGAGATTATCAAGCTGTTTTATGCCTCTGCTCCATTCCCCAGTACAGGATGCAAGACCAAAAGCAATTACTCACGTCACATGTGATCTTTGCTGAAGGAGCTAGATAGGCCAACCTGAACTGTGATCTTTTAAAAGAGATAACATGACCAATGCCTATATTTTTTCGTCACATGATCAGCACAGTACGCAGACTGGATTATTTATAATCATTATCAAATTGCAGAATTCTCAAAATAATTGGAGCTGTGTTCCTTTTTATTGAATTTCCAAGTAATTTGTATAGCTATAATATGATCTTTACAATTAATAAGACTAATCACAACCTGGCAGACATCCTGTGAGGTCATACACGATTGTGTTTGTAGCACTGGTTCTCTTTTCCCTCCAATCCTAATAAATGACTACATAGAAAATCATGTAGGTTCCTTCTCTGGGGTATGTCATGCCTTTACAGACATAAGTAAATGTTCTGTCAAAACGTTGCACTAAGAGGCTTGTTTATAGTGGAGAGCAGATAATGCTGGACACCTGAAGCAGTATAAATGTCCATATATCACTGTAGGAAAAACAGTGTGGTACGAAGAAAAGTTTCATGGTTTTAACAGGTCACGTGACTGTGCTCTGCCCCTCCTGGCTTTTTTTTTTTTTTTTCATTGGAATAAATGGTGCTCCGCTTTCCTTGGAGTCTAGAATGAAGTGGCCATTTAACATGTTTGTAAAGCACATACCGTATTTATCGGCATATAACATGCAATTTTTTCCCCTTAAAATCAGGGGGAAATCGTGGGTGCGTGTTATAAGCCGATCCCTGCCGATCTCCTGCTGATTTTGAAGAAGGGAGCGAACGGAGCCGATATACCCAAAACCGCGTGTACTTCGGCTTTACTCGGCTCCTCTCGCAGTCCCGCCCACCTCCACTGATTGCAAGAGGAGCGAGCGCCGACAACATACAGAAATCTGAGTGTATTTCGGCTATTCTCGGCTCCTCTCGCAGTCCCGCCCCTGACTGTGAGCAGAGCCGAGACTAGCCGAAGTACACTCGGATTTCTGTATGTTGTCGGCGCTCGCTCCTCTCCACTCAGTCGGTGGCAATTTTAAATCAGGGCAGTGCTGCAACTAGACGAGCAATGTTGCAAAGGCACTGGGCAAGGCTGCAAAGGCACTGGGCAAGGCTGCAAAGGCACTGGGCAAGGCTGCAAATGCACTGGGCAAGGCTGCACTGGCAAGGCTGCAAATGCACTGGGCAAGGCTGCAATGATGGACACTGATAAGGCTGCATTGATGGGCATTTAAATGTAAGTTTTTTTCCTTAAACTTCCCTCCTAAAAGTTTTTTTTCTTAATATTCCCTCCTAAACTTGGGGTGCGTGTTATACACCGATAAATACGGTAAGTATGTTGGTAAAATAATTTTTTTAAATGGGGGTTATGCCATTGGTTTATAAAAGAGACCCTTAGGCTGCAAATGCAAAATTTAAAAAAAATCTATACATATGATGAGCTGATCTGTCTCATAAATCAGTCACCTACTTGAACTTTTATGGAGATTTCAGAACTGCCAGTTCTTGCAACAGTCACCAAGGCCAAAATCAATTCCCCTTTCATGATTGGCTAGTGTCAATGTATAGGTGTCTTCCATGACTTTAAAGTGGGGCACCCAAAAAAACAAAACATTAATGTTCCTAAGAAAAAAAACAAAAAACATTTGGAAATAATATTTTTTTAACTCGCCTCTAAATGGCTGTTGCTAGGGGGTCCCTCGTAGTCTGCCTCCTTCAGTGCCTGGGTTGGTAACATCACTTCCTCTTGGTGCAGGAAGGGCTCAGCTCTGCCCCCTCCCTCTTGTCAATCATCTGGGTCACGTGACAGGTCCCAGATGATTGCGCGGCCACTCACAGCACGGCCCGGCAGTGAAGCTACAGCCGGACGCCCACAGTTACAATGCCGGCGCCGCCGAACGGAGGGGAGGGACGAGCGGGGCTTCGATCCCCTGCATCGCTGGACCCTGGGACAGGTAAGAGTCCGATTATTAAAAGTCAGCAGCTGCAGTATTTGTAGCTGCTGACTTTTAATTATTTTATTTTTTTTGAATGGGCACACCACTTTAAGAGGTTATATGTAACGTTACTTATACTTAGACACATTAACTGGCAGATGTTTTTATTTTAGACCTAGGGGGACCATAGACAGCTAGATTAATAAAAGGAATGCTCCTAATTTGAGCTTTAAAACCTCCAAGTTGTGAAATGCAAGTGGCTGTCCTGAGTCTTTGCTGTCAGTCCTAAGTCACATGACCTGGAACTGGCAAGTTAAGTCATGCGATTAGCATTATGTCTGCATTGTGGGCACCTATGTCTGAAAGGACTTCTAATTATAACTGAAAATGTTAGTGGTGTACCTTACTCTACAGCGAGCCAATGACTCCTATCAGTTTTAGTAGCACGATTGAACAAATAAAAATCTCACATGTAGCTCTAGCCTGATAAGACTTTGGCTTCAATCTCTCAGAAGCAAGAGATTAAAATTGCCCATGTAGCTTATCCCTAAAACGACTCTAGATCTCCTTTAAGAACACAAGGATTTTTTGTACCTGAAGGAGACAGATAAAACCCCCTGCCTTGTGGATACATGAGGGAGATGGCATATAAAATACGCAAAGTAGGCTGGCTAAAAATAATCCAGACAAGTATAATTGTGCCTGGATCCTGTTTGCATGTGTTAATTAGAATATTTCATCATCATTTTCCAGGGGGCAGCTCAGGTCTCTGTCTGATGAGTCTAGACTGGTTCCCTGGTCAGGCTAACAAGCATTCATCTCTGAAAATGATATCAGAGCCCAGTTATTTTAATGGCTGTGCAGTGGTAAAACAATGTTTTAATTATAAAAATGCACCATTGTAAAGACAGTGTTATTAGAGGCATCTATGACATCATACAAACTTGTATAGTTTTGCAGGGAGCATCGGCTGAGGTTATCATACTTGTTAGAATCCAAGTGAAGTTATTTTTGTGGTGCTAAACAAGCACATGAGCTACCAACCCTTTGCTGATGAGACACAGTAAAATACGTACAGTTGTTGTAAATAAAAAAAAATAAAAAAAGAGATCCTGTTCCCTTATAGCAGATTAAACGGCACAGTGCTGTCTAATCGGTTCCTCTTTAAGCTGTAAAAAACCTGATTCCCGAGTGTGTCTCTGGGTTAAATTTCAGTACACATTAGCGGTAACCCCGAGCCACACTCGGGATTGCCTTACAGGATCCTGGTGTCACTAGTGCTTTTTCCAATGCCCTGCATGCAGTTTTATATTGTATATACTGTTCGTACTGCCTGGAAACTTGAGATTGTCCATAGCAACTAAAAAAGTGTCCCTTTACATCAAAAGTGTTTTTAGACCAGCTAGAAAACAGCGATAGTAAATTGGAACACTTGCAGAATTGAGCGATAGTAAATCATGGGGAGATTCATTTTATTATTATTATATATATTATTATTTTTATAATAATTTATAGTTATTATATTATAATTTTATGATTTTGTGTTTCAAACTTTATCATACCCGGGATATCTACTAGACTCTTGTTTGGACAGATTTAATTGTGTTATTGCTAAGAATTACAGGCCTACAATATAAAACGCCAAATTTCTATGCAAAACAATTGTACCGCTTTGAGATGCAAAAAATCTGACATAATCATACCGCCAGGGTGGCTACGTGACTTCGTCATCCCACTGCTCTCCTCTCTCCCCCTCCCTCCCTGCTTGTCAGCTCCTGTGCGTGTGAGCCGTCTCCACCCCCCCGCCTTTTATGGCCAGTCCGGCCGCTATCCTCCCCCATCTAAGGGCAACAGCGGAAGGGGCGAAGCAGCTAGCTCAGCAGTCACGTGACCTCCCCTGCTGATGTCAGAGGGGATCTCTTCCCCTCCCACTCTAGCCCTTAGATCGGAGGAGGAAAGCGTCTGAAAGTCATGTGATCGGCCATAACGGATATGAGACAAGGTTTTTACAGGCATCGTTTTATAGATCGCACCTAAAAGGTTTATTTTTTACCTTAATGCAGAGAATGCATAAGGCCCTGTTCACATCTAGTGATTTGGGATCGCGGGTGGAATTGCCATAATTCTGCCCACGAATTCCAAATTGCACTGCAATGCTGACAAAGTGCAGCACTCGTGTTTCTGTGCCATTCATTTTTAATGGCACCTAAAACGTGGTGTTATTTTTTTCTTTTTTTTTTGTTGTGTGATTTATTGCGCAAAGCTTGCCGCCCAAAAGAACCTCATGCTCTTTTTTGGACGACAAGCTTAACTCAATGCAAAAACTGCACCACGTTTTAGATGCATTAGAAAATGAATGTCACACAAGCGCACGTACTGTTTTGCCAGCATTGCAGTGTGATTTGGAGTCGCAGGGAAGAATGATTCTGCCCGTGATCCCAAATCTCTACATGTGAACAGGGATTTAAGGTGAAAAACTTTTAGCCTTTACAACCACTTAAATCAACTTGTCCGTTTCTAATATATCTTTTTTATTTTTTTAAATAAGGTAAAAGTTTTATTGAGATGTCACAAAGTCATACATCCATGTAACTTGAATACAGAATATACTTCAATAACATAGAAAATGTTCACCTATGACAATAATACAACTCAAGTATCAGAATCTTACATAAGACTCCATCGTGGTATCAGACTAAAGACCTCTGAACAGTTTGTCACAGATAAGGCAACATCGGACACTTACACAAACTTAGGGTGTTAATAGTGCCAAGTTTCTAATACTTCTAATATTTGTCAGGGCTGAAACACATTTTTTGCGCTGTGGTACGTTACCACATTACGTGTAAATGCACGCTACGTGCGTTGCCACCTTTCTGTGCTATTCATTTTAAATGGCACGTCAATGCAGTTCAAACACACATGATGCACCGCACCACAATGCACAGTAACACAATACCATGCCTTGTGTTACACTGCATAAGAAAAAAAATACTACTTGTCTGTATTTTGATTAATTTTCTTCTGTTGGCAGTGTATTCAAAATGAATGGGCTACTCTAATGCAATACATACACATGTTAACAACGCACAAGAATAGACAGGTCTGAATGGGCCCTTTTGGGACTATTTGGTGAGATTTCACACAAAAACCTTCAATTAATTAACATGTCATATTAAAATATGAATGCAGAATATATTATGTCTAATTAAAATAGTAGGTATTTACATATTCGTTTTCCAACAGAAACCAAAAAAAGGTTATTTCTTAATTTAGTATAGATGTGGAACCGTGCAAAACGTTCCTTTGCTCTACTTTGGCTAATGTATGTATGTATGTAGCATAGATTCAGCTTAAAGTACAGAAAAACCGCTGGAATTCACACATGAAATAGAAATGTGCAGTGCTTTGCACAATGCAATATGTCTTCCACAATAGGAGACCGGGTCCGACTCCAACAGATGATGTATTAAAATACCTTGCAACATTGAAGACTGGAGGTTGGAGATGTATTCTAACAGTTTCCAGCACAACCAAGAACATACAGATGTACTATAATGCCTTTACTGTACACATTGTATAAGGAGAGTGACAGTAGGGTGCAGGTAATGTCTGTATTGTATTCTATGTACAATACTGTAAGTGCTAGCATGGAAGCACTTATGCCTTTTCATGTGTCTATTTCCTTCAGAGAGTTTTTATTTTTTTTGAGTCGGGTCATTATAGAGGATCAGGCACGCCGCACAATCACATTCATTAAAGGAAAAGTATAGTGTGTCATCGGTGAGCACATAAATTGAACTGTAATTGCTCAAAAAGAGGGAAATGGATGGGACTTTAGCAGTAACAGAATGACTAATAAAATATGTTGTAAAATATACACTTTATTGACAATGATTAAACATTACCATATATCAAGAGTATAAAACAATCAATGCATCAGTAAAGCTCTGCATCATATAAAGTTCCATCTATTAAGATGTCATTCAGATGGCAACAAGAGAACCTCAACGCGTAAAGAGTCTTTATCAGTAGCAACATTATATATTCTAGAATGTAAATATATAAGTATCCATTCTACACCAAGTTAATATGTATATAAAAAAAAAAGAACAAAATATAATTTTTTTATTTTTTTAGCTATTAACTTGGTGTTTAATGGATACTTAGATATATTTAGATTCTAGAATATATAATTTTCCTGGCAGCACCTTACATGCATTCACTTGTGATTTTGGTTCCCAGTTCTATGTGAACCAACAAGAAGAGTTAGCTCACTGTCACCTATACTTGCACATTGTCTTTGGGGAATCCACAGTGCTCCCGACTTGTCCACGTGTCTCTACCTCAGCTTCCATGACAGACATCTCCAGCTCTGATCCTCTGTTCACATCTATGCAGTTGACATCACCATTGCATTCGCCCCTGAAAAGGTGGTATACCCCAACGAAACGAGTCGGGCCTACATAGATGGATGATGTCCATACAGATGATTTTATATGTCTTTTACATTGTTCCACTCAAGACTTTTAAATACCATTCAGCCCTTCCAGTGGCCTATGTTGTGTAGGACTTGTCTTCATCCCATGATATGCCAAAGTACTATGGCGTCAATATGTATATGTGGTTTTTAGCATGCCTTGTGTTTATGCGATTTTGTGTATGCACTTTTTGTCATTGTGTGTCGAGTGTGCTGCATATGATCTCACAAGGTACAGTAAAATGTTTTTTGAAAGTCCAAAAAAAAAAACCTTTTTGTTGGATATTATGTAATAACTCATACAAGTAATACTGTGCTTTGTATCCTATGTGCTTACTCTATATAGTGATTGGCCTCATTCAAAGTCATTCAAAGTCCCCCTCACTAAAATTATCTTTCTTTCTGTCCACATTTGGGATGGAGGCCAATTACTGATGGTGCCACCGACCACATATTTTTTTTTTCTTTCTATATAATTTTCCTCCTGATGAAAACTATTTATAAGTTGAAACGGGTGGAGGTTCTCTTGTTGCCATCTGAATGACACCTTAGTGGATGGAACTTCATATGATGCAGAGCTTTACTGATGCATTATCTGTTATATACTCTTGATGTATGGTCATTTTTAATCCTTGTCAATAAAGTGTATATTTTCCAACCTTTTTCTTCTATTGTTTTCTATTGGTCAATCTGGTACCACTAAAGACCCATCTGGTTCCCCCTTTTTAAGTAATTACAGTCCAATAAGGATGATGCACTATTTATGACACAGATTGGGATTTAGCAACAAGCATATGCACATAAATTGAATTACTATTATAGTGTTTGTCAAAAAGAAAAATGTACTGTTTAATGTGACTGTCAAATTTTACATACTTGTGAAATTAGGTTAGGTAGTTTTGTAGTAGGTTTGTAGTTTAGCCACTAGAGGGAGTACACAATCTATTTGTTCACTTTCTGCCTCCATTGTTGGCACACCAGCATTGGTGCCATCACATGGGAATAGGGAAAGAGGTGCCAGTCCTGTGTTAGCTCTGTCTGTTATTGACATATATTATTATTATTATTATTATTTTTTTGTTTCACAACATATATTTTGACCAAGGATTCTTCTCTTCACTCCTGGCAGCAAATGGGGCAGTGGGCAGCAAGCTTTAAAGTGTATTTCTACTTTTGCAGTAAAATATGTATACAACGTGTATATGTTTGGTATGTGTTCAAATTCACACAACATACCTAAGAAAAATAAAGGTATTTCTTACATTTTAGATGTTTCTCAAGAGAAGGGCTTATGGCAAGACTGCAAGGATTTCTGACCAATTTCCAAAGGACACACTTAAGCTGGCCATAGATGTCAGAATACAATGTCTTATCAGAAAGGATTCCCTCAATTACTTGTGTAAATGGAAAAAAAATGACCCATCTATGACCAGCTTTAGTTTCCCCTCATTAACATACAATAAAGGATGCCAGCTTCTAAATCTTTAACCCTTTGTTAGGACAGTGTTTACATCGAGTTTACAGCCGTTAATGAGATCTGCAAGCACAGTTCAGTCAAGGTTTTTTTTCTTTTTATTGCAAACGCAGTTTTCCTGTCCCCCAAACACAAAGAGAACTAAGAATGATTTTTCAGTGCTAAAGTTATGAGAAAAGAGCATCTAAAATGATAAGCAGAGATTTTTTAAATGTTTTAAGTTATGCTATATGAATGGGAACATGTAACAAATATAAAGCTGTTATCTCCATTCGATTGCAAAAGTGTAAATACACTGTAAAGCTCAAGTCTAGTTATGCATATTTTTGCATATTAACATTAGTCCAGCCTGAACAGATGTAAGTATGTATGCGCCATACCTGGCTGATTCCTGTGGTAGCTGGAAATCTCTATAATGTTAGAGGGATCACCACTAGCTTCCGGGTCCTGTGCCGAATGGCTGTCCTGCTGCTTAGTGGGCACACTCGCTCGGCATGGATGCCATTCAGAGAACATTTTGTATTTTATCAGTGAGACCCCTTTCACACTGAGGCAGTTTTCAGGCATTTTAGCGCTAGAAATGGCTGCCCTCCATTATCTGCAACGGGTGCTTTCACACCCGGGCGGTGCGCTTGCGGGACGTTGGAAAAAGACCTGCTAGCAGCATCTTTGAGCCTGAAAAGCGATTCGGAAGAGCCTCAACACGGGAGTTTTTAACCACTTCTTTGGGGTTAAAAACACCACGCTAGGGGCCAAAAAGTGGTAAAGGTCCGCTAAAACGAGCGGTGCTTTACCACTAACGGCGAGAGTCAGGCGGTAACGTTGTTCCATGCTGATTAGGCCGGCACCAACAGCTTCCTTCCGGAAGCTCATCCCTACTTCCGGAAGCTCATCCCTACTCTCTAGCATTCACCAAATGTGAAATATCATGATCCTGTAAGTGAGTGCATCCCTGGCTGCTAGTTATAAAGGTCATTGATGAACATTCTAAATCTGGGTAAATCTGGGTATACACGTACCGAAATTCCAAATTTGCAAATTTCGGTACATATGTCTCTTTTCCTGTCTCTCTATTCAAAAGAGCTGTGGGGAGATCCCTGCATGCACATCGCTTGTTTTTTTTTTCTTTCTTGCTATAATAAATATCCCCCAAAAATGTATAAAAAAAAACATTTTTTTTTCCTCAGTTTAGGCCGATATGTATTCTTCTACATATTTTTGGTAAAATAAATCGCAATAAGCATATATTGATTGGTTTACGCAAAAGTTATAGCGTCTACAAAATAGGGGATGTTTTTATGGCATTTTTATTATTAATTTTTTTTATTAGAAATGGCGATCTGCGATTTTTATCGTGACTGCTAAATTATGGCGGACACATCGGACACTTTTGACACTATTTTGAGACCATTGTCATTTATACAGCGATCAGTGCTATAAAAATGCACTGATTAGGGTGTAAATGAAACTGGCACGGAAGGGGTTAAACACTAGGGGGCGATGAAGGGGTCAAGTGTGTCCTAGGGAGTGATTATAACTGTTGGGGGGATGGGCTTCCATTCACATGACAGTGATCACTGCTCCTGATGACAGAGCAGAGATCTCTGTTATGTCACAAGGCAGAACAGGGAAATGCCTTGTTTACAAAGGCATCTCCCCGTTCTGCAGCTCCGTGACACGATCGCCGGGAGACTGGCGGACATAGAGTCCGCGGGTCCCACGGGCACGGTCCCGCTGTACGTGGCCGGCACGCCCAATAGCCCCGCCAATTAAAGGGGACGTACGGGTACGCTCGTTTGCCCACTGCTGCCATTGTGCCGACTTATATTGGCATGCAGCAGTCGGCAAGTGGTTAACATGCTGGTTTAATGAACAAAAAAAAAACTGTGTGTGTTTACCCTGCTTAGAGTTACTCCACTTTTGTTGAAAAAAAAACATTCCCCTCTGGGTGATCTCTGCACATTGCACAGATTTTAAACAGACTATTACAGATTCCTACCTTTTGTTATTCTGAAAGAATAGCTGTTTGTCTGTGTCCATGGGAAGAATTAATCTAATGGGAGCTCTAATGAGGATAATTGCAGGGTCTGCATCCCTTCAGATGGATTTCCCTTTGGGAGTATCAACAAAAAATACATTTTTGTTGCAGGGGATGCTCAAAATTGAATTTGTATCTTGGTGCAGACTTGTGGGAGAATCGGTAAAACAATCACACAAGCAGGAAATTGCATATCTGGGGAGCGTTCTGTACATCATCTGTGTAAAGAACACCTTCAGGTAGCCATATTGCATTACATTTTACAGAAAAGTACATTGCTGCAGATTTAAAAGAAAAGTTAATTTTTAATAACATTCAATTACAATATGACTTGAGTCAAAATTGTATACCCTCTTTTTTTTTTTTTGCTCCCCACGATCGTAAACAAGCATCTCCCGGTTCTGCCTAGCAACAAGTGACACTGATCTCTGCTCCCTGTGACACAACACAGGCACGCCCCCCCCCCCCCACAGTTAGGAACACACCCCTAGGACACACTTAACCCCCACACTGCCACCTCCTGGTTAACCCCTTCACTGCCAGTGTCATTTACACAGGAATCGGTGCATTTGTATAGCACTGATTGCTGTATAAATAAATGACAATGGTCCCAAAAATGTGTCAAAAATGTCCGATGTGTTCGCCATAATGTCGCAGTCACAATAAAAATCGCTGATCGCCGCCATTACTAGTAAAAAAATAAAAAAAATTATAAAAATACCATAATACTGTCCCCTATTTTGTAAACGCTATAACTTTTGTGCAAACCAATCAATCGCTTATTGCGATTTTTTTTTTTTTTTTTTACCAAAAATATGTAGAAGAATACGTATTGGCCTAAACTGAGGAAAAAAATAAGTTTTTTTTTTATATATTTTTGGGGGATATTTATTATAGCAAAAAGTAAGCTCTTTTTTTTGTTTATAGCGCACAAAATAGAAACCGCAGAGGTAATCAAATACCCCCAAAAGAAAGCTCTATTTGTGGGGAAAAAAAGGACGTCAATTTTGTTTAAGAGCCACGTCACACGACTGCGCAATTGTCAGTTAAAACAACGCAGTGCAGAATCTCAAAAAGTGGTCTGGTCTTAAGCCAGCAAAATGGTCCGGTCTGAAAGTGGTTAAGACTGCCCAGGTGGAAGGGGAACTACAAGCCACAGGCTGCTGGGGTATGTTGACTTTTAGCATACAATATTTAGTTAATTGGGCATCTTGAGAGAGATTGCCTTTACAAGTCCTTCCATCTCCTCCTGGATATGGTTTCAGGACTCGTACTGCTAAGAACCATCAGAGGTGTTAAATTAATTTAGTGCTTTGAGAATTGGGTTGAAAAACGAATTCTGTGTTATAGCCCCTTTGAGGTTTCTTTACCTTGTGTAATGGCTGCCATTATATCTGCAAAAGTTCAATGAAACCATCTGAAGCAAAAGACGCAATGAGATTAAACAGATGGTGCCGAGCACAAATGTTGGGGGCAGGGAATTCATCTAAAAAGTTGAGTATTTCTTTTTATAATCTTGCAGGAGTTTGAAGGGAATTTATAGTCTGCCTCTTTTTTCTTCTTCTTAGAAATGCTTGTGAAAGCAAACTGCTTTATTGGAATAATCTTATCATTGCGATTTGAAATCGCGTTCCTAGCAATTGTGAATGTGCATAGGGGAAGTACATGTATATTTTAACCACTTCAGCCCCAGAAGGATTTAGGTCAGTTAAAGCCACACTTTAGTTGACAATTGCGCGGTCAGGTGATGTTGCACCCAAACAAAATGGATGTCTTTTCTTTTCCCCACACATAGAGCTTTCTTTTGGTGGTATTTGATCACCTCTGCGATTTTTTTATTTTTTGTGCTATGAACAAAAAAGAGCGTAAATTTAGAAAAAAACAAAATTTTTTACTTTTTGCTATAATAAATATCCCCCAAAAATATATAAAAAAAAAAACAATTTTTTTTTTCCTCCGTTTAGGCCAATATGTATTCTACTACATATTTTTGGTAACAAAAATTGCAATAAGTGTATATTGATTGGTTTGCAAAAAAGTTATAGCGTCTACAAAATAGGGGATAGTTTTATGGCATTTTTATTAGTAATGTCGACGATCTGCGATTTTAAACATGACTGCGACATTATGGCGGACACATCAGACACTTTTTTGACACTATTTTGGGACCATTGTCATTTATACAGCAATCAGTGCTATAAAAATGCACTGATTACTGTGTAAATGACACTGGCAGGGAAGGGGTTAAACACTAGTGGGCCATCAAGGGGTTAAGTGTGTCCTAGAGAGTGATTCTAATGGGGGGATGGGCTAATACTCACATGACAGCGATCACTGCTCCCGATGACGGGGAGCAGTAGATCTCTGTCATATCACTAGGTAGAACGGGGAAATGCCTTGTTTACAAAGGCATCTCCCCATTCTTCCGCTCCGTGACACGATCGCGGGCACCCAGCGGACGTCGAGTCCGTGGTAGCCGCGGTCACGGTGCACGCGCGGTGCACGCATAAACCAGGGGTCCCCAAACTTTTTAAACAAAGGGCCGGTTTACTGTCCTTCAGATTTTAGGGGGGCCGGACTGTGGCCAGCAAGAGTAGAAAATGTGAGGTGTCAGTGGGAATAAGGAGAGGAATAGTGTCCCATCGGTGTCAGTGGGAGAAATGGTACCCAATCGTAGAGGGAGGAATAATGCCCCATAATTGGTGTCCGTGACAGAAATTATGCCCCACAGTTGGCGTCAGTGAGGTGAATAGTGCCTTTTATCAGAGTGAAGAAGGGCTGGAGTTTGGAGACAACTGTTTTAAACCATATATAATCATTAGGCTTTTTTCCCCCCTACACACAATAGTCGTGCATTACTGCTCCTTTTTCATTCACCCGGACAGTTCGGGTTTGGAATCATGCGTTCGGGTTTCAGACCTCCTGAAACCCGGACACATTATTCAGACCAGACTATGGGGTTGCAGTTGTGTAAGCCGAGAGTGTCTGTTACACTCTCTTTCACACTGCCCAAAGCCAGCACTAACAATTACCCCTCCCCCACATGGATGGGAGAGGAGAAAGGGCTTGATCTGCTCATCTTCCTCCTACCCCTACCGCTCTGTGTCTACCCACACTCCAGCAGCCTGAGCTACATCTGGATGAGAGGTGCAGACTGCCAAGGGGTGAGTGGGCTCACCATCCATCCCTGTCTGTGACTTAAGTCTACCACCTTCTCTCTCCTGCCTCTGAGTGAGTACACTAAGGTAAATCGGGGTTCTCAGAGTTCCCCCTTACATCAGAGTCCCCAATGTTCCCCCTTAGATCAGGGCTCCCAGAGCATCCCTTATGTTAGAGTGCCCAGAGTTCTCCATTACATCAGTGTCTGCCCCCCTTACAGTGTAAGGGAACTCTGCGAGTTCAGAAGTACTGACTCTGATGTAAAGGGGGACTCTTGTGACTAACTTCATTTGATTAGAAATGTTATTTAATTGCAAAATATATGTATAGTTCATACTATAAAAAAAGAATGCTGTGCACCGCTAAAGTGTTCGGGTTTGACTTGAAGAAAAGGTGGCAACCCTAGTTGAAAGTCAAATGGCTTTGTGTGCCATTGAGAAGGTGATTAGCTACACCTGACTTAAGTAATTTTTAGGAAGGGTGATCCTTTTCCAACTCAGGGTTTTGTTTTTCATTAAAAAAAAAAGAAAAACAAATCTGACATGTTGCTGTTATATGTTTTACTTGGATGTTATAAGTTGCAATGAGTAAATACAGCTGGATAAAACAAAAACTGTGCCTGACTTCATTTCAGGCTGCAAAGCAACAACATGTGAATATTTTAGGGGGTGATACATTCCTATACCCACTGTACTACAGTCATTTCCAGCTTCTTGGGGGATCCCACAGGTATGGTCCAAGCTGGATCAATGTAACGATATAAAAATGCCATATCTGGAATTCAGATGTAAACCAGTGAATGTTCTATGATCAGAAGACCATTTAAACCATGTCACAGCTGTAGCAGATCACCTATACCTGATTCTTCTTTTTACCTTGTAAACACCATCACCTATTTTTGCACTGCTGTGCGTCAGTAAAAATTATCTTATGAAACTATTATATTTCTATCATATTTTAGAAGGGAAATTGCATATTTTGCATATATTTCATACTTCAATAGAGCATACATTTTTAATATTTTATTATGCTTCATACTGATTTTGATAACATACATTTTTTTAATGAGTCGTATATGAAATAAACAGCTTATGAATATTTTATATTTACCACTTGCAGCCAGCAGGGAGCGAGACATCTCTACAAGCCCTTTCTACTGCTTTTGTGCAAAATAGATCTTACTTTTCAATCAGTTTTTATTGAATTTCATAACATACAGTAAAGATGCAAATTACACATTGTATGCCGTTAAAATAAATTAACTCAGAATAGCACTTAAATAATGTCAACTCAATTATCAATGAAGTGTTACAGAACAAGAATTACTGTTATTAAAATGCTACAAAACGCAATACATTCAATATAGAAATATAAGATCAATATAGTAACATAAGATCAAATAGAAGTATATGTCCTCTAGACACCCCCATGGGGACTACACTGTGTCTAAGAGGAGAACGTTGCCACAACAATAGAACTTATCCAGGAACCTGTGTCCATACTCTAGAACCCAGAGGCAAAAGTGTATATCAATCTGTTAGATATGAGTGTTACAAAAAGTTAGTAATAGTCGACCATTGTTCCCATGATGCCCACTTGGTTTTTTCCTTGGGTAATTTACCCTCACTGGATGCCATCATTAATTCATAACTATAATGTAGGTTTACGGTATCTAAGAGGTGAGTGATAGAGGGAGTTGTATCTGACTTCCATAATCTGGTTATAGTTAACCTAGCTGCCAATAGGATATGTGTCGTCACATGACGAAATGAAAAGGGTATGTCTTCAATGGATAAATTCAGGATAGCTAGACCCGGAGACATTGGTATATCTATCTGGGATATATCTTTTAAGAGAAGAAAAACGGTTTTCCAGTATTCCTGTATGAGGGTACATTCCCAAAATATGTGGAATATGCTTCCTATGTTGGAATTACATCTCCAGCACTTATTAGATAATGTGGGATAGAATGTTGCCAAGCGAGAAGGCGTCAAATACCATCTAAGGGACAATTTTTGTGTGAGTTCCCACAACGCAGAGCTTTTCGTGGATTTGTATACACTTCGTGAAGCTTGTTCCCATTGTGATTCTGTATAAGTCGTTGCTAGATCATTTTCCCAGTGTGTATGTGGTGTGGATTTAGTAAATACACGCTTTTGGTTCAGGGTGTTGTATACAAGTGAAATACCCTTCTGTTTAGGAAATTCAAAGTGCAGGTATTTCCATATTACTGAAGAAACTGTATATAAGAGAGGTTTGATTTTGTTAAGGCATTTCAGAAGTTTGGAATATGCAATAAAGTCTGATTCAGGCAAGTGAAATTCATTTTGGAGGGTTGAAAAGGATTTTGGGTTTGAGTCATGAAATAGTTGATTTATGAATGAGATTTTTCGGTTAGACCAATGGGATGTAGATAATTCAGGTGAGATGTGGTTTAAGACTTCTATAGGTATCGGTATCTGTGTAGTAGTGGGTTCTTGATGGATAGTTTGGGTTAGAATTTTCCATGCTCTGACCGTGGCTATCATGGTAGGGGGAATCGCTTTTGGTATTTTAGCGTCTAATGGAGTGCTCAACAACCAATTTTTTAAACTAGGATGAAATAGTAAGGAAAGTTCTATATTGCACCAGTTTTTATTCGGATCTTGCTGAAACCACTCAGTTGCTTGAGCTATGATCGCTGCAGTGTGATAATCTGTAAAATCTATTGAACCTGATCCTCCCGCTAATTTGTGTATCCTAAGTATAGAATGAGCGCATCTAGGTTTTGTACCGTGCCAAATACATCGGTTGAGTATCGTTTGAAGTGACTTAAAGTAATATTTAGGAATAGGAATAGGAATGGTCCTAAACAGGTATAAAATTTGAGGTAAATGCATCATCTTGAACGCCGCTAATCTGCCAGACCATGACAGTTCCATTTTAGCTAATTTCTGAGATTCAGTACGTAATTTATCTAAGAGAGGCTTGAAGTTTGATGAAAAGAGGAGTTTAGTGGTTCTAGTGAGTTGAATACCTAGGTAAGAAATGCTGTGTTCAGACCATGTGAAGGGGTATTGGGCTTGTAATAGTAATTTAGTGGTGGAATTCAATTTGAGATCTAGTATTTGTGATTTGGTGACATTTAGTTTGTAAAATGATATTCGTCCAAACCAATCTAAAACGTCTCGGGCTGCTGCTAAGGAGGAGGTAGGATTTGATAATATTAAAATCACATCATCAGCAAAAAGACTAATCTTATGAGTAGTGTTGCCAACAGTTATGCCTAAGATGTTCGAGTTCGTGCGTATGTGCTCAGCTAAAGGTTCTATAGTTAGATCAAAAATTAAGGGCGACAATGGGCAACCCTGACGGGTACCGTTCGAAATTTGGAATGGATGAGATATCATATTAGCCGAAAAAACTTGAGCAGCTGGGCAAGTGTATAGTGCCATGATAGCATTATAAATATTGTCTTTAAACCCAAATTTCATGAGAACTTTCTGTAGATAGGTCCAGTGCACCCGATCAAATGCCTTCTCTGCATCTAAAGAAAGAAGCAGAGAAGGTGTTCCACTGGAATTTACGCAATGGATTAAGTCAATCATGCGACGCGTCGGATGCTTGCCTCCCTTTAATAAATCCTGTTTGGTCATTGTGAATCAGGTCTGGCATAATCTTCATTAAGCGTCTAGCAATAGTTTTGGCGTATATTTTTAAATCAAGGTTAAGTAAGGAGATTGGCCGGAAGTTTTGTGGGGCAGTCGGATCTTTTTCAGGTTTTGGGAGAGTGATAATTAATGCGTTTAGCGATTCTACAGGGAATTTGGAAGAATATGCAGCTTGGTTAAGAAATTTCAGCAAGTGTGGAATCAAATAGGTAGAGAATTGTTTGAAGTATTCCCCTGTAAGGCCATCGTGCAAAATAGATCTTAATGACTCAACCGTAGAACACATCCCTTTTCCAAAACAATTGTCTCTAATTGGAACTCCAGCGAAAACATTTACAGCATTTTTTTGGGCTTGGAATAGAATGGGGAAGGCTTTTATGATTAATTTGCATCATCTAGTGGCCAAATGTGGTATTTTATTTTTTAAATCAATGAAAAACATTTCATCAGCACAGGAAATAGCTATTTGTTTGTTGCCCTATTCACAATTTGCTATGGAATTTTTACTATATATATATATATATATATATATATATATATATAAAATGTATATCCCTTGGTGTTTATCAAGCAATTTCTTCCTTAGAATTATGAACCATCCAGCACTTGTTACCAGAGCACAATTTAAGAGCCAATGTTTTAGATCAGGGGTCTTCAAACTACGGCCCTCCAGTTGTTCAGGAACTACAATTCCCATCATGCCTAGTCATGTCTGTGAATGTCAGAGTTTTACAATGCCTCATGGGATGTGTAGTTCTGCAACAGCTGGAGGGCCGTAGTTTGAGGATCCCTGTTTTAGATCATGAAAGACGTAATAACAGGAAACTCATCCATGATTCTGTTTCTTGTGTTCTGTTCTAGTTTAACAGCATGATGCTATACTGCGTTCCAAAACTCAGGTTGATGGGACAGAAGTTCAGTGTACGGGAAAAGATTGACATTGCTGGAATTCAGGTGAGTGTAAAAGCAACACAATACCTGTGTCTATTGTTTTTCTAGATCACTTTTCCTGGTGGCTCTGGAGCCCAAAACCTGTTCGAAATTCAGCCAGTTCAGCAGGGACCGGACAAATTTCGATCCATGTATGGGCAGCCTGATGGTACCCAAGTCGATATACCGTTCAACTTAGGCACAACCAGCCTGTCGGATTTATCTATATGCGATTACTGCCAGCGGCTATAGCCACTAGCAGTAATCACTATATTCTGCCGGCTGGGAAGGCTTCCCCGCCAGCAGAATATAATAGCGCTGTGCAAGGGAATTGAGCAGTTTTCTTTCCTTCCACCAGTGATGGAAGGAAAGAAAATTGAGTCATCTATGGCTTGCTTAAAGACCCCATGTGCTGTCAACCTAGACAAAACAGTTGCATCATTGTGTGTGACTAAAGCTGTCCATTCACTGATCCACTTTTAGCCGGTCCAGCAGGGACTGTCTGAATTTCAATCAATGTGTGGCCTCTACCACTGGACAGAAGTTGATTAATTGACTGGGTCAGGGTGACCTGTTGAAAATTTTGGCAATGATAAGTGGCTGCAGCCAACCAGTATTAATTTAGTTAACAAAAACGTTTTCATCTGTGGCATTTTTACAGTGGCGAAAACTAAATGAAAATTACACTACATTTGCGTCCTCTGACGAAAACTATGGCGAAAATCTATTCTGTTTTCGTTACCGATCGAAAAAGTAAACGAAAATGTGAAGGAGGGACTGTTACCCTCAGAACTTCCAGTTTCCACGGAGCTCCTGCTTTCTTTGGATGGAGCCCTGCGTTTGTAGATAGGAGGCTGTCCCCAGAAAGGTTAGACTATCAATGTCTGCAGCCTGAAGGGGGATGTTCTATTAGGATGGTGGGGGCTTGGCTGTGTAGTTAACCCTCTCACACACTGCCACACACTCACACTTCATACTGATATATAGAGGCTCCCTGAAGGAGACCTGCTCCTTGTCAATAGGCTTCACAGCTTGTCCACTACTAGAGAGCAGCACACTGTCTGATCTGTGCAGGATTAACCTTTTTGCTGCCAGAGCTGTTTTTGCGCCCATACTTTAAAAAAATTAATTTAGGCCTGAAGATTACATAACCCCCCCCCCCCCCCCCCCCCAACATTATATATTTTCTGAAAGACGACAAGTTAATGTAAATGTGCACTGCATGATGGCATCACTAGTAAAGATTTTTTATTTTTATTTTTTATATTTTAATGTTACACTTATGTCAAAAAAGCAATATTCTTGTAACAAAATATGGTTTACTTTAAAGACCTTTTATAATGACTAAATCTGTGTCACGTTCAAACCTTAATACCATAAATATCAACTTATTTGATTTTTCACTCCAGGAGTATATAAGAAGTTTGGAAATTGTAGAGAAATGATTAAATAATGCATTACAATGTAACTAAACCCATTTGAATTCAGTCGACTAAAATGTACTCGAGATTTTAGTTTGTCGACTAAAATGTACTGGAGATTTAGTCGCCTAAATAAGACCAAAACGAAAACACTTGCAGAAGACTAAAATGCCATTGTAATCCTAAAGCCCCATACACACGCGCGGATTATCCGAGGACCAGGTCCGTCGGATCCTGTCCGTCGTACTTTGTCCGATGTTGGTTTTGCATACACACGGTCGGACAAAGTTGTCGGAAAATCCGATCATTCTGAACGTGGTGACGTTTGTTGCCTACGACGGGACTACGTAAAGGCTAGTAGCCAATAGCTTTGGTCTTGTAATGTGATCTGAGCATGCGTAGCACTTTGTCCGTCGGACTACCATACACACGATCGGATTTGGTGTGATCGGACCTTGTTGTCCAAAAATCTATCCAGCAGGAGATAGGACTTTGTCCGTCGGACAATCCGACGTACACTGTCCGATGGTGCATACACACGGTCGGATTTTTCGACAACATTGTCCGATCGGACAGAATCCATGCGAAAATCCGACCGTGTGTATGGGGCTTAAGACTATAACTAAATCAAAATTTGCTGCCAAAATTAACACTGCAGCCAACTGATCAGTGTATTTCAACAGCAGTGAAGGGAAGAGAAGATTCCTCCATTCACCTCATTTGTGTGATTGGAGAAATCTGTTGGCTGAATAAAAAAAAAACGAACCGTGTATGGCCAGCTATAGCGTCAGTATGCAATACCTAGATGTCGCCAGCTTGAATACAATTGGATTGGATACAGTGTTCATGTACTAGGAAACCTTAAAGCTAAATTTTAGGTATGGTACCGCTACTACAGTGATTGCTGCTAGCTTCTGGGTCCCATGTCAAGCGGCTGCCCTGCTGCATTGTGCACACAGGAGGTCACTCGCTTAGCATAGGCACCCTTCAGAGATCACTTATTGGTGAAGAGGCAGGGTGGTGATGTCATGTTCTCCACCTTGTCCAATTATTCATTGAAAAAATGCAAAAAAATCCTGTGAATGGCACCTTTGCTGAGCAAACAACCTCGTGGCACAGGACCCGGATGCTAGTGATGATCACTGTACTAGTGATGCTTCCTACAGTGGTTTCCAGTTTCCCAAGGGATCAGCCAGGTATGGCACATGCACATTGTTCAAATCTGGACCAATGTAACATGCAAAAATATCCACACCTAAACAACAGAATGTTCAGTGTTGCCCCATAGCAGCCCATCAGATTCCCATGTGAAAAGTAATGTTGAACTAGGGATCTAAGTGGTAGAGATGGGCAAAACAGATAATGGCACAAGAATTGATGAGACCCCATAAAATCAACAACAAGAAACTGTGTACACCAGTGTTGGTCATCTTACTTTAAAAAAGTAATTTAGTTAAGTTACAAATTACTTCTCCCAAAAAGTAATTGCGTTAGTAACTCAGTTACTACATTGGAAAAGTAATTAGTTACTCAGCAAAGTAACTGACTTTTTTTTTTAAATATTCTATACGTGTAACTAAGGGGCGGGTCTAGTATTACTGTAACCAAGGGGCGCATTTATTATTGTTATATATCGTGTAACCAAGGAGCTGCTCTATTATTACTCTAACCAAGGGGCAGTTCTGTTATATCGTGTAAGCAAGGGGCGGGTCTATTATTATTATATCGTGTAAAGGGTGGATTTCTACAGAAGAGGGTGAATGTTAAATTAATGGGCAGAGCTCGATATATATAACAATAATAATAAATGCGCCCCTTGGTTACAGTAATACTAGACTCGCCCCTTAGTTACACGATAGACGCCCCTTGCAGAGTAGCACGAGCATCATAAGGGTGCGGCATCGCCTCGTACAATTACATGTTAACTGCGCCTGCGCTGGGTAGAGTTCACTCAGAGCTTTTTAGGTTCGGCAATTTTCGGAAGCTCCGTAGTCCTTCATACTGCGCAAGCGCTGCACCTGCGCAGTACAGGGGGTCCTTATCCGGCGGGGGAACTTTTTTGGCAGGACACCGGAATTACATTACTGCCATCTAGTGACGGTAGATGTAATTGGGGTAACTAAGCCAAAGTAATGGGAACTGAGTTACCATGAGGGGAAAAGTAATCAGTTAGATTACTAGTTACCCTCTAAAGTAACTGAGTTACGTAACTCAGTTTATTTTAACTCAGTTACTTACATCACTGGTGTACACACTACTACTGTCATTATTATACTGTATAACGATAGATGTTATAATTCAGGTGAAATGGTTAGGACATCCTAAAGAATCCACTATGCTGTACTCCTACTCCTGGACCTCTGCTGCCTTTGACACAGTGGACCACCGCTTCCTCAAAAAAAAACTCCACGCCTTTGGTCTCCGTGACTGTACTCTTCGCTGGTTCTCATCCTATTTATCCAACCGCACCTTTAGCATTACTTACAATCCTACTTCCTCCTCTCCTCTGCCTTTCTCTGTCGGGGTCCCCCAAGGTTCTGTTCTTGCACCTCTCTAATTCTCCATCTACACTTCTTCCCTGGGTCAGTTAATAGCCTCCCATGGCTTCCAATACCATCTCAAGCTAACGACACCCAAATCTATCTCTCTACCCCTCAGCTCACTCCTTCAGTCTCTTTGCGTATCACTAAGTTACTAAAAGAAAATAAGGACAGAGGGCACACCAGCCTTGCGCATTACCTTTGTAACATAAAATATATTTATTATAAAAGTATTATACTCACAAACACATTGGTAAAATCAAGCACGAAATATAAAAAGTCCATCAATAGCCTCGTCCTACGAGGATCCGCTGGCCAGTAGAACCAGGATGGGATGATAAAAGTCCAAAATGAGCTGACTTGTTTAAAGGCTGGTGCGCCCTCTGTCCTTATTTTCTTTTAGGCCCCTTTCACACTGAGGCGCTTTGCAGGCGCTAAAGTTCTAAAAATAGCGACTGCAAAGCGCCTTTAAACAGCCGCTGCTGTGTCTCCAGTGTGAAAGCCCAAGGGCCTTCACACTGGAGCGGTGCGCTTGCCGGACGCTGAAAAATGTCCTGCAAGCCGCATCTTTGGAGCGCTGTAGGAGCGGTGTATTTACTGCTCCTAAAGCGCCCCCTCCCATTGAAAACAATGGGGCAGCGATTCAAACCCGCCCCGCAAAGCGGTGCATTGCGGGCGGTTTTAACCCTTTTTCCACCGCTCGCGGGAGTAAAACCACCCTGCTAAATATAGCGCCGCTTTACCGCCAGCGCGCCCAGCGCCTCAGTCTGCAAGTAGCCTTAGAATATGCCTGGGTTCTCCCTGACCGGTTGAGAGTGGCAGCACAGCCGATACAGTGGTACGATTTGTGAAGAGTCCCCCCAATTCTCGAGTCAAACCCACAGCAACCTTTTGAGAACAGGAGCATTTGTTTTTATAACTAATTTACTAAAAGACATATCAGCCTGGATGTCACACCATTTCCTCAAACTCAAACTTACCCTGATTTCTCTGTCAAGATCAATAGCACTACTATCATCCCGTCCCCGCATGCCAAGGTTCTAGGTGTAACCGTAGACTCTGAACTATCCTTTCGGCCCCACAGCCAATGTCCAAATCTTCATCTCCATTCGCAACATCTCCAAAATATGCCCCTTCCTAACCAATGACACCACAAAGCTCCTAATTCACTCCCTGATCACCTTTCACCTCGACTACTGCAACTCACTCCTCACGGTATTACCTTTACATAGACTATTCCCCTTCAGTCCATCATGAATGCTGCTGCCAGACTCATCTGCCTTACCAACTGCTCAGTGTCTGCTACCCCTTTCTGTCAATCCCTTCATTGGCTTCCGCTCACCCAACAAATTAAATACAAAATTCTAACAACAACTTGCCATCCAAAACTCATCCCCCAGCTACATCACTAGCCTAGTCTCATAATACTAATTCCCTTCGTTCCTCCTAAGACCTCCTGCTCTCTAGTTTCCATGCTCCCATGCTCGCCTCCAGTACATTTCCAAAGCCTCTCTTATCCTATGGAACTCAATACACCAATCTGTCCGACTATCTCCTAATATGTTTGCTTTTAGACGATCCCTGAAAAACCTTCTCTTCAGAGAAGCTTATTCTGCCTTCACCTAACAACTGTACTTTAATTTTCCTCTTGGTTGTAAGCTCTAATGAGCAGGGCCCTATGATTCCCCCGTTATTTTAATTATATTATAAGTGTACTGTCTGCCCTCATGTTGTAAAGCGCTGAGCAAACTGCTGGTGCTATATACAGTAAACTCTGTATAATAATCCTCTCCTCTTTTTACCTGCCCCAGAAGTGACCAGTTTCCAGATCTACCTGACAATGGTTGGAGGATGACAGGTTTCAGAGATCCCTGTGCACCTGCGTAATCTGCCCAGTCTGATCAACCCTATCCCAGTCATTGTCAGGAACTGATGTTAATTCCCAACTGTCGCTAATTCAAACATGCTCTAAAAGTGACAAATGGAATATATAAGTTTGAATCTGATTGGCTGCAGAGAAACAATGACTGTTCATATTAGTAACACTTTGGTAAATGAGTTACCTTATGCCTATATTTTACAGTAGGGATAGCACAAGGAAGCAGCTGTTAATAATAATCTTATTATTGGAAAGAAAATGATAACTGTCTTTAATTCTTTCCAGGTCCAGGAAATTGTAAAACCAAACTCATCTCATACTTTTCTGATAACGGGGAAGAAGCGGTCACTAGAACTGCAAGCCAGGTATTTCTTGTCTTCTTGATATTCTTTAACATATATTCCCAAAAAGTATATGTACAGTGCCTTGAAAAATATTCATACCCCTTGAAATTTTCCACATTTTGTCATGTTACAATCAAAAACGTAAATTTATTTTATTGGAATTTTATGTATGGAATTTATCAACCCAACTTTTTAAGTCCAGGGCCTCCTCTGCTTCCCCCCTGCCCAGGGCCTCCTCTGCACCCCTGCCAGCCCAGGGCCTCCTCTGCACCCCTGCCAGCCCAGGGCCTCCTCTGCACCCCTGCCAGCCCAGGGCCTCCTCGCACCTCCCCTCCGAGGACCACCCAGGGCCTCCTCTGCACCCCTCCCAGCCCAGGGCCTCCTCTGCACCCCTCCCAGCCCAGGGCCTCCTCTGCACCCCTCCCAGCCCAGGGCCTCCTCTGCACCCTCCCCCCAGCCCAGGGCCTCCGCTGCACCCCCCCCCCCAGCCCAGGGCCTCCGCTGCACCCCCCCCCACCCAGGGCCTTCTTTGCAGAAAAGACATAGGCTGTTTGGGCAGGACTAGGAGGGAGACCTGTACATTACACTTGATCAGGCTGCAGTGACACCCTTAGAGCAGTGGTTCCCAGTGCGGGCGGCCCCCCCAGATGCGTCACCCCGTCAGTGATCTGCTGTGTGCTGGGGGGTGGGGCTGTGTCCCAGGATTGCTGGGTATCTGCATAGACCAGCCTTTCGCAACCTTTTTACACCATAGGAACCCTTAAAATACTTTTCAGGTCTCAGGGTACCCTTGCAAAAAACAATTCATTGGTGGTTAGTAGAAAGAATAACGCTTGCATTGGTGTCTAGTAGAAAGAATGCCCCACTTAAAGTGCTGGTCAGAATGCAACCTTTACAGACAGCTAGAATGATCATTAGGTTCATGCATCTGCCTCTGCCAAGTGGTGTTGACCCTGGAACTATGCAGGTACCATCCAGGGGCGGACTGACAACTCATGGGGCCCCCGGGCAATAGAAGATCATGGGGCCCCCTTGGTCCCCACACTCAAGCCACACCTGTACAGGGAGACACGGGGGGAGGGAGAGCAAACAGGGGGATTGTGTCTGTGTGTGTGTCTGTGTGTGTCTGTGTGTGTGTCTGTGGCGGGGGGAGAAAGCACACTGGGGAGGGAGAGCACAATGGTGGACACTGTAGGGGGGGGGAACGCACAAACAGGGGGACACTGGAGGGAGAATGCGCACACACACACACACACACAGGGGGACACTGGAGGGAGAGCGCACACGCAGGGGGGGGGACACGCACACACAGGGGGACACTGGAGGGAGAGCACACACACAGGGGGGGACACTGGAGGGAGAGCGCGCACACACAGGGGGGGACACTGGAGGGAGAGAGCACACACAGGGGGGGACACGGGAGGGAGAGCGCGCACACACAGGGGGGGGACACTGGAGGGAGAGAGCACACACAGGGGGGGGGACACTGGAGGGAGAGAGCACACACAGGGGGGCACACACACACACACACAGGGGGACACTGGAGGGAGAGTGCACACACAGGGGGGCACACACACACACACACACACACAGGGGGACACTGGAGGGAGAGTGCACACACAGGGGGGCACACACACACACACACAGGGGGACACTGGAGGGAGAGTGCACACACAGGGGGGGGCACACACACAGGGGGACACTGGAGGGAGAGCGCACACACAGGGGGGCACACACACACACACAGGGGGACACTGGAGGGAGAGTGCACACACAGGGGGGCACACACACACACAGGGGGACACTGGAGGGAGAGCGCACACACAGGGGGGGGCACACACACAGGGGGACACTGGAGGGAGAGCGCACACACAGGGGGGCACACACACACACGGGGACACTGGAGGGAGAGCGCACACACAGGGGGGCACACACACACACACACAGGGGGACACTGGAGGGAGAGCGCACACACAGGGGGACACTGGAGGGAGAGCGCACACACAGGGGGGCACACACACACACAGGGGACACTGGAGGGAGAGCGCGCACACACAGGGGGACACACGCACACACACAGGGGGACACTGGAGGGAGAGTGCACACACAGGGGGGCACACACACAGGGGGACACTGGAGGGAGAGCGCACACACAGGGGGGCACACACACACACGGGGACACTGGAGGGAGAGCGCACACACAGGGGGACACTGGAGGGAGAGCGCACACACAGGGGGGCACACACACACACAGGGGGACACTGGAGGGAGAGCGCGCACACACAGGGGGACACACGCACACACACAGGGGGGACACTGGAGGGAGAGTGCACACACAGGGGGACACTGGAGGGAGAGCGCACACACAGGGGGGGACACTGGAGGGAGAGCGCACACACAGGGGGGGACACGCACACACAGGGGGACACTGGAGGGAGAGCACACACACGGGGGGGGGGACACGCGCACACACAGGGGGACACTGGAGGGAGTAAAATTTGAATATAAAAAAGTGCGGCGCTCATAGAGCATGAAAAATAACAATCAATGTCTAAAAGTGATGATACTAAATTATGATACAGTATCCAAAAATAAAAATTAATATATGAATGTGTGTCACTAAAAATAGTGAACAAACAAATATGATAAATCAAATGGATTGTGAATCAAAAGATCATATATATGGAAAGGGTTGGTAGACCTACTAATCACATAATCGCATAGATCACATATACAATAAATATGACAGTAGAAAAATCTTGAATATATATCACCATATAAACAAAACCATATAGCAACGTGTGTTACAAATAGTGATCTAAGCAAAAAACACCACCTAATAGTGACATAAATTCAACATTGGTGCGTTAAGAAATATATAACAGGTGACTTGGTGCAAGTTGTCTGTTGCAGTCCACCACCTCTTGGGAATGCGCTTACCAGATAGCGTGAACTCAGATAGGCTTACGCCGTATGAGTCACAAAAGGCAGTTGGTGTCACTACACCCGTGGGAGCATCTACTTGGGGATGGTGCCAAACGACAAGATCCTTCACTGGATATATCCAAAGAACTCTCAGGAGGGAGGGATGATGGATGTTATACCACTGGTAGTGCTCAAATTAGTGGGACCGATAAAGAGAAAAATGGAGCCACATAGTGTAATACCATAGGGGATTTATTTTGACAAAGCATATAAAAATGGGTACTCACATTTAAAACGACATGTAAAAGCATATAATGGTCTACTGGTAACGCAGTGGTAACAGCTAACCGAGTCCCGTTACCACTGCGTACCAGTAGACCATTATATGCTTTTACATGTCGTTTTAAATGTGAGTACCCATTTTTATATGCTTTGTCAAAATAAATCCCCTATGGTATTACACTATGTGGCTCCATTTTTCTCTTTATCGGTCCCACTAATTTGAGCACTACCAGTGGTATAACATCCATCATCCCTCCCTCCTGAGAGTTCTTTGGATATATCCAGTGAAGGATCTTGTCGTTTGGCACCATCCCCAAGTAGATGCTCCCACGGGTGTAGTGACACCAACTGCCTTTTGTGACTCATACGGCGTAAGCCTATCTGAGTTCACGCTATCTGGTAAGCGCATTCCCAAGAGGTGGTGGACTGCAACAGACAACTTGCACCAAGTCACCTGTTATATATTTCTTAACGCACCAATGTTGAATTTATGTCACTATTAGGTGGTGTTTTTTTGCTTAGATCACTATTTGTAACACACGTTGCTATATGGTTTTGTTTATATGGTGATATATATTCAAGATTTTTCTACTGTCATATTTATTGTATATGTGATCTATGCGATTATGTGATTAGTAGGTCTACCAACCCTTTCCATATATATGATCTTTTGATTCACAATCCATTTGATTTATCATATTTGTTTGTTCACTATTTTTAGTGACACACATTCATATATTAATTTTTATTTTTGGATACTGTATCATAATTTAGTATCATCACTTTTAGACATTGATTGTTATTTTTCATGCTCTATGAGCGCCGCACTTTTTTATATTCAAATTTTATTCACTCATTACAGTTACCTGTTGTGCAGGCCGCTAGTGTACATATATTTTTCAATATCTTTATAAGACAGCGCAGTTTTTCTTTCCTTTTGCACTGGACACTGGAGGGAGAGCACACACACAGGGGGGGACAGGCACACACAGGGGGACACTGGAGGAGAGCGCACACACAGGGGGACACTGGAGGGAGAGCGCACACACAGGGGGGGACAGGCACACACAGGGGGACACTGGAGGGAGAGAGCACACACAGGGGGCACACGCACACACAGGGGGACACTGGAGGGAGAGTGCACACACAGGGGGACACTGGAGGGAAAGCGCACACATAGGGGGACACTGGAGGGAGAGCGCACACACAGGGGGGGACACACACACAGGGGGAAACTGGAGGGAGAGCGCACACACAGGGAGGGACACGCCCACACAGGGGGACACTGGAGGGAGAGCGCACACACAGGGGGGGACATGCACAGGGGGGGACATGCACACAGGGGGACACTGTGGGCTGGGGTGACACTGTGGGCTGGGGTGACGCTGGGGTGACACTGTGGGCTGGGGTGACGCTGGGGGGACACTGTGGGCTGGGGTGACACTGTGGGCTGGGGTGACGCTGGGGGGACACTGTGGGCTGGGGTGACACTGTGGGCTGGGGTGACGCTGGTGGGACACTGTGGGCTGGGGGGACCCGGGGCACTGTGGGCTGGGGTGACGCTGGGGGGACACTGTGGGCTGGGGGGACACTGTGGGCTGGGGGGACACTGGGGGGACACTGTGGGCTGGGGGGACACTGGGGGGACACTGTGGGCTGGGGGGACCCTGTGGGCTGGGGTGACACTGTGGGCTGGGGTGACGCTGGGGGGACACTGTGGGCTGGGGTGACACTGTGGGCTGGGGTGACGCTGGGGTGACACTGTGGGCTGGGGTGACGCTGGGGGGACACTGTGGGCTGGGGTGACACTGTGGGCTGGGGTGACGCTGGGGGACACTGTGGGCTGGGGTGACACTGTGGGCTGGGGTGACGCTGGTGGGACACTGTGGGCTGGGGTGACGATGGGGGGACACTGTGGGCTGGGGTGACACTGTGGGCTGGGGTGACGCTGGGGGGACACTGTGGGCTGGGGTGACACTGTGGGCTGGGGTGACGCTGGTGGGACACTGTGGGCTGGGGGGACCCGGGGCACTGTGGGCTGGGGTGACGCTGGGGGGACACTGTGGGCTGGGGGGACACTGTGGGCTGGGGGGACACTGGGGGGACACTGTGGGCTGGGGGGACACTGGGGGGACACTGTGGGCTGGGGGGACACTGTGGGCTGGGGTGACACTGTGGGCTGGGGTGACGCTGGGGGGACACTGTGGGCTGGGGTGACACTGTGGGCTGGGGTGACGCTGGGGTGACACTGTGGGCTGGGGTGACGCTGGGGGGACACTGTGGGCTGGGGTGACGCTGGGGGGACACTGTGGGCTGGGGTGACACTGTGGGCTGGGGTGACGCTGGTGGGACACTGTGGGCTGGGGGGACCCGGGGCACTGTGGGCTGGGGTGACGCTGGGGGGACACTGTGGGCTGGGGGGGGGGACACTGTGGGCTGGGGGGACACTGGGGGGACACTGTGGGCTGGGGGGACACTGGGGGGACACTGTGGGCTGGGGGGACACTGTGGGCTGGGGTGACACTGTGGGCTGGGGTGACGCTGGGGGGACACTGTGGGCTGGGGTGACACTGTGGGCTGGGGTGACGCTGGGGGGACACTGTGGGCTGGGGTGACACTGTGGGCTGGGGTGACGCTGGGGGGGCACTGTGGGCTGGGGGGGCGCTGTGGGCTGGGGTGACGCTGTGGGCTGGGGTGACGCTGTGGGCTGGGGTGACGCTGTGGGCTGGGGTGACGCTGGGGGGACACTGTGGGCTGGGGGGACGCTGTGGGCTGGGGTGACGCTGTGGGCTGGGGGTGACGCTGGGGGGACACTGTGGGCTGGGGTGACGCTGGGGGGGCACTGTGGGCTGGGGTGACGCTGGGGGGGCACTGTGGGCTGGGGGGACGCTGTGGGCTGGGGTGACGCTGTGGGCTGGGGTGACGCTGTGGGCTGGGGTGACGCTGTGGGCTGGGGTGACGCTGTGGGCTGGGGTGACGCTGGGGGGACACTGTGGGCTGGGGGGACGCTGTGGGCTGGGGTGACGCTGTGGGCTGGGGTGACGCTGGGGGGACACTGTGGGCTGGGGTGACGCTGGGGGGGCACTGTGGGCTGGGGTGACGCTGGGGGGGCACTGTGGGCTGGGGGACCCCCCCCCCCCCCCATCATCACTTGTGGCGGTCCTGCTCTGGTAATTTACTCACTGATGCTGATGCTCCCCGACGGCCCCTCCACTCTTCTCTTCTCTTCCATTACTTCCATTAGGGGCTCGGACTCGGCCGAGTGAAGCGGCTGTATTACATGCCGCGAATACCGCTAGCGGCGCGCGGCTCCCCGCCGGCCCCTCCTTCCCTCCCGTCCGTCCCAGGTGACGTCACAACGCATACAGTAGAAGCACCTGGGACGGACGGGAGGGAAGGAGGGGCCGGCGGGGAGCCGCGGGCCGCTAGCAGTATTGTTAGCGGCATCGCGGCATGTAATACAGCCGTTTCAAGTGGCCCCTCATGTGGCCGAGTCCGGGCCCCTAATGGCCCCGGGCCCTCGGGCGGCGCCCGAGTCACCGACTTGTCAGTCCGCCCCTGGTACCATCTAATGGC
Organism: Lithobates sylvaticus; assembly: GCA_028564925.1. Classification (NCBI taxonomy): domain Eukaryota; kingdom Metazoa; phylum Chordata; class Amphibia; order Anura; family Ranidae; genus Lithobates; species Lithobates sylvaticus. The sequence continues at coordinate 60,520,527 of CM053032.1, forward strand.
AGCTCAGTCAACCAAAGCTCAAGGAACCCCTAGCAACTTCTGGAGGAACCCTGGCTGAGACAGGCTGGCATAGACTGTCAAAAGTGACTCATGCAGATAGTGGAAGAATGAGAGAGCAGAAATCACACTAGGTGCTTTAGATAAAGGCAAGTACACTGTATGGAATAATGTGCGTTGTTCATTTTTTATTTCAGGGGTTTACAATCACTTTAAATATGTGCATGAAGTATGAGCATTAAAACCTGACAAGGGAAGCATGGATAGCATGTAAAAAAGCTTGCCCTAGCAGTATTAAAGTATAGTGCCTTTGAAGATTGTCCCAGTTCAGTGAGTCCATGATGATGGAAATCAAGCTGCCATATTCTGTCTATAAGGAAAATGTATTATGTGGTACATGTGTCTGCCAAGCAGCCAAGTGTCCCTGTAAAGTGGTTTGGCATTTTCATCAGCAGCTGTGTTGGCATAGTATGTTATATCGGAATAAAGCTCTGATAATAATTGTACATCTGCTGTAACACAAGGGTGAAGGTCTTGAATTCACTGCACAGTATTACAGTAACTTGTGTGATCAGCTGTTTTCACATAACTTATTTGTGTGTTAAGTGGACAGTTTAAGATGCATTCATAAAAATGTACTAAGTGGTTCATCACAGATCAGTTTTTGTATTGTGTATTATATTTGAGGTCCTTGAGTTAAATAACTTGGATTGGTATATCTATTTGTAGGACTGAAGAGGAGGAAAGAGAATGGATCCAGGTAAGTACACCACCATGTTTATATAACCTTGGAATGCCAGACAATAGCTACTAGAAATTATTTTAGTGTAGATAGTAATACACTACTCTTGTCTATATATCATTGAAAACATTCAAGCAGTAGAAATAACACTAAAGTCCCTGAAGTTATTAAAATATAGGCCATTAGATAGAGTTTTATGTTAAAGTTGATGTATAAACAGAATGGCTTATGTGGATGCTTTAATATTATTTACTTTATTTTTTTTATGCTACTGCTTCTATTGCTGATTAAACCTGCATTAGCAATATTTTAGTAAATTAAAAGCAATGATCCTAAAGTATATTTGGCCAAGAATACACTTCTCAGTATTGAGCAAGGATAAAATGCAAGGGGGTCGAGCTGTGCCAGATTTTAACCACTTGCCGCCCGCCATATAGCAGACGTGATCAGGATTTTATGCCCCAGGGGGCACGCATCTCGGCGATCGTTGTTGCGGTGTTGACACCCCGCAACTACGATCTTGGTAAAGAGTCTCCGACGGAGACTCTTTACCACATGATCAGCCGTGTCCAATCACGGCTGATCACAGTGTAAATAGGAAAATGCCGTTGATCGGCTTTTCCTCACTCGCATAGAAAGTATAAATATGTGCCCCTCGCGCTACTTGGAGTATACAGATAGTCTAAAGTGCATTAACAATAGTGCTGTGCTGCAAAATGTGGCGTGTTCACAAATACACAAATGAGGGTAAGTATATAAAAGAATTTTGCGCAATGAATAGCTAAAAAAATAATATAAAGTGCAATATGTATATTGACCAGTAGTGGACGCTGGTGCTAGTGAGAGGTAATTACTGGTTCATTAAACAACTTATGTAACTGGTGATGGAAAATAGCACGTAATAGTAACTAACAATAAATATAATAGATAATGTATTAGATATTTAAAGTGTCCTGTGCAAAAAACTCAAACTTGATTAAAGTGGTATACATAAAACAATATGCTTAAAAGCCTTATGTTTATAGCAATACAGATAAAAATAGTGCAAATCCGTGACTGGTTTCCTCACTCACGTCTGTCAGAGGCTGCTCCTCTGACAGGGGGGGTCTGTGCTGATCGATTATCAGCGCAGCCCCCCTGAGGATGCCCACACTGGACCACCAGGGATGCCCAGCACCAGGTATGCCACCCTAGACCACCAGGGATGCCAGTCAGTGCCCACAATGGATGCCAATTAGTGCCCACAATGGGCATCACTGATTGACATGCATTATTGTTTGGCACTGATCGGCATCCATCAGTACAATACATTACACTGCAATGCCGCCTATCAGTGCCCATCTGTGCCGCCTATCAGTGCCCATCTGTGCCTCCTATCAGTGCCACATATCAGTGCTCATCAATGCCACCTCATTGCCACCTCATTAGTGCCACTTCATTGGTGCCACCTCATCTGTGCCCATCAGTGCCGCCTTATCAGTGCCCGTCAGTGCAGCCCCATCAGTGAAGGAGAAAACTTACTTATTTACAAAGTTTTGAAACTGAAACAAAAAAAAAAATATTTTTTTCAAAATTTTCGGCCTTTTTTTATTTGTTTAGCAGAAAATAAAAATCCCAGAGTCGATCAAATACCACCAAAAGTAAGCTCTAATTGTGGGAAAAAAATGATAAAAATTTAGTTTAGTATGACCGTGCAATTGTCATTCAAAATGAGACAGCGCTGAAAGCTGAAAATTGGTCTGGGCAGGAAGGTGTTTAAGTGCCCTGTATTGAAGTGGTTAATAATTCTTATAATGCTGTACTGTTTACACGATTGGTGGAGTGGACACGAAAGTTAAAGTGTTTGTTAACCCCCCCCAAAAAAATTGATTTCCTGGTCCCTTAAAGCAGATTAAACAGCACAGTGCTGAGCTACAACATGCCTCTGCAAGTTAAAGTGGAGGGCCACCCTGAAAAACAAAACTAGATAAAAATGTTAATACAAATTTAAAATGAGAAAAAAAAAAATATATATATTTTTTTACTTACCAGAAATGGCTGTTGCTAGGCAGATCGTCCTAATCTGCCTCTTCCTGTTCCTCTGAGCTGTTCTACTAGCGCCGCCTTCTAGTGAATGGGGCGCGGTGTGTTATGGGAACTATGTCCCACAACACATCGCGTTCCCCATTCACAAAGCGCCGCGCGACGACTCGTGCATGCGCAGTAGGCCGCTTGACTCCTCGCACATGCGCAGTAGGGACATCTCGGCCTCCACGACCGACATCGCGGGTGCCCTGGGAGGGTAAGTGTACTTATTAAAAGTCAGCAGCTACTTTTTTTTTAGCTGCTGACTTTTAAAAAAAAATTTTTTTTTACCTGAAACACCGCTTTAAGCCGGGTACACACTTACTGAAAGTTGACTGTTTCAGCAGGGACCGGGCAACTTTCAGTATGTGCGAACTCTTCTCTGTCCAACAGAAGCCAAGCCAACGACATGCTGAAAAAACAGTATTTGATCAGCGCTTGCTGATCCAACTAATGGCTGCATGTGCTGATTGGTGTATTTTGGCATTGGGGGTGAGTCCCCAGTCCCCCTGTCATAGTACAAAGATACAGCAGAAGAGATCCCTGCATCAACATCTTTTGTGTTGATTCAGGGTTTTTTTTTTTTTGTTTAACCCACCGTACATAGAACTAAAAAAAATAAACTGTGTGTGTATACCCAGGTTTAGAGAGACCGATCAGCTGAAATACTATAAATTTCTGCTTTTAGGTTTTGGATACGCTTTAGGTTACTTTCACACAGAGGCAGTGGGGGCGGTAGCAGTAAAGCAACGATACTTTTAGCGCGCTTTACTGCTGTTTAAGCAGCGCTTTGCCACCGCTAGCGGTGCGCTTTTAACCCCCCCAAAGGGGTTAAAAAGGGGTTGGAAGCGCCCGCAAAGCGCCGCTGTCAAATCGCTTTGCAGGTATTTCAATACTTCTCCTAAACTGCCCCAAAGATGCTAGTTGCGGGACACCGCCCGAGTGTGAAAGCACTCGGACTTTCATACTGGAGTGACAGGACAGGAGAGGCGCTTTGCAGACACTATTTTTAGCGCTAAAATGCCTGTAAAGCATCTCAGTGTGAAAGTCGCCTAAAAGGCTTTGGGTAGATGATGTTACCATTATTTGCATAGATCGTTTTCAATACAGTGGAACCTTGGATTATGAGCATTGTACGTTCCAGGAGAATGCTTGTAATCCAAAGCACTCGCATATCAAAGTGAGTTTCCCCATAGAAGTCAATCAATGGAAACAAAGATAATTTGTTCCGCATTGACTTCTATTGCATGCAGTACTGCATGTGGCCAGAGGTGGGCCTTTGGAAATACTCGGGGACAGCTCAGCTGAACTCGCAAACCCTTGGAAAGGCTCGGAAACACTCGGGAAAGTTGTATTTCTGAGTATTTCCGAACGGCTCACTGGCGCCCCCGCACCTCTGGCCAAATGCGCTACTGCACATCACATTATCTTGAATTCTGCTTGTTTTGCGAGACAACACTCGCAAACCGAGTCAGGATTAAAAAAAAAAAAAAAAAGTTGCTCATCTTTCAAAACGCTTGTTAACCGTGTTACTCGTATAACCCAGATTCCATTGTATGTGTATCCATTTCTGCTCCTGTTGTGTAGTCACATTGCAGTAAACACCGCTTTATCCAGCAGGAACAATCACATTCATCACAGTCAGTGTGTTCATGGCAAGATGGCTTTGACAGGCTGCTTTAATGAGATCTGTCTTACTTGTGAATGTAATAATGAAAGATATGACTACCCTGTCTTATCACATTATGTTGTGTGTAATGCATGAATCAGCAAGTGTATTTGGAATGTTTCTATAAAATGTACATTCTAGGACAAATATATTAGAAGAAGGTAAAATACACTGTACAGCCTCCATTATTTAATTGAATGACTTGTTTAAATTATTAGTGTATTTGATTGGTCGTTTGTAGAGTTGCTGTCACTTTTATTTTCACTCCCTTTTTTTTTTACAACTTTTTCGATGGAGTCACCAAAACTATGCTAAGAAATCATATTTCACCAACTAAATGTCAAAAGTATGTGGACAATCCTGTAAATTATTGAGTTTTTACAGTGAAGGGTACTGCTAATCCTACAACATGCAAAGACATTTTAGACAGTTGTGCATTTCGAGCCTTGTGGAAACTGGGGAAAGCACTTTGCTGTTCCAGCATTACTGTGCTCTAGTACGTATGCCAGGTCCAGAAAGACATGGTTTGATGAGTATGGTGTGGAGGAACTCAAGTGACTTGCACAGAGCCCTGACCTCAACCCTACTTAACACCTTTAGAATCCATTGGAACGCAGTTTGCAAGCCATGTCTTCTTATCCAGCATAAGTAGCTCTTTTGGCTGAATGGGCACAAATTCCCACTAACATACACCAAAATCTTGTGGAAAGCCCATCCAGAAGAGTTAAGGCTGTTCTAGCCAGTTCACAACATGCCCATCGATTTAAAATAGGATGTCTAACAAATTCAAACAGCTGTGATGATCAGGTCTCTGCAAACTTTTGTCCATATACTGTATAGCTAATGTTAAAAAAAAAATATTCAGACAATGTTTCAATAATGCTTTTGCTTGTCCTCTTTCACTTAGGTGTTCAGGGGGGGGACACTTCAAAAACAGGCAGTTGAACCGTGGTTTTACTGGTACCATCCTGGCCGCCCACCTAAAGCCTAATATACAGCCGGAGGGTGCTATTCACTCATGGTGTCCGCAGTAAATTTAAGGCAGCAAGCTGAGTTGACAAGCAGCATTGTGGTTGTGGTGCATTAGTCCCATTTGAAAATTGCAAGGCAAAAAAATATAAAAAAAAGGCATTTTGGAGGTGGCGGATTTCCTTTTGAACGCCTGGTAATGATTGCTTAGTCTCACTCTGAAAAGCAATCCACCGCCGTTTTAATTTTAAGAGAATGGGCAAGTTTGAACTACACTAAGACTTAGGGTGGCCATTGAGGGATCAACAAAGACCAGCCAAATTTTGATCAGTTTGTGGCATTCCATGTTCAACAGACGTCGATTGTTAGATTTGTCTATCAAACAGGAAAGTTGGAAATCTTTTTTTCGATCAGCAGTGACATGTTAAAGCTTATAAGAGATTTCAGTGATTGGGTTTAGATTCCCGTTGTTAATCCTGAGTAATTGGTCTCCATTTGCACATTGGCAGATAAATAAAATTTTTATGAATACATAATTTGAATAATTAATTTGAATGTATGATTTGTATTTAATCAGGTTATCCAAGCAACGATTGAAAAGCACAAACAGAACAGTGAAACATTCCGAGCGTTTAACAGCTCCTTCTCCCGCGAAGAAGACCATTGTCCAGACTCGCCGGTAATTATCACAAAATAAAATAATGGGCTTGCAAATTATGGCTTTAATTATAGGAGTCAATTGAAATGAATTGTGTTGACATGCAGACAATTTATGTAGGAGTAGTGTTCTTAGTAAAAGAGAACTGAGATGTTCTTAGAAAAGGCTTCAAAATCCTGGTGCCATAATTCTAAGAATACCAGAAGTATGGAGCAACAGAACTAAAAAAGGGTCTAAATGAAGAGTGGTCCATTTTACCTATAAAACCAATCAAGTTCTCCCTTTCATTTTTTTTAGGAATATTCAAGAAAAAAAGAACATAGTTTGTTTTTTATTTTTAGGAATATTCAATCATTAAGCCTGAGTCTTATATTTATTTTGGTCCCTTAAAGTGGAAATCCAGTCTAAAACTAAAATCTCTAAATCTACTTGTAGGCACAATCTAAAACTAACCTATCTAGCCCTGTAAAGCAAAATTTGCTATATGTACCTTTTCTGAAGCCGATCCAATGCCAGACTGAGCTGTCAGTGGCGACTTTTCTGTGTAGGCGGCGACAATGGAAGCCCCATAGTAAGTCTATGGGTGACGTCACTTCCCAGGCATTTCACAGTGGTTTTTGGCTTCCGCCACTGGAGACCAGACTGGATTGGCTTCAGAAAGGGTATGTATAGCGAGTAGGGATGAGCCGAACACCCCGGGTTCGGTTCGAACCAGAACCTTCGAACGGACCGAAAGTTCGCGCGAATTTTCGAACCCTATACGTTATAATGGACGCGAACGTTCGAAATCAAAAGTGCTAATTACAACGGCCAATATGCATGTTAATGTCATAAAACAGGTTTGGGGACCCGGGTCCTGCCCCAGGGGACATATATCAATGCAAAAAGAACTTTTAAAAACTAACGTTTTTTCGGGAGCAGTCATTTTAATGATGGATAAAGTGAAAAAAAAAAAGTGAAATTTTCCTTTAAATATGGTACCTGGGGGGTGTCTAAAGTATGCCTGTGAAGTGGCATGTGTTTCCCGTGTTTAGAACTGTCCTTGCACAAAATGACATTTGTAAAGGAAAAAAAGAAGCCATTTAAAACCACTTGCGGCTTTAGGTTTGATCTTAAGTAGAATCTGAACAGGTACATTATGAAGTGTAGCTCCATCCCAAAAAAAATCTATTTTTAAGCTTTTTGGAGAACATAGGGAGGGGTTATCACCCCTGTAACATTTGCTGTCTTTGCACATCTGTTCAGAACATGTCACCTCACTTTCCGTCCCAATGACAAATGTTTTTGGAAAAGTGGGGTTTTAATTGAAACAAGGATTGGTGATAAAGTATCAGTAGAGAGGAGATACCTTTTTCCCAAATTAAATCTAACAGGATAGAATTTCCCTTCCTAGGGGTAGATTTCCTCTCACTTCCTGTTTTCTCTTTCCATTTGCAAGTAGGAGTCGTTTGTAAGTTGGATGTTTGAAAGTAGGGGCCTGGCGTATATATTCTGCAGAAATTTGCCCTATTAGATGTTGGTGTAGCCACAAGACTGGTGGGCACAGGAATGGGCCCTGCTGTGAGTTAATAGATCAAGATTTGTAATTGCATGCACCTGTTGAACAGGGCAGAAAAATTGGGGGGGTGGTGGTGGTGGACGGTTTTGCCACAAGACTGTAAGCTCTCACAGTTACTCTTGGTGGGCGCAGGAATGGGCCCTGCTGTGAGTTATTAGATCAAGATTTGTAATTGCAAGCACCTGATGAACAGGGCAGAAAAATTGGGCCTTTGGCGGTGGTGGTGGACGGTGTTGCCACAAGACTGTAGGCCCTCATAGTTTACTCTTGGTGGGCGCAGGAATGGGCCCTGCTGTGAGTTATTAGATCAAGATTTGTAATTGCAAGCACCTGATGAACAGGGCAGAAAAATTGGGCCTTTGGCGGTGGTGGTGGACGGTGTTGCCACAAGACTGTAGGCCCTCATAGTTACTCTTGGTGGGCGCAGGAATGGGCCCTGCTGTGAGTTATTAGATCAAGATTTGTAATTGCAAGCACCTGATGAACAGGGCAGAAAAATTGGGCCTTTGGCGGTGGTGGTGGACGGTGTTGCCACAAGACTGCAGGCCCTCATAGTTACTCTTGGTGGGCGCAGGAATGGGCCCTGCTGTGAACTATTAGATCAAGATTTGTAATTACCCGCCCCTGTTAAACAGGGGCTGAAAAATTGTGCCTTAGGCACTGGTGCTGGTGCCACAACACTGCAACCCCTCACAGAGACTGTACTTGGAGCACAGCAGTCACACGTGTTGCGAAGCATTTTTTTAAAAAATTGTAAGTACACGCCCCTGTTAAACAGCGGCTGAAAAATTGTGCCTTAGGCACTGGTGCTGGTGCCACAACACTGCAACCCGGCCCTCACAGATACTGTACTTGGAGCACAGCAGTCACACGTGTTGCGAAGCATTTTTTAAAAAATTGTAAGTACACGCCCCTGTTAAACAGGGGCTGAAAAATTGTGCCTTAGGCACTGGTGCTGGTGCCACAACACTGCAACCCGGCCCTCACAGATACTGTACTTGGAGCACAGCAGTCACACGTGTTGCGAAGCATTTTTTAAAAAAATTGTAAGTACCCCGCCCCTGTTAAACAGGGGCTGAAAAATTGTGCCTTAGGCACTGGTGCTGGTGCCACAACACTGCAACACGGCCCTCACAGAGACTGTACTTGGAGCACAGCAGTCACACGTGTTGCGAAGCATTTTTTTAAAAATTGTAAGTACACGCCCCTGTTAAACAGGGGCTGAAAAATTGTGCCTTAGGCACTGGTGCTGGTGCCACAACACTGCAACACGGCCCTCACAGAGACTGTACTTGGAGCACAGCAGTCACACGTGTTGCGAAGCATTTTTTTAAAAAATTGTAAGTACACGCCCCTGTTAAACAGGGGCTGAAAAATTGTGCCTTAGGCACTGGTGTGGTGGCATGGATCATTGAGGAGGAGGAAGAGGATAGTCAGTGAACATAAGAGGACAGTCACTCAGCATCAGCATAGGCAGTCTTGAAGGGATGTGACATTAAAAATTATTCGGTTATATCCGCCTCAGGTGCCTGGTAGCTGGTGGTGATCCAAGACTGATTCATTTTGATGAATGTCAGTCGATCAACCGAGGCGGTGGACAGGCGCACCCTATGATCAGTCACAAATCCTCCAGCGGCACTGAATGTGCGTTCGGAAAGAACGCTGGAGGCAGGACAGGCCAATAGCTCAATTGCATACTGTGCAAGCTCTGGCCAGTGATCCATCCTCAGGACCCAGTAAGCCAGAGGATTTTCGGTGGGAAAGGTGTCCAAGTCTGACCTTGCCCCAAGGTATTCCTGCACCATGTATATCAGACGCTGGCGATGGTTGCTGGAACCGATCATACCTTGGGGCTGCGGACTAAAAAATTGTCTGAACGCATCGGTCAGACGTCCACCTTCCCCACCGCTCCTTCTGCCACTGACCGAAGCCTCAGCAACTCGTCGCCCAGGACCAGGAGTTTGTAGCCTCCCAGTTTCTGGGAACGCGTTGCACAGACCTTTCTGCAAGGCCTCCCTGAGATGTCTCATCCTCTGCTCCCTCTGCGACGGCAAGATAAGGTCCGCAACCTTACCCTTGTACCGCGGATCAAGGAGAGTGGCCAGCCAGTAATGGTCCCTCTCCTTGATCCGAAGAACACGAGGATCCTTCCGCAGGCTTTGCAGGATCAGGGAGGCCATGCAGCGTAGGTTAGCTGAGGCATTTGGTCCGGAGTCTTCTGGGTCACTGAGGATGACATGATCGCCAGCCACCTCCTCCCAGCCACGTACAAGTCCACTGGCTTGTTGGGACTGTACATCATCCCTAAAAGACTGCTGCTGCTGATGCTGAGTGCCAGGCTCCACCTCCATGCTCACACAATCCTCCTCCTCCTCCTCCTCCTCCTCCTCCTCCTCCTCATCCTCTTCCTGTGTGATGGGTGGGACAGAAGGAACACTGTCCGGATAAAGGGGGCCTTGAGAGGCAAGGAAGTCCTCCTCTTCCTGCCTCTGTTCTGCCTCAAGTGCCCTGTCCATTATCCCACGCAGCGTATTCTCCAACAGGTGGACAAGAGGGACAGTGTCACTGATGCATGCACTGTCACTGCTCACCATCCTCGTGGCCTCCTCAAATGGTGAGAGGACAGTGCATGCATCCCTGATCATGCTCCACTGACGTGGGGAAAAAAAAAACAAGCTCCCCTGACCCTGTCCTGGTGCCGTAGTCGCAAAGGTACTCATTGATGGCCCTCTGCTGCGTGTGCAGTCGCTGCAGCATGGCCAACGTTGAGTTCCACCTGGTGGGCATGTCAGATATTAGGCGGTTCTTGGGCAGGTTCAGCTCCTTTTGCAGCTCAGTCAGCCGAGCACTGGCATTATAAGATCGGCGGAAATGCACACAGACTTTCCTGGCCTGCCTCAGGACATCCTGTAAGCCTGGGAACCTGCCCAAGAACCGCTGCACCACCAGGTTGAGGACGTGAGCCATGCAGGGCACATGGGTGAGCTGCCCCTGTCGCAGGGCGGAGAGGAGGTTGGTACCATTGTCAGAAACGACCATTCCTGGCTTAAGCTGACGTGGCGTCAACCACCTCTCGGCCTGCCCCTGCAGAGCTGCCAGAACCTCTGGCCCAGTGTGGCTCCTGTCCCCCAAACACACCAGCGCAAGCACGGCATGGCATCTTTTTGCCTGCGTACTTGCGTAGCCCCTTGTACGCCTACGGAGCACCGCTGGTTCCAAGGACAGAGCACTGGAGGAAGAAGAAGAGGAGGGGGTGGAGGAGAGAGGTGTGTCACAACCAGTAGCAGTAGTCGCGTTTTGGAGGCGTGGTGGCGGAACAACCTCCAACACTACTGCACCTTGTCCTGCATCCCTCCCAGCTGCCAATAGAGTGACCCAATGGGCCGTGAAAGAAAGGTACCGTCCCTGTCCATGCCTGCTGGACCATGAGTCAGCGGTAATATGCACCTTACCGCTGACCGCCCTGTCCAGCGAGGCATGGACATTGCCCTCCACATGCCGGTAGAGAGACGGAATCGCCTTCCGCGAGAAAAAGTGGCGTTTGGGAACCTGCCACTGAGGAACCGCACATTGAACAAACTCACGGAAGGGGGCCGAGTCTACCAACTGAAAAGGCAGCAGTTGAAGTGCTAGCAATTTAGCAAGGCTAGCATTCAACCGCTGGGCATGTGGATGGCTGGGAGTGTACTTCTTTCTACGGTCCAGCAGCTGGGGCAGGGAAATTTGCCTGCTGCATTCGGACGTCGGTGTACTGCAAGTACTTGGTTGTGACACACCGAATTCTACACCTTCAGTCCTCTCAGAGCAGCTTTCAGAGAGGACTGAAGGTGTAGTGGGGATGGAGATCCCAGCTGAGGAGGAGCAAGGAGAGGTCCGCTTAGTTCTTTGGTGTGGGTCTTTTATGTGTGCCTACCAACGAGCTGCATGGCAGGTCGCCATATGTCTGGTCATGCTTGTCGTGCCCAAGCGGCTGATGTTTTGGCCACGCGAGATACGCTTGAGACAAATATTGCAAATAGCAGTGGTGCGATCTGCTGCACTCGTCTCAAAAAAGGCCCACACCAAAGAACTTTTCTGATAACGTGCAGAGGCAGCGCCCTGCACAGGCGGAGCTCTGCGGTGTTGTACAGTTGCTGTGCTGGCCTCTACCTGGCCTCCAGGGGGCATCCTGCCTCGTTGGACATGTGACGCCGCATCCTCCTCCTCCTCGTCCTCCTCCTCATCCTCTCTCCCTTGAGGCACCCACGTGGAGTCAGTGACCTCATCATCCCCTCCCTCTTCACCACTAGAGCAAACCTGGCAGTAAGCTGCAGCTGGTGGAACTGTACTGCCAGATTCCTCAAGCTGGGTATCGTCATCCGAGCCTTCGAATCGTTGGGCATCCTCCTGGAGCATGTACCCAACACTGTGCTCAAAGAGTTCGGGGGACTCCTCAGGAGGACATGGTGGGTCTAGGGAAGGGGTGGCTGATGATGCTCTGTCAGTACCCTGAGCCTGGGTGAGAGAGGATGAGGAGGATGAGGAGGGCTTGGTCATCCATTCTACCAAGCCTTCAGCATGATGCGGCTCCACATGTCCAGCTGCCGAAAACAAAGACGCGCGTGTCCCATGGCCACGTGCTGATGACGATGCACGACCACGTCCACGTCCACGGCCACGTCCACTAGAAACAGAGCCTGCCTGCCCTGTGTTCTTGGCTCTGCACGCTCTGCCTCCCCTTGGCGGTCTTCCAGCCATTGTAGTCGGTAGTCCTGTGGGTGCTGCTGAGAAGAAAATATAGGAGCTCTGTGTGATGCCACTAACACACTAGAAGTCCTATGGGTGCTTCTGCAAAGAAAATAGAGGAGCTCTGTGTGATGCCACTAACACACTAGAAGTCCTGTGGGTGCTTATGCAAAGAAAATAGAGGAGCTCTGTGTGATGCCACTAACACACTAGAAGTCCTGTGGGTGCTTATGCAAAGAAAATAGAGGAGCTCTGTGTGATGCCACTAACACACTAGAAGTCCTGTGGGTGCTGCTGAGAAGAATATATAGGAGCTCTGTGTGATGCCACTAACACACTAGAAGTCCTATGGGTGCTTCTGCAAAGAAAATAGAGGAGCTCTGTGTGATGCCACTAACACACTAGAAGTCCTGTGGGTGCTTATGCAAAGAAAATAGAGGAGCTCTGTGTGATGCCACTAACACACTAGAAGTCCTGTGGGTGCTTCTGCAAAGAAAATAGAGGAGCTCTGTGTGATGCCACTAACACACTAGAAGTCCTGTGGGTGCTGCTGAGAAGAATATATAGGAGCTCTGTGTGATGCCACTAACACACTAGAAGTCCTATGGGTGCTTCTGCAAAGAAAATAGAGGAGCTCTGTGTGATGGGACTAACACACTTCAAGTCCTATAGGTGCTTCTGGGAAGAAAATATAGCTCTGTGTGTGTGATGGGACTAACACACTTCAAGTCCTATAGGTGCTTCTGGGAACAAAATATAGCTCTGTGTGTGTAATGGGACTAACACACTTCAAGTCCTATAGGTGCCTCTGGGAACAAAATATAGCTCTGTGTGTGTGATGGGACTAACACACTTCAAGTCCTATAGGTGCTTCTGGGAAGAAAATATATAGCTCTGTGTGTGTGATGGGACTAACACACTTCAAGTCCTATAGGTGCTTCTGGGAAGAAAATATAGCTCTGTGTGTGTGATGGGACTAACACACTTCAAGTCCTATAGGTGCTTCTGGGAACAAAATATAGCTCTGTGTGTGTAATGGGACTAACACACTTCAAGTCCTATAGGTGCTTCTGGGAAGAAAATATAGCTCTGTGTGTGTGATGGGACTAACACACTTCAAGTCCTATAGGTGCTTCTGGGAACAAAATATAGCTCTGTGTGTGTAATGGGACTAACACACTTCAAGTCCTATAGGTGCTTCTGGGAACAAAATATAGCTCTGTGTGTGTAATGGGACTAACACACTTCAAGTCCTATAGGTGCTTCTGGGAAGAAAATATAGCTCTGTGTGTGTAATGGGACTAACACACTTCAAGTCCTATAGGTGCTTCTGGGAAGAAAATATAGCTCTGTGTGTGTGATGGGACTAACACACTTCAAGTCCTATAGGTGCTTCTGGGAACAAAAATATAGCTCTGTGTGTGTAATGGGACTAACACACTTCAAGTCCTATAGGTGCCTCTGGGAACAAAATATAGCTCTGTGTGTGTGATGGGACTAACACACTTCAAGTCCTATAGGTGCTTCTGGGAACAAAATATAGCTCTGTGTGTGTGATGGGACTAACACACTTCAAGTCCTATAGGTTCTTCTGGGAACAAAAATATAGCTCTGTGTGTGTGATGGGACTAACACACTTCAAGTCCTATAGGTGCTTCTGGGAAGAAAATATAGCTCTGTGTGTGTAATGGGACTAACACACTTCAAGTCCTATAGGTGCTTCTGGGAAGAAAATATAGCTCTGTGTGTGTAATGGGACTAACACACTTCAAGTCCTATAGGTGCTTCTGGGAAGAAAATATAGCTCTGTGTGTGTAATGGGACTAACACACTTCAAGTCCTATAGGTGCCTCTGGGAACAAAATATAGCTCTGTGTGTGTGATGGGACTAACACACTTCAAGTCCTATAGGGTGCTTCTGGGAAGAAAATATAGCTCTGTGTGTGTAATGGGACTAACACACTTCAAGTCCTATAGGTGCCTCTGGGAACAAAATATAGCTCTGTGTGTGTGATGGGACTAACACACTTCAAGTCCTATAGGTGCTTCTGGGAAGAAAATATAGCTCTGTGTGTGTGATGGGACTAACACACTTCAAGTCCTATAGGTGCTTCTGGGAAGAAAATATAGCTCTGTGTGTGTAATGGGACTAACACACTTCAAGTCCTATAGGTGCCTCTGGGAACAAAATATAGGAGCTCTGCCTGCCTGCCACGAACACACTACAAGTCCTATAGGTGCTTCTGGTAACAAAATATAGGAGCTCTGCCTGCCTGCCACGAACACACTACAAGTCCTATAGGTGCTTCTGGTAACAAAATATAGGAGCTCTGCCTGCTGCCACGAACACACTACAAGTCCTATAGGTGCTTCTGGTAACAAAATATAGGAGCTCTGCCTGCCTGCCACGAACACACTACAAGTCCTATAGGTGCTTCTGGTAACAAAATATAGTAGCTCTGCCTGCCTGCCACGAGCACACTACAAGCCCCTCTTTCTCAATCAATCTTTGTAACTGAATCTATCTAACTCAATCTCTGTAAGTGAATCTCTCTAACTATCTAAATGCAGCAGAGTGTCACAGAATCAGCCTGCTCAATCTGCGCCGGAACAGCATGTGACCGGCGCAGACGGCGTGGCGGCGTTTTATAGGGGGGGGCGTGTACTACAGCCCCTGAGCTGTAATTGGCTACAGGCGTCCTGCCTGTAGCCAATTATGGCTCTTCGAGTTTCCGGGGCTGTGATTGGCCAAGCATGCGGGGTCACAGTGCATGCTTGGCCAATCATCAGCCAGCAATGCACTGCGTCGGCCGCGCCGGCCGCAATGCATTGCGGGGCCGCTCGCATCACACGAACGTGATGCGCGCGGCCAAAATAGTTCTGGGCTCGCCGAGCGAGCGAACGCCCGGTGCTCGATGCGAACGTGGGTTCGCATCGAGCACCGGGCCCATCCCTAATAGCGAGTTTTGCTTTACAGGGTTTAATAGGTTAGTCTTATGGCCCGTACATGCAATTGGAAAATAGTATGAAAAATACTGCTTTCAAAGCAATTGTATGTTTATCTGATCGTTAGAACAGAGCTTTCAAGAGACGATCACGAGAGTTCATCCGATATTATCCGATCGGACAAGCACTAAAAATGTTCTCGTACAATACTAAATTGTCTAGCGGGCACTTGCACGGTGGCACGTGACCACGGATCCCGATCTCCGCCGGTGGCCCGCGATCGTGGCACGGAGAGGCAGAACGGGGAGATGCCTTTGTAAACAAGGCATTTCCCTGTTCTGGATAGCAACATGACAGGGATCTACTGCTCCCAGTGATCGGAAGCAGTGATCTCTGTCATGTTCTAGTGAGCCCATCCCCCCTACAGTTAGAACATGCTGAGGGATCACAGTTAACCCCTTGATTGTCCCCTATTGTTTAACCCCTCCCCTGCCAGCAAAATTTGCATTTTTATAGCACTGATGCCAATGGTCCCAGTATAGTGTCAAAAGTGTCCGATCTGTCTGCAGCAATGTCGCAGTCACGATAGAGATTGCAGATCGCCGCCATTACTAATAAAAAAAATGGCATAAATCTATCCCCTATTTTGTAGACGCGATAAATTTTGCGCAAACCAATCAATTTACACTTATTTTGTTCTTTTTTTGTTCGTTATTTTTAACCAAAAATATGTAAAAGAATGCATATTGGCCTAAACTGTGGAAGAAATTGGTTTTTTTTTTTTAAATATTTTTTGGGGCTATTTATTATAGCAAAAAGTAAAAAATATTGCTTTTTGTTCAAAATTGTCACTCTTTTTTTGTTTGTAGCGCAAAAAATAAAAACCGCAGAGGTGATCAAATACCACCAAAAGAAAGCTCTATTTGTGGGAAAATGACGTCAATTTTGTTTGGCGCACGGCCACGCAATTGTCAGTTAAAGCGACGCAGTGCCGTATCGCAAAAAAGGGCTTGGTCAGGAAGGGGGTAAATCCTTCCGGGGCTGAAGGGGTTAAATATAAACACCCAGTTGGTAAATAGTAAAATTATCCATAAGCCTTGAAGGAGATATCCACATTTTAACATTCCTTCTTCTCACAGTTTTTTGTAATGGGAAACTTTAATCTCAAATTCACCGGCAGTTCAGCTGGCGAAGCTGAGATTTCAGTTCTTGCTCACTACCTAGCACTATAACATATCCAAATATGGGGTTCCTAGCACTAAGTGGCCCCGAGATACGGGGCCCCAAAATCGGTTCGGAAAATGTCATTCTCTGCTGCAGAAAAGTGCTTGACATTTTCTGACCCGAATTTGGGGCCCCATATCTCAGGGATACTTGGAGTTAGGAACCCCAAATTTGGCATTCAAACCCAGTTGAACTAGCACTACAACATATCCAAAGATGGGGTTCATAGCTCTAAGTGGCCCCGAGATACAGGGCCCCAAAGTCGGTTCAGAAAATGTCATTCTCTGCTGCAGAAAAGTGCTTGAGATTTTCTGACCCAAATTTGGGGCCCCATATCTCGGGGACACTTGGAGCTAGGAACCCCAAATGTTGTATTCCAACCCAGTGGAATTAGCACTACAACATATCTAAAGATGGGGTTCCTAGCACTAAGTGACCCTGAGATACAGGGCCCCAAATCGGTCAACTGTGTCCATCTGCATGGGCACAGTGAGGCTGCAAATGGGCATCCTTGACCCTCTTTTCCACTTACAGTAGCTGCGCATTTCTCACCCTAGGCTTATACTCGAGTCAATAAGTTTTCCCAGTTGTTTGTGGTAAAATTAGGTGCCTCGGCTTATATTCGGGTCGGCCTATACTCGAGTATATACGGTATATAGCTTCTATGATGGCTATTTGTTATGGGGAGCAATTTAAGACAGATAAAGGATTGAGGATCTCACATTTGCTTGCAAGAGACCTGTGAGATGAAGGAATGTGCCTGTGTGTTGGGTGGATGGATGGATATGATCATGTGTAAATTAATAAATCTGAGAAATCTGATCGGTAAGAAATACGATTGAATTTCCATTATGGCAAATTAGTTTTGCTTGGTTTGGTAGATAATTGGTCAAGACATTTTAAATCCTGAGGTTTAGCAGATACTGTACTACCTAATCTAAAACTCTCACCTGTTTCCAATACAGATAGCAACCCCTGTATCATGCGAGTCTGCACCCGGATCAGATGGCTGCAATTCACCTGGAGGAGTAAGTGATTCATTGTATTTATTTAAAAATTTTACTCTCTGCTGTAAGGATATAAAAAGACACACGAAGAAGATACAGTAGCGCTGTATTTATAAATACAACATTACATTTCACTCGGTATTAGCCCTTTGCAGTTACTAACAGCAGAGCTCCGAGTATGAGAGGAAGAAGCAGTACAAGAAGCCACTTAGTTCACATGCTGACAAACCTGGTGATTGGAGGAGAAGGCAGAGTGACAGATGAGCTGTGCTGCTTCTCCTTTCACTGTCCATTCACAGACTAGGAGCATTATCCATGACAGTGTGGATTCATCAATTCATTGGTAGTAGTACTGTAGTAAGCGCATGCAATACATGAATACTTTTTTTATTTTGCAACAAAAGTGGCAGTGGTTGGGACAAATTATACCACTGCCAGGGGTGCTTGAATATTTGAAAATGTTGCATAAAAAGGTGATTGCTGTAAGCACCCTTGGCAGTTGTTATAGTTTGTTTCAACCTCTGTCACTTTTGCTGGTCCTCTTGGTCTGCATTTAAAATTACAGAAAAATTCTAGAATAAAATATACTATACTGATTACTATCATTACATGTTTTAACCGCTTCCCGACTGGCGCACGCCGATGTACGTTGGCAGAATGGCACGGACAGGCAGGAGGGCGTATATATAAGTCCCTTTCTTTTGTTTACAAACTATTTTATTGAGTGCAAAAGGGTGGTACAAAAAGAGTACAAAAATATGTTGAAACTTGACAATAATCATATGTTTTACATATGTAACACTGTAAGGTACAAATAATTAGGTAGGAATTCTTAACAAAGGTACAAAAGTTTTGAATATGTACTATAGACCATATAAGTCCCTTTCTAATGCCGCCCGTGCCATCGGGAGCGCGCTGAGAGCGGCGCGCTCCCGCGCCGGTCAGGGCCCCCGTGAGGCCGGTCGCGGGTCCTGCGGACTCGATCGCCACGGGGACACCCGCGATCGTCTCACGGGAAGGCTGAACGGGGAGATGCGGAAATAAACAGCATCTCCCTGTTCTGCCTAGCAACTAGTGACGCCGATCTCTGCCCCCTGTGATTGGAGCAGAGATCAGCATTCACTAGCTGACAGCCACGCCCCCCCACAGTAAGAAACACACCCCTAGGCATACTTAACCCCTACACTGCCACCTAGTGGTTAACCCCTTCACTGCCAGTGTCATTTATACAGGTATCAATGCATTTAAATAGCATTGATTGCTGTATAAATGACAATGGTCCCAAAAATGTCCGATGTGTCCGCCATAATGTCGCAGTCACAATAAAAATCGCTGATCGCCGCCATTACTAATAAAAAAAAAATTATTAATAAAAATGCTATAAAACTATCCCCTATCTTGTAAACGCTATAACTTCTGCGCAAATCAATCAATCGCTTATTGCGAATTTTTTTTTACCAAAAATATGTAGAAGAATACGTATCGGCCTAAACTGAGGAAAAAAATCGTTTTTGTATATATTTTTGGGGGATATTTATTATAGAAAAAAATAAAAAATATTGCGTTTTTTTTTTTTTCAAAATTGTCGCACTTTTTTGTTTATAGCGCAAAAAATAAAAACCGCAGGGGCGCTCAAATACCACCAAAAGAAAGCTCTATTTGTGGGAAAAAAAGGACGTCAATTTTGTTTGGGAGCCACGTCGCACGACCGCGCAATTGTCAGTTAAAGCGATGCAGTGCCGTATCGCAAAAAGGGGCCTGGTCCTTTGGCTGCAAATTGGTCCGGTCTGAAACAGCCTACAGTTATCACAATATTCCTTTTTTTTTTGTAGTAGTGGACCGTTATAGACTAAGTTCACCTTTTAAAAAAAAAAGTGCATTTATTTTTTTTCTACAGGGGGCCGCAAAGCATTGTATCCATAATCAGTGGATCTCAGGTGCAACGTCCGCTTCTGCAGACATGCATGTGCTGTGAATGCCCGGCTGAAGGTCCGGCAGACACTGCCGGACCTTGCCAGGAAGAAAACTTGCGTGATCGCGAGTCATCGTGAGTGACGTCATCGCGGCACCGGCCACTCAGTGCTGGAGCCGCGAACCCGGCAGACACGCCGAGAGCAAAATGTCAGCTCTCTCGGCGTGGACCAGGTGAGATACAGACGCCTCGTTCTAAGTTTAGTATTTCATAATGAGCTAGTATGTGCTGCATACTAGCTCATTGTGCCTGTGCCTTACAGGTTTTTATTTTTTTTGTAATTCTTTTTGTCCTGCGGGTATACAACCGCTTTAACCCTTTGATCGTTAGAAGAGAAGAAGGGTACACACAGCTCTAAGCTAATGGAAGGTCTCAAACACTGCTGTAGAAGGTCAGGTGCCTGCCTGGGTCCACGACCAAAGAATCCATACAATAAAGAGAAGGATGGTGGCACATCCAAGATTAAAAATTGAAGTTTATTTAGAAGTCCATAAGTATAAAAAGCATGACACACAAACCGACAGGGTACTCGGCAGACGCGTTTCACACTAAACATGCTTGCTTATGCTGTGGTGATGGCATCAAGGGACACGCATCATGGCACATTACAGGGCTCACAGTAGGGCATAGGGCACATTAAGGGACACACAGCAGGGTATGGAGTGCACAGCAGAACATGGGGTACATTAAGGGGCACACAGCAGGACACAGGGCACATTACGGGGCTCACAGCAGAACATGGGGTATATCACAGGGCACACAGCAGAAAATGGGCACATCGTGGGGCACACAGCAGGACATGGGGCACACAGCAGGACACAGGGCACAATATGGGGCTTGCAGCAGAACATTTGGCACATTAAGGGGCACACAGCAGCATACGTTGCATATTTGGGGGTACACAGCGCTATGAGAGAAGACTTATTACAGCTGCTTCCTGCGCTACTCTACATGTGTTGGCTGAGACCTGATCTACCCGTCGATTGATGGGTAGATAGCGGCAGAACCCCTGGGGACTTCTCGTGGAACCCCAGTTGAGAAACACTGCTCTAGGGCCTCTGCTTTAAAAAATATATAATGTTTGGGGGGTTCTAAGAAATTTTCAAGCAAACAATACTGATTGTTGCATGTAAATAAAAGGTGCCAGAAAAGGGCCGGTCTTAAAGTGGTTAAATAGAAATATATCAGGGTTTAAAGGAAGGAGTTCAGCCTGTACAAAGAATACGTATGTTTTTTGCATGCCTACACGCCTTGTGATTCGACTGTCAATTTGAAATGTTCTTTTTTAACATTGTTTACATATAGCTTATATAATAGTATGTTTAGTTGTCTGCTATAGATGGTCAGACATGCGTAAAAATTCATTCCAGGATTCTATGTCCTACTCCTTTGTCTGAGAGGATTTCCATGAAATCGGTTAATACAGACTAAGAGCTGCACGCAATTACAAATAATTCAGAGCAGTGTGTTTTGGCTCTGGCAGAGATTAGGGGATTTGTTTTCTGTTCTGCCATCATTATTTGATGAGACAGATTTGTGTGACGTGTGTATAATCAATTTGATCACTAGATGGCAGTGATGGGCAGCTTAAGAAATGCTTCTAACCTCTGATCACCTCCGGTCTCCAGATATTTTGTGTTTCCACTTGTAAATGATTTGTGATTGCAGGCAGAAGAGGCATGGATGATGGTACATGTCATTCCAATAATAACTGCTGTCTCAAGTGATTGTTGTAACCTTCAGAACATAATCACCAGCAATCAGCATTGACTTTTCAGGAACTCTGTACTAATTACTGAAAAATTAGGTTCTAATTAATACTGGGTCTGATGCACTTAGATTTGATAAAGGATATTGTTACTCTAAATAAAAACCACTGCAATAGGTGGCCTTGTGTTTTAAATATCGGCGTATACCTGAAGCAGTTGCCCATTTTATGCTTAAAAGCCCGTACAGCATTTACATCCTTTGCAGTAACTAGACGGGGTAAACAGCGCGTTATGTTTCAAGTGGCGCTTTTGTTCACATCCAATGTAGTTTTACTACTTAACCACTGGCTGTTTCATTGCTCTGACTGGATGTCACATGACGTCCTTGGGAACAAGCCACTCATGCGTGCCCCCGGGGGGTGCAAAGTGTAGCGATCAGTGGTGCAGTGTGTCCCTGGGACACATTGCATCTCTGATTCTCTGATCACGGTAAAGAGTCTATGACGTAAGCTTTTTACCATGTGATCAGGTGTGTCCAATCACAATAGGAAGTGCCTGTTATCGGCATTCCTCTCCTCACACTGACAATGTGTGAGGTGAGGAGAGCCGATAAGTGGCTTTCCTCACAGGGGAGATCTGCACTGGTAATCAGTGCAATGATAATCAGTGTAACTCCACCAGTGATACCAAAATCAGTGCTGCCAATCAGTGCCCATAAACTCTGCCCATCAGTGCTGCATATCGATGCACATCAGCCCTGCATATCAGTTCCGCCCATCAGTGCTGCATATTAGTGCCACCTCATCAGTGCAGCCTATCCGTGCCTGTCAATGCCACCTAATCAGTGCCCATCAGTGCAACCTATCAGTGCCCATCAGGCTGCACTGACGGGCACTGATAGGCTGCACTGACGGGCACTGATAGGCTGCACTGACGGGCACTGATAGGCTGCACTGACGGGCACAGATAGTGCAGCCTATCTGTGCCCTGATGAGGCTGCACTGATGGACACTAATATGCTGCACTGACTAGCACTGATAGGCTGCACTGATGGGCACTTATAGTGCAGCCTATCAGTGCCCGTCAGTGCAGCATATTAGTGTCCATCAGTTCAGCCTCATCAGTGCACATCAGTGAGGGAGAAAATTACTTATTTACAGCATTTTAAAACTGAAACTAAGAAAAACTTTTTTTTTTTTTCAAAATGTTCAGTCTTTTTTTGTTTAGCAAAAAATAAAAAACTCTGTGGTGATTAAATACCACCAAAAGAAAGCTTGATCTGTCTAAAAAAAATGATAAAAATGTGGTTTAGGCACAGCATTGCATGGCTGCAAAATTGTCATTTAACCTGCGACAGCGCTAAAAGCTGGCCTGGGCAGGAAGGGAGAAATGTAATACATGGGATGTTCACTTAATGTGCCATTTAATGTGTAAAGAGACACTTTTATAGTCTTATGCCGCGTACTATCCCGCGGGATTATCCGCTGGACCGAAGTCGAGCGGATAATCCCCTCGTGTGTGGGCGTCGGCGGACTTTTTTTGGCCAAAGTACGGCGGACTAAAGTTTTAAGTTTTGTTTTAAAATTATCCGCTGGACTTGGCAGTCCAGCGGACAATCCGGCCGTGTGTAGTATGGTCCGGCGGACCAAAAAGGACGCATGCTCAGTAGCAAGTATTTTTCTAGTATTTTTCGTTTTCTAGTCCCGTCGTACGTGCTGTACGTCATCGCGTGAACCGTCTGACTTTTTGCGTGATCGTGTGTGGTCAAGTCCGTTCGCTTTTTAGTCCAGCGGACCCAGCTGGAAAGTCCAGCGGATTGTCCGCTGGACTTAGGTCCGCCGGGAAAAGTCCCTTCGTGTGTACGCGGCAATAGGCATGCTTTGAATGCTAGCAGCTCACTGAGGTAACATGGAGAAGAAAGGGGGAGTCTATCTAAAAGACTAAACTAGCATCAACAGACAGGGGAGCTGGGTTATACCAATAACAAATACAGGAATAGCAAGTTGTAGTAACACTGAATTGGCACTAGATGTCAGCATCAAGACAATAATAAATGCATAAAGAAATCCATTTATTACTTTTGACTATTTGGTTTTAAATATTACCCTTTGGACATGACATTGTTTTGATATCAGATTGATATGGAGATTTTTGTTATATTTTTTTCTAATCCTGATAAAGGGGGCACTCTTGGACCCCCAGAACATGTTGGCTACCTTTTGGATTGTCCCCCTGAGGTTTAATGGAATAAAGTTGTATTTGAACTCTTAGAAGTGGTGTAAAGCTTCAATTTAATTTCTCATGACCTATTGTGATCTCTATAAGGCCCTTTTCACACGGGGCAGAATTCTAAGTGGATCCGCCTGCTCAGCGGGGGTTTTGTCTGCTGGCCCCCGCTGAGCAGGCAGATGACAGGTCGCTATGCACAGCAGACACGGACACAGCCCACTGTTTTCTATGGGGTGGTCGGATGGAAATAGACTGCATGTCAGTTTCCATCCGATTGTCATCTGATCTGCCGGACTGATGGTGAACGTATCATCTGTTTTTTAGTGGATCAGATGCTGACGGTTGACAGAGGACACATGTCCGCTGACACCTGTCGCCCCATAGAGAACATGGGTCTGATCGGGTCAAATTTCTGAGCTCTGCTGTACAGTAGACTGCTTGGAGATGATACCAAGTCGTATTCAAGTACTTTTAATTAATACATGTATGATGTATTAACGATTACAGTGGTGCTTTGATTTGTACCTGTTTATATCCGCCTTGACTTCAGCTGTAAGGGTTAGGTTTAGGCCTCATGTACACTGCTGCTGGTAAACGGACATTTAGGAGCAGTTGGGCATTTTTTTTGGCTGCCCCTGAACTTTCCTCTATGTAATCTTACCAGTACATGTACACAGGGTTGTTTTATAGTCGTTTCTAATGAGTTGAGTTTAGAAGCACTTTTTGAAAAGAAAAAAAAACTGGTTCAGGACAGATGTTCAGAGGCATTTGAAATGGCAAATGCCTGTAACAGCTTGTAAACGTGGTAACTCGTGTTTAGCCGCATTTCGTTTACAGGCGTTTTTCGTTTTTGACAATTTGACAAAAGCTTCTAAACGCAAATGTGGCTAAACGCGTTTACAAGTTTACAAGTTTACAATTTTTTTGGGGTGTTTTGTGGTGTCAAAACGGTTGCGCTTGTTTAGCTGAAAACAGTCACACCAACTATGCAGCAGCTGCGTAGAGTATGCCAGTCCCTAGGAAGAAGAGCCACATGTGGCCCCAGGTTTATCAGATGAGCCCCACTGCTTTGGCCTGTGAGGGATGGTCCAATGTAGGAGCTTCAGTTCAATAGCCTCTCCTAGGAAGCCACTGCCGCCTTCTTCTAATACAATAATCAATTTAATTACATATCACATGCTTTACAGCAGCCAGCTCTGTCATAATCGTCACTTAGATGCTGGAACGTTGAGAATAATGAATAATTGAAATGATGATGGCCGTTCTTTTTATCCAATTATGATTGCTTTTTGCTTATTCCAGCTCTCAGGGATATGGAAAGCTTTGCACTGAGTCTATTAAAGGTCCTTGGTGACATTTTGGAAGTTTTTATTATTATAAAATGTTTCAGATTCTTTTATAATGTAGCCATTGTACCCGCACATTGTTCATGAGTAGGCATCTATCTCATTTAGATGGATTACATGTCACGTCCCCATTTTGTGGCCCATGACTCATTGCACATTAAAGTGACTGGTATTAAGCCAGAAAGAATTCATACATTGTAATAATCTGGAAGTACACAGCTGGCGGCTCCATCTAAATTGAAAATGCCATAAAAGTATAGAAAATGATGGACGTCTCGCAGCGCACGTTTTATGGTGACTAGCCTTACAACTGCCACTTTTCCCAGCAGTACTTGTTTCTGGGAAAAATTAAAGACCGTTCTAAAATCTGGAGCAGTGGCAGCAGCATACATAGTGCTGTAACCAATCAGATTTCAGAATTGTATTCTCATATGGCGAGAGTAACAGTGGCAGATGTTTGGGTACAGTATGTATTGCCAAATTTGTGTTCAACATCTAGCAAGCCAAATGAACGACCTTAGGGCAGATGTATGAAAATATTGATCCAGACAGCCCCTGGTGAGACTTCAAACAAGCCCATGTAGCATGGGCATATATTAAAGTGTATCTAAATAAAAAATTATATTTTGCAATACAATAAAACCTTGGTTTGAGAGTAACTTGGTTTGAGAGCGTTTTGTAAGACGATCAACATTTTTAAATAAATTTTGAATTGATATACAAGCGTTGTCTTGATATAAGAGTAGCGTCATGTCACAACTGAGTATAAAAGAGAAGAGGGGCGATGGCACGGCAGCAAATTCAAAGGGACGTACATTTGCGCAGCCATTCTGTAGACGTACATCTACATGCGGCCGTTGGGAACCGGTTAAACTCCCTTGCGTGAAAACGTTTTAGAGGCGCCTCTCTTCTCTTTTATACTCTGTAGCTCCTGCTGGATTTTGCTTCTAATCCGCTTGTGGAAGCTGCCGATTGTGGATGGACATTTTATGGTTACACAACCTATCACATTGCTATAATATTTTTATATGGACTATAAACTGAAGAACCTATGAATAAATGGTTGCGGAACGAATCATCTGAGTTTCCATTATTTCTTATGGGGAAATTCGCTTTGATATACAAGTGCTTTGGATTACAAGCATGTTTCCGGAACGAATTATGCTCGCAATACAAGGTTTAGTTGTAGTTTTATTTTTTTCTAATTAAGCAGTTTTGTTTTTTTTTAACCTGGTGATCCTGCTAGTAACACAATAATTGTCCTAGGGTGACCATGCTCACTCATTCTACTATAACTATGGAGGAGCAGCGTTGTCACCCTAGGACAGAAAGTGTGTTAGGACAAGACAGGAAGTGTCAGTGCTACAGGACACCTATGCTTTTGAATTCATAGTGCAATCATTGTGCAGCCTTACGTTTTTTGGTTTGTTATTAGATCCAAGGTGACAACACCCAAAGTCTGGCCAGCACCCGTATGAAGTCAGGGCCTAAGTTAGATGCCTTAAGTTGGGAGTCATCAGCCACACACATTGTATAATGCACAATATCCTTTATATAAGTCATTCTTATTGTGCAGTACAAACAAGCATACAGTCTTTGGCAACGATATATAGATATATTCAGTATATGCACAGCGTTGCTGAATGAATGAGTGACTTGTATAGCGCTACCTATGCGAACCCAATAACCTCAGGGCGCTTTTTACCTCTGGGGTCCATCTGCGATATAGCGCAGTCATTTACCCCGTAGGGTCTCAACGCGCTTACAAACACATACACATACTAGGGCCAATTTTTTTTTTAGACGGGATCTAATTAACCTACCAGCATGTCTTTGGAGTGTGGGAGGAAACCGGAGTACCCGGAGGAAACCCACGCAGGCACAGGGAGAACATGCAAACTCCAGGCAGATGGTGTCGTGGTCGGGATTTGAACCAGCGACCCTATTGCTGCTAGGTGAAAGTGCTAACCACTACATCACTGTGCTGCTGAATTGCACAGTACTGCATTTACCAACTGCGTTACCAGAGGACCCTTTTTTTGAACTCAGACACGTTTTCAATATTTAGCAATTTGAACAGATGTAGAAAAGAGAAGACTGCAGTTAGACAGGTACAATTTATGTAGGAGGATTTGTTTAATCTCTGCATCGCCTGAGGCCAGTTACTTCCTTCGGTATATGTAAGGGGTTTACAACCACTTTAAGTGGAAGTAGCACCTTGCACCAGTTCTACATCTCTGTCTCAAACACTGAAAGATCAGCAATGACTAAGCTGCCTTGAGCTGTGCCAACTTCACAGGAACCCTTCCCTATGCTTTGTACGCTCTCTCTCACAAGTGGGTTGCTGTCCATGATCATACACACATCAGAAAAGCACCAAAGTGACTTGGGTTCCCTTATTTAAAAAGTTTCCTCGCCCAAAATGGCCATCAAAGTCAATCAGGAGTTCAGTGTCCAATCAGACCACTTCTCCTCTTAAGGCACTGTATGGAATCCCTAAGGGTTCAACTCCCTTTCCTGTGTAATAATGGCACAGAGCCACCTACAGGCAGGAAGGCTAACTGCACTTGCCCATACGCAACTAGCGTGAGAGGCTTTGGAAAGGACTCTAAGCACATTAAAGTTCACATTGAAGCACATTACGTTCATTGTAAGACGACATAAGGAAACGCACATATTACTCAACTGTCCTCTGATCACTCTGGATGCTGTTTATGTTACAAACATGCATGAAAGGTTTGTCCTTGTCATCTGGATGTACTAGTGAAATATAATGACACTTCCAGTAAATTATTCACAAACATTTAACATGAACACATACATTAAAATAAAAACTACCTTTCCAAAACAGGTCATGGGGCACACTTTAGTACAGGGATCCTCAAACTATGGCCCTCCAGCTGTTGCGAAACTACACATCCCATGAGGCATTTGTAAAACTCTGACATTCAGACATGACTAGGCATGATGGGAATTGTAGTTCCTGAACAACTGGAGGGCCATAGTTTGAAGACCCCTGCTTTAGTAGTTCAACTGAACAGAAGATAGAGGAGGGAGATGCAGACAAAGGATGCGCTTCTGGTTTATCTTGTGAACAGAGCGACAGTTGGATAAGGTTTTCTTATCCCTACAATTTCCCTGAAGATCTCTTGGCTGGCTGTGTTTACCGCTGTTGATAGACCACTGCCAAAAGATCATGGCAGAAATCAGCTGGACCAAGCAAAAATCCTTTAATGCTTATGCCCACTAGACTGCTTTTTTTTTTTCCTTCATTCTTTTCTGTGTATAGAGAAGCACATCGACATGCATGGTCAAACTGTAGGAGTGCCAGAGACTCCTCGAAGCTTGTATTGGGAATTATAGTCAATCATAAGAAATAATCACCTCTGGCTAGTAAACATTTCCACTAGAGATGTGTCAACCAGCCAAGGTGTCTACTGAGTTTAGACAGTAATCGTAGTCTGATTTTGATTTTGGGATATCATATGTAAGGGTTTATATTGTTCTTGTTTTCCACTTTGGTTAGCCATGCCGAGACGCTTGTGTGATCGAATTGTGTCTACATGTCTGATCACTGCCTAGGGATTATGACCAGCTTTGTTCTTTTCATTTATTTAATTCCTTGCGATATCATGCTTTCTCTATCATTGTTTTGTGAAAAGGAGAATTAATCATATGTGTTCTAAAATAAATGCAGACATTGGGACTGATTTGAAAAAGCTGGAAATGGAAACTGGACATGTTGGCTGTAACAGCCAATCAGGTTCCATCTGTCCATATTCTAGTGCTAGGATAATAAATGATAGGATCCGTGGGAAGTAACTTTTCATTTCCTTAGTACTCTGGGTTTTGTGGATTAGCCTGGTTTAGCAGTATTGACCATAACATGTTGAATTGTTTGTTAATCAGCAAAAGCAGCCTACAGTCTTCATAAGCGATGTAATACGCTAATAAACCTGCTGGTGACAGCCTTACCCAGGGAAAGTAGTTGCTGTTTCTATACAGATACAGGTTTATTGTAACCAACAAAGGATACCTTGTTCATGTACTTTGTCCATTTTCAATTGTTTTTTTCTTTCTATATCTATTTATATACGCATCTTTTATTATTTTATGTTTATTACATATTTGGATAACAGCAATAATGCATTGTGCACGTATCCATTTCACCTCTCTGCTTAGAACAGCCTTTCTAAGAATAAATGTAATTTTTTTAAATAAATGGTAACCCTGGAAATCATATTCTGGGTTTTAGGGAACTCCTGCTAATAATTCTATACCCACAGCCCAAAGTACATTATTGTGAAGGTCATCAGGAAGAATGTTCTTTATATTTGTGGTCACTGGAAAGAATTCCTCCTTACAGGTAGCTAAATAATAAAAAGGTTAATTGCGGTCAGTGGTTACTCATCTGCAACCTCTGGGGGAACCCTGGTTAGCAATGGCTGGCTTAAAATATTTAAAGCAGTAGAAGATGCTTGTTACTTGCTTTTTAAGGATTGTACTATTTTGGACATTTGTCCTCTAAAGTGATTTTGTCACTTTTGAGAAAAGTATGTGGACTGCCATTGTTGGTCCTTTTTTGAAAATGCTAACCACCCAGCTATGTCTAGTTTAAAAGGTATCTCCACCTTTTGTATTATGTTTCATTTTACACCTATATTTTGGGTGTAGCATGAAACCTCGTCAGTCCACAGCCCCCTACTTGCAAACATCCCCCAATTACAGAATCCCAGGGGTTCTTCTTCCGGCCGCCTCCTGTCAAGTTTGAATTCTGCATGTGCACCGCAGCGTCATTCAATCACAGAGAGTTCTAAAAGAAAAGACTACTACCATGGCAGAGGGACTGTAGTTTTCAATGGAGCACAAGGACGGCAATGTCAGTACATTGATACTTCATCCAGCTCGGTATGGAGACTGAGTTGGAGGAAAAGTCTGCAGGACCCAGAGCATTGCACCCTTGATACACTGATTGCAATTGCAATGCTTTGCAAGTGAAAAAAAAAAAAAGAATAAATGCTTATTCTTGCTTTTTGCAATATGAGTGCATTTATTTTTGGAATTCACCTTTAAATACTTTTGAGCCACAGAACAACAAACACATGCTTTAAATCAGAGATTTCCAAGCATTCCAGTACAAGGGCCATATTGTAGATTTTACTAATTTTCCTGGGGCAATAAAATCTGTTTTTAATAGAGTGAATAAACATGCTAGGTGAGAAAACTTAAACCGAAGTTCCACCCAAAAGTGGAAGCTCCGCTTATCTGCCTCCCTGCCCCTCCTGTGTCACATTTGACACCTTTCGGGTGGGAGCGGGTACCTGTTTTTTTTTTGCTGAGGGGGGACTTCGCTTTAATATCAGAAGCTTCAGAAACCCCCTTCAGATAAGAGTTCCCTTTTTACATCAGAAGCCCTCCATCTCTTCAGAGCCCCCCTTGCATTGGAGTTCCTATCAGAGTTCCCCCATATATAAGGGTCCATATCAGAGTTCTCTCTTTCAAAAGTGTACCTATTTGAGTCTTCCCTTCCATAAAGGTTCCTGTCAGAGTTCCCATATACATCAAGGTCCCTATAAGAGTCCTCCCTTGCATAAGGGCCCCTATCAGAGTCTTTCCTTACATAAAGGTCCCTATTAGAGTTCCCCAAACTCAGGGTCACTATCAGTCTTCCCCTACATCAAGGTCCCTATCAGAGTTCCTCTATACATCAGGTTCCCTATCCAAATTCCCCCATGTTGTGCATCAAGGTTCCTATCAGAGTCTTCCCTTACAGTAGGGTCCCCATCAGAAGCACAGACTGGTCTGAATCCTCAGTCTGTGAGTCAGAGAATACAATACTGATCCTAGCTGTGGACTGGTTAAAATCTCGTAGAGGGCCATTGTTTGGAGACCCCTGCTGTAAATGAATGTCAAAAAAGTGTCCAAATTCCTTGTGTCTATATTTGTTCAAGGTGCGAGACCCAGAAAGCTTTAAAACCAAATGCTTCATGACAGCCAGGGAGCTAAAATATAAGATCAGCAATGGCAGCCCCTATGCTTTACTCTTGACAGGGTCACTTTAACTTTACTAATTTGCATTCTAATAAAACATTGGATGTCTTTACTTTTCTGTACACGCAATGACTTAAATTGGTCATTTTTCTTTTGCAGCCAGAATCATTAAGAAAGTCTTCTAAAATAAAACGGGACAAGGAAAAGCATGGTTGTAAAGGCTGTCGAGAAACCTTTAATTCGATTACAAAAAGAAGACATCACTGCAAGCAGTGTGGGGCGGTGAGTAATGGAGAACGCATTTGATTTTCTGTTATCACTTGCAGACAGATTCATTAAGCCATATTGCAGCTTCTTGTCACATGGAACAGCCAGGCCGCCATCACCATTTGCCGATACTCAGAGCTCAGGTCCTTAATGTGCTACTAGCAGAGCCATCTTTAATATTGATTGGACCCTGGGCATACATTTTCTTCCCCCCCCCCCCTAATCCACTTATCAACTATTTACGGGCAACGTGGGCTGAAAGGGCAGCTGCTTTGGGCCCCATTACAAAGACTGGGCCCAGGGCAGCTGCCCCTTTTGCCCTGTGTTAAAGATGGCCCTGGCTACTAGGCACATGAGCAATATGGCTTCTTCAGTGGTGCTTGTCCGTTTTGGGGCTAGATTACTAGATGCTGTCCTACAGATTCAGAAAATATATATTGACAAGCATCTGGGTTAAGGAGTGTGGTAGCCAGATACAGGAGATGAATAGAGGAATTAAAAAAAATCAAGATTTTCAGTTATGCCTACCGGATAGCCAGTGCCCGGTTTAAATAATTTTCTAACAAGAATTGTCTTTATTTTCATCTGGTAGTCTTACAAGCAACATCACTTCCAGTCCTAGGGTAAGAACACTCACAGTCTGTACTGTATAAAGGCGCAGTGTTGTTCCCCTGGAATAAGAAATTTGTTAAGGCCCTGTTAACACTATAGCGTTGTGGGAACGCGCACGTTTTCGTGAGTTTTACTGTAACACAAAGCATTCACTCTGAATGGTACCCTAACACTTTTTCCTTTCAGAAAGAGGTGCGGGTCTAATTTTTGTGATCATTAAGAATCTCATGAAAAAATAAATTTTGCTTTAACCACTTAAGGACCGCCTCACGCCGATGTACGTCGGCAGAATGGCACGGCTGGGCACAACAACGTACAGGTACGTTGCCCTTTAAGAGCCCAGCCGTGGGTCGCGCGCACTCCACCAGGGGGCGCGCTCGCGACCTGGTCCTGAGCTCAGTGACTGTGGCCGTGGGACCCGATCGTCGCCAGTGTCCCGCGATCGGGTCACAGAGCTGAAGAACGGGGAGAGGTAAGTGTAAACAAACCTCTCCCCGTGCTTCCTAGTGAGGCTGTCACTGATCGTCTGTTCCCTGTCATAGGGAAAGACGATCAGTGATGTCACACGCCAAGCCACTCTCCCCCCAACAGTAAAACAAACACATAGGTCACACTTAACCCCTACACTGCCCCCTAGTGGTTAACCCCTTCACTGCCAGTGACATTTTTACAGTAATCAATGCATTTTTAATCGCACTGATCGCTGTATTAATGCCAATGGTCCAAAAAATTTGTCAAAATTATTAATAAAAATGCCATAAAACTATCCCCTATTTTGTAGACGCTATAACTTTTGCGCAAACCAATCATCGATTATTGCGATTTTTTTTTTTTTTTTACCAAAAATATGTAGAAAATACGTATCGGCCTAATCTGAGAAAAAAAAAAATGTTATATATTTTTTTGGAATATTTATTATAGCAAAAAGTAAAATATATTGCATTTTTTTCTAAATTGGCGCTATTTTTGTTTATAGCGCAAAAAAATAAAAACTGCAGAGGTGATCAAATACCACCAAAAGAAAGCTCTATTTGTGGGAAAAAAAAGGACGCCAATTTTGTTTGGGAGCCACGTCGCACAACCGCGCAATTGTCAGTTAAATCGACGCAGTGCCAAATCGCAAAAAGGGGCCTGGTCCTTTAGCTGCAAATTGGTCCGGGGCTTAAGTGGTTAAAGGTAAGGTAGGAGGTAAATCTTAGGACTAAAGAACACCTCCCCCTCTCCATCTCAATTTCATGGAGGTTAAGGTGTCCTGTAGCCCAAAGAAAAGAGCTGTCTGAAAACAGTGCAGCAGAGGTAGAGAGCAATGAAAGTTATAAGCTTGCTGGATGTCTGGCAGGATCAACAAGTTTTTGTTTGCACAGATATAACAAAGCACTTTCAATGGTATATTTAACAAACCAAAAATAGGTATTTATTGTTGGCGTTTATATGTGTTTTAATAGTAAACTGCTTTTTTTGTCCTTTTTCAAACAGGTCTGTTATTTTTTTTTGTCCATCATTTTTGTCTGATATGTACTTTTTGCTGTTTGTAGGCCATTTGTGCAAAGTGTTCAGAATTCAAGCTCCTTGCGGAAAACAATCGTCATAATCGTGTTTGTAAAGACTGCTTCTCTCCGAACTCTGCGGCGTCTAGTCCCGGGGGAACTGACATCCCAGAAATTAAGAAGAAAGCTAATGTAGAGGTAATCTTTCAGGAAGCCACTAACAGGATATTAATTAAAGCAGTGTGGTGTTATGGCATCAATCCAATAATAGAATTGCTTCTTACCACTTCATTAGCGGCTCTTGTATGACTTAAGTTCTTTAGCGACAGTTTTCATTAACAAGTTTTAATGATGGATGCCAAATCGAAAAAAGTAGCCTTGATAGAAAAAAATATATTTAAACCACTATTTTTGTTTTGTGAAAAAAAAAAAAAAATTGAACCCAAGTTAGGTAATTAATGCCAATAGGCATGTGTTTTATGCTTTGTTGCTTTCACAGTTAATCGTTAATTATACTAGTGTCTGTCCGCTCTGTCATATTATGTAGCTCTTTGAAGTCAATGGGAAGGCACTGGCTAGCGGTTGTTGTGCGGTATTCCGATGCAAAATTCCCCTTCAGCTGTTTAAAAAATAAAAAATCAGGCATTTAG
Source organism: Lithobates sylvaticus (assembly GCA_028564925.1). Taxonomy (NCBI): domain Eukaryota; kingdom Metazoa; phylum Chordata; class Amphibia; order Anura; family Ranidae; genus Lithobates; species Lithobates sylvaticus. The sequence goes on from CM053032.1 coordinate 60,554,349, forward strand.
GAGGTGACAGTATCACCTCCTGAATGCCTGCAATCCTCCTCACAGCTGCCTCTGAAAAGCAAACGTGGATTTATTTGCAGGAGCATGGTGGCGTTTAACACTGCTGCCAATGTGAAAAGTGCCTATAATAGACAGTTTTTTTTTTTTTTTTTACAGGATATTGTTTACAAACAAAAATTATTTTGAATTCCCCATAAAGTGCATGGTCACCTATTAAAAATAAAAATAAAAAATCTCCTAGCCCCCCTTTTTATCCACTGCAGTGCCTCTAGTTGTGCCCCCCATCCTGCTGGTTTGTACCTACCTTGTCTGAAAGTGCTGCATTCTGCACTGCTTGCAGCCCAGCTGGTAAATAATCTAGTGCTGGGTTGCCCATGCCTGAACAATACATTTTTAAAAAGTTTTTAATGTGATTTTGGCCCTGTAGTATAGGTATGTCCCATTCAAGTCTGTTGGTTAGTGTGCATATGCAAGAAAAACAGTGCTAACTTTACACTGACTAGCCTGCAGAGAGAGTGGGAGGGTAATACATATATTGCTATTTTTTCAAGACAAACAATGCTTTCTTTGATAGAAATGTCTTGCAAAAAAAAGGTATTTTATGCAATATATAGACAAAAAGATGTAAAAAAAAAAGCTTTATTTTTTTTCTTCTTTTGAAATCTTCCTAATAGGGCTATGAACAACAATAAACACTTAAAGTGTCTGTTACCCTAAACAAAAAGGGATCCTGTTCCCTAAAAGCATGTTATACAGCACAGTGCTTGTGCTGTGTAATTTTGCCCCCCTGTATCACCTGAAATACCAGGTTGATTCTGCCTGGTTCTGCCCCCCCTGTAAACTGAGCATGGTTTATCATGGCTTCTGAGCCCTGACACCATGGTCAGTTTACGTGCCTCCGCTATCTGCAGCTCTCCTGTGTCCTCCTCTGTCCTCCTCCCTTCTCCCCTCCCTGCTTGTCAGCTCTTACCAGTGCCCTCCCCGCTGCTACAAAACAATGTGATGGTAATACAATAGCCTCTGTTCGATAACATGTCTGTGCTAAAAAAATATGCAGATTTGTACCTTATATCAGAGCGGCGCTTGGCGCTTACATAACTCCTCGGCTCTCTCCCCTCCTCCTGGCTGACGTCAGCGGAAGTTCTCGGCCCCTCCCGCTGTAGCTGTCAGCCTGGGAGAGCGGACAGCAGAGGAGTCACGTGAGCGCCAGGAGACGCTGTGAAATAAGGTAGAAATCAGCATATGTTTTATAAAGCAAAGACACTAGGGCACATGTTATTATCTAACAGAGGCTATTGTATTAACATGACATAGTGGCTTTACATCCACTTTAACAAAAGCGCATGTCCTTTTTCCATTTTGGCTTCAATTTAACAACAAATTCCGTAAGTTGGCAAAGTTTGCCGTACGACAAACGTGCTGCAAGTACACCAAAAGCGAGGTAAATAATGTGCCATGCTCTTCTCTACAAAAAGTTCTTGAGCTTCTTTTGGATTTGTCGCACTTAAGCCTCATACACACGATCGGACCGTGGACCAACTTTTCCGTGGATTTTTGTCCAAAGGGCGTTGGCCCCAAGTTGGTATTGCATACACACGGCAGGACTTTTTCAGCCAACTTTCACCAAATCACTTGGTTTTTCTTCTTTTGCTTCTCTTTACCGCCACCTTTGGTCAACTTCTGTATTGTTGTCTGATCTTTTGCATTGGTTCTGCATTGGTTTGTACAAAAGTCCGTTGGTTTTGTGTACACACGGTCGGACTTTGGTCCATCGGACTTTTGTTGGCAGAAAGTTGGTCCGTTCGCACAGCCAACAAAAGTCCGATGAAACCTGGAAAAAGTTGGTCCGATGGAGCATACACACAGTCGGATGTTGGTCCAAAACAGCTAATTTGCATGTTGGTTGTCAAAAAGTCCGATCGTGTGTACGGGCCTTTAGAGAAGCCTATTTAAGTGAATAGGCTGCTCTGTGTGACAAGCCGAAACCCTCCTGCTATGCGGAGATGTGAACAGGGCATGACAGTGTCTCCGTCCACTCCCTCCTATGTACTTGTATAAAGATGGCTAAACACTATGCAATCTAATTGTACAATCTCTGTACAGTTTTCTTTAGATTTACCAAAACTGTGGAATAGGACGACCCACCTGAACAAACTATTGTATCAAAACAAATCACAGAAATAAGATGAAAAGTGAGACCTGTCGATACCTTCTGTTTTTTTTTAGGCTTTTCTGTTCTTCACATTGGTCTGGGGATTGGAAAGGGGGGCTTTTTGGTTCCTTAAGTCCACCTTACTAAGAGATGAACAACAAGCACCATCATGAACCTTTAATTTATTTCTGTTGTCAGACAGTGATGGCGAACTTTGGCACCCCAGATGTTTTGGAACTACATTTCCCATGATGCTCAACTACACTGCAGAGTGCAAGAGCATTATGGGAAATGTAGTTCCAAAACATCTGGGGTGCCAAGGTTCGCCATCACTGTCCTAAGAGAACATTTGGTGGGACAAATGACGTGGAGCGTATGTCAACCGACAGAAGCCTCACTCAACACTTGTGAGGAAGCATGATGCACCAATGTATAGTGAAACCTTTTCTTTTAGTTTTTATCAGTACCTGTAAAACAATTTAGATTGAGTGTGAAAGTAAACCTGGATAAGCATTTGGGCCATGACCTCACATGAGGAATATGGCTTACAGACTTGGCTATAAAAAAAGAGAATGGTGTGGCTACAATGTGGTTTGGTTCTTCAGGGGCTGAGATTCTGGTGAATTTGATTGGACATGCATCGTAGCCTGAACACCATTTTCAGGCCTTGTTCATTAAGGTAGCTCAGAGTGCTGTGATTCATAGAAACCAAACAGATTTCCTTGATCTGGCTAAAGTACTGTAGTTTATTGAATGTACCGAAAATCTGTAGTTAAAAAAAATAAACGTTCGTTTCAGTAATAACACTAAGATTGCAGAATGGAGTGCTTTCATATTGCCTCGCACTGAGATCCCATTCTGGGAGCTACTCTAATAATAAACTTGAACATCTCTAAGTTCAGAGCTAAATAGAATACAAGTGGATGTAAACCCACTCTCATCCTTTCTAAACTACTGCCATAGTAGTTGTCTATAAGGATATACATGCCTCCTGCATGTATCCTTACCTGTCAAATGTTTCCCTTCTGTCTGTTATGAGACCCAAAAAACTGCAGATTCTGTGGGTGGGTCTGTTGTCTGGAGCTCGGTGGGTGGAGTCGTGATGTCAGACTCCCGCCCACCTCTACACTCCCCTTGTCAACACGCATTTTCTCCTGTGTATTTTTTACACTGAACTTCTGCTATGATCACTAACATCCAGTCAAAACCCAGAAAGGTCACCACATGACTTCAGCATGCCCAATCATGCTGAGGTGTGAAACAGCCAATCCTGGGAGAGTTGGAGAAAAAAGGAGGAGGGTATCTGAAGTACACTGAATTTCTCTCTCAGGCTCGTGCATGAGACATGTAAATCATCTGTCACTCACAGCAAGGGGAAGAACTGACTCCTATTTCTCTGTCCATTTTTATCTCACTGAAAAAATATAAGAGGACTGCTCAGAACATATAACATTACAATAACTTTTTTTTTTTTTTTTTTAATAATCTTTTTTTTAAATAATCTTTTTTTTATTTTAAGTCACAAAAAGGTGCAGGTCGTCCTGGACAACAGATGTTTTTACGAACAATATCCCCAACCAAAACGGGGGGAAAAGAAAAATGCATACTATAGGAATATAGCAAAAAATAAAGGTGCGCGTTAGCGCGTGTTAGATTCAGTACCACAATAATAAATAAAGACAATTGACCCATGTCCCCTCAATTATCAGGATGGTATCAAGGAGCAGATAGTCGTGCCCTACCCCATCCCCTAGTCCCGTCCCTATTATATACGCGATCACTAAACATTACAATAACTTTAGTCCTTATAGTGGTTGTAAACCTCCAACATAAAATATGAAAAAACGTATCCTTCCATATTGAGTACTTGTCTCCAAAGTACAAAGTGTGATTTCTCTATGCTGTTTGGTTTCTCTGATATCAGCATGATTCACTTCTAGCAGCTTTTCCAGACACCATGAGTTACAGTGATGATGGGGAAGGGAGCTGCAGCACTCATACCCACAGCTATGCTTGTTCTCCTTACTGTGTGAAGGTGGGTGTGTCTCTTCCCTCCGTTCAGGGCTCAGAGTTGTTGGCTGTTTGAAGACTACAGATCTTGCCCCTGCTCCTAGAACTAAGAAGAAATAATTTCCTGTTTATTTTCAGAATGATCTACACAGAATAAGTGGCTACAGATACACAGCTACAACTTTTGTAGGAGGATTTTTCTCATCTGTGTGTCACCTGAGGCCAGTCACTGCACTGGGTACATGTGAGGGTTTATAACCACCTTAATCTAACATTTAAAAGGAAGCCGTGACTGAAAAATAGGCCCCTCCCCAATCCCCAAAAAGCCTACCCCTAAAGATAAAGTCCATCTTGGGCAAAAAAGTAAGTAAAGCACTGCCCAGCCACCTATAGCGATAAAAAAAAAAAACGCTCTTGCTACAGTACTCACCCTATCTCCAGCACTGGCCCCTTCAGAGCCACCCACTCACTGATCCAGAGCTGGTTCTCCATTGGGTTGAATGATGTCGTTAAGCTTGCTTTGATTAAGCCCATGATGTCAAAGAAAATTTTTTTTTGTGTAACACTCTGTAGGCTGGATCCAAGATGTAGTTGTTATGAAACAGGCAGTTCCAACCAATCGTAATGGATAATCATAAAGTATTTAATACCATCATAATAAAGAATATGACACAAGTATAAAATGAATGAAGGGTTAAAAACAATTGCAGTAACAATGATGTGATGAATGGTGTTGTGCATCAACGTTCCTAGTGCTGACTTCAAAAACTTCGGAAGAGGGGTTAGCAATCATCCGAAGGGCCCGCTGGTGTAGCATGGGGGGCGCCAATGGCCATGCTGGAGAGGATGGAAATCCGCTCCACTGTGAAGAGACCCAAGGCTGCTCCTGGCTGGTGGCAGGATGCCTCCAGGTCTCAAAGAGCAAGAGAACCTGTGATGTCCCTTTCCCAAAGACATCTGAAAGGTTTATTTTTAATGAGCCAGTGTGTGCTGCAGTGGTGGAGAAAGGGGGGAATGGAGGGGAGTGATCCTGAGCCCAAAGTTGAGCTTTATCCTCTAACACTTAACTATAACCCTGACCTTTTATCTAATAATAAGTGAACCCCTAAAGGAACATCCTTACCTTGTTGGGTTCTGCAGCTCATTTGAAATGACCATTTTTTTCTGGAAAGGAGACAACCCAGTTTGATTCTGGATTTTGCCACCGTCTGCACTGTGACTGATACTTTTCTAACTTTTGATGTCATTTTTCCAGCAACTCTGCTCTTTATATCGACTATGATGTGTATAAACAGACTTCTTAATAAACGTCTTCAAAGCCATCATTCACTCGGCTTGCACATTTTTATAGTATAGCCTTGACAGTCAATGCTTTTAGAGATTTAACAAACAACTTCAGGTTGAAGTGATAAACACTTTTAACTGCTTACTTCAGAATAAGCTTTTCAGCAAAGTTTTGTAATGGAGAGAAGAAGTGGTTTTATCTTGCACATGATAACTCTAAACTGGAACATATTTCTAAATGTGCCCTAAAGGCATTTTCAGCAGCAAGAATTATACAAATTTTCTTTAAATTAGCACATTTTGCACTTTTTGCTGGAAACATAAAAAAATTAAATGCCGACAGGTTATGACAAAGCACTCTGAGTAGGGCCGCTTGCCAAAAAATAGTTCAATTATTGATAAGTCAGTAACAAAGTCACATACATTTTTCAGCCAAATGGTCACGTTTAAAGAGTCTGTTCATTCAAACTGGATATTCCCTTTTTTAAGTTTTCCCACTCCGAAAAACCATCATAAGGAATCTCGCACTCTGTGAATGAACTCAGAATGCCGCAGAAAGATTGAGACTTTTGCTGCTCCATCTTAAGGCATGAGACTCTAACTGACTATAACACAAGGAACAGAATTTAGATGACTAGTTGTAAGATTTTTCTATTGGGGGATTGGTTGTTTGGCACTATAGAGTCTACCCACAGATTTAACCTCCATTTATTTATATTGCATTTCAGATTCTCAGTGGTACATGCATGTACTCCATGCTGGCTGTAACTACGATATGTCTTGGAGACTTGCTTATAGATAAAATGTATTCACTCAGATGTAAGCACTCAATTACTGTACTATGTACAAGTCGACAGGGATGGGTCCTGAATGGGAGTTATGTTTTCCCATTATTTGGGTTGTGGTCCCTTTGAAGGGGAGTGACTTGTATGTAGGTTTGAGTATTCAAGGGTACACACCCATGAAGAGTAAGGGGTTCCAGGGTAGTCCACTTGCAGTGGAGAGGATTACAGTCCTCTCAGGATTGGCAAGTCCTTGTTTGTGATTTGAAAGTTGGAGGGGCTAAGCCACCTGCAAGAGAAGCCTAAAGAGGAACAGGAAGCCTTTAGCGGGGGTCTGTGAAATGGACTGTGTAGCAGCACACAGCTGAGTGAGCAGTGTGGACTGGCTGATGACTAAGGCACAGTTACTGAACAGCCGAGACCTCCTCTTTGGGACCCAGGGCAGGCGTGAACTTTCAAAAACCCTGTTAAAGGTCAAGTGAAACTGTTGGTGAGCCAATGTGTTTTTTCCATTATACCAATGTTGGGAACTATTTTTCATTTGTTTGCTGAAGAAGGCTGTTTAGCTTGCTGTTTTTTTTTTGTTTTGTTTTTTTGGGGGTTTTTCTTTTTTGAAAATGAGATAAAGACTGTTTGCTGTTACAAATGGGTGGCTGGTGATCTTGGGCTTCCCAGATTACAACTAGCATTTAATAAGAGACACTCTAAGCACAGTAAACCTTCTTCTTAAATAATGAATCATCCTAAAGTTGGTACAAACGGGTTAAACTTAAGAGGGTTGGTTATTTAGACATTTTATTACACAGGGACTTTAACTTACATTTAGGGAGAGAATTTGTTTTAAAGACAAAGTCTACATGTAAATGTATTTCATACTTTGTCCATAATACTCTGAGAAGAGTATCCAGTTACATGAGCAGGGCAATGTGGACTTCTCAATATAATGTCTCATTGCCAATTACTGCTGACAGTTCAGTGAAAGGAGAAGCAGCACACTGATACTCCTATCAGCATGCTCTTTGCTAGCTCATGAGCACAGCTGACTGGCTCCCTCCAAGAGGCTGATACCAGGTCCAATTAAGGTTATTTCACTGCTTACATTTAAAAAAGTAATGATACATTAAGGACTACAAAGATACATTTATTTATGCTGTTTACTGTATATATGCCCGGAGTTTTGCTTTGATGTTAATAAAATGGCTTTTATTGCATATCTATCTATATGTTATATCCATTTTGAAGAAGAAATGGGATAGATTTGTGTTTGGACTGCCAACATCCTAAACATACAAAAGGTTTTACACCTGCACCGTAGTGCAGGATTGGAGCAGCCCTCTTGGACTTTTTAGGCAGAATTGGTCATAAAGATAATTTTTTAGACATAGCCAACATGGCAAATAATGTAAAACACACAGTACAAAATTAGAAAAAAATGGTGGCACAGCAAAACATTTGTCAAACCCAAACAAACAGCAAGTATGCCCTGTGCTGCCAGAGACAAGCTGTGGTCAGTCAATAGGGATTTCTTGCGTATAGCCCAACATGTTTCAGAATGAACAATGTGTATTCCTTCATCAGGAAAGATTATGTCTGGGTGACTTTAATTCTCATTGTCTGAAATGTAAACATAGTCGCATGATTATCACACTGTAAAGCACAATGTGAACATAGCAAGCAATATAAGAGTATAAATGTGGTATATAATATATGTGACCATTCTAAGGCCCCTTTCACACATGCGGACCGTATGTCCGTTTTTCATCCATCCGTTTTTGGATGAAAAACGGACATACATGCACCCCTATGGGATAGCGGGTCCGCTATTGTCTGATTCTGCAGACGGAGGAAAACCCTATTTTTCCATCCGTCTGCAGAGCGGATCGGATGAACACGGACAGACGGTCAGACGGTCCGTGTTCATCCGATCCCCCATAGGGAAGAGCGGAGATCTGACAGGGCGGATCTTCACGGGGCGGATCAATATGGATCCGTTCCGTGTGAAAGGGACCTAATACTCACATGATGATCCACAGTACAATTACCAAAAAAGGAAACGCAAGGAATAAAATCAATGGGGACTCCCAAAGTGACTGAATCAGTACGCAGAGCAACAGATGGTGGGTGTGCATTCCAGGATGAGCAAGCTGCAAACATTCACAAGAAACGCCTTGTAGGCTACACCAGCCAAAAAAGGTATCAATATCTAAAGCAAAAAAAGCAATTGGAAGAGCGTATTAACACATACTTCCTAAACTTAAATATCAGCAGACAGGGTGAATGTTGCATAGAAATAAGATAGGGGAATTGGGTATCTCATCACCCCACCATAGAGTACATTACCTTTCAACACACCAATGCAGATAACCACACCATGGCAGCAATGCTCAAGCAGAGACATGCCTGACAAGTGTGTCTGCTTACATAGGGAGTATTCCTCAGGGAGAGCCAATAAGCCATGGGGAGGAGGTGCTGGAACCCTGATATCAAAGACGCCGTCAATCAGGGCAGCTCGAGACAGGGACAAGGCGGTTCTCTGATGCAAGGGCGCACAGCGCTATATGCACAGGGCATACTTGCCTATTGTTGGGCTTGACAAATATGTTTTGATGTACCACCATTTTTTCAAATTTTGTACTGTGTGTTTTACATTATCTGCCTTGTTGGCTATGTCTATATATATATATATATATATATATATATATATATATATATATATATATATATATATAAACAAGTTTTTATGTTTTGTATTAATAAAAGTGGCATTATATTGCCTTTTACTATAACATTATCTTTATGACCATTTCTGCCTAAAAAGTGCTGCAATCCTACACTACGGTGTAGGTGTGCAAACCTTTAATATCCATTTTGGACAGAACTGGTGTTAAACTTTAAAGCAAAAATAAAAAGAAAGCATCACATTTAAATTTTTATTTTACTGCCTCAGTCCACAAACTGCTCAAAGTTGGATTGTGATATATGGTTGTTATTTGTTATATTGATTTATGTTGAGCTTTTTCATTATCACATAGTTTTATTATAATGCAAGGCATGGGTAAGCACTGTTACTTTATTGCAGTCTGTTCTTTTATAATTAACCATGTCACTGAAATGACCACTTGATTTAATCCTGCAGCAAGAGAGTTTAATATGGATCAATGTAGCACATTAATTAATAGCATTATAAAATTGGTATAAGACCAGTTTTATAGACATGAAATTCATTGCCTTGGCAAGCGCTTACAGAAGAGTTTGTGTTTTTCCTTTGTTTCAGAGGCAAATTTCCCTGTCTCCGGAAAGCAGTGTCATGAATAGCACTATCCTTTTCCTGGAAAAGGGGAAGACGTGGTACAAAATGTGGGCTTGTGTCCCCAAGAACGAACCTCTTGTCATGTATCTCCAGGGCTCCAGTCAGGTAAGAATGTCTCAGTGGCTCATAGGTGGACACGTTTGTTCTTTGACAGTGCTTCTAGAATCATTCTATGTCTTGCGCAGGGTGAGTCCACCCAAAACTGATATTTTAGCCAGTAGATGAAGGTGCTACTTCTAGTTTAAAATTAAACCTGTACTGGGAGAAATATGTATCACAGATCTCTTTGCTAGTTGCCTGTCTGTCATGCTGACATTTTGAGTCACAAAAAGCATATAAATTAAGATTTTACTGCTTCGATTCTTGTTCTATGTAAGTGTATCAGAAAGTACTGAGATTAAAAACGTGGTAACATAAAAGGCTTTTTTTTTTTATATTCCTTTATTGAGCAAAAAATTGCATTATAAAAAAGACATTGAATACAAAATGAAACTGGGGAAACAAAGTCTTGAACAGTGGCCTGTGATGAAAACAGTAGAGCAAGCAGCTTGAGCACATCATCTAAAAACAATACAGTCAGATAATATAGCAGTTCTAAAAGTAGCCTAATTGACAGAAAATTACACCTCCAGTAATGTGTAATGAAATGCAAATAAACAATTAACGTGAAGCACAGCATATGAACATAGTTCTGGATAGGGGAGAACACAAAAAGGCAAATCATGAAGCATACCGGTATACGTATCCGGCAGACGGTCATACAGCAAAGCTAGATAACGAAGTGGGGGAAAAGGGGATGAGGAGACAGATAAAGTAAGGGAGGTAGGGAACGAGGAGGAGAATAAGAAAGGGAAGGAAGGGGGAAAAACGAGGAGGAAGAGTGAGTATGAAATAGAAAAACCAGGTTGTAGACCAGAGGAGAAAGGTAGGACTCTCCCGAGGAGAAACACAAGTGGACTAAAACATGTCATACAGGTTGTGTAAATGCATTGAGATAGGACTAGGTTTATACAAAATACTGCCATGGTCTCCAGGTTTCACGGTAAGTATCCTCAATGTTTTGCAAAGTAGCCGTAAGTTCTTCCATGTCCCTGAGGTCATTGACCTTTGAAAACCAAAGGGACTTTTAAGGCAGATTCACATCTTTCCATTGAAGAAGGATGCAGGTCTTAGCCACATTTAGTAACTGAATGGTAAGGGAGGCCTTGCTTCTTTTTTTTTTTTGATGGGTCTCGACGATAAATGCAACAGACTTGCGGCAGGGTTGCCAGTTAAATTAACACCCGTAAGTGGTTTAATTACCCCAGTCACTTCTCTGGCATTTCCAGAAAATATGGGCCATTGTGCCACCCTCCTCTTCACACCTCCAATAGGAGCTAGGACCTTGGGGGAAGATTTGATGAAGAGTGGTGCGGACCCTGTACCAATTGATAATCTTATAAATGGTCACCCTGGTTGCAATGGAAGTTTTTGGCACGAATTGTGGAATCTTTTCTCTTTGTTTAGCAGTCAATTAAAAGCCAAGATCCAATTCTATCTATCCTATTTTGAGAGGAAGGTGGGATATACACACAGGTCAAATAAAAAGGCTTTGTATTTCTTCTAATACAGGTTTACTTTGAAATGGGATCTCGCTCTGCTTGTATAATTTTCCATTTAGTTTATTTAAAGTGACATTGTGGCCAGTCTATGGATATTTAAGTATTTACATAATCTTAAGAATAAGCTTTATGCCTTGTACACACGGTCAGACATTCCGACCACAAAATCCGTCAGATTTTTTCCGACGGATTTTGGCCGAAACTTGTGTGTGCAATCCGTCGGAAAAAATCTGGTCAGACAAAGTTGTCGGAAAATCCGATCGTTCTGAACGGGGTGACGTACAACACGTACGGCGGGACTACGTAGAGGCCAGTAGCCAATAGCTTTCGTCTCCAAATTTCTTCTGAGAATGCGTGGCACTTTGTGCGTCGGAATTCTCTACACACGATTGGAAAAAGTCTGATCGGATTTTTAGTTCCTGCTCTCAAATTGACGGATTTTCCGACAACATATTCCGATCTGACTTTTTCCATCGGAATATCCGACCGTGTGTACGGGGCATTAGAGTAAGCTCTTGTTGACCTCTGTAGCTGCAGTCACTGTGGAGCTATTCATCCTCAAAGTTCAAAACAGAAACACTGAAGTCATTCCCTCAGCAGCTCAGCTTCCACTGCTTCCCCCTCCTCTCCCAGCAGTGACTTCCAGCCTTCTAATTTCTAATATATACACAGAGCAGAATCTCTGGGAGGAGAGAGCAGAGTGAATATTTCAGAGAAGGACTTAGATAACTTTAGTACTTCTGTGAACTTTGAGGATGAATTGCTTCACAGGTGACTACATGGGTCAGTGAGAGCTTGTTTTAAGCCTATTTGCTGCATATTAAGAATATACAAGTTCTTTAGTGTCTATGGCCTGGCCACTGATTTACTTCAAAGAGAACAGAGCAGAGGTTAAAAATACCTCAGGGGAACAAGGGGAGTGAGAGTTCAAAGTAGATGGAGAGTAAGATACTACAGCAACCCAAATGTATACACAGGTATCCATAATGCAAGCCCTGGATATTAATATCTATGTTAACCCAGCTTTGTATTTTTTGAAAAGAGACAGACTAGTGCTGAAAAGACCCAGCTTGATAGCTGGGGAAAGATGAGTAAAGATGTACCAACTGAATCAGTACCTAGGGATACTATACAGCCCACATAAACCTCCAGGTAGTATTGTGGTTGCATCCTAGCTTATTAGTAACAGACTTCCCCTCTTTATTTTAGTTTGCACGTACTGTATACCCAAATTAATGGAGCCTATTTGTTCTTGATGTAGGAGAAGCTGTAGTGATCCAAGAGCTGACAGTCTGCTACTCAGCTTTCTCTTGCCTATATCAGAGAGACTCAGCATTGGTGTATTAGCTTCCAGATTACAGCAGCACTTCCTGCACCAGCAAGAAGCTGAATAAAAAATTTGGTGCTGCTGGGCAGGGGAAGCCGTTCCCAGCAGGGGTAAACCGTGATTATTGCTAGCGCTTATAGCAGACGCTTGCGATAATCGTAAGCATATGTGGCAGGCGATCGATTAACTTGGTACAGTGGCGGAATTACCAGGGTCGCAGCAGTCGCACTTGCGACTGGGCCCTTGAGTTCCGCCACATGTAGGGGGGCCATTGCTGCCCGGGAGATAGTACACTGGTCATTGATGGGCACACAGTCCCCGCCCTACTCCACCTATCTTCTCCGCCCGCACTCACAGGCACAGTCCCCGCCTGCTCCGCCCATCGTCTCCGCCCACACTCACAGGCACAGTCCATGCCTGCTTCACCCACCCTCTCCGCCTGCACTCACATGTACTCATAGGCTCCGCCCATCCTCTCTACCGGCCCAAGCAAGACCTAGAAAGGAGGGGGAACCAAGAGATTTGCGAGTGATCTGCAAGTGAGTGGCACTGATTCCATTGCTCAATATCAACACTGCTACTGATTCCCCCCCACAACACCCCTACTGCCACTGATTTTTTTTTTATTCATTTTTATTTTTTTTTTTTTTTTTTTTTTTTTTTTTTTTTTTTTTTTTTATTTATTATTATATTTTATTTTTTTTTTTTTTTTTAAGTTTATTTTATTTTATATTTGTTTTTTTTTTATTTTTTATATTTTTTTTATTAATTTTTTTTATTATTATTTTTTAGTATTTTTATTTATTTTTTATTTTTTTTTTTTTTCTATTTAATTTATTTTTTTATTTCTTTTTGTATATTTTTATATGTTTTTTTTTCTTTTTTAATATTTTTTTTTGTGATTTTTTATTATTTTTATTTGTATAAATTTTTTTTTTTTTTTTTTTTTTTTTTTTAATTTGATATTTTATGTTTTTTATTTTATTTTATTTTTTTTATTTTTTTTATTCTTTATTTTTATATTTAATAATTTATATTTTTTTTTAATACTTTTTTTATATATTTATTTATTAATTTATTTTTTGATATTTATTATTTTTTTTTTTTATTTAAAATTATTTTATTTTTATTTTTTTTATTTTATATTTTTAATTATTTTTTTTATTTAAATTTTTTTTTAAATTTTTTATTATTTTTTTTATTTTTTTTTATTATTTTTTTTTTTTTTTTTTTTTTTATTTTTTTTTTTTTTTTATTTTTTAAATTTTTTTTTTTTTTTTTTTTTTTTTTTTTTTTTTTTTTTTTTTTTTTTTTTTTTTTTTTTTTTTTTTTTTTTTTTTTTTTTTTTATTTTTTTTTTTTTTTTTTTTTTTTTTTTTTATTTTATTTTTTTTGTTTTTTATTTTTTTTTTTTTATATTTATTATTTTTTTTTTTTTTTTTTTTTTTTTTATTTTTTTTTTTTTTTATTTTTTGAATTTTTGTTTTTTTTTTTTTTTAATTTTTATTATTTTTTTTTTATTTTTTTTTTTTATTATTTTTAATTTTTTATTAAATTTTATTTTTATTTTTTATTTTTTTTTTTTTTTTTTTTTTTTATTTTTTTTTTTATTTTTTTTTTTTTTATTTTTTTTTTTTAAAAATTAATATTTTTTATAAAAAAATTTTAAATTTTTAATAAATATTCTTTTTTTATTTTTTTTGTTTTTTTTGTTTATTTTTTTTTCACTTATTCCCCCCCACAACACCCCTACTGCCACTGATTCCCCCCCACAACACCCCTACTGCCACTGATTCCCCCCCACAACACCCCTACTGCCACTGATTCCCCCCGACACCACCACCACTACTGCCACTGATGCCCTCCACCACCACTACTGCCACTGATTTCCCCACATCACCAGCACTACTGCCACTGATACCCCCCACCACCACTACTGCCACTGATACCCCTACACCACCACTAGTGCCACTGATACCCCCTACACCACCACCACTAATACCACCACGACCACTGCTGCCACTAATCCCCCAACAAACCATGACCACTACTGCCACTGATCCACCCCCCACACCACCACGACCACTGCTGCAATTGATCCCATCCCGTAACCATCATCCTTGCCACTGATCCCATTCCCCTATGACCACCACCACTGCCACTCATCCCATCCAATCCCCTTTCCACTACCATTCATTCCACCCCCCCAACCACGACCCTTGCCACTGATCCCATCCTCCCACCACCGCTGCCACTCATTTCATACAATGCCCCCCCCCACCGCTGCCACTCATCCCATCCAATCCCCCCTTCCACTACCACTCATTCCATCCTATCCCCCCAACCACCACCCTTGCCACTGATCCCATCCCCCCCACTCCCTTGCCACTGATCCTATTCCCCCCACACCCTTGCCACTGATCCCGTTCCCCCCACCACCTCTGCTACTCATCCCATTCAATCCCCCCTACCAATGATCCCACCCCCCCAACCTTACCACTCATCCCCCTCAACGCTGCCACTCATCCCATCCCCCCCACTACCACCACTGCTGCCACCCCCACCCAACCAGCACTACTGCCACTCATCCCACCCACCCCCACCACTGCCACTCATCCCACCCACCCCCACCACTGCCACTCATCCCACCTCTCCCTCACCGCTGTCACTCATCCCATCCCCCCCACCACCACCACCGCAGCCACTGATCCTATCCCCACCCAACCACCACTGCTGCCACTGATCCAATCCCCCACCACCACCGGTGTGACTCATCCCATGGGCGTAACTACAGGGGTCACAATTGCAATGATGCACATGTTGCCCCTGTACATGTAGATGAGGGGGCATATAGAGGAACAAATCCCCTCCATTTTATTCCTGCAGCCGCTAAAAGCCTGCTTCTCCTCCTCTCCCTCCCATAGGCATTCAGTGGCTGCAGGAGGAAAATGGAGGGGATTTGTTCCTCCATATGCCGTCCCTCCTATCCAGGTCCTGCTGCCCCCAGGACCAGTGGGAAGGGCCCTGGCTGGAGGTCAGGGTGGGCCCTTCATGGTTTCTTGCACTGGGGCCCCTGACTTGGTACATTCAGACTACTCATTGATGGTTCGAATCTCAGCCAGTTCTTGCCAGCTTAAGCCTTCCTCAGCCTATCCAAAACTAACAAGTTTTGACAGTTTATGAGCCTATAACACTGCGCCCCTAGGCCTGGCCTTCCTGTTCCTTGGCCTAGCCCTGCTCATATCCATCACCTGTTTATCTGCTCAGGGCTGTCTTCACTTTAATTTGAAATTAAGTTTTAAAATATATTCTCAATGCTAACATAAATGTGCACACACATGATATATAGGTATATAAAGGTGTTTGTAATAGTTTGAGTACTCTGAGCCATCTGGCTTTTTATTCTATACCAAGATAAATATTATATCTTCAAAAAAATAGCACTGTAATTATCCTGCCTGTAACCTACACACCATAGTAAGAGTCTCTCCTGTGCTCAGCAATCATAAACTTTATGTTCCCTCTGAACGAGAGAGTGAGACGTGGCGTACAAATTATTTTCACGCGTTTCAGCTCTTCCATTTGCATGCTTCTCAAGGTGATCATATAAATGCCACTTCTACCAAAGCAGGAATAAAACGTGTGACTTGCCCTAATGTACTTTTCAGAGTAAGAAGTACATGAGAATGTTTGTTATACAGCTACATCAGAAATGGATTAACATTTTATCACACAGTAACCTCTGCTTGTGCAGATAAAGCTTGTTTTTAAAATGTAAAGAAAAAAGTTTTATCGTATTTTCTCCCTTTTTAAAGATTTTTAAGTTCTATATTGAGACCCATTCAAAAATGAAAACTGGAGTATAAAGGTTATATTTTCAATTTTGGTTGTATTTCAAATGATTTCTCTCCTTTTGTGGATCCTTTTTGTAAACGTATTTTTCTGCATAGTAGCACATATAATGCTTGTTAACATTTGCTTGAAAAAAATCAGTGAAGCATTGAATGCAAAATAAAAAAAAGAAAGCGACTAGTCTGAGACTTGGTTCATGCTGTCCGACTTTGGATGTGATTTGCACCGCACTGCAGTTCGATGCGAACTGTATGGCCGAATTTGCATCGCATTCAGACCAAACTCGCACAGGACCCTTTTTGTTCACACCCATGCGATCTGATTCCTGTCCGAATTGACAGTTTGCACTGCGATATGTGAACTGATTTGGGGGTGTCATTGACTTTCTATTGACACTCCCAGCAGTTCACATATGGCAGTGTGAACTGCCTGTGAGTCGGGTGTGATGCGGACACCTGCAGTGGATTTGCAGGGTTCTCGCACCGCACCAATGTGAACCGAGCCTGAAGCTGATTCAGATAATGGCTGCCAACAAAGATGGGAATGCTATAGTCTCCAGTTGTAGTGACAAATATTTTGTAAACACCTGAGTGATTCAGCCCTCTGAATTTATAATTGAATCCTCTCCAAATAGGTGTATGAACTGCCCACAGCTCCCCATTTTAGGGAAGTGGTAGTTAGGATTTGAAAATGTCACTTCAGCTCCACCTGCTGGTGGTACAGATTTAATATCTCTGTAGGAACCTTCTACCAGTTTACAAACACACTTTGGTTAGCTAAATTAAACAAAAGTAGGAAAGTAATATCACTGCCTTTTGTTAGTCCCCCCTTAGCCTCATAAGTGCCCCTTGGAGATACCTTCACTCAGCTCAGCTCAAAAGGCATACCTCCCAACTTTTTTGAGATAGGAGCCAGAGATACCTGTTAGCAAAAATATGTAGACATTTGACACACCCCCTGCCACACCCCTTTAAAGGAGAATTAAAAAAAAAAATACTCGTATATACTCGAGTATAAGCCGAGTTTTTCAGCACATTTTTTTTGTGCTGAAAGTGCCCCCCTCGGCTTATACTCGAGTCGAGCACTTTTCTGCAGCAGAGAATGACATTTTCCGACCCGACTTTGGAGCCTCTTATCTCGGGGGCACTTGGTGCTAGGAACCCCAATTGGTGTTGAAACCCAGTGGAACCAGCACTATGACATATCCAAATTTGTGGTTCCTAGCACCAAGTGTCCCCAAGATACGGGGGGCCCCAAAGTCGGTCAACTGTGTCCATCTGCAGCAATGTCATTTCGGGATCCTTTGGGTCCAGAGACTTTTGCAGCTAGGGGCCATCTAGGAACCCTTAACCACCAAGTTTTTTAGTTCGGGGACCTATGGCTGCAAATGGGCACAGTGAGGCTGCAAATGGGCATTGTTGACCCTCTTTTACACTTACAGTAGCTGCGCATTTCTCACCCTAGGCTTATACTCGAGTCAATACGTTTTCCCAGTTTTTTTTGTGGTAAAATTAGGTGCCTCGGCTTGTATTCGGGTCGGCTTATACTGGAGTATATATGGTAAAAAAACCCACAAGTGCTTTTTTTTTTTTTTTTTTACCACTACTATTGCTTTATATTGGCTCTTGCAATTTACAAATGCAGCCATTTAGAAATTGGATGAAAGGTTTAGCAATGCGAAACACTTTTTGAAAGATATAAAGTGCATTTTATATACAACCTTATAGATCAGACCAAAATGAGGGACACATGGGGAGGACAGAGGGACTTTGTTCCAAATCAGGGATAGTCCCTCGAAATCAAGGACAGTTGGGAGCTATGCACAAGCTTTAGTGTGAAGTAAAAAGTAGAAGTAACCAGGGTACTGTACACATGAAGGCAGGATGTACACTACTCTGCAAAGGTTTTAGGCAAGTGTTGAAAAAAATGCTGTCAATTTAGGAATGCTTTCAGAAGTAGAAGTGTTAATAGTTTATCAAATACCAAAATGGAAAGTAAGTGAACAAAAGAGAAATTCAAATCAATTCAATATCTGGTGTGACCATCCTTTGCCTTTAAAACGGCATCAATTCTTCAAAGTACACTTACACACATTGAAGAACTAACCAAAGATTTTCTGTGGATGTAGGCTGCCTCAAATCCTTCTGTCTCTTCATATAATCCCAGACAGACTCAATGATGTTGAGATCAGGGCTCCGTGGGGGCCAAATCATCACCTCCAGGACTCCTTGTTCTTCTCTATGCTGAAGATAGTTCTTAATGATATTGACTGTATGTTTGGGGTTGTTGTCCTGCTGCAGAATAAAGTTGGGGCCAATTACTCACCTCCCTGATGGTATGGCATGATGGATAAGTATCTGCCTATATTTCTCAGCATTGAGGACATCACTGATCCTGACCAAATCTTCAACTCCATTTGTAGAAATACAGCCCCAAACTTGCAACGACCACCTCCACCATGCTTTACTGTCGCCTGAAGACACTTTTTATTGTACTTTTCAACAACCTTTCGCTAACAAACTGCCTCCTGCTACAGCTATTTATTTCAGATTATGACTCAGCAGTCCAGAGCACCTACTGACATTTTTCTGCACCCCAACTCCTATGTTTTAGTACATAGTTAAGTCACTAAGCCTTGTTTCCACGTTAGAGGTATGGCTTTTTGGCCGCAGTTCTTCCGTAAAGGCCCCTTTTGGCCAGACTTTTCCAGACAGTAGATGCAAGTACCTGAGTCTCACTGATTTCCTCCAGTTCTGTGATGATGGCACTGCTGGACATCTTCTGATGTTGACAGGAAGTAAGCATGATGTGTTTATCTCCTCCATTAAGTCCCTTTAGTGCTCAACTGTTTCTTTAAAAGAGCTTGGACTGCACATCTTAAAACTCCAGTCTACTTTAAAGTCTTTGTCTGGGAGAGACCTTGCTGATGCAGTGCAACTACCTTGTGTATGGTTGCTGTGCTCAGTCGTGCCATGGTGTATGACCTGTGACCTAAAACTGTCTTCCACAACCTCATCTTAGTAGCAGAGTTTGACTGTTTTTCAACCAGCCTCCCACACAACTGTTTCCATTTCAGTTAATGACTGTGTTTCTAGTTGCATCTGAAATTGATAATCATTAGCATCTGCTTGGTATAATTGGGTAATCATACACCTGACTCTATTCCTACAAAATCCCCTGTAATGCTGGCCATACACGGGTCGAATTTCGAAAGAACTTTCTTTTGAAAATCAGAAAATTTTTGCGTTTTGTGATCCGATGGTGCCACCATTGATTTCGAAATTCGACCAACCAAACCTTCAATTTCACCTCATGTTCCTACAGAAAATAATTTTCGTGTCTGGGAATATTCTTTTCTTTCTGGGAATTTTTTTTTCTTGCACATGCGCATTTCTTTTTCGATTACATTTCTCGCACGATTCTCCCATCATTGATTAGAAAATCATTTGTTTTTCAAAAAATTTCCAACATGTCGCATTATTAAAATTCAATGGCCGCACGAAAATCGGCCATTGCTGCAGCCCACGAAATTCATAGATAAGATTTTCGAAAGAAAGTTCTTTAGAAATTCGACTCGTGTATGGCCAGCATAAGTGTAGGAATTTATCATGGTTTGAAGCCAAAGGGTAGTCACACAAAATTTGATTTACATTTTATTTTCTGTTTGCTCACTATTTTGTAAATTGATAAAAAGAAACAATTAAATATAAATATTTTTGAAAGCATCTTACTTTATAGCATTTCTTCACACCTACCTAAAACTTTTTCACAGCACTGTATAGCTGGGCAAAAGATCTCTCATATATCCTTCTGAGTAGTCAACGTACCATTTATGGAGATTTCCCGGGACATCTTCCATTCTTTGATATTGTACTCTCCATCATACAAGTGCTTTAATCGCTCAGCTGGAGACAAAAACAAACCTTGACTATTGCTTGTAACTTGTAAAGGAAAAAAAAAAGAATAACGCCTTCATCACAAGATCAGGCATTTACTGGACTGTGAAAAACAACGTTTCAATATCATTCCCTCATAGATTTCTGAGATCCACTTTAGTGCATGCATTACTACATAGCATTACCTCCAAAAAAAGTCTTGGAATCTTCATCAGTCGACGTTCAGTTACTAGAAGTCATGGGGCTACGTGGTCCCAGATCTCCATTGCCCTGGGAGTGAGAAACCTCATTCCTACTCACATAGTGGGCATGGTTGCCTCACAGCTCCAGAAAATAGGTCCTTCTCTTTCTGACCGCCTCTGTAGCGGGTACGTGCAGTGAGGTCAGTGGCTGGTGAGGCACTGGCTAGTATCCGAGCCAGATGCACACAGATTACATACGCCGCAAACGTTGGAGCGAGAGCAATAATTCCATCACTAGACCTGCTTTGTAACTCTAAACATGTAACCTGTAAACATTTTTAACGCATCGTCTATGGAGATTTTTAAGTACTGAAGTTTGGCGTCATTCCACAAGTGTACGGAATTTTAAAGTGTGACATGTTGGGTATCTATTTACTCGGGGTAACGTCATCTTTCACATTATAGGAAAAAATCGGGCTAACTTTCGTTTTTTTTTTATTCATGAAACTGTTTCTTTAAAACAAAAACAAAAACGCATTTGAAAAATTGCTGCCCAAATACCGTGTGACATAAAAAGTTGCAATGACTGCCATTTTATTCCCTAGGGTGTCTGCTAAAACAATATATATAATGTTTGGAGATTCTGAGTAATTTTCTAGCAAAAAAAAATATGATTTTTACACGTAGGAGAGAAGTGTAAGAATTGGACTGGGTGGCAAGTAGTTATTTACCATAAGTAATATACAAATAATTATTATATATTATTTTTAAGGTAATTTACAATATTTTCAAAAACTGTACTCAAGCAGGTGGCTTAATGGAGACATTTCTAAAGTTTGAAGTTATAACTTCAAACAAGTAATTTTACAGTAAATAGATAAATAATAAATTATTATCTTATAACATATAGCATAATAATATGTTAATTAGCTTGATTAAAACAGTACCTTTTCAACAGCAGCAGATCCTCCCTCTTAACTGTGTGAGAAAAACATGGGATTGTGGGTAAATCTTATACCCATAAACACGTTTTTTCCTTGTAGTTAAGGGGGCTGGGCTGGAACGGAGCATTTGTCTTTTAGACACATTCCCCTCTATGACACTAAAGTAAGAGGACAGCCTCCACTGCAGCATTTTTATTGGACAGCTTGTTCCAATGATGCTTTACCATTGGTCCAAGGCTCCAAGCTGTCCATTGAGCTCAGTGCCTCTGACAAGAAGTGAGGAGAGGCACTGTAAGCTCATCCTCTGTCTGCTGCAAACCGAGTGTGCCAGCTTGTATTTAAACTAGTTGCTCTATATGTAGTTTCTGACAGGCTGCACAAAGAGCCCCGTATCTCCAGAACCATAGATGATAGGAGCCCCAAATTTTGACCAGTGGTGGGGTAGGAACCCAGGTCCCCAAGCTACGTCCCTCAAAGCTCGATAATTTTTTTTATGATCATGGCAGGTGAGGCTCTGCCTCCTGACTGCACGTCCTTGCTCTGTAGGACCCTTCCTCCACCGTGCAATTCGTGTCCTTTCCCTAGCATATTTAGTCACTAAACCATATCTTTGTTATATGCCACCATAGAAGGAAAGGAGGCCAAAATTATGTAAACACCCCTTGCACACCGAACTCCATGCAGCTCTTGCTGTGTGTAAACATTATGAAGTAGGTTAAAAGATGAGTAGAGATGGAAGCCCTTGGCTAATGCAAAGAATTAAAATTATGTGTTTCCTTCTGCACTCAGGAAAGTGCATGAAAGAATAGGAACACACAATAGTATAATTTGATGTGGACAGGGATATGCCTATAATCCTTTTTCATTCATATTATAATGCATTTTAAGCCCTAAAGAAGGTGATATGTTTTGGCTTCCAAAACATGTTGACTTGTTTGATTTCTATAATGGAATGAATGCTTTTGGACTCTATAACCATTTGAGTGAGGCTCTTGTTAATTTTCATTTCTTGGATCTGTTTTCTTTCTTTTCTTTTTTTTTTTTTTTACATATTTGTATGAGGTGACATCCCTAACCTGCATATGGAATTGCAACCCCTTCGCTTGTTGGCTGCGCGTACATTATGTCAAGCATGCAAAACTTAGACTGTCCTAATGTATATCCGATACTCGATGGCCAAACTGTTGTAAATAATTTCTTTTTGTTCTTCACTTTTTGTGATGTATATTTGTATATTGTTTTGTATGTTTTCTAAATAAACCAATGAAATATTGATTACGGAATTTCCGTGTTTGTTCAGGTGCCGAGATAGTCCGTCAGGTTGGCTAAACCCCCTCTTGTTCCTTTTTTTTCTCTGTATATTCCCTAGGACGAGGTACCACCCATAGCTTATCTTTATATTTTAGACTGAACTGAGTCAGTTCAGCAACCAACAGGTTAAAAATCTATGTGTTTTCATCACAGCCTGATCACAAAAGCCATGAAGGATGAGGATAATGTAGATTTATAAGCCTGTACTCGGAAAGTAAAAATAATTTATCTGCCAACCGTTCCGAACCTGCAGATCTTTTCAGTGTCATATTGTCTCTGCTTTTTATGATGCTTTTTATCTTTCTGTGTATTATTTTCTCTTCTTGTCATTTCCCATCCTCGTAAAACTGCCTGACCCCTTTATTGTCAGTATATACAAATACATGAGGATGAAGGTGATTCATCATTCCGGAGCATGTTCCATGTTCCAATGGCGCTGCCATTGTCAGGGGGTCACTGTGTTAGGATGGAGGGGTCCCCTTTGTTCTAGTTTCCCAATGGTCATATGTTGGCAAACCTGTGATCCTTTGAATGGTTAGAATTATTACTGAATAGTAACAGTATTTGATCATAGCCAGAACATATTTTATGGATTTGGGTGTAAAAGATGCTTGTAAATCATTTTTACATTACACAGAATAATCATTACCCATATTTCAGAGCGATAGTAGTAGTAGTCTTGCTTAAAGGCCTGGGCCCAAACATTTTTTCAAGTATCGCTTAGATTTCTAGGGGAGCCATGGGGATCTGGAACTAGGCCAAAAGTCTAATGCCGCGTACACACGGTCAGAATTTCCGATGGAAACAGTCCGTTGGGAGCTTTTCATCGGATTTTCCGACCGTGTATATGCCCATCGGTCTTTTTCTGTCGGAATTTCCGACGGACTTTGGATTGAGAACCTGTTCTTAATTTTTCAGACGGAAAACCTTTCTATCGGATTTTCCGATCGTGTGTATGCAATTCCGACACGCAAAATTCCGACGCATGCTTGGAAACAATTCGACGCATGCTCAGAAGCATTCAACTTCCCTTTTATAGTGCAGTTGAACGTTTTTTAAGGCGTGGTGTTATTGACCGTCGGAATTTGGTGTGACCGTGTGTAGGCAAGACAGTTTGAGCGAAATTCCGTCGGAATTCCGACGGGAAAACCATCAGAGCTTTTTCCGACGAGAATTCGGACCGAGTGTACACGGCATAATAGGGACTGACTATTCAAGGGGCAAATATTTCCAAGTATCTTAGCCTGGATTTCTAGAAGAACCATGGAGGTCTGGAACTAGGCCACCAAGGCTAAAGGGGACTGACTGTTCAAGGGGCAAATATTTCCAAGTATCTCAGCCTGGATTTCTAGAGGAACCATGGTGGTCTGGGACTATTCCAGCAAAGCTGATTGTTTAAGGCACAAACATTTAGGGACTGACTATTCAAGGGGCAAATATTTCCAAGTGTCTCCTGGATTTCTAGAGGAACATGGGGGTTTGGAACTAGGCCAGGTCCTCCAACACCCCGGGGTATTTAGTGCGTCATCAGCAGTTGAGAGGCTCTTCAAGTGGTTTGCGGAATCCCCTTTACACTGGATGAGGCAGATCTAACAAGCGGTGCTTCACCTCCTCCTCAGGCCTACATTAACAGCTGGTTGCAGCATGTTCCAAAATTCCTACATTAGAAATGATAAAATTTTGTTGTTTTGCTTCTGTCATCCAGTATTTGTCCTTTTACCTGTTTTTGCGTGCAATGCGTGAGATTACATGATACAGTAGATGTCTCTGATCGCAGATAAAGTGTGTGTGTGTGGGGGGGGGGGGGGGTGTTATGTGCTGGACAATGCAGTGGGTTTGTGGCAGATGAAAAACATCATCTTTTCTCCATTGTGTGCCAGTATAGAGGTGACTTACATCCTCACTCTCTTTCTCCCTGCATTTACAGACAGGCCCTTATAAAATGGCACAGAAAACAATACATGGCAGCATTTGAAAGGCTGATGTTGTGGAGCTGCCCTTAGTGGTGTTTTTAAAACCTCAGACAACAATGTATGACAATGTTCCTACTAGTTGTTGACTGGGATGACCGTTCATACATTGGCCACTGTAGCTGGAGCCCTTGTATGCTGTTCCTATATGTATGGAAGTTTTTTGGTGCTACCGTACAGCTTCAAGACTATGTACTCCCCCCAGCTTTGCTACAGCGATGGCATAAATAACTAGAATACTTACATACTTCACAGTAATATTGCAAAATTCAATCTTCTTATTTTTTTAACACTTTAAGGAACAGCCAACTTAGATCTATGCTCTAATTCAGTGGTCTGCAAACTGTGGACCGGGGGCCAGATGGAGCACTTTGCATGCTTTTATTCAGCCCTTAGAGCTCCATTTCATTAACTGATACCAACAATGATTCCCCTCACTGACACTAATGATGGAACACAATTCCTCCCAATGACACCAACAAAGAGGCCCAATGACACTAATGATGGGACACAGTTCCTCCCAATGACACTAATAATGGGGCACAATTTCTCCTATTGACCCTAACAATGGCGGCCCATTGACTCCAATGGTGGGACACAATTCCTCCTAATGACACTCATGATGGGGCACAATTCCTCTCAATGACACCAACAATGGGGCCCAAAAACTCCAATGATGGGACACAATTCCTCCCAATGACACCAACGATGGGGCCAAATGACAACAATGATGGAACACAATTCCTCCCAATGACACTAATGAATGGGACACAATTTCTCCCAATGACACCTGCAATGGGGTCCAACGACACCTAGGATGGGACACAATTCCTCCCACTCACACCAATAATGGGGCACAACTCCTCTCACTGACACCAGCAATGGGGCATTGTTTTTTTTCCCACTGCCATCAGGACCTTTTCTACTCCCAATGGCCACAGTCCACCCCCCCCCCCCCCCCAGTCTGAAGGACAGTAAACTGACCCTTTATATAGAAAGTTGGGAGACCCCTGCTCTAATTGAACATGCATTCCCACACCTTTGATTATTTAACCACATAGTGCTCATGAAGGCATCTGCAATGGTTTGCGTATATCCCCCTATGCATATGTGCTTGTGTAAGGACATTATAGAAACTGAACAAAAGTGTGTACATTAATATGCATAATAGCAATAGCCACTAACCAATAGTGATAATGTAAAGGTCAGGAGAACTAAATACAATGCTTCAGTTAATTATTTGAAGGTAAGCTTTCTGATCAGATTGTGTTTGGTCATTGAGGAACAAAGTGAGCCTGCTCAGGAAAAGGTTTGGGGACATGGGGTAACAACCTGTTATAGTAGTAAAAACAACAGTATGATTACTAAATGTCTTCTCCTTCTTGCAGGATGTCCGACCTCAACGCGCCATACCTCTGCCAGGCTATGACGTCAGCTTACCAAGTGCCAGTGATAAGGTGGACTTAAAGCACGTATTCAAATTAAGCCAATCCCAGCAAACGTTGTTTTTTAGTGTTGAAGATGGGGAACTACTGATGAAGTGGATGGAGCTTCTAAGTCGAGCATCTAAAGGAGAATTGACAGAGGAGATGGAATGTCTTGAGAACGTCTAAATTTCAACATTCCCGAAAACTTGTAATAGACGTTTCTTTAAGGAAAAAAAACAAAAGTTCATCTGAAGTTTGACAACCAAGTAACTTTCCTGACATGCTCATGTCTACATATTAACATCTGTGGTGTTCCCCATTTTCTGTAAATTTCCATATTTGTACTTGTGTACAATGCGTAACCTGTGTCCTGTGCCTCTAAATAGGCAGATCTTTTGACTGGCGTCTCGAGACTGCAGTTATAGCACAAAATTTCTTCAGCCTACTGTTTTGTATATGTGTATTTAAGAAAACAAATTCTAAATCCTGTTTAGTGCAGATTGTATCTGTGAAAAAGTTTCATGACTATCACCTATTACTTGCCCAGAGTGGAAAGATCACATGACTGCAGACATGTGATTACAATACCGTACCGGTCTCACCACAGCAGAAATGGATCCGGACTTGAACTTGTGCAGCTATTGATCATTCCTACACGTCTAACCTCTTGGATGCCCGAAAAGTAACAGCCATTTTGTCGTAACTGTCAGATATTGAATATTGCAATCAGGAGTGTGTCTACCCATTTGGCATGTTGTTTACCGATAGTGATGGGGGAAAAAAAAAAAAAAAGTTAATCAAGTGTTGTATTTATGTGAAGTATTAAGCAATTTGTACCAGAACAATCCATATACTCCATATGTGAAGAGACCCCAGATGAAGCACCTTCTGCATGTTTAAATGGCCGTAGACCCATTTTTTTTTAAAGTCTATGAAACAACTTTTTAGCACTGCTGGGAACATACTTTTTTTAAATGTTATTTCTTGTTAACCCTTTGTTTTTATTTATGATTTGTAAATAATGTTACATACATATTTTCAGACATTTTAAAAAGAAAAATAAGCTAATAAAAAAGTTTAGCACACATTGATTTTATGATCTATTCTTTGCTTATTTTTTGCTTATTAAGGTCTCCTTTAAACTAGTGTTGATCTCTGAAATGTAGTCCATAGTGGGTCGCTTTTCATGGGACAGCACAAAGGACCCACCACCATAACTTAACTGATATAAATAACTAAATAAATAAAGAGACACCACAAATTCTGTTTGACAGGCTTGTCTTAATCCCTAAAGGCCCACACTGCTGTGCCAGAAATGTGTGCATTGCCCTTATTGTGGATTGGCCCCTGAACGCAATCGAGGATTATTTTTGTGTGTATACTCCCGTACAGCTGCATTTTCAATTTTAGGGGTAGCGGTTGTGAGTTAAAAATGTGACTCGACCACATGTTTTTACCACCCTCCAACCGCAAGTGTAAACTAAAACTAAGGGTCAATTCCACTCAGAAGTGATCTTTAAATTTTGCATGGGTGCCTATAAATTGAGTCACAAACAGACGTTCTATATCTTTTTGCAATTCCAGTGATTTGATAATTGTGTCATGTGGCAAAATGTTTCTCATAATTTGAAAGTGCTCCACTGATGGATTCTCATTGATGCAGATTCACAAATATGCTTTTATAACTGTTGGATTCAATATGAACTCATGTGGTCTCACATCGGTTCCTTCACAGTGCCTTTTTGGAAAGGATACACTCCCCTGATCGGAATGTAGCCAGTTAAACAACATATGTTACAATGCTGATTCTAATCTGTCTATCTAATTGATTGACTTGAGGCAAGCGCTCGAACCCAAGGTTTGGCCCCAGTCGGATGAATTGCAATCCATGGACAAACGCTGTCCCTAGTGGACAATTCAGCATACTTCCTGAAGAATGTGACGTGTAAAGGATTTTCTCTTGGACATGTCTATTGGATGAAAAGCAAGTGGGATTGGCAAGGGGAGGGGGGGGGGGTTGAATGAGTGAGCTTGGTAAAAGGAATTTGCAGAGAGCTCTTCTCTCTGTTTTGCTGGGAATCCTTGACATGAGAAGGTGTCTCTCTGCCTTTTCTCTTATGAACACAGCTGATGGTGATTCCATTCAAGCCGCATGGCTTGGCAGCCATTTTAAGGTTTTCACGGAGGGCCTTGTGATAAGTATCTTTGATATTCTTGTATTATGTGATTTGATTGTAAACTTTGCGATATTGTAATATATCTTTTAATACTTTATGTTAGCGTTCCTGATTCTTGGGAAATAAATAAGATAGTGTTTTACTAGCAGTAGTTTGTGTTTGGTTTCATAGCTAACCTCGTATTATTGTGATACTAACAGTAGCATGCGCTCATAGGTTTAACAGACTAACAACATTATAGGGACTAGACAAATTAATACATAGATATAATTATTATATCGCGTACTTCATATGGCACCCCACCAAGGCGTGTAGAATGTATTTTTACACAGAATCCACAAACTAATGTATTTTTGTTTTGAGTCCTGGTAATCAAAGACACCCAGAACTGAAAATCGTCTCTCGTGTGGACAAGATTGGCGCTGGCTCGCGAATTCTGAAACCACGCTTGGATGATCATAAAAATTTGGTGAAATATTTCATCGGATAGCGGACGCGCGACAAATCTGGTGAGACCTTTTTTTTATTATCCGAGATATGTATATATATGTTAAAATTTTGTATTGCTAATGCAAAGTGTTAGAATACTTGTAGCTGGTCAAGAGGGCTGGTGAGTAAAGGGCTGATCACCCTTGGTTAGGAATTGACAGGAATTACCATACATCTTTGAGGAAAAAAAAAAGTGATAGAGATATTGTTAGTTTATTTTTGGAAGTTTTATTTTTGGAAGTTTTTTTTGTTGTCATTTTTTTTTTTTTGTCATTTTTTATTATTTCTACTCACGTGAGAGTGACATAACTCTCTGATCCAATAGAAGTTCAATGTGGCCTGCAAACTAACAGGAAGGCATTGATTAAGAGTCTGCCTTGTGTCTTAGGATGTGCCTTGTGTAGGCTGTAGAACTACAGGTAGCAGGTAGGAGTTTTTTTTTTGTTTGTTGTAGGCTGTTGTGGGACTACAAGCTAGCTTGCAACGAAACCTTTGAATAGCCTTATCTGTTTGTCTGTAGTGCAGTGTAACCAAAACAGGTTTTACAGCTCCAGTATAGAGGGCTTGCTAATTAGCATATCAATGGAGGCCATCGAGCTATTCATCGCTAAACATGGGGCTATTAGATTTCAATCTACACAAGAAGGTGGGTTGACACAACAATTTAATGAACTTTTGACACAATGTAATACACATAACAGCCTTATAAGTAATAAATCAAAAAAAGGCAGAAAACAGAGATTAGCAAATTTGATGTGCATGTTTTTAAAAATTAGAGACATTTCTGAACGGAAGGAATCAGAATGGATAGATGAAAGGAAGCAATTCATGCAGCAGCTACAAAATATAACAAAAGATATATTAATTAGGGTTGAAAATGCAGATGCACAAGCGCGTAGTCAGATTGAACAATTAGTGACGGAAAAAGGCGAATTGGAACAGAGATTACATGAATTAGGGAAAACGTGTGAGTTAAGAGAAGGTTGCATCGTTTTTTTGAATAGGAGGGAGGCTGAAAACTTGCAGGTTATCGCACGGCTTAAGGAGGAATTACAGGGTGCACAGGCAGCCATAATGGATTTATCCTCCAAACATACAATAGCCGAAGATGCAATGGTGGAGGTACCCTCCGCACATGCTCAGTGTGCAAAAATACAAGTGGAACATAAAGAAAACCCGTATAATATTGTTGCTGCAAATCATATTACTATGATGGGAATCAATGTTGGAGACGTAAATACAAACGTGATAACTGCGCTTGAAATTGATTCAGGAGTTGAAATGGAAACTTCTGATGACTCCTCAGACGATGAAAGTGTAAAGTCTGTTCATTCCAATCACAGTAATATTATCCAGCAATGTGAATTTCCAGCACAGGAGGTTAAAAAAAGGGCCTATGCAGAGAAACCAGAGCTAAAATGTTGTTTGTGTAAAAGGGGAGGTCACATCGCAAAGTATTGTTGGGCGAATAACGATATTAAAAAAAGATCATACCTGAAAACTACCCCAAGGCATTATGAATGTTATTCGGCCAGGTGGGGTAGCAATCCAAAGCATGGAGCCCATAGTAAGCAAACCCAATTCCCGTTAAGACCCAATTACGGAGTCTACAAACTGAAAAGCAATATGTAGGACAGTTGCATAAAATCAAAAATGGAAGTAGCCGAATGGTTATTTAAACATAGCACTGGGGGAAGCAATGCTAGCAGCACGTAGTCAGCTGCAAGTATGTTAAAAATACTCTGATCAAAGTTCCCTTCCTATGAATAAGGTTTTAAGTATTTTTGTAATTTTTTTTTATAAGGTTTAATGTTTTATTAATTTAATGAATTTTTATTAGGTTTTTTTTAATTTTCTTTATTATTCATTTTTTTTATTTTTTCCATTAATTTTTTTCAAATTTTTTTTATTATTAATTTTTAATGTTTTTTTTTATTATGAATTATTTTTTTTTCATATTTTTTTTTTTATTAATTTTTTTTTTTTCAATTTTCATTTTTCAATTTTTTTTTTTTTATTAATTTCTGTTTTAGTTTTAATGTTTGTAATTTTTATTTTTTTAGTTTAGTTGTTTATACTACAACTCGGTGTTCCCCTAGCAGTAAAATTAATGAGAAGAGACTTGAGGCACTTAAAGTCAATTGTCATGATAATCGTGTTTAATCATTGTCTTTGTGTTCCTTTTCCAGAAACCAGGGAGAGAACAGGTTTGGATACTAAACATTTGTGTTTTGTTTGCAGGTCCGTCAAAGTGAGACCAACACGGGGGTTAGGTTATTGTAAATGCATAATCGATTATCACATGGTACCATGAGCTCATTAATTAGTAATTGTTTGCAAACAATGAAAATATTTAAACAATAATCTGACAAAACTAAAGAGTTACAAATGAGGTAGCAAATGTTGTGATGAAGTTACAAATGTTCTGTTTGTTTTGTTTGTGTTGTTTTTCCCATTAACTTATTGTCTTTCAGATAAAAAAAGAAACATGTACTCTTCTCAGGAGAAAATCCATGGATGTCTTTAGTTAAAAGTTGAGTGTTTGTCATTGTTGTATGGTGGTTGTCTTGTCATGTTGTTCTTGGGTGATAATGGCCAGACTTTTAATGTTTATTCTTTTTTAAATTTTTGTTTTTTTTTTGGAAAAAAAAACAAACATATTTTTTTTTGTTTTTGGGTATTGGCTTAGTCAGCTATTTTATTGTTGTTTTGTTCAGGTGTAAAAAGCTCCAAAAGGTTTAGGCTTTATACACCTGAAAGGGGAATTAGTGCATAGATCGTAAGATAAAGTTAGTGCATAGATCGTAAGATAAAGATAAATGCATTGGTTGTTTTTCTTTTTGCGTTTTTGAATTGAGAATTTTTGAGAAACAACAGTGACGTTCGTTTTTTTAAAGTTTTGACCATACCGTGG
Source organism: Lithobates sylvaticus (assembly GCA_028564925.1). Lineage (NCBI taxonomy): Eukaryota > Metazoa > Chordata > Amphibia > Anura > Ranidae > Lithobates > Lithobates sylvaticus. Next base: position 60,585,976 of record CM053032.1, read on the forward strand.
GGATTCATTTTAGAGTGGAGTCTGCCTAAAGAGGTCAGGGTTGTTTTGACAGTTTGATCAAATTGCAGAAGCCAGGAATACTAAGTTCCTGAGTTCCAAGAAGGGAAATAGGAGTAAATATAATAAGCAAGCAGATATTATGGATAAGAATTTGATTCTGCTCTTGTTTTTCAATTCCAGAATCCTGGTGGAGCGAGATTGGAAAGGTTCTGGAAAAATGGATGACAGATGATCATCTGGTTGGCAGTTTGTCTGTGCCATACCACGCCCCAAATTTATTCCACTAAATATCAGGAGAGACGGGACAAACAAAAAGATTCACTTTAACACTTTTCTTTTCCTATGGGCGATCTGGTGCTGAATCTGAAAGACTGTGCCTATCAATAAGACTTGAAACATTTTTTTTTTTGCTGGACTCTCTCCTGATGAATGCAAACGTGTTATTAACATACGTACAATGGGTTGGGGGAAGGAACATAACACATCCAATCCATCAGAACATGAAAATGTAAAATATATATGTTTTTGTTGGAGGGAGGAGTTGAAATAAGGAAAGTTGTGTAATGTATGACATATATTGACGTAACGGAATTTATATGGTGCAGGTACCCAGGAGGCGGCCACTTATACATAATAAGGTGTCTGTTGGCCGGACTAGAGGGTGTCAGGTGACACATCAATGGGGTGAACATTTCCTTGTATGGGGGAGATGCGCCTGGTTGAGGTCTCACCTGAGAAGTTGAAACCCTGCACAGGGAGTGCCAGTGTATACACACAGGAGCATGCTCCGATAGATAAAGGGAACAAACGCTGACTACCAGGGTACAGTATGCCTTCACCACATGGCGCTGCAACATCTCACAGTGGTTGATAAAACCTATTACCCTATATTTGCTGAGTATACGCTGAATCAAGTGCGGTCATCGTGTGACTTACTCCCAGAGATGTGCGGACACAGAATAAGGTGCATGCCTTGAGGCGATTCAGGTCGCAGTTGTAGCGTTATACAAATCATTCATTCATTCAGGATGCTTATCTCTGAGGAGTAACCACAAGAGGAGGCATGTATTCAGCACTATATTGGGGGAATAGGAGCTGGGATGGGTGTTGGTAATGGAGTAGACATCGGTATCCTGAGGAACAAACTCTCAGCAATAACTTGAGTGGGACTTTGTTACTCAGAGAGATTGGTGGCATCCTTAATAGCATTCACAAAACACCCAGAGTAAATTAGCTCCAGAGTTGGTGAACCATGTTGAGAGGTTGGTGGAGGGTGTGAGGGTACAGGATAGAAATCGGTCATGGGCTCTGGCGTACACGCAGTGGCGGGCGGAAGTGTCAACCAGCATCAAGCTGATTGGGCAATCTCTGTTTAAAGGGCAGTGGCCTGATGAGTTAGCATCACCGCTCAGTAAGACTCTGCCACAACACGTCGCTTACACTAATCCAAAATGGTGGTCGAATGCCTGGATGGGCTGTACCAGTTTGGAGTGTGAAAGGTGTTAGGCTGTATGATCCCATACACAGAAGTGAATGAGTTTTGAATGAGTGAGCTTGGTAAAAGGAATTTGCAGAGAGCTCTTCTCTCTGTTTTGCTGGGAATCCTTGACATGAGAAGGTGTCTCTCTGCCTTTTCTCTTATGAACACAGCTGATGGTGATTCCATTCAAGCCGCATGGCTTGGCAGCCATTTTAAGGTTTTCACGGAGGGCCTTGTGATAAGTATCTTTGATATTCTTGTATTATGTGATTTGATTGTAAACTTTGCGATATTGTAATATATCTTTTAATACTTTATGTTAGCGTTCCTGATTCTTGGGAAATAAATAAGATAGTGTTTTACTAGCAGTAGTTTTGAATGAGTGAGCTTGGTAAAAGGAATTTGCAGAGAGCTCTTCTCTCTGTTTTGCTGGGAATCCTTGACATGAGAAGGTGTCTCTCTGCCTTTTCTCTTATGAACACAGCTGATGGTGATTCCATTCAAGCCGCATGGCTTGGCAGCCATTTTAAGGTTTTCACGGAGGGCCTTGTGATAAGTATCTTTGATATTCTTGTATTATGTGATTTGATTGTAAACTTTGCGATATTGTAATATATCTTTTAATACTTTATGTTAGCGTTCCTGATTCTTGGGAAATAAATAAGATAGTGTTTTACTAGCAGTAGTTTGTGTTTGGTTTCATAGCTAACCTCGTATTATTGTGATACTAACAGTAGCATGCGCTCATAGGTTTAACAGACTAACAACATTATAGGGACTAGACAAATTAATACATAGATATAATTATTATATCGCGTACTTCAATAACCCAAGGTTTACATACAGATTGGGTGAAGTTTTCACAGTATCACTGCAAGCTTTTCAGCCCATCTTAGTCCCGGTTCACATATATGCAATATGGGAACTAGCGCCATTCCAGTGCGGGTTCTCGCATCGCATGTCACCTGCCGGCAGTTGACATCTGACATCTGCAAACTGTGGCAGGTGACAATGCAAAGTTAATGAACCCAGTCCTATAGCTCTTTGCATGTAATGCTTACTTTAGGCTGCAGTGGAGTTACAGCAAGGGCACAAATCGTTTATTAGTGAATGTTCTCTAGTGTACATGATCAGATTAAAATGTGAGACCAAAGGCTGGAGTTGGTAATGTCCAGTATGGTCAAAAGTACCTAAGTGTATCTCTGACCATCACACCTATACAAGCTTACATAGGAGAAGCTGCGCTATATAAACCCAAATATAACTAGATCAGCATCAAGTGAACCTCAAAACTGTCAAAGTCATGTGATCAATACATTGTCTCGTTGTCTACATATTCTTCACTGAGACAATGTATTGATCACATGACTTTGACTTGATGCTGATCTAGTTATATTTGGGTTTATATAGTGCAGCTTCTCCTATGTATGTATTGTTTTGTGTATATCTCACAATTTTTTTATTTATTTTTTGATCTAAGTGCAGTTTTCCTTCTTCCTTACCTATACAAGCTTGTTGGACATCCCAATTCAAAATGATAGTCATTCATATAGAACTTGCCCTTCTTTTATGTCTATAACTCTTCTGTTTCAAATGCCGTTTTATGCATTGACATACCTTCTCACACCCAGTCTGCCCATACAGTATGATCACCTGCTGACTTGGCACCATCCACAGGCAAATTAACTCTTTGATAGGACACAGATATTGAATCCAGTTTATGTTTACTTTAAATAATTGCAGTACAGAAGATGTGTTTCCAGTCTTTTGAAGTATAAGAGCACAATGACTTTCCTAAGCCATGTCTCTATGAGCTACCAACACTAACTGGGGAACATGGATGAAACGGGGAGGATCTAGCTAGGACTTACTAACTAGCACTAAACCGAGAGGACGACAGAGTGAGATACCAAATCACATAAATAAACACATTGTAGTGGCTCCTAAACCACCATTAGATGTCAGCATACTACTGAACAATAATAACCTAATGTAGTTCAATACAACACAAAAGATACATGTAAATGGAACAGAACAATAACTGTCTCCACTCTTCTTTTCACAAGGGTTTAAAGTGAGGTTGTGAGAATTTGCGCTTATTCAGCTAAAAGAGTGTTTGTGAGATCAGGTACTGGTTTTGGATGAGAAGATATGACTTGCAACATCCCAGAACTGGTAAATTGTGTTGAAGTCTGAGCAAGTGTGCTCCAAGCTCCGATCCTGATTGGCAGGTGCACATTGAACCATTGGGTCTGCCAATCGGGATCGGAGCTTGCTGACATTAACCCCTTGTCATCTGGAAGTCATGGTGCAATCATATCCACTTGCTTACCGGGCCTATTTTGGCCTATTTTCCTTCATGTAAACATCATAATTTTTTTGCTAGAAAATTACTCAAAGCCCCCAAACATTGAGTACGTTTTTTTTAGCAGACACCCTAGGGAATAAAATGGCGGTCATTGCAACTTTTTATCTCACACGGTATTTGCGCAATAATTTTTCAAACGCCTTTTTTTTGGAAAAAAAACGGTTTCATGAATTAAAAAATAACAAAACAGTAAAGTTAGCCCAATTTTTTTATATAATATGAAAGATGATGTTACGCCGAGTAAATAGATACCGAACATGTCACGCTTTAAAATTGCGCACAACCGTGGAATGGCGCCAAACTTCGGTACTTAATAATCTCCATAGGCGACGCTTTAATATTTTTTACTGGTTACCAGTTTAGAGTTACAGAGGAGGTCTAGTGCTAGAATTGTTGCACGCGCTCTAACGCACGCGGCGTTACCTCACATGTGTGGTTTGAGCGGCGTTTACATATGCAGGCGGGACTTGCGTGTGCGTTAGCTTCTGATCGCGAGCTACAGGGGACAGGGGCGTTTTAATTATTTTTTTTTATTTATTTTTTTTTATTTTACTTAATTTTTTTTATTTTACACTTTTTAAAAAAAAAAAAATGTTTGGAACACTTTTATTCCTATTACAAGGAATGTAAACATCCCTTGTAATAGGAATGTATGTGACAGGTCCTCTTTATGGAGAGATGTGGGGTCAATAAGACCCCACATCTCTCCTCCAGGCTGGAAAGCATGAGATTGGTAAAAAATTTTTTACCGATCTCATGCTGACAGCCGCGATCGCGGCTTTGTTTACTTCCGGGTACCGGGCGTGACGTCATAACGGTCCTCCGACGGTCATAGAGATGACTGGTGACGGAAATCTCTATGCTCGTCATCCGGCGGCGAGCGATTCTTTCTCCGGGCCCCCGATGGCACGGGAGAGCCCGGAGAAGCACCGGATGGCGGCGGGAGGGGGGGGACGTACCCTCCCGCTGCCTATAAGAACGATCAGGCGGCGGAACTGCCGCTATGATCATTCTTATGGTGCACAGAATCGCCGGCCGGAAACAATGATATCTGAATGATGCCAATAGCTGCACGCATCATTCAGATATCACCACTCAAAGTCAAGCACGTCATATGACGTCCTTGGTCGGCAAGTGGATATATACGAATTTTCCGATCACTTCAACCATGATAATGAGTTGTGCTTATGAAGTCTAATAATTTTATCATCTCATTTTTTCATTGACAGTTGTTTTATAATTTTAAATCCCAGCATGCATCCAATAATTTAACTTTATTGATTATACCATCAGCAATAGTTCTTTACTACTGGTCCCATTGAGCGCTGCATTTTTGTTTATTTTTGCTCACTATAATACCCTCCACACTCCCCACCTGTACATACTGCCCACTTTCATAAACTCTACTGTACATAGTGCCAGCTGTCATACCCTCCACACTCCTATCCTGTGCATACTGCCCACTATCATACCGTCCACACTCCTCTCCTGTACATGCCACCCAGTGTGATACCCTCCACACTCCTCTCCTGTACATACTGCCCACTGTCATACCCTCCACTCCTGTACATTATGCCCACTGTCATACCCTCCACCGTCCTCTCCTGTACATACTGCCCACTGTCATACCCTCCACTCCTGTACATTATGCCCACTGTCATACCCTCCACAGTCCTCTCCTATACATACTGCCCCATCATACCCTCCACACTCCTCTCCTGTACATACTGCCAACTGTAATACCCTCCACACTCCTCTCCTGTACATACTGCCAACTGTAATACCTTTCATACCCCTTCTCTTTACATACTACCCCTATCATAACTTCCACACTCCTCTCCTGTACATACTGCCCACTGGCATACCCTCCACACTCCTCTCCCGTACACAGGGCCCACTGTCAAGCCTCCACACTCCTCTGCTGTGCATACTGCCCACTGTCATACCCCCCACACTCCTCTCCTGAACATAGTGCCAACTCTTATACCCTCCACATTCCTCTCCTATGCCTCTTACCCTCTTTAAAATTATATTGAATATCCTCAATGTTACCAGCTCTAGAATGGGCACACTTTTGTTAGTTCAACTAAAAGGAAATCTTCTCAGTCCTCATATTTGTTCTGCCCATTATTAGTACTCATTTAATGTTGTGATTACTATTGTGGTGTATAGATGAACATAGGGGATGTCAGCTACTCTAAATATACCACTGGTAAAAAAAGTGTCCCTGAAAATATTTTTTAAATGTTGGCAACTATGCACTTGGGCCCTGCCCAAGGGCCACTGGGTCAGTAGGGGGGCCCATGAGAGGCTCCTGGGATCCTGTGATATTAAAGAGGTAGTAAACTTCGCTAACATGGCCCTGAGGTAGGTTATGCCATAATGTACTAGTATGCACAGCATATTAGCGCATTAGGGTACACGTACCTGTCAGACTGAGCCCTCCAGCGCTGTACTGTGATCAATCTGGTGGGTCCCGGGCACTTCCATCTTCACCCGGTCTTCCTTCCGGGTTCTGTGCCATCGGTCTCTTGCCTTAACCAGGCTGCATTGCTGTCACTCCCACGCATGCTCATGTGCATCCTCTCTCTCTCTAATCCTCTCTCTCTCTCGTCCTCCCTCCCTTACCCCTCGCCCCTCTCCCATCCCCTTTCTCTTCATTTAATTAAATTTTTTATAACAAAAAATGTTTGCATTGTTGTTTTTTTTAAAGCCCCACCAAAATCCTCAGCACTCGGCCCATGATGTTCTTAATCCAGCCCTGACTTCATAGACCTGGCTTTGTGCACAGGGGGGGGGGGGAGGTCTGTCATGCTGGAACAGGGAAGGTTTTTCTACAATCTGTTGCCATGCGGTTGAAAACATACAATTATTAAAAAAGGCCTTTATGTCTGGTAGCATTACCAGCACCCTTCACTGAACCCAGCAAAATGATGGTTCTTATCCATATAGTAGTGGTGGTGGGGGTCAGACACAAAATTCCGTTGCATGCTCGGAAACAATTCGACGCATGCTCAGAAGCATTAAACTTCCCTTTTATAGTGCAGTCGAACGTTTTTTATTGCGTGGCGTTATTGACCGTCGGAATTTAGTGTGACTGTGTGTAGGCAAGACAGTTTGAGCGAAATTCCGTCGGAATTCCGACGGGAAAACCATCAGAGCTTTTTCCGACGAGAATTCAGACCGTGTGTACGCGGCATTAGACATAGGTTTGAGATTATATGTTACAAGGTTATTGGTGACAAAACATTTTTACTCAGCAAGGGCAGGTAAGCAGTGTATTTTCAAGTGACATTTTCAAGGTTGGTTGAAAAGTATTTCCAGGATATCATAAGGCAGGTGAATCAATTCTATACTTTACTTTTGGAAAACATGTCACAAAGGCATGAAGGCTTTTCCTTATACAAAAGCATGCTGCACAATGAAAAGATGGATCTCCAAATCTTCATAAAAAAAAGTTTACTTTGTCACTTTGGAATGTTTTCTATGTTTCTGATATTTTTGTGTCTAAATATAAAGTTGGAGAAACTTTTCTTTTATAATGACCCATCTCTTACCAGGCGTTGAGTGTTCTGGTGAATCCTGACACTAGGGGAGTGCTGGAGTTTGATCAAAGACACTGCGGGGATGGCTAATTGCCATACTTCTGCTCTGATCTTTAATTAAACATCATTAATACCGTCTGATACAAATGCAGTCCTTCTGAGTTCCTTTGGATACCTTCCATATAAAAAATAAAAATAAATTTCCCAATTTCTACTTGCTCTCTCCAAACTCCAGTGCAGTCTCCGGTTTCCTCCTTAGCCCCATGCCAGCAGTCCTCTTTGGGCAGAATGACAGTTATGCCATTCTGGCCATTTTCTGTGAACCCAACCTGTCATGTCCCCTAGGGGGGGTGTGCCATCATGCAGGCTGGTCGCACAGTACACCAGGATTGAGTGGTGCTCACATCTCATTACATAAGCATCGTTCAGTCCTTGAAGTATGCCAACAGCTACCAGAGGAAGAGGAAGCTGCCTTGATGTCACCAGACCAGCTAGAAAACTGCAGTGAGATATTCATGCATCTCTCTAGTTTTCCCTTAGTTTATGTAATGCAGTGAATTTCGCTTTGCAAAGAATACCCAATCGCATGCAAGCAAAAAAAAAAAAAAGTATTTTTGCTTGCACTTGATTGGATGATCAAAGTCAGCAGAGCTTCACCTCATTCACTAAACTAAGGAAAATTCCCTTGCAAAGTGAACAGCCTACTATTTGCCTTTAGTATATATTTGTCTTTAGTAAATATTTGTATCATGAGCAGGAGGGACAGAACACAGAAGTGTGTGTAAACACACAAATCCCTGTTCTGTTCTGAGAGGAGTGACAGATCGCGCGTTCCTTCCTATTAGCTAGGAACCACGATCCGTCACTTCCTCTAGTCAGTCCCCTCCCCCTTCAGTTAGAATCACCTCCCAGGGAACACAATTCTAAAGCCTAAAACAACAACACATTAGTTCCTCCCCCTCACCTCTTCTCCATAATGCAGAAGGGATGGGTTCTGTAATCCTCATAGATAACTGGGAATAATGTAACCAATAGCAGTGCAGCACAGGAATTTGACAGCTATGGGTATTTTTTTCTTACCAAACAGATATGACCAAAATGTATGCATAGCCAAAACCTTTTTTGGGTAGAGTAGAGCCGGATTAAAGCATTGGGGACATTTTTCTTTCACTTCCTGTCCCAGAGGCACAACTGGAAGTTCGATGAAATCCTCTAAAGTGAGGGGATTTCTCCTCTAAGACAACTGTCCCTGGGAACAGGTGTCCCACTTGGAAGGTTCCCCTTACCCCATGACCTGGGGAAACTCAAACATATTGGATTTCCCCTCGCTTTCTTTTTAGATGACACTGGTCCCTAGTACAAAGACAGGGGGATCTCCCTAATGAGGGCACAGGCACGAAAGGTGACAAAGGCCTCTTTCACATGAGATATCCGATCAGGTCCAGCTGTCAGTTTTTCAGCCTGACCTGATTGGAATCTCCATTCTTCTCCATGGAGCACTGGATATAAACAAATTTGTGTCAGTTTACACCTGGCTACCTCTGGGTCTGATCCGGCAAAAAAAAAATGGAAAGGGGTCCGTTCTCCTCTGGCTGGCCAGATCGGATCGGAAGGCAGTCAGGTGTAAATGCACAGCTGGTCCGTTTACATCATGATGCCCATAGAGCAGAGAGGGCTGTGTCTTTTCTGCATAAGAGGAGCGGGCATAGACCTGTCATCCAGTCGATCCTCAGCTCAGCAGGGGATCAGCAGACAGACCCCCTGCTAAGCAAAAACAGATGTGGCCTGTGTGAAAGGGGCCAAAGGGTCTACCTTCTCCTCTATCCAACCAAAATTGATCAAATAAAAGAAGTCCAAAATGTTTACATTACATGTTCTTTCATATATAATATTCCCTTACTCTAGACCAAACACTGCAAATTCTGAACTAAAAAAATAAAAATAAAAAATAAATTGGGCAGACTCGATGAATCACATGGGTTTTTTTCTGCAGTCACTCTTCTATGTCTATTATGACATGTTTGCAGTTTTTTATCTGGGAGTAGATGCAGCTGTCGTCATCCAAAATAGCTTCAGATAAAGCACAATGGTGCAGCGGGACTCTACAACCACTCCCTTACTTATCACCGCACAATGAAGCAGTATTTTTAGGGCCCTGTTCACTTCTGGTATCGCTGAGATTCTGCCCGTGATCCCAAATCGCATTACAACAATGACCAAACGCACCACACGTGTTCAAATGCCATTCATTTTTATTGCCACCTAAGCACGGTGTGGTTTTACTGTGATTTTTGCGCAGCCAACCAAAACGCGCAACGCTTGTAGCCCAAAAGAAGCTACTGCTCTTTTTTGGTAAACAAGTGTCACATGTTGCAGTTTGCTGTGATTGCCATTTATCGTGGCAAAACCACACCTCGTTTAGATGCCAATAAAAATGAATGGCACTCGGACACGTGCAGTGGCGTCACTAGGGTTGGTGTCACCTGGTGCGGCGAAACATGGTGTCACCCCCCTCCTGTCTATCCTGCCCAGCACCCTGCAGGCAGCACACAGTCATGGGGCGCACACCCCCAAATGGCCCCTGTAAAGTATAGTATAGGGTGGTATAGGGCAGGTTGGGTGGTATAGGGCAGCCTGCAGTGGCATAGGGCAGGTTAGGACTCTATGTAGTGACAGACAGTGTGCAGTAACTTACAGCATGCCCAGAGATGAAGACACCAGGGGGCTGCTGTGTTATCACCCTTTTCTCCTCCAGTTGCGGGATCAGTCAGAGTGAAGGAGTCTGTGGGAGGAGTGGAGGAGGCAGCCACACCCCCAGCTCCACCCACCAACTCCGAGTGCCTCTGGAGATATTGGAGATCCCCGCGGGACAGCTTAAAATGGGGGAGTGTTACAGGCAGCCTCCCCCGCACCACTTTGTGACTTGCTCACTCCGCTGCAGCTATGCAAGCAGAAGCAATATAGTACTGTGTAGCAGTGGGCATCGGCCCCGGTGTCACCCCTCTGGCGGGTTTGGCCCGCACCCCCATAGCAGCGCCACTGAACATGCGTGGTGCGTTTTGTCATTATTCCAGTCACTGCGTGTCAGGTAGGTCAGTGCATGTCAGTGTATGTATGTCAGGTAGGTCAGTGCGTGTCAGGTAGGTAGGTCAGTGTGCCAGGCAGGTGAGTTTAGTGGTCAGCATTGATGGGCACCGGTAAGCCAGGCAGCAAGTGAGCTTACCCCCGCCACACAACCCCACCGCCCAGCCAAAAAACCCTGCGCCACACCCGCCAACCCCCCCCACCCGCAGGCCTTGGACTTCGGGCTGAAGCCCCTGGTCTTTTTCCCACCTAGCAACTTCCCTGGGCACACCTCGTTGGCCCTCTTATGACTCATCCCCCCTCTCTTCCTGGCAAACTCTCACAAGAGTGAGAGAGAGAGCATGATGTGATAAGCCTAGGCTAATGACCAGACAAGAAACAGAAAGTGAGCTGTATAAGGTATTTACTGGCAGAAAAAAAATGTTTTACTATCCAAAGTTAAAACAAGGGCAGAAGATTTAATATTAATAGATGGAAAGATGAAAAAATGAATGAAGGTCCGCTTTAAGCTGCAAACATGTAGCAATGTGCTTAAGGTATAACAAAAGGCAAAAAACATATTTTTCCTTTTACATGAAGCACAGTGGCACAGCATCTATTAGGGGCGCTCGGGCGCCACCCCCTCTGTGTACTATGGATAGATTCATGCATTGCATGAATCGATCAACGGCCACTGTAGCCTCCCCCTATTCAGGTGTCCTGCCCCTTTTCAGGCGCCTGAATTACAGGCGCCCGGGGAGGGGTGTTTTTGAAGAACCTGATTAGAACCATAGGCTCTAATTGGCTTAAAAAAAAGGTGCACTGCGAGTGCAAACCATTGGACTTGCAGTGCACTGAGGTGTGTTAGCAAAGCAAATGAATATTTGCTTTGCTAACACAGAACCGCCTCTCAGCCAATCAGGAGGCCCGGATGTAATACTGGGCACCTGATTGGCTGAAGGCAGAGGCGATCTCATTGGCGCCAAGGAATACAGTAAGAAGACACGCACGGATCAGTCGGAGGACACATCATCCATCGCTGCGCTACCATCCCACAGCTCACCGCCTGACCAGCTACCTGACACACCACCACGATGAGGTGCCAGGCAGACAGCAGGCACAGTGGCTGCATATTATGGGCACAAAGGCTGCAACTGATGGAGCACAGTTAGCTGCATTTGCGGGGCACAGTGGCTGCATATTATGGGCACAGAGGCCACAGTTGATGGGGCACAGTGGGCGGCATTTGGTAGCCACAGAGTCTGCATATGATGGGGCACATTTGGCTACATATGATGGGCACAGAGTCAGCATATGATGGGCACAGTTTGCGGCATTTGATGAGCACATAGTCTGCATATTAGGGCCACAGAGTCAGCATATGATGGGAACAGTTGACGGCATTTGATGAGCACAGAGGCTGCCTATTATGGGCACAGTTGGCTGCATATGGTGGGCACAGTTGGCTGCATATTTCCGGCACAGGTGGCTGCATTTGCTGAGCACAGTTGGCTGCATATGATGGGCACAGTTGGTTGCATATGATGGGCACAGTGGCTACAATTAATGTTTTTGTTTCAGTATTTTTCCGAATTTTTCAGTTTGTTTGCGCCCCCCTAAAAATTTTGAGCACCAGCCGCTACTGTGCACTGACCTACCTGACAGACATACACTGACCTACCCGACATGCACTGACCTACCTGATACGTACTGACCTACCTGACATACATACACTGACATACACTGACCTACCTGACATACATACACTGACCTACCTGGCATACACTGACCTACCTGACACACACTGACCTACCTGACATACATACACTGACGGTAGTGACACACACTGACCTACCTGACCAGGAGACTTCATGTGTCCTGCAGCAGCTCAGCTGAGCCGTGGTGTGCAGTGCACGCTCATCATCACAGCAGGCAGCCGGAGGAGGGGAGAGGAGAGCCAAGCTGAGCGGGGATCTTACAGTGGCGTGGCAGCCGCATTGTAATTCCCACCTTCTGGAGCCTGCAGCGCCTATGATGGATGACACACATCCAGCAGTCCCGCCATTGGACCAGTGGGATGCCCATCAGCGCTGCAGGCCCCCAGAAGGCGGGACCTGCAATGTGACTCGCAGCACTCGGCGGTGCTCAGGATCAGATCGGTCTCTGCTCGGCGGCGCTCTGGACTATTAGTAGGACCATGCCCACTCGAGATCCAGGGCTTTTTGGGGACCCACTCAGGGCTTCAGCCCCCCCCCCTCTGCCGACGCCACTGGGTGTGCCTCTGTGTGTCTGATTAAATCCAGGAAGTGAACAGGCAGCAGCTTCAGCTGCCCACAGTTAAAATGGCTGCAGCCAGACTTAGTGGAGGGAGATTTCTGCAGCATATTTTGGCAAGTACAGAATCACATTATATATAAAATAATTTGCAAAGTGGTTGGAGGGAAGCGTCAGAATGGCAAAGATGTTTACATTACAACTTATGTGAGCAGACTGCAGCTCCTCTTTAAATATTGATATTTGCACTGAAAACTGTAATTTTGGCTAACTTTATGAACTGACAGTAAAAATGTCATGTCAGTAAACGTCACTTTGGGAGGTTGGCAACCCTGGTTGGGCAGTCCACCCCCGATGTCAATGAGTCCTTACTTTTAAAGAATAAAAATGATTTAACTTTTTATTATTTTAAATGTATTTTAAGTTTGTCAAAACTTTTTACCCTGCTGTGACTTGGGCCCTGCAAATTGATTGAGACTTCTGGGAGATCACTGAGGGCTTCATATTAAACAAGTGATATTTGTGCTTCTGTAAGCGGTTAAATGGTTTTACCATAGCCGTTTAATAGCTGTGCGCTCCCCTCAGGGCACTTTCCGCGCTGCCAATTTGCTGGTGTCATCTAGAATGAGTAAGCCACTGTTTGATAACATTATCTGGAGAAGCGGCTCATGCTGATTGGTTTTAACCTAGTTTTTGAATGACAAGCACAAACCTTTCATTCTTCTCCCTCCAAAATTTGGGTTCATGTAATCGTCTTGAAAAGCATTCATTAATGTCAGTAAAATTCCATTGCGCTCAGCAGAATGGGGCTGACAGAAGTTAAAGGGAGATAGTATTTATTTGCTGCACCTCAATCTCCTGCATGACTCGTTCTAATGAATGGCATCAGACGGATTTTCTTCTACGCTTCATTAAAATTAAATATGAGCTGATTAAAGAGGCAAACAATTCCAATTTCTATCGATCTATTAAGTAAGCAGGGCTAAATGAAAAGTACGGATTTTATTTTTATTGTATTTATGAGTATTTGTGAGTATAGTAAAACTTATCAGACAAGTAAAGCGGTATTAAACCCAAAACTAAAAATATAATATATTACAGCTTACCAATCTTTAGAAGTGTTAGCTGCATTAGTTTTCTTTTTTAGACTTTTTCCCCTCTGTTTTCACCTGGTGATCTGGCCAGTAACACACCTCCTGTATTAGAGTGCCCCCACTCTGGATGAAGGAGCAACAGAGACATCTATGGAGAGCAGCATTGTCAGTCTGGGGGGAGTGTTAGATGTATTACCAAATGTATATACACTAACAAATTTAAAGTGGAACTTCAGTCATTTTTTCATCGTTCCATCTATTAAATCTTCTGCCCTTGTTGCTTTAACTTTGGATAGTAAAAAAAAAAATTCTGCCAGTAAATACCTTATACAGCCCACTTCCTGTTTCTGGCCTTGTAAAAAGCCTAGGCTTGTGACATCATGCACAGCTCTCTCCCACACATTCCTGAGAGTTTGCCAGGAAGGGAGGGGGTATGAGTCATAAGGGGGCCAATGAGAGCTGCAGAGCTGGAGGTGTGCCTCTGTGTAAATCCAGGAAGTGAACAGGAGGCAGCTTCAGCTGCCCACAGTTAAAATGGTTGCAGCCAGACTCAGTGGAGGGAGATTTCTGCAGCATATTTTGGCAAGTACAGAATCACAGTATATATAAAATAATATACAAAGTGTTTGTAGGGAAGCTTCAGAACGGAAAAGATGTTTTTATTACAAATTATGTGAGCAGACCGCAGTTCCTCTTTAAGGCTGGATTCACACCTATGTATTTTTAGTGCATTTTGCAGATTTGCACTACAGAACATGTTCCATAGGAAACCATGTTAAATAGACTGTAGTGCAAACCTGCAAAATGCAAAAAGCACCAAAAATGCATAGGTGTGAATCCAGCCTAAGCCAAACTCCAGACAATACTTTTTAAGTAGTTATAGAAAACATTTTTTTTTTGGAATAAGGACCAGTTCACACCACATGCAGTCCAGTGCATTTTTTTCTGCATCAAAAATGCATGAAAAGTAAGTTATATGGTTCCCAATGGCATAGTTCACACCAGTGCGTTCCAGAAAAAAAAGGAGAACAGGCTGCATTTTTTCTGCACTGGACTGTAAGTGGTAAAACGCATCAAAAACGCATCAGAATGTATCAAAAATGCATCAAAAACGCACCAGAACCCAATACAGTGAAAAAAACGACAGGAATAAAGAAGAAAAAAGGCATCTGGAATGCATACGGGAATGCATCAAAAATGCACTGGAATGCATCAAAAACACACCAGACCCTAGTATAGAGAAAAAAACGACAGGAAAAAAAAACCTAGAGTGCATCCAGAAATGCATCAAAAACACAACAAAAATGCACTGGGACGTATCAAAAACGCGTTGAAAAAGAGCATGCAGAAAAGCACGTGTGTTTTTGTGGTGTGAACCGACCCTAAGGAGCAGTTCACGTTACATGTTTTTTTTTTCCCCACATTATAAATGCATGGAAAGTAGGTTATTTGGTTTCCAATGGCATAGTTCACACCAGTCCAGTCAGTGCCACAAAAAAGTAGAACATGCTGCATTTTTCCTGCACTGGACTGTACTGGCACGCGGTAAAATGCATAAAAATACACCAAAAATACACCGGACTCCAGTACAGTGAAACAGGAACATCCGGAGCGAATCTAGAGTGCGTTTTTGTGGTGTGAACCAGCCTTAAAGGTTTTACATAAATAAATAAGACTGACCATTGTAAGCACCCCTATTAGAAGTAAATGGTTTGTCTCATCTCTCTAAACGGCTACATCTGCAGAACAGCTTGTTCTGTTGAAAAACCACAGACTTACTGGCAGGATCACCAGGTATGAGTCATGTGACTTATTAGTGTTACAAGGTCTCAGGTGTGAATGGGGAGCAGGTGTGGTAAAATTTGGTGTTATCTCTCTCTCACTCTCTCATACTGGTCACTAGAAGTTCAACATGGCACCTCATGGCAAAGAACTCTCTGAGGATACGAAAAAAAGAATTGTTGCTCTACGTAAAGATGGCCTAGGCTATAAGAAGATTGCCAAGACCCTGAAACTGAGCTGCAGCACGGTGGCCAAGACCATACAACGGTTTAACAGGACAGGTTCCACTCAGAACAGGCCTTGCCATGGTCGACCAAATAAGTTGAGTGCATGGGCTCAGCGTCATATCCAGAGGTTGTCTTTGGGAAATAGATGTATGAGTGCTGCCAGCATTGCTGCAGAGGTTGAAGGGGTGGGGGGTCAGCCTGTCAGTGCTCAGACCATACGCCGCACACTGCATCAAATTGGTCTGCATTGCTGTCATCCCAGAAGGAAGTCTCTTCCAAAGATGATGCACAAGAAAGCCCACAAACAGTTTGCTGAACACAAGCAGACTAAGGACATGGATTGCTGGAACCATGTTCTGTGGTCTGATGAGACCAAGATAAACTTATTTGGTTCAGATGGTGTAAACCGTGTGTGGGGCAACCAGTTGAGGAGTACAAAGACAAGTGTATCTTGCCTACAGTAAAGCATGGTGGTGGGAGTGTCATGGTCTGGGGCTGCATGAGGGCTGCCGGCACTGGGGAGCTACAGTTCATTGAGGGAACCATAAATGACAACATGTACTGTGACATACTGAAGCAGAGCATGATCCCCTCCCTTTGGAGACTGGGCCGCAGGGCAGTATTCCAACATGATAACGTCCCCAAACACGACCAACCAAGACGACCACTGCCTTGCTAAAGAAGCTGAGGGTAAAGGTGATGGACTGTCCAAGCATGTCTCCAGACCTAAACCCTATTGAGCATCTGTGGGGCATCCTCAAACAGAAGGTGGAGGAGCACAAGATCTCTAACATCCACCAGCTCCGTGATGTCATCATGGAGGAGTGGAAGAGGACTCCAGTGCCAACCTGTGAAGCTCTGGTGAACTCCATGCCCAAGAGGGTTAAGGCAGTGCTGGAAAATAATGGTGGCCACACAAAATATTGATTTGTTTAGACTGGTACTGAGACCAGAAAGTTATGAAGAATTATCCTGAAACCCAACTGTGGTTCAGGCAACTTAACCACTTTCCAACCGGCGCACGACGATGTACGTCCATTTTTTGAAGAGGGATATCTCGGTAACGGCAGCAGCTGCTGCCACAACCGAGGTATCCATCTCTTCAGGCGCCGGTCGGCTGTCCGATAATGGTGTCATCGCGGCGGATTCGCCGCGAGATCACCGTTATCGGCGGCGGGAGAGGTGCCCCCCCTCCCGCCGCTCTCCCGCGCCTTCCGCTGCTTACCGGAACCGTCGGCAGCGGCGGAGGCGATCGGGTCCGTTCTCCTCCTGTGTCTAGAGATGAGTGACGCTAATGCCGCGTACACACGAAGGGACTATCCCGCGGGATTATCCGCTGGACCGAAGTCCAGCGGATAATCCCCTCGTGTGTGGGCGCCGGCGGACTTTTTTTGGCCAAGGTACGGCGGACTAAAGTTTCAGGTTTTGTTCTCAAATTATCCGCTGGACTTGGCAGTCCAGCGGATAATCCGGTCGTGTGTAGTATGGTCCGGCGTACCAAAAAGGACGCATGCTCAGTAGCTATTATGTCACGGACTCGCTCGGTCTGGTAAAACTAGCCTTCGTTTTGAAGCTCGCACAATCGTCACGCTGCTGAATTTTTTTTTTTTTTTTTTTTTCTGACAGCGGGATTTGTATGTTATCGTACTTGAAGAATGATTTTGCCTTGCTGCTTGTATATTCACGCAGAGTACTCCCGAACGTTTTTTCTTCAGCATTCTTTAGTGAAGTTATATATTTGTATATATATATATATATATATATATATCTATATCTATATCTCTATCTCTCTATATATATATATATATATATATATATATATATATATATATATAGATATAGATATAGATATCCAAATCACCAAATGAAAAATATATCTATATTTCTCAATAAGCCCAAAAAAATATATATCGATATCTACATATATATATATATATATTAATATATATAGATATATAGATCTATACGTGTATAAAAATATATATATATATATATATATATATATATATATATATATATATATATATATATATATATATATATATATATATATAAATTATATATGTACATATATCTCTATATAGATATTTTTTATTATTTGTTGGTTATCAAAAGGATTAGTTATTACACATGATACAATTGTGGAGTCAGCAGAGCTTGCCCTTAATTCAGATCTTAACCCTCACCTTTCCAGCGACTGCACTTGCAGTTCCATTGAAGTTGCACTTTACACTTGTATTGTCAAATGAATGTTTAGACATGTACCTGCCTACTCCTAAAGAAACTATGTTTTTGAATAACAAGCACGTATATCATTATTTGATGAAAATTAAATGACCATTTATTCTGGTTAAAACAAACAAGGCAAAACAAAATAGGAAGGCAACACTGGAGCCACTTGTAGATTTTGTGAAGACTTTTTGCCCCAACGGCAGACACCAAGTTTGTGAAGCCAAAAATTAAGCTTGGGCACATTTCATCCAATATAGGGAGCACAAGAAGATTGACCAGGAATCAGACAGACCAGGAACAGCAGCAGATGACATCTATGTCCCCAAGCTGTGGCACTACAACAGCCTGTGTCTTCTGTGAGACCAGACTGAAGCCAGGCAATCACTTCCGACTCTTCCCACCACGCTGCCCTGCACTCTTCCCTGCAGTCTTCCCTGCACGCTTCCTTGGAGGCTGACTTGTGGTAGGAGGAGGAGTAGGAGGAGGAGGAGGAGAAGAAGGAAGACGAGGAGGAGGAGGAGGAGAAGTTGGTGTCGGGCCTTCATGGGTCAGGCGGGTGGATTCTCGTAATTCACCCCTCAAACCCCCCCTAATTGCCTCAGAAATGAGGCCCTCACACAGGTGCCGTTGGCCCCTCTCCATTTCCAGCAACCTGCTGGACAAGTAGCTGGCATAGGCCTCTTCTGGAAGGGGGGGTTTGTCGAGAATCGCACTCGCCTTCCGAATCAGTTGGAGTGATTCCTCCTCAACAATGGTCATCCTCCTGGGCCTTCTTGGGGGTAAGGGCAGGGGTGGAGGTAGACTTCTTAATTGGGTCTGGCTGTCACTCTGGCTCGTGCTGGGCCCAGCCACCTCCTGGCTCTCGCTGGTCATGTCCTCCTCCTCCATACCACTTGTCCCGGCATCATCCTGGGTCAGCTCATCCTGTGTGCAAATAAAAACAAAAATCAAACACCTGTTTTGTGGTTTCTGGCCTCCTCAATCATCCAATTGTAAACTTAGGAACGAGCATCTAAATTTTCCAAAAGATCCAAAAGGCTATCATTTGGACCCCTGCATTTTCCAAGCAGATCACCAATGTTGTCTAACGCTTTTTTTGCCACTACTGGATGTATGTATACACTATATATGTATCGATATGTTGCACCAACACTTTTTAGAAGTGTGCTGAATTTTTGTCAGTTTTTTTTCACAATTCTGAGTTCAGGGTGTTAATTGTTTCACATTTTAACGTTTACAGCATTATTATTCACACAATCACAATTTAGGCTACTAAATATATACCTGGCTCCAGCTGGGCGCATCAGCCTGCTCCAAGGTGGAGGGGTCTTCTCCTTCCGTGGAAGCCTCAGCTGGGGTGGAGGGAAGAGTGGAGGGAAGAGTGGAGGGAAGGGTGGAGGGAAGAGTGGACAGTGATTGCCTGGGTTCCATCTGGTCACCTATAAAAGTCAGTTGGTTGTAGTACCACAGCTTGGGTACATAAACATTCTCTGCTGCTGCTCCTGATCTGACTGATTCCTCAATCTTCTTGCGCTCCCGCTTGTACATGTGCCTTAAACTTGCAATTCTGGCTTCCACAAACTTGGTGTTTGCGTTGGGGACTTGAGTCTTCACAAAAGCCACAAGTGGCCCCAGTGTTGCCTTCCGGACATCCCTATTTCCATATAAAGGGTTCTTGAGCTGCCACAGGTTGGTATTTTTTCTGTACAGGGCAATGAATTCGGACATGAACTGCTGGTCCTTGAATGGATTCAACTGGGGTGCTGACATGTTTGTTTCTGTTTTGTTAGTAATGGCAATACAAAAGACCAAAAACACAAATGTTACTTAAAACGCACAACCAGTTTTTCATACCAAACATTACACAACACACCCACACACAGGCAGCAACCCCTACACACAGGCAGCAACCCCTACACACAGGCAGCAACCCCTACACACAGGCAGCAACACATCCACACAGGCAGCAACCCCTACACACAGGCAGCAACCCCTACACACAGGCAGCAACCCCTACACACAGGCAGCAACACATCCACACAGGCAGCAACCCCTACACACAGGCAGCAACCCCTACACACAGGCAGCAACCCCTACACACAGGCAGCAACACATCCACACAGGCAGCAACCCCTACACACAGGCAGCAACCCCTACACACAGGCAGCAACACATCCACACAGGCAGCAACCCCTACACACAGGCAGCAACCCCTACACACAGGCAGCAACCCCTACACACAGGCAGCAACACACACATATCCTTAAAAAATGCTGGCCCAAAACCCAAAAAAAACACAGTAATGCATCCTAGAAAACACTTACCTTCGTACAGAGCGCTCGCTACTTCCGTTCGGGAACACGTGGGCCCCTCAAACAGCCTTATATACACTGCGCACGCGTCGAAGTCCGCCTGCGTCCTCCGCGTCGCCCGCCCATGACGTTCCTCCTGACGATTATTCCCCGCCCCGCTTCCCCTCGTTGCATTGTTGGTGAATAAATTCATGAATATGGCGGACACATTCTCAGCCAGTAGCGCGGAGGAAAGCCAAGAAGCCAACACATCTGCATCCAGCAGCAGATATAAGGCCACCAATATGGCCTTTGAAGAGATGGTGGAGATGGTGGACATCCTCCAAAGGGAAGATTACGACGGGGAAAATGGCCCGTACCCTCGTCCCAACTTGCGCAAGGACAAGATTCTCACTACAATCGTCAGCACCCTGGAGCAGAAATTCGGCGTACGAAGGGGCAAGGATCAACTGCGCAAGCGATGGTCCGACATCAAATCCAGGGAGCACGATCAGTACAGGAGAATTCGAAAAGCCATCAAAAAAAGTAAGTCAAGCACGTGCGCTACTATGGTTATACTTGATATGTCTAATCTTGCGCAGATGTAATTACCATTCGTCCGTGAAACTTGCGCAGATGTAATTACCATTCGTCCGTGAAACTTGCGCAGATGTAATTACCATTCGTACCTGAAACTTGCGCAGATGTAATTACCATTCGTACCTGAAACTTGCGCAGATGTAATTACCATTCGTCCGTGAAACTTGCGCAGATGTAATTACCATTCGTACGTGAAACTTGCGCAGATGTAATTACCATTCGTACGTGAAACTTGCGCAGATGTAATTACCATTCGTATCTGAAACTTGCGCAGATGTAATTACCATTCGTCCGTGAAACTTGCGCAGATGTAATTACCATTCGTACCTGAAACTTGCGCAGATGTAATTACCATTCGTACGTGAAACTTGCGCAGATGTAATTACCATTCGTACGTGAAACTTGCGCATATTTGATGAAAGTTCCGTTTGTCTTCATAACGTTTATTGAGTTTACCTGGCTTTGGGTTGTTGGAGTTGTAAGGTTGTTTATTATTGTCACTATCTATACAATTACTGCTGTAGTAAGGGTTTTAGGGGTAACTTACACAGGGACTCCAGAGGCTGTTTTGGGGGGGGGGATAAATATGTTAAGCAGGGTCTCATGCTCACAATTCCCAAAAAATGCTCATCATCTATAAATACTGTAGGTGGTGACTTTTCAAAGAAGTACACTCACCTGTCCCTTGGATGGTGCAGCTACAATCTCTGATCTTGCAATCATGAAATTAATGTTTGCGGCTTCACTTCCCGGGTCACTATTGGGCATGCGCCAGTTGCGCAATGCAATAGGACTGGTCCGCGCGAGCTCGGGGACCCCTGTGTGTCCCAGCAGACAGCACGGTGGGACGGGATGTGGCGTATACTTCTGTGGGAGTCTAGGGCCGGATGTGTGTGCAAATACCTGCCTTACACAGGTATCTGCAACCCATCCCCCTAAAAGGTTCAAAATAAGACACCACAGGGGTGCAGGGATCCAATGAGCGGAAGTTCAAATTTACGGTTGAAGGGCGCTTTAAGTATTGGAGTTTGATTAGATAGACATTTCAATTCTGTCTTCAAGTAGGATCTTCTAACAAACTGCTAATAATTGGCAAGACTTTTAAACAATGTTTACTAATCCTATTTTGGCCCTCAAATATCAGTGTGATTCAAAGTGTACCTTTTTGTGTTCCATTACCATAGGGGGCAAAAGACTCAGACGTCAGTCCGAACCTACGAGGACCTCCCGGCATCACCAGACTAATTGGGCAGTTAGCCCAAGCCCGCGCGTGGATGTGGCGGAACAGGTCGTTGAAGTGGATCAAATCTGCACCCCACCAAGTGAGTGTCTCAGAACACAGATTGAGCTAATTAATTAAGGTCTGCATGTTTTTGACACTTTTTTTCTTGTGTTTTATCTACCCAACTTTTAGGTGATGCTGATCTGTTTGTGGAAGGACAAGCTGCGGAGCCATTTTCCACAGACAGTGCCCACAGGCTTATTGGCCAGATCATGGCCTGGAATCTGCAGCTGGAAAATATGCAGAAGGAGATGGCCACGATGCAGCAGGGAATGAAGGACATGATTGATGTTTTGGGGAGAATCTAAAGACCCCTTTTACATTTCTTAACATCAATCATGTCCTTCATTCCCCTTTTGATGCGCTGTTTTACTAATTTTAGAGGCCAAATTTTTAATATGCACACGGTATGTCAACATGTGCTATGTGCCATCAGGGGATCTCAATGGACGCATTTGGTGTTTGCAACCCCTAATGCTAGTAGGTGAGAGGGAAGGGGTTTCACACACAAAACACGTCCATTGATTCCCCATGATGGAACATAGCACATGTTGACATTACCCATTTTCCAGTTAAATTAGTGTGCATATTCAAAATTTGGCTTCTACTGTTCATGGGTTACCTGTTGAACTTTGTAAGTTCTGGACTTTTACATTGTGTAAATAATTTCAAATGCTAAGCCTAAATTTTTTAACATTTTTAAAGATGTTTTTATGGTTGTTTTAAAAAATCAATCACAAAAAAAAAAAAAAAATATGTTGTGAGAAAAACACCAAAAAAATGTAAAAAAGATAACATAAAAAAAAAAAAAAAAAATGTTGTTCAAAAAAAAAAAAAAAAAAAAAATTAACCAAAAATACCAAATAAAAAAAAAAAAATAAAAAAAAAAAAAACCAAAAAAAAAGTTTTGGATGTGCACTATAATAAAAAAAAAAAAATGTTTGCACAAATTAAAAAATGTGTGGCTTCTTCTTTTTAAATACTACCAGTTTGACAAAAACATGTTGTGGTTCATTGACAAAGGGGCTTATTTACTAAACGCTAAACAAGTTTGCCACTATTAAGATGTGCACTAGGACAACATATAAAACAGGCCAAATTAAAAGCAAAACAATACGAAACTACCAATATTTCAAACATAAATAACTGTATTTATTCTTTGTAAATCAAATAGATGGTTTAAGGGTCTGCTGCCATTTCAATGGCCCCCCTACCATTAAAATACTGTAAATAAAGGTCCCGCACTTGCTGGGCTGATTGTGGTGCCGAACCAAGAGGGCGATTATCCAGCCCTGTCATGTTGCCTTCCACTCCGGCCTCAGGGCCAATTGGTAAGGAGTATGTTCCTGAATGTTTGCGTAAATAATTGTGCATGACACAGCATGCAAGAATAATAGTATTGAGTTTGTACTCTGCCAGATGTAGGGATGTAAGGAGCAATCTGAAACGGTTGGCCATAATACCAAAGGCATTTTCCACCACCCTTCTTGCTCTGGCCAACCGATAATTAAAAATCCTCCTCTCAGGGGTGAGGGATCGTTGGGGAAATGGCCTCATCAGATGGTCACCCAGACCGAACGCCTCGTCGGCAATGAAGACGAAGGGGAGTCCCTCCACATTATCTTCATCTGGTGGCAGCTCCAGCCCACCAGTCTGGAGACGATGACCGAACTCCGTGTGGTTGAAGACTCCTCCGTCCGACATCCGGCCGTTTTTCCCCACATCCACATACAGAAAGTCATATTGTGCCGACACCACCGCCATCAACACGATACTATGGAACCCCTTATAATTCCAATAGTATGACCCCGAATGGGGTGGGGGCACAATTCGCACATGTTTGCCGTCAATCGCCCCTCCGCAGTTGGGAAAGTCCCAACGGGCAGCAAACTGGGAAGCCACAGTCTGCCATTCCTGTGGCGTGGAGGGACACTGTGAAGTCAAACAGAAAGATACAATTTAAATTATAAACCAGGCAAAACACCAAACTAAATGCAACAAATTAACAAACAATTTGGAAGAACATATGTATTTATTTTGTAAATCCTTGAAATAAAGCCAAAAGATTAAGGATAAAAGGGACAAATCTCTGATTGATGACCCCTCTGATGGACCAGAGAAGATAATAATGGGGATGTGGGTGGGGAGTAAATAATTGTAAGGTCACACAATACACATGCAATTAATTAAAGGTGTGTGTGGGGGGGGGGGGGGATAATTACAAGCTGACCAAAACCACATGCTATTAATTATCAGGGGGTGTGGGGGGGTGTGGGGGTGGGGATAATTACAAGCTGACCAAAACCACATGCTATTAATTATCAGGGGGTGTGGGGGTGGGGATAATTACAAGCTGACCAAAACCACATGCTATTAATTATCAGGGGGTGGGTGGGGGTGTGGGGGGGGGGGGGATAATTACAAGCTGACCAAAACCACATGCTATTAATTATCAGGGGGTGTGGGGGGGTGGGGATAATTACAAGCTGACCAAAACCACATGCTATTAATTATCAGGGGGTGTGGGGGTGTGGGGGGGGGGAGATAATTACAAGCTGACCAAAACCACATGCTATTAATTATCAGGGGGTGTGGGGGTGGGGATAATTACAAGCTGACCAAAACCACATGCTATTAATTATCAGGGGGGTGTGGGGGTGGGGGGGGGGATAATTACAAGCTGACCAAAACCACATGCTATTAATTATCAGGGGGTGTGGGGGTGGGGATAATTACAAGCTGACCAAAACCACATGCTATTAATTATCAGGGGGTGTGGGGGTGTGGGGGTGGGGATAATTACAAGCTGACCAAAACCACATGCTATTAATTATCAGGGGGTGTGGGGATGTGGGGGGGGGGGGGGGATAATTACAAGCTGACCAAAACCACATGCTATTAATTATCAGGGGGTGTGGGGGTGTGGGGGTGGGGATAATTACAAGCTGACCAAAACCACATGCTATTAATTATCAGGGGGTGTGGGGGTGTGGGGGGGGGGGGGGGGGATAATTACAAGCTGACCAAAACCACATGCTATTAATTATCAGGGGGTGTGGGGGTGGGGATAATTACAAGCTGACCAAAACCACATGCAATCAATTTAAAATTGAGGGTCAAGGGGGGTGAAAGGGGTGAAAGGGGGGGTGAGTAAAGCTGTACAATGGAGCTGGTAATATACATTTTTAACCAAAGAAAGTGACTAGGCTAGGGGTGTTTAGGGGGCCAAGCTTCCATGCTGGGGAGGTTGGTGCAAGCAAATATGCATGTGACCCACTAAATAATACATTCTTAAAGCTATTTCGATAAGTCAACCATAAAATACTAGACAAAAAACCAAAATAAAAAAAAAAAAGGAATAGGGGACATTCATAGAATAGTCCTATCATGGTAATTAGCTAATGATGACATTGATGCACTACATTAGCAAACATACAAGACATAGGTAATTTTAAAAGAGAAGACTTACCTTAATGTATTCCTCCTGCAGGACGTGGATAATGGCAGAACAGGTCTCTGGAATAATGAGCCCCAGAGCCTGGGGGGAGATGCCTGTCGTGAACTTGAGGTCCTGCAAGCTTCTCCCCGTCGCCAAGTAACGCAACGTGGCGACTAGCCTCTGCTCCGCACTGATGGCTTGCCGCATGCAGGTATTCTGCCTGGTAATATAAGGGGACAGCGAAGCCAACAGACGGTGAAAAATGGGGTCCGTCATCCGGAGATAATTCCTGAAATCATCAGGATTATTCTCACGGATCTCACGGAGCAAAGGCATATGCGAGAATTGGTCACGCTGGCGCAACCAATTCTTGGTCCATGAACTCCTCCTCACCCTGTTCATGGACCGGGCTCGTGCCAAGGTGTTAACCGCAACACCGAGCCCCTGCACAGCACGAACTCGTTCCCGAGTACGTCCACACTCCATGGCTTCAAAACGGTCGGCTGATCAAACAAACAACTTAACAGAACGCACTGAAGAACAGCAAGGCCTATGAAGAACGACCTGAAAAACAGGAACGAGCGGACCAGAACGGCCTGAGAACAGGTAGGAACTGATCCACACGCACTGAAAGCCAGATACAAACCTCACAAGCACAAACTGAACGGCAGAAGCGAACGAATTAAGCAGAAGTCTGAGAAGCGCGAATCGTCTCTAACCAAACGTCAACTAACACGCGATACACACGAGATTAGCTGACGGGGCCCAAAGGGTGTCGTTTGGGATCTCGAGCTTCCTTTTTCTAGTCCCGTCGTACGTGCTGTACGTCATCGCGTGAACCGCCGGACTTTTTGCGTGATCGTGTGTGGTCAAGTCCGTTCGCTTTTTAGTCCAGCGTACCTAGCGGGAAAGTCCAGCGGATTGTCCGCTGGACTTAGGTCCGCCGGCAAAAGTCCGTACGTGTGTACGAGGCATTAGATGGCCGCCACTCATCTCTATACCATAGGAGGGCGGAAGCGACGTCAAAAAACGTCACTTCCGCCCATACCTCTTAAAGAGGAATTTTCAAATGTCATTTTTTTAAATGACATTTTTTTTTTTTTTCATTGAAGTCCAAATATGAGATCTGAGGACTTTTTGACCCCAGATCTCATATTTAAGAGGACCTGTCATGCTTTTTTCTATTACAAGGAATGTTTACATTCCTTGTAATAGGAATAAAAGTGAGCCAATTAATTTTTTTTAAAAAAACTGTGTAAAAATAAATAAAATCAAGAAAAATAAATAAGAAAAACAAAAAATTTTTTTTTTTAAAGCGCCCTGTCCCGACGAGCTCGTGCGCAGAAGCGAACGCATACGTGAGTAGCGCCCGCATATGAAAACGGTGGTCAAACCACACATGTGAGGTATCGCCGCGATCGGTAGAGCGAGAGCAATAATTATAGCCGTAGACCTTCTCTGTAACGCAAAATATGCAACCTGTAGAATTTTTTTAACGTCGCCTATGGAGATTTTTGAGGGTAAAAGTTTGATGCCATTCCACGAGCGGGCGCAATTTTGAAGCGTGACATGTTAGGTATCAATTTACTCGGCGTAACATTATCTTTCACAATATATAAAAAAAATTGGACTAACTTTACTGTTGTCTTATTTTTTTATTCAAAAAAGTGAATTTTTTCCAAAAAAAGTGCGCTTGCAAGACCGCTGCGCAAATACGGTGTGAAAAAAAGTATTGCAACGACCGCCATTTTATTCTCTAGGGTGTTTGAAAAAAAACAATATATAATGTTTGGGGGTTCTAAGTTTTTTTCTAGCAAAAAAAACTGTTTTAAACATGTAAACACCTAAAATCCAAAACGAGGCTGGTCTTAAAGTGGTTAAATTTCAAAAACAATAGCGCCTGCTCGTCAGGAGCCAGCGCTACATATGCATATGTTAGGGTAGGTGCTAGGGCTGCAAAAAACCCACAGATGCCAAAAGAGCTATTATAAGTATAGACCCAAGAGCATTCTTGGGTATCACAGAGGTCTGTGTGCTGAGAGCAGCAACATTCCGAGTTCAATACATGTCGCCCACAACGCTTACCCCGGACGGGCGGATCCCTGGAAAACGCCTGTTCCTGTCTTGTTACATAGATAGTCTGGTTGAAAAAAAAAAAAAACACAAGTCCATTATTGTTTATTCAGGGATGTTGGTGCTTGTCTTGAATTTGTCACTAACCCACACCACCATCCTCTCTACACGTCCATCTAGTTTAACCAATAAAAGGAAAAAAAAAATCTATACAATCCTATGCCTTCCTGCTGTCATAGTGATCCTTCCTTTTTTTTTAAAGGGTTGTTTATTAAACTTTTATGAACAGTACATCCATTGCCAAAGTTCAGTAGTAGTACAACAAAACATGCCAAACAAAAGTGTGCAGAGATGCAGCTCGGTCAAATACACAAGAAAAGGAGGTCGAGAGAGGCCCATTTATCTGTACCAAGTAATCTTATTGCAGAAGAAGAAACCAGAACAGTCACATACTTTATCAAAACAATGAAAAAGATAGAAGGCGAAAAATAAACCATCAACAATATATCTATATATAGGACTATTCTGGAGCCACCGTAGCCTGTGAATCTAACCAGGGGGACCAAATTTCTTAAGGGAAGCCTCTTGCTTCATAAATTACGTTATACATAGGAAGAGCAAGTAAGCCACAATGAGAGGGAGAGAGGGAGTTGTGGACTTCCAGGTTAGAAGTATGACTTTTTTAACATAAAAAAAAGAATAACTATAAAAGTTTTTTCCTCCCTGAAGGAAGAGTATCCTCTTCAATATATTCCAGTAAACAACTTAAAGGATTACAAATATTCAGGATTTGGAGGGTTGTGCTAGCAAAATTAGTAAGCTCGAATACAGGAACTGTCACAAACCATATGATAAAATGAGCCCACATTCCCATTACATTTGGTACAGTTGGGCGATGCGATCCATAGTGATCCTTCCTGCCTTCCATGTGTCATAGTGATCCTTCCATGTGCCATAGTGATCCTTCCTGCCTTCTATGTGGCATAGTGATTCTTCCTGTCTTCCAGATGTCAGAGTGACCTTTCATGTGCCATAGTGATCCTTCCTGGCTTCAATGTACCATAGTGATTCTTCATGCCTTCCATGTGCAATAGTCATCCTTCCTTCCATGTGCCATAGTCATCCTTCCTTCCGGGGCCCTAGAACAGGACAATAGAAGAGGGGGCCCACATGCACACACTAGGGAAGGTAACTATAACCAATTCCCTAGGAATGTGTCATACAATCAAAAGGGTAATTACAGAAGACACTCCCCCCCCCCTCGGGGACCTCCCATCAACACATACAACAGATTTTCACCTTTGAGGATGCCAATCAATATAGCGACCCAAACCCCTATATGGAAAGAGATTATGATGACTACGACCGGTCACCATATAATTATAACCAAAAATAATCCAGACCCCCGGGGAGGTTTGGGTTTTCCCAGAGAAACCCAAGGGAAATATCGAGACCCAGAATGAAGAGAGGCTCCAGAGGGGGGAGGAGAATCCAAAGGAAGAAAAAGAAGACGAACATAGCTGGCCAAGGAATTTTGAACCTAAGTAAAACTGAACTAACAAATGAAGAAAAAATTATTTTAGATAAAGAGTTAAAATACATCCCCTAAAAAAACGTATGTATCTAATCTCTAATCCTATGGCCAACCATCTAAAAATTGACTCTTAGAGCCGGTTTACACTGGGGCAACATGACTTCCAGAGCGACTTTTGGAGGCAACTTGGACACGACTTGAGTATGAATAACAGCGTGACTTGGAGCGACTTCAACATGACTTGGGGCGACATACAACAGGCCAGGTGACTTTGGCCGTGGCCAATCAGAGAATAATCAGCTCTCGAGGGGGAACTCCATGCCAAATTTGAAATAAAAAACCGGCATGGGTTCCCCCTCCAGGAGCATACCAGGCCCTTAGGTCTGGTATGGATCTTAAGGGGAACCCCCCTACGCCAAAAAAACGGCGTGGGGGTCCCCCCAAAATCCATACCAGACCCTTATCCGAGCACGCAGCCTGGCCGGTCAGGAAAGGGGATGGGAACGAGCAAGCCCCCCCTCCTCCTGAACCGTACCAGGCCGCATGCCCTCAACATGGGGGGTGGGTGCTTTGGGGTGGGGGGGCCGCAGGGCCAAGTTGATGAGGACAAGGGCCTCTTCCCGACAACCCTGGCCGTTGGTTGTCGGGGTCTGCGGGGGGGCTTATCGCAATCCGGGAGCCCCCTTTAATAAGGGGGCCCCAGATCCCGGCCCCCCACCCTATGTGAATGAGTATGGGGTACATCGTACCCCTACCCATTCACCTGGGGAAAGAAAGCGTCAATAAAAAAAAACACAACACAGGTTTTAAAGCTCCGGAGGTCTTCTTATGACTTCGGGGGCCTTCTTCCGACTTCTCCGCTCTGTTCGGCCTCTTCTCCCGGTGTCCGGCCTCTTCTCCCGCTCTCCGGCGTCGTCTCCCGCTCTTCATGCCGGCTCCTCCGCTATCTTCTTGCAGCTCTTTTTCCCGCTGTAATGCCGTGTGAGCGCTGCGCAATGACTTATATAGGAATGGGGCGGGGTCACCGGGTGATGTCACACAGTGGCCCCGCCCCCTATGATGTCACAGTCCCAGCATGCCTCGGGACCTGATGTCATAAGGGGTGGGGCAACCGTGTGACATCACCCGGTGACCCCGCCCCATTCCTATATAAGTCATTGCGCAGTGCTCACACGGCATTACAGCGGGAGAGAGCGTTGTGTCAACAACGAAAGAAGAGAGAAGAGGGAAGAAGGACGGAGGAGACCGTGCTCCCCGCTGGTAAAAGAGCTGCAAGAAGATAGCGGAGGAGCCGGCAGAAGAGCGGGAGACAGCGCCGGAGAGCGGGAGAAGAGGCCGGACACCGGGAGAAGAGGCCGAATAGAGCGGAGAAGTCGGAAGAAGGCCCCGAAGTCGGAAGAAGACCCCCGGATCTGATTAATAAATTACTTTAAAAAACCTGTGTTGTGTTTTTTTTTTTTGTGACACTTTTTTTCCCCAGGTGAATGGGTAGGGGTACAATGTACCCCATACTCATTCACATAGGGTGGGGGGCCGGGATCTGGGGGCCCCTTATTAAAGGGGGCTCCCAGATTCCGATAAGCTCCCCGCCCGCAGACCCCGACAACCAACGGCCAGGGTTGTCGGGAAGAGGCCCTTGTCCTCATCAACATGGGGACAAGGTGCTTTGGGGTGGGGGGGGCCGCAGGGCGCCCCCCTTCCCCAAAGCACCCACTCCCAATGTTGAGGGCACGCAGCCTGGTACGGTTCAGGAGGGGGGGGCGCTCGCTCCCCACCACCTTTCCTGACCGGCCAGGCTGCGTGCTCGGATAAGGGTCTGGTATGGATTTTGGGGGGACCCTCACGCCGTTTTTTCGGCGTAGGGGGTTCCCCTTAAAATCCATACCAGACTTAAGGGCCTGGTATGCTCCTAGAGGGGGAACCAATGCCGTTTTTTTAAATATTAAAAGAATTTCGCGCAATATGTAGCTAAAAATAAAGTGCAATAAAGAATGTTCCAGTCATATAAATACAATAAAGATATCAATATTACTGGTGAGAGGTAATCAATAATACAGTACTAATAAGCGTAAGTGTCTACATTAAGTAGTATATAAAGTGACTTGTGCATATGTGCAAAAGACTTATTAGTAGTAACCCTATGAAAGTGCTGTGAGATACAGGTGAAAATAAATTCAAACGATCAAATAACATAAATTCAAACGATCATAGTGCATTAAAGTGCTATGCAATTAAAGTGATTAATAGTAAAACGTCAAACAATGGATGAGTAATCAATACTCTAAGGCAGATGAATGGTTAACAGATGCTAATGGTAAAATTGATTGATAAATATAGTCCCAGGTTGGATAAAATATATATGAATATAACAGTGTCCCAGTTAGTCCATCCGGTCCTGATAATATAACTATATGTAGTCAGGTACCGTGTTCACTCTGATTATGCAGTAATAGTGTATTCCATTCACTCAGGTTATCAACACTAGCTGCGTGATTTAAATATTAAATCCTGTATATTTTCTGCAGTGGGTACTTGGTCCTGATTTTCATAAAATTCAATCCAATCGCCAGTCTCTCAAAACTCTCACCTCAAATATATAAGATTGAAGCTTTTCGGGCATATCCTATAGCCCCATGGACTGTAGATACAGTCCATGGGACTGTAGTCCCCAGATGAAGACACGTGACGTGTCGTAACGCGTAGGGAGTGGCCGTAGGCAGAGAAGGAGACGTGAGACGTGAGAAGGCGCTGAGAACGCCTAGGAGCTACTTTTTTCTATATCTGTCTATGCCGTTTTTTGCTTATATACCTTGATTTTAATGTAAGAGTCCACCCACTGTGTTTAAATAAACTTGCTTATATTCAACTAAGATACTACACTAGTGGAGGCTTCCCCTTCTTTCTTGTTTTTTGGCCCTTTGTCATACTTTGACACTGAGCACTGCAGGAATCAAGATTTAAAACGCCCTTAAAGG
This sequence comes from Lithobates sylvaticus, assembly GCA_028564925.1. NCBI lineage: Eukaryota > Metazoa > Chordata > Amphibia > Anura > Ranidae > Lithobates > Lithobates sylvaticus. The sequence goes on from CM053032.1 coordinate 60,618,235, forward strand.
AGAAGTTTTTTACCCTTACCAGTTTTATGCTGAACAACTTGTATCTACAGTCCATGGGGCTATAGGATATGCCCGAAAAGCTTCAATCTTATATATTTGAGGTGAGAGTTTTGAGAGACTGGCGATTGGATTGAATTTTATGAAAATCAGGACCAAGTACCCACTGCAGAAAATATACAGGATTTAATATTTAAATCACGCAGCTAGTGTTGATAACCTGAGTGAATGGAATACACTATTACTGCATAATCAGAGTGAACACGGTACCTGACTACATATAGTTATATTATCAGGACCGGATGGACTAACTGGGACACTGTTATATTCATATATATTTTATCCAACCTGGGACTATATTTATCAATCAATTTTACCATTAGCATCTGTTAACCATTCATCTGCCTTAGAGTATTGATTACTCATCCATTGTTTGACGTTTTACTATTAATCACTTTAATTGCATAGCACTTTAATGCACTATGATCGTTTGAATTTATGTTATTTGATCGTTTGAATTTATTTTCACCTGTATCTCACAGCACTTTCATAGGGTTACTACTAATAAGTCTTTTGCACATATGCACAAGTCACTTTATAGACTACTTAATGTAGACACTTACGCTTATTAGTACTGTATTATTGATTACCTCTCACCAGTAATATTGATATCTTTATTGTATTTATATGACTGGAACATTCTTTATTGCACTTTATTTTTAGCTACATATTGCGCGAAATTCTTTTAATATTTATTACTTTATTGTGTATTTGTGAACACAGCACATTTTGCAGCAGAGCACTATTTATTTATTTATTCTTTGACTATTTCACATACTCCAAGTAGCGCGAGGGGCACATATTCACAATGCCGTTTTTTTATTTAAAATTTGGGGTGGAGTTCCCCCTCAAGGCGACACTGTCACGTCAATATAGATGGAGATCCGACTTGGAGGCGACTTCCATTGAAATCAATAAGTACAAGTCGCCTTGAAGTCGGATTGAAGTAGTACAGGAACCTTTTTCGAAGTCGGAGCGACTTCAGTAGTGTGCATTAAGACAGCTCCATAGACTAACATTATATCGCGACTTGGGTCGACTTGGGGCGTCTCGGGGTGACCTGAAGTCGGATCCTGAGTCGCCCTGGTGTGAACCGGCTCTTAGGAGCAATTCACTTGGGCCTCTTGAACCCCTCTCTATTTAATCCTTCAGGTCCTGTTGCCCTGTCCAATGTCTTCAAAGAGTGGGTTTTAAAAGACCTGGATGTATTATCTATTAAAAGACCCTGCTAATAAGGGGGACAGCATCGTTGTACTTTATAAAGAAGACTACCAGAAAGAGATGATAAGGATATTAAGTGATCATGACACATACACTGTATTACCTGGTAACCCTACTTCACACTACAAAAAAGATTTAGTCCAGTTAATCAATAAAGGGTACAAAGATCATCTTCTTAAAGTGGTTGTAAACCCTTACAGACCACTTTGACCTACAGGTAAGCCTAGATTAAGGCTTACCTGTAGGTCCAATAAATATCTCCTGAACCTACACGGTTTAGGAGATATTTGCAAAAAGACAGGCACCACTGTCTACAGCGCATGCACCGCAGACAGCGGCGTGGCTTTGCTCTGTAACCTGGAGTGAGTTTCTCAGACTACGCAGCAACTGTTTTAAAGTCCATGATTTTAGACAACAAACTTCCATCCTGAAACATGAATTCCTTGAAAAGGGTTATAATATTCAGGAGGTAGATGCAGAAATTCACAAGGCCTATAACTTGGATAGGAATACCCTTTTAAGAGATAAACCATCTATCAAACATGATTACAAATAGTCTTTCTTTACCTCTTTTTCCATCCAACATAGGCAAATCCAAAGGATTTTTAATAAACATTTGGATGTTTTGAAAAAGGATAGCATAATAGGCCCTCTTTTACCAGAAAGAGCTAGGGTCATATATAGGGGGGCTCCCTCTTTGAAAAATAAACTCACCCCCCAATGTTATTAATCCCCGTCGAAAAATGTATTTTTTGTCACAATTTGATATAAAAACTTTATAATCTCTCTTTCTCTCTGTAATGCTACCCTGTCTCTGTTTTCTATTGAGATGTTCCTTTTCAATGAAGTGCATTACATTAGTATCCTCAGTAGCCAGTTTCCAAAGTGAGCCTGGTTCCATTTCCGGGCTTTCTCAATTGTAATGCATGCCTAGTCCTGCCTAGTCGGCTGTGTCTTTTGGGAGACACTCCACTGTATGGTTGACGTAATTTGCATTATAAGCATGCGCAGCCTTTCCGACATAGTTGAAATGATGTCATGATTCAATTGCGGGTTGTACTCTCCAGAACGAGGCTTGGAACACATGCCCGGTGCCATTTTTCACCGGACAATGATCGTTATAGTGATCCAGGTGTATGTTTTTATGAATGTATGTTTTTATGAATGAATTTCAATCTATATAAACGCAATGCCCAGAAGGGTCCTTCACCCCAGATGATGTCAGCACGAAATGCATCGGGTCTAGTCCCTATCAAGATCAGTGCGTTTTTCGGATCATCGTCTGTGAGCTTGTTTTTAACCTACAGCCCTGTTTTTCTACATTTAAGTGTGCTTAACACTTTTTAAATAAACAGTATACTGTATTTCAGATTTACACTATGTGTGGATGTTCAATATGTTTTTACATGGATCCATGGAATGGGAGATTGAACTGCATAAACTGAGCCTTCATACCAAGTCTTAATGGGAGTGTATGACCTGCCTTATGCCTGATTAACGCAAGATTCCCTAAGTGATTTGTCATCACATTGGCCTGTTTGACTCTTGGAACACTACTTTTTGATGCTCTTTGATTTGAACCCTGCACTTTACATATGTATTAACATTTCTTATGTAACTTGATAATTTATTAGCGTAACACATGTTCATCTATTTATACATTTTTTAACAAATTTATGTCAATTGTGGTGTTAGTGGTTTCTTCAATACATTAGTGGTGCTCTTCGGACACTAGTCTTTGATGCACTTTGGTTTGCATTTTGCACTTTATGCATGTTATGCAATTTCCATGTGCCATAGTGATCCTTCCTTCCTGCCTTCCATGTACCAAAGTGATCCTTCCTGCCTTACATTTGCCATAGTAATCCTACCTGCGTCCCATGTGCCATAGTGATCCTTCCTTCCAGCCTTCCATGTGCCATAGTGATCCCTCCTGCCTTCCATATACCGTAGTGATCCTTCCTGCCTTCCATTTACCGTAGCGATCCTTCCTGCCTTCCATGTGCCATAGTGATCCTTTCTTCCTGCCTTCCATGTACCATAGTGATCCCTCCTTCCTTTCATCCATATACCATAGTGGTCCTTCCCTCTCTCTCTCTCTCTCTCTCTCGCTCCCTAAGGGTTGATTCACACTGGAACACAGTGCAGGAAAGGCATGCTCCATGTGCATTTCCCGCATGCAGGTGCCATTAATTGTACTGCTGTACTATGCAGTTTGGTGTGGTACAATTTGAAAGATTAGTGCTTTGCACAGCTTCACCAATCACTTGAATGGGTCATGTTCAGTGGGCAGTAATGCCCGCCAATGCATCAGGGGATATAACTCCTGCCACAGCCACGAAGCAAAACATCGCTGCTGCAGCATATGTACACCCCCCGCTGTTGCCTCTGCAGCTAAAGGGGGAGCACTTGGTGAGGTGGTAAAACCCTATGGTTGAGCCACGGTTTTACCTCCCCTACAAGTGATATGTTGCATATTTCTGACATTTGAGATAAGATTTCCTTCTGATGTTCATTTGTTGAAGCAATGCTGCACTGTATACAGCAACTAGGCTCAGCTTCCTTTAAATTATCCCTCTTTAAGCCACTCCCACTGTTAGGTGCAGCTTGACCATGCCCATCATCTGCTACTATGTGCTTAATGTACTGCAGTACTTATTTTTTGGCTCCATCCCAGGGTTCCTCAGGTCCTTCATAATCCTCTATTTTTAAGCTCTCTGTCTATTTTCAGTGTATATAAAACCAGATGTATTGGAAGTTTTTTTCTAAATATTTTGTTGAGGTTTATATTTATCCCTGAGACTCCAGCTTCTGGTACAGCTATCAAAGCATATTTTATAGGTACAAGAAAGCCCAGGCATTGTTTAACCACTGCCCATAAGTTCTCCCACTATCATGGTTGGCCACACCCACTTTTTTCACTGGCTCCCTGAAACGCCCTCAAGTTCAAAAGTTGGAAGGTAGAGTATCTCATAAAGGTGAGTACACCACTAACATTTTTTTAAAATTTGCTGTCCCCTCAAAATAACTCAACACACAGCCATTAATGTCTAAAATGCTGGCAACAAAAGTGAGTACACCCCCCTAAGTGAAAATGTCCAAATTGGGTCCAAAGTGTCAATATTTTGTGTGGCCACCATTATTTTCCAGCACTGAATTAACCCTCTTTGGCATGGATTTCACCAGAGCTTCACAGGTTGCCACTGAAGTCCTTTTCCACTCCTCCATGACGACATCACGGAGCTGGTGTATGTTAGAGACCTTATGCTCCTCCACCTTTTGTTTGAGGATGCCCCACAGATGCTCAATAGGGTTTAGGTCTGGAGACATGCTTGGCCAGTCCATCACCTATAACCTCAGCTTCTTTAGCAAGGCAGTGTTCATCTTGGATGTGTGTTTGGGGTCGTTATCATGTTGGAATACTGCCCTGTGGCCAGTGGCGTCGGGAGGGGGGGGGGCTGATGGGGGTTGGACCCCCGGGTGGGTCCCCAAAAAGCCCCGGGTCATGGGCATGCACAGTTGTATTATTAACCCCAAGCGTGGCCGCCGAGCGGGGACCGTTCTGACCCCGAGCGCTGCCGAGTGACATAGCAGGTCCTGCCTTCTGGAGCCTGCAGTGCCTATCATGGTCCAATGCCAGGACCGCGGGACATGTGACGTCCATCATAGGCGCTGCAGGCTCCAGAACAGAACAGAATTACTATGCGGCCGCCACGCCATTGTGAGAAGATCCCCACTCGGCGCTCTCCTGTCCTGTCATGGCTCTGTCTGCCTGGAGTGCCTGCTGTCTACTCTACTGGGATGGGCACGTCGCTGAGCTGCAGGAGGAGGTCACGTCACCTGAAGTCTAATCAGGTAGGTCAGTGCCTGTCAGTGTGGGTCAGTGTATGTCAGGTAGGTCAGTGTATGTCAGGTATGTCAGTGTGTGTCAGGTAGGTCAGTATATGTCAGGTGGGTCAGTGTGTGTCAAGTAGGTCAGTGTATATCAGGTAGGTCAGTGTATGTCAGATAGGTAGGTCAGTTTATGTCAGTTAGGTCAGTGTAATGGTCAGTGTATGTCAGGTAGGTCAGTGCGCATCAGGTAGGTCAGTGCACATCGGGTAGGTAACACCCCCAAATGCCAGGCTCAGACTTTGGGCTGAAGCCCCTGGTCTTTTTACCATCTAGCAAAGCCCCTGCCTGTGGCCCAGTCTACGAAGTGAGGGGATCTTGCTCTGCTTCATATGTCACAGTACATTTTGGCATTTATGGTTCCCTCAATGAACTGTAGCTCCCCAGTGCTGGCAACACTCATGCATCCCCAAACCATGACACTCCCACCACCATGCTTGATTGTAGGCAAGACACACTTGTCTTTGTACACCTGACCTGGTTGCCGCTACACACGCTTGACACCATCTGAACCAAATAAGTTTATCTTGGTCTATATGACACTGAGCATGTGCACTCAACTTCTTTGGTCGACCATGGCTAGGCCTGTTCTGAGTGGAACCTGTCCTTTTAAACCACTGTATGGTCTTGGCCACCTACCTGCAGCTCAGTTTCCGGGTCTTGGCAATATTCTTATAGCCTAGGCCAGGGATATGCAATTAGTGGACCTCCAGCTGTTGCAAAACTACAATTCCCATCATGCCTCTGCCTCTGGGTGTCATGCTTGTGGCTGTCAGAGTCTTGCTATGCCTCATAAGACTTGTAGTTCTGCAACAGCTGGAGGTCCGCTAATTGCATATCCCTGGCCTAAGCCGTCTTTATGTAGAGCAACAATTCTTTTTTTCAGATCCTCAGAGAGTTCTTTGCCATGAGGTGTCATGTTGAACTTCCAGTGACCAGTATGAGAGAGTGAGAGCAATAACACCAAATTTTACACACCTTCTCCCCATTCACACCTGAGACCTTGTAACACTAAGGAGTCACGTGACACCGGGGGGGGGGGGGATAGCTAATTGGGCCCAATTAACCAGTACCTTGTATGTCTGAACAGACTTAAGTGCATTAATTATAAAGTAAACGAATCTCATATGCATAATGTGCAAACAGTGCAATCATAAAAAAGTGACTAGTACTGAAATGATGTGCACAAGCGTTATGTAAAATTCCAAAGTGATAGATGCTCTTCAATCATACGTATTCTTGGTGCTAAAATAAATTAATATATACAGTCCTTGAAAGATAAATGTATGCAGTCCTTAAAAATATATATATTTTTCCAAAGTGACAGGTGCTCGTCAATCATGTGTCCTTTGTGCTGGTGCTTCTTATGCCGCGTACACACGAAGGGACTATCCCGCGGGATTATCCGCTGGACCGAAGTCGAGCGGATAATCCCCTCGTGTGTGGGCGCCGGCGGACTTTTTTTGGCCAAAGTACGGCGGACTAAAGTTTTAAGTTTTGTTTTAAAAATTATCCGCTGGACTTGGCAGTCCAGCGGACAATCCGGCCGTGTGTAGTATGGTCCGGCGGACCAAAAAGGACGCATGCTCAGTAGCAAGTATTTTTCTAGTATTTTTCGTTTTCTAGTCCCGTCGTACGTGCTGTACGTCATCGCGTGAACCGTCGGACTTTTTGCGTGATCGTGTGTGGTCAAGTCCGTTCGCTTTTTAGTCCAGCGGACCCAGCTGGAAAGTCCAGCGGATTGTCCGCTGGACTTAGGTCCGCCGGGAAAAGTCCCTTCGTGTGTACGCGGCATTATAGTGCCTCTAGAGGTAATGCACTCACTGAAGATACTCACCCCTCAAAGGGGTATTGCACATTCACAATATTTGCCACTGTGCAGCAGTATCCAGATCCACGCCTTAGTTTACTCTTAAAATATGTTCATCCGTGCCTCCCACATGTAGAAGAAAGATGCTCCCATAGTGTGATAACCTTTCTCAAGGGTTTAATAAGTATAAACAGTAAAAACATACTAACATTTAATCTGTATGTTAATGCTTTTTTTAAAAACAGGAAGCCAGGACAAACCACGTTCCACGGCTTCAAGCTGGAAGTGACGCAAAGATGCTAGAAGCTCCTCCCTACACGTTTCATCATCAAGACATCGTCTGGAGCGGCGGCATCATGCTACATTTCCTATCCTTTTATAGCATGTGGTGGCCCGATGAACCTTGCCTCTGTACAGACTCCTCCAGATCCTCTTCCAATGTGCTCCCCAGAGAGCCCCTTCCTTAGATCAGGGTCCCCAGAGAGCCTTCCTCTTACATCAGGGTTCCCAGAGAGCCTCCCCCTTACATCAGGGTCCCCAGAGATCCCCTTGCTTACATCAGGGTCCCCAGAGAGCCTCCCCCTTACATCAGGGTCCCCAGAGAGCCCCTTCCTTACATCAGGGTCCCTAGAGAGCCTCCCCTTACAGAGGGCTCCCGTCCAGAGGTTTCCATGTACCTGGCTGGTCTCCGCTCTGCTATGTGCATGTGTGAGTCTAAGACAGGAATGAGGATTGCACACTGGAATCTTCCACTGCGGCACTCACCAGAGGGGGAGCGGCACAGCATCAGTGCCTAGTATAATGATTCCCGCACAGCAGGTGGAAGATTTTCCCCCTGCAGGCATGGTACATCCAGATATAGGCACAAGGTGGCTCGGGCAGGATCGAAGCCAGCATGGGGACACTGTTGTGATATGGTAGGCTGCGGGGGCTGACAGGGGGCCTGTTCTTTTTGGGCAGCTTTGCTTAAAACAAGGTAGGGGCCTGGAGCTGCAGCTCTAATAGGCTATTGGTGGTGGCTATGTGGGGTCTCTGGTGGACTGTGTAGGGTCTCTGTTGGGCTGTGTGGGGTCTCTGGTGGGCTGTGTGGGGTCTCTGGTGGACATGTGAGGTCTCTGGTTGACTGTGTGGGGTCTCCGGTTGGCCGTGTGGGGTCTCTGGTGGACTGTGTGGGGTCTCTGGTGGATGTGTGGGGTCTCTGGTGGATGTGTGGGGTCTCTGGTGGGCTGTGTGGGGTCTCTGGTTGGCCGTGTGGGGTCCCTGGTTGGCCATGTGGAGTCTCTAGTTGGCCGTGTGGGGTCTCTGGTGGACTGTGTGGGCTCTCTGGTGGACTGTGTGGGCTCTCTGGTGGACTGCATGGGGTCCAAGCATAAATGAACCCTGGGCCCTGAGATCTAAAGGGTTACATTAGAGTTCATGCTTGGACTTGTAGTCCTTCACTAATTGGGGGATGTCATGTCCTCAGCTCTGAGGGGTTCATCCTGGGACCTAGCTGTAGTCCTTCACTCTTTGGGGGTCACATCCAAAACTAAAGGACCACAAGTCCCAGCAGGAACCCCTGAGATCTAACGCCAGGTGTACACGAGCGGTTTTGCCGTCGGAATAAACTCTGAAGGTTTCTCCGACGGAATTCCGCTCAAGCGGTCTTGCCTACACACGATCACACCAAATTCTGACCGTCTAGAACGCAGTGACGTACAACACATATGACGGGACTAGAAAACAAAAGTTCAATAGCCAGTATCCAATAGCTTCCGTCTCGTACTTGCTTCAGAGCATGCGTCGTTTTTGGTACGTCGGAACAGCATACAGACGAGCGGGTTTAGAACATGTTCTCTATCCAAGTCCGTCTGAATTTTCAATGGAAAGAGTCTGATGGGGCATACACACGGTCGGAATATAGGATGAAAAGCTCTCATCAGACTTTTTCTGACGGACATTCCGCTCGTGTGTACGCGACATAAGAATGTAACCCCATGGGTTCATGCCTGGGACCTGTAGTCCTTCACTAGTTAAGAGGGACAGGAGTGTCACATCCTCAGCTCTAAAGGGGCTGGTGCTGGGACCTGTAGTCCTTTACTTTTTTTGGGGAGTACATCTGAAGACTGCACACAATGACGCTGACACACAATGAATAAAACTGGACTGCGCCCGGCCTCACCTTACAGGCATCACACAGTTCCCTTCTTCCCTCAGAGTATACCACAGAAGAGGTCCAGAGAAGATAATAGAGGAGGTGTGTGGACCATAGAGAGCACTTGGCGCAGAGGAGAAGGAAGTAAAATCCTCATCCGCTTTTAACGCTGGGGCTGATTCATGCTCCCTCTGCAGGACGGGGAGTCGCGACTGTGATGTCACTGGTTGCTAGACGCTAGGCGGCTCTAGCAACCAGTGACCAGTAAGAGCCTCAGTCAGTGGTGGAGGTGGGGGCAGAGATGGAGCCAATGCTACCCCGGCTCTCATTTTGGTATATCAGTGCCTCTGTGGTGGACTAGGTTCGGGGATTGACTGAGCGGCAGCCCAGTCACACCGTTAGTATCGCTGTAGAATGCTGCCTGAGGTAAATGCGGCAGATACACCCTTACGTCAATCTGGCACTGCTGCACCCGGTAAGGGACTCAGGGCTATGGGCCCCAGATTTGGGGCTATAGCCCCAGCAGCCACCCAGTAGCGTCGCCACTGGCTGTGTGTTAAGATATTTTGAGGGGACAGCACAATTACACTGTTATACAAGCTGTACAGTCACAACTTTACATTGTAGCAAAGTAATTTCTTCAGTGTTGTGATATGAAAAGATATAATAAAATATTTACAAAAATGTGAGGGGTGTACTCACTTTTGTGAAATTGTCTTGTAATAGGTTTATACATTTTTGCCCTTTACCTGTTCCTGCAGTGCCATTACTCCAGTCAATTTCTGGATAGTTAAAATCCCCCCATTATTATAACTCCCCCAGCCCTTGCAGCCCTTTCTATCTGTGTTCTATCTATTGTTAAAGGTAAACACTGTAATCTTTTTTGTTGTAGGTGTTGTATTCCACAATAGTACGGATTGATTTTCCATTATGATTGCTGCCGGTAACTATAGGAGTAAAATCAGTAAAGCTGACCACAGCAGGATGTATATCTCCTGAGTACGACAAGCCCAAAGACATCTACCCTTCCTCACACGTGACACATTAGTGCCAGCGCCCTCTGTGATCCTTCCTTGACAGGCAAAGCAGCACATGTGCGCTACTTTGTTTCTTTTACTTGCTTCATAGCCAGGGCTGATCCTAGGGTCACAGACGCCTGGGTGCAGAAATATTTCTGGCGCCCCCCACATGGGCGTGGTCATCTTACCAACTCCTCCCCTTTACAAATGTTTCTATGACAATGACTCAAACACAGAGATGTTCCCGTAAGAAGTCTTCGTTACCCTGGGATCCTCCCATGATCTTTTACCAATAAAGAAAATACAGGAAAAGCGTACACTAATGAGACCTGGAGGGGAGTCTCTCTGATGCACACAGAGGGGGCTTCTGTTAGAGAGTCTGTTAGAAAGAGCCCCCAGACATAGTACAGGAGATGGTCAGAGACTGTAGACATGATACTAGAGACGGTCAGAGATTGCAATCATAGTACAGGAGATGGTCAGGCTGCACACTGCACACATAATACAGAAGATGGTCAGAGACTGCAGACATGTTACAAGAGATGGTCAGAGACTGCAGACATGGTACAGGATATGGTCAGAGACTGCAGACATAATACAGGAGATGGTCAGAGACTGCAGACATGTTACAAGAGTTGGTCAGAGACTGCAGACATGATACAAGAGATGGTCAGAGACTGCAGACATAGTACAGGAGATGGTATGAGACTGCAGACATGGTACAAGAGATGGTAAGAGACTGCAGTTCCTATGGTTGTTAGTAGATAATGTCTGTTCGGCCCTCTCACCTGACCCAGCGATACAGCAACACAGGTTCCTCTGATCAGGAGTCAGCTCACTCTGAATTGCCCGTGGCGACTCTGCTGGGTAGAGGCCATATCTTTATTCTGGCAATGACTCCATTCCTTTCTCCACCAGGGATGGCGCCAGGCTGTGTGGCTTTCTCTCTCTGATGGTGTTCTCTCAGCACTGCCCTCTCCATCTGGAGTCCTGGGTGTACTTCCCTGAAAGCTTTCCCGGGCTCCTGGCTCTCTCTCTCTCTCCCATTTAGCTGAGCATGCTGTGTGGGCTGCAGTTTCCGTGTTACAGTGGGGCTGCCAGTCTTTGGGACCACATGTCCCACAATCCTCTTCTTTGCTCCTTTCTTTTATCTTCCCTGGCTGATATGAAGGCGGGGGAAGAAACATAGTGGGCCGCTCATTAGTACAGCAGCAGCGCACGAGGAGGAGAGGGAGAGGGGAAATAAGAGCCTGCGGCTGCAGTGGTATCACTAGGGTTGGTGTCACCCGATGCAGTAAAACATGGTATCACCCCCTCCACCAACTATAGTCGTCCCTCAGTACAGACCCCACTACATTAAGTATAGACCCCCCTTCGTCAGTGCAGACCCCCCACTAAGTATAAACCCCTCCCTCAGTACAGACCCCCCATCAGCATAGACCCCAGGACAAAACACCCCCCTTTATCAGTATAGACCCCCCTCAGGACATACCACCCCCTCCAATAGTACAGACTCCCCTCAGGACAAACCATCCCCCCAGGACAAACCACCCCCCTCCATTAGTACAGACCTCCCCAGGACAAACCACCCCCTCCATTAGTACAGACCCCCCAGGACAAATCACCCCCTCCATTAGTACAGACCCCCAGAACAAACCACCCCCTCCATTAGTACAGACCCCCCAGGACAAACCACCCCCTCCATTAGTACAGGCCCCCCAGGACAAACCACCCCCCTCCATTAGTACAGACCCCCCGGGACAAACCACCCCCCTCCATTAGTTAAGACCCCCCAGGACAAACCACCCGCCCACATTAGTATAGCCCCCCAGGTGTAAATGAGCGGAGTGGGAGGGGTTTTGTTTATTTAAAGGGGAGGTGGGGCTCCTGGGCAGCAGTGAAAGGGGCAGAGAGATTAGGAAGCAGTTTTCACGCTGCTGGATGTCAGTGTAATGGCCGACGTAGATTTGATCCTGGCCCAGCGGCGGGCGGCTGCCGCGACCAAGGGATGGAGTTGAATGGAGTGGCCAGCCCACCCCCTCCCCGGTCACGGGTATCACACCTGCCCCTATGAGCTTACTGTAGCACCCCCGGCCGCAGTGTCAGTAAGTACGAAGGCAGGGGAGAAGGCTGGAGCGTCGCAGGAGGTGATGGGTGTAGTATATTATATCTAATATATATATATATGTATACATATATATATATATTATATATATACATATTTATATATATATGTAGTGTTTTTTATGTAGTTCGTATAGGCATTCTATTTAGGCATTCTAAGACAAATTCATTATGCAAGAATATAGATTGGGGATTCAAGTCTATTCTACACCTCAAAAGGGTGTCCAGGTGTCATCTCTTAATCTAATCAGTAGTCGCACACATCAAAGACAATGTTATCTGTTACCCTTTGATGTGTAAATCTTATGCAAGTTGTGTGTGTGTGGAATAGCCTTTTAATCTAGTATTTACTGATGGTAATTAGAATTGAGGGGGGTATTCATGGTAAACATTTGGTTGACCCCCCCCCCCCAGTGTCAGATCAGTATATGAGAAGACAGGCAGGTTGTCAGCGAGTCTAGAGAGAAAGATGGTCTGAGAGAAGAAGGCATAGGTACAAGAGGAAATATTCGTTGTCATGAACTCTGCTGGATTTTGTCATCTGTAATAATGTTCTGTTTTGGAAGTCAATAAAATTGTCTCTCTCTGGGAGAATCGGGTTTTGCTGCGGAGACAATACTTTTAATAACTATATTCCATCTACGAGGAAGGAACGATTATAGATTAGATCACTACATTGGTGCCGTTCAAGCGACCAGAAGAGCATTTTCAGGACTTTGTATTAGAAATCGTGGTGATAACAATCCGTGAGTTGGACAGAAGTCTGATGGAGACCCAAGACCTGTGCTGTGACTCTAACGTCTGGTTGTGACATAAGAGAGTCTGATCTACAAAATCAAACAAGTTTAGAACCCCAGAATTATTCTCTGGAGACTGGAAACGAAGAAAAGGACTGCATCGTGTACCAGAAGACCTGAGCTGGAAGCTGAAGGAGTAATTAATGCGGTGAGTAAAATATTTCTCTTTTTAAATTATTAATAATATAGTAAAAATGCTTACTCAGTGTGAAGCTAGTGTCAGTTCTGATAAAGTTAACAGATGGGTGTTAAAATGTATTAAGCGTCATGGCGGTCCTTATGAAGTGCCAGAAAAATATAAGCAGACATGGACTATGATGAATGAATTTTTAGAGAAAACTGTTTTTGATAGCAAAATTTCAGAAAGTAAAAGAAAAGGTTGTATTGTACAGGGCTTGTTATCTTGCTGTTTAACAATGGAAAGTTCGTTGAAGGATAAGGTTGAGGAAATTACCCAGTTACAGAGTGCAGTTGATAATAGCAACAAGGTTTGTCAGAGGTTACAAAACCAATCAGAATCTGAGGCTGTAAATTTAAAATTGCATGCAGTTACCATTGGGGAAGCTCTGCTTGAGAAGTCTAAACGTTGTAATGAATTATCAGAGGAAAATGAGAGATTGAAATTAAGAATTATGGAATTAGAGAAGAGATCTCAGGAATGCAGATATGCATCGAATCGTGGATTCAGCAATCTGCAGCAAAATGCAAATACAAACATTCTAGCAAATGAAACAGAACCTCATATTAAATCTGATAATTCATTGCCAGCCGCACCCACTGAGACCACCACAGTTTATAACAATAATAATAATGCAGGTGAAGTTCAGCTTGTAATGAAGCCTTTGAAACCAAAAGAATTAGATGCAATTCTTAAAGAAATAGGAATGATTCCCTGCCATGATTTAAACAGATTTTTAAAATGGTTTTGTGACTTGCAGAATGTCAGAGATATGTACAATCTCAACCCATCTGATTTAGACAGAGTTATGCAACATTCTATAGGAAATAGTCTTTGGGTGAGAATTAAGCAGATCTGTACTCAGCCAATGAGGACAAGGGACATATTGATGGAATTGTTATGTGTTTTGTATGGTGTACGTTCTGATGTTACTGTTCATGGGAAGATCAAACAAATGAAAAGCGAATCTCCCTACGAACTGTCAGGAAGGATAAAATCTATTATGGAAATATTGGTCAATAATAATCTTGCATTTGAGCATGGTGGCTTGTTACATATGAGTATATTTCTACATGCTTTAAATGAAGAGATCAGACAAAATATTTTACTAGTTACCCCAAATCCTCATGATTTAAAAGACGTATTGTTGAAAGCAGACAATTTATGGAGAAAGTCAAATGAGCAAGCTGTCAAGATTGATTTAGCCACATTGTTTAGGACAAATACTGAACATAAAGATCAAAAGATAATGTCTTATGATAACAATCAAAGAGGAGACACCAGGTCAAATATAGGTGATATTAATATGAAAAGCAGAGCTGACCAAAATCATAATAAAAAGGTATCTAAGGCTTGGATACCATTTTCTCAGTTAAAACAGAAATATGACCACTTGAAGATTGAGTATGATAAAATGAAAATGGAACATTACACATTGCTGGGACAGCTAAACAGATTACATTATCCAGATCTGTTAGGAGTGGGGGTGGTTTAGTTTCAACCTGTGGATGTGTAAATAGTCCTTTGTTTTAACTTCAAAGAATGTTTAAGGATCTTGCTAATTAGTTTTGTTGGAGAGTTTTTTGTCTTTCAGATATTGAAGATACTGCATCCGCATAGCATGTGAACTGCAAGCGGAAATTTCTGGCTAGTGGGGGAGAAACACTGAATAAACAATATCATGGACTCTCTCAATATTCATCAAGCAATTGATTTTTTATTTTTATTTTTTGACTTTTTGACTTGGACAATGGACTTTTCCCTATATTTTATTTTTTTATTTTTTCACCCTTTCCCATTTTTATTCATCAAGCCCTATTTTTTATTTTTATTTTTCACCCTTTTCCATTTTTATTTTTATTTTTATTTTTTATTTTTTATTTTATTATGTTTTATTTCTTGAACTTTATCTTAAAACCAGAGCGAAACATTTAAACCGAAAATAATTTTCATGTTACATTACATGTTGCATATTACATATTGCATATTGATCAATATATTTGATATCTAAGGTGAGATGCTGCACAATGGCTTGGCATAGCATAAATTATAGTATGTTGGGTGGTTTTCCTAAATTTATAAGAGGGGTGAGTGAAGTTCATCACTCCAGTCATGATTTGAAACTTTGTTGAATCAGTCATTAATATTATTGACATATGGATAAAAAAAAAGACCTAACTTTACTGGCAAGATTTTCCACTGCTGCTTTGTCTGGATAGAAGATCTGATAAACGCTGATGTCAAGCTGATTCTATCTGAAAGTGGGGGATTATATATGGATTATATGGATATATGAATTATAGATTGGTATATAGATTGGTATACCATTCAGGTGGAATTATGGACTGAATGATTCAAGCAACTGCTCTATTAAGGATGGAAATGAGGAGTCGGCCTACAGCAAATTACAAAGTACAGCAATAGCAGTTTTTTCCAGCCTTTTGAACTTGAAAGTGAGAGCTGGTACATGGATGGTTCTTCTTACTATAAAGATGGAAGTAGAATTTCGGGATTTGCTGGTGTTTGTGCAAAAGCATCTTTAAGAAAATGAAAACCTTGAGCCTGGAGAGGAATCCTGGATTTATGTGGATCGGAGCTCCCAGCACACCAAGCACACCAAGTCTAATTTCAATGAGAGATGTGATGAAATTGAAGTTGAAAATTGAAGAATGAACTGTGACATCAGCTCGTTTTTGTGCAATATTCAAGATCTTGATGTGATATAATAAGGATGTTTACCGAATCCTTTTCCAGTCATGGTCTAAAGCTATATTATCTAATGACTGTTTCATGGGGATATTTTAGAGGCTGGTGAAGAGAGATGTAACCAGTTTCAACTTTATATTTCATATGAGCCATTGTGAAGCATCCAATACCTCAAGTCGGTAATGCTATGTTTGTTGCTCGATTTATGGGTCAGTTCTAGTAGTTAGAACGACCCAAGTGGGGGTATATGTAGTATATTATATCTAATATATATATATATGTATACATATATATATATATATATATATATACATATTTATATATATATATGTAGTGTTTTTTATGTAGTTCGTATAGGCATTCTATTTAGGCATTCTAAGACAAATTCATTATGCAAGAATATAGATTGGGGATTCAAGTCTATTCTACACCTCAAAAGGGTGTCCAGGTGTCATCTCTTAATCTAATCAGTAGTCGCACACATCAAAGACAATGTTATCTGTTACCCTTTGATGTGTAAATCTTATGCAAGTTGTGTGTGTGAGGAATAGCCTTTTAATCTAGTATTTACTGATGGTAATTAGAATTGAGGGGGGTATTCATGGTAAACATTTGGTTGACCCCCCCCCCCCAGTGTCAGATCAGTATATGAGAAGACAGGCAGGTTGTCAGCGAGTCTAGAGAGAAAGATGGTCTGAGAGAAGAAGGCATAGGTACAAGAGGAAATATTCGTTGTCATGAACTCTGCTGGATTTTGTCATCTGTAATAATGTTCTGTTTTGGAAGTCAATAAAATTGTCTCTCTCTGGGAGAATCGGGTTTTGCTGCGGAGACAATACTTTTAATAACTATATTCCATCTACGAGGAAGGAACGACACACAATGAATAAAACTGGACTGCGCCCGGCCTCACCTTACAGGCATCACACAGTTCCCTTCTTCCCTCAGAGTATACCACAGAAGAGGTCCAGAGAAGATAATAGAGGAGGTGTGTGGACCATAGAGAGCACTTGGCGCAGAGGAGAAGGAAGTAAAATCCTCATCCGCTTTTAACACTGGGGCCGATTCAGGCTCCCTCTGCAGGACCGGGAGTCGCGACCGTGATGTCACTGGTTTCTAGACACTAGGCGGCTCTAGCAACCAGTGACCAGTAAGAGCCTCAGTCAGTGGTGGAGGTGGGGGCAGAGATGGAGCCAATGCTACCCCGGCTCTCATTTTGGTATATCAGTGCCTCTGTGGTGGACTAGGTTCGGGGATTGACTGAGCGGCAGCCCAGTCACACCGTTAGTATCGCTGTAGAATGCTGCCTGAGGTAAATGCGGCAGATACACCCTTACGTCAATCTGGCACTGCTGCACCCGGTAAGGGACTCAGGGCTATGGGCCCCAGATTTGGGGCTATAGCCCCAGCAGCCACCCAGTAGCGTCGCCACTGGCTGTGTGTTAAGATATTTTGAGGGGACAGCACAATTACACTGTTATACAAGCTGTACAGTCACAACTTTACATTGTAGCAAAGTAATTTCTTCAGTGTTGTGATATGAAAAGATATAATAAAATATTTACAAAAATGTGAGGGGTGTACTCACTTTTGTGAAATTGTCTTGTAATAGGTTTATACATTTTTGCCTTTTACCTTTTCCTGCAGTGCCATTACTCCAGTCAATTTCTGGATAGTTAATATCCCCCCATTATTATAACTCCCCCAGCCCTTGCAGCCCTTTCTATCTGTGTTCTATCTATTGTTAAAGGTAAACACTGTAATCTTTTTTGTTGTAGGTGTTGTATTCCACAATAGTACGGATTGATTTTCCATTATGATTGCTGCCGGTAACTATAGGAGTAAAATCAGTAAAGCTGACCACAGCAGGATGTATATCTCCTGAGTACGACAAGCCCGAAGACATCTGCCCTTCCTCACACGTGACACATTAGTGCCAGCGCCCTCTGTGATCCTTCCTTGACAGGCAAAGCAGCATATGTGCGCTACTTTGTTTCTTTTACTTGCTTTATAGCCAGTGCCGATCCTAGGGTCACAGACGCCTGGGTGCAGAAATATTTCTGGCGCCCCCCACATGGGCGTGGTCATCTTACCAACTCCTCCCCTTTACAAATGTTTCTATGACAATGACTCAAACACAGAGATGTTCCCGTAAGAAGTCTTCGTTACCCTGGGATCCTCCCATGATCTTTTACCAATAAAGAAAATACAGGAAAAGCGTACACTAATGAGACCTGGAGGGGAGTCTCTCTGATGCACACAGAGGGGGCTTCTGTTAGAGAGTCTGTTAGAAAGAGCCCCCAGACATAGTACAGGAGATGGTCAGAGACTGTAGACATGATACTAGAGACGGTCAGAGATTGCAATCATAGTACAGGAGATGGTCAGGCTGCACACTGCACACATAATACAGAAGATGGTCAGAGACTGCAGACATGTTACAAGAGATGGTCAGAGACTGCAGACATGGTACAGGATATGGTCAGAGACTGCAGACATAATACAGGAGATGGTCAGAGACTGCAGACATGTTACAAGAGTTGGTCAGAGACTGCAGACATGATACAAGAGATGGTCAGAGACTGCAGACATAGTACAGGAGATGGTATGAGACTGCAGACATGGTACAAGAGATGGTAAGAGACTGCAGTTCCTATGGTTGTTAATAGATAATGTCTGTTCGGCCCTCTCACCTGACCCAGCGATACAGCAACACAGGTTCCTCTGATCAGGAGTCAGCTCACTCTGAATTGCCCGTGGCGACTCTGCTGGGTAGAGGCCATATCTTTATTCTGGCAATGACTCCATTCCTTTCTCCACCAGGGATGGCGCCAGGCTGTGTGGCTTTCTCTCTCTGATGGTGTTCTCTCAGCACTGCCCTCTCCATCTGGAGTCCTGGGTGTACTTCCCTGAAAGCTTTCCCGGGCTCCTGGCTCTCTCTCTCTCTCCCATTTAGCTGAGCATGCTGTGTGGGCTGCAGTTTCCGTGTTACAGTGGGGCTGCCAGTCTTGGGACCACATGTCCCACAATCCTCTTCTTTGCTCCTTTCTTTTATCTTCCCTGGCTGATATGAAGGCGGGGGAAGAAACATAGTGGGCCGCTCATTAGTACAGCAGCAGCGCACGAGGAGGAGAGGGAGAGGGGAAATAAGAGCCTGCGGCTGCAGTGGTATCACTAGGGTTGGTGTCACCCGATGCAGTAAAACATGGTATCACCCCCTCCACCAACTATAGTCGTCCCTCAGTACAGACCCCACTACATTAAGTATAGACCCCCCTTCGTCAGTGCAGACCCCCCACTAAGTATAAACCCCTCCCTCAGTACAGACCCCCCATCAGCATAGACCCCAGGACAAAACACCCCCCTTTATCAGTATAGACCCCCCTCAGGACATACCACCCCCTCCAATAGTACAGACTCCCCTCAGGACAAACCATCCCCCCAGGACAAACCACCCCCCCCATTAGTACAGACCTCCCCAGGACAAACCACCCCCTCCATTAGTACAGACCCCCCAGGACAAATCACCCCCCTCCATTAGTACAGACCCCCAGAACAAACCACCCCCTCCATTAGTACAGACCCCCCAGGACAAACCACCCCCTCCATTAGTACAGGCCCCCCAGGACAAACCACCCCCCTCCATTAGTACAGACCCCCCGGGACAAACCACCCCCTCCATTAGTTAAGACCCCCCAGGACAAACCACCCGCCCACATTAGTATAGCCCCCCAGGTGTAAATGAGCGGAGTGGGAGGGGTTTTGTTTATTTAAAGGGGAGGTGGGGCTCCTGGGCAGCAGTGAAAGGGGCAGAGAGATTAGGAAGCAGTTTTCACGCTGCTGGATGTCAGTGTAATGGCCGACGTAGATTTGATCCTGGCCCAGCGGCGGGCGGCTGCCGCGACCAAGGGATGGAGTTGAATGGAGTGGCCAGCCCACCCCCTCCCCGGTCACGGGTATCACACCTGCCCCTATGAGCTTACTGTAGCACCCCCGGCCGCAGTGTCAGTAAGTACGAAGGCAGGGGAGAAGGCTGGAGCGTCGCAGGAGGTGATGGGTAGGATGGATGTGGTCAGGATTGCTGATGCAGCAAAATGTGAGGTATACGTGTGCTTTGAGGGCCTGTTGGGGGCACATTTGAAACAGGAAGTCCAGGAAAAATTTGAAAGGGTGAGTATGCGGAGATCTTCTCTTTACTACCCCTAGAGAAATTTAACTTGGATAGGCTCAAGAAGGAGGATGAGGAGAAGCGGAGGTACAGATTGATTCCGCAGACGATCGCTAACTGGCTGCAGGCGTTTGCCATTATGGCGAGCGTTATAGGGGAGAAGAGCCCTGAAAACTATTCCGCTCCTTTTTGTTACATGGACACCATCGGAGAGGCTCACTGAGTCTACGGGGGATCGGCATTGCTAAGGTACAACGAGAAGTTCCGGCAGCGCAGGGCCTCCCGTCTGTTTAATAACATTGAATTACAATATGACTTGTGTTGCAATTGTATATGCTATATTATTTTTTCTTTATTTGCTATTTTTTTTCCCCACGGAAGTGGAGTTACCCTTTAAGGGTCAATGGCTCACTTTAGTGGTTAGGTGTTGTGGGTTCATTTAAATGTAAATGTTCAGGTAGATGGGAGTTAAAGTGACTCTGTCAATTAAAAAAAATAAAAATAAAAAACAGGCACTAGCAGGGATTACCTGGAGGCTCCTGGAGATTTAGGCTGCAGCCCATCATAGCAATGGGCCAATAAGAATGTATGGGTTGGAGGGAGAGAGCACATGTATGCAAAAGAAGGACAGAGACCAACTAATAGCATGTTTAGAGAAGAAGAGAATTCACTTTATATCTTACAGGGTCCTGTTCCTCTCATTTAACAATAAAGTATTCATGATTCAGTGTAGAACATCAGCATACACTGTCTGATATCAAGAAAAAAAATATATACTTTCTTCTTGGTACAAAAAAAAAGCTTGTATCCGGATGTCCACAATTTTGTTTTATAGGCACATGGCCACCTACTGCTCACCTATGGCGTCATGTTAACCATACTGATCTAGATAATAACAAAGAAATGCAGAAAAGGCCTAAAATAATTTATCGAATTCCGGTATCTTGCAATTATGAAGCAAATTCTGCCTCTGTGGTTTAATTCATCTTCTCATAAGTATGTAATACCTGAAACGAGCACTTGACTCCTCAACTGTGCTTGTCCGGGGGACCATTTTCATTTCACATCCAAAAGGTAATATAATTACTTAGCCTCTCATAAGAATTCATTTTGTTCATGTCATGACTTTGAAGATTTAAGATCTGACTCTCATTTACTGACCTTCATTCGAGCTCTCAAAGATTGAGTTATGGAGAGAACTAGCAATCAAGCCCTGAGCCATAAAAATGTTTCATTTGTACGGAAGATCACAATCGCTTATTGTCTGGAGACAAGTATGACAGGCCATTTTCTTCCGAAATAGGAAGTCAAACAACATCTCACAAAAGTTGGGGAAACTTCCTGCTCTGGACACCTTGATTATATGGTAGGAGAGGACCAGGAAGACAGAAGCTGTCTAGGTGTGATTAAATTTGGTGTGTTTGTGAGACATGCAGAAGATTGTGAAGGGTAGACATAGCCAGAATGTAAAAAAATTCTGTTATACAAAATGGAAATACTTCAAAGCTTTGAGTGGTCTACTGAATATCCATTTCTATTGGTTCAGTGGTTTCACACCATTTGGACTAAATTAGATGGTACAAAGTTATAAGAACACGTAATGGTATACAAAAGGAATCTGAACAATATCACAAACTATTCTATATATGGCTTTTTTGCAGATGGCCACTGAGCTCTTTTCTATCCAATCCACATGATGCAATGCTGACGTTTAGGAAAAAAAACATTTCTCTACAGCTTTAGTTATATTACTTAGCCATGTAGCACCCTCTAGGTAGGAAGGTGCTAGAGATAGGAGTTTGCTGGAAAGTTCTGGAAAGAGAGGAGGAGAGGAGAGGATAGGTGGAGCTGCCTAGGGTGTTTTAGGGAGCTCTGACCAATCCCCAACCTGGATTGGCAGGGGGCAGGCCTCCTTAAATACTCAGGGTCAGCCCAGCTGAGGAGGAGTTGTTGGAAGGAAGAGCAGGAGTGAGAGACTGTGGAGGCTGTCAGGGCCTTTAAGGGAGCTACCCAGTCTGAGGGGGGGGCTTAACTTGGGCTTGGGCTCGGGTGCAGTCGGGACCACCTTCAGGAATGCATGAAGAGATCTTGGACCGGAGGCACAAGAGAGAGCAAAGAGAGGACAGCGGGAGAGACCACTACTAAGAGACTGGTCGCAGCCAAGAGGGCTGGTGAGTGAGGTACAGTCGGGAGGACTGGGGAGGCATGCCTGAGAGGACTGGGTGCATGCGGCCATGCGGCCTGGGTGCAGAACCAAAAGTGTGGAATGTGGTGAAAGGGGCAGTGGAGAGAGGAAGCTGCAGCCAGGAGGGGTGGCAGGGCCTGAAGATGGCTTACTGGGCTCAGTAGCCACGTGTAAGGCAGCTAGCACCAGAGACTTTCTATTTTGCTATACCATAGGGGCCCTTGAATTGGTATAAATGTTTTCTTTTGGGTTTAATACTGCATTAAATTGGGGTGGGTATAGTGCATTTTCTTTCTTGCAGTGGTAAACTCTTTGTAGTACTGAAAACATGTGCTAGGAAATTAAAAAAAAAAGACTTTAAATTAGAACATAAGAAAATAAAAGTTAGGAGCAACTTCACTTTTCTTGAAAAAAACAAAACAACAACCCCTTCTGGGTGATCAATGTACATTATATTGCAAGGATGTTAACAAACTTTGTTGCAGATTCCTACCTGTTTCTGCTCTGAAGAAAAAGCTGTTTGTTTTCGTATGCCTTTTGGATACTGATTCTGAATGAGATTGACTTTTTCAATACTGACTAGCTGATGCACTTGCAGTGCTCTAATGAGAAAAACTGCAAGGTCTGCATCCCTTTAGAAGTGGTTAATTCCAGGGCCGTCTTTAAAATTTATTCGACCCTGGGCAAACATTTTCTTGCCCCCCCCCCCTCCCCCCTTCCATGCAATTTCGTTCCTCATCTACTCTGAGACATACAAAATATAGCAGCGATTGGTTGCCAGAGGTTACAGTGTATCATTAACGCTCACTGACTGGCTGCTAGAGGTTACAGCACACATTATGGCTCACTAATTATTTGCTAGAGGTTACAGCACATGACTTCTGCTTGTTGCTAGAGATTACTGTTAATCAATACTGTTCACTGATTGGTTGTTAGCGGTTACTGGCCATCCTTACCACTCACTGATTGGTTGCTAGAGGTTACTGCACATTATTACTGCTCAATGATTGGTTGCAAGAGGTTAGTGCACATCATTACTGCTCAGTGATTGGTTGCTAAAGGTTACAGAATATCATATCCTCACTGCCAGTGGTGTAACTATAACCTTCAGGGCCCCAATGCAAGAAACCATGAAAGGCCCCCCTGACCCCCGGAGAGGGTCCTTTCCTCTGAGCCCAGTGGCGGAAAAACAGGGCCCAGTTGTAAGTTGGTGGCTGCATATAAAGGAACTGATTTCACGATTTCTCCCCTCCCCACTTCTCCTCCTCTCCCTCATCAGCTGCAGGAGGAAAATTAAGCGATCGGTTCCCTTTATGCCAGTGTTTCTCAATCCTTTTCCAGTCAAGGCACCCTTGAAGTATACCCCTAGGTGAACGGGGCTGCACTGCAACCACCCTACAACTGTGTGCATTGCATGCAGTTGCAGCAAAGTGATGATGCATTTAAGGGGTTAAAACAGGTGGGGCAGCATGGATCGCTTTTCAGGGGAATAGCATTGTTTTGCTGGTACTATGAAAAAGCAAGGAAAAAAAAAATTTGTTCTGATTGTACAAATATAGGGGGTCAGGATTAAAAACGCATACATAAAATGTGCATACATACATGCAAAGAAAAGAAAGAACAACCCCCAGAAAGGTGGGACTTTAAATAGTGACTAGAAACTCAGAAGATATATATAAAAATAGATAAATGCCTTTATTAACCACTTAAGGACTGCCTCCTGCACATTTACGTCAGCAGAATGGCACGGCTGGGCACATGAACGTACAGGTACGTTGCCCTTTAAGAGCCCAGCCGTGGGTTGCGCGCGCGGTCCTGAGCTCCGTGACCATGGCCGCGGGACCCGCGGACCTGATCGCCACTGGTGTTCCACGATCGGGTCACAGAGCTGAAGAACGGGGAGAGGTATGTGTAAACAAACCTCTCCCCGTGCTTCCTAGTAAGACTGATACTGATCGTCTGTTCCCTGTCATCGGGAAAGACGATCAGTGATGTCGAATGCCAAGCCACGCCCCCTCCAGTAAAAAAAACACACACGTCACACTTAACCCATCCCCGCCCCCTAGTGGTTAACCCCTTCACTGCCAGTGTCATTTACACAGGAATCAGTGCATTTAAATAGCGTTGATTGCTGTATAAATGACAATGGTCCCAAAAATGTCCAATGTGTCCGCCATAATGTCGCAGTCACAATAAAAATCGCTGATCGTCGCCATTACTAGTAAAAAAAAAAAATATTAATAAAAATGCTATAAAACTATCCCCTATTTTGTAAACGCTATAACTTTTGCGCAAACCAATCAATAATCGCTAATTGCAATTTTTTTTACCAAAAATATGTAGAATACGTATCGGCCTAAACTGAGTAAAAAACATTTTTTTAATATTTTTTGGGGATATTTATTATAGCAAAAAGTAAAAAATATTGCATTTTTTTCAAAATTGCCGCTTTATTTTTGTTTATAGCGCAAAATAAAAAAACTGCAGAGGTGATCAAATACCACCAAAAGAAAGCCCTATTTGTGAGAAAAAAAGGGCGCCACGTTGCACGACTGCGCAATTGTCAGTTAAAGCGACACAGTGCCGAATCGCAAAAAGGGGCCTGGTCCTTTGGCTGCAAATTGGTCCAGGGGTTAAACACTTTAAAAATAAAGAATGATCATGACAATTTACAGATGGGTATAAATACATATAAAGCAACTCTTTTTGAAGCTTGACCCAATGTTTCTGGCTAATGCCCTTCTTCAGGGGTTCAATTTGAGCAATAAGAGTTAAAGATCTGAAAAACTTATATACAAAATATTAGTGAACATTTAATATCAATCAGTGAATCAAAAATACACATATATAGCAACAAAGAATCATGTGTAAAAAAACAAATATCTTACAGCTCACAAAGTCCATCCAGCATCACACATGATCATAAGAAACAGCTAAACAGCTGAAGAGATGGTAAAAAGGGCTTTTCCAATCAGCATTCATAGGATGTTGTCAGCTAAAATCCTATAAACGGGCGCCCGGGAGAGATCTCTCCAAAGGTCTACATGTTCTACAATTCAAAAAAATATATGTGTCTTTAGACTACCAAATATACAAAAAATATATACACCTATGCACATACATATATATACACATGTATATACATACACACACATGTGCATTCACATATACCAAGCGCACGCACATGTATGTATAAAAAGCTGCATGTCAAGGCCACTTGTTAGGGAAAGGAACCCCCAATAGGAAAATATATATGTAAAAAAGACTTAGGCCCCTTTCACATGGACGGACCGTTCAGATCCGCCTGTCAGTTTTGACGGCGGATCTGAACGGGCGCTCCATGTTAGCCTATGGAGCGTCGGATGTCAGCGGAGACATGTCCGCTGACATCCGACCCGGTCCGATCCGCCAAAAGCAGACGTATGGCCCCACGTCCAGATCCGTCGCTGGCGGATCGGATCGGGTGAGATCTGATGAAAACGGACACACTGTCCGTTTTCATCCGATCTCTCTATAGAGACCAGCGGCGCTCGCAAGCCCCTCCCCGCTCAGTGAGCGGAGAGAGGCTTGTCATCCGCCAGCTCAGCGGAGATCAACGGAGAGATCTCCCGCTGAGCCGACGGACAGAGGCGTGCTCCGTGCAAGCGGAGTCCGCCTCGTGTGAATGGGGCCTTATAAATGCGTACCATGAAAAGTAAGGTGAACAAAGAGTGTTGCGCACGCCCACACTTAATGTTTGCATAAGATAAGAGGGTATAAATGATCCTCAAATCCAAGGAAAGTTCCTGTCCAAACAAAAAAAGAAAGTGACATATAGACACTATGGGCTCCAAAAACTTCAAGTAATTCAAAAAATGCCAAGTATAATATTTACCAAGGGCAGGAGGTATAAGCTTCTCCCTATTTCTTGAATTGAACCCCTGAGGAAGGGCATTAGCCAGAAACGTTTGGGTCAAGCTTCAAAAAGAGTTGCTTTATATGTATTTATACCCATCCATACCCATCTGTAAATTGTCATGATCATTCTTTATTTTCAAAGTTTGTATATGTGTGTTTAATAAAGGCATTTATCTATTTTTATATATATCTTCTGAGTTTCTAGTCACTACTTAAAGACCCACCTTTCTGGGGGTGGTTCTTTCTCTACTATTTGGGATGTGGTGACTGAAACTTGATTCTCTGTGAATGTGGGATTCATTTTTTAAATACATGTAAACACACACACACACACATATAAAAAAAACACACACACATAATACACACACACAAATATTGTATATATGCACACACACATATAAATACACACACATATATATATATATATATATATATATATATATATATATATATATATAAATGCACATATGCACACACATATAAACACATGCGTGCACAGACATACATACATGCCCATACATACATGCACACACATGCATGCGCATGCACACACATACGAGCGCATGCGCTCACACGCACACACACACATACATACACACACACTCATGCACATGCAAATACGCATACATGCACACACACACATGCACACACACATACATACATACATACATACATGCGCATGCACACACACATACATGCACACACACATACACACATACATACATGCACATGCATACACACATACATACATGCACATACATATATAAATGCACATGCACACATACATATATACATGCACACACACACACACACACACACACACATACATGCACATGCACACATACACATGCACACATACCTATATACACACGCACATGCACACACACAAACATGCACCCACATACATACATGTACATGCAAACACACATGCATACACACACATATATGCACACACATACATACATACATACACACACACATACATACATGAGCATGTATACACACATACGTACATGCACATGCACACATACATATATACATGCACACACACACACATACATACATGCACACACACACATGCACACATACATATATACATGCACATGCACACACACATGCACACATACACATGCACGCATACATGCACCCACATATATACATGCACACACATACATGCACATGCACACACATATAAACATACATACAGTAGATAGATAGCCTTATAAAAAACGTCAGTCTTTACCTTACCTCTTCCTGCCGGGTACTGCATTGTAGGGGGAGACAAAAAGCACAGCACACGCATGCTTTCACTTTAGGTCAATTCAATGTGACAATGTGCCGCCCCTTATATCGAGGTATACAGGGGGCCCTCAAGGGGCCCCTTACAGCAAGGGGCCCAGTCGCCATGGCAACCTCAGCGACCCCTATACTTCCGCCACTGCTCACTGCCTACACAACTGGGAAGGTGAGGGGACCCATCAATAGACGTAAAACTCTTAGGGATCCTAGGACTCCTGGAATTAGTAAAAATGCTGAGGGATTGATGGGATCAGTGGAAGTGGTTAGTGGTTAGGATTAGTTAGGAGGCAGTACACTGTGGCATATTGTGAATCAGAGCGAAGCTGGAAATCTTAGGCAAGTATATAGTGGTGGATTCTACACTAACCATCAACGTAATGGGGAATTTACAATGACCACCAACGCAAGGGGGGATTTACACTGACCACCAACATGAGGGTGAATTTTCACTGACCACCATGTAACAGGGGATTTTACGCCACCCAGCAATATAAAGAGGGATTTATACACTGACACCAATGTAATATGAGCATTTAAACCAACCACCAGTGTTAGAGGAATATATAATGACCTCCATGTAAGGGAAGATTTACACTGACAACCATTAACGAGGAGATTTTTACTGACCACCAATGTAAGGAGACACTTCTACACCGAACACCAATGTTAGGGGGTATTTACACTGACCCCCAATGTAAAGGGGGATTTATGCTGACCACCAGTGGAAGGGCAATTCTGCACTTACCACCAATGAAAAGGGAAATGGTTACTGATGATCGGGTAAATGAATTAGGCATTTATTTTATCAAACATTTAGTTATGGTTATCAAGCAAATGTATTCTTAAAATAGAGAGATACTTTTATAAGTCACAGGACGTATTTAGACAGCTGTGTTGGATGTCTCCAAATGCCATTCACACCTCCAGCCTGGGAACAATTACATTCGACTTGTTCCCAAGCTAGGTGGGAAGTAACAAGAAGGTGCTAAACGACCATTTCCTAACCAATGTACTCCCATCCCCCTTTTGAGTTGTATAAATGTACTGAGGTCCCAAGCCTCAGCAGAACAATATATGAATGTATGACATGCACTGTACAATGTCTGTTCTCCCTGCTTGTGGCTAGCTACAAGCTTGAAATATTAAATACATCTCTTTAAATATGGTTCAGCAGTCAACATGTTATTGGAATCCCACAAGTTCTGGGATTTCCCTATCAATTGGTCCTTCGAGCCGGAACAGATAAATTCTACAGACAGACATCGCAAAGAAATGGAACACCACAAGCTGGGAATTCACTTTTGCTGGTGAAGGTAAGCCAACTGTTTTGCTTACTGTGACTTCCCCTTGTGCTGTGCCTATTTCTGTAAGTCATGTCATGTAGAATTACTCTTTCCAAGAACCCTGACTGCTGAAATTTTGTTATTTTTTACATTTCTTTTACTTTCAATACTATCTGAACTTTTACTGTCCTTGCAAGTGTGTGATTCTGCGTGAATGAATTGCCCTATTTCAGGCGCAAAGTGTGGTTAGCTAGGATTTTTGCATTTCCTGCGTCTGAGCGATCAGCCAGGTCAAGAATCGGGTCTTCGGACTCAAGGGATCATAGGCTGTGGCTGATAAGGTACTATGTGTGGTGAGGCCCTGGTTTATAGCCAAAGGGTGAGGCCTGTTTAAAAAACAGCGCTGCTTGAAGCTATTAGTACCCGTTTTGACTGAAAATCTGTATTTTCAAAATTCTCGTCTATGTAGTTCTCCATAAAACTGCACCATAAATAGACGTACTATCTCTCTTATTCTATAACAGGATTTATAACCTGATATGGAAGACTTTAGGGAAACAGAACTGTCAGATTCTATACTCTAGAACTTTCTCCTATTGATTTTTTTTTTTTTTTTTTTTTTGTTACTGTACTGCACCATTTGTTTGAATATGTGATGCTATGTGTGTATCCTGCATGAGTGGCTTGTCTAAATGGTGTGATTTTGACATTCTTGAACTGCTTAAGTTGTGTGCCTGTCATATGTGCTGCCATGTATCTTGCATATAAGTGGACTGTTTCTATTTAGAAAGGAGTGTGTTTTTACCAGAGTTTAGCAGCTTTTGTGACTAACCCCCCTTTTATGTGTGCCTGTCAGTCTGTGTGGCTGATTTGCGTTGTATAGTCTGGTACAGATCCTTGGCCAGGATTGGGGGCCAGATATACAGTTCCTGCTATTGCCTGGGTTCACTGTGTCTGTGTGACGTGGGGATCTAGTAATAGATTCATTCTTGAGGAAGTTTCATCACTGTATGAAAATGGGGGTACCACCGAGTACACCCCAGATTGGGGTCTGTGTGATCTTACTGAGAGCTCCTCCTGGATTGCCAAAGATTCACCTTGGAAACAGGAGTGGCAGAGTCCCTCAAGGAATGGAACAAATGCACACAGGGGTTTTCTACCGCTAGAAGGCTAAAAAAAAAAAAAAAAAAAGGGGGAAATGAACCAATTGTCCTGTATAAATTTTCTTTTTTTTATCTACAGGGTGTAGTTGGCTAAGTGTGAGAGTTATGTTTGTTGTATATATGTGTGTGAGATCCATGGATTGTTATGTCATGTTAGTTGTATTAACATGCCCAAAGTGCTGTATTAGCAAAACAGTTGATCCAAACCACGACTACATGGAGTTTGCGTGTTCTCCCTATGCCTGCATGTGTTCTCCTCCAGTTACTCCTACACATTTAGGTTAATTGGATCCTGTCTAAATTGTCCCTAGTGTATGTATGAATGCGAGTTAGGGACCTTAGAATTGTAAGCTCCTTGAGGGTAGGAACTGATGAATGTGAAATAATAGTAACACAGTATGAATATGGGTGGAATGATATATATGTTTTAAAGTGATGGGACTTTACATTTTCAGGTAACAAGTCAGTGGCATGTTGGTCATTGCAACTTTTAGAAAAAAATAAATAAAAATAAAAATATATATATATATTTTGTCTGTAAAGTATGACCTTAAAAAAAGGACTAAAAATGTAATTTCTGACTTAAAATCGTGAACAATTTGATCTATAGAATTTTGGTATAAAAAATAAATAAATAAAATAATAATAACAATTTACTTAAAATTGTAAAATTTTGTGCAATGTGTAGTCATTTTGCACTATGGTCAATTTAATATAAAAAAGAAAATGTAAAAAATATTATATTTGCTTATTAGAAAAGAAAAGTTAATCTAAAAACTGTGAGCTGAAAATCGTTAACTTAAATACTTGCTGGGGTGGCTAATCATGTGGTCATTGGATCCACACCCAATACACTTAATAAAATTGATAAAAATAATTAAAGTGAAATGTTAAAAGATTAGGGACATAAAAAAAAAAAAAAAAAAAAAAGCCTTTAAGACTTTGATTAAAGTTTAAAAATAAGGAATGGTGTTTTATAGTTCTGAAGGAGCAATGACCCCCTCCCTTTCTTTGACACAGGTTAAATTGCATGGCTTGTGTGTGTGTGTGAACAGCTGTATTGTCATGCAAATTGAGTAAGCTGAGTGAACTGTAAACAAAAAAAAAAAAAAAAGAGAAGAAATACCATTTGACTGGGAAAGGGAAATACTGCTATAGGAAAATAGACGTACATTTGTACCGGGGAGTAATATTACCATCACAATTAGAGGTAAACACAAAACATTTATAATTCCTGATAAAATACTACTGTGTATCAACTAGGGCATAGCAAATGTCAATATGAATTGAAGAATTTTACTAACACACCATCTAACTGTCAGTGTGTGAAAATCAATCAAGAAGAAATAAATTACACATTTAATTGGACTTGTATGAATGAGCCCACGGATGCATGGATGGAAAATGGTCAAAGTTATATTCCAGGTCCATTTAAAGCTAAAATATTATGAGTGCACCATACTCCCCTTAGACGTGTTCTTTATATGTGGAAATAATGCTTACCGATTTATCCCTAAAATACTTTGTTATTTGGGCTATGTACTTCCACAAGTAAGCTATTTTAAGCACCTCCCAACAGGAATCTCCCAAAGATACCCTAGAAAACATAGAGAAGTACCTATCAGCAATCATCTCATTAAAGGGACTGATGGAGTCTGGGAAGACGGATATGTACCAGACCATTTTGATGTTAGTGAGGTTGATAGGTTAGTGGCTATAATACTTCCCATGTATGGCCCAGCCAGAGCTGTACTAATGATAAGGAGACTGGCACGAATAATGAAAAAAAAATAAAATAATTGTGAACGAAACTACCAAAACTATTATCCTCCTGAATGAAGAACAAAAACAGCTTCGGATAGTGGCCCTACAAAATAGAATGGCCCTCAATTACTTGTTAGCTGAACAAGGAGGAGTATGTGCATTAATTAAGGACGCATGCTGTACGTATATACCTGATTATAGTATTAATATAACTGATCATATCAACAAGGTAAAAGAAGCTGTGGCAGCCTTAAGGAGAAGGCCTAAATCCATGCTTGATGGTATTTCTGATAATATCAAGGGCTGGTTTAACAATCTTTTTGGTAATTTAGGTAAATGGCTTTCTGATATTCTATATTCTATTGGAACTGTCCTCCTCTATGGCATGGGTTTCTTTCTGGCAATATATGTCTCTTATTATTGTCTCAAAATATGTATTATTAAACTCATTAGATACGCTACTAAACCAGTTTCTAATCCAAGGTTGGTTCCTTCTTCCTCATATCAGCACCTCCAGGATCCACATATGGGTAAGCCATACGTGCCTTTAATAGTTGCCAAAAGCAACTGTAATGTGGAATCACCACACGGGAACAGTGGAGCGGAAACCGCTACACTGTCAATGGTCAGAGGCCCAAGTGACCACCACAACTAGTGTGTGTATTATAATATTGCCTAAAGTAAAATCCCTCCGAATAATGTATATTTACATGTGTGTGTATATTAACGGTAATCTTTGTTTCCATAGAAGAAACAGTTTTTGAAGAAGTTTTCCAATGTGCTCAGTATGGTGAAGTATAAACTGTCTTGCAAGACAAAGGGAAACTTATAAAAAAAAAAATTTGTTTTTGTTTTTTTGAGCTGCTCATTTTTAACCATGGTGAATAATAGTTTTTTTTATGTAGTAATGGTATACCATATACGTATATATGTATATATATGTGTGTATATATATGTATGTATGTATGTATGTATGTATATATATATATATATATATATATATATATATATATATATAATATCCACGTGGTAACATTTAGTTTGACGTCAAACAATTTTTGGTATTAGAAAAAGTGCACTGGTAAAACATCTAAGAAAGAAAATGTTCAAAAATGCTTACTGTATGCTAAATATCTCTAACCTGTGGTTTGTTTATTTTATGAAGGAAAATATAATGTGTTTTGTTACTAAAATTTTGATGCTTACTCCTCAGATAAATTCTAATGCCCGGAGTTGATTTATTTAAGGTCCTCAGAACAGAAGGAGATCACAGCCTTCAAAGACAATACACCAATGGAAGTATTGTTCTAAAGTGTTTCTATTTTCATATGTAATCATTTATGGGTTTCACTCCCCCCACTAGCTAAATATTGGTGCAGCCATTTTAGTCTGTACTGCCCAGGTTCTTGTTCCTATTTACAGTATGAAGTACAAAATTTTGTGTTGTGTTATCATCTGACATGTATGAGTTTTGAAAATTAATGAGTTTCAATGCCCTAGATCTAAGGTGTCAAACACAAGGCCCACAAGCCGAATCCGGCTCTCAAGGCCATTTTCATGTGGCCCTCGCACATCTCCTGCAGCTGCAGGAGAACTCCAGCCCTCCTCTGGTCCTCCTCCAGACCCCCTACTTTCTGCTTTCAAGCAATGCATCCAGATTCTTTCCAGCAGTAGCATAAGGAAAGGGGGTGCACTGTGATGTAAGGCAGAGTGGGGGACTCAACTCCTGATGGTGGGGGGCTCTTGACATCTAATGTAAGGGGAGGGGATGCGCTGGACATCTAATATTACAGATACAACTGACCCTTTTGAGGACAATCATAATGCTGATGCGGCCCACAATGAAATTGAGTTTTGACACCCCTGCTCTAGATAATTAAGCGTCTCCTGTCGTAGACTACGTTTCCACTATAGCGACCCCCAAAGTTACATGATTCAGAGACTCTGGAGTGTGATTTTGATTCATCTTCACAGTCTCTAGATCAGAGTTGCATCAAAAGTTGCATTAAGGTAGTGAAAGAACCTTTTCAAAGTTGCTGCAACTTTAAGTCGCAATAGTGGGAACTGAGCCTTATATAGTTTTTTTTGTCTATTATTTTATGATGAAAAGTTTCATTAAAATTGAATTGTTGCTCTAGTTAAAAAAAAAAAAAAAAAAAAAGGGGAATGAATGTATTACTACATGAATGTCAGTATTACTACATTAAGTGTTAAGATTACTTGGGTATTATTAAGATTTTAAATTAGACCTGTCACAGATCTTCAGCTTTTCTAAAGATCTGTCTCCTCTATTCCCAAAGATCAGCGGGTATGCTGCTATTACATAGTAGGTGAGGTTGAGAAAAAGAGACACAAGTCCATCAATTCCAACCCATGTGTGTGATTAATGTATTGGTGTTGGCATTTAGTTCCAATACTTTCACTTATAAGGTCTGCGGTTGTATCTTGTCCCACAAAACTTATTTTAAGACTAGATTAGACCTCCTGTTAATTGAATTAGCTACATGTCCAGCCAGTACTGCCTTTTCAAGCTGAAGCAGATTGCTTTGGGCTTTGAATGATAATGTCCCAAGCAAGTCTGCCTTTGTGTCTCCAAGTCTATTTTAAGCTAGTTTCCTGTTTCAGTGACACCATGCAACTTCACTACTATTATAGATTCCTGTGTGACTGTTTACATGGCTACTCATTTCTAGCTGTATTATGTGTCTTTGTGTAACTGTCCCCAATGTCTGTGTGTGTCCAGGCACACACCTGTTAGCTTGATTTTTACTCCCTACTGTTTAGTGATCCCAGCACCTCAGCGCTGCAAGGGATTCTCATTTGTTCATTGGCCCTTAGTTATAGGTATCTGCCTGCTTGGATGAGCAAGAGGGCCGCAACCGGGGAACTGTTTGCAGCAAAAAGCCCATCTCTACCTTTAAGAGCTCTGGAGAAGACAAGGCAGTTCCTTAGACTCTGCGCCTCGGCCCTTTCAAGGGCCCTCACCATTTATGCATGTGCGGACATGCTGCGTTCTCCCCAGATAGTACCCTTAGGTATCCTTCCTGCCTTAAAATCCTTGAACATCAACTGTATCTTGTGTACCTGACTTCCTGTGAACCCTGAACCCCAATACTGCACTATACTCCTGTCATTCTTGTAAAATCTGTATTCTGTGCTCTCTTGTCTATGTTCCTGTAGGATCACTGATCCAAGCCATACGTGATAGGCCCCCCTCTGAGAAGCCTATTGTTCATGAAAAATGTTTCATTGAATTCAGGCTAGTCTAGACAGTTTAGTTTAAATGACAGTTGAATAATATGTTATCCTAAATGAGAATTGTTTCTCCTTGTATTAATATGTTTTTATTTTTCTTCTAGATCTCATTGCTTCTAAAAACATAAATTTACTTCAGCAGTAAAAAACTCAACGGCTTTATGGGCATTTTTGGTAGTGATCAAATGTTGGACTAACAATCTGATTGACGCCATCTTCAAAAATATCCTCCCTCATTCCTTGGCTTTATGACATCAGCCACAACAAAAGCTTTCTAGATGTCTGAAGAACTTTGATACTTATAATATCAGCTGTCTAAAAACAGTTTGCTACAATTGCAAAAAGATCTGCACACCTACTGGAAGTAAAACTTTTGTCATGTGGACTGTGAGAGTCCTGAAGAAAAAGATTCATTGTATGCGTTCTTAGGTGTTGCAGTGGAGTCTTATGGACTAGCTGTCAAAGTTACAGCGGAGGAATCAACTAAAGACTTGGCGTTCATACATACATTGTTAGACCAACGTGTAATTTTAGAAATTTTTGTATTTTTATATTTTTGTTTAGCCTTGACAAAGCAAAATGAGGTTTTTCTGCAGAAGTAAATTGGGTACATAAATTGGAGGAAATATGACCTAGAAGAATAGATATTCAAACTAAGATTAGGCAGTTGGAAGTAGATGGTGTAATTTTGGAGCAATTAATAGGAATTGTAATTTTATCTGCTTTTCTTTAGAATGCCATTTATGTTATGTTAGTTATGTGGTCAATATTTAATTTGACCAAAAGATGGGATTGATCGGGTAAATGAATTAGGCATTTATTTTATCAAACATTTAGTTATGGTTATCAAGCAAATGTATTCTTAAAATAGAGAGATACTTTTATAAGTCACAGGACGTATTTAGACAGCTGTGTTGGATGTCTCCAAATGCCATTCACACCTCCAGCCTGGGAACAATTACATTCGACTTGTTCCCAAGCTAGGTGGGAAGTAACAAGAAGGTGCTAAACGACCATTTCCTAACCAATGTACTCCCATCCCCCTTTTGAGTTGTATAAATGTACTGAGGTCCCAAGCCTCAGCAGAACAATATATGAATGTATGACATGCACTGTACAATGTCTGTTCTCCCTGCTTGTGGCTAGCTACAAGCTTGAAATATTAAATACATCTCTTTAAATATGGTTCAGCAGTCAACATGTTATTGGAATCCCACAAGTTCTGGGATTTCCCTATCAATGATCACCAATGTAATGAAGAATTTACACTGACAACCAATGTAATTGGGGATTTTACATGAACAACCAATAAAGGGAGATTTCTACACTGACCACCAATGTAAGGGGGGATTTACAATCACCACCAATTTAAAGGGGACTTCTACATGGACCACCAATGTAAGGAAGGATTTGAAACTGACGACAAATGCAAGTTTTTTTTTCCTGATTACCAATATAAAGAGTCGTTTCTACACTGGCCACCAATGTAATGGGAATTTACACTGACCATTAATGTAATAGAGCATTCACAGTAACCACCAATGTAAGGAGAGATTTACATAGACCAACAATGTAAAGAGCTGCAGCATGGTGGCGAAGACCATACATTGGTTTAACAGGACAGGTTCCACTTAGAACAGGCCTCACCATGGTCAACCAAAGAAGTTGAGTGCACATGCTCAGCATCATATCCAGAGGTTGTCTTTGGGAAATAGAAGTATGAGTGCTGCCAGCCTTGCTGCAGAGGTTGAAGGGATTGGAGGTCAGCATGTCAGTGCTCAGACCATACGCCGCACACTGCATCAAATTGGTCTGCATGGCTGTTGTCCCAGAAGGAAGCCTCTTCTAAAGATGATGCACAAGAAAGCCTGTAACAGTTTTCTGAAGATAAGCAGACTAAGGACATGGATTACTGGGACCATGTCCTGTGGTCTGATGAGACCAAGATAAACTTATTTGGTTCAGATGGTGTCAAACGTGTGTGGCAGCAATCAGGTGAGGAGTACAAAGACAAGTGTGTCTACAGTCAAGCATGGTAGTGGGAGTGTCATGGTCTGGGGCTGCATGAGTGCTGCCGGCACTGGGGAGCTACAGTTCATTGAGGGAACTATGAATGCCAACATGTACTGTGACATACTGAAGCAGATCACGATCCCCTCCCTTTGGAGACTGGGCCGCAGGGCAGTATTCCAGGATGATAATGACCCTAAACACACCTCCAAGATGACCACTGCCTTGCTAAAGAAGCTGATGGTAAAGGTGATGGACTGGCCAAGCATTTCTCCAGACCTAAACCCTATTGAGCATCTGTGGGGCATCCTCAAATGGAAGGTGGAGAAGCGCAAAGGTCCCTAACATCCACCAGTTCCGTGATGTTGTCATGGAGGAGTGGAAGAGGACTCCAGTGGCAACCTGTGAAGCTCTGGTGAACTCCATGTCCAAGAGGGTTAAGGTAGTGCTGGAAAATAATGGTGGCCACAGAAAATATTGACACTTTTGACCCAATTTGGACATTTTCAGTTAGGGGTGTACTCACTTTTGTTGCCAGCGGTTTAGGCACTAATGGCTGTGTTTTGAGTTATTTTGAGGGGACAGCAAATGTACACTGTTGTACAAGCTGTACACTCACTACTTTACATTGTAGCAAAGTGTAATTTCTTCAGGGCTATCACATGAAAAGATATATTAAAATATTTACAAAAATAAGGGGTGTACTTACTTTTGTGAGATACTGTATATATATATATATATATATATATATATATATATATTTTTTTTTTTTTTTTTAAGTGGCATTACCCTTTTATACATGGGTGCTCAACCTGTGGCCCTCCAGCTGTTGCAGGAACTACAAGTTCCCACGAGACATTGCAAGCCGCTGACAGTTACAAGCATGAATCCCGCAGAGGCATGATGGGACTTTTTTTTTATTAATACCTATCATAAAATCTCTGGATATAACCAGTGTTCAATTGATTAAAAAGTCCAAGGGGCAATTGAATTATATATTCAATAACATTTGACCACTTTGAAGCTTGTGCTTTCCACTTGACACTTGTACATCTATCACTTTCTTTCAAAAGGTCAAAGCATTTCATAGATTGTAACCACTTCTTCAGGACCAGTATGAAAGGAGTCTTATAGAGTAAACGATTCTCAAAACCCTGATGAGGCCCAAAACAGAAGAAATAAAATAGAACAGTATTTACGGAATATAAAGCTACCTGTCTTATTGGATGAGGACTCAAATGGGTTAGATTGAGATTTCCCTAAGGAAGAAATAGAGCAGGCAATTAAAAAAAGTAAGGTTGGTAAAAGCCCAGGGCCCAGATACACCACTATATTTGAAAAAGTTTATGGGAATCCTGACTCCTTTTTTTTCATATATATGAATTCTATTGGGGTGGGTTTAAAGATACGCAAAGAAGCCCTGGGGGCCTATATTACACTCTTGGTTAAGGAAGGGAAGGATCCAACACTTTGCTCCAGCTTTAGGCCTCTTTCACACGGGGCGGATCAGTGCTTATCCGCCCCGTGGATATCCGCTTGCTCAGCGGGGATCGCCGGAGCGATCTCCGCTGAGCAGGAAGATGACAGGTCCGTCTTTGCACACTGTGCAGGGACGGACCTGTCAGAGCGCTGCTCTCTCCTATGGGAGATCGGGTGACGATGGACCGCAGAGTCCGTCGTCATCCGATCCGATCCGATGACGGATGGAAAAATAGCTTTTTCGGATCGGAGCGGGTCGGAGCGGGTCAGAGTGGGTCGGAGCGGGTCGGATGTCAGCGGACATGTCACCACTCACATCCGACCCTCCATAGACCTCTATGGAGCATCCGTTCAGGTCCGCCTGAAAAACTGACAGGCGGACCTGAACAGACCGTCCATGTGAAAGGGTCCTTAGGCCAATATCCCTTATTAACCACTTCGATACAGGGCACTTAAACACCTTCCTGCCCAGACCAATAATTTTGAGCTTTCAGCGCTGTCGCACTTTAAATGACAATTGCGCGGTCATGCTACACTGTACCTAAATTACATTTTTATCATTTTTTTCCCCACGAATAGAGCTTTCTTTTGGTGGTATTTGATTACCTCTGCGATTTAAAATTTTTGCTAAACAAATAAAAAAAGACCGAAAATTTTGAAAAAAAATATGTTTTTTTTTGTTTCAGTTTCAAAACTTTGTAAATAAGTACGTTTTCTCCTTCACTGATGGGCACTGATGGGGCTGCACTGATGGGCACTGATAAGGCGGCACTGATGGGCACTGATAAGGCGGCACTGATGGGCACCGATGAGGTGTCACCAATGAAGTGGCTCAAAATCCTGAGGACGTCATATGACGTCCGGTCAGGATTTTAAAATCACTTTGCCAACGTTTTTTAACAATAGGGCGGGCGGCAAGTGGTTAATGAAGATATGAAAATCTACGCAAAGTTACTGGCTGAGAGACTGAAGCTATATATGCCAGAATGTATAGGAAAGGATCAAGCAGGGTTTGTTCCTGGGAGAGAAACAAGGGATAATATCCTAAAAACAATTCTCTTAATGCATGAAGCAAACAAAAAGCAGGACACCCATTCTTTTTCTATCAATTGATGCCGAAAAGGCTTTTGATA
Organism: Lithobates sylvaticus; assembly: GCA_028564925.1. Taxonomy (NCBI): domain Eukaryota; kingdom Metazoa; phylum Chordata; class Amphibia; order Anura; family Ranidae; genus Lithobates; species Lithobates sylvaticus. The sequence continues at coordinate 60,657,808 of CM053032.1, forward strand.
GACTAGATTGGGACTTCATGCTCGGGACACTGCATAAATTTGGTATAGGACCACGTATGCTGAGGTGGATTGAGGCCTTGTACTCTAAACCTACTGCCCAAATTCGGGTAAATGGTACTTTATCAGAGCCCTTTAGGCTCTATAATGGTACACGTAAGGGATGCCCACTCTCCCCCTTACTTTTTGTGTTTTCTCTGGAACCCTTTTTAGCTTCTATAAGAGCCAACCATGAGATTAAAGGTATAGAAACTGCAGGACAAGAATATAAGATATCTGCTTTCGCGGATTATATGATGTTCTATATAACGTATCCCTCACAAACACTCCCAAAGATCTTGGGAGAATTGAGTAGCTATGGGGCTGTTTCGAATTTAAGGATCAACAGAGATATTAAGTATCTCTGTTCCCCTAAATGAGGGAAGGCTTCTCAGAGCTCTTTTTCCCTTTGTGTGGAAACAGAAGGGATTGAGATATCTGGGAATATAAAAAATGCATAGGTGTGAACCAGGTCTAAGGCTGGATTCACACCTATGCATTTTTAGTGCTTTTTGCATTTTGCAGATTTGCACTAAAGAACGTGTTCCATAGGAAACCATGTTAAATGGACTGTAGTACAAATCTGCAAAATGCAAAAAGCACTAAAAATGCATAGGTGTGAATCAAGCCTAAAGGAGCATGGTTAGATAGAGTATAAACCTACATACGGTATATACTGTACACAGTCCTCAATTCTTGTACCCACAACATACTCCACAACAGCGTTGCCAACCGTCACTAAATTTACTGAAATTTTGTAAAAAATCATTGATTTTTACAATTGTCTGTAGATATCAAGGGCTAATAATTTGTCATGTTATGATAACTTTTAAAGTATAAATCAGGCAAACTACTTGTTATGAGTATTGTTAGTGTTTCTATAGTGTGATTATACTTTTTAAATAGCGATTGTCTTCGTTTTTAATCAGAGTTCTGTCACGTTGCAGGTTGCCAGTAAAAAATACGCTCCGCCAGTAAAATGTTGATGTTTTGTCAGTAAAAAATGATGCAGGAAGTTGGCAACACTGCTCCACTAGCACTGTGTTGTGAATGAGAGTCTCACGAATGCCGCGTACACACGATCGGAATTCTCGTCGGAAAAAACTCTGACGGTTTTTCCAACGGAATTCCGCTCAATCTGTGTTGCCTACACACGATCACACCAAATTCCGACGGTCAATAACACAGCGGCATAAAACACGTTGGACAGCACTATGAAAGGGAAGTTTAATGCTTCCGAGCATGCGTCGAATTGTTTCCGAGCATGCGTCGGAATTTTGCGTGTCGGAATCGCATACACACGATCGGAAAATCCGATAGAAAGGTTTTCCGTCGGAAAAATTGAGAACATTCTCAATTCAAAGTCTGTTGGAAATTCCGACAGAAAAAGACCGTTGGGCATACACACGGTCGGAAAATCCGATGAAAAGCTCCCATCGGACTGTTTCCATCTGAAATTCCTACCGTGTGTACGCCGCATTACAAAAACCTAAAAGATCAATTAAAAATACAAATTCCTGCCACATGAGTACACACAGACCTTGGATGACAGCGCACAGTGCATGTTCTGCTATGTGTGTACACACAGATACCGTCAGGGGCTGAGGAACACTAACATTAAACAGTTGGTGTGAAGTGTGTAAAGCTGTGTCCCTTTATCTTGTCTGTCCCTGTGTTCCATGCCTCCTCCTCCCCTCTGTTCTCCCCCGGTGCCCCTCTCACCAGGCTCTCAGGGTACTGTGTTTAGTCTGCAGCCATGCTTACATTAATCAATTAATCAGCACCAGTCAGACATTTAGTAAGTGTACTCTGTAATTTCTACTTCTACATTTTTACTTCTGGAACTGCAGCCAATTGGGATAGAGTTAGCAGTGTCATATGACAGTATCGGAACCTCCTGATTGGCTGCAGTTCCAGAACTTTTGAACAGCGGTGACCCGTCCATATGGGGCACATGGGCGCCGCTCCTTTTTTTTTTTTTTTAGAAGCAGAGGCTCTAAAAGGCTTCAAAAAAGGTTGGACTCGGGGCAAAGAGCACTGCGCCCGAGTCTATCCAATTGTGTGACAATAGTGAATTAATATTCGCTGTTGTCTTCCTGATTCTCCTTGGCCAATCACGAAGTTGGTCTTGAGACCCGTCACTCGATTGGCCGAGAGGGGAAGCAATCCTATTTGCCGCTGAGGAGGAGGAGGGAAGAGACGCAGGGGAAGCCACCGTGAAGCACCAGGAGGAGGAGACGTCGCTCGGAGGAAGCTCTGCCCCCCGACCTAGATAAGGGAAGTGAGGGGCCGGTGACCGATCGGGGGGGTTGCCTGTCACCCGACCTACCGCGGTGGTGGGGAGTGGCGGCGAGTAGATTGTTTGCTGCTCCCCCCCAAAATATTTACCACCAGCCGCCACTGCTTTTGAGGCCTCATGCACACTGGACGTTAAAATAACGTTATAAAAACGTCAGTATCTTTGCAGTGAGATTTTCAACCTTTTTCAACATTTTTGCAATATCGTTTTTTAGCGTTTTTTTTTTTTTTTTTTTTTTTCAATGGATCAAAAACATTAAAAAAGCGATGGTGAGCGACATTTTTGAGCGTTTATCAGCTTTAGAGCATTTTTACAGCTGAAAAACGTCTCTCAGAACCCACTAGTTTTGGGGGGTTTTTACTGCTCAAAAACGCCACTGCCCAAAACTTCTGATTAACAGCCTATGTGTGCATGGACACATAGGATAACATGATGGAGAGTTTAAACGCTTCAGCTCCAGAAGATTTTACCCCCTTCCTGACCAGAGCACTTTTTGCGATTCGGCACTGCGTCGCTTTAACTGACAATTGTGTGGTAATGCGACGTTGCACCCAAGCAAAATTGATGTCCTTTTTTTCCCACAAATAGACCTTTCTTTTGGTGGTATTTGATCACCTCTGCGGTTTTAATTTTTTGCACTATAAACAAAAAGAGAGCGTCAATTTTGAAAAAAAAACTTTTTTTTTTTTACTTTTTTGCTATAATAAATATCCCCCAAAAATATATAAAAAAACGATTTTTTCCTCAGTTTAAGCAGATATATATTCCTCTACATATCGCAATAAGCATATATTGATATATTGATAGTTATAGCTTCTACAAAATAGGGGATAGTTTTATGGCATTTTTATTATAATTTTTTTTAACTAGTAATGGCCACAATCTGCGATTTTTATAGGGACTGCAACATTATGGCAGACACATCGGACACTTTTGACACTATATTGGGACCATTGGCATTAATACAGCGATCAGTGCTATAAAAATGCATTGATTACTATAAAAATGTCACTGGCAGTGAAGTGGTTAACACTAGGGGGCGATCAAAGGTTTAATGTGTTCCCTAGTGTGTGTTCTAACTGAAGGGGGGAGGGGACTGTGCAGGGGAGATGACAGATCGCTGTTCATACTCTGTATGAACAGATGATCTGTCTGTTCTCCCCTCAGAGAACCGGAAACTGTGTGTTTACCCACACAGATCCCGGTTCTCCGTGTGTCAGCAGTGATCGCAGGAGCCCGGCCGTGATCATGACTGCCGGGCACTCGCATCGGCTTGGGGGGCGAGTGGGGGGCTCCTCTAGTTGTTTTGCCCACCCGTGCCATTCTGCCGCAGCACAACTGCGGCGGCTGGTCGGCAAGTGGTTATTGACTGTAGAAAAGCATGTCTACAGCCAAAAACAGCTGCTATAAAACATCAAAAAATTTCCACGTATGCATGAGGCCTTAGGCTTGTAGTCTGTCTCCTGGGGGTGTGCATGTATGGGTGGCTTAGTGGGAACCTGCAAGGGAACAGAGCCACCCTAAGCAAATGTCAGTGCCAGGGCTCAGGGAACAAGATAACTGCAGGGACATGACATTGGAATACAACAAGGAGCAGGAAAAATAGCAAGGTTTTTTTCGACAGCATCTTAAATACTTTAAAATAAATTCATCTTTAGTATCACTTTATGTAAGTGATTATTCCAACTTTTTTTTTTGCCCACTGGTACATTTTTGCTTTTCTAATATATAGCTTTTTATACAGGGGAGGGCGCCCTGACCTAATGAGCGGACCTTGCAGGCCATCAATTTTATTGCAGGGTCGGCTGTAAAGGACACACTGACCTCAAGGGACTGGAGTAGGAGAAAACTGCCTAGAGAAGTAAAAGAGGGGAACAAGCCAGCAGAAAGAGATTAGATTGTTTACTGCCCTGCAGAACAGCACAGAAAATACGGTAATGCTTTTTCTCTCACTGCTAAGGTCAAATGCATAAGCCCAATCATGGGACCTGTCATTTTCAATAGCCTGGAACTTCATAGTCAGCCTAGACTGGGAAAAAAAAAAGCATACTTCCCTGCAATATAGTAATATTCACTGATAGTAGTGCCAGCTACCTTCCCACTTTACTGGCCCTCATCCAACCCTCCGGGTCCCATTGCAGCTCCCTGGGTTGCCATGTCTGTACTAAGTCTTGTTCCCCACAGGCAGCAAAGTATTTCACAGCTTCCAACTATTCCCCACTTGGAGCAATTGTCCCTCCTTTGAAACCAAATGCCTTTGTCCCTTTTTTTTGGCCTATTGTATAGATCACTATACAAAATGTATTATTTAAAACCCATCTCCTGGAAACTAAAAAAACCTTGCTTGTGGCGGGGCTGTGTCCACACTGGAAGGGTTAACTGCATGATTAAGACTAGGGGGCACAGAAAAAAAGATTTACTTGCTCAGTCATCTGTTCCTCCATGCTGCTGGACAGTGTCTTCTCCACCATGCTGAAGCTGTCTAAAGTCCTGACATCATAAAGACTAATGTAAAGGGTCCATAGGTAAGCATTGGCCATGATAACGCAAAGTGACAATTGATCGCTAAAGCATCATCTGCCAGAGGAGTAGAGGATCAAGTAAACTGTTTTTACTTTCCTCTAGAACACGTGTGTCAAACATAAGGCCTGTAGGCCAACTCAAGTCCTCCAGGCCATTTTCCTGTAGCCCTTACACCTTTTCTACAACTGTGGCAACCCCCACCTTGTCTCAGTAGTCGGCAACAGAGAAGGACAGAACTCCTTGACCAGATCCTGCACTTCTCTGTGCAGACAAGGACAGGCTCATCTCTGCAGTCAGCAGCAGAGAGGAGGACAGAATTCCTCCTACAGATCCTCTCCTTGCAGCCATAGCACCCCCTCATCTCCAGCTCCCCTGGTCTCAGCATTCAGCTGACCTCAGCCATCCTCCTCCAGACCCTGCACTTTCTACTTCCCAGCTCCGCCCCCAGCTTCTTTTCAGCAGCATCACAAGATAACGGTGGTGCATTGTGATGTAAGGGGGGGTGGGGAACTCTTGACTTCTAATGGTGGGGGGGCTCTTAACATCTGATGTAAAGGGGGGTGGGGTGCTATAGACATCTAGTCTTACAAATACAACCAGCCCCTTAATGTGGTTGTAAAGTCAGAAGGTTTTTTTTATCTTAATGCATTCTATGCATTAGGATAAAAAGCCTTCTGTGTGTAGCAGCCACCCCAGCACCCCCTAATACTTACCTGAGCCCTATCTCTATCCAGAGATGTCCATGAGCGCCTCAGCCGTCCGGGACTCTCTCTCCTGTTTAGCTAAGACACAGCAGCGGCGCCATTGCTCTCGCTGCTGTCAATCAAACTCAGTTAGCCAATCAGGAGAGAGAGAGGGTGGGGCCAAACGGCAGCTCTATGTCTGAATGGATAAACGGAGCTGCAGCTCAGCTTGGGTGCCCCCATAGCAAGCTGCTTGCTATGGGGGCACTGAACAGGAGGGAGGGGCCAGGATCACCGAAGAGAGACCCGAGAAGAGGAGGATCTGGGCTGCTCTGTGCAAATCCACTGCACAGAGCAGGTAAGTATAATGTGTTTGTTATGTTTATTAGAAAAAAAAACAGGGCTTTACAATCACTTTAAAGGCAACCATAATGTTGATGCGACCCGTGATAAAAATCCAGTTTGACACCCCTGCTCTAGAATCAACATAGTTAAACTTTGCAGTGTCATAGGAATTGCAAAGCTATAAAAGAGTCTACTTAAGTGTCAGAATATGCATCTCATATTAAGTGGCCATATCCTCCACCACAGTCCTAAAAAGTCCAACCCTAAATTTCTTCAAGATGTGGGGAAATCTGTGCACAAAAGTGTTTAGCTGTATAAAAGACACCAACCACTTCCGAGCAATCTGGGTGTACACTTTTGCAGACAGTAGGACCTCGCAGACATAGACATACCTCCAGGGGCGTTGCTAGGTGGCAAAAAGACCAGGGTTTTGCAGCATTTATTTTTTATTTTTTGGCCTGGGTGGTGGGGATGTGTGGCTTACATACACTGACCTACATACAATGACCACTGACCTGCCTGACCTACACACACTGACCTGCCTGACCTACACACACTGACCTGCCTGACCTTCACACACTGACCTGCCTGACCTACATACACTCACCTCACTGACGTGCCTGACCTACACACACTGACCTGCCTGACCTACACACACTGACCTGCCTGACCTACACACACGGACCTGCCTGACCTACACACACTGACCTGCCTGACCTACACACACTGACCTGCCTTACCTACACACACTGACCTGCCTTACCTATACACACTGACCTGCCTGACCTACACACACTGACCTGCCTGACCTACACACACTGACCTGCCTGACCTACACACACTGACCTGCCTGACCTACACACACTGACCTGCCTGACCTACACACACTGACCTGCCTTACCTATACACACTGACCTGCCTTACCTATACACACTGACCTGCCTGACCTACACACACTGACCTACATACGCTGACCACTGACCTACACACACTGACCTGCCTGACCTACACACACTGACCTGCCTGACCTACATACACTCACCTCACTGACCTGCCTGACCTACACACACTGACCTACACACACTCACCTGCCTGACCTACACACACTGACCTGCCTGACCTACACACACTGACCTGCCTTACCTACACACACTGACCTGCCTGACCTACACACACTGACCTACATACGCTGACCACTGACCTACACACACTGACCTGCCTGACCTACACACACTGACCTACATACGCTGACCACCGGCCTACATACGCTGACCACTGACCTACACACGCTGACCACTGACCTACACACACTGACCTGCCTGACCTACACACACTGACCTACATACGCTGACCACTGACCTACACACACTGACCTGCCTGACCTACACATACTGACCACTGACCTACACACACTGACCACTGACCTACACACACTGACCTACATGCACTGACCACTGACCTACACACACTGACCTACACGCACTGACCTACATGCACTGACCACTGACCTACATGCACTGACCACTGACCTACACACACTGACCTACATGCACTGAGCTACACACACTGACCTACATGCACTGACCACTGACCTACACACACTGACCTACATGCACTGACCACTGACCTACATGCACTGACCACTGACCTACACACACTGACCTACATGCACTGACCACTGACCTACACACACTGACCACTGACCTACACACACTGACTTACATGCACTGACCACTGACCTACACACACTGACCTACACACCTGACCTGACCTACACACACTGACCTACATGCACTGACCACTGACCTACACACACTGACCTACATGCACTGACCACTGACCTACACACACTGACCTACACGCACTGACCTACATGCACTGACCACTGACCTACATGCACTGACCACTGACCTACACACACTGACCTACATGCACTGACCTACACACACTGACCTACATGCACTGACCACTGACCTACACACACTGACCTACATGCACTGACCACTGACCTACATGCACTGACCACTGACCTACACACACTGACCTACATGCACTGACCACTGACCTACACACACTGACCACTGACCTACACACACTGACTTACATGCACTGACCACTGACCTACGCACACTGACCTACACACCTGACCTGACCTACACACACTGACCTGCCTGACCTACACACACTGACCTGCCTTACCTACTGTCAGGAAATGCCTCTGAGCGGACCTGGTACAGGGCGCCCTGGGGTGCGCCGGTGTGCGCTGGCGCTCGCGGGCGCGTGCCTGTGCGCGCTGGTGTGCGGGTGCGCATGATTGTGCGCCTGTGCACGTGTCTGCGCGTGCGGGTGCGCGGGCGCACGTTGGTGCGCGCATGGCGTTTGGCGCCAATCGGCCTATTTAGGCTGAGCTCACTGGGCGCTCGGTGCTGTCCGATCGTCAGCTCTCTGTGTCCTGATACCTGCTGCCTAATCCTGTCTGACTTCCTGACCCCCAGTTTGATCCTGCACCTGCCTGTTTGCTGCCTGCCTGTTGACCTCGGCCCGTCCCTGACTCTGCTCCTGCCTTCTCCTCTGTACTGCGCTGCCCGCCTGTTGCCAAACTCTGCCTGTGACCCGGACTTGAACCTGCCTCTCCTCTGTACCGTGCCTGTGTGTGGAAGTGTTCTGCCAAGTTCCTGCTCTGCACCTGCTGCCTGCCTCCTACTGTCAGGAGACCACGGACTCCACTCCAACAAGTCTCTGGGGCCTTCTCCCAGCAACGACCCGCCAGGCTCTCATACCACTCTGTGCTCTTGTGCCTCCTGTCCCCACTTCCAGGGGCCGAGAACCAGACACGTACGGGAGGCCTTCCCCCTGCTATATCGGACTCACCTGTCCGGCGCGTGAAGTCTGACAGTATCGGACAGCCATGTCCAAGTCCGAGCAGGGGGCCTCTCCCATGGAGGAGTTGTGTAGACACCTGGCGGGTCTCACACAAGCTGTGAAGAGCCTGCAGGAGGGCTACAACAGATTGGAAGGACAGGTCCAGGTCCTCTCATCCCCCGCACACCAACAAGCTGCTCCTGTGGCCGGACCAGCACCTGCAGTAGTTATGCTACCCCCGGAACCCAAGGTACCAGTTCCTGAGAGGTTCTCTGGAGACCGTAGAAAATTCCGGTCATTCTGCAGTGCCTGCGAGCTCTACTTCGCGTTGCAACCACGCACCTTCTCTTTGGAAGCAACCAAGGTGGGCTTCGTAATCTCCCTTCTGTCCGGGGAGCCACAGACCTGGGCCCACCGCCTCATGCGACAAAAATCTACCTCTCTGGACAGTCTGGACACCTTCTTTGCCACCATGGCCCAGCTCTACGAGGACCCCCAACTAAAGGCGACTGCCGAGGCCGCTTTACACGCCCTGCAGCAGGGGCGTAGGGCCGTCGAAGATTATGTGGCAGAGTTCAGGCACTGGGGTTCCGACACGGAATGGAATGACGCGGCTTTGTGCTACCAGTTCCGCATGGGACTGTCGGACTCCCTAAAGGATGAACTGGCACGGGTTGGCGTCCCGCAGTCCCTGGAAGAGCTGATCAACGTGTCTATCCAGATTGAGCGGCGACTCAGGGAACGTCGTTCAGAGAAGGCCACCAGTCAATACCGGCCCACCTGGGTCCTCCCCAAGGTCCCCAGTGCTCCCGGGTCCTTCCGTCCGACCTCCTTTGCTCCCTCTGCTCCGGCACCCGATACTTCTGAACCCATGCAGCTTGGGCTTATCCGTCCCTCACTTACCGCGGAAGAGCGGCAACGCCGAAAGGGTCCACAATTTGTGCATGTATTGTGGCGAACCGGGTCACTATGTAAGAGCTTGTCCCAATAAGACACGTAAGTCACCTCCAGTTTCTTCCAAGTCTGCACCTACCTTGCCTAAACTTGCATCTCACTTTGCTCTCTCTGTTGTCCTACAGCTTCCCGACAAGGATATCCCAGTACCAGTCATAATTGACTCTGGAGCCTGCAGCTGCTTTATTGACCTTACCTTCGCCACCCACCATCACATTCCCCTCCGATTGAAGACACAGAGCCTCGCAGTACACCTGGCAGATGGCACTACCCTCAGCTCTGGTCCTGTTACACAGGAAACCGTTCCTCTACTGGCTACCATGGGCTCGGCTCATCAGGAACTCCTGTGCTTGGATGCCATTTCGTCTCCCCTCAACCACAACCCCAGCATCAACTGGGCCATGGGTGAGATCAAGTTCAGTTCTGGATACTGTCAACAGCATTGCCTACACCAGTTGCTCGCAGAGTCATCCCCACTTCTGTACCTGGACACTGATGTCGAGTTGCAACAAGCAAGACTTTCTGGATGTCTTTAGCAAAAAGGGGGCGGAGACCTTGCCACCGCACAGGTCCTACGATTGCCCGATAGAGCTTCTGCCCGGGACCTAAGTCCCCTTCGGGAGAATCTTCCCACTCACAGAGCAGGAGTTGGCAACCCTGAAGACCTATATAGATGAAAATCTCACCAAGGGGTTTATCCGCCCGTCTACCTCTCCAGCCAGGGCTGGAATCTTCTTTGTTGAAAAGAAAGACCACTCTCTACGGCCGTGTATCGACTACCGGGAGCTCAACAAGATAACGATTAAAAACCGTTACCCGCTGCCTCTGGTACCTGAGCTCTTCCAAAGACTGGGGTCCGCGGTGGTCTTTACCAAGCTTGACCTCCGCGGGGCCTATAACTTGATTCGCATCAGAGAGGGGGATGAGTGGAAAACTGCCTTCCGTACTCGTTTCGGGCACTTTGAGTACCTCGTCATGCCCTTTGGTCTGTGCAATGCACCTGCAACCTTTCAGCATTTTGTCAATGACATTTTTCGTGATCTATTGGACCTATACAGTGCCTTGCGAAAGTATTCGGCCCCCTTGAACTTTTCAACCTTTTGCCACATTTCAGGCTTCAAACATAAAGATATAAAATTTTCATTTTTTGTGAAGAATCACCAACAAGTGGGACACAATTGAGAAGTGGAACGAAATCTATTGGATATTTTAAACTTTTTTAGCAAATAAAAAACTGAAAAGTGGTGCGTGCAAAATTATTCGGCCCCTTTACTTTCAGTGCAGCAAACTCACTCCAGAAGTTCAGCGAGGATCTCTGAATGATCCAATGTTGTCCTAAATGACTGATGGTGATAAATAGAATCCACCTGTGTGTAATCAAGTCTCTGTATAAATGCACCTGCTCTGTGATAGTCTCAGGGTTCTGTTGAAAGCGCAGAGAGCATCATGAAGACCAAGGAACACACCAGGCAGGTCCGTAATACTGTTGTGGAGAAGTTTAAAGCCGGATTTGGATACAAAAAGATTTCCCAAGCTTTAAACATCCCAAGGAGCACTGTGCAAGCGATCATTTTGAAATGGAAGGAGTATCAGACCACTGCAAATCTACCAAGACCTGGCTGTCCCTCTAAACTTTCAGCTCAGACAAGGAGAAGACTGATCAGAGATGCAGCCAAGAGGCCCATGATCACTCTGGATGAACTGCAGAGAACTACAGCTGAGGTGGGAGAGTCTGTCCATAGGACAACAATCAGTCGTACACTGCACAAATCTGGCCTTTATGGAAGAGTGGCAAGAAGAAAGCCATTTCTCAAAGATATCCATAAAAAGTCTCGTCTAAAGTTTGCCACAAGCCACCTGGGAGACACACCAAACATGTGGAAGAAGGTGCTCTGGTCCGATGAAACCAAAATCGAACTTTTTGGCCACAATGCAAAGCGATATGTTTGGCGTAAAAGCAACACAGCTCATCACCCTCAACACACCATCCCCACTGTCAAACATGGTGGTGGCAGCATCATGGTTTGGGCTTGCTTTTCTTCAGCAGGGACAGGGAAGATGGTTAAAATTGAGGGGAAGATGGATGCAGCCAAATACAGTACCATTCTGGATGAAAACCTGTTGGAGTCTGCAAAAGACCTGAAAGTGGGACGGAGATTTATCTTCCAACAAGACAATGATCCCAAACATACAGCAAAATCTACAAAATAATGGTTCACAAATAAACGTATCCAGGTGTTAGAATGGCCAAGTCAAAGTCCAGACCTGAATCCAATCGAGAATCTGTGGAAAGCGCTGAAAACTGCTGTTCACAAACGCTCTCCATCCAACCTCACTGAGCTCGAGCTGTTTTGCAAGGAAGAATGGGCAAGAATTTTAGTCTCTCGATGTGCAAAACTGATAGAGACATACCCCAAGCGACTTGCAGCTGTAATCGCAGCAAAAGGTGGCTCTACAAAGTATTAACGCAAGGGGGCCGAATAATTTTGCACGCCCCACTTTTCATTTTTTTATTAGTTAAAAAAGTTTCAACAATCCAATAGATTTCGTTCCACTTCACAATTGTGTCCCACTTGTTGGTGATTCTTCACAAAAAATAAAAATTGTATATCTTTATGTTTGAAGCCTGAAATGTGGCAAAAGGTTGAAAAGTTCAAGGGGGCCGAATACTTTCGCAAGGCACTGTACGTCATAGTTTACCTGGATGATATCCTGATCTTCTCTTCATCTGTTCCTGACCACCGCAGGCACGTACGAAATGTTCTCCTTCGAATCAGGCAGCACGGGCTTTACGCTAAATTGGAGAAGTGCGAGTTTGAACTGCAAACCATACAGTTTCTTGGCTTAATTATCTCCGTTGATGGTATTAAGATGGACCCTCAAAAGGTGTCCGCCATCCTGGAATGGCCTGCTCCGACCGATAAAAAGGGAGTCCAATGCTTCATAGGCTTTGCTAATTTTTACCGGAAATTTATTAGGAATTTCTCTGCAATCATCTCCCCCATCACTGAACTCACCAGGCAAGGAAATCGGTTCTGTTGGTCCCCCAGTGCGCAAGTAGCCTTTGAAAAGTTGAAAGAACTGTTTACTTCTGCGTCCATCCTGAAGCATCCTGATCCTGTGTTGCCCTTCGTCCTTGAAGTAGACACGTCAGAAATCGCTGTGGGGGCCGTGCTCTCCCAGCGACAAGGTGCCAAGGCCCTTCTATTTCCAGTGGGCTTCTTCTCCCGCAAACTCTCTACGGCGGAGAGAAATTACGACGTTGGGGACCGGGAGCTCCTGGCCATCAAGGCCGCCTTAGAAGAGTGGCGCTACTTGCTGGAGGGTGCTGCACACCCCATCTTGGTCTATACCGACCACAAAAACCTGGAATACCTGAGGACAGCTAAAAGGCTGAGACCACGGCAGGCAAGATGGGCTCTATTCTTTTCCAGGTTTTTGTTCCATATCACTTACAGACCTGGCTCAAAAAATATCAAAGCTGATGCTCTATCCCGTATGTTTCACGAGGCTGAAGAACCACTACCCCCAGACACCATCCTGCCGGCCAGAAATTTCTTGTTACTCCAGGGGGACCTCCTGTCTCGCTTGAAACAAGCTTGGGTGGAATGGGCCCCACCTGTTGGAAACGAGGTAAAGAGGCTGGACGGTTTGTTCTGGTATAAGGACAAGATACTGGTTCCCGAATGCCTGAGGGTGGAGGTTATGGGACTTTGTCACGACCATAAGTTGGCCGGACATTTCAGTACCTTGAGGACAACGGAATTGGTGCAGCGGGCGTTCTGGTGGCCGCAGCTGACTAAGGACTGCAAGACCTATGTGGAAACCTGTACCACCTGTGCCCGAAGTAAGACGTGTCGAGCCAAGACATGGTGTTTACTAAGGCCCCTGCCCGTTCCAGAAAGACCTTGGAAGATGATATCGATGGATTTCATTGTGGAACTCCCTTTAGCGCAAGGCTATTCTACCATCTTCGTTGTGGTTGACAGGTTGTCGAAGATGGCCCATTTTCTACCCATGAAGGGTACTCCTTCGGCCATGGAAACGGCAAAGATCTTCATTAAAGAGATAGTGAGGCTGCATGGAGTCCCCGCAAGCATCGTGTCTGATCACGGTGTTCAATTTACCTCCAAGTTCTGGAAGGCCCTCTGCAGTTCTCTGGAGATCGAGTTGGCATTTTCGTCCGCCTATCACCCTCAGACGAACGGGCAGACGGAGAGAACTAACCAGACCCTGGAGCAGTACCTCCGCTGCTTCTCTGCCTTCTCGCAGGACGATTGGGCCTCGCTACTACCTATGGCCGAGTTTTCGTATAATAACTCCCTGCACTCCGCGATCAAGCAAACACCCTTCTTTGCTAACTATGGCTACCACCCAACCTTCCTGCCTGGCTCTGTACCCGAGTGTTCCATCCCCGCAGTGTCCGAAATATTGGACTTCTTCCGGACCAACAACAAGGCATTACAGGAAACGATGACCCGAACCCAGGAGTACAATAAAAAGATGCTCGATAGGAAGAGGCGAGGTGAGCTCATCCTAATGCCCGGTAACCAAGTCTGGCTCTCAACCGTTAACCTAAAGATGGCTTGCCCCTCAAAGAAACTAGGCCCCAGATTCTTGGGCCCCTTCTCGGTCAAAAGGAAAGTGAATGAGGTGACTTACGAGCTTGACTTATCCGGTTTGCTGAAGATCCATCCAGTCTTCCATGTGTCCCTGCTAAAACCCGTTGTCTCTAACCCCTTTACTGGACGTAACACATGTCCACCCGAACCTGTAACTGTGGATGGTGAGAAGGAATTTGAGGTGGAAGCGATATTGGACTGCAGAAAAAGGGACAACCAAGCCCAGTATTTGATCAAATGGAGGGGGTATGGACCGGAGGACAATTCCTGGGAACCTGAAGGTAACCTACATGCGGAAGAACTCCTGAGCGCCTTTAAAGACACCCATGCTGACAGACTGGACCGGATGGGCATCCGGAGGCTGCCCTTAAGGAGGGGGCACTGTCAGGAAATGCCTCTGAGCGGACCTGGTACAGGGCGCCCTGGGGTGCGCCGGTGTGCGCCGGTGTGCGCTGGCGCTCGCGGGCGCGTGCCTGTGCGCGCTGGTGTGCGGGTGCGTGCGGGTGCGCATGATTGTGCGCCTGTGCGCGTGTCTGCGCGTGCGGGTGCGCGCGCATGGCGTTTGGTGCCAATCGGCCTATTTAGGCTGAGCTCACTGGGCGCTCGGTGCTGTCCGATCGTCAGCTCTCTGTGTCCTGATACCTGCTGCCTAATCCTGTCTGACTTCCTGACCCCCGGCTTGATCCTGCACCTGCCTGTTTGATGCCTGCCTGTTGACCTCGGCCCGTCCCTGACTCTGCTTCTGCCTTCTCCTCTGTACTGCGCTGCCCGCCTGTTGCCAAACTCTGCCTGTGACCCGGACTTGAACCTGCCTCTCCTCTGTACCGTGCCTGTGTGTGGAAGTGTTCTGCCAAGTTCCTGCTCTGCACCTGCTGCCTGCCTCCTACTGTCAGGAGACCACGGACTCCACTCCAACAAGTCTCTGGGGCCTTCTCCCAGCAACGACCCGCCAGGCTCTCATACCACTCTGTGCTCTTGTGCCTCCTGTCCCCACTTCCAGGGGCCGAGAACCAGACATGTACGGGAGGCCTTCCCCCTGCTATATCGGGCTCACCTGTCCGGCGCGTGAAGTCTGACACCTACACACACTGACCTGCCTGACCTACACACACTGACTTGCCTGACCTACACACACTGACCTGCCTGACCTACACACACTGACCTACATACGCTGACCACTGACCTACACACACTGACCTGCCTGACCTACACACACTGACCTGCCTGACCTACACACACTGACCTACATACGCTGACCACTGACCTACACACACTGACCTGCCTGACCTACACATACTGACCACTGACCTACACACACTAACCACTGACCTACACACCCTGACCACTGACCTACACACACTGACCTACATGCACTGACCACTGACCTACATGCACTGACCACTGACCTACACACACTGACCTACATGCACTGACCTACATGCACTGACCACTGACCTACACACACTGACCACTGACCTACACACACTGACTTACATGCACTGACCACTAACCTACACACACTGACCTACACACACTGACCTACACACACTGACCACTGACCTACACATACTGACCACTGACCTACACACACTGACCTGCCTGACAATGACATACATACACTGGTAGTCTCTGTGTCTGACCTACCTCAGCCGTGATGTGCGGTCACAGCAAGCAGGCACTGGCAGTCAGTCAGTCACTGGGGAGAGGAGCCAAGGAGGAGAGGAGAGCCGAGCCGCCCGCCCGAGCGGGGATGTAGCGTTCCCGCCTTCTGGAGCCTGCAGGCTACGATGGACGTCACGTCACACGTCCCGCTCCAGAAGGCGGGACCAGCGGCACTCGCCACTCGGCCACCTTCGTCTAATTTCGGCCGCTTTCGGCCGCTATGGCACTCGGCTAATTTCAATATGTGGAAAACACCGCGCTACTAAAGCTATACAATGTGAAAAGCCGCTAACAAACAAAACAAACAAAGTAAAAAAAACATGCAAATCCAAAAATTGTAGCGCTAATACATGCACAAAATGTGAATGTGTGTTACAACATTCTGAAAACAGACATAAACAATGTAAAACAAAAGTGTGAATGTTATTACTGGAAATGACCCCAGTGGTGACTGAAATATAATATAAAGTTCGTGTGAGTGGTAACACCAACAGAAGAGTCCCTCAGATCAGCTCAATGGTGAAGGGACAAAGGTAAAGCAAGCTTGACTAATGTCACTGTAAGGCGTGTGTACTCTTACCGGAAGTGTTGGATGTGGGTACCGTACGGCATCCACATCAGACAGGCTTAAAGATGGAATGTCTTGCATCTATGGGTCAAGGAGAGACCACCGCGAACTGGAACCAAAGCAGCTTCCAAGGTAGGCCACTGGATCTGTCAGCAATCACGGCACATAGTAGACATCCAGGCATCCGTTGATCGAGGGGATGATCCCAAGGATCGGGAAAACGGGATAAGAAAATGGAGACAACTCCGATAGTGCAGGTCAAACGGATATGAATTTATTCACATAATCATGTGACAAATATAAAAATGAATAAAATCTCGAGAAAATATAAAAATGGGTCGGCAATATGAGGGGTGTGAGACAGCAAGCCCACACCCCTCATATTGCCGACCCATTTTTATATTTTCTCGAGATTTTATTCATTTTTATATTTGTCACATGATTATGTGAATAAATTCATATCCGTTTGACCTGCACTATCGGAGTTGTCTCCATTTTCTTATCCCGTTTTCCCGGTCCTTGGGATCATCCCCTCGATCATCGGATGCCTGGATGTCTACTATGTGCCGTGATTGCTGACAGATCCAGTGGCCTACCTTGGAAGCTGCTTTGGTTCCAGTTCGCGGTGGTCTCTCCTTGACCCATAGATGCAAGACATTCCATCTTTAAGCCTGTCTGATGTGGATGCCGTACGGTACCCACATCCAACACTTCCGGTAAGAGTACACACGCCTTACAGTGACATTAGTCAAGCTTGCTTTACCTTTGTCCCTTCACCATTGAGCTAATCTGAGGGACTCTTCTGTTGGTGTTACCACTCACACGAACTTTATATTATATTTCAGTCACCACTGGGGTAATTTCCAGTAATAACATTCACACTTTTGTTTTACATTGTTTATGTCTGTTTTCAGAATGTTGTAACACACATTCACATTTTGTGCATGTATTAGCGCTACAATTTTTGGATTTACTCGGCTAATTTCAGCTGCTGGGAACCGATCTGTTAGCGAGTGCAGCCGAAATTAGCCGACGGCACTCGGGGCTAACAATGGAATGCAGGCATTCCGAGACTCGGGGCTTTGCAGGGACACATTCGGGGCTCCAGCCCCCCCTAGCCACCCCCTGGCGACGCCCCTGCATACCTCCCAACATTTTGAGATGGGAATGAGGGACACCTACTAACAAACGTATGTAGGCATACAACACGCCCCCCTGCCACACCCCCTTAAAGGAGAATTAACCAAAAAAAAGGTTAATTAAATCCACAAGGGCTTTTTTTTTACCACTACCATTCCTTTATATTGGCTTTAAAAATTTTCAAATGCAGCAATTTAGAATTTAGATGAAAGGTTTAGCTCTGGGAAACACTTTGAAAGATAAAAAGTGCATTTTATATACATCTATATAGATCAGACCAAAATGAGGGACAAATGAGGGGGAAAGAGGGACAGAGGGACATTGCTCCAAATCAGGGACAGTCCCTCTAAATCAGGGACAGTTGGGAGATATGCATAGATGTCAATGTGCGCTTGTATCAGACTCTATCATTTGCTGTAAGTTTTACATGGCTTGGTTTTACAACTTGCCCATTATTTTAATACATTTTATCAATGGTATTAAACTATTTGGAACCTTTCTGTATTTTTTTCCTGGATTGGGAGAGCATTCACCATCCCTGCAGAACTGGGGAAAAGCGGAAAGTGCTGGAGTTTTTCCATTAGGCAAACAAATTGACCTTTGTATATGCCAGGTCCTACTGTCTGCTAAATGTACACCTAGATAGTGGTCGGTGTCCATACTACACTTAAAGCGGTCCTGCACACACTTATTTTACTTTATGTCATTGTTTTCCTAATCAGGCAAAGAGTGCAAATGGCCTTTTTTATTTTTTTTATTTCAATGTTACCTTATAATTGCTGGCCCGGTAATTCCACACCAGCCTCTGTGTCTGCGGCTGTGGGTGGGGTCTGTGGGGGTATCAGCATCATTTCCTTTGAGTGCCGCACTGTCTCCTGTGATCTGGTGTCATTCATCCCAGGAGTCAGTGCGGACAGCCGACGGGAAATCTCGCGTGATTTTACGGACTTGAGGTGTTTACGCCGATCGGCGCTGTTGCCAGTGCGTATGCGCGGGACCCAGCGAGGCATGCTGGTTCCCATAACGAAAGGTAACGAGGAAGTGATTGCTTGTGGGCTTCAATAGCCCACAAGCAAAATGACAATTCAGTTGTTTTCATTTTAAAAGTGCAGATTTTATGAAAAAACGGACATGGATACTGGACAGACACCTAACAAGTGAGTTTATTGTTAGACTAATAATACTTGTAACATGAGAAGAAAAAAATAAAATAAAATAAGTGTGTGCAGAACCGCTTTAAAGTGGATGTAAACCCAATATCATCCTTTCTAAACTACTGCCATAAGGGTTATCTATAAGGCTATACATGCCTCCTGCATGTATCTTTACCTGTCAAATGTTTCCCCTCTGTCTGTTATGAGACCCGAAAAACTGCAGATTCTGTGGGTGGGTCTGTTGTCCGGAGCTCAGTGGGTGGAGTTGTGATGTCAGTAGACTCCCCGCCCACCTCTACACTCCCCTTATCAATATGCATTTTCTCCTGTGTATTTCTTACACTGAACTTCTGCTATGATCTCTAACATCTAGTGAAAAGACAAGAAAGTAACCACATGATTTCAGCATGCCCAATTATGCTGAGGTGTGCAACATCCAATCCTGGCAGAGCAGCAAAAGAAAGGAGTGGGAGGGAATAAAAAAATAATGCACGTCTATTAGGCTAGTGCACGAGATATGTAAATCACCTGTCACTCACAGCAAGGGGGAGGATTTGACAAAGTTTTTCTCCGTTTGTCAGATTTATCTCACTGAACAATAAAAGAGGATTGCTCAGAGCTGGATTAACTCTTTGTGGCAAGACTGGGCTCAAATGTTAGGAAATCTTATACTCTACATTATGCCATCAAAATCTGGTTGACATCCACTTTAAAGACTTTTGTGCACAGATTTCCCCATCAGCTTGAATGACTTATCCCTGGGAATTTAGGATTGAATTTTTTAGGATTGTTGTGGAAGAAATGGCCCATTAATATTACTTGTATACTTCAACAATCAAGTTATAGCATTGCAGTTCTTATGAGATTATATACATGGACTTTATATCTTGTTCTTTTTTGCTGGCTGCTTGTGTGTTTTAGTGAGGATTAATCCATTTTGTAGGTTTAAACCTTGCAGTGTGGGTGCAAACACACTGTAATGCCCCGTACACACAATCGGAATTCCTCCAGCAAAAGTCCGATGAGAGCTTTTGGTCGGAAAATGCGACCGTGTGTATGCTCCATCGGACTTTTGCTGGCGGAATTCCAGCCAGAAAACGATTGAGAGCATGTTCTCTATTTTTCGGTCAGAAAAAGTTCCAATTGGAAATTTCGATTGTCTGTACAAATTCTGACGATGTTTGGAAACAATTCAACGCATGCTCGGAAGCATTGAACTCATTTTCTCGGCTCGTCGTAATGTTGTACGTCAATGCGTTCTTGACGGTCAAAAGTTTATAGAACTTTTGTGTGACCGTGTGTATGCATGCCAAGCTTGAGTGGAATTCCGTCGGAAAAAACATCCAAGTTTTTTCCGACGGAAAATCCGCTTATGTGTACGGGGCATTGGGGGGAGTTTTCAGATTTCCTGGAGTTGGGGTTTAAATCTCTTTTGGCCCTACTTCTCCTGTGGGTCACTGGAGTGCACTTTGTTCTGTAACATCACTCAGCTGTTCTAGACTCTCGAGTGATCTCAACTTTAATGTTGGCATCCACCCAGATGCCTGATCGGCAACTGGCTCAGCCTCTCAGCACAGAGCTGAGAGCCTGAGCCAGCCACTCCCACCCGCTCAATTACCCAACCCTCCAGTGAGTACTGGAGGAGCAGAGCAGAGAGCCGTCATGGCTCACTGAAGACCAAGAACCGAGCGATCAGTGGGGTTTATCGCTCAATTCTTGGTGTAGAGAAGGCAGGGGCCAGATGCAGCATCAGATTGATGCTGCATCTAATTAGGTGAGAAGGTGTGTTTGTTTTTCAAAACCCACACTTCACTTTTAAGTGTAAATAGTGTTCTACTGTATTAGTGTTACTAAACCCACAACAGTTAAATCAGTCTGAATATGCAGTAAAGCATGCTTGTTATACTCACTTTGAAGGGGTTAATCCTCCGCATTGAGTAAAAAGGCAGTTTGAGCCTGTTTTCTCTGATCCTACATTTCTCCCACTATCCCCAATCCATTTCCTGATAGTACAGTGCCTTTGAATTCACTCTACACCTGCTCAGTTTGGTGTGTATTGCTAAAGAGTTTTTTTTTTCTGGGAGGGTGGGATCAGCACAGGGCCAATCGGCAGTGTCCAGACAGAGGGTCAGGGGTCTTGCAGCCTCATAGGAGTGTCAGAGTAGAATGAAAACTCCTCCTACAAGCTTTAACCAGACACTGATAGAAGTCACAAGAAAGGGTATTATATTTACAAAAATAATTGCATTTCCATGTTCTGTGTACTGTGGGAGACCAGATATAGTAAATGCAGGGTCATGGGTTTGGTAACACATTAACCCATTTTCTAACTTTCAAATTATTCCATTTGTTATTTTGAAACGCCAAAATGAAGGGAAAGTAGTGATGGAGAAAAAAGCAATTTTGGGTTAAACCAATAATCTTTTCACTCATTAAGCTTTATGATCCATGTGACTGGAAGGGTGGCAGGGTTGTGTCCTTTGCCTACATAATTCATGCTATAATGTGTCCCTCTTTCCCATCATTGGAGATATCGTACTTTCCTTGCCAAGGTACTGCAGTACAACAGCAGAGCATTGCAAGTTCGTTTAAAACGTTGGTTACTATGTTACCTTATTCATACTTTTTTCTTTATTGTTGTCTTATCACTTTTTGCTGTTTTCAGAATATGACTTTGCCTGTTAGAATAGTTGGTAAATTCTATCATGGTTGCGTTCAATATACTCATTAAAAATAAAGGTGACTGAAACATGCTTTCCTGACGCATAAGATGAATTAGAGTCTTTTACATTGAGAGCAGGTGCTGATGAATAATTAATGTCTCTCAACACTTTTAATAAAACTCGCACCACTACCAGCTCCACTGTGCTGACCTGTGAAGATCGTTACTTGCCTTCACAATTATGAAAGGATCTATGCACTTGAAAATGAATAACGCTAATGATAATGTCTTTTACATACCCTTCTATCACAACGGCCAGGCACTGTTATGCCGTGTACACACGGACAGACGGACAGACTTTTCGACAGCAAAGGTCCGTCGGAACGAATCCGTCGGTCAATTCGTGTGTGCTTCATCGGACCTTTGCTGTCAAAAAATCAGACAGACTTTAGATTTAGAACATGTTTCAAATCTTTCCGACGGACTCGAGTCCAGTCGAAAAATCCATTCGTCTGTATGCTAGTCCGACGTATGAAAACAGACGCTAGGGCAGCTATTGGCTACTGGCTATGAACTTCCTTATTCTAGTCCTGTCGTACGTCATCACGGTCGAATCCGTCAGACTTTGGTGTGATTGTGTGTAGACAAGTCCGATTCGACCGAAAGTCCATCGAAAGTCCGTCAAAAATTCTGACGGAATTCAGTCCGTCGAAAAGTCCGATCGTGTGTACACGGCATAAGAGACACTGAGATTAAATAGAAAACCCTGGTATTGAGTTATAAAGGCCACTGCCACTTGGTTCTCCTTGTGTCCTCCACGTTAAAGATCTTTTACTTGGAAAATGAACATTGTCACCTACAGTGCCATAGGTACAGTGACAAACAGACCAATCAACACCCCCCCCCCCGTCTTTTGCTTGCTTGTCGGCCCACCAGAGAATATTAATTCACTATTGCCACACAACTGGGTGGGCCCGAGCCCACCCTTTTTTTAAGCCAATTAGAGCCTCGGGCTCTAATCATGTGCTTAAAAAAAAAAGAACCCATTTAAATCCATGCGCCTGGCACCCTGCATATAGATTAAGGGCCTGGCGCATGGATTAGGGGGGGGCGGCACCCCTGCGCCGCCAATGGAGCAGCTGTCACTGGTCACCTACCAATTCCAAAATGTTTACTGTAGTATTCTCAGCTCCAACTCCTTCCAAATGTTTGAACTTCGTTTCATCTCATGTGTATCATCAAGGCATGTGTTGTAAGACCCCAGCATGTCATTTGACAATATCATTTATGCAGGCCTTACATGGGTCAAGTTCTGAACAAATTTCCTTTTAAAAATCAGAAATTTAGTTTTGTGATCTGTTGGTGCCACCATTGATTTTAAAATTTGACCAACCAAGCCTTCCATTTGATCTCATGTTGCTACAGAAAATAATTTTTGAGGCCGGGAATCTTCTTTTCTTTCCGGGAATTTTCTTTTCTTTCCAGGAAATTTATTTTCTTGTGCTCATGCGCATTTTTTCCCAATTAAATTTCTCACATGATTCTCGCATCATTGATTAGAAAATTGTTAGTTTTTCAAATAATTTCAAACATGCCCGATCACTCAAATTCGATGGTCGCACGAAAATCGTCCATTGCTGCGATACACTAATGGTGTGAAATTTGCACACTAATTCTTTCGGAAGAAATTCTTTCGGAATTCGACTCATGTACTATATGGCCGGCCTAAAAGTGGATGTGAACCCTCACATATACTCAGTGAAGTGAACAGCCTCAGATGATACAAAGAGATGAAACCAATCTCCCTACATAAGTTGTACATGTATTTCTGCTGTCTTCAGCTTTATATACTGTTTAGAAAGTGCACATTGTGTTAGATTTTCCACTTCCTCATTCAGCAGTAGCAGTGTAGTGTAAGATTACACTGGGAGACAGCTGATTGGAGGAAAGGCACACATAGGCAGAGACCTTCAGAGCTGTCCTGTGAGTAAAGTAGCTTTCTGCTAATATATTTATAGCACCCTCCCTGACACATAACTCAGGCTGGTTTTATCTCCAGTGTCAGAGAACTTGTCAGAAGTTATCATGCTGATAACAGAAGAATGGAGCAGGAGAAAGCCACGGGACATAGTGCTTTGAAAAGAGATAAGAAAACAGTGCAGATATATGTGCCCAGCTCAAATTTCATGAATCGGGTTTACATCCACTTTAAGCTCAGCTCTAACCTATGCAGGTTCAATGTCGAATTTCGAATGTTCGATTTTGCACAATCGCACGTGTCGTGTTTAGGGCAGCCCATTCATTTCAATGGGCTTGCCCTATGAATCGCACAAAAGAAGTGCATATTTTTTTAACATTGCGCTGCACCAAAATGCATCGTATTTTGTTACCATGCATTTTGACGTGCGCAAAAGCATGCACGTCAGCAAGGTGCATTAGCACAATGTGTTAATGTGAATAGGACCAGTTGGTGTACAGGAATAATTTTTTTTTTTATAAATTCTTTATTTTGCATTACAACATGGTACAATCATCAAACATATGATATACATGGAACACAGTGAGCGATATATGTGTTGCAGATACAGTCACATTCGCATATCGTACAGGAATAATTTAATATAACAACAATGACACTGAGAATTTTCCATCACAAATATAATCTTAAAGTGAGTGTAAAAGGTAAAAAAATTGTTAGAAAAAAAATAACAAACATGTTAAACTTACAGAACCTGCTCTGTGCAATGGTTTTGCACAAAGCAGCCCGATCCTCCTGGGCCCCCGCCGACGCTCCTGGCAACTTAACCCAACTGAGTGCCCCCATAGCAATCCGGCTGCATGCAGGGCCGCTGTTAGAAATCATGGGGCCCCGTACAGCATACCTGACAGGGCCCCTTGGCCCCGCCCACAACCCCACCCCTGGCTCCCCCCCTGACCCCATGCTGTCATGAAATCTGGGGGAATGGTGGCAGAAGCTGAAACATGTAAGATGTTCCAAAAGGTGAACCTTTAAAGCGGTGTTTCGCCCCCCCCAAAAAAGAAACATTAAAAGCCAGCAGCTACACATACTGCAGCTGCTGGCTTTTAATAAATGGACACTTACCTGTCCTGGAGTCCAACGATGTCAGCACCCGCAGCTGATGTTTCCATCAGCTGTTGGGTGCTCCACCACCATTGCGGGTAGGGGAACCCGGCAGTGTTGCCTTTCGGATTCACGCTGGGAACCCTACTGCGCATGCGCAAGGCCCCTCCTATTGGCCCAGCGTCAGGGGGAGGAGGAGGGAGCGCCGCAGTGACGTCACAGCTCCGCGGCAGGGACTCCCGGAAGTGGAAAAGGATACCAGATACCCCCCCCCCCCCCAAAAGGTGCCAATTGTGGCACCGGAGGGGAGGAGGAATAAGATGAGCAGAAGTTCCACTTTTGGGAGGAACTTCGGCTTTAATAACCATTAGTATTCTATTTTTTTTTTTACCTGAATGCACACAAGTCAATTCATATCTGGACTCCTGTAAACCTACGTGGAGCTTTCAACCAGGTCCACATCAGCGGCAGCCGGTGCTCAAAATTTATGGGGGGCACAAACAAACTGAACATTTTTGAAAAAAAACACATCAAACGCAGCCACTGTGCCCATCAAACGTAGCTACTGTACCCATCGATTGCCGCCACTGTGCCATCAAACATAGCTACTGTGCCATCAATTGCCACCACTGTGCCATCAAACATAGCTACTGTGCCATCAATTGCCACCACTGTGCCATCAAACATAGCTACTGTGCCATCAATTGCCACCACTGTGCCATCAAACTTAGCTACTGTGCCATCAATTGCCACCACTGTGCCATCAAACATAGCTACTGTGCCATCAATTGCCACCACTGTGCCCAAACATAGCTACTGTGCCATCAATTGCCACCACTGTGCCCATCAAACATAGCTACTGTGCCATCAAACGCAGCCACTGTCCCATCATACACAGCTACTGTACCCACTGGTCCACAGGAAAAACTGACAGGCGGACCTGATTGCAAAGCTTGGGTGAAAAATTCTTAAAGGGGAGTGATTTTGGGGGTTGGTAAAAATGCAGCTTGGCTTTGTGTTTTTACTGTCCCTTCCCCCCCATCACATGTGTAAAGTAGCACGTCACTATGTGCTCATGGTCATTATGATCAGAGCACAGCATGTTCTCTATGGCTCTGTCAGTGTAACATGCTGTTGGGTGCTGACTTTCATATGGCTGTGCTGTGTTTTAGTCTGTAACACAAAGTACAGCCATATATTAAGAAAGTCACTCAGCATCACACATCATGTTACACTGACAGAGCCATACAGCAGCATGTTACACTGACAGAGCCATAGAGAACATGCTGTGCTCTGATCATGATAATGACTGAGCACACAATGGGGAGTGTGGGGACTGAGCCTCAGCCTGTGTAATGTGCCTGTGTGATGTCTGTGTAGGGGAATTGCTTGCCTGTGTGCAGGGCCGGTGCTACCACTAGGCAAACTAGGCAGCCGCCTAGGGCGCCATGCTGCCTAGGGGGCGCCCGGCCACTGGTTTTCCTACTCTCTTCTCTCTGCAGCAAGCAACTAAGTCTCAGGGAGGGGAGCCCAACCCACACTGAGCCATCACTAAAGGAGGTTTTGCAGGCGGTCAATCTATGTAGAGACTCCCTAACTGAAATGGCGGCCCAATTAAATTCAATACAAGCAGATCTTCTACTAGTTAGACATGAGATACAAACTACACAGGAAAGGACTACAGAGCTAGAGACACGAGTTGCTCTAATGGAGGATGACTTGGATCCCCTTAAAAAAGAACTGGTAGCCATAAGAGGACAATTAAGTAAGCAGGAGACTAGGATAGAGGAGATGGAAAACAGGATGAGGAGAAAAAATGTACGAATCCTTGGGATTCCAGAACACAGTGAGGGTGTAGATGCAGTAGGATTCCTGGAAAAGTGGATTCGGGACACAATGGGCATAGAAGTATTTACCCCCTTCTTCTCAATAGAGCGGGCACACAGAGTCCCGGCAAGACCTCCCCAGCCTGGTTCCCCTCCCAGACCTTTAATAGCTAAGATATTGCACTTTAATGATAAAGTGACTATTATGCGTAGGGCAAGGGAACTGGGCAATATGATGTATAATGGTGTTAAGATATCTGTATACCCGGATTTCTCACCGGAATTGCAGAAGAGAAGAGCCAGATTCATTGAAGTCAAACGTAAGCTACGCCAGGCACACATAGTGTATGCATTGATATACCCGGCTAGATTACGATTAACAGTTAGCGGGGGGACTACATTTTTTGATACTCCAGAAGGGGTGAATGAGTGGCTAACCACATACAATGAAATAGGATAAAGGAGGGGTCATAGACTGTGAGCATTTATATAATAAAATGTTTTTTTAGATACCTTCCAGGCCTGCCCTCGGACAGGCGGGAAGGTTAATCTTTATTTTTTAATTGCTTTGTCCTAAGGAAAAGGGGAGTGGGGGAGAGAGGTACGGAAGAATGGGAGCAGTGAGCAGGATACCCCCAACCTTTTTTTGTTGGAGGGACCTTGCAAAATGTTCTCAAGATTTTTATGTTGTTGTTGTGAGTTTTTTTTTCTTGTTGGTGGTGGTGAGGAAGGGGAGGGGAGAAGGGAGGGATATGGGAGGGGGCAAGGGGAAGGTATCAAGTATGTTGGATGTATGGATAGGTCACAATAGGAACCCCCCGGGTAGGCCTAGGAAGGCAGAGAGGAAGGAAATGGAGGAAGATAGAATGTATGTATGGTTTAGTAGGTGGGTAGGTACGAATGGATGGTATGAATGGGCAATAGGAAGGGTTGTTTGCAAAAAGTATGTCTCCAACGGGGAAGATGGGTATCAAACACATTTGTTCACTTTGAATTGTTTGAGTAATACACGTTCTTATTATTTTCATGATATTAATAGGCTAACACAGGAAGTTAAAAAAATTAAAGCACAACAAAATGAAGGTAGAGTTTATAGAGTTGCAATAAATAGACAACTTCAAGTATATGGTTACTAATACACGGTTAAAAAAGAAAGCTATCACACTTTTCTCTTGGAACATAAGGGGTTTGGGTGACTTGGGGAAAAGGGCAGTAGTATTGAACACAGTAAAGCCCCATACACACGCTCGGACAATCCGCGGACAAGGTCGGTCGGACTTTGTCCGACGTACTTTGTCCGATGTTGTCGTTGCGTACACACGGTCGGACTACGTTGTCGGAATATCCGGTCCGGAAGAACGTCGTGACGTAAGTCGTCGTCCACGAGATTACAAAAGGGAAGTTCAGCACCACGTCAGGCACCCGTTGGGCTCCTTCTGCTGATCCCGTGTTTATCGAGAGTTAGTGGAAGTTTGGTGACTTAAGATTCGCGCTTCTCAGTTTTCTGACTCAGATCGTTACTGCTCTTCAGTTTGTGCTTGTCGTGCGTATCTGTTTATTAGTGCGTGTAGTCAGTTCGCATTTGTTGGTCATTGCGGCCTATATCTTGATATAGGACGCTTTGATTTGCACTGCTTATTGTCTGCTCGTTGCTGGTATTCACTTCGTTCTTTCAGGCCTTGCTGTTTATCGGTGCTTTCTGTTTGTCCGTTCTGACCAGCCGACCTTTTGTGACCTTCTGAGCGATGTTTCCCGTGCGTACTCGTCGCCGAGTTCGTGCTGTACGCGGAATTGGTGTCGGGCTTTTAGCTTTGACCAAGACCCGTCCATGAACAGAGTGATGAGGAGTATGTGGACCAAGAATTGGTTGCTTCAGCGTGACCAGTTCTCGCACATGCCTTTGCTTCGTGAGATCCGGGAGAATAATCCTGATGATTTCAGGAACTTTCTCAGGATGACGGACCCCGATTTTCACCGTCTTTTGGCTTTGCTGACCCCCTTTATCAGCCGGCAGGATACCTGCATGAGACAAGCCATTACTCCGGAGCAGAGGCTTGTTGCCACGTTGAGGTACTTGGCGACAGGGAGAAGTCTTCAGGATTTGAAGTTCTCTTCAGGTATCTCTCCCCCAGGCCCTGGGAATCATTATTCCAGAGACCTGTTCTGCCATCATTCAGGTCCTGCAGGAGGACTATATTAAGGTAACATTTCTACTTTACTATTCCCTTCTATGTATGCTCTGTTTGCTAATGACTTGTATTTTTGACCTCCTTCCCTAATTACCATGATTGCAATATGTTCTAATATGCTGTGCCCCTTTTCTCCTTCATGCATTTTTCCCTTCACTTACCTCACCAGCATGCTCTTCTGCCCCAATAGACACCTATGGCCTACTCACTTAAGCAATGTCTTTTGTCTGCTGCATAGTATTGTTTGCCCCAAAACACCCCCTAAAATATGCACAAATGTTTGCTGTGTGGTTTACTTCATGTAGAGCCCCCTTTTTTTGTTCTTTTGGTGGGGGGGGGGGGGCAAACTCATTAGGAACCCCCACCCCCAACTGCTCTGTCAGATGGTACCAATCCTTTATCTGCTGGCTTTCCCAAGGTCCATACACACTATATACCTACCTCTTTATAGTGCGCATCTTTAGGGATGAATTCAGCAAAGCATGTAGTGCAAGGGACTGCCTCCATACATTCCATTTCCTATTTTTTTGTCTTCTTTCCCTCCTATTAGCTTGCTTGGTAATTTAATAATGTCACACTGTGCCTGCCTTTTTTGGGGGGGGGGGGAAATGTTATTTGATCTTTCCTGTGGCCTGCCAATAGTGTTAAGTACAGAGGGTCTGGCCAAACTAGGCCACATTATTGAGCCATTTGCCAATCAATGAAGTGCAGAGGGTTACCTGTCCACCACCCCCCCCCCAAAACCATAGTTATTGCCAATGTCCCATCAGAAGTGGGGGGATTGATGGGGGGGTGAGTAATCTGTGAAGGGGAGCCTCTACTTTTCTGTGTAAATACTTTCCAGCCTCCAATTTTATACAATGCTCTTGTTCCAAGATGTTGATTGTCTAATCTGCTTGCAATGTTTAGGTGCAAAGTGACTAATTTTTTTTTCTTGTTTCACTCCACAGTTCCCTTCCACGCCACAGGAATGGCAGACTGTGGCCTCCCACTTTGCCAGCCGTTGGGACTTTCCTAACTGCGGGGGGGCAATTGATGGGAAACACGTCCGCATCGTCCCACCGCCCAACTCGGGGTCCTACTATTATAATTATAAAGGGTTTAATAGTGTAGTGATGTTGGCGGTGGTGTCGGCAACATACGAGTTTATGTATGTGGACGTGGGGATGAACGGCCGGATATCGGATGGTGGGGCCATTACGCACACGGAGTTCTACTGGCGTCTCCAAAGTGGCAGTCTGTGCTTGCCACCTCCAGAGGAGAATGCCGAAGGACTCCCCTTCGTCTTTGTCGCAGATGAAGCGTTTGCGCTGACTCCCAATGTGATGAGGCCGTTCCCGATGAGGACCCTCACCCCGGACCAGAGGGTCTTCAACTACAGGCTGTCCAGAGCCAGAAGAGTGGTGGAGAACGCTTTTGGCATCCTGGCCAGCCGCTTCCGCCTGTTCCTGACGGCATTTAACTTGGCGGAATACAAACTGAACCACATAGTTCTTGCCTGTTGCATATTGCACAACTTCCTCAAAAGACATAACAGGAACTATGTGGTGCCCGTTGGCCCAGATGTGGAGGGCCCTCCAGATGCGGACCTCACAGCCCTTCGAGTGGCACGTCCAGGCTTGCCCCCTCTCAATGCCCGCGTGGTCCGGGACCAATATATGGAATACTTTGTGGGTAGGGGGGCCATTGCTCTGCCTGACGATGTGTGAGAGGCATTTTTTAATAAATCTGATATTTTAACCAACCTCTGATTTCTTGTCATTTCAGTCTTCTTTTTAGCTTATTTTACTTTGACATTTTTTCCCTTTGCCTTCGACAGTGGTAATGCACTTTCTGGGCAAAAGGAGGTAACAGTCTCTTCTTCCCAAAAAGATTATTCTCATGTGTGTTTGCTACCTAATCTTTGGTCTAGAGAAGGTTTGTCCTGCATAACTGACACCCAAAATACTCCTTTTCAGCACCAGGTGTGACATGTGTGTATTCTCCAAAATGCTGTGCTCCGTGTTTTCGTACAAAGCACTGTGGGTGTCATTTACATAAGTCAAATCCGCTATGCTCTACAAGTGCATTGAAAAAGTTCCCTGGGAAAGGAAATTGCAGTGCAAAGTGGATTTGCCTTTAGTAAATAACACCCATTGCCCCCCATATCCTTTACATTTTACATACATAATGCATTGTTTTATTTAAATAAGGAAGCCACACATTTTGAAAAATAAAAAAGTTTACTTGGAAAACATTCACAAGTGCGTTTACAATCTTCACGCCAAAACTGACAACATCTTGGTTATTTACAACATTATTTACAAAGATTACGCAATTTGTAAAACCAGGCATGGAGCTAAGCAGAACCTATGAAGTAGGAAAGTTCAACTTTGTAAAGTGAAGACAAGATCAGACATGACTATATGTTCAAAGTGTGTTTGATCTTGCCTTCATCACATGGGGGGGGGCACCCCCGAAAAGTGGAAATTTGGAACATGCACACAATTTGGTTCTGAAAATGGTCATTAGATGGTAAAACACATGCCTAGAAGCTTCAAAAGTGCCATTTTCCATCATGGGGATGAATGGACGTTTTTTGGGGGTGCAACCCCTTCACCACAACCACTTTCGTAGTTCGTAAAGTGTTTGCACCCCCAAAAAAACGTTGCCATTCATCCACCATGATGGGAGCTAGCACATGTGGACACAATGTGTGCATGTTCCAAATTTCACACAGTTTTTAAGTTGCAAATGTGTTCAGAAGCTGGCACAAATGTGTGTAAATTACTTGGTGCTTTTTCATATTTTTCCTAAAACATCAATGATGTTCTTCAATTTTTGTTGAACATCATTGATGTTTTGCTTTATGTAATCTAGATCTCGATTGCAGACCATTATCTCTCCGATGAGTACGTGGGCACTCTCTGTGGTAAAGTGCGATTTTTCTTCCACAACATCCACGTCACCTAAAAACCACAAACAAAAAAAATGGGGTGTTGGAAATGAGGCAGCCATACATGGATTAGCTTACCAGTAGCTGTGTTCTCCCACACTCACCTGTTGTGGTGACAATTTCTCCAAGTTCGATGATCTCTCCTTCCTCCTCCTCCTCTGCTTCTGCTCTTTCCCCTTTTTTGGTAGGTGTTGGTTTGGGGGTTTCCTCAGACGGCCCAAGTTTTCGCTCCCCTATGAGAATGTCCAAAAGGAAGATTTAGCAACACAAGCTATTGAGGGCAGAAATAGGAAATGACAAACATTGCTTGAAAGTGACGGACACTATTTTAGTTTGGCCAGTTACAAATGTCAACTACATGAATGAAGTCACTTTGTAAAGGTGCTAAACTGACTAGCTTTTTGGTAGAAGTTTGTGTGATGGAGACCCCCTCTAGTATCCACTGGAGCACATGTGTGGAAAAGCATAATAAAAAGGGGGTTTGGGTGTCCCAGCACTAGTGCTCTAGAGTCCAGATGGGTAAACAGCTACTGAGTGACCTCTCCTTTACATTGAATAAATTGGTTTTACATTCTTGATGACATTTCTAGTGAGAACAAACTTCCTTTCCCCAAAAAAAAACACCAAACATCGTATTATAAGTGGCCGAACGATCGAGGTTGCGTACGATCGAATGCACACACGACCATGACAGTGGCAGAAAGATCGAGGCTGAGTACGATCGAATGCACAGACGAACCTGAAAGTGGCCATTTTGGAATGTACAACTTGGTAAAAATCAAAACACAATGGAGCAGTATGCAAGCAAGAAATCAAACACAAAACACAACTACTTACTTTTTTGAAGAATTCTCTTGATCTTTCTGTACTGATCGGCCTCCCTCAGTTTCAGGTCTGACCAGCGTTTCCTGAGTTGCTCCTTGGATCGTTGTACCCCAAAATTATTGTACAGCCTTCTCACAACTTTAGACATGATCTTGGCCTTGCGGACATTGGGGTTGAGGTAAGGCCCATACTTCCCATCATAGTCGCTCCTCTTTAATATGTCCACCATCTCCAACATTTCTCCAAATGACATATTGGAGGCCTTGAATTTCAGGTTCCGGGATCGGGACGTTTCTGCCTCCGGACTTTCCTCGTCCTCCTCCTCGTTGGTGGGATATTTGTGGCGCACCTGCTGTGTCCCCGCCATGTGCTCTCCCCACTACGCCGTAAAGAGAAGGGGTGGGGAATAGACGAGAAAGATCGTCAGGGGCGGGCGGAGTTTGAAGCATGCGCAGTGTATATAAAACGTCACACGCCTGTGTCGTAGCCACGATCTGGGAGACGAGGGGAGAGAAAACTCACACGAGACGATCGCTACAAACGAAGGTACAATTTAACGTTGGTACATAACTAGCCTAGACTGATTTGAACTTGAGGCTTCTTTATGGAGAAGATTAGGAGAGTTTAGCCTGACATAATTTTGAGGGTTTTGTGTGTTGTTGTGTCTTGCAGAGATTGATATGAAGGGATTCAACGACATGAGTTTTCTCCCCCTCTTCATTGCCAAATACAGGGATTTTCCCATATTGTGGCAGGGTATACACCCACATTACACCAACAAACCAAAGAGGCACGCAGCCCTGGAGGAACTTGTGGAATTTGTCAAGCCAAGGTTCCCCACGGCAACTGTTGATGATATTAGAAAGAAAATTGGCAGCCTGAGGAGTGCGTATATCAGGGAGAGGAAGAAGGTCGTGAAGTCTGAGGAAACTGCAACTTCAGCAGATGAGGTCTATGTCCCCAAGCTCTGGTACTATCAGAGTCTCCATTTTCTGAAGGACCAGGCTGATGTCACGGAGCCAACCTCAACTCCTCCTTCCACGCTTCCTTGCGCACAGCCCACCCCTGATGAGGCTTCCGAGGAGCAACCTGGGCCTTCCAGTCTGGAAGAGGTGGAGGAGCCCAGCTTGTTCCAGGTATAGTAGTTTTGCTACCATTTAGGGGAATAATGAATGATGTTCACTTAATTCAGGATCGCCAATTGCTTAGTTCCTAACGTGTTTGACATATCAACAGACAGTGGTGTGGGAGACATTTGGGGCCAGAATCTAAACTGCTGGGCTGAGAATTGTATGGTTTTCTATTTGTAAACATTTTGCACCAGTCACTAGATGAGAATTGTGTGTGTTTGATGAACAAATAACTGAAACTATGTCCCTTTTTCCTACACAGGAAGACCTCAGCCAGGAGGTGGCTGTGGAAGGTGGCAGCCAGGAGGTGGCTGTGGAAGGTGGCAGTCAGGAGGAGGCAGGGGTTAGTGGCAGCCACCAGCTGGGTAGTGGCAGCCAAGAGGGGGCTAGGCCTCGGAGCCTGACTGACACCCAAACCCCTCCCCTCCGCCCTCCGTACAAAAGGGCGAGAAGGGGGGGGTATGCGGCACAGTCAGCGCTCCGGATGATAAGAGAGGCTTCAGACTCCCTACATGCCACACCCGCCGACGAGGAGACCTTTGGCTCGGTGGTTGTCACAAAAATGATGGGTATGGAGGTGAGGCAACGCAACATGTGTGAGGGGCTCATCCTCCATGTCCTAAATAAGGGTAGGGCTGGGGAGATGACCCCAGTCACACATGTTTGCCATAGCTACCATGCTCCACCTCCTCCTCCTCCTCCTCCTCCTTCTGCCACCCCACCAGCACGACAGCCACAGCGTGGAAGGAAGCGTGGAAGGAAGACCTGAGAGTGACGACCTGGAATCAGTCTGGTCTGAGAGAAGATGGAGCCTCTCGTAGTACCAGAGCCTGGGGACCTAGATGGCATCTGCTGCAGTTCCGGATACTTTGGACTTCACGACCAGATTGCACTCCCCTTAATATACGTACTCCTCAGGCCCCCAATTTTCTACGCTTGAACAATGATGGTTGCCGTGGGGGCCAAGGCTTTGCAAATTCCCCAAGTTTCACCATGGCTGCGTTCCTCTTTGGTTTGTTGGTGTGACCTAAATAAAGGTTTTTTTGATTTGAAATAATCATTGACTATTGTGTTTTACTTTGCTACAATGACAGTTTTTCTTTGAGTAAGCAGGTACATTTCACTAATCCTAAAGTAGAATTAACAAGGGGCACCAACAACAAACAAACTCCTAGTAAATGTAAGCAAGAAATACAAATGTAAATAATGTGTTTTTGGTAATTTGAGACACACAACCCCCCTCCAAAAAAAAAAAAAAAAAAAAAAACCACATTCAAATATGTATTCCCCCCAAAAAAAAAAAAAAAGACAAATCATGGTAAAAAAATAACAAAGATTCTTTTCCGTTCTGAGTAAAAATAAACATGTAGTGTATAAATGGTGCAAAGTAATAAAGAAGTAAGTTTGTGAGAAGTGCGGGTGAATAGGAGCAGCTAAAAGATGTCATTCTTGTTGCATTGTAAAGAAAAAGAGAATGCGCTGCATTAAAGACATTTTAACATTGCAGCGTGACGAATGTGCTGTGTCGATTAGGAAAGGTAGTTTTACCTGACCGAGCGCTTCCGTCACAGAATTTCTTCTGAGCATGCGTAGCACTTTGTCCGTCGGACAAGCGTACACACGCTCGGATTTGGTGTGATCGGACCGGGTTGACGGGAAATCTTTCCAGCAGGAGATAAGACTTTGTCCGACGGACAAACCGACGAACACTGTCCGATGGTGCATACACACGGTCTGATTTTTCAACAACCTTGTCCGATCGGACCAAATTGATGAAAAAGTCCGACCGTGTGTATGGGGCTTAAGAGTACATGGGGTTTCTATCCTGTGTTTACAGGAAACACATTTTTCAAGTACTTCTCTGTCTCACCTGGGGTGGAGGGACTTTCAATTCCAATACCATTCTACTTACACGTCCTACTCAAGGGGGGTTAGTATTTTTATTAAGAAGGGCGTAACATTTACCTGTCTTCAGAATAAGATTGATGAATTTGGGAGATACGTTTTTCTGTACTGCAAAGTAGAGAATAAAACCTTCGTCCTAGCTAGCGTGTACATACCACCACCTTTCAAACTGGACATCTTTTATGACTTAGCAGAGTTTGTGCTGGATAAACCCAGTATCCCGATTTTTATGATGGGAGACTTCAATATGGTCATAGACCAGGATATAGATAGATTCCCACAATCAAATCAAGGGAGAGGCCTAGCGGATAAACGACTGGCCCATATAATGGGAGAAATGGGCCTGAGGGACTTATGGAGACTACACAATCCGGGAGATCGGGTCTACTCATGCTTTTCCTCCACACACTCCACACTTTCTCGAATAGATATGACACTGGGGAACGATGAGGCAATTATTATATCCGGCGGTCCAAAATATATGCCGAGGGGTCTCTCGGATCATTCCCCGATGACAATATCTGTGGAGATCGGTGGGGAAAATCAACCCCGGGAGTGGAAAATTAGTCCAGCTTGGCTGGAACTTATTGGGGAATCGCAGGAAGTCATGAAGGCTATGATAGAATTTATAGACCTAAACAACGGAACAGCATCACAGGGGGTTATCTGGGACACTTTAAAGGCATTTCTTAGGGGTCTTCTGATTCAACAGATTTCAGCAATCAAGAGAGAGTCTAATAGAAGGGAGGTGGAGGCAGCACAAACTGTGACACAATCAGAAGAACAATTTATTAAAGTTCCATCAGCAGGGAACCTTGGGGCATGGACAGAGGCACAACGGGTCTATCGTTGGATAATGATGGGGAAAGCAGAAAAGAGATATATATTCCAAAAACAAGTTAGTTTTGGGGAAGGGGAATCTGTAGGTCGGATGCTTTCGCAGTTGGTAAAAGTTAATTCTCCTCCATCACTAGTGCCAATGATTAATACGCCCACGAAGGGAATAACCACCAATACCCCAGAAATTGTGGACTCTTTCAAAGAGTATTATAAAAATCTCTATAGTTCTACTCAGGAAGAGATGGATGGCCCAATGGGAACCTTCTTTAAAGACTTGACTATTCCCCGTCTCTCTGAAAATGCTAGGAGCAAACTGGATGCTCCTATTACATTAGAAGAGATACAACTTACGATACAGGCAATGGCGACCCGGAAATCTCCCGGGCCGGACGGCCTACCGGTAGAGGTCTACCGCCGTTTTGGAGACGTTCTGCTTCCCGAGCTGCTGAAGACACTTAATTGGGCGCTGGTTGAAGGGGAGCTCCCCCGCTCTATGAGGGAGTCAACTATAATTGTTATACCAAAAGAAGACAAGGACCCATTGGACCCCTCATCGTATAGGCCTATCTCCCTGCTTAATCTGGATGCCAAGATTTTGGCAAAGATCTTGGCGTCCAGATTGAACGGGGTGATAGAAGACCTAGTCCATCCTGACCAATCAGGATTTATTCCTGGTAGGTCAACTAACATAAACATCAGACGAGTACACCTAAACTTACAAATCCCAACGGAAGACGAGGGACATAGAGCCATTCTCTCGTTAGATGCCGCTAAAGCCTTTGATACATTGGAATGGGGCTATTTATGGAGGACCCTGAGCGAGTTCCAAATAGGGTCAATATTTTCTAAATGGGTAAAAATTATGTACAAAACACCAGAAGCTAGGGTGAGGATTAACAATGCACACTCCGCAGGGTTTCGTTTACTAAGGGGGACGAGGCAGGGATGCCCTTTGTCCCCCCTCTTGTTTGCTCTTGCAATTGAACCCCTGGCTATATCACTCCGTTCTTGTATAGAGATTAGGGGGTTTATAAGAGGCCTGGAAGAGGAAAAGGTAGTCCTATTTGCAGACGACCTACTTGTACTCCTTG
Organism: Lithobates sylvaticus; assembly: GCA_028564925.1. Taxonomy (NCBI): domain Eukaryota; kingdom Metazoa; phylum Chordata; class Amphibia; order Anura; family Ranidae; genus Lithobates; species Lithobates sylvaticus. The sequence goes on from CM053032.1 coordinate 60,695,141, forward strand.
GTGATGTACAGAATTCCCTGAAACAAACCATGTGTAAAATCAGCGAATTTGGTGAATTTTCGGGTTTAAACATTAATTGGGGAAAATCCACCTTATTGCCAGTGGACCCCCTACATAGTCCACTACCTCAAGAAGCCAGCAGACTACAAGTAGTAACCCAGATGAAGTACCTGGGGGTTATTATCACGAGAGATCCCAAAGCCTATATAGTAAATAACTTGGCCCCACTGTTGACCAGGTTCAAAGAGAAAACTAGGATCTGGAAGAGGTTCCCTCTCTCCTCGATGGGCCGGTGTAATCTTATTAAAATGATTTTTCTCCCACAAGCCTTGTATATTCTAGCTAACTCCCCGATTTGGGTTTATAAAAAATGGTTCAATAGATTTGATACTATATTTAGAGAACTGATATGGAAGGGTAGTGTGGCGCGTATCAGTCTAAAAATCCTTCAACTTCCGACCAATGAAGGGGGAGCGGCAATCCCATACCTGTTTAGATACTTCCTAGCATCCCAACTACAATATATGAGGGGTACTGGGGCGGGGGGAAATCTGCTCCAGGTATTCCTAAATAGACAAACTGTTGAAATTATGGAAGCAGGTACGGTGATACGGGGAATTCCCACCCTGGACCTAATGAACAAGGTATGGGGAGCGGCTAAGGGAATACTGGGATCTAGAGGATATACGGAATACTCACCACTGTGGAAGAATAATAATCTGAGCGAGGTACAAAAAATAGGACCAATTAGGGAGTGGGAACGAAGAGATATAAAATATCTACATCAGCTCTTTACCAATGGACAACTAAAAACATTTCAAGAGCTCAGAGCGGAGTTTTTAATACCGAGTAAATCTTTCTTTCGGTACCTCCAATTAAGGCATGCACTTACACTACAATTCAAGGACTCACCAGTAGAATGGGGTAATATATCGACACTAGTGAGAATAGTGCAAACAGAATCAACAAAGGGGTTGACCTCAGGGACGTACTTGATCCTACATAAAGATGCCAAGGGCGGTCAGTATACCTCTGTCTCTAGAGATAAATGGGTAAGAGACGGGGTTAACATTACAAATAACCAATGGAATAGGATTCTTGAATTAGCTCCATGGGTCTCTCTTTCTCCACCTCAAAAGATGTCACACTTGTTCCTTTTATACAGAGCCTACTTTACCCCGAAAAAACTGTTTAGCTTTGGAAGAAGAATAGACTCCTCCTGCCCAAGGTGTGGAGGAATGGAGGGAGACATTATACACATGTTTTGGAGATGTCCCAAGCTGCATCGCTATTGGTTGGAGGTAGTGGAAACAATTTTTCAGGTTTTTGATGTCTCTTTCGAGACAGAACCCAAGACCTGTGTATTAGGATGGATGGCTGGGAAAGGAAGACCTAATGATACTAATATCGCAATTCTGAGATGTCTGTTTCAGGCGCGTAAACTTATAGCCCAGAGATGGCAGTCGCCCACCCCTCCATGCAGTAGAGAATGGGAGCAAGCTGTGAACAGTATGGTATTAAAGGAAAAAACACTCTATATAAGACAGGGGAGTATCAATAAATTTGAAAGGCTGTGGAAAATTTGGTGTGAAAAAAAGAAAATAGACACAAAATAAATAGAGGAATAATTTTGAATTAGATAAGGAGACATGCGTGAAAGTAGATGTGTGATGTGAATGGTTAAGATATGTGAATGAATAAATGTGGGGGAAATAGTAAATAGATAGAGCTATTTGGGAAGAGGGTGAGGACACATATGTTGGAGCAATAATTTGTTCGTGTTACCATACTTTTTCGTATACTGTACTATGTTTGCTCCTTTTTTTTTCTTTTTTTTTTTGCAAAGTATCTATATATCCCCTACTCTCTTCTCCCAGAATATTAGAGAATGAGTGGTTTAACTATCTCTCCTACTGATATTTGGACAAAATACAGATGTAAGAATGTTTTATGTTATGTATGATGTTATGTTGTAAAACTGAAAATGATTAATAAAAATATAAAGTTTAAAAAAAGTCTCAGCATCAGCAGGCAGCCACCCCTCTGTTCACAGATAGTGTCAGAGGCGCAGCGGCGGTGAAGGACTGTGTCTGTGTCCCGACTCCTCAATGAGTGGAAGCAAGCAAACATTCATTGATGGGTACTGGTAGGCTGCATTTGATGGGTCCTGGTGAGGCTATATGTGATGGGCGCTGGTGAGGCTGCATTGATGTGCGTTGGTGAGGCTGCATTTGATGGGCGCTGGTAGGCTGCATTTGATGGGTGCTGGTAGGTTGCATTGATGGGCGCTGGTGGGCTGCATTTTATGGGTGCTTCGTTAAAAATGTGGGGTTTACATGGGCAGAGAAAAGGCAGGGCAAGGGTGCAGTCAAGGTGGGCGGCAAAATTAGGTTTCGCCTAGGGTGTCAAAAATCCTTGCACCAGCCCTGCCTGTGTGACCAGCGTCGGGATTACTCTCTCTCTTTCAGTATCTCCTTCAGGCTGCAGCAGCACAGCACTTACTGAGGGAAGGGAGCCGCATTACAATTGAATCAATCCGCCCAGCATACAGTGAGCACAAGTTACACAGATGCAGAGCAGGGATTGTATGCCTCCACCCGAAAATGGAGAAAAAGTCCCTCTTCTTCTCTCACCTCCTGGGCCCCTCTATTAACCTGATGGGGCCCAGGAAGGTACTATATACCTTGCCAATCAAGTAGGTGCAAGTTAGGAAAGTTATTTAGCTAATTCGTTTTTTTTTTTTTTTAGCTAGAAATCTGCTCGGGCCCCCCCTGCTGGCTGGGCCCGGTACAACAGGGCTGGCTGTACTGCCCTATCAGCGGCCCTGGCTGCATGCATCGGGAGCTTTGCGGTGACCACCGGCTACTGTGCTGGGGGCGCGCGCAGGGAGCGCACTCTCAACATGGTAAGTGGTTTACACAGGGCCGCATATATGTGGCTGCTCGGCATTTATATATGCGGCAATTGCTGAAGCGGAAGGTGTCTAGAATATTTGAAATCACAAGCCAGAGATAAAGTGCAAATGCAAAAGGTGAACCAGTGAGCCTCAGACGACGTCCTATGACGAAACGCGTAAGGCGGGACTACCTCGGCACGCAATACGTCACGTCCGGCGCAGCCGTGTCTTCCGGTTTTGCATACACTGCGGCCGTGGAACGCACGCCGCTATCCCGGAACAGCGGCTTTCCACACGCCGGTTCTTTTTGCTGCATGGGCTTGTTAGCCCTTTTTACTTTGCTTTATACCACTTGGTGGTAACCTGTTACATATAATTTTTTACATTAAAATTACAGATTTTTTACCAAACGGAGTTACCCTATGAGTTTATCCCTTCCCGATACACTCGATTTGCAGAGAACACTGTGATGACAGAGGAATAAGGATCCAGCTGACAGCAACCCCCTGGAGAAAGAGGGCACCCCCAGCCTAGATGAGAGAGGCCTACGTGGACCACTACTGATACGCTCATTACCCCTGCAGGGGTTGGGCGCTCCGGTGAGTGCAATTACATTAGGGGTATTGCCGGAAAGAGGGGAGCACTGGATCACCACAGCTTTTACAGTTTACATCTTACGTCAAGAATGAATATTCACTGCCCTGGTTTTCACTATACTGAATTTGTGTAGACCGTATTTACTGATTTGATTTATTCATCTATTTATTTTCTTGTTCCTGCAACATTGCCGTGCCGGGTACACGGAGGACTTCCATTTTTAAATTTATCAATTTCTGCAATAGAATTTTTTATATATACTAATCGCAGTTTTGACACTGACCTATCTCCTGATACACCCATATGAGTGGGTGATATCCCTGCTTGATTATATTGGACATTCATTTTACATAATTTCTCTGTGGCTTATTAATATTATGCATACATAGATTGGTTGTGCATTTTCCATTTAAGCTTATGATATATATTTTTCTGCCTTTAAGCAATCAGCAAATAATTTGATTATTTCATTTTTACAGTATTTACTTATTTATTGATGCACGTGCACTTTTTCCAATAGTTTTCACTCTTCAATATTTATCAATCACTTTTTGTGCTAGCTGAACACATTATCTTGGACCCTTTCAACATTCTGTGATTCATATTGTGTTATAAGCGCCGACTTACCTCACTGGTTCACCTTTTGCATTTGCACTTTATCTCTGGCTTGTGATTTCAAATATTCTAGACACCTTCCGCTTCAACATTGTATACCTCTTCTTATTTTTATTTTAGAACAGCGCCACCACCCCTTTTTTCTGTTTTATATTCTCTTGCTGCGCCTAGGTGTAGTTCTTAGGGGGGCAGCAGTTCCACTTCCTAAGCGCGGATACTACTATTAATTTTAGACAATTGACAATTGCCCACAAAAGAAATCTGTTTTAGAACTAATCTGAAAACAAAATGTGGCAAATCTGATTAGAGATACCACAGAACATATGGTGTTGTTGACCCTGTAAATATGAGCAGGATTGTTACAAGAGATTCCAAGTGAGATGCATTTGACACAAATGTGATAGAAGCGGCATGCATTAAGTTGATATGGGAAGGATGAATCTGAAGTGCCATGGCCAAATTTGGCAGGGACATTTCTCTGGACAGGAGCGTGGCTAGTGAAACAGATGGGCTGCAGCCCTGCCAACTAACCTCTCTTCTTTGAAGACTCATAATCCCAGACAAACAACAACATATTGTACATGTTGATGTGCTGAATCTCAGTTTGTGGACATGTGTTTACAATAAGTAAATAAAAAACTCAAAGTGATTATTGTGTTGCCAGCTGTTAGTTTTAAAGTATGGTATATACTCTTTGTAGATGTATGCCTTACATGAACGCAGTTCTTATCAGCTCTGTATTAAGACACTGGTGAGCCCAGGGCTAACATCTCAAAGGAACCCATTCCATCTTTTCATACCCTCAAAATTGAAATGCATGGCAACACCAGACAGAGCAAAGAAGAGGGAGAGAGTCATCTGATTGGTGGAACTTATGCCGCGTACACACGAGAGGACTTTTCGACAGCAAAGGTTAGACGGAACGAATCTGACGGACAATTCGATCGTGTGTGGGCTCCATCTGACTTTTGCTGCCGAAAAATCCAACAGATTTTAGAAATAGAACATGTCTTAAATTTTCCCGCCAGAACTCTGCTGGACCCAGTTACTATAGAAAAATCGGCTCGTCTGTGTGCTAGTCCGACGGACAAACAATGATGCTAGGGCAGCTATTGGCTACTGGCTATGAACTTCCTTATTCTAGGCCGGTCGTACGTCATCACGTTCGAGTCCGTTAATCCGAAAAGTTAGTCGGAACTCCGTCGAAAAGTCCGTTGGAAAGACCGTCAGACCTAGTCTGTCGAAAAGTCCGCTCGTGTGTACGCGGCATAAAAGTCTTAGCAGGCATGAGTACATTCCTGGGAAATGGTATGAAAGAGCAGGCCTGGAACGGGATGCCCAGCATTTAAAGGCCAGCACTGGCCTACATGACAGTATTTGCAGTCTAGGCTGTAGCTAGGCAGGTTTAGAGGCCTACCTGATTGGACGGTAGCAAGGTGTGGCTGGGTGTGGCAGGGCGGGGTAAGAAGTGGGTGTTGACAGAGGGTCAGTCAGAGTTTGGTCAGCCAAGGAGAAACTTTTCCCTCCTTCCCCTATTTGTTACTGTTGAATGAAGTTCTTTTTCTGTTGTTCATTTTCCCATGGTCTCTTTGGTGGGCGGTGGTGTTCCATTGGGCACGCTATTGGCGTGTGGGTTTAGCGGATGTCATAGCAGGGGGCAGGGGTTTCAGGCTTTTGAAGGTGGGCATGGTCAAAATTGCCTGTGGAGAATAATGGGTTGGGCCCATCTTTGGTATGGGTAACTTCCTGTAGATGTGAGGTCAGTATGGCGATATCGGTATTGGGGCTGTATCGGGTGGTAATGTGGTAACGTGGTAATGTGGTAACTAATTGTCCCTGAGTCAGTGTAATTGCGGCTGGGGCCGTGGTAAGGAAAATGGTGCTTGATACAGCCGATTTGTTAGACCATGCTTGCCTCCAAATACCTGGATTTAAGAGAGTCAGTATTATACATTAGTGGGTAAAGTTTATCTTTCATGGAATGTAATAAAAGATATATTTGTTGAATTGTGTTTTGTTAATAAAAGGCTGCTATGGCCGTTTAAAATCCATTCTAAGGTGGTCGTGTCTTATTTACATAAGGTGGGTAAGGAGGAAGTATGGTTTGGTCTTGGCAGCCAAAAATCAGCAATACATCAGTCATGTTTGAACACTGGTACTGTACTGGGTAAATCGGTATAGCTGGTAAGACTCTGAGCCCCCGTTCACACCTATGCGAATTAGATGCGGCTTACACCGCATCCAAATCGCAGGACATTTTAAAATACATTCAAATGAATGTATCTTGTTCGCATATGTGCGTTGCATTCGGACTGCGCATTGCACAAAAAATGTGTGCGTTTTTTGGGCATTGCGGTGCGAATTACCAGGCCATTATCTTCTATGGGGACGCATCTGATTCGCACCTAAAATGCAGGCGGACCGCTGAACAACTGACTTTTTTGTGCGCAGTGAAACCGGAGCTTCAATTCGCAACGCACTGGTGTGAACCCGGGCTAAGATTTTCTGATCTACATACAGTACTTGCTCCAGATCAGTGACTCTAAAGCCCCATACACACGGTCGGATTTTCGCATGGATTCTGTCCTATCGGACAATGTTGTCGAAAAATCCTCCCGTGTGTAGGCACCATCGGACAGTGTACGTCGGATTGTCCGACGGACAAAGTCCTATCTCCTGCTGGATAGATTTTTCGACAACAAAGTCCGATCACACCAAATCCGATCGTGTGTATCGAATTCCGACGGACAAAGTGCTACGCATGCCCAGATCACATTAAAAGACCAAAGCTATTGGCTACTAGCCTCTACGTAGTCCCGTCGTAGGCAACAAACGTCACCACGTTTAGAATGATCGGATTTTTCGACAACTTTGTCCGACCGTGTGTACGCAACACCAACATCGGACAAAGTAAGACGGACATGATCCGACGGACCTGGTCCTCGGATAATCCGAGCGTGTGTATGGGGCTTTAAAGGGTTGAAGTGAGAGGGTCACCATAACCTATTTAATGAAAAATGTGGAGAAATACTGCACCGAACTCAAAATACTGAGCAGCTAACACAACAATTAGACAAAATTGTGAAAGAGATATATAGTGAAAAGTGCAGCGCTAAAAAGAATTAAATCAAATAGTGTACCTGCTTCACAAAAGCTACACAAAATCCAGAGTTGTGAGCAAAATTGTGTTACAGATGAATTGTTATAAAAAACACTCACTCAGTGAGTGTAATAGCAGGATACACCAAACTATTTTATCAAGTGGTGATCTCAAAAATCTAAGTAAAATGATATGAGACGAGTGTATAAGTGTCATAACACCAAACTAGGTCAGTGATAAAAATGTGAAAATATAGGTATGTATAAAAATATCACAAAAGAAATTATTGTGTTAAGAGTCCCCAATAACACTCAAATAGTGTTACCGCGACGTCTAAAACTACAATAGACCTTTCTGGTAAGAAACCAAATTGGTCTTGTAAATGCGATTCACCCAAATGGCATGGAGGAAAAACAAAAATTGTGAAGAAAATTAGTTTTTAGAATGTTAATAATGAAACTATAGCAACAAGATTCTTAGACGTGACCCCTGTATACACGAGGTACAGAAAATGAAATAACAATAAAAAATTGGAGTGCGACTTTTGATTGCAAAAAGGAAAAGAAACATACACTCTATAGGATATAAATGCTGTAGTTCCTAATAAGCAATGATGCTGATATTTGGCTTGAATCCATATACAACAATCCTGTTAGATCAAGGGTATGCAAATGCAAAAATAATAATAATGATGATGATGGCAGTCTATAATGGTGATCAATAAAGTCTCAACCAATATATATGTAGGTAAAGAAACATTTCTATAGAAGACAGCAAGATGGCATTGCGTTTCTAGACATTTCTGGATGTTGTGAACCTGGACCAACTCACGTGTTATGAAGAGGTCTCCCCACAAACGAATAAATAATTTAAGTAGTGGTACTCTTACCAGAGATGGTGGACTCACAGGCCGTGGGCGGTGAGTCAGTCAGGCATGGACCGGAACGACCGGATTTATGAGGGCTGTACCGTGGCCGGCTGTATCCTCTGGGCGGTTTGTGGATGAGCACACCCTCCTACTCACCAGTTGTTCTTATAGGTAGCCGAAAAGGTGTGAAGCCCCGATCGTAGTTCGCACCACAAGTGGGTCAAAGTTAGGGCATGGAAAGAAGAGAGTAGTTCCTCATAGTGTAAATCCAATTTGAATGACATTTGTAAATAAATTTTCCCCTCAAACAATAGGGGTATATAATAAAAAAACGGTTTGAAATTGATAAAAAGCGCAAAATAAAAGTGGCTTAGGCAAGCATTTAAGCCACTTTTATTTTGTGCTTTTTATCAATTTCCAACCGTTTTTTTTTTTTTTATTATATACCCCTATTGTTTGAGGGGAAAATTTATTTACAAATACATTTTATTCAAATGACTATTTGAGAGGTTCTTTATTCAAAAAGTAAAACTAAAAATAACTACTCCCGAAGGAGCCGCTTGGTGAATTTGGATTCTCTGATTTCCACCTCAACTCCAAGAATGACCTCAGCCCCTATGACACACCTGGTTAAATAAAATTTCTGCAAACACATTTAAGGACACATGTGGTAAATACCGTTATCCTGGCTGTGGATTATCACCAAAAATAGACACACACCTGGTAGTGATAAACAAGTTGAATATATTAGCACGGTTTAAAGTACAGGGGGTCCCCGACTTACAAACATCCGACTTACAAACGACTCCTACTTACAAACAGAGGGAGACAACAGGAAGTGAGAGGAAATCTACCCCTAGGAAGGGAAATTCACTCCTGTAAGAGTTAATATGGGAAAAAGGTGTCTACACTGATGCTTTATCACCAGTCCATGTTTCCCTAACAACCCAAAATTTTCAAAATCCAATTTTCATTGGGACAGAAGGTGAGGTGAAATCTTCTGAACAGGGGCACAGACAGCAAAACAAATGTTACAGGGGTGATAACCCTTCCCAATGTTCTCCAAAAAGCTTAAAAATAGATTTTTTGGCTGGAGCTACACTTAAAAAATGTACCTGTTCCGACTTACAAACAGATTCAACTTAAGAACAAACCTACAGTCCCTATCTTGTTTGTAACCTGGGGACCCCCTGTATATGGAAACTTACAACACTGTTAAACCTTGCTACAAATAACTAATACATTAGAAAAGACAACCTTCAATATTTAGCAACTGCAGGTATAGAAAGGGCAGTAATCTATATGCTCGTAACACAGGCGCTAAGAGGGAGGAGAGAAGACTTGCCAACTTCTCAGCTCCTTCTGGCCCGCAAACACCTTTGAGAGGCAAACACACAACGAAAACAAAAGGGTTACACAAGTACAGTAATGTTGCAAGTCCTGAGGTGAAGAATACTAGTGTCTTCTGCTAGCAAATGGTGGGGCCCTTGTTTTAATAGAGTAGGTTTAAACAAGCTTGCATGGATCAGTAATCCTCTAGAATTACTCTAAAACTACTAGAGATGGCAGCTCCAAACAAGCATCCCGTGACACTAAAAAGGGAAATTGGTGTCTGCACGCAGTGTCAGTATGGTGTCAAGAAGGATGTTGGGTTTGCACCCTCTAACCAATCCTCTGTGCGATGACACAACGATAATCCCAGGTGCTGGTTCAGGCTCCTTATGCTCCTAGCGATGTTGTAAGGCACTGGATCCCCTTCTGAGGGTCGATCGAGATCACTGGTAGCAAAACTTGCAAGGTGACGAGGCAGCGGCCAACCCGATACCTAGATGGATATCGCGATCCTCGAAATTATGTAGGTCGCTTCCGCTGAGCTGGGTGCTGCTTGGGTCACGATCAGGGTTCCTGAGCTTAAAGCGGAAGTAAACCCATCGATTTAACAGTCTAAAAAAAAAAAAGGCATGCCGTGAATGCTAACTGCACATTGGCTGTGCTCTCAACCAAATAGTCAAACCATACAATGGCTGGTGTCATAACTGATCACATGTGCAGCACTGTGGCAGTTGAAGATTAAACAGAGGCAAAGATGGCAGCTTCCTTGGCTGAAAACGATAGGGGGGTTTACTTCCACTTTAACAGTGGCGGAACGAGTGGGTGACACCAATCCTGGCTCCCCTCTATCTTTTTGCAGCGCTCTCCCGGTCGTCTCAGAAAAAACGCCACACTCTCTCTCTCTCTTGGCAGTCTCTGGAAAGGCTTGGCTTTCTCTCTCTATAACAGGTCACACACTCTCTGGTGTCAGTGTGTGTCTCTCTCTCCTTTAGCCTGATGCTGGTACCTCAGCCTGCTATCTTCAGACAGCTCTCCCTCCTTAATAATAGGTCACACACCCTCTGTAGTGCTGTGTGGAATACCTCTCTCTCTCTCTCTCTTTACCCCCACCTCAGCACTTCTGAAACTCCCATTTTTACCAGTGTGCTTTGTGTCTAAGTTTTCTGGAAGGACAAGTCAGCATCTCTCTGTCTCCATCTTGTGGACAAAAGGAGAAATTGCATTACAACATGCCTGCTATAGTATATATATACTGTAAATATAGATAGATAGATATATAGATAGAGATATAATCATTCAAGAGAGTCCAGATATGGTCAATGCTTTCTTTAATTGTATATCCATGTGTACACATTTACATATCACAATAAAGCATTGAACATACAAGTAAAGAGATCATTGACTATATCTGGACTCCTTATCTATTGATTGATTTTATGAAAGCAGTAAGTATGGAGCCTGCTTGATTTGGAAGTCCAATTCTGTTGTTAGTGTAGCACCCTGATGTTTAGGCAGGGCTGTGATTTAATTTAGTTGCCATGTGATAGTTGCCTTGGCCAATTGTAAGGAGATCAATTGATTTCCCCCTAATTCTGGAATTCCTGCACTTCTCTCTTCTGTCACTAGATGGTCTGGCATCTGGTGACATTGTATAAGACAAGGGCATAGCAAGGACAGATTATGAATAAATTAGGTGTCTCAGCCAATGGGCAGGGATTTTCTTGGGTCCCTTGGCCTGCTGGGAAAGCCTATTTATTTGGGTGGAGTCAGGTGATCGGGGTTCTGTGCCACCTGGACAACTGTTGTTTGTTATGTTGCCCTGGGCTGCTAGGCCGTAAGCCTTAGGCCTATCCTGGGAACATCTGGCAGCTAGGCTATTTGAGGGCCTATCCAAAAGAAGGAGAGCAGCAGAGGGTTGGGACTGCAGGCTTGTAGTCCAACCAGAAGTAACGGTTCCAAAGATAAAACTTTTTACTTTTCCCCTTACTGCTTGACCTAGAGATACAACAGGAGACGAGAGGAATACTCTCTAAAGTGAATGGAATTCCCATGTTAGGGTAGGTTCACACTGAATTCATCCATTTAGCAACTGTTAGGTATTCAGGAAGTGATCCTCTTATCTCTTGAATGCCTTCTTCTTTTTGTTGACAAACCGCAGTTTACATTGGGAATAATGTGCCGCAACCACAAGCTTTAAATTTGCCGTGGCGTGTGAACAGACCCTGCTGACTGCATTGGTGACTTTGCGTTGTCGGTTGAGAATGGCTCGGCTGCCTGTTTTTACTGTCCCTTGGCCACCCATGTAAAAGAACCATAAAATAGTTGTCAAGGGAACAGGTGCCCCCATTGGTAGTTTTTCCCTCACCTCTTGCTCTGATGACAACTCAAAATTTTTGAAACGTCTATCATTTTCTGACTCAGTGACATAGGTCATTGGAACAAATAAATGGGTGAATCTCCCCTGTGGGGTCACAGACATCAATGAAAACCCAAAAGAAGATTTAACACTTTCCTACTATATCCAAAACGAAAATATACATTATACATTTTAACCATGCCATCCCACCCAAAGCATTGGGCAATACACTTGTCATTGGAAGTAGCAAAGCATGGAAGAGCAACTGTATTAAATACATTCTTCTCCTTGGTTTATACGACAAAAAAGAGGGGATATAATAAACAAGACAGTAATGTCAATAACATTATGGTGGATATAATCTTTTGGCTGACAGAAACCTGTGTTAAAAAACGACTAGAAAAACTTAATGTGAATAAATCACCAGGACCAGATGGATTACGCCTTATGCCGCATACACACGAAGGGACTATCCCGCGGGATTGTCCGCTGGACTCAAGTCCACCGGACAATCCCTCGTGTGTGGGCGCCGGCGGACTTTTTTGGCGCCAAAAGTCTGGCGGACTAGGTTTTAAGATTTGTTTTAAAATTGTCCGCTGGACTTGGCAGTCCGGCGGACAATCCCGCCGTTAGTAGGCTAGTCCGCCGGAATTTTTATTTATTTTTTCACCACTGTATTTGAGCTTGCCCTCTGGTAAGCGCGTTTTATTTACGGTGGTGGATCACGGTGTTCCTGGTTTTTACAGTCACTGGATCACCTTGTCACCTGTATGAACACTGGTTTATTCCATGTTACCGGACTTTTGTGTATACATTCTTTTTGGTTAAAAAAACCCCCCTTGTTTTTTGGATCTGTCTTTCCTAGTGAACTTAATGTACAGGGATATGGAACATAATAGTTACATAAACAAGCACAGACACTTGAACTAGATGGACCAGTGTATTTATTCAACCTTACCAACTATGTAACTATGTTAGAGCATTGGTGCAATTCACAATATGTAATTTTATGAATAGACCGCCCTAATGTAAAGTGTTTGAACACAGGCTTGGCTTTTTCAAAAAATAAAACCCTAATTTATGCAGGAAATGACCCAAACATTGCACCAGCCCGTCATGTTAATAGTTGCAAATGCAGATTATGGTTTTACTGCTACTCTACATGGTTACAGAAGTCTGTGCAATTCTCCATCATCTCCGGCACAAATCCAGACATATAGATTAAACAACAAGATTAACGGAAAAAAAACATAGTGAGCAGCCAAGCCGACAGGTTAGCAACACAAAGAAATAAATAGCATTGGGGAACAGATGTGAGAACACACATTTTGACAGTGATAATCTCCTGGATGTAGAAATACAGCCTAAGCAAAAGAATCCACTTTACTGCAAAGAGGAAGAGCAAAGCTTGTGTGCCTCTATCTACAAAATACAAGCACAGCATTGCCTTTTTGACACAGAAGTTAGTTACAAGCTTAGCTTTTTTTTTTTTTTTGAAGTATAGATGCAGGTACTCTTCCCCCACTCCGAGTCACCCTTGTCTCCACCCCATACCCAACTCTGAGCATCATCTCATGTCTCCTTGTCTCTAAAATTTGATTCCAGCAACAATAGACCTACCCGGCAACAACAGATTTACCCAGAAACAACAGACCCCCCCCCCAGCAACAATATATTTCCTCAGCAACAACAGACCCCACTCTAGCAACAATGGTCTCCCCCAGCAACAACAGACCCCCCCTCTAGCAAAAAAAGATTCCCCCAGCAACAACAGGCCCCACTCTACCAACAATGGATTCCCCCAGCAACAACAGACCCCCTAGCAACAATAGATTACCCCCGCAACAACAGACCCCCCCTCTAGCAACAATGGTCTCCCCCAGCAACAACAGACCCCCCCCTCTAGCAACAATAGATTACCCCAGCAACAACAGACCCCCCCTCTAGCAACAATAGTTTCCCCCCAGCAACAACAGACCCCCCTCTAGCAATAATAGATTTCCCCAGGAACAACAGGGGGGATATGATCAACATGTACAAATAAATAAGGGGTCCATATAGTGAACTTGGGGTTGAGTTATTCACTTTACAGTCAACAAAGAGGACAAGGGGGCACTCTTTACGTCTAGAGGAAAAGAGATTTCATCTCCAAATACGTAATGGTTTCTTCACAGTAAGAGCTGTGAAAATGTGGAATAGACTCCCTGCAGAGGTGGTTCTGGCCAGCTCAGTAGATTGCTTTAAGAAAGGCCTGGATACTTTCCTAAATGTACATAATATAACTGGGTACTGACATTTATAGGTAAAGTTGATCCGGGGAAAATCCGATTGCCTATCGGGGGATCAGGAAGGAATTTTTTCCCCTGCTTTAGCAAATTGGATCATGCTCTGCTGGGGTTTTTTGCCTTCCTCTGAACTGTGGGTATAGTATTGGGTATATGGGATTGTATGATATTATTTTTTTTTTTTATGGTTGAACTGGATGGACTTGTGTCTTTTTTCAACCTGACTAACTATGTAACAGATTCCCCAAGCAAAAATAGACCCTTCCAGCAGCATAGTTTCTCCAGAGCAACAAAAGATCCCCCTCCAGAAACAAAAGACCCCTTACAGAAATAATAGATTCCCCACAAGCAACAATAGATCCACCCAAACAACAATATACCCTCGCCAGCAACAATAGAGTCCCCAACAGTCAGCAACAAAAGACCCCTCTCCATCACAATATTGTAGATCCTCCCCTCCCAGAAAAAATACACCCCCAGCAACAATAGATGCCTCCCCCCATCATCAATAGACTCTTCATCAGCAAGCAACATTATAATCCTAACAAAAAAAAAGAGCATCCCCCTGAGGAAGATACGTAATTTCCCTTGTATCGACACACGTAGGGGAGGGGACTGGACGGTGCAGGAGACAGCTAGTCTGTCTCACGGAGAAGAAGCATACGACCTCAGTATTACCCGGCAATTTTAAAGCATGATATAGTGTGGTGCACTAACGCACCAGATTCATGTGTGTACCCTATACTAGGACTTTTGTTAGCTAAAATAAAACTTTTTTAAATGATATCACACTATGGAGTTTCTTTTTGCTGTTTATGTATGAGGAAGGAACACCATTGGGACCTTTGCAACTAACCTGAAATCCTGGTAAAGTGATTCAAAAGCATGTTTTGACCACACTTAAATGTGAGGTCACACGCTCTGAGGTGAGCTGCCATTACCTAAGAGTGGGGAGCACCTGAGTGAGATCACTGCAATTGATCTGTATGATCACGGTCACCAATCAAGTCACAGTTGTTTATTTATTTTTTCCTATAAGGACTTTTATATTATTTCTGAACTGATCCTGTGTGGTCAGGCTGTCACAGTCTTATATGCACTAGAGCACTTTATGATCACTTGTGTGTCACCATTAAGTTATATATATAATTTTTTAGGATGTGTGTGTTTATTCACCATTTATGAAGTTGGATTTTGTAAGGTGACATTAGTATGTCACTACAGCATTATTTGTTTGTTTCTTTGTCATTTTATATTTTCTGCATTTTTAGCAGACCATTTGGGAGATAGCGCAGCACATGACTTATTATTATTCTAACATTATAATCCTCCCCCAGCAACAAGAGACTCCCCAATCTGTCAGTGTAGGTAGGGGTAGTGAATGAATAGTAAAATGTTTTACTACAGGGAGCTACAAAGAGAGACACAGGCAACAATGAGGAGGGCATAGCACTCTGCCAGGGACCAACTGAGCTGACCTGGAATTATAAATTAAGTGTCAGCAAATGCAGGCAAGATGAATCCGTGGTCCGAACCTAGTGCCACCTAGGGCTGTAACTAAACAAAATAGTAGGATATATGAGTCTCTATAGTAGCTGCTGCATGCCCCAGCATCCCTTGCCAGTGCATACATTCATTGCTGAAGGTGCTGAAACTGCGTTACAAGTCAGTTACATTTCTAATCAAAAATAAAGATTTTTTTTTTTCTCATATAAGGATTCAAAACATTAATGCTGCGTACACGCGGTCGGAATTCTCGTCGGAAAAAGCTCTGATGGTTTTCCCGTCGGAAATCCGACGGAATTTCGCTCAAACTGTCTTGCCTCCACACGGTCACACCAAATTCCGACGGTCTGTAACACAGCGGCATAAAACACGTTCGACAGCACTATAAAAGGGAAGTTTAATGCTTCCGAGCATGCGTCGAATTGTTTTCCGACAGAAAAAGACCGATGGGCATACACACGGTCGGAAAATCCGTTGAAAAGCTCCCATCGGACTGTTTCCATCGGAAATTCCGACCGCGTGTTACTCTTTTTGAGTATGTCCCCCATAATGTATCCAAAACTGCCACTCAAAAGCACAAGCTACAGCAGTGTTGCTCAACTCCAGTTCTCCAGGCATACCATTAGTTCCATAGATGACAACTGTTCCACATTTGCTGGGATAAGCCCTCATCTATGTGCTCTCATTTTGGCTGTCACCTCAAATCACTGTATCACCCTTGTTTGAGTTACTGAACATGCTCAGTAACTCAGAAAAGGACATTAAAGCCTAATGCCGCGTACACACGATCGGACTTTTCGACGGACTTGGGACTTTCCAATGAACGGACTTGCCCACACACGATCACTCCAAAAGTCCGATGGATTCCAATGTGATGACGTACGGCGGGACTAGAATAAGGAAGTTCATAACCAGTAGCCAATAGCTGCCCTGGCGTCGGTTTTCATCTGTCGGACTAGCACACAGACGACCGGATGTTTTATTTCTAGGTCCGTCTGACTTTTGGGAAAGAAAAGTCCACTGGAGCCCACACACGATCGAATTGTCCGACGGATTCCGGTCCGTCGGACCAAGTCTGCTGGAAAAAAACGTTCGCGTGTACGCGGCATTAGTGTAGCTAAAATAAAAAAATAAGAAAATCAACATAAGCGACATATCATGAATGAATGAATGAATGACTTGTATAGCGCTGCAACTGGGAACTGAATCGCCTCAAGGCTCTTGATCCGTCCTGTGCTTCCTGCTTCTTAGAAGAGGTGGTTCTTGAGTTTTTTTCTGAAGGTCTGATGGTTTTCATACGGTCAGCAGGATGTATTCCCTGTGCTGTTCTGTTACTAGAAGTCTTGTTCTGTTTATGACCCCACCACCATAACCTTCTATTGCAGTAGGGTTAATACAACTAAGGGGGTCTCATCAAGAATACCAACTATGCATGCCCTTTCCACTCAAATCCTCTATTGAAAGCTGTATTTGATTTGATTTGATATGGGATTTGTACTGCGCCAAATGTGCTCCATCTAGGCGCACGGAGACCCTAAAATCAAGTTGAGATTTCCAATAGAACGTTAAAAAAGGAGCCTAGGGTGCCCAATATGAAAGAGGTAAAGTAAAACAGAGAAAAATGGGGGAGGGGGAGGGGCTAACCCTCCAGATGGGGGAGGAAAAAGAGCGTACAAAATCATTGTTTTTTTCATTCCTATTCTTCATCAGATTATCCGTAGGCCTGGATAAAGAGAAAGGTTTTTAAACCCTTCCTGAAACTCAGGAGGGAGGGTAAGGACCTTAGAGACGCTGGATTAGAGCTTTTATAAATAAAACAAATTATCTATGAATGGAGTAGGCAGAGCATTAATCGTCTGACTGTTCTCCATTCTTAAGCCCCATACACACAGTCGGAAAATCCAACCACCAAATCCATCGGATTTTGCATACACACTGTCGGAAAAAGTTGTAGGAAAATCCGATCATTCTGAACGTGGTGACGTTTGTTGCGTACGATGGGACTACTAGTAGCCAATAGCTTTGGTCTTGTAATGTGATCTGAGCATGCGTGGCACTTTGTCCGTCGGAATTCGATACACACGATCGGATTTGGTGTGATCGGACTTTGTTGTCGAAAAATCTATCCAGCAGGAGATAGTACTTTGTCCGTCGGACAATCCGATGGAAACTGTCCGATGGTGCCTACACACGGTCGGAATTTCCGACAACATTGTCTGATAGGACAGAATCCATCGGAAAATCCGACCGTGTGTATGGGGCTTTAGTTGGTATTTGTTGTATTAACTATAAGGTTACAGCGGTGTGTGGGGGGGGGGGGGGGGGGGCACAGACAGAGGAAGACAGGGACACATCCTATTGACTGTAAGTTATGTACCTTGTGCTGATTTTTCAGTTTTTTATTTTAGCTACACTTAAAGTAGTTGTATACCCTTTTTTGTATTTATACCTACAGGTAATGCCGCGTACACACGACCGGACTTTCCGGCAGACTAGGTCCGACGGTCTTCACGACAGACTTTCGGCGGAGTTCCGACGGACTTTCCGAACGAACGGACTTGGCCACACACGAACGGACTAAGTCCGTTCGAAAGTTTTGAACGTGATGACGTAAACAGGGCTAAAAAAGGAAGTTCAATAGCCAGTAGCCAATAGCTGCCCTTGCGTCGTATTTGGTCCGTCTGACCAGCACAAAGACGAACGTTTTTTTCTGATTTGAGTCCATCGGATACATTTGAAACATGTTCTATTTCTAGGTCCGCTGGATTTTTTTTCCCCAAAAACTACCCGATTAGCCCACACACGATCGGATTGTCTGACTGACTAATCCCTCTTTGGACCTAGTTTGCCAGAAAGTCCGGTCGTGTGTACGTGGCATAAGCCTATAATAAGGCATACCTGTAGGTAAAATGAATATCTCCTAAACCTGTATGGTTTAGGAGCTATGCACTTTGCATGCAGCCGCTGACGTCAGAGGTGCATACGCTGTGAAGGTCCGGCTGAAGGTCCGTCGGACGCTGCTGGACCTCGCCGGAAAAAAGTCTCCCACACGGAATGAGAAATGAGAATTGAACATAATACACTGCTGCTGAGCACCACTGGTTTAAAATATAGAGCCATCCATTTAACATCCGTGCAGCTGTTTCTGGCTTGTTTAGCTCTCATCTGTATAAGATAAAGACACCTTAACTTTTGTCACCTGCCAGTGCCACCAGATGTGGTTTGTCACTGCATTGGTGGAAACACTGGTCCATTTAGCACAGAGGCCTGCTAAATGGTTATTTCTGAGCGAGGGCAGGAGAGTGGTGATGTGGGGCGGGCGGTGAGAGATGATGTCATATTTTTGCTCCCCGCCGCAGCTCTGACATTGAAGAGGCCCGCGCTGTGAGGGCAGAAGAGCGGTGATGCGGGGCAGATGGAGAGAGATGATGTAATCTCTGTTCGCCAGCCCACCTCTCTCATCCGCCTGCCTTGCTCTCTCATACCGTCCACCCCCCGCTGCAGAGAGACCACGATCCGGTAGTGGGCCCGGTGCTTGGGGACCCCTGCGATAGAACACCTTAGGGATGAATTAGAGTGGAGACTAAGAGCCAGGCCTTCTCATACAACATCAGTGCCTGACCTCACAAATGTGCTTCTGGAAGAATGGTCAAACATTCCCATAGACACACTCCTAAATCTTGGGGACAGCCTTCCCAGAAGAGTTGAAGTTGTTATAGCTGCAAAGGCTTGGCCAACTCAATATTAAACCCTACGGACTAAGACTGGAGTGCCAATAAAGTTCATATGAGTGTAAAGGCAGGCGCCCCAATATTTTTGGTAATATAGTGTATGCTACGGCACTTTACAGAAAACATGAAACCATTCACATCAGTACCTGCTCTTAAAGCCCAATGCCAGGAAACCTAAAAATTATCCCTTTCGTGGGCTGCACCTGCCCTATAAGAGTTAATCCTGTATAAGCTCTGAACAAAACAACTCCATGTGACAGCGCCGGGCCAGGCAGCAGCCACATGAGCTGAATAGAGCAGCAGAAGGTTGATGGGAAGGTAAGTAGCTGCTACTGTGGAGGGTGCCATCAGTACCAATTTACTCTGTGGCATTATAACGCCTGCTACTTTACATCATTACTTGTACTTTGACATAATTGTACTTTAAAAAAGCTTAATAAAAATCTATTGAAAGTGAAAATGAGTGTTAATAATGTATGCCCACATACAAAGGAAAGCCATGTTGATGCACACCTGCCGAACACTACAAAAAACACACCTGTACGCACACGCATATACCTAAATGGGCTCTTTGGAAGTGTCCAAATTAGGTACAATTGTGCAAATACCTGTATTTATTTTTTGTTTTAAGAATTTAGGAAGGAAGCTGGGAAACGTTAAAAAAGACGACCATTTAAAAAAAAAAAAAGCACCCTGGGTGGTAACTGAATCTTTAACTGTAATGGAAAAACAAACGTTCTAATTCCTTATCCATTCTACTACCCTAAATGGATTTATTTTCATAAGGGACACACAAATGATTATATACAGTATGTATGTGTTTTTATACAGTATCCTGTATAGTACATTTTCTAGAAAAGAGTTCATTATTCCTCCAATGTTATATATCATAAAATGATGCCATTCACCGGCAAAGCTTTATTTTCTCAGCATATAAAATGCAGTTGACTATTCATGCACAGGAGGCTTTATACTGCTAAATTGCTAACACCCATTAGCAATCCCACTTTCACAAAGCTGTGCCCACTTCCACTACTGTGCTTTACACTTTGGAGTTGGCATCTCTGTAGGGGGTGATATGTTGCTGATTTGTGGGGTTGTTTTGCTGCTGATTAGCATGCAGAGGCTGAAAGACCTATATGACTAGTGAATCACGCCCCATAGAAAAACCCACGTTGTACACATACAATTGCTGCATTTTCTAAATACCTTAGGCCCCTCATTCTACAATGAATATGCACCTGTTGTATCAATCGAAAAAAAAAATGAAAACTGAAGACTCAGAATTTATTTACCTATCAGATTTGGGTTCCTTAATTAGACTCTCTTATCTTTGCCCATGACCAGTGATGATCAGGTTTGCATGGCATTTCACAGGACAGGTTTCCTGATAGTGGCAACAATGGACATTACAAGTGGCCGTGTTTTTTCAATGTGTATGGGCACGGCTGCTTGCAATGTCCATTGTGAAAACATGTGACAGGCTGACAATTTAGGCGCAAAGCTTTGAGAAAGAGACAAAGCATGGGATTGCACACATAAATTAACTAAAAATAACATTGAATATAAATAAAAATAGACGACACAATAAAGTTTGGTATTTAAAATGGCTGTGGCACCTTTATTGGTATTAATTGAAATCTATTAAAACTTTATTCAAATATCAATAAGTAAATAAATATATATTCAAAATTAAAACAAACTTAGAACTCGCTCAGTCATAGAACTCGAGCTATAAGGCCCCTTTCACACTGGGGCGGTTTTCAGGCGGTACAGCGCTAAAAATAGCGCCTGTATACCGCCTGAAAAAAACGGCCCCATTCACTCCAGTGTGAAAGCCGGCGGGCTTTCACACTGGAGCGGTGCGCTAGCAGGACGGTAAAAAAAGTCCTTCTAGCTGCATCTTTGGAGCGGTGTAGGAGCGGTGTATTTACCGCTCCTATACCGCTCGTTCCCATTGAAATCAATGGGAAACCGCGGGGATACCGCCCGCAAACCGCCGCTGCAGCGGCGGTTTGCGGAGGTTTTTAACCCTTTTGCGGCCGCTAGCGGGGGTTAAAACCACCCCGCTAGCGGCCGCATACCGCGGGTAAAACGAAGGTAAAGCAGCGCTAAATATAGCGCTGCTTTACCGTCGCCGCCCCGCACCGCCCCAGTGTGAAGCCAGCCTAAATGAATAATTATTAAAACAAAGTCCCCCCTTGATTTAAGGGTGACATAACCACATAATGGTGCCACTAACAGGGGTGGGATGGAAGGGGAGCTTGCCAAGCTGATCCAAGACAATTGTCAGTGCTTGTCATGCTTAAAAATTGTGCACGCTTGTGGATTGGCGACAAACTACGATAACCATAATTAAAAATCTCCATAAGCAATGCTCTGACGTTCGCAGCGATACCTCACGTGTGGTGCGAACATCGTTTACATATGTGTGCGTGACTTATGTATGCATTGGCTTCTGCATGCGAGCACGGAGGGATGGGGGCACTTTCAATTTTGTCTTCTTATTTATTTAATCAATTTTATTAAACAAACTTTGTAATATAAATAAGGCATGACAGCTCCTCTTCATGGAGACCCCAAATCTCTCCTCTACCTTTAAAAGCAAAAGATCAAAAAAAAAATGGATCTTTGGATTTAAATAAAAAAAAGTTTACTTCAGCCGTCGTTCCGGTCCCCAAGATCATAGAGGCGATCAGAGATGATCTAGTCTCTGGTCACCTCTATGGAAAGCCGCGTAAACTGTCGGGCAGGCCGGTACAAACGGCAAGCCCGAGAAACACCGGTGAGCTAATTTGCCTCTAGGATTGCTTTCATGAGACAGCCAAAAGCCGACTGAAAAAAAAATACTGGTAAACCACTTGCAAGCTTTAACGTATATATAGATATTGTGGTCAGCAAGTTGCTATCATTATTATTATTGTTATTATAAAGAATTTACTGTATATAGTGCTAACAGTTTGTGCAGCACTTAATAATATAAAGGGAGACAGTACAATTACAATACAGTTAAATACAGAATTAGGAGGACCCTGCTTGTGGTGCTTACAATCTAAAAAGGAGGGGGAGGTGATAGCTGTGGGGAAAGAGCTGATGGAGGTTGTCAACATACAGTTTTTTAGATGGAGGCAGGGTAGGCTTCTCTGAATAAATTAGTTTGTAGGGCAGGGGCGATCGGTTATCAGTCCAAACATAAAAATAGTGGCGCAAGTGAAGGTAATTCTACTGTGATACAAAATCCTTTATTAAAAAAAGTATTTGCGGTATAAAACTGTATTCCTGGAGACAGGATAAAAAAAGTCCACTGATTCAGGGCTGGCCTTGTGTAGGGGAGCAGAAGTGATCTCCAAACTTGCAAAGAAAGAAAGTACAGGCGCCTCTGAGAGAATGTAGAATGTTGGAATATTTAATTAAAAGCACAATAAGTAAAACTTACATTTGAGAAGTGAATATAAGGCACATCATTAGGTTACAGGCATCCAGTGATATAAAGACCGCACTGGTCCGCGCTGAGAACTGTCTCCACCACGCCTGCAACTGTCCTGGTTGGCTAGATGGTAGTGTGATGAAGAAGAGCCGAAACCAAGGGTTGATATGCACCCTGGACCTGTCAGTTTTTCAGATGATCCCGATCGGACGCACTATGGAGCGGCGGGTGTCAACAGACATGTGTCCTTTGACACCCGCCGACATCTGATCCAATTTGATCTGCTAAAAATGCTTGGCAGATCTGATGGCATATAAGTAAAATCAGCGCTCACTAGAAATAAACAGAATGTACTTCTAAAGTTTCAGTCCAAAAAGTGTCCTTCCAAAGGCTTTATAACATTCCCAAGTCCAAAATGCGCCAAACAACTCCAGTGATGTCGCCTCCTGTACTTGGGGATGCTATAAATCCTTTGGAAGGACACTTTTTGGACTGGAACTTTAGAAGTACATTCTGTTTATTTTCAATGAGCGCTGTTTTTACTTAGACCTCTTTCACACTGCGCCCCCGTGCAGTTAGCGGTAAATTCAGTGCTCCCAACCCGCCCCAAAGATGCTGCTTGCAGGACTTTTTGGATGTTCCGCAAGCGCACCGCCCATATGTGAAAAGTCACACTGGAATGAATAGGAGGGGGTTTTCAGGCACTTAGCAGAGGCTATTTCCAGTGCTAAAGCGCCTGAAAACCGCCTCCGTGTGAAAGAGTGTTATATGTTTTAGCCTTGAGGAAGATAATAACAAAACCCCTGGTGCACTGATTTTTTTATCTGTAAATGAATCGGATGGTAGTCGAGTGTAAATGGACAGACAGTCCATTTTCATCTGTCTGCCCAAAGAGGAGAGCAGGCTGTGTCTGTGGCCGCTGTGCATAAGCAGAGCAGACACGGACCAGCTATCCATCTGCTCAGCGGGGATCAGCAGACAGAATCCCCGCTGAGCAGGTGGACTCAAATGGAGCCCGCCCCATGTGTAAGGGGCCTAAGGAATCGCCTAAAGGCAGGCAGGGTAAGATATAACTGGACAGATTGGGGTAGGGAGCTCCAGAGGACGGGAGCGGTTCTAGAGAAGTCCTGGAAATAAGTGTGTGAGGAGTTGAGGAGGGAGCTAGAGAGAAGGAGGTCTTGGGAGGAGCGGTGCAGACAATCTGGGTGATATAGGAGATGAAGTTGGTGATGTAGTGGAGGGGCAGTGTTGCTTTGCATGTTGTGGTTAGTATTTTAAAGCGGTTCGGCACCCATTTCATTTAGTAAATCTCTTTGCCTTCCAAATCAGGCAAAGAGTACTAAATGAAATGTTTTTTTATTTTTTTTTTTTTTTTTTTTACTTACCTTGTAATTGAAGACTTCCGGTCTTCTCTCTCTGCGGCGGCGGGCGGGGTCTCTGCGTCGATCGTCGTCACGCCGCACTGTCTCCTGGGATCTGGTGTCATTGATCCCAGGAGTCAGTGCGGGCATCTTCCGAAATCTCGCGAGATTTCGGCCACATCTTCCGAAATCTCCCGAGATTTCGGCCACATCTGCCGAAATCTCGTGAGATGTCGGCAGATGTGCCGTTACTGCGCACGCGCGAGTAACGGCGGTGCATGCTGGGCCATCAACAGTGCCTGTGGGGTTTCACATGCCCACAGGCAAGATGGACCCCAGCAGACAAGAAGAAGACAAGAAGAAGATGAAGATGAAAACCGGCGGCGATCGAGATGGAACATGGAACAGGTAAGTCCCCCAATTGAGCTATATGCCCTTGGCATATAGCCCAAAAAAAAAAAAAAAGTGTGCAGAGTGCAGAACCGCTTTAAGTTATATGCTGAGCTAGTGAAAATCAATGAAGGGATTGACAGAGAGGAGCAGCTGTCACAGATCAGTTAGTAAGGTGGATGAGTCAAGCAGTATTCATTATAAACTGGAGGGGGATTTAAAAATATTGAAAACAACTTTTTTTTAATAGTTATAACAAGCCCTAAAAAATATGTCTGGAATTTCTTCTTTTCCAGACAGCCCTCTGAGCGATCATTAAAATAACATCTTTAAGTGTTTGCTTTTAATCCAATAGTCTTATCTATTTCTGCTAATGCTCTAGTCAAATAGACCTGGACAGGATTTGAAGATTAATGATCCATAAAATAATCTGTAATGCTAGTATGTAATGCTAAAGCCTTCTCTTCTGGCTTAGCTTCTATAGTTGTGCATATACATACAAAAATATTTTAAGGGGAAATATGTTAATAAAAATGAATGGATCAATGTTGAGCGGGTACATGTGCTTGTATATGTTGTTTTTTTTTTGGTAAAATAAGTAGAAAGATTTTTAACAATTAAATCAAATCAGTACTTATAATAGACAGCTACCCAAAAGGATGTCCTTTGGTACAGGAAGAGATCACAGATCTACCGAATATGCTCCTAGGTGGTTTATGCCATAATGTGCTTTTCACAGAACAGACACAGCTAGCTTGTTATAATTCTCAGAGACCATGACGCTGGGATGGCCTATCTTCTTAAAGGTCTTGTTGACTTTTTTTCTTGGCTCTTGCTGTATTCTCCATAGATATAATTAGAGAGTCTAGAACAGGATGTATCACAAGGGTCATCATAAAGGCACATCTAATGTAAGGGGTATGCAGTTTGATCCAACAAATGCCTGGATTAAGTCTACTATGTCCTCTAGCCAGGTGATTGATGGCTAGATACTTTTGCTGATGCATTATTACTATTACCAGAGTTGGGGTGGTGGCTCCTTGGCCTGTTCCCAAATATGTCAAGGGCTCATTATCCATTCATCTTTTCTTCCACTGTCACCAATGCTGCAACTATCAGTATATCAGTGTTGCTTATTCTTGCTTTTGAGTTTTGGCAATATAACTGCATATTTGAAAAAATAGATGACCTTTTCTAGAATGGATAAGATGTGGTAGTGGAAGTCCTTGTAGCCTTTAAAAAATGTTCACATGGAGGGGGTGGTTGGTTCTTCAACATTGAAGAAAAATGAACATTTGATGTTCAGCATTACTGGCACATTTTATAGACCTCTATTTGGGGTGAGATACGTGTAAATATGTCAGTTAGACTTACCTCCGTTACCCCAATCTAGGGATCATACATAGCTTTTGGTAGAGGAAAGGTTGGATAGAAACAGAAATATAGAAGATTGACAGCAGAAAAAGACAGAGTAATCCATCGAGTCTGACCATTTTTATTTATTTTTGTTTTCTGTTAACTTTATTGTCTGAGTATAGATCTATGTTTGTCCCATGCACAGGGCCGTTTTTAAGGCAGGGCAAAAGGGGCAGCTGCCCTGGGCCCTGTCATTGTTGTGGGGCCCAACGCAGCTGCCTCATACTTGCCATCTATCCTGGTTAAAATTCCCTTGTCCCTTAGGTTTTTAGTCCTGTGCTGTGTCCCTATATCTCAGTGTGAAGTGCTGCTACTAATGCTGCCCAGCTCTGCCCTATTGTTGTGTACCGATGACTCACCTGGAGACCCTGTGTTTACATGTAAATTACCGGCATTGATATGTAAATAGCAGCGGCATTCATATGTAAATAGCGGCAGCATTGATAAGGCCCCCTGAGGTCATATCCACAGTAATCTCTATCAACCAATCAACAGGCAGAAATCATGTGCTGTAACCTCTAGCAACTAATCAGTGAGCAGTAATGTGTGCTGTAACCTCTAGCAACCAGTCAGTGAGTGGTAATGATACACTGTAACCTCTGGCAACCGATCACAATAGCTGCCTGATAAACTGATTTTGAGTCTAGCTGCTATTTATTGTATGTCTCAGAGCAGGCGGAGAGCAAAACTGCATGGGGGTAATTAAAGTTTTGCCCAGGGTCCAATCAATATTAAAGACGGCCCTGCCCACGCATGTTTGAAAAAACAGATAACCTTTTCTAGGATGGATAGGATGTGGTAATGGATGTCCTTGTAGCCTTCAAAAATTGTTCACAAGGATGGAATGGGCCATAGAATGACTGCTTTGGTTCTTCAAAATTGTAGAAAAACAAACATTTGATGTTCGGCATTACTGCTGTCTGTGATCCCTGTGAGATCTGCTCTCATCATTGGCCCTTCTGCGGTAGTCATAGCTATACTCTACAATATTGTAAGGAACACTTCCTCTGAAGAAAAGATTTCAGAGAATAAGCCAACGGGTAAGTTCTAGCTGTCGTGGCAGGATTTGGGAAATGGAAAATATCTCCATTGGGGTCAAACTCACAAACAACAAATTAAGACTCAATAGGACCCTGAGCCTTTCCCCATTCCATCCAAAAAGAAAAGTTTTGGGTGAAGTTCTACTTTTACGAAAGTCCTGGGTGAAGTTCCCAACAAGATCAATGAGTTGAAGCAAAGCATATAGATTAAATCCTCCACGGCAATATCAGAATTAGGTTGACTCAACTTTAAAAAGCAAATAAAATTCAATTCTGCATGCTGTAAAACTGAGAGAAGTTTCACTGCATATTGCTCCTGTCCTCAGAGAGTTTTCTGGCCAGCACAGCACAATTACACACCCAAAGAACTGAACATTTTTCCTGGACCGTCGCCTTCATTTGCATACATTGTCATTCCAGCTCACTGAAACATTTATCTCGGCTCCTAAGCAATGTTGTGCTTCTGTTTCATACAACAGTGCTTCATTTTCCTATTTTATGATACCATTTACACTCGTGCCATGAATATGCTAATCCACGCAGCCATGAATCAGTGAATGTCGGGAGTCAGTTAACAAAAAAAAAAAAATGGACTTGTTTGAAAAATTTTAAAATGCTAATTTTGATCTTTGGTTGAAGAAATTAGTTTTTCATCATCTGACTTGAAGCACTGTAGCAAGACTTACACATCTGTAATGAATAGTTACACTAAAGCTGTACAGAATTGAAATGCATACACCTGCTTGGATTTAAAGGAAAACGTCGGAGAAAATAAAAAAATGAAATTAAAAAAGTCAACTAAATATCTATTTAGTGTACAAATGTCTACAGCTTGTTTTTAGATATGCTGTCTGGAAGAAAAAAATATGAAAATTAGGGCTGTTACTGATTAAAATTTGTGTTCGATTAATCTTTTTTTTTTAATCGATTAATCGACTAATTTCGATTAATTATAACGCACATACAGATCCAACTACTTTTAGCTGATCTCCTTGCATTGCAACTCTGCATTAGTCAGTGGTAAATGTGGTATACACTATATACAATCACCCGACACTAGTTAGTTTTCACAATCCATGACTTAATTTCACAGTTCACAAATACGTTTTAAATTCAAACTGTAGCACTGACGTAAGTAAATTTCTTTTCCACAGTAGCGTGACAATCCCTCCACCTCCGGTCTAACTAATCACTCTCTCACCTTATGGCATGGACCCCTGTGCAAACAGGTGGTCATGCAAGCGGGTATCAAAAGGGTTAACACGGACCATAAACTTCTCTCACGTCTCCTTAGATCTCAGCAAGGACGCCAGGTCATGGGTAGAAAGAAAAGATCTAAGTGCTCACTGCTTAAGTATAAGATTTATTTTTTGTGTTCAAACACAAACTTCTCACATAAAGATGATAAAAACACAGCATGAAAAGCTGACAATCGTGTTAGTTCCGTAGGGCAGTAGCGGGTGATTTCATGCGTAGCTCCTCCCCCGTACGCATTATGTTCAATCAGAACTTCAACGTCACCGGACTCCTCCCCCCTTCCCTTCGTTAGCAGACAGAGGCACTTGGGGAAGGGGGGAGGAGTCCGGTGACGTTGATGTCACCGGATCTCCGACGGAACTCTCCGAAGACCCGGAAGGCGGCGGAGAGGTGAGTACCAATCAAAAGAATTTGATCGATCAAAAAAATGAATCGATTAATCGAGAAATTAATCTTTAATTTCCACAGCCCTAATATTTTCCCTAATGTTTTAAACCTGTAGACAAAGAACCCAAATTAACCATTGCACAAAGTGCAATTTAATCATGTACTGTAGAAATAGATGCTCTTATGCATAGTAGTATCTTGAAGAGATCTTTTAAGATCGTGTTAGGTCCAATTTCAGCCCAAATTTTTATATATTTTTTTGGTATAGAGCAGGAAATGGTTAGTGCCTCTGTCTGCTTTTATTGCTGTGTCCCTATTGTTGAGATTTACCCCCGCTTCCTAGGAGGACTTTTCTTCAGTGGGAACACATACAAAATATAAAAAGATATTGAGTAAGGGTTAGAACTTCTACCAATGTTTTTATTGCTCTCTGTGATTTCCTCTCTCCTCTCCGCACTCACTTGTTATGTGAGCATCATAGGGACAGGAAGTGAGAGAAAATCTCCCCAATAGGTGTCACAAACAGAAACAATAATTTGCAATAATGGTAAACTTCACTGTTTAAAACAAAAAAAACAAAAAAAGCCTGAAATTGGGCTTTTTAAGCTTTAAAGAGTCAGAATATTGTGAGTACATTGTAAAATAGAGGCTTATTGTACTAATTGTAAATGTGCTGTTGAGGAAGGCTTGACTATATAGCCCATGGATATTGCTTAAGCCCAGTTCACACTATGAGAAAATCGGATGAACGATCGGCTTTTTTTTCACAGCAGGTCAAAACCAAGATGGTACTAAATTGTACAAAAATTCTCGAACGCCAAGGCTTTTTTTTTGTTGTTTCTGATCATGCGCAGTCTTTCATATCCAATTTTCCTCTTACAAAAACACTACACATTAAGCAAAAATCATTAGTTCTGTTCATGTACAAGAAACATTTTGGATTTTGACCCTTCAGAAATGTTCATATGTAAAGTCATAAGCCTCACAAACACGATCGGATGTGTGATGACAGGCTGTTGGCGGAAAATCCGACTGTGTGTATGCTCCATCGGACAATTGTTGGCCAACTTTCCGCGGACAAATGTTGGATGGCAGGTTTTCAAATTTTCTGCAAAAAAATGTGTGTTGTCGGGTTTACCGAGCGTGTGTACACAAGTCTGTCGGACAAAAGTCCAAAGTACAAACACACATGCTCGAAAGCAAGGATGAGCCAGAAGTGGACGGTCTTGTAAACTGCGTTCGTAATGGAGAATTAACATTCGCAACGTGGCAAATTCTGAAATCTCAAAAAAAAAATTCTAATGATATCAAGAATAATATTATTATGCTTTTTTTTTGGGCAAGTTACCACAACACCATTATCCCGTAGTTTTTAAGATCAAAGATACAACTA
Organism: Lithobates sylvaticus; assembly: GCA_028564925.1. Lineage (NCBI taxonomy): Eukaryota > Metazoa > Chordata > Amphibia > Anura > Ranidae > Lithobates > Lithobates sylvaticus. Next base: position 60,725,098 of record CM053032.1, read on the forward strand.
TGTTGTGTTCCTTGTTAATTTTACATTGCATTTTTTAAAATGTAACTGCCTACTCCCAAAATGTCTTTTGAAGTAAAACACATAGCCAAGTATTATTCTACAAAATTGTGCATTAAAAAAAAGAAAACAAATACAATTAGACATGCTATCTGCCAATATAACTTAACCAAAAAGTGCATTCTATGCATCCAAAAATATAGAAAATATACCAAATCAAATCATTATTCAACCAAAAAAATTATGTCAAATCAATAACTCCAAGGCCAATAATAAATAACACGTTATCTCCTCCGATTCCGCAACATGGCTGGTTGATGAACGGCTGTTCAGAAACAAACTGAAAAGCGCGAAATGAAAAGTGCAAAATGAAAAGCGCAAATCAACACTCACCAAACTTCTACTAACACAAAATTAGCAGAAGGAGCCCAAAGGGTGGCACTAAAGGGCTGAAAAACAACGTAGTACGTCACTACGTTTGTAATTGTTGGCCAACAATTGTGTGGCCGTGTGTATGCAAGACAAGTTTGGGCCAACGCCCTTCGGACAAAAGTCCACAATTTTGTTGGCCAACAATCCGATCGTGTGTGTACGAGTGTGTACGAGGCTTTAATTAGATATCGAAAGTTGTGTACACACTGTACGAAAATCGAATGATCCTTCCTCATACGGAACTTTTCTTCAGAATTTCTAATAGTGTGTACCCCACTTTACTCTCTGTTAAGCATTCCCAGAAGCACAGTGTTGATTATATCACCTGAACCAGACTGGAGTTACACATTTTGGTTACATTGATATGGTGGAGAGGTGTACTCATGTATTTAGCATTTCCATTGCTTTCATGACGTAGCATAAGCAGTCTAAACATGGCTATGGACAAACCACGAAGCAATGAAAATATTTTTCTTTTTTCCTATTCTGTCCAGAGAATGATTGTCTAGAGGTGTCCAACAAACGACTATTGTCATCCAGTTATGTAATGTCTATGTAAAGCTGCAGATCAGCATGCGTAGTTAAAGCAAATTGGGCTTGCCAATACAGGACAAAGCAACAGGTTGACATTAATGCAGACCTCCCCATCAGCACATATTTTCTTCCCTTCATTCCCATGTCACTGAGACCCAAACTAAAGCCCTGTGTTGTGGCCTACGGACTTATGTGTGATAGTGCTAAGTGGCCAGGCACTGTGTCATGGGGCACTGTCTCATGGTGTACTATCTCATGGAGCACTGACTGATGGGGCACTGTCTCATGGAGCACTGTCATATGGGTCACTGTCTCACGGAGTACTGTCTTTTGGAGCACTGTCTCATGGGGCACTGTTTCATGCTCCTCCATACTCAACAATACCGGGTATTTCCTTTGGCTCCTTAAGCTTAATGGACCTGCAGGGAAGCAAAGGATATGTAAGTATATACTGGGAGTATATGGGAGATTAACCCTTAATTAGCCCTTTAATGGGCAAAGTACAGGTTGCTTTAAAACGTATCTAGACTGAAAAACTACACAAATGTTATATATTACAGCCTACCAGTCCTTAGTTATCTTTACTACATTAGTTTTTATTTCCCCCTTCATTTTCACCTGGTAATCCTTCAATTAACTAACTTCTTGCCCCATCATGTCCACACTTTCCTTCTCCATTATATCAGTGGGAGCAGCAATAGTTGTTACACAGGCTGGACGTGTTCACCACTATTACATGGTGGATTGTTGGGACTAATAATTTACATGTAGCACCCTCTACCTAGGTAGGTGCTAGAGGTGAGATTTTTTTTGTCACAGCCGGTAAATTTAGACAGGCCTAGCTATAAGCTAGGCCTGTTTGTTTTCATCTGTGTAGGCAGGGAGTGGCTAAGAGTAGGCTGGTGACTCACAGATATCATTAGCTCTTGGTTACCTCCCTCTGGATTCTAGATTGTTCTAGAAGAATGGAGGGGAAGAGAGGTGGAGCTGTCTGGGGTGTCTCAGGGAGCTCTGACCAAACCCTCAACTGGGTTTGGCAGGAAACATGCCTCCTTGATTTACCCAGGGTCAGCCCAGCTGGGGAGGAGTTGGGTGGAAGAAGCTGGAAATGGAGCACAAGGTTGTCTGGGCCTTTTAGGCACTCCCCAGTCTGGGGGGAAGGGGGTGACCTAGGGCCTGAGGGTGCAAGTCGGAGCCTTTCTGAGTAACAAAGGAGGATCAGGAGGCACAGAGAAGGACAGATAAAGACAGTTGGAGCTAGTGTTGCCGGGCAAGTCTCCAGGAGGGATCCACCAGAGCACAGCCAGGAGGGCTGGTGAGTGACAGGCACAGTTGGGAGAGCTGGGGAGGCATGCCAGAGTGGACTGAGAGTGTGCAGTCTGGGATGGATGTAGAGCCAGCAAGAGAGACTGTGGTGTCATGGGTTATGGAGTTGGGCAGTTGCAGCCAGGAGGGCTGGCAGGGTCGGAAGAGGACTGACTGGCAGCAGTAGTCCACCGAAGGTCAGCTAGCTATAAAGACTTTTCTATTCTGTAGCTATACCAAATGGCAGTTGCTAAGGCCTGACAGGGTCAGAGTTGGGCATACCATGTGCTAGCTGTACCAGGAACCAAATATTGTACAGGAGCGAGAGAAACAGTCTGCAAATAAGTGTTGTGCTGGAGGAGGCAGCTAGAAGAGTAAATAAAGGTTTCTGCTGATCTTTCAATTGATTTTTCTATTGATTCTGGGCATCCTACAATTCCCCTTACCCTATCCAAGTTCAAAACCCCTCAATAAAAGACAAAACAAACATACGGACTGTTCATTGTCTCTAAGGTGAATGGAAACTGATTGCCGGGCTGGGCAGAGGTGACAGGTGGGACCACAATATCCAGCAGCCCCGATGGGGGTAACGCTACATACACAAGAAAGATAAGGATATTTCTGATTTATTTGCATTTCTGGAAGGATCAACAGGTATGTTCTGTACTCAATGAAAAAGTTCTTATCCTGAGAAGTGAAAACAAATGCAGCCGTCAAATCTAAGGATGGGTAAGCAGTCATATATTACATTTTTGTTTCTGGGTTTAGATACGCTTTAAGCAGTCTACACTTTATCTTTAAGTAAATAATGTTTTATAGGTAATTTATTATATTTTTTCTGAAACATTTTTGCCTGAATAATGACATGCTTTTCCAGGCTGGAATGACTACCATCGCTCTCCAGTAATTATAATGGCTTGTTGACGGTAATGTGACTTCAGGAAGTGGCACATTTCCAGTCTAATGCACCTTGCAATCTTTATGCATCAGTCCAACACTGGTAAAATTGATGAACACATTTCAAAAGTGAATATGTAACTGACTTAGCCTGAGAAGACATCCTGGGAATTGTGTTCTCTGAGGCGTTTATTTTTACATTATATACTTGTTTTGTTTTCTGGCGATACAATTCCAATAGCAAAGAGTCATTTAAAGAGATTGAATGGTACAATGTAGCTGAAATAACTATGGTAGAAAGAAAAGTGCTTAAAGCAAACCTGTGGTCTGGAATCCTTATAACCGGCAGAGGAGGGATAGTGCAGACACTGCGGGCAAAGTAAGCAGAAGAACTTGTTACCCTAAAAATCATAGCACTAAATTAAATACCCTGCCACCAGATCATTCATTAATCTTCCCGCTATGTGTATTTTCAACATAATTTATGCAAGCGATTTACCTGTAGACTGGTAGACCTTGTAGACAAAACTGCTGATGCTCACTACTATCTCAGAGCTGTCACTTAGTTGACACTCTATAGCAGGTGTCTTCAAACTACAGCCCTTCAGTTGTTCAGGAACTACAATTCCCATCATGCCTAGTCATGTCTGTGAATGTCAGAGTTTTACAATGCCTCATGGGATGTGTAGTTCCGCAACAGCTGGAGGGCCGTAGTTTGAGGATCCTTGCTCTATAGCAGGGATCTCCAAACTACGGCCCTCCAGCTGTTGCGGAACTACAGATCCCATGAGGCATTGTAAAACTCTGACATTCACAGACATGACTAGGCATGATGGGAATTGTAGTTCTTGAACAACTGGAGGGCCGTAGTTTGGAGACCCCTGCTCTATAGTATTCACCTTCCCTCCTCCCTTGGCAGCCACATAAAAGATTTTGTAGGGAGGGGAGGGGCGGAGGAGCTGGACCAGCACACAGAGCAATTAGATACTCCCAGAAGTGGAGAGGGCCATGTAAGGAGGGGTTGGGCTGTTCTAGGGAATTTACTAGACACATTTTTTGCCAATGTCAAAGGCACATGCAAGTGAATAAAAATGAAGTTATGGAAGGAAAAGATTCTGTTGGTAGGTATTCAAGTACATAATTTTTCTGTGCTTTTTACCTGCAGTTTATCTTAAACAAGGGCAGCAATCGTACCACATCCATAAATAGAACAATTGGGATGAGCATAAAAAAACATAGCTGAATGTTGAGGATACATCTAATTTAGTATGCCAAATATAGTGTAGGTATTGATTGGTTGGCATATAGGTAACTTACATAACTCTGAGAGATGAGTGTATATTATTCATGAAAAATTGTGCAACACACAAATGTGAGACCAGGACAGGGTAGCTATGAAGACAGCCTATAAGAGCATAATATAATTATAAGGGTCCTTTCACAGTGGTGCGCTTTTTGCCATGCTAAAACACACCTTTTCGGTGCAACAAAAGTGCATGAAAATTATTCCCCTTTAAATCCTTTTTAACTGTTCATATCAGTTTGCGTTTGTGCTGTGTTTGGTGCACTTTTAAAAAGCACACCAAAAAATGCACCTTCCATTGTAAGTTAATGGGAATGCATCAAAAAGCATCAAAGTGGTGAGTCACGTGTCTAAGTTGCCCGGGGGCATGCTGGGAGTCAGAAATGCAAAAAATGCACCAAGGATGAATTGAAAACGTATTTAAAAACAGGATATGCATTTTTTCAAAACGCATACCACGTTTTTAAGCGCACAAGTGTGAAAGGGCCCTAAGGGTGAGATAAATCGTACCTCAAAAAAGTCTCCTTTTGTCTAATACATAGGGACTTACCCTAGTACAAGGTCCTTTGGGAAACCTCAAATGTATATTAGATAAATTAGAATCCTGGCTTGTCCAGAACAGTCATATCACTATGCTGTTCTGGACAAATTTAGGTTTATCAAGTATGTCAAAAAAGAGGGGAAAGGGGATTGGGACTAAAGGTATAAGGAGGTATAAAGAATTCAGTTTATTATATAAATTAACATACAAACGCATTATCATGAGTAAGTGTATATCCAATACAATTATAATAACTGGTGCAATTCATAAAAATGTATATCTATACATACAATATAGATGGGTTGCCACATGATTATAAATGATTAATATCAAAAATTATACATACTGACAGATATCAATTGAATCATAGGGACATGGCATATCATTTATGAATTGTACCAGTTATTATATTTGTAGTGGATATACACTTACTCATGATTATGCATTTGTATGTTAATTAATATAATAAACTGAATTCTTTATAACTACGTGCTTCATTCAAAGTCCCAATCCCCTTTCCCCTCTTTTTTGATATATAGATAGGGATGAAGGCAATTGGCCTTACCAGGTCAATGCCTCATATAAAGTCCCAACTGTTCTCCTTTTACTTATAGCAATATAGGGATGGAAGCACATAGCTTAGGTTTAGCCAGGTCTGATAACATCTACACATCTAGTAATTATACTCATATTACTGGTTTATTTAATTCCCTCTCTCTTTAGGGCCAACACCCTTAGGATGGGGCTGTTACCTCCCATCCCTTGATTAACAGCCTCCCTTATTCTTTTTAGTGTGTCATGTGATCTGGTTTAGGAGCCCTCTGGCTCCCATCCCTCCCGGGAGCTGCGATGCATGCCGTTGATCCTCCTCCTCCCCTTATACTTAGGGTGGGTGGACGTTCATGCACCATGCATCCACATCACCTTCTGTGTGTTGCTGGTGCAGTGTCACTTCTGTGGCACCACCCCTCCTTTCCACTGCAGTACCATCTAGATGGAGGAGTGTAATGGCACTGACGCCAGGCGGTTCTCTGCCCAGCCAAGCTCGCCTCCCTCCTGCAGTGCACACCTACGTGACACTGGTGGGCGAGTGATGGCCATGCCCTTATAGGCTTCACCCAGGGACATCAGATTCACTCTGGTGTGTCGTTGCTTGCTTTGGTTCACTACATGAATCACCTTGGATCCCTGGACCCTATGAACTGATCACTGTCTAATTGGTAATTAGAATTCACCTCTAGTTACACTGCACTGTTAGATTGTTTTATTCAACCTTACTTGGTGATGCATTTATATTCTTATCACTTTTCAACCTCTTACACCTTTTTATTCAACCTTTCTTGGTGATGTGTTTATATCCCTATCACTTTTCACTTATTACACCTTTCTATTCAACCTCTCCTGGTGATGCATTTATATCCTCATCACTTTTCACTTCTAATTCCGTGTACACACGACAGTTTTTTCCGTTGGAATAAACTCTGATGGTTTTTCCGACAAAGTTCCGACGGAGTTCTGCTAAAACTGTCTTGCCTACACACGATCACACCAAAGTCCGACCGTCTAGAACGTGACGTACAACACGTACGACGGTACTAGAAAAAGGAAGTTCAATAGCCAGTAGCCAATATCTGCCATCTCGTACTTGCTTCAGAGCATGCGTCGTTTTTGGTTCGTCGGAACAGCATACAGATGAGCGGTTTTGCCGATAGGAATTGATTCCGTCGGAAATATTTAAAATATGTTCTATTTCTAGGTCTGTCAGAATTTGTGAAAAAAAAAGTCCGATGAGGCCCACACATGATCGGAATATCCAATGAAAAGATTCCGTCTGACTTTTTCTGCCAGAAAGTCCGATCTTGTGTACGCGGCATTACACTTTGGCTACCACCAATACTATCTAGTCCTTCAATCCCCCCTGTTCTTTACCGAGCACAGGACACTTTGCACGTGTCATACTATAAATATATATATACATATATTTTTTCAGAAGTCCATCATTGATGGTCTCAGCACTTATGGTCACTCTGACTACTTAAATTTATTGAACTCTGTCTCCCTGGATGATCTTCTTGCTGGACAGCAGGCCACTCACACCACCTCAGCTCCCATTGGAGATGCCCCCCTTTTGGGGGTCCCTTATCTACAGTGCCACACTTTTATTATATAGTCAACCTTGTAAGTATGGTAGAGAGTGGGTTTTTATACTTGCTTTTATTTTATGTAGCGGTACCCCCATGGGGGCTGCTGATTTTTGTTCATTACCTTTTGCCGATCACTCCGCTTCCGATACCCCATGCACTCACATGACACCAACAGTCAAGATTCCAGATTTATATTTCTTTATTTGGGTATAAATCGGTGGGGGCTATTCAGTATATATGGTATGAGATGCCATATCTGACCCCATTTTTATTAAAGGGTGTTAATCTATAGCCGTAGCTTTGTTACTTAAAGCGGGAGTTCCGCCAAAAAATTTTTTTTTTAAAGTCAGCAGCTACAAATACTGCAGCTGCTGACTTTAACATATGGACACTCACCTGTCCAGCACGCCCGCGATGTCGGAGCCATCTTCGGTATGGGAATCAGGAAGTGAAGCCTTGCGGCTTCACTTCCCGGTTCCCTAATGTGCATGCGCAAGTCGCGATGCGCAATGCGGATAGTCCCTGCTGTCTCTGGGACCCGTGTGTTTCCCAGCAGACAGCGGGGGGGGGGAACAGGAAGTGGCGTAGCTAGCCCCAGAATCTGCTGCTATCTATGCCCGGAAGTGGGTGCAGATACCTTTATTATACAGGTATCTGCACCCCCCCTCCCTCCTGAAAGGTGCCAATTGTGGCACCGGAGGGGGGGAGGGTTTCCGATCAGCGCAAGTTCCACTTTAAGGTGGATATTTTACACTTCACCAGAAGTACAGGGTTATGATCCTCCCTCTGGTGACAGAATCACAAATGAACGATGGCAGCCTGAACAGACATGCCAGTAGTTGAGACACACATATACCCGTGGGCCAATATACTTTCTGTTCGGCTCCTAAACAAGAATCTCAGTTTTTTTTCCAAAGTGGCAAAAAAGGGAATTGGACAGGAATGACACACCCTAGTGTCCACGGTTTTGTCCTTTACCAGGCCCCCTGAGTGGCCACTTCCTGCTCAAACAGACATGTTGTAGGGGAAAACCCACCCTAACCCATCTTGTTGCACCCTCAATCACAAATAGTACCTTGGGTCAGGCAATCTCCTTCGACTGTCCCATTCACCTCGGACAGAGATAGAGTAAGACCGGGTGTGGTGTCCTTCCTTCACAACAAGCACCCTGTCTTTGTGTATGGCCCTTCGGAGCTTCCACTCCTTCTTGATATCCTGAAACCGGACCCAAACTTACTCTCCGTTGTCCGTAGTGGTTTTGGAACATGCAGATAATTCCACACCAGTTCATCTTCCCACTGCTCCCGGGAATCTTCTATCACCTGCATGACACTTTCTGGAACATAAGGGTAGTCCAGTCTCCACTCCTCAGCAACTCTCTTTTGCACTTTGCGCTAAAATCGTGAAAGCTGTGTTAGTTCTTTGGGCCTTCCCTGCCCAGGCAGAACACAGGAGTCTGGTGACCTGTTCACCCCTTTGTTATATCTTGATGCTCCAGTGGAAAGAGCTGGGGGTTGTGGATGATTTAGAGACTTTTCATGATCCGGAGGAAATTCCAGCAGAAGTAGAACTCTCCATAAACCATTCCTCTTCATCACTGGCATCAGCCTCTTCAGGGGATGACCACTCAAACAAGTTCTCCAGAGACCCATACCTCTCCAACACTTGTGGTGACCCCCAGTCCACAGCCCGGCCCTTGATCACCCGGGTCCAGCTTAACTGAGGGATCCCCCTCTCGTAACTGCGGCTCCTTCTGGACCGGTACAAAAAAGGTCTTAGTGTCAGCCGGCTCTTCTGGGGCATCTTCCAGGGTTCGTCCACACACAGTGACACCCTCCCGCCAGGCCACAGGCTTCCCCAGCATTATCTTGGGACTTTGGCTCTGAGAGCTGCGAGATGGGCGATCCAGGGGACATCTCCTTCACCGCAGGGGTGGGCGACACATGACCCTCTCTCTTCCAGGTCACCTGTGTCAGTGGAGTGCAAAGTTCGGTAGATGGTTGGATAGTGTAGTACTGTGTCTCCTGTTGCACTGGTGCCAGCCGGGTCAGGGGACTTCCACAATGGCCACACCGGATACTGTCACTCTTACCCCTAACGCAGGTGGTCAGACACTCTAGCTGGCTTCTGTGTTCACCTATAGCAGCCCCCTTTCCCATAAGGCAAGCAGGCCTACCAGTACTTGGTTGCCCCCAGGACTTATACACAATGCTATAGTGCCTGGCTACCACGCCGGGGCAGGTGAGAACTGAGCAAAGCAAATGGGTGCTTGCGGTTGGCAGACAGGCAGAGTGGTTTAATGACATTCCAGGTACAAGGCAGGCAAGGTTCAGAATAGTCGTGTCAATCCATAGTCAAAGGCAGGCAGAGTCCAGAGAATAGTAGATATCCGATCCAAGGTCGTCAGTGAGGGAATCCAATCTAGCAGGGCAGACAAACAGGGAGCTTGGAACATATATTACACACATTATCACAAGCAACAGATTGCAGCATTGGCTGGCTTCAATCATGATTGCTCTCTACCTAGAGATTGACCACATCAATCACCTTGCAGGACAGGGATGCATCATAGCCAAAACCAGGATGCTGGAATAAAACCAGCAGCAGCCAAAGAACAGGAGCATTTACATGTTTCTGACAGATACCATATTGGTGTTGTCCAACCCAGAGCAAAAGAAGCATCTTAATGCAGTGTGGCACAGCTTTTATTCACTCCAGTAAAAAAAAAAAAAAAAAAAAAAAAAAAAACAGCAAATGGATAACCAGTGACGTATTTCTTTTTTATTTAAAATTTATGAGCAGAGAACAACATAGAAAATAAATTGCCGATGCAACCACAATCTGTTTTATTGTATAATTACTTTGTATATTGCACTTGTAGGGCTAGCTATAAACAAGTAAATAGGTCAATAAGTTTTAACTGCTGGTGAATAAATTATTCACAACAAACTTCAGCCAATCTACTATAATGTTAGTGGTAAACAGCCAGTCCAAAAAATGCAAGAATATTAACATTTCATTGCTCTGTACTGGTGTTGGTGCCAACTGACTTATATAAACTTGAACACTGCATGGACAGGTTGCTAAGTGATCTTCAGCAAGTTCTGGTTAACCTGTGACCTGACCTGTTCTACTTTTCTGTGTATGACCAGGCTTGCCTTGTGACCTGCTCTACAACTTTTGCTTACCTATTGTTACATCTGCCTGCCCGCTTGACTCTGCTTATTGCCTTCTGCCTTCTACCTCCATTGCCTGGCTGTTACTGGTCTTGGCTTCATCTCTCAGCTTCAATCCTGTCTCCTGAATTGGTACCTCTGCTGCTCAGTTGTTACCGACCTCAACTTGTATCCTGTCCACTTCCTGTCCTGCTCTGGTACCCCAGTGTTCCTCCATCTAGTTCCTGTCCAGTGATCTACAGTCAAGTGGTCTACAATTAATCAAGCCACACACCTTCCAGCATTGACAGATCAAGTACTGCTTGTAACACCGGCCCTTCTTCCACTCTGTGTCATTGCATTCCCTGTTGCCACTTCCAGGGTTTTGGACAGGAGGTGCAAGAGAGGCCCCCTTAGGCTTTATGTACACTAGCCTACACTGGCAGCTCCAAAACTTGAGTTTAGGAGTTTTTGGCGTTTTTTTGCCAAAGCTCTTAAACTCAACTCCATAAAAGCCTACCGTATGTGTCAATGTTCACATTCACATGTTTAGGAGCTGCCGTGTTTAGGTGAGCTTCAACCCCCCTTTAGGAAGGTTTTGACCACTGGCCATATTAAAACACAAAATGTTTTGCGTTTTCCCGTAGTCATGGTAAATGTAGGCCAGTGTACATGAAGCCTTAAGGCCCATATACACGATCAGAAAATCATACGCTTTTGAAGTGATCGTACAATAATCTCATTGTTAGTACACAGCTTTTGAGAGCAGATCACGACAGTTTCATCTGATATTATACAATGGGACAAACATGACATTTTTTCTTGTACAATACCAGATCATACAATGTTTGTTTAATCAGTACTGTTTTTGTCCGAAAATGCAATACAAATACCAAACAACACATTATATTACTTCTGAATTCTTATTCTGCCGTACTAGAATTTTCGTAACTTTAGTAACCATTTTCGATATGAGATTAGCATGCAAAAAAAAAAAAAAACGGACGGACATTCTTCCAATAATCTCATCATGTGTACCAGGCATTAGTCTTAACCTTGTACATGACAGTAACATCTTTCTGCTGGTGCAGGTGAGACAGCTAGGCCCACCATGTGATCACTTTACAGGGTTCTTCTTTTCCATGCTAAGAAGTTGCCAATAAATTTACACAGCAGAAAGATGAAATGTCTGTTTGTCACCTGAAACAAGCAGTTCTATAAAAGCATCTGTGACAAATGGGAAGTAAAGTGAGTGTATGTGGGAGGTGGAAGCCGGGTCAAATTTACAGTATTATGCCGTGTACACACGACCGGACTTTGACGGACTGAATTCCCTCTGACTTTGACGGAATTTTGACGGACTTCCGTCGAATCGGACTTGTCTACACACAATCACACCAAAGTCCGACGGATTCGACCGTAATTACGTACGACTGGACTAGAATAAGGAAGTTCAAGTAGCCAATAGCTGCCCTAGCGCCTAGCGTCGGTTTTCGTCCGTCGGACTAGCATACAGACGAACGGATTTTTCGACCGGACTCGAGTCCGTCGGAAAGATTTGAAACATGTTCTAAATCTAAAGTCCGTCTGATTTACGACAGAAAAGGTCTGCTGAAGGTCCGATGAAGCTCACACATGGTCGAATTGTCCGACGGTTTAGTCCCATCGGACCAGTTTGGTCGAAAAGTCCGGTCATGTGTACGCGGCATTAGATTACATCCACAAAAATTGCAAGGTAGCTACACTGAGAAAGGGCATTGTTCCTCTTGGATCCAAAGCCTATGTGAGGAGGGCACAAGATGTGATTATGCAGATGTGTTTGTGATTAACCCATCATTTTACATTCTGTACCCCCTGTTTTTAACCATGAAAGGTCACCTGCCACTCCAGAAAAGAACCTTGCGTACATTCTTACAAAATATCAAGGTATACAAAATTGGAAGAAAATGGCTTTATTAAAAACATTGCTAACTGTTTAATATAAAACCAAAAGTGTCATTCTAAATGTATTCTAAAACATGTAATGAGCATGAGACGTTTGGCACACAGAGGTTTCCAGTTCCACCCACCTGCCTTGGTTGGCAAGTTGGCAAAGGAGGTCCCTGCTGCATCAGAAGAATTCATTCTGTGAGGGGGTGGTAGAAGGGCACACCAGACAAATCCTGCCATAGAAACCTTTGAGAGCTAAAGAAAATCAAAGGAGCCCAGGAGTATAAACCTATACCTACAGTCATGGCCGAAATTGTTGGCACCCCAGAAATTTTTCCAGAAAATCAAGTATTTCTCACAGAAAAGTATTGCAGTAACACATGTTTTGCTATACACATGTTTATTCCCTTTGTGTGTATTGGAACAAAACGAAAAAAGGGAGGGAAAAAAGCTAATTGGACATAATGTCACACAACATTCCAAAAATGGGCTGGTCAAAATTCTTGGCACCCTTTCAAAATTGTGGATAAATAAGATTGTTTCAAGCATGTGATGCTCCTTTAAACTCACCTGGGGCAAGTAACAGGTGTGGGCAATATAAAAATCACACCTGAAAGCAGATAAAAAGGAGAAAAGTTCACTTAGTCTTTGCATTGTGTGTCTGTGTGTGCCACACTAGGCATGGACAACAAAAAGAGGAGAAGAGAACTGTCTGAGGACTTGAGAGACAAAATTGTGGAAAAATATCAACAATCTCAAGGTAACAAGTCCATCTCCAGATATCTAGATTTGCCTTTGTCCACAGTGGGCAACATTATCAAGAAGTTTGCAACCTATGGCACTGTAGCTAATCTCTCTGGGCGTGGAAGGCAGAGAAAAATTGATGAAAGGTTGCAACGCAGGATAGTCCGGATGGTGGATAAGCAGCCCCAAACAAGTTCCAAAGAAATTCAAGCTGCCCTGCAGGCTCAGGGAGCATCAGTGTCAGCGCGAAGTATCCATCGACATTTAAATTAAATGAAACGCTATGGCAGGAGACCCAGGAGGACCCCACTGCTGACACAGAGATATAAAAAAGCAAGACTACAGTTTGCCAAAATGTACTTGAGTAAGCTAAAATCCTTCTGGGAAAACATCTTGTGGACAGATGAGACCACGATAGAGCTTTTTGGTAAAGCACATCATTCTACTGTTTACCGAAAACGGAATGAGGCCTACAAAGAAAAAAACACAGTACCTACAGTGAAATATGGTGGAGGTTCAATTATCAATTATGTTTTTGAGTTGTTTTGCTGCCTCTGGCACTGGGTGCCTTGAATGTGTGCAAGGCATCATGAAATCTGAGGGTTACCAAAGGATTTTGGGTCGCACTGTAGAGCCCAGTGTCAGAAAGCTGGGTTTGCATCCGAGATCTTCCAGCAGGACAATGACCCCAAACATACGTCAAAACGAACCCAGAAATGGATGGCAACAAAGCGCTGGAGAGTTCTAAAGTGGCAAGCAATGACTCCAGATCTAAATCCCATTGATCACCTGTGGAGAGATCTTAAAATTGCTGTTGGGAAAAGGCGCCCTTCCAATAAGAGAGACCTGGAGCAGTTTGCAAAGGAAGAGTGGTCCAAAATTCCGGGTGAGAGGTGTAAGAAGCTTATTGATGGTTACAGGAAGCGACTGATCTCAGTTATTTTTTTCCAATGGGTGTGCAACCAAATATTAAGTTAAGGGTGCCAAGAATTTTGACCAGACTATTTTTGGAGTTTTGTGTGACATTATGTCCAATTTGCTGTTTTCCCTCCTTTTTTTTGTTATGTTCCAATACACACAAAGGGAATAAACATGTGTATAGCAAAACATGTGTTACTGCAATACTTTTCTGTGAGAAATACTTGATTTTCTGGAAAACTTTCTGGGGTGCCAACAATTTTGGCCATGACCGTATTTGATTTTAGAAAAGTAAAAATGTTACCTAAAAATGGAAAATTCAAGAGACAAGATGGTTTTCAGCAGACACAATGGAACTAAAATACAAACAAATATACCTGGGAGGTTTCGATTACATATTTTTGAAAAGGTGCTTCAAGGTTACTTTTTAAGCCCAAGGAAAATATACCCTGCAAAGCATAGCTTTGTACCTTCTGTCCAACACCACATATGAATGATTTATCATAGCAGTCACCATGCATGTTCAGCAATGTCTTTCGAAAGGCGAAGGGAAAAAAAAACGAAACAATTTAATTGTCTTGCGTAATGAGCCTTGCTGCTATAATGAAACTTTCCACAAAATGAGTTTTAAAATGCCTCCCAATAAAAAAGCATCAACTTCCCCCTGAGCCACAATCCAGCGTTTACGATTATGCGTTTCTTGAAAGTAAAACGAATGGCTGACTTTAGTCATTCAGGAATTTGCATCTAGAGAAATTTGTAATTTTTTCTTTTATTTTTCCACCCAGTTTGCATATTATTTCACAAATAATATTTTACCACAGTACTTAGCTAAGTGAGATTAAACCATTGTAATATATGGTGATTTCATTTTGATGAGATGTATGATGAACTATATCATTTTAACTACAAAGCGTAAAATACATTTTATTAATTATACTGTAAAATTGACTCTTGATGTATCATGCCAAGTAAAACGTTCTACCAGGTAAATCTAAATGTCATTCTTGCAAAGCTGTACAGGCTCCTCTCTTTACTTAGGCTGGCCATAGACATAGACAGTTCGAATCTCGGCCGGTTTAGCAGGAACCAACCAAGATGTGAACCATGTATGGCACAACCAGCCTGCTGGATTCACTTGCGATTAGTACTAGCAAATGTCACTGCCTTCTCCCGGCGAGGGCGGCTTTCCCCACCCACCCGGCTTGGCAGGATGGACTCCCCTGTCAGCACTGTCTGTGTTGATGGGGGAATTATGCAAATGATTTAAGTTCAGCTTTAACCAGTTCCAGACCACCCACCCACCGTACATATACTGCGGCAGGGCGGCCCGGCTGCTTGAAACAACATACTGGTAGTAGGGGGGCACGCGCCCCCACCATCCCCACAGGCGATCGGATTCGATTTGTTTCAGAACCGATCAGTCTACAGGCCCAAGCCAATGATTTCTGGCCTGGACCTGCTGATCGGTTCTGGCAAATGACAGACTGTGCTCTGCCTGTGTAATGTAAACACAGCAGAGGAAGTGATGTCATCTCCCCTCGTGGAGCCCTTTAGGAGAAGACATCCACTGTGAGTACACCAAGCACTACACTAAGGCCCCTTTCACACTGGGGCGGTGCGGGCGTCGACGGTAAAGCAGCGATATATTTAGCGCTGCTTTACCGTCATTTTAGCAGCGGTTTTCGGCCGCTAGCGGGGCAGTTTTAACCCCCGCTAGTGCCCCGAAAAAGGGTTAAAAAAACCCCGCAAAGCGCAGCTGTGGTGGTATTGCCATGATTTCAATCGGTAGGAGCGGTATAGGAGAGGTGAATACACCGCTCCTTCACCGTTTCAAAGATGCTGCTAGCAGGACTTTTTTTTACCGTCCTGCTAGCGCACCGCTCCGGTGTGAAAGCCCTCAAACTGGAGTGAAAGGACCCGCTTTTTTCAGGCGCTATACAGATGCTATTTTTAGCGCTGTAGCGCATGAAAAACGCTTCACTGTAAATCGGGCCTAACACCAAGACATATAGGCACATTTTTAAACCCCTGATCACCCCCTGATCGCCCCCCCCCCCCCCTTTCCCTCCCTTCCACAGTGTCACCAAGAGCAGTTTACCGATTTTTCACTTTACAAAACACAGCACACAAAACTGCAGCGTTAGCAGAGTCAGGCCTGATCCCTGCTAGCACTAACAGTTATTTTTTTTGTAGCAATTCAAGCAGTCTCTGACAACCAGGTGTATTTTTACCTGTGAGTCACACTAGCGGTACCTGTAAATTTAGTGGCCAAAATGTCAAACGAAAGGTACACTAATGAGTAGGCCTACAGAATACTGACCATGACAGTTGAGAGCGCAGGGGAAGCCTCACTGTCAGATTCACAATCTGATTCAGGCTCACTATACAAACCTGTAGAGAGCAGCGGCACCCTGACAGATAGCTCTGACGATGGAGTAGCGGTCCCTGCTAAGGTCAGGCATACCCAACCCTGTTCTTTTGTTGCTGAGGTGAAACAACTGCATGGTTCTCGTATGCAGCGTAGAACCAGTGCTAGTGCCGATTATCCTTCTGGTGAACTGGCAAGCACCAGCGGCCTAGTATGTCTTTGTCGTAGACAAACCAGCACTGCAGTAACACTTGGTCTATGGGAATGATTGACCATTCTTCCAGAAGCGCATTTGTGAGGTCAGGCACTGAT
Organism: Lithobates sylvaticus; assembly: GCA_028564925.1. Taxonomy (NCBI): domain Eukaryota; kingdom Metazoa; phylum Chordata; class Amphibia; order Anura; family Ranidae; genus Lithobates; species Lithobates sylvaticus. The sequence continues at coordinate 60,741,680 of CM053032.1, forward strand.
GTTGGATGAGAAGGCCTGGCTCGCAGGCTCAAATTCATCCCAAAGGTGTTCTATTAGGCTGTCGTCAGGACTCTGTGCAGGCCAGTCAAGTTTCTCCACCCCAAACTCGCTCATCCATGTCTTAATGGACCTTGCTTTGTGCACTGGTGCGCAGTCATGTTGGAACAGGAAGGAGCAACCCCAAAACTGTTCCCACAAAGTTGGGAGCATGAAATTGTCCAAAATGTTTTTGTATGCTGATGCTTTAAGAATTCCCTTTGCTGGAACTAAGGGGCCAAGCCCAACCCCTGAAAAACAACCCCACATCATAGTTCCCCCATCCACCAAATGATTTGGACCAGTGCACAAAGCAAGGTCCATGAAGGCATGGATGAACGAGTTTAGGGTGGGGGAACTTGATTGGCTTGCACAGAGTCCTCACCTCAATGTGATACAACACCTTTGGGATAAATTAGAGCGGAGACTGCGAGCCAGGCCTTCTCTCCAACATCAGTGCCTGACCTCAGAAATGCACTTCTGGAAGAATGGTCAAACATTCCCATAGACACACTCCTAAACCTTGAGGACAGCCTTCCCAGAAAAGTTAAAGCTGTTATAGCTGTAAAGGGTGGGCCAACTCAATATTGAACCCTACGGACTAAGAATGGGAGACCATTAAAGTTCATGTGCGTGTAAAGGCAGGCATCCCAATACTTTTGGTAATATAGTGTATGTATATATAGTGTAAATAAGCAGACAAGGGCTTCAAAATGTGTATCTAACTTTCAATCAAACAATGCAATTTGCAAGAGAAAAAGTTGTTTGACTCAAAGTTGCAAACACTTTTGCCAAAACTTTTGGAGGTATACGGTGAACATATGTGATACTGTTGGCAGAAATAATAGTACATTAAACATTAAATTGTTTCCTTAACCTCTTCCCGACCGGCGCACACAGATGTAGGTTGGCAGAATGGCACGGACAGGCATAAGGGCTTACAGGTACGTCCCTTTAAAAATGCCGCCGTGCCATCGCGTGTGCGCCGTCAGCGGCGCGCCGTCGCGCTGGTCGGGACCCCCGCGAGTCCGGTCGCGGGTCCCGCGGACTCTATCGCCGCGGGGATACCCGCGATCGTCTCACGGGGAGGCTGAACGGGGAGATGTGGAAGTAAACAGCATCTCCCCGCTCTGCCTAGCAACAAGTGACACTGATCTCTACTCCCTGTGATTGGAGCAGAGATCGGTGATCACTAACACACAGCCACGCCCCCCACAGTTAGTAACAAGCCCCTAGGACACACATAACCCCTACACTGCCACCCCTGGTTAACCCCTTCACTGCCAGGAATCAGTGCATTTGTATAGCACTGATTGCTGTATAAATGACAATGGTCCTAAAAATGTGTCAAAAATGTCCGATGTGTCCGCCATAATGTCGCAGTCACAATAAAAATCTCTGATCGCCCCGCCATTACTAGTAAAAAAAAAATCATTAATAAAAATGCCATAAAAACTATCCCCTATTTTGTAAACGCTATAACTTTTGCGCAAACCAATCAATGATCGCTTATTGCCAAAAAATTTACCAAAAATATGTAGAAGAATACGTATCGGACTAAACTGAGGAAAAAATATGTTTTTTTATATATTTTTGGGGGATATTTATTATAGCAAAAAGTTAAAAATAATGCGTTTTTTTCAAAATTGTCGCTCTTTTTTTGTTTATAGCGCATAAAAAAAAAACGCAGAGGTGATCAAATACCACCAAAAGAAATCTCTATTTGTGGGGAAAAAAGGACGCCAATTTTGTTTGGGAGCCACGTCGCACGACCGCGCAATTGTCAGTTAAAGCGACGCAGTGCCGAATCACGAAAAGTGGTCTGGTCTTAAGCCAGCAAAATGGTCCGGTCTGAAAGTGGTTAATAGCATCTTTTGTATAATTTTTGATATGATATGTAAATTAAATTACTTTAACAAATGTATTTTTATGACTGATGGTGTGACACCTTTAAAGTCTAGATTGCAAATACTACAATAATCTTCAATGCAACATTGTCTGCTCACTACAGGAAATTAGGAGCTCACTGTTGTTTGGCAGGTGAACAGGGTTTTTAAAGTTATAACGTCAAACTTTAGTAATTTGTCTAATTTATGCCACCTGCTTGAATACAGATTTTGAAAATAAAGTAAATTACATTAAAAACAATATATAATAATTATTTGTATATTACTTACTTATGGTAATTAACCCCTTGCCACCCAGGCCAATTCTGACACTTCTCTCCTACATGTAAAAACCATAATTTTTTTGCTAGACAACTACTCAGAACCCCCAAACATTATATATATGTAGCACTGACCCCGAAGGAGCTGCTGGTTTAATTTTGGGCTTACCGTTACCTGACCTTCTGTAGCTCCGTCTTGAGTATCCCGTGGAAAGTAACCCAGAGAAAAGTATGAGACTGATACTGAATCCTCTTTTGGGTTTTTATTCAGAAAAAAATATAACACAGTCTCTTAGTAAACGGTGAGCGGGTTAGGGGGTGAGTTCAGGCACTTAGATTGCAGGGTGAAGATTTTAGATGAATCCAGCGAAAAAAATGTTTCACAACTGGATTCCTGAAGTCCCCCGGGTAGGTCTCTCTCACTAGGCCTAGCAGCCGGTAGGATACTCAGTAAAGTCTCTGCTACAGACTTGTAGTTACACTTTAGAGTCACTTAGGTATTAGATGAACTTTGAATAACTGTCATATGGTACCAGGTTCTCTCAGCCGATCTGGCGATACCATTTGAGGGATGATCCAGGTTGCGTCCTTTAACTAAGCCTCCAGGCTCCTTCAGAGAAGCCAGCCTTGCACATGGCCTTCTCCTGAAAGGGTCCTCCCCTGGGGTTCTTCAGTTGCTGGGCCTCTCCATTCCGATGAGACGGCACCAGACCTTCCTTGGATCAGTAGGCTCCGAAAGTCACTCGGACCTAACCCTGCAGTTACTTTGCCAGCGAGCACCGAGACACAGGATGCATGGTTCCGCACCCCAGGCCAGGAGGGCCCTGAGGTTGGGTCAGGAGGACCATGCGGACAGGAAAAATACTTTTTCCAAAAATGGCATCAGTACCTTAAATACCCCCCTCCCCAGAATGCATGGCAGGAGAACACTCCCACTGGGCTGGTTCCGAGAGGTAAGTGGCATTTGATGCATCCAGCTAGACTGATTTCTACTCTTGCCGGCGGTGACAGCGACACCTGGTCAAGGAGAACCCAGTGCAACCCAGCTAGACTGGTACTGAGACCAGACATTTAGAAGAATTATCCTGAAGCCCAACTGTGGCTTCAGGCAACTTAATTTTCAAAAACAATAGCGCCTGCTCGTCAGGAGCCAGCACTACATACTCCCCCCCTCCCATTTAGACGATGTCCTCATCGTTTTGAGAAGGAAAAAAAGAAAAAAGAGACTTTCAGTCCTGAAAGTCGGTGTACCTGAACTCAAAAATTTGTAATGGGAATGGAAAGAAGGGGTAAACAATTGACATGCAATATATTGAACAGTTGACATAAACAAATCACATAACACATGAACCCCAATACCTGTCTATCTACACCAACCACTCTCCGGCAGCTTGATAGACGCTCTTGATGATTCCTGAAACAAAAACACATAAAAGAAAAGAACAAACATACTAAAATGTACATTTATAGAAGGCAAATTTCCATCTCCAGACGGAATTTAAACTTTCTCTCCCGTGTATCTGACCTATATGCCTACGTGCAAATGTCCAACTTTTTTGTGCAGACCCCTACCACCTAGTGGCAAGAGCGATTAAATGCAAGTCCTTATTCACAAGTGCTGTAGCTAGCAGACGACCTTGACACGGAGCTTTCCTCTGAGGAGCCTAACACTAACTAACCCCACAGTCCGCGTACTTTGTCAAAGAAGAAAAACTTTACGGAAGCAACACACCAGTCTTTTGTAGAAGAGAAAAAAAACAAACAAACATTCTCAGAAAGCAACACACCAGACTCAACTTTTACTTTCCACCAATAGAACCGGGGATCTGGTAAAGTCAATGTATTCCCCTTGGCATCCACTGTGGTAATGAAGTAGATGACATTGGGGGTAATTTACTAAGATGAATGCACTGCGCCGGTTCATACCTTAATTTGTGCGCCAGATAAATTATTAATTGAGCGTATGAACCGGCGCAAGCACAAGCGCAACACATAATATGCCGGGTCACGATATAATATGTCGTTATCACTAACAGTCCATTCACACAGGGGCAACACGACTTGGGGCGACTTACAACACGACTTTAAGTCCCCCCAGGCCAGGCGACTTTAATTAAAAGAAAAACAAAAAAAAAAACAGCATGGGTTCCCCTCCAAGAGCATACCAGGCCCTTCAGGTCTGGTATGGATATTAAGGGGAACCCCGCGCCTAAAAAAGAAAAAAAAATGACGTGGGGGCCCCCCTTAAAATCCATACCAGACCCTTATCCGAGCACGCAAAAAGAGGAAAAGAGGGGGGAACGAGAGAACGCCCCCCCTCCTGAACCGTACCAGGCCACATGCCCTCAACATTGGGAGGGTGCTTTGGGGTCCCCCCCAAAGCACCTTGTCCCCATGTTGATGAGGACAAGGGCCTCATCCCCACACACCTGGCCGTTGGTTGTGGGGGGTCTGTGGGTGGGGGACTTATCGGAATCTGGAAGCCCCCTTTAATAAGGGGACCCCCAGATCCCGGCCTCCCCCCCTGTGTGAAAGGGTAAGGGGGTACAAAAGTATCCCTACCATTTCACCAAAAAGTGACAAAAGTGTTAAAAATGACAGGAGACGGTCTTTGACGTGTCCTTTTATTAAAGTCTTCTTTCATCTTCTTTCTTCTGGTCTTCTTCCTTCTTCAATTCTTCATCCTTCAGTTTCTTCATCTTCTTCCTCCATCTTCTTCTTCCTCCGATCCGCTTCTTCTTGCTCCGGTGTTCTTGTCCGACATCCTTCTCCACGGCGTCTCTTGTTCGTTCTCGGGCCGCTCCGCGCAATGGGAGGCTCCCGCTGTGTGACGCTTCTCTTCTTCTGACAGGTCTTATATAACGGAGGGCGGGGCCACCTGGTGACCCCACCCCCCTCTGACGCACGGTTCCATGCATGAGAGGTAGCGGTAAATCCCGGACTCGAGCCCCCACATGTAGCACTGACCTCCGAATGAGCTGCTGTTTTAATTTAATTTAATTTAATTTAACTAAGCCTCCAGGCTCCTTCAGAGAAGCCAGCCTTGCGCATGGCCTTCTCCTGAAAGGGTCCTCCCCTGGGGTTCTTCAGTTGCTGGGCCTCTCCATTCCGATGAGACGGCCCTGGACCTTCCTTGGATCAGTAGGCTCAGTAGGCTCCAAAAGTCACTCGGACCTACCCCTGCAGTTACTTTGCCTTGGGCCAGCTAGCCCCGAGACACAGGAAGCATGGTTCCGCACCCCAGGCCAGGAGGGCCCTGAGGTTGGGTCAGGAGGACCACACGGACAGAAAAAAACGCTTTTTCCAAAAATGGTGACAGTACCTTAAATACCCCCCCCCCCCAGAATGCACGGCAGGAGAACACTCCCACTGTGCTGGTTCCGAGAGGTAAGTGGCATTTAATGCATCCAGCTAAACTGCTTTCTACTCTTGCCGGCGGTGACAGCAACACCTGCGGTCAAGGAGAACCCAGTGCAACCCAGCTAGACTGGTACTGAGACCAGAAATTTTGAAGAATTATCCTGAAGCCCAACTGTGGCTTCAGACAACTTAATTTTCAAAAACAATATCGCCTGCTCATCAGGAGCCAGCGCTATATATATATATATATATATATATATATATATATATATATATTTTTTTAGCAGACACGCTAAGGAATGAAATGGCAGTCTTTGTAACTTTTTATGTCACACGGTATTTGCGCAGCAATTTTACAACACTTTTTTTGGAAAGAAACTGTTTCATGAATAAAAAAACACTAAAGTTAGCTAGATTTTTTTGTATACTATGAAAGAGTGAATTTTTACAGGTTACATGTTTAGAGTTACAGAGGAGGTCTAGTGCTAGAATTTTTGCTCAGGCTCTAACATTTGCGGCGTATCTAACCTATGTGTATGTGATTCTGAACTAGCAAATCACAGCGCTGGAGCCGCGATACCCACAAAGAAGATGTAGGCTCCATACACAAGGGGATAGCGGTGACTTCGCTGGCTCCTGTGTCAGGTAAGTGACACATAATGGGCTACTATGCGATGCTAGTAGCCCATTATGCTTTACCTTTGCAGGGAAACAAAGAGGAAGTAAACCCATTAGGGTTTACTTCGTCTTTAATGGTATACTATACACTGTCTTACCTCTTCTTTTTGTTTTTAGTTTTTTAATATTTTAAAACTCAGTAAAACAGAATTAAAAAGAACATATACCTTTGTCATATTAAAGCTGTATTGGTGTCACAATATATAGAACTACTCAAAACTTTTTTAATCATTCAGGTTTCCTATTTCCATGGTATAACATTTAAGTCTACTTGGAAGTAGCCATCATGGTTCCTTTTGGCATTTTTTGTAAATATTTTTTATATACATTTACCAATTTTTTGTTTGTCAAATAAAGTCATTATACGGCATCACGATGAATTAGAATGGATCATGGATACTCTAAAGTGCCGTCACATTCCCAAATTACTCCTCTCAAACTACTTAGGCTGAAAGCACTTTTGTCTTTACATAGCAATATCGGAAGCTTCTTCTCCAGAGGGGATTAGGGATAATGAATTCAATTTTATCCAGAAATGTCTTTTCTAAGAAAACCATTATATACAAGGACAAGAAATAATGTTTTAATCCTAAAATTATAAAAGCATTATGCACTCTGAAAACAAAAAGGCATAGAAATGCATTAACCTTTTATTCTTGTGAATGTACAGGATCCTCGAAAATAAATAAATGACCACCCAGTATTAGTCATTTAGGGACACTTTAACAATACAACTGGCAAAACAAAGAAAATCCATGCACTGTACCCAAGCAGTGGCATAGCGTAGGGGGTGCAGGGGGTGCCGTGGCCCCGGGCACGACATTTATGGGGGCGCCAGTATGTGTCACTACTGGCTGCCTCCTCCTAATTTTAAGTTCCTGAGTCCCCTGCGCTCCGGCCGCTATGTTAAGGGTCCGGCACCCTGTGATCGGGTGTATGGGGGCCATGTGAGGCGTAGGTCTGGCCTGTTCGTGATCACTCCTGAATTCCCACCTCCACACGAGAGCAAGAGAGAGACTGTAGGCTGGTCAGTGTAGTGTAGTGTAGTATGGTGGTCAGTATAGTGTTCTCCTCCTCAGTATAGTGGACCGATGCAGGCCAGGTCAGTGAAGGTAGTATGGTGGTCAGTGTAGTGTAGTATGGTGGTCAGTGTAGTGTAGTATAGTGGTCAGTGTAGTGTAGTATGGTGGTCAGTGTAGTGTAGTATGGTGGTCAGTGTAGTGTAGTATGGTGGTCAGTGTAGTATGGTAGTCAGTGTAGTGTGGTGGTCAGTGTAGTGTAGTATGGTGGTCAGTGTAGTGTAGTATGGTGGTCAGTGTAGTGTAGTATGGTGGTCAGTGTAGTGTAGTATAGTATAGTGTAGTGTAGTATGGTGGTCAGTGTAGTGTAGTATGGTGGTCAGTGTAGTGTAGTATAGTGGTCAGTGTAGTGTAGTATAGTGGTCAGTGTAGTGTAGTATAGTGGTCAGTGTAGTATGGTGGTCAGTATAGTGTAGTATGGTGGTCAGTATAGTGTAGTATGGTGGTCAGTCTAGTGTAGTATGGTGGTCAGTGTAGTGTAGTATAGTGGTCAGTGTAGTGTAGTATAGTGGTCAGTGTAGTATGGTGGTCAGTATAGTGTAGTATGGTGGTCAGTGTAGTGTAGTATGGTGGTCAGTGTAGTGTAGTATAGTATAGTGGTCAGTGTAGTGTAGTATAGTATGGTGGTCAGTATAGTGTAGTATGGTGGTCAGTGTAGTGTAGTGTATAGTGGTCAGTGTAGTGTTGTATGGTGGTCAGTGTATGGTGGTCAGTGTAGTGTATAGTGGTCAGTGTAGTATAGTGTATAGTATAGTGGTCAGTGTATTATGGTGGTCAGTATAGTGGTCAGTGTAGTGTTGTATGGTGATCAGTATAGTTTAGTATGGTGGTCAGTATAGTGTATTATGGTGGTCAGTATAGTGTATTATGGTGGTCAGTGTAGTGTAGTATGGTGGTCAGTGTAGTGGTCAGTATAGTGTAGTGGACAGTATAGTGGTCAGTGTAGTGGACAGTATAGTATAGTGGTCAGTGTAGTATAGTGGTCAGTGTAGTTCTCAGTGTAGTGGACAGTATAGTGGTCAGTGTAGTGTGTAATGGTCAGTAAAGGAATCAGGTTGGTCAGTGTTGAAATCAAGTAGGTTAGTGTAGTGGTCAGTATAGGAATCAGGTAGGTCAGTACTATTTTATTTGAAGGGACTCGGGGACGGGGAGTGCTAAAAGTCTGCTGTTTTGGGGGCGCAAATTACTTGCCTTGCCCTGGGTGCTGACAACCCATGCTACGCCACTGTACCCATGTCACCAATTATTTGTCCAAACACTGGCTTAGCAATGAACTAGCCATTAACCCTGTTTTACCACCACAACCCAATTTTATAGAAGGACCTATGCTGACCATGAATGGTTGAAATTTGAACAGTTTTGATCCATCAATGGCCAATCTCGTTCAGCCAATCGGCTTCAGCCTTGATCATTGTATTCTGACAGTGGACAGTGGATTCTGACAGAATACAATGACATAGCAGGAAGGATTCCATCCTTCACTTCTTTCCCTCTTACCTACCTTTTCCTTCTTGTTTACAAGCTTTTATACTGTTCTGCCCTACTTATATGTATATTTCTGTTGTTGTATTAAACAGTATCATGTTACTATTGTTCTGCTGTACACAGACACCATGGATTTAAATCCACTGCAACTTGTTTACTTATGTGATTTGGTATCTCCCCTTCCTGTTTAGAGCTAATTAGTTCAGTCCTGGTTAGACCCTCCCTATTTCTTTCATGTTTTCTCAGGCAGTGATAGTTCTTCGCAGAGACTGGGCTTAGGAAAGTCACTCTTTTCTTACACTTCAAAAGACTGGAAAACATCCTCTGTACTTTTCTGAAGTTAAATTGTGTTGAATTCAACTTTTGTGTCTTATAGAAGAGTTAAGCTGCCCATGGATGGTGCCAAGCTGCCAGGAGACCATACTGTCCAGACAGACTGGGTCTATGGAGGTAAGTTATTGCATAAAGCTGTATTTTAAACAGAACATGTACTACTTATAAAACATTTAATCACATTTCTTATGGAAAAAAAACAAACAAACAGCTTTTTATGCAATATTTAGATCCAGAGATTGCCTCTGCAGTACTTTTTTTCTGCCACTAAATGTCCTCAGTTTGATGGCCAGCATTATGCAATCCTTCCTCTGAGCCCAGGTAATGCTGGACCTGCCCCAGTTTGTGAATGGACAGTGAAATGAGAAGCAGCACAGTTATGAGCTCATCTCTCCATCACTCTGCTTTCTCTTCCATATTAGCATGCTTCATGACAGCACACGAACTGACTGGCTCCTTGTGCTGTTTCTTTCTTCCACACTCCAGAGCTCTCCTTTGAAGGGATTTACACTGCTTACATTATAATATGCATTTAGTGAAATATTGGTAATTGCAGAGCTATGCGAGTTTTTAACATTTATATTTGCCTAGAGTTGAGCTTTAAGTACACATGGCCCAGTCCCCCAACTTCTGCATTACTCCATTTCTTTACTCTGAGTACATACTTTCAACTGCATGGCCCTCCAGCAGCCACTGTATAACTGGAATGCCTGCCTGCATCTTGGCGCAATAATACAAAAAGTAGAAGCAGTACAAAGTCAAAATGGTAACAAAAGGCATCAATACATAGTGAACAGATAATCCTCCCTAAATTTAGGGCTAAGATGGCAATGAGCTAATAACATTATAATTTGATTCAAACAAAACTTGTGAGGAATCCATTAATTAGAGCTAAGTAGTAGTTTGTAATGTTAAAGGCGAACATTCACAGAAAATGCCAAAGAGACAACAAGAAGAAGAAAAATAATAAAAAAAAAGGAAAATGGGGGGGGGGGGGGCTTTTATGGAGAGGTAAGGGGAATAAACGGCCACGGCCTATGTTGCTCATCTAGATCCTACAAAAGCCCAATAAAGAAAGGATTTGTGCTGCGAGAAAATAGAAGAAGAAGAAGGGAGAGAGGAAGAAGAGGGAGGGAATCAGGTACCCCAGGGGTTCTAGGCTGTGTCACATAGAATCATCACAGTTCTAAAAAGCAGGAGGCCATTTGAGAAGGAGGAAAGTGGTCTAACCAGGGTTGCCAAATCCATTAAATTTTGTCGTACGTGTTCTCCAGGATCGCCGTCAATCTTTAGTTTATATGCGTTCCCGGGACTCGCTTTTTAACCTCTTCAACACTTAGAAGTGGTGTTTTCCATGACCGTGCTATTATTTGCCTCGTTGCCATAAAGATATTAGTGTGCGTTCCCGATGGGAAACATCGGCGATAGGTTTATGTAGAAGAGCTTTCCATGGATCTTTAGGTAAATTTACTTGGAGAACCATAGATGCTGGGAACAGTATGCACTGGAACTTTTCTATTTTTGCTGCACCATGGGGGCCCGCGGTCCCTGCCTGTAAAGGGTATTTGCTTTGGGCCTGGCTGAGTCAGTGTCAGGCCTACAGTACTAGCTAGTCTGGAGAGTGCAAGAAAGAAAGTGATGTGCTGGAGGAGAGAGGAGTGATATGCCCCGTACACACGGTCGGAAATTCCGACCACAAAATCTGTCTGATTTTTTCTGGCGGATTTTGTCCGACACTGGTCTTGCATACACACGGTCGGACAAAGTTGTCGGAAAATCCGATCATTCTGAATGTGGTGACGTTCGTTGCGTACGACGGAACTAAGTAGAGGCTATTAGCCAATAGCTTTGGTCTCGTAATTTGATCTGAGCATGCGTGGCACTTTGTCTGTCGGAATTCTCTACACAAGATCGGAAAAAGTCTGATCGGATTTTGTTGTCGGAAAATTTGAGAGCAGGATCTAAATTTTTATTCTTTCGGAAATTGCGACGGAAAAAGTCCGATGGAGCCCACACACGATCGGATTTTCCGACAACATGGTCCGATCAGACATTTTCCATCAGAATTTCCGACCGTGTGTAAGGGGCAATACTCTGCAAGCAAGCCAGTGCAGGAGGGGAAGAGGAGAATGTGTATACAGAGGTGTATATAGTAAGTCCCAACTTTGACTGTTTGATTACCTGGGCATCTCATAAGTTCCCATCCCTATCCAAGTTTAATCCCCCTCAATAAAACATAAAAAACAAAAGCAAGGACTGCTTTCATGTCACTGAGCGAGTGAAAAGTGTGTGCCTGGCTGGGGCAGGGTGACAGACGTACCACAACACTCAGAAGCTCCTACGGGGGTACCGCTACACATGAGATATATCTCCCACTATTCTCTATGGTTTTTCTCCACTGTCAGCCCAGTGCATGTGCTGGCAGATTTGTATTTCATAGGTTCTTCGATAGAGATGATCAAACTGCTTTAGAAATTCAAACAAATAAGGTGGAGTAGCCAAAAAGATTCTGTCCAGGTGAATCTCAAGATTCAGTTTCTCCTAAATATGTGTTTTGACAGTTTGCTGAGTTTACAGGTAAATTAACAGCTCAGCAGATCGGACACAGATGGCACCCGCAGAGGAGTTGTAATTTGCCTAGCAAGTGTTTGCTTCTACCAATATACCAATCTACTCACCTCTTATGCTGTGTACACACGATCGGAATTCTCGTCGGAAAAAGCTCTGATGGTTTTCCCGTCGGAATTCCGACGGAATTCCGCTCAAACTGTCTTGCCTACACACGGTCACACCAAATTCCGACGGTAAATAACACCGCGACATACAACGCGTTTAAAAGGGAAGTTTAATGCTTCCGAGCATGCGTCTGAATTTTGCATGTCGTAATTGCATACACACGGTCGGAATTTCCGATAGGAAGTGGTCTGAAAAATTGAGAACAAGGTAATCTAGAGCCCAGGGCGAACATGCCAAATTGACCCCCCCCCCCCACAAGATCGGAAAATCAGATGAAAAGCTCCCATCGGACTGTTTCCAACAGAAATTCCGGCCGTGTGTACGCGGCATTAGAACACCCTCCCTAAATTTGCCCTCCTAAAACAATTCTTACCCCCTGAAGCCCGCCAAATTCCCCTTTTTAACACAAATTCCCTCCCCCTAATCTCCTTTTGGTGCACCCCACCTCACATGATACCACAGTGCCCAGGGCAACCGCCCCTCCTGCCCACCCCTTGTCCCAGCCCTGCTTCCGAGCATGCGTTGAATTGTTTCCGAGCATGCGTCTGAATTTTGCGTGTCGGAATTGCATACACACGATCGGAATTTCCGATAAAAAGTTTTTCCGTCTGAAAAATTAAGAACAGGTTCTCAATCTAAAGTCTGTCAGAAATGCCGACAGAAAAAGACTGATGGGCATACACACGGTCGGAAAATCCGATGAAAAGCTCCCATTGGACTGTTTCCATCGGAAATTCCGGCCGTGTGTATGTGGCATTAGAAAACAGCAACACCAGTTTGTTCGTTAGTGTCCACCCAATGTCTATCACTTCTGGCTGGACTTAGCCTTTAAAACTTGTTTTGTAATAGCAAGATAATCAGGAAAATGCATGTGTCTATCATAATAATTAAAATGAAACACGGTAATTTTTTTTTCTTATCAGGTTAAAGCACAGCAGAGCCTCGTTGGAGGTGAGCAGAGCCTTGGTGGAGGTATAGGAAGATGCTGAGAGCAGCTATAAATTATGAATTCCATCTAGGCACCGGGTTTTGTATTCAAGTAAATATGCAGAAAAACAGTAGGCTGCGAACACTGGCGAGAGATTAAATCTTTCCCGACAGATGCTACTCATCACATATTCAACATATAATTTATCGTACAGCTCATAAATTGTGCTCTCGTTTTTAAAATTGTCACTTTCCAATACTTACACAGCAGGTTGCTGACATTACACAGATCATTATGTGTGATTTCTCACAGTCCATTTATAGATTTTGGAGATAAACAAATAAAACATACAGGAGACAGGGAAAATTACAATATTTTTTGTACAATATGTGTAGTTGTCATATGTTACTGACACAGCGGATGCAAAATTTGGTTTATCGCGTCAGCTTTTACTGGCAGATCATTCCAATTTTCTAATCTATCTGTGAATATTTTTTATGATAATATGCATTTTTTGTATATTGTACTTTTTATCTCCTGTGTTTAGATTTGTTTTACATTTTCAGTAAAGAAAACATAGACTGTAGTCTAGGATGACAGGACTGCCAGGAGCTGCACACAATTACCCACGCATCATGTTGCTGGATTTCAGTAACACGTTTATTTGTATGATAAAAGAGTCCACGCTGTTGTCATTACTATTTTGCAATATGAATTGTTTTTCATTATTGCTGTCCCTGAACTATGTGAACATATTTGTTGGAGTGGTTTACCACCTTACAGATCACCCATTCTGGGTCCGTAATTCTAGAATTGTACTGCTAGCTGAGTAGGTGACAGTTTGACCATTTTTTGCGATACGGCACTGCATTATTTTAACTGACTATTGCGCGGTCGTGCGACACTGTATCCAAATAAAATTGATATCCTTTTTTTCCCCACAAATAGAGCTTTCTTTTGGTGATATTTAACCACTTCCCGACCTTCGCACGGTGATGTACGTCAACAGAATGGCACGGACAGGCATAAGGGCGTACAGGTACGTCCCCTTTAAGATGCCGCCGTGCCATCGAGCGCCGATTGGGACCCCCGTGAGGCCGGTCGCGGGTCCTGCGGACTCGATCGCCGCAGGGATACCCGCGATCGTCTCACGGGAAGACTGAAGGGGGAGATGCGGAAATAAACAGCATCTTCCAGTTCTGCCTAGCAACTAGTGACGCCGATCTCTGTTTCCTGTGATTGGAGATCAGCATTCACTAGCTGACAGCCATGCCCCCCCCCCCACAGTTAGAAACACGCCTCTAGGAACATGTAACCCCTACACTGACACCTAGTGGTTAACCCCTTCACTGCCAGTATCATTTACACAGGAATCAATGCATTTAAATAGCATTATTGCTGTATAAATGACAATGGTCCGAAAGATGTGTCCGCCATAATGTCGCAGTCACAATAAAAATCGCTGATCGCCGTAAAAAAAAATTACTAAAAATCCTATAAAATTATCCCCTATTTTGTAAACTCTATAACTTTTGCGCAAACCAATCAATAATCGCTTATTGCGATTTTTTTTACCAAAAATATGTAGAAGAATACGTATCGGCCTAAACTGAGGAAAAAAAATTAGTTTTTATATATTTTTGGGGGATATTTATTATAGCAAAAAGTAAAAAATAATGTATTTTTTTAAATTGTCGCTCTTTTTTTGTTTATAGCGCAAAAAATAAAAACCGCAGGGGCAATCAAATACCACCAAAAGAAAGCTCTATTTGTGGGGAAAAAAAGGACGTCAATTTTGTTTGGGAGCCACGTCGCACGACCGCGCAATTGTTAAATCTACGCAGTGGCGAATCGCAAAAAGTGGTCTGGTCTTAAGCCAGCAAAATGGTCCGGTCTGAAAGTGGTTAATAACCTCTGTGGTTTTTATTTTTTGCGCTATAAACAAAAAAATAAACAATTTTGAAAAAAAAAATATATTTTTTACTCTCTGCTATAATACATATCCTATAAAAATAAAAAAAATAAATGTTTTTCTTCATCAATTTAGGCCAATATGTATTCTGCTACATATTGTTTGTAAAAAAAATCCCAATAAGTGTATATTGATTGGTTTCCTTAGCAAGACTACGACATTGCGGTGGACAAATCAGAGAACTATCTGACACTTTTTTTGGGGACCAGTGACACTAGTAAAGTGATCAGTCCTAAAAATATGCACTGTTACGGTACTAATGACACTGGAAGGGAAGGGGTTAACACCAGGGGCGATCAAAGGGTTAAGTGTGTACCTAGGGCAGGGATAAGCAATTAGCGGACCTCCAGCTGTTGAAGAACTACAAGTCCCATGAAGCATTGCAAGACTCTGACAGCCACAAGCATGACACCTAGAGGCAGAGGCATGATGGGACTTGTAGTTTTGCAACAGCTGGAGGTCCACTAATTGCATATCCCTGCACTATGGTGTTGCTTACTAACTGTGTGGGGATTGCTCTGACTGGGAGAACACAGGGATCCGTGTTTCTGCTTAGCAGGAACACAAGATCTCTATGTTCTTATGTTCTCCCCTATCAAAACGGCGATCTACTTTGTTTACATAGGCGGATCACTGTTCTACCTCTCTGGCGAACAATTGCGGGTGGCCAGCGGACATCGCATCCACCAGACTCGCTGATTATGTTGTTTCTGTATACGTTGTTTCTGTATACAAAATCATTCATTCATTCATTCTTCTGTAAAGCCAGGCTGCAATCCGCTATAAATGTGTGGAAGGCGGTCCAGAAGAGGTTAAAAAATATTCCCCTCTGTATGATCAATATACATTGCAGGGATTGTAACACACTTTGTTGCATATTCCTACCTGTTTCTTCTCTGAAGCAAAAGCTGTTGTTGTCTGGAGAGTAAATCTGAATGGGGGGGCTTTTTTATTGCAGTCTTCTAATTAAGAAATACAAGGTCTGAATCCTTTTATAAGCGATTAACCCTTTAAAAGCATCTCACCAAAAATAAAATCTTTGTTTCCGAGGATGACTAAAATCTTGGTGTAGACCTCTTGGGAAAATAAGTGATACTATGACAGAAGCATGAAATTACATTTTTGGGGGTGTACAGAATGCCGCTAGGTTGCAATATTGCATTTAATTATTATTATTATTTTTTCAATTGTTTATTGGTTTTGCAATCTAACAGGGTACAAAACAGGGTAGCAAAAAATACCCGACAGACATCACACAAAACACAGTACTGGCACAGTCAGTTATAACACTACAAAACACTGAAAACCCCTCTCCTAACCTCCCTCCTTCCCCCCAGTGCAATAACACCCAGTAGTAATGACCAGAATATTGCATTGAATTTTAAATAAAATCCCAGTGCTACAGACTGGAAAGGAAAGGTAATTTTTAATAACATTCAGGTACAATATGGCTTGTGTAGCAATTGTGTATGCTATATATTTTTTTTTCAACAACAAAAAAATGTAAGCCCCAGAGGCGTCGCTAGGGGGTGGCTATTGAGGCTCTAGCCCCGAATCTGTGGCCCATAGCCCCGAGTCTCTAGGGCAGGGGTCAGCACCTTGCCCGCCACCGCTGAATGCGGGCACCCGACCCGCGGACATCATCACAGGGCTGGAGGGGGGCGGTGCAGTGGGGTGGGGTGCAGGGGACAGTGGACACTACAGTGGGGGCTGCATTGCTGGGTACTGGGGAGACTGCATTGCTAGGCACTGGTGAGGTTGCATAGATGGGCACAGCTGAGCCCGGCATTCTTTATGTAGCCAACTCCTGAGCCCTGGGGCTCTCTGGGGACCCTGATGTAAGGGGGAATCCGCACTCAGATATGTAACGATATTATATATATATATATATACACATATATATATATACATACACACACACACACGTATATGCTATACATGTGTATGCCCACCCAAGCATATGACTTTCTTTACTTCGCTGCTATGGGCTCTAGCCCCGGATCTTTTCTAGACCTAGCAATGCCCCTGGTAAGCCCAAATAAACATTTAAAGTGTTACGAAACCCAGGACCCTGCATCCACTATATCTGGTCTCCCACAGTACACAGAACATGGAAATGCAATTATTAAATATAAACTGTTAAATACCTTTTCTCATCAGCAGTATATAACAGTGTTGTGACTTCTATCAGTGTCTGGTTAAAGCTTGTAGGAGGATTTCCATTCTCCCATGATTGTCCTATGAGGCTGCAGGATCCCTGACCCTCTGTCAGGACAGTGCTGATTGGCCCTGTGCTGATCACATGAACCCTCTCAAGAGAAAAAAAACCTCTCTAGCAATACACGATAAACTGTGCATGTGCAGAGTGACCCCAAGGCTCTGTACTATCAGAAGATGGATTGGGGACAGAAAAAGAAGGGGAGGATCAGAGAAGACAGGATAAAAAAAATATTTTTAAACAATGTGCAGGATTAACACCTTAGGATCCACAGTGAGTATAACAAGCATGCTTTACAGCATATACGGTCTGATTTTACTGCTGTAGGTTTTGTAACACTTAAAGGCCAACTAACCTGTAATATATTGCAGCTTAACAGTTCTTATTGTGGTCAGTGCCTAACAAACCTACTGCATTGTAACACATTGTTGGTGAGGTAATGCTTAATTTTTGAGCTATTACCGATTTTTGGAAAAATCATTAATTGAATAGTATATTTAGAGAGGTTAGGCAGCAGAACAGAATGGAGGACTTGCATTCATTTTAACTTTTCATTCCAAGAACATTTTCAGCAACAAAATAATACCTGTTGATTTTGCCAGACATGCAATCTCTGTTCTACCTCTTCAGTCTAAGCATTGCAAGTGTGATCTCAACTGATCCAGTTGTGGCAAGATAGCTATAATTTGCAGTCTCAGTAGAATTAGCAAACAATGACTCGATCCAAATGATATCTTGCAGATCGTACAAAGCTCTAATTCAAAACGTGTGCAGATTTTCACAGATGAACATCAAATGGGTGAAAAAATTATAGTATGTCTAGCAATTACCTGTGCTCTGAATAGAAACTAAAGACACACTGAAAAGATGGTGGAGCTAGCTATGCAGAGCATCTCCTAGCTACAGGATGAGGAAGAGACACAATTATTTAAAGGCAAACAAACAATGCATATGCGTCATCGTCACTTCCTGTGAGATGAAAAGAAAGCACTGCAAGAAAATGGGTATTTTGATAAAACAAATAATAAAATTAACATTAATACATAATATCCATATTTAATATACAGTGGGGAAAATAATTATTTGATCCACTGCAGATTTTGTAAGTTCGCATAGGCGAACATATGCGTGAAATAAAAGATAAGGATCCTGATAGACCCCTGTCCAGACACTTTGCCCAATTTCATAATAGATTGGAAGGAATGCTGGTAAAGGGCATTTATATGCTAAAGCTTCCCCCTAGAAGAGGGGACTTCAACCCAATACTACTACAGAAAGAGAAGTGGTGGATATATAGGTTGAAGTCCCTTCTGCCCCGTGGTCTGAATACTGAACTTAATCTACAGGCCTTCTTGCAGAAGTTGACCAACTGCACTGTATTGAATGGTCTATGACCCTGAAAGTTCTCCTCTAGCTTTTTACAACCATCTTATTCCTCTATTAATCGTCTACTAATCTGTGTCAGTTGTTCTGTGTACATGTGCACTTCAGGGCCATCTTAAATATTGATTGGACCCTAGGCAAACATTTTCTTGGGCCCCCCAAGAAATCATTATAAGCAATCATAAGTGTGTAAAAAAAAAAAAAAATCCTAATCACCTCCCCATAGTAGTACAGTGGCTGCCTATCAATGTCTCATTATCATACTCAGTGCCCATCAGTACGGCCCATCAGTGCCACCTATCAGTGCGCCTATCAATGCAGCCTCATCAGCGCACATCAGTGAAGGAGAAAAAATACCTGTTGCAGATAAAAATTTAATTTGGGTACAGTGTTACATGCCCACGCAATTGTCATGCAAAGTGTGACAGCATTGAAAGATGAAAATTGGCCTGGGCAGGAAGGGGGTGAAAGTGCCCGGTAGGAAAGTAGTTAAACCTGCAGGAAGTCCAACTTTTTCACTTAAAAAAAAAAGTCTTTACTAACGCTTTAGGCCTGGGTCACATCTATGCGGGTTTGCAGCGCACGTTGGTGCAGGCATGGCAGCCCATTCATTTGAATGGGCTGCTGTGCCTGCATTTCCCACAGAAAAACGCAGCAGCTCTTCCACTTTGCGATCTCCAGCTGCAGTTTTAGATGTGTGGGGGTGTCATTAAGAATGAATAGCAGCTTTGTGTGTTTTTAAACAGCAGCACGTCGGAATTTGCATTTCTGTGCGCATTACCGGAACGCGCAGATGTGAAGGGAGACTGATATGGTGGAAATTTGTCACAGCGGCATGTGGTGTTCTGCCATATTTCCATTTTTTTGCGGTTAAAACCATACAAAATCTTGTGCTGGGCTTGTTTTTAGTAGCAGGCAGACATGTGTAAAGTGACATATGTAAAGTGACATGTGTATTTCCCGATTCGTTTTTGATGGGGCGTCCTTTGAGCAGCCTAAACAACAATTCATCACACATCTGCTGAGGTTGGCAAGACGTTCAAAAGAACAGCACCAGCACCCATATTTTATAAGCATAGTTTACAATAATCAACTTCACCAAATGTTGTTTTCCATCAATAAGACCTCTTATTGGTTGAGAGGGTCATAGGAAGCTGCTACTGATTCCCACCCTTAGTAATACAGCCATTGATGGGTCAGCAGTAAAGTACACTAAAGTAAAATGTTCTGTAATTTTAACAGACCATTATCATGAAAATCAATATACATAAAATGTATGAAATGTGCTTAACTGCCTGGACAAGATTCTAGAGGGAATATACTAATCCTCATTGAATGGCAATTGAAATATGTCATTTACATTTAAATTATTGTACCAGAGAATAAAAAGGGATTACTGTTGGAAGTCGAGGACATTTCATGTAAATTAGATGCCCATTATATAACAGTTTGAAACAGATATTCCCAGTGCATTCTTCCAAAATGTCTAACATTTAAAGTGAACCTGTGCCTAGACTATGCACACAAGTATTTACATATTCAGAAAAAAATGTAAATAGCACTTTCAAACAAGCCCTCATTTACCTCTGAACCTATAGGTATTGTGGAGAAATAAACCTTCAATTTTCAAAACAGAAATCTTAGCTTTTCCTATTGATTTTTATTGGCAGCCTGCCAGAGTTGTTTGAAACTGACTACAACTGATGCCGGCCCCTTTCACACGATCGGACTGATTGGATCCGCCTGTCCGTTTTTCAGGTGGATCCGATCAGGGCCACCCATTGACTTTTATTGGGAGGCAGGTGTCAGCAGATATGTGTCCGCTGACACCCACCTGCCATCTGATCCAACAAGATCTGCTCAAAACAGAGTTATGGTGATATGTTCCCCATCCATCCAGCAGATGGGATTGAATGAAAATGGACAGGTTTTCATCCGATCTCCCCATAGTGGAGAGCAGGGTTTTGACAGGTCCATCACTGCACAGTGAGCGGAGACGGACCTGTCATCCCATTGCTCAGCAGGGATCAACGGAGCGATCCCCGCTGAGATAGTGGAGTCCATCAAAACGGATTCGCCCCATGTGAAAGGGGCCTAAAACTCAACTTTAGGCTGCATTCACACTTTAGCATTTTGAGAACTTGTGCAAAATCGCATGTTCAGGAACGTCCCTCAGAAGGAGCGGGATCGCACGCTCTGTGATTGGCCCTCCTGATCACATAATGCCTGTGTCCAATCGCGGCCGTCATGTGATGTAAACAAACAGCCGGTTGCTAGGCGATCAGCTCTCCTCTCCTCAGACGGAAGTGGTCGCTGAGGAGAGAAGAGCGGATCTCTGCAGCCGGCTGGCGATCAGTGAGTATGAGCTGTTTTTTTTACAGCTTTTTACTCACTGATCACCAGTCTAGTGTGACCACACATGTAAAACACATAGTAAACACACAATGTCCCCCAAACACATGTCCCCAAAACACATGTCCCCACATAGTAATGATCCCCAAAACACCTGTCCCCCACATATATAACAGTAAAATCACATGTCCCAATGATCATTTGTACACATATGTCCGTGATCACCTGCGCACATCTGTACATGATCATTTGCGTACATATGTCTGTGATCACACAAACCAATTATTATACACTTAACAGGATTTTTTTTACCAAAAACATGTAGCAGAATACATTTTGGCTTAAATTTATGACAAAATTTGATTTTATTGGATTTCTTTTAAAATAGGATAAATAAAATATTGTTTTTTTTCCAAATTTCTGCTCTTTTTTCACTTATATTGCAAAAAATTCAAAACGGAGTCATGAATAAATACCACTAAAATAAAGCTCTATTTGTGCTAACAAAATAATAAAAAATTTATTTGGGTACAGTGTAGCATGACCGCGCAATTGTCAGTGAAAGTGAAAATTGGTCTGGGAAGGAATGGGGCGAATGTGTCCAGTATTGATATGGTTAAAGTGTCACTAAAAAAATAATAAGTGTAACAACAAGTAATAATACTTACCAGTTCCACGGCCAATGACTGTTCTTCTTGCAAAGTAGCACTGGCTGAAGAATGTAAATCATTCAACACTTCCAGTGTTCCCGTTGTGCACTCTGGTTACACTATGTCAGTAAAGCTCTGCAGGGTCACAGTAGTGACACAGTGGCTGGCCGGTGCAACCACAGAGATCAATGGGTGAAGACATTAATATTCAATGTTATGTGCTTTGGATTCTTCGGTCTATGTAACTCTGCAAGAGAGCGAAGATCAGAGTCACGAATGGTAAATATAACTCTTCTTTTACAGAGTGGCTTTTTTTTTTTTTTTTTGATTTTGCTATTTTTTGTTTTTGCTTTAAGGGAGAAAGCTGTCATAAAATTATTGCTTATTATGTTCATTTCCCAAAGGTAAGATGTAAATGTTGATAAAAGCTTCCTACCTATCTGTGAAATGTAAAAATGAAACCTGAATGAGTAACTCAGCAGAGAGTTGGTGTGCACACATTGAAATCCAGTTCCATTCTTAATTTCTTTTCTTCTGATTTTTAATTTTTTTTTTGCATAATCTGTGTTGGACAGCATCAGACCAAACCCAGTATAGATCATCCAGACACTTGGAGAACAATGCATAGGTAAGAAAAGATGTAGAGCAGTCCAGGTCCAGTTTACTATCTTTCAGACTGTGGCCAATGGGAGTAAAAAGTGTCTTGGTGTCAGTGGGAGGAATATTACTCCATCGTTGGTGTCAGTGGGAGGAATAGTGGCCCATCATTGGTATCAGTGGGAGGAATTGTGGCCCATCATTAGTGTCAGTGGCAGGAATGGTGGCTCATCCTTGGTGTCAGTGGGAGGAATAGTGGCCCATCCTTGGTGTCAGTGGGAGGAATAGTGGCCCATCGTTAATGTCAGTGGGAGGAATAGTGGCCCATCGTCGGTGTCAGTGGGAGGAATAGTGGCCCATCATTGGTATCAGTGGGAGGAATTGTGGCCCATCATTAGTGTCAGTGGCAGGAATGGTGGCTCATCCTTGGTGTCAGTGGGAGGAATAGTGGCCCATCCTTGGTGTCAGTGGGAGGAATAGTGGCCCATCGTTAATGTCAGTGGGAGGAATAGTGGCCCATCGTCGGTGTCAGTGGGAGGAATAGTGGCCCATCATTGGTATCAGTGGGAGGAATTGTGGCCCATCGTTAGTGTCAGTGGCAGGAATGGTGGCTCATCCTTGGTGTCAATGGGAGGAATAGTGGCCCATCGTTGGTGTCAGTGGGAGGAATAGTGGCCCATCCTTGGTGTCAGTGGGAGGAATAGTGGCCGATCGTAAGTGTCAGTGGGAGGAATAGTGGCCCATCGTCGGTGTCAGTGGGAGGAATAGTGGCCCATCATTGGTATCAGTGGGAGGAATAGTGGCCCATCGTTAGTGTCAGTGGGAGGAATGGTGGCCCATCCTTGGTGTCAGTGGGAGGTATAGTGGCCCATCGTTGGTGTCAGTGGGAGGAATAGTGGCCCATAGTTGGTATCATTGGAAGCAATTGTGTCCCACTGTTGGTGTTAGGGGGAAAATAGTGGCCCATAATTGGTATACAATGGAAGCAATTGTGCCCCACTGTTGGTGTCAGAATGGGAAATAGTGCCCCTTTGATGGTGTTAATGGGAGGAATAATGCCCCATTGTTGGTGTCAGTGGATGGAATAGAACCCCAAGGGCCAGATAAAAGCAAGATAAGGGCCGCAGTTTGGAGACAGCTGATATAAAGGACACAAAGGCAATGTGTATAAAAAAGTGCTTTACAAAGGCCCGTTATAAAGAGAAACTGTCATGAGAGATTAAAACAGTGTTAAACTTAAAAGCAAACATTCATTATATTGCAGTTTAGCAATTATTATATGTGGTGGCTGCATTAGTTTTCTTTTCCAGGCTTTCTTTTTTTTTCACCTATTGATCCGGCTAGTAAGTCTGTTGTTTTTCAACATAACAAACTGTCCTGCAGAAGTAGCAGTTACCAGTGGCGGAACTACCGCCATAGCGGCACATGCAGGCGCTATGGGGCCCGCAGCCAAGTGGGGACCATTGAGGACAGGTGCCGCGGGCGGCTCCGCGGGTGAGAACGGGCGGCTTCGCGGGTGGCTCGGCGGGCCCGTGGGTGAGAGCAGGCAGCTCCGCGGGCTGGACAATCAGGGAGCTGCTGGGCGGGGGAGCAGAGAGATGACATCATCTCTCACTGCCCGGTGCCCGCCCTGCATCCCTGCAGTGCTGTTCCCCCTCACTGTGCAGGCAGCCGGGAAGCAGAGAGATGACATTATCTCTCTGCTGCCTGAGTGACTGATAATCAGCTGCCTGAGTCCTGACTCAGTGACGCAGCAAGTGACAATCCGTAATGTGTGGCAGGCGACATGGCAAGTGACAACCCGTGATGCGGCAAGTGACAATCCGTAATGTGTGGCAGGCGACATGGCAAGTGACAATCCGTGACGTGACAATCTGTAATATCGCAGGTGACGTGGCAAGTGACAACCCGTGATGTGTCAAGTGACAATCCGTAATGTGTGGCAGGCGACGTGGCAAGTGACAATCCGTGACAATCCTGTAATGTGGCAGGTGACGTGGCAAGTGACAACCCGGGACGTGGCAAGTGACAATCCGTAATGTGTGGCAGGCGACGTGGCAAGTGACAATCCGTGACAATCCTGTAATGTGGCAGGTGACGTGGCAAGTGACAACCCGGGACGTGGCAAGTGACAATCCATAATGTGTGGCAGGTGACAATCCGGGATGTGGCAAGTGGACAATACGCAACATGTGGCAGGTGACATTCCGCAACATGTGACAAGTGACAATCTGCATCTGGTGGCAGGCGACGTGGCAAGTGGAAATCCACAACGTGTGGCAGGTGATGTGGCAAGTGGACAATCCACAACGTGTGGCAGGTGATGTGGCAAGTGACAATCCTATAATGTGTGGCAAGTGACAATCCATAATGTGTGGCAAGTGACAACCCGGGACGTGGCAAGTGACAATCCGTAATGTGTGGCGAGTGACGTGGCAAGTGACAACCCGGGACATGGCAAGTGACAATCCATAATCCATATTTAGTAGTTTATATTTTCTTAAACTATTGCATTTCCATGTTCTGTGTACTCTGGGAGACTAGACATGTGTGATTAGTTTCGTACGAATCGGAAATTCGTACAAATTTTACGAAATTCGTACATTTGTACGAATCTGAATTACGAATTTTTACGAATACGAATTCTGTACGAAATACGAAATTTCGTTTACGAATTTCGGATCCAAATTATTTGAATCCAAACTACCAAATAACTAATTTCAACTAATATGAAAGAAATTATAGCGGATATAACGAATGATTCGAATGAATTCGAGATTCAGTATAACGAATATCGACACTCTACGAATAATAACGAACTATCCGAAAACGTATTAACGTTACATAACACAAGTCTATTGTTCACCAATCACATAAACAAAATTTCGTATTTCGTACTTCCTCTGAGTGATTGCTGAACAATAGACAATAGACTTGTGTTATGTAACGTTAATACGTTTTCGGATAATTCGTTATTATTCGTAGAGTGTCAATATTCGTTATCCAAATTAACGATTCGTACAAAATTCGTATTTCGTACGAATCCGAATTAAATTTTGTACATGAATTACGAATTACGAATTTTTTTTTTATACGGAACGGAACGAAACGAAACAAATTTTTTGATGGCTCCTATGTCTATGGGAGACACTCCATTGAAAAAGAAATCCTCAACTGGAGTCTTCTTCAGAAACCAACATTTTCTGAGCAACCCAATTGTTTCCCTTTCTGCCTAAGGCCTATGCACACTAAACACTTAGCCCTGGGGCTCTGGTGTTTAGCTACAGGTGGAGGGCAGAGGTCTCAGCTGCTGGCAGCCTGTCAAACTCTATGAGAAGCTGACAAGCACTTAGCGATATGAACCTCTAGGGTAGAATTTGCCCAGGGATGAATGCCTGGAATGCAAACTTCTTGCATTTGAGGCATTTGTCCCTGGGCGCATGTTGCCCTACATCAGTGATGGGGAACCCTTGGCACCCCAGATGTTTTGGAACTACATTTCCCATGATGCTCATGCACTCTGCAGTGTAGTGGAGCATCATGGGAAATGTAGTTCCAAAACATCTGGGGTTCCAAGATTCGCCATCACTGCCCTACATGTTTGTAACGCTTGGTGTACTATCCAGCCCTTTCCAACTGTCATAGAGTTTGACAGGCTGCCGTGGCAGGGTTGGCACCACAGCCCCATGAACGAGGGGTAAATCCCCAGTGTGCATGGGGCCTTAGTCTTAAGTTACAATGATGCCTGGGAATGGTAATGCCAATTGGGTCATTGGCACTCACTACAACTATTGACACCACTTTCAGCCTTGCTCATAATTGGTGTCCAGCAGGAAGAAGACTGTACTGACTGTCAGATAAGTAATCATGGACCTAACCAGAGCCAGTCACATCCTCGTGTTCAATATGTCAGGATGGCTGCAGAAATGTGTACAACATCCAATATAGTAGATGGGCGACTATAAAATACATATTTCTTCCTCCATGCTTTTCACAGTCACTAGCACTTTAAAAAAAAAAAAAGATGTTTCGATTTTTTTCTATGATGTTATATCATTTTAGTTTTTAGCACTCGGGCAATACTGTCATTTTATACTGTGCCTGGAGTTAGATTATAGTGAAGCTGGGACAAGGTTATCTAGATTCTGGAAAGGAACAAGACCTTGGATATCTTTTCCAAGAGCTTAATGTTCCGGCGAGTACACTCACATGTTCATGTGGGCAGCAGATTTAACACAAGGATGCTTCAGCCACTGATTTTCTGGGCATCAGATAATATAGGTCTGTTGTGGGAGGAGAAAATGTCACTTATGAGTTCATAACATTATAAATATCATTATGCACTAACATTTTATTCCGGTTATTAACAAGCTGACCTTTCTTCATATTGTCAAATTGAACTATTCTAGGAAATATTAAATATTTAAATAAGCAAATAATCATAATAATTCAATTTTTTACCCATTTAAGACCTTCGTTTGTCATCGGTTGTAGGCCATCTGCTATTGTTAACATTTATTAATATGCATATGCAGCTCTCAAAGGTTTCTAGGATGGAGGAAATATGTAGCAGAGAGCTGGAATCCGACCTACCTGCACCGATGATGAAGCGTTCCAGTGTGAGGTGACCAGTGCTTGTTCCAGGACGTTTGTTTGGGCCTTGACCGTAGGATTGGGTGAGGGAGCTTTTGCTTATTTGCAGGAAACAGGGACACTGCACCACAGAAGACGTTAAATGGACACTGTATACAGACATTATTGCTGTTAGTCATCTTGCTGACACTTGTAGTGCCACAGGGCTAAAGGATCATCCATTCCCAGGGACACTGTATACAGACACCATTGTCCTTTCACCTTGCTGAGAAAGATCCTGCCTTCCTCACTTGATAATCCAGGCCAGTTTTGTTGTTTGGCCTTGTTATTCAGGAGTTTAAGTGCACCAACTAAAGTAGGTAGCTCACTGTTCAATTTCAACAAGGGGTCCTGCCACTTAGCCCTGCCTCCTGGTCACCCATGTACCCTCAGCTCCCGGGGGGAAACATCTGCTGTGGATTTTGCAGCATTTTAGATCTAGATGTTTTATCTTCAATATGTGGTTTTGATTTAACCCTATGTAACTTTCAGATGCACATATAAACCAACTGGGGCTGTCTCCTGATGAAGCGGGCATTGGTGAAACAGTATGTTTTAAATTTTCACTAAAACAATGTGAACGTTTATATATGTTTTTTTATGTAATTTGAAATACATTTTGTATTATTGCTATATACATTTGTCGTACTATTCTACTTTAAGCACCACTCACAAAGTCCCTTGGGTGAATTGTCCTTTTGGTTGTTCCTGTATATTAACAATCCCCAGCATGGTACCATATTCTTGGAATAAACACCCTCCCTTTATGAGCCATCAGCTGACACATTACGCAACTACTGACACTGAATCTGGGCTGTCGCTGACAGTTCAGGTATCCATCAATGATTG
Organism: Lithobates sylvaticus; assembly: GCA_028564925.1. Taxonomy (NCBI): domain Eukaryota; kingdom Metazoa; phylum Chordata; class Amphibia; order Anura; family Ranidae; genus Lithobates; species Lithobates sylvaticus. The sequence goes on from CM053032.1 coordinate 60,769,135, forward strand.
TGAACCAAAGTGGTTTCCGATCATGCAATCACTTTGTCATAGCACTGACAAAATAAGCCTTCAGCCTGCAGATGCCACTGTAGCCTAAAGGTAGCAGGGATTACCTGTCTAATACTGTAATTGCCAATTTACGATTACAATGATAAAAATAATAAATCAATCTAAATATAAAAAATAAGTCCTACTTTCATTTTGCCACTGGGGGATTCTGCCTTCAGTAATGATTTTTGCTTCCCCCTTCCTATCTATCTGACCCTTAGCAATCTGCCTCTTCCACTCAATAGTAACAATCCTCATGCCCTACCTACCTGGTAGGGAGCTGCACACTGCCTGCAACTAGATGCCGCTGCACTACCTCAGCGAGCCACAGCTGCTACCAAGTCACTACCACCCTTCATACTCCTGCTGACAGAACCCTCCTCTGCATCGCTATTATACTGGTTTTAATTCAGGTTGCCTTGCCTCAGGTCATTGTGCCCCCTCTGTGATTGACCCAGTGTGTGTGGGGGGAGTGGTAGCTTGGCGTGGATCTTGAAGTGCCCTCCGTGCCTTCTAACCCTCTGGGATTGTGCCATCTCCTATCTCCGGCCTCTGGTCTTGTCTGGGTTGAAACTCTGGGAGCCTTGTTGTATTGTTGCACTTTAATACTTCCTGAAGAAGCCAATTTGGCGAAACATGTAGAAGATATAAGTCCCCCGGGAACCCAGCACAATGTCACAATACTCACTGTTCAACAACATATATATGTATTTGCAATATGTACTGTATGTGTTTATGGATTTTAACTTTTTTATGAATAAACTGTTTAAAATGAACTTTTTTGGTGGACTTACCTGACACCCATAAAATCCCATTCCTTTTTTGCCTTTAAAATATGTATATATAGAGGGATGTGGTGCTGTCACACTATACCTCCAACAACAGAGCTATATATAATTAATGGACTTCTATACTAATGTTGCACTGTAATGATTACAATTTAGTAATTTGTTACAAATTGTTACACCAAAACACCTAAGCCTTCCCCAGATCTCACCAACAACTGCATCCTAAAACCCTTGCTTTCCCTGCTCTTACCTCCACCACTCCCATCACCATACCTGCACGTTAAGTCCTACTCCTCCCCTGCCCCTGTTAACCACTGCGTCTAACCCTCACCCCACTATCACCTTTCCTTTTCTCAGGGCAGGTTCAAGGATTTTTGACACCCTAGGCAAAACCCTATCCCCCCCCCCCCCCGGCTCCTCCCCTGTCTCCACACCCTTTGTCAGTGTTAAATGGTTTCATTCAACTCTCTAACTGCTACATCTGCAAGATAGCTCATTCGTTTGAAAAACAACAGACTTACTAGCAGGATCACCAGGTCAAAATAAAAGAGAAAATAATAAGGAATGCAGCCCACCCATCTAAGAATTGGTAAGCTGCAGTATAATACATACTTTGCTTTGCTTTAATACCACTTTAAGTGGATAAAGTTAATTAATTAATTCTGTTATGCATCAATGTATAGGTAGATGATGAGAAGGAAGGAGTTAAAACAGGAGATAAACAGACTGGAGTAAAGCTATTTCCAGTGCTGGCAAGGAGAGAGAGGGGCGGCAGAGAGAGAAAAAGAGAGCGAGAGAGAGAGAGGGGCTCAGGGGGAAAGAGAGGGTCAGGGAGAGATGGAGGGGTCAGGGAGAGATGGCGGGTCATGGAGAGAGAGTGGGGGCAGGGAGAGAGAACGGTGGTCAGGGAGAGGGGCGGGCAGGGAGAGAGAGAGGGGGGTTCAGGGAGAGAGAGAGGGGGGTCAGGGAGAGAGAGAGGGGAGCAGGGTCTGGTCAGTGAATGTGCTCACTCACTTGGAATGGTCCCCGGGGGCTCACTGGCTCATTCAGCAGTTTTATCAGTGTGGCTGTTAGCTGCTTTTTTTTAATCTTCCCGCCCACCTTCCCTTTACAGACGGAGCACACAGGAGGGGCGGGACTCGGGAGAAGTGCGAAGCTGCTCTGGCAGACATGCTGGAGGTGGATTGGATGGTGCAAACAGAAGGGGGGGGGGGACTCAGGAGAAGTGTGAAGCTGCTCGGGCAGACATGCTGGAGGTGGATTGGACGGAGCACACGGGATGGGTGGGACTCTAGAGAAGTGTGAAGCTGCTCGGGCAGACATGCTGGAGGTGGATTTGATGGAGCCCCACAGGTGGGGCAGGATTCGGGAAAAGTGTGTAGCTCTTGTCACTTTTGGCAGATGCTTCCCCACCTTCTCCCTTACAGGGGCCGTGGCTGCGCCCTAGGTGATTACCTAGTTCGCCTAGTGGTAGCGCCAGCCCTGAGCCTGTTCGGAAATGAGAGCACAGTAGTAAAGAATACAAAAAAAACTATGATTATATTTTTTCATACATGAGCACCTCCCACCTTTCCTAGAGGATTGATTAGACATTTTGAAGATATATTTTTCATCAGACCTGCAAAAGCACTGTTTGGGGCATGTCAAGTGAACATCTCAAGTCCTAACTAACGTCTATAGCTGTATGTACTGTAGAAGTTCATCCCCAAAGTTCACAGCAAAAGCACCAAAGTCTTTCCAGTTGTTCTCTCAGCAGCTCAGCTCACCTTGACCCTTCCCAAAGCACCTGCTCTGGGTTTACATTAGAAAATGGAAGCCTGGAAGGCTACTGCATACTGCTAGGATGTGTTGTGCTAGCTTAGGTGTGCTAGCTAGCATGAAAGTCAGTGCTTCTGCTGTTAAATGTATGAATGAATTACTCCACAGTGCCTGTAGCTACACATATCAATGAAGTATTGTTTTAAAGCTCATATGCCACTTGTTAATAATATGTAAATAGTTGAATGTCCATAATCTGACCATGGGTTCACTTTCAAGGATGATGGGGCGTCCCAAGGTTAGCTTGCTCCAAATGTATTTATTGCTGTTTATTTTTTGCTATATATAGGAGCTTAGAGCTAGGGACCACATTTTGCAGACGGGCCTTGATGCAACAGCGTGGCATCACACAGTTAAAATGAAGGCCTTTGTTGCATACATTTGTAAATACAAATGTATGCAACAAAAGCATTTGTTTTAAACTAAACGTTTAAGCTATTTAATACTTTTTTTGTAAGTAGATTGAGTGCTTGGGAATTTTTGTATCCCTCCCATAGTACAGACACATAAAACTTGTGTTTCCTGACGCCTTCATGGCAGCACACACTGGGTTGTGACTCCGCCTCCACAACCTGACAGGATTGGTTTAACTATAAAGTTGAAGGGGAGACTCCCCGCTGCATTCTCTTTTTTATCCTCACACTGACAGGTTGGACGAACAGGTTTCTCCTTCCGTTTACAGATGAATAAAGCCTCTTACCGCAATCGCCCCAGCAGGTTCAAGCCTCTCCTGTTTGGAAGTCCCTCCTGTACAGTCTCTAAAGGAGCTTCTATGGAGGGAACCCCCGTTCTTTTCCCTTATGTTCCCCTTCATTTCCCTTTCGTTTTTCCACCTTTTTATCTTCACCTTTTTAAAAGGAAAAGAAAGAAGTTTTAAATGTCACCTTTTGCTACCTCAGGGCTTGCTGGCCCTTGCTGTCCTCCAGCATGCCGCCGTTCATCCTCCAGTCGCGCCTGCGCTCGTGCAGAGCCAGGGGAACAGCGCTGTACTTGCTATGCATTGCGCCCTTATCCAAGATGGCGCCGGAGGACTCGGGACGCGTCTGCGCATGCGCGAGAGCGTCAGTCGGCCGGCACAATGGCGCCATTTTTAAATACAGAGTTTTTTTCTCTGTATCTCCCTGCATGGTGTCAGGAAACAGCTGCTGCTCTGCATTCAGTAAGAAAACTCAACTGAAAGGTAAGTCCCTGTGGGGCTTTTTATTTTTTCTCCTAATTTTACATGAAGTACATATAAATTAATAATGAATTAACACATTTATAAATAATTAAATAAATTATTAAATAAATAATAAATAAATAATAAATAAATAAAAAAAAAATATATATATAAACATTTCCTTTTTTATTTTTGCATATACATATACGTTTATTTCCTATATTTCCCAGACTGCCCTGTCCTTTCTCCCCTATGGAGTCCACTGCCCACGCAGACCACCATCAGCAAACCAGGTAAGAGGCTGTACCGGTATAGGTAAGTATTGAAGGGGAGAAAAAAGAGTGCCAGACCGCTAAATGCTGCGTTTTTTTGGCAGCCCTGCTAGATCAAGAACCGCAAGTTCCCGGCATGGGAGAAGATCGAGCCGTACCTCAAGCAGCAGGTCCCGCAGGAGCCGTTCAAGATCTCCTTCACGTCATCGGAGACACAGCCACTCACGCCACAGTCGCTCACGCCACAGTCGCTCACGCCACAGTCGCTCCCGTCGCAGCCAGTCAAATCGCAGGAGGTCTCCTTACTCGCACCATCAAAGCCGCCACACCCGTCCCGCAGCCAATGCCTGCTGGGTATGCGGCGCTTCAGCACTGCCAGACAAGCTTGCCTGCCGCTCTTGCTTCAATGAAGCTACAAGAGAGAAGGAGGCAGACGCAAGACTTGCTACAGACCTCATAAGGGAGTCAGTGCGGGAGTCTTTACTGGAAACAACAGCACCAGCAACGGATAGGGCTGCTCCCAGTACTTCCTCAGCGGACCCCCTTCACACTCAGGCCTCAGACTCTTCCTCTGAGGGCGAAGGTCCAGATATATCAGCGGGTTTCGATTTTTCCCTGGTGGAGCCCTTCGCAAAGTCAGTAAAGGAAGCAATCGGCTGGCAAGACGACAAAGCAGAACCCCAAAAAGTTCGGAAGTACTTTCCAAACTTAAAAAGGGATCCGGAATCCTTTCCATTTATAGAAGAGCTTGAAGATCTCATAAAGGATGAGTGGGAGAGATCAGATAAACGATCTAGTCTAACCAATAGACTAGCCAAAATGTATCCCCTGAATGAATCAAAAGTAAAACCTTTGATTAACGCACCTGTCGTTGATGCCTCTTTGATGCGTCTCGCCCACCACGTCACATTACCGATCGAGGATGCGGTCTCCTTTCGAGATGTGCTCGATCGAAATATGGATCTGGAGTTAAAAAAGGCCTATTCCGCAGCTGGGGGAGCCTGTAGGCCTGCAATTACTACAGCAGCAGTATCCAAAGCCATCTCAGGATGGACATCTAAAATAGAAAAGGACCTACAGGATGGCGTCGAAATGGAGAAAATAATTTCCTCTCTACAGGAAATCAGACTGGCAGGTGATTTCATAGCTGAGGCATCTGTAGATGTCATAAGATCTTCAGCCAGAACTATGCTGGCATCGGTAACAGCAAGGAGAGCTCTATGGCTCAAACCATGGATGGCCGATACGGCATCTAAAATGAACTGGTGCAGGATCCCGTACGATGGCGTGAATTTGTTTGGTACCAAATTGGATTCCGCCATCTCCAAAGTGACAGGAGGGAAGTCAGGTCTAATTCCCTCCGATAGGAGACCCAAAACTCAGAAAGGGCCAGCGTATAGACGCAGTCTCCCGGACAAATACAGAGAGGCCAGATCCTACCGCCCTGGTAGGGAATTTAGAAGGGACTGGAGGAACACAAAACCTGCCTTTCTAAGGATGCAAAAAACCAAGACCACCCCGGCAGGGGAACAGCAAAAGTCTTTTTGAAATTTTGCCCGCCCACCCGGCCCGGGTGGGCGCCAGGCTAAAATACTTCTTCCAAACTTGGACAGACCAGATAAGAGATTTATGGACATTGTCCACAATCAAATTCGGGCACAAGTGGAGATTCATAAATGGACTCCCAGGAAATCATTTCCAAACAACCAGACTACCATCCTCTCTACCCAAAAGAAGTCTGCTCATAAAGTACGTAGCAGAACTGAAACAAAAGGGGGCGATCCTAGAAGTCCCATCAGGCCAAAGGGGGAGAGGATTCTACTCCCCCCTGTTTTTGGTGAAGAAAAAAACAGGAGACCTACGCCCTGTGCTGGATCTCAAAAGGCTCAACAAGGGCATCAAAGTGGAGGCCTTCAAAATGGAAAGCCTCCAGTCCATACTCCTATCAATAAATCTGGGCAATTGGATGCTTTCAATAGACTTATCAGATGCTTACCTCCATATACCTATTCATCCAGCCTTTCAAAAATTCCTCCGATTTGCCATAAATCAATGTCATTTTCAATTCCGGTGCCTCCCATTCGGCATCTCCTCAGCACCCAGGACTTTTATAAAAGTCCTATTACCTTTGGTGGCCCTCCTCAGGGAAAAGGGATTACGGATCCACCATTACCTGGACGACATCCTACTTTTAGCAGTAGATCAAGAGACGCTGATCCATCACCGGGAAATCCTCATTACAACTCTCCAAAAATTCAGATGGATAATCAACTGGAAGAAAAGCAGTCTGCAGCCCACCCAAAATATGATATTTTTGGGAGCGGACCTGAACACCAAAACAAACAGGATACAACTCCCACAAGAAAAGATCCAGCCTTTAATACAAAAAATGCAGAGGCTTTTATCATCAGATCACCTACCAGCCAGAGCCTGTCTGAGCATACTGGGATCCATGTCCGCGACCATACCCATGGTGCAATGGGCACAGTGGCACATGAGAACCCTACAGAACTCATTTCTCAGGCAGTGGGATGGAGCATCAATGCATCAGACCATTTTCATCCCCAAAACAGTGAAGCAATCAATATGGTGGTGGACGCGTCAGAACAACCTCAAGGGATACAGGCCCATAGTCCCTCCAGAACCCGAGGTAGTCACCTCAGACGCCTGCCAGAGCGGTTGGGGAGCTCACTTTTAAGATCAAGCAGCCCAGGGCCGATGGCTTTTCCGAGCACAAGGTCTGGTCTCGAACATCCTGGAACTCAGGGCAGCTCTCCATGCCTTAAAAGCTTTCACACCACTCCCGAAAGGGAAAAACGTGCTCATTCGGTTGGACAACAGGGTGGCAGTGTCCTATATTCAAAAACAAGGAGGCACCAGGAGTGCCACTCTGATGGAGGAAGTCCGACCCATCTTGGAATGGGCTCAGACACACCTAATGAGCTTAAAAGCAGTATATGTCCCAGCGGCACAGAACATGCTAGCCGACTACCTAAGTCGGGAGACATTATCCAACAACGAATGGTCACTGAACCCTCAGGTATTTTATCTCCTTACAGAAGCCTGGGGAATGCCGGAAATAGACTTGGCGGCCACACCGAGGAACACCAAATGCCACAGGTTCCTGGCGAGAGGTTCAATTTCATCAGCAGGGGGGATAGACTGCCTGATTCACCCATGGGAGTTCAAGTTGGGGTACATATTCCCTCCAACCCCGCTAATTGCGAGGTTCCTATCCAGACTCCGGAGATCCTCAGTAACAGTAATAGCGGTAATTCCACTATGGCAGAGAAGACCGTGGTTCACGACCCTCTTACAACTCAGCCTTCAACCTCCAATTCCTCTTCCAGTAACCCCGGACCTTCTATCTCAGGGGCAATTCCTTCACCCAGCACCAGAAAAGTTACACCTGATGGCCTGGAGATTGAGAGGGCTAGGCTAAGGGCGCAGGGCTGTTCTCAAGAGGTTATATCTACCCTGATGCAAGCCAGAAAAGTCTCTACCAATATAATTTACACAAGGGTTTGGGAGAAGTTCTGCTCCTTGGCACAACAGAGAGGATGGAATCACCTTTCTCCAGAACCGTCTCAAATCCTAGAATTCCTCCAATCAGGGGTGAACAAGGGTCTAAGCTCAAGTACCCTCAAGGTACAAGTGTCTGCTCTGTCAGCAAAGACAGGTACTAGATGGGCATTCCACCCTCTGGTAATCCAGTTCTTGAAGGCCTGCCTAAAGATCAAACCTCCCAGGAAACCAGTGTTTCCATCATGGGATCTAGCAATAGTTCTCCAGGCTTTCTCTAACCCTCCGTTTACTCCGTCTGAAACAATTTCGCTATGGGACTTGACTTTGAAAGTATCCTTCCTCATAGCAATAATGTCAGCAAAAAGAGTGTCAGAAATCCAAGCACTGATGATTTCGGAACCCCACTTGGTCCTCCTACCCGACAGAGTAATTCTGAGACCTTCAGAACACTTCACACCTAAAGTGGCGACTTCCTTCCATTACAACCAAGACATCATCCTTCCATCTTTCACCGACGATCAGGGTGAACCGCATCCATTGGACATTAAAACAAGCATCATCAACTACCTAGCAGCTACCACCTCCTTTAGAAAGACGGATTCTCTTATGGTCATTCCCCATGGGACCAGACGCGGGCAAGCAGCCTCCTCACGCACTATTTCGGCCTGGCTAGTCAAAGCCATTAAAAAGGCATATTCCATCCAGCACCTGATGATTCTCGAAGATATCAAGGCTCATTCTACTAGGGCAGTGGCTACCTCCTGGGCAGCATATTGCAGGGTCTCACCAGAGACGATATGCAGAGCAGCAACATGGTCCTCCAGACACACCTTTATTTCACACTACAAAGTGGATTCTGCCCATTTGTCCATGACAGACTTCGGAAGGTCCATTATTAGAGCCAATTCTTCCACGCTATAGGAATAAATATTATTTTACTTGCACCCACCCGACTGGCGAGTTATTTCCCAGTGTGTGCTGCCATGAAGGCGTCAGGAAAAAACGGAAAATTGTATACTCACCTTTCCGTAATTTTCCTTTCCTGACGCATCTTCATGGCAGCACACAATTACCCACCCCGTTTTTGTGATAATATATACAGAGAATGCAGCGGGGAGTCTCCCCTTCAACTTTATAGTTAAACCAATCCTGTCAGGTTGTGGAGGCGGAGTCACAACCCAGTGTGTGCTGCCATGAAGATGCGTCAGGAAAGGAAAATTACGGAAAGGTGAGTATACAATTTTCCGTTTTTTGGACACGTGCGGCTTTGTTTTTCCATACTTGTGCCCTGGGAGAGATTAAGAATTTAAATATAATCAAATAGTTGTATAGCTCTTTGGCACAGCGCTTTTAAATGAATTTTGTACTTCAATATTTCAGTAAATGTGCAACACGAGAAATCTGCAAGATGCAATTATCACCTACACACAAGTAAGTATTAAGTATAAAACTTTAAAAAAAATAAGCGTATCTCATTTGCCAAAAAGATGTGGTGTTTATCCAGTTAGGTGAGTTTGGTACTCAACAGAATGAATGTGGCCCCTTATAACAACTGCCTACGGAATTTGGTACTCAGCTTCATCTGCTTAAAATGAAAATCTGTGCTTAAAATGCTTCTAGCTGTGAAATACAAGAGCTTGTTAATGCATTCTGCAACCACCTTACCTTATTTTTAACAGACAGGTGATCTGTTTTGATCCTTTTTCATGCTGCATGTGTATGAGCGCCTATAGTATCTATCCTTGATCTATCTATCTATCTATCTATCTATAGTATCTATCCTTGATCTATCTATCTATCTATAGTATCTATCCTTGATCTAAAACTCTAATTATGTAGACATGAAGTATGCATTAAGTAGTGACGCATAAATGCAAATTATTGTATGGACAATGTCGCATATTATTCCTCTTGCCCGCAGAACAGCAAGATGTATGCGCAACTTCAATTATATGTAAACTCATTTGCTGTAATATCATATAAGCTTTTACATTAATACGTTATATAAGTATATTTTCTAAAATCATTTTTTTTTTTTTAGGCTGCAGCTTTCATAATGATAAGACCTGGTGATCCTGCTATGAAGGTCTTTGTTCAGGAATTTTCTAATTCAGGGTGACAACACTCTGTCCTCTTAGTTGTACTCCCGAGTTGTTACTTTGTCCTATGCATGTGAGACTAAAGCATCATACACACGATCGGACCGTGGACCAACTTTCCCGTGGATTTTTGTCCAAAGGGCGATGGCCCCAAGTTGGTATTGCATACACACGGCAGGACTTTTTCAGCCAACTTTCACCAAATCACTTGGTTTTTCTGCTCTTTACCGCCACCTTTGGTTAACTTCTTTATTGTTGTCTGATCTTTTGCATTGGTTCTGCATTGGTTTGTACAAAAGTCTGTTGGTTTTGTGTACACACGGTCGGACTTTGGTCCATCGGACTTTTGTTTGCAGAAAGTTGGTCCGTTCGCACAGCCAACAAAAGTCCGATGAAACCTGGAAAAAGTTGGTCCCATGGAGCGTACACACGGTCTGATGTTGGTCCAAAACAGCTAATTTGCATGTTGGTTGTCAAAAAGTCTGATCGTGTGTATGGGCCTTTAAAGGATAAATGAAAGATTTAAACAAGTATTTAAAGACATTAACATTAACCACACATTACTACCGGCGCACACAGATGTACATCGACAGAATGGCACGGACAGGCAAATGGGCGTACCTGTACGTCCCTTTGAATTTGCCGCCATGCCATCACGCGTGCGCCGCCGGTGGCACGCATGTGTGCCCATCGCAAGCTCCGTGAGTCAAGTCGCGGGTCCCGCGGACTCGATTGCCGCAGGGATACCTGCGATCGTCTCACGGAGAGGAAGAACGGGGAGATGCTAATGTAAACAAGAATCTCCCCGTTCTGCCTTGTGACAGTGTCACTGATCAGCTCTCCCTGTAATCAGGAGAGCTGATCAGTGTAGTGTTACACACAGCCCTACAGTTAGAAACACTCCCCAGGACACACTTTACCCCTAAAGCGCCCCCTAGTGGTTAACCCATTCACTGCCAGTGTCATTTTTACAGTAATCAGTGCAATTTAATCGCACGATCGCTGTAAAAATAAAAATGGTCCCAAAAATGTGTCAAAATTGTCCGACGTGTTAGCCATAATGTAGCAGTCATGATAAAACTCGCAGATCGCCGCCATTACTAGTAAAAAAAAATGTATTAATAAAAATGCCATAAAACTAACCCCTATTTTGTAGACGCTATAACTTTTGCGCAAACCAATCAATAAATGCTTATTGCAATTTTTTTTTACCAAAAATATGTAGAAGAATATGTATCGGCCTAAAATGAGGAAAAAATATGTTTTTTTTTTATATATTTTTAGGGTGATATGTATTATATCAAAAAGTAAAAAATAATGTGTTTTTTTCAAAATTGTCGCTATTGTTTTGTTTATAGCGCAAAAAATAAAAAAAGGACATCTATTTTGTTTGGGAGCCACGTTGCAGGACCGCGCAATTGTCAGTTAAAGGGACGCAGTGCCGAATCGCAAAAAACGCGTCTTTTGCCAGCAAAATGGTCCTGTCTGAAAGTGGTTAAAGGTTCATTTAAGAAAAAAATTACAAACATGTACTTACATGCCCAGCCCCGTCCCCTGCTCTCTCCTTACTGGCTGTGATTGACAGTAGCAGGAGCCAATGACACCCACTGCTGGTCTCATGCACATCACTGGATCAAGAGGGGGCTTATTGGGGGGGGGGGGGTCGCTGCACACAGAAGGTTTTTCCCTTCATGCATATGTGGCACTGCCCCCCCGCAGGAGCTGCTTGAATATTTGTATCTGGGTCTCCCACTGATTAAGTCACAGACAGTTACACTTTATTTTCACACAGCCAGGTGCACACACTCTTCCACTCGTTGTCTCCAATGACCAGTCTAGGGGATGTGTTTTTATGTTTTATTTGGAGAACTTTGATAGGAGAAGGGAATCAGTAGGATACTCCAAATGAACTATGTACAAGTGAGGACAACTCTCTCTGTAGAACTGTGTAGCAGATTATCTGCAGAAGCATACAGCCTACAGCATAAAACCTGTATGGAATAAACAAGTCTCTTTGTAGCCGAAGGAACTCAGTGTAATTTGTATGTTCAACACACTAAGGCCACTTTCACACTGAACACCGGCCCACGCTATCGGTAAAGCGATGTGCGGGCACTGGCGGGACACTTTTAACCCCAAATAAGGCGCTTCGGCAGCGCTGCCCATTGATTCCAATGGGCAGGACATTTTGGGAGCAGTGTGTACACCGCTCCCGCACCACCCCAAAGATGCTGCTGCAGGACTTTTTTTCCCATCCTGCAAATGCACTGCCAGTGTTAAAGCACTTGAGAGGCGCTTTTCAGGTGCTTTACAGGTGCTATTTTTAACGCTAAAACACAAAAGCGCCTCAGTGTGAATGTGGCCCAACCAGTGTCTCCTTTAGCTCACACACACAGTATGTTGACTTCTAGGACCAAGAGGGGGATTTCAGCAACACACACAGTCTCAGGAATGCCTTTAGGGGGGCGGTACTCATTAAAAAAATGGGACAGCTGGTAGCCTCCTTCCAACTTTCAAGCGACACTCTATACCAGTGATACCTGACCAGATCCGTAGACATCCTCCCTCATTCAGCTGGCACAGGAACCCTGGGTTGTAGCTTTCAGGTTTCAAGCCCTCAGTTCGAACACCTGAGGCCGCATGGCAGCCTGTGCTGGGGATTGGCAGCAGCCTCCTCCCCGTCTGGAGCTCTCTCAGAGGAAGACTGGACTATGAGCCCATGTGCTTTTCAGATTTAAATACAGGTACCCAGCATTCCTTGGGGCACATCCCCTTCTAATTGGCCAGGGCTTTATATACATCTATGCTCTCATCTGCTAAGTTTCCTCCCCCTGCCCAATATGTCTCATTACTATTGGACTAGTGTGAAATCTCTAAAACAGCCTGAGAAGCACCATAGCACAATGAGCACACTCTATCAAACAATCACAGCTCTGTGTTAAGCAGACAGCACCTACCTAGGAGGGCACTACATGCATGCATAAAGGTAAAAATCTTTGAGCCTTTAAAACCACTTTACGGTTAAAAATGGCAACTGTCTATGATACACAGTGCTTTAGTAAATTAATGCAATTCAGTAAGGCTGCTTTCACACTGGGGCGGTTTTTAGGCGGTACAGCGCTAAAAATAGCGCCTGTACACCGCCTGAAAAAACCGGCCCCATTCACTCCAGTGTGAAAGCCGACGGGCTTTCACACTGGAGCGGTGCGCTAGCAGGACCGCAACAAAAGTCCTGCTAGCAGCATCTTTGGAGCGGTGAAGGAGCGGTGTATTTACCGCTCCTATACCGCTCCTTCCCATTGAAATCAATGGGAAACCGCGGGGATACCGCCCGCAAACCGCCGCTGCAGCGGCGCTTTGCGGAGGTTTTTAACCCTTTTGCGGCCGCTAGCGGGGGTTAAAACCACCCCGCTAGCGGCCGCATACCGCGGGTAAAACGATGGTAAAGCAGCGCTAAATATAGCGCTGCTTTACCGTCGCCGCCCCCGCACCGCCCCAGTGTGAAAGCAGCCTTAGGGTGCTTCTAATTTAACTATAGCACTTTTCTCCCTCGAAGAATCAAAGTGCTTGGGAAGTGAGGAAGTCTCCTTTGTGGCATTGGATTGTGCCAAATAACCTACCAACATGTAGTAAAGATGATCCGCACACCGGTTGTTGCTCTTAAAGAATCTTCATTTTATTGAAAAGCCACAGTGTACAAACGCAGATAAAATCAGTTGACAGGTTTCAGCCTATAAGGCCTTAGTCATAACCACATTACACACATAAAAATGTAAAAATAAATAGTAGCTCTAAAGATCACAGTCTCCACCCTTAATTGTCTTGATTGAGCGCAGGCACTTTTCAAAAAGGAGAATCGACTGCAATACATACTAGGTGGTAATAATATACACATGTATGTACACATATATATATACACATACACACACACACACATATACACATATGCATAAGAAAAACACCATAAAATAAAAAATAAAAAAAATAAGAAAAAATCTAAATAACAACCTAGGTATGTGAAAAAGACCCCAGAAGAGAGGAAAGGCACTGGGGAGACGCATTCTAATGTAGATGCAAATCCAGATCCCCCCTCCGGTTTAACCCCTGAGGAGATCTAGTTTTTAATCTAAAAATCCACCATGCCTCTCTCCCCAGTAGCCTTCTTTCCCTATCACCTCCCCTGGGCGAGTAAGACAACCGTTCAATTCCTCTGTAGCGGAATGAGGAGAGATCGCCCTGATGGCATTCCCTAAAGGTACATGTCGCAGTAGAAATATTTCTAGCATTCTGATTATTTGTGTCACAATAATGTTGCCCTATGCGGGTTCTCAAAGGATGTCTAGTACAATCTACATCAGGGGTAGGCAACCAGTAGCCCTCTGTCTGTTGTGGAACTACATTTCCCATGAGGCATTGCAAGGCTGGTAGTTACAATTACTCCCAGAGGCATGATGGGACTTTTAGTTCTGCAACAGCTGGAGGGCCCCAGGTTGCCTACCCCTGATCTACATATTGGAGGCTGCATGAAATACAAGGGATCAGATAAATTACATACTGTAGTTTGTGCCACAGTTAATATATTGCTGTATAGTGAATTCTTCATCTGTAGCTGTGGCAATAAACGTTTTACCCAATATACTCAAGTGACAGTACCTACAGGTTTTTGTGTTACAAGGATAACTCTCAGGGTAGGAGAGCAGGTGGACTGGCATTGTTTAGATAAAAAAAAGACTAGGTGATTGCAGTGAGTGCAGTCCCTAGTGTGGGTGCACGTTGGCTAGAAAAACGGCAACCTTCTTGCAATATCCCATTTTAATCTCTTTATCTGTATACAGTATTGGCAGATTCTTTTTTATTATTCTAACTATTTGATGATATTCTGGGGAAAATTTAGTTAAAAACGTAATGGGTTTGCCCATTCCTCTATTTCTGAAGTTGTAGGATTTATTTTTATTATTATTTTCTCTCTTGGACTTAGACATGTCTGATAGTAATTCCTCTCTGTCCAGTGGCGGCTGGTGAAGTTTTAGAATGGGGGGGGCAACAGACCCCGCCCTTCCTTTTTTACCCCTCCCACTTTTAAGCCCCACCCCTTATAGAATCCACCCACTCCGTCCCCTGTATTCCACTTGCTTCCACCCATAGTGTCAGGAGTATACAGGACACAGGACAGAGTAAACAGCCCCAGCATCACACGACAGAGTATACAGCTCCAGCATCACAGGAAAGAGTATAAAGTTCAGCATCACAGGACAGAGTATATAGCTCAGCATCACAGGACAGAGTATATAGCTCAGCATCACAGGACAGAGTAAATAGCTCAGCATCACAGATCATGGTATATAGTGCAGCCTCGCAGATCACGGTATATAGCACAGCCTCACAGATCAGCGCAAACAAACTGAAAAATTACACTATAAAGGACTCTAAATAGGCATTTATCAGGTGATTATGTGTCATTACTGTCTGCATTCTGCACACTGTAAATAGCACTTGTCTGCATTCTGTACCCTGTAAATAGCACATGTCTGCATTCTGTACCCTGTAAATAGCACATGTCTGCATTCTGCACCCTGTAAATAGTACATGTCTGCATTCTGCACATTGTAAATAGCACATGTCTGCATTCTGCACCCTGTAAATAGCACGTCTGCATTCTGCACATTGTAAATCACACTTGTCTGCATTCTGCACCCTGTAAATAGCACGTCTGCATTCTGCACATTGTAAATCACACTTGTCTGCATTCTGCACATTGTAAATCGCACATGTCTGCATTCTGCACACTGTAAAATGCACATGTCTGATTTCTGCACCCTGTAAATTGCACATGTCTGCATTCTGCACATTGTAAATCGCACATGTCTGCATTCTGCACACTGTAAAATGCACATGTCTGATTTCTGCACCCTGTAAATTGCACATGTCTGCATTCTGCACATTGTAAATCGCACATGTCTGCATTCTGCACACTGTAAAAAGCACATGTCTGAATTCTGCACCCTGTAAATTGCACATGTCTGCATTCTGCACATTGTAAATCGCACATGTCTGCATTCTGCACATTGTAAATTGACCGACTTGTGTCGGACCAGTTAAGATGGCTCCCATAGGGAAACATTGATTTTCACACATCATGCGACATGAGCTCCCAATGTCGAAGCATTTGTCTATATAAATGTGAACCTGGCCTAAGGGATGGCATTGATGGTGTGGGATGGATGACAGCTGGCTACAAAAAGTGTAGTATTACCAGAGCATGATTTCCTATAGGTACATGTTGAAACATCAGTTTAGGGTGATGTCTAAAAAGTTGATACTAAAGGCATCATACTCGATGGAAAAATTTAAATTTAACTGATTGTCAATAAGGTATTTACAAAAATCATGCAGTCCTATAGTGTCACCATCCCACACCATCAGGAGGTCATTGAAATAATGTCCATACCTTACAATCCACCTGCCAAAAAGGTTCCTCTCACCAACCCATATAGAGATTTGCCATGTATGGTGAGAATCTGGCACCCATTGATTCCCCACAGCACTGGACATAATAAATGCCATCTAATAAAAAATGATTATACGTCAATAAGAACTCAATGCTTAACAAAATAAACACCTGTAGCTCCTGAGAGGAGGAGCTATAGCGTTTAAGATGATATTGAATGGCTTCTAGTCCAGCACTGTGGGGGATCGATGAATAAAGTGCCCTTACGTCCAAGGCTGTGCTTGTATCCCTAATATAGCCAGGCAGTCTATGTACCAAAGGCTGTAAGTGCCGGTCTACCCATTCTCCCAAATGCTCCGATAGGGAGCCATAAATGTGTTGTATGGGTAGTAGCACTGATTTTTCTGTTTGCAACCTACCAGCATGTCTCTGGAGTGCAGGAGGAAACCCACACAAGCAACGGAAGAGCATGCAAACTCCATACAGGTAATGTCCTGGCCAGAATTTGAACTGAGGACTGCAAGGCAGAAGTATCAACCACTAAGCCAATGTATTACCCTCATCTATGTATCTAATTTAACAACAAATTTTTAGGGACGCATGCAAATAAACGAGCAAATAAATCATAATCAGATTTCAGATATAATATATGACTTGTTAATATTCCCACTTGTTCACACTAAGAAAGCTGGAGAAGAATATGCAGGTATGATCAGGTGAAGCAAATAAATTGATGGATCAAATAAATTAGAATGCCTTCTGGTTTATTGTTTTATTTTTATGAGACTCAATGTATCACAAATATTGCACAGCCTAGTGTTGTCAAGAGCCCAGCACAGTTATTAAAGCTAATAATTCTTGAGGTGGCTGCTCAAAGGGAGTTGCGTTTGTCTTTCGTGTATTTTTAATATGACAGGTTCTCTTTAAAGCACAGAACAGATATCCCACAGCTAATGTCCTGACTGTCATATTTGACTAAAGACCAAACTCTGCAGCCAAGCTACACCATAAAGTAATACAATACCTAGAGACTGCTATCTCTAACTTTTAGAGTTTTAAAATGCTAGTTGTCTGACAGTTTTAAAGATACAACTGCTTAAACACTTGTTGGGAATAAAAATTCCTGTCATGTGTTCTGACTTAATTGGCTAGATACTTGTTCCAGATCAGTGACTCCAGAGACTGCTAACCATCAAGCATTTTTATAAGACGGTCAGCATAGAAAGCAGGAAAGCCTCCATGTTTATCTCTCTTTATCTTTCATTCTTTACTGAGAAGGATGAAAAATTGAATGCGGAGTTTGAGTACTGCCCTAATCCAGAAGCTCAAGGTCAAGGATGGCACAGGAATTCCAGCCAATAGATCATGGCACTGTAGCCCTAGAGTTAAAGTGTTACTAAACCCAGCACCCTGCATTCACTATATCTGATCTCCCACAGAGCACAGAACATGGAAATGCAATTATTTTAGTAAATATAAACTGCTAAATATCTTTTCTCATCGGCAGTATATAGCAGTCTTGTGACTTCTAGGAGTGTGTGGTTAAAGCTTGTAGGATGAATTTTCATTCTGCACAGACTGTCCTAATAGTATGCAGGACACCTGACCCTCAATCTGGATAGTGTTGATTGGCTTGGTGCTGATCACATGCACACTCCCAAAAAAAAAAAAAAAACTATCTAGCAATACACACCAAACTGAGCATGTGCAGCCTGTCCCCAAGACTCTGTATTATCAGGAAATATATTGGGGACAGTGGAAGGAGGAGAGAATCAGAGGAGACAGGACCAAACAGCTTTTTACACACTGCAGAGGATGAACCCCTTAGATTCCACAGTGAGTATAACAAGCATGCTTTACTGCATATACAGACTGATTTAACTGTTGTGGGTTTAGTAACACTTTAAGTAAGGAATTGAAATGTAGCACTTAGGCTTCCAAAATGCCATTTTTATCACTGGGTAAAATTAGCTTTCAAAGTCAAACTCCTTAGCTTCAGTTTGGGAATGTTTAGAACCACAAAGCACTGCTATCTGTGCCCCCATTGGGGAGACTTCCCATAATTTTTTGTCCTGATGCCTACACAGGAAGTTAGGGGACTCTCTGTAACAGGGATACAGGCAACAATAAGATCCTAACAAAAGTTTTATTTTTTCCGCCTTCTCTGAAAGCGGGGTGATGATTTCACAGCAACCTGGCGGGTTGGGGGACCTTTTTTTGGGTCCTGGGAATAGTTTGCTATTACAAAATTGGGGGGTGAGGGGGGCATCATGTAGCATGGTGCTTTTTTCTGGTCTAATGTAAACAAGCCCTAGCTGTAAAAACTGGGGAGAAAACTATGGGCAACATTAAAGTTCTGCATGTTTCAGCCAACACGTTAGTGCTGTGATGTGCAGCATGAAAGCATATGCTGAGTGATTTTCTAAATTTTAAAAGCAACAGCTAGGAAATAAAATCACGTTTTCTGACCAACAAAGCACAAAGCTGTCCTCCACATAGAAGTAAAAACTCAGTGCCATCCTGGTACAGGGTGAGAGAGAAAATATATCTTGGATTACTTAAAATGTAAGTAATATTTATCCACAATATCTCCCAGGATATATGTAAAGACTATTCTTAGTTTGTTGATGAACTCAAGATGTTAATTGAGAGAGCTGATCTGGAGACGGACTGTCTGGTCACCTAGGCTGCCTTAAGTGCTGGGTTAATTAACATGTTAATTATGTGATTGTCTTTTAAGTTGTTGCTATAGGGGAGGGGGGAGTATCCATGAGCAGCCCTACCTCATTATCTACCCCCTTGTGTTAAATGTGTATAAAAAGGCTGTATTCTGTCTAATAAAGGAGTTCAAGATTCTACAAGCTATTTTTGGCTAGACTTGTATTCAATGCAGCTATTATAATATCTCTCTCTTATGGTCAGATTGGAGGAAGCAGTATTACTGACGGAAGCACTCAGCGGAGTGAGGAAAAGGATCCGTCACAGGTGTCATCATCCTTCCATTACAATCAAGAAATCAATCTTCCATCATTTACAGATGATCAAGGTCAACCACACACTTTGGATGTTAAGACTACTATTAGAAATTATCTATCAGCTACAGTCTCTTTCAGGAAGACCGAAAGTCTATTAGTGGTTCCCCATGGGGGGAGAAGAGGCCAGTTGGCATCATCCTGCACCATCGCATCTTGGTTGGTAAAGACAATCAAGAAAGCTTACGACATTTAGAATCTGCTGGTACCCGGAGGCATCAGGGCTCAATTAACAAGGGCTATGGCAGCTTCATGGGCAGCGTATTGCAGAGTGTCTCCCGAGACAATTTGCAGGGCAGCAACCTGGTCCTCCAGGCATACTTTCATGTCCCACTATAGAGTTATTTGGCTCAGTTATCAACGGTAGATTTTGGAAGAGCTGTTGTTCGAGCCAATTCTTCAGCTATATAATAAATACTACTACTTTAACTTTTATAATAGTATGTATAATATTAATCTGTTATTTTCCCTCCGTGCCTCCAAAGTTCTCTGCAGTTCAATGGGTACTGCTTAGCTTTGGGGCTGATGACCAGCATCAACAAGCCTCTTCCTGGCCAGCCAGCCCTTCAAAGACACCACCCAGCATCTCTAAGTTAAGTTAATTTAAAATGATTATGTAATTAGGTTATGCGTAAAGGCGCCCATTCAGTCAGGTCCTAGAATACTTGCTACTTGTTAGTAATACTGAACTAGATATATTTCAGGGAAGGCAAAATATAGGCAGATTAAACTACAGATTTACTATTTGCAGTCAAAGTCAAATTGTAACTGGTGTACCTCACTATTGGTCACTAAGAACCCCATAAATGGACCAATAGTAAGATGTAGGAGGCATGTATTAAAGTGTAAGTAAGCCCCCCTTTCAGCCAAGGAAGCTGCCATCTTTGCCTCTGTTTAATTTACAACTGCCATGGTGTTGCACATGTGATCAGTTATGACACCAGCCATTGGATGGTTTGACGGTTTAGTTGAGAGCACAACCAATGGGAGTGTTACTATTCTGGCATATGCAGGAAATGAAACTGTTTTATGGATGGGTTTACTTCCGCTTTAAAACTATGTTCAGTCATTCAGAATGCCTCCAAGTTGCCATACTGCATTCAATTGTTAGAACATTTTTAGAAAATTACAGTGACTTCAGACTGAAATGGAAAGGTAATTTTTGCCAACAGTAAATTACAAAATGCCATGTGTTTTAATGTGATATGATATATTAATTTTACATAAGTAGAGTTCTCCTTTAAAGCCTGCACAGTGTAGCACATACAGAGAACGCTCTCACAGCAGTTACCAAATGACTTCAAAGCTAATAATCACTTCAAAGACTAAATCAAGGCTATGCAAATAATATGAAGATGCAAAGCAGACCCGGAGAAGTTGCTTTGCAATACTTTTTGGAACTTCTGCCTGTACATAGTGCTGGAAGCTATGCACCCACTGCTGTCACTGAGAGTAATTCCAGATCACAGAAGGCTTTGCAGGCAGTGGCTTTTGGCTCTGGGCTTAGGGGAGCAGCTTTGGGTTGGCTTCAGAAGTCTCCTGACACTCCCAGATGTGTCAGATGTGAAAGAAAAATTTAATTAGGATTATTGTGAAAAAAGGTACTGACTAAAAGACCAACTGGGCTGTGAGTAAATGTTTCCTGCAAATTTTTATATAGATTATGCATTTGGCCTGAAATGTGAGCCATGGTGGCAGGATTGCTTTAACCTAACCGTAAGATATTACCCTTAACCACTTCAGCCCCGGACCAATTGGCAGCCAAAGGACCAGGCCCCTTTTTGCGATTCGGCACTGTGTCGATTTAACTGACAATTGCGCGGTCGTGCGACGTGGCTCCAAAACAAAATTGGCGTCCTTTTTTCCCCACAAATAGAGCTTTCTTTTGGTGGTATTTGATTGCCCCTGCGGTTTTTATTTTTTGCGCTATAAACAAAAATAGAGCAACAATTTTGAAAAAAATGCAATATTTTTTGCTTTTTGCTATAATAAATATCCCCAAAAAATATATAAAAAAAAAATTATTTTCCTCAGTTTAGGCCGATACGTATTCTTCTACATATTTTTGGTAAAATAAAAACGCAATTATTGATTGGTTTGCGCAAAAGTTATAGCGTTTACAAAATAGGGGATAGTTTTATAGCATTTTTATTAATATATTTTTTTTTACTAGTAATGGCGGCGATCAGCGATTTTTATTGTGACTGCGACATTATGGCGGACACATCGGACATTTTTGACACATTTTTGGGACCATTGTCATTTATACTGCAATCAATGCTATTTAAATGCATTGATTCCTGTATAAATGACAGTTGTAGTGAAAGAGTTAACCACTAGGGGGAGGGGAGGGGTTATGGGCTGTGACGTGTGTGTGTTTTTTTAAATTAGGGGGCGGGGCTGACGTCTGACGTCATTGATCGGCTTTCCCGATGACCGGAACAGCCAATCAATGACAGGCAGAGTAGGAAGCGCGGGGAGAGGTTTGTTTACACAAACCTCTCCCTGTTCTTCAGTTCCGTAACCCGATCGCGGGACACCAGCGGCGATCGGGTCCGCTGGTCCCGCGGCCGGGGTCACGGAGCTCCCGACCGGGTCGCGAGCGCGCCGTCGGCGGCGCGCGCGACCCACGGGCAGGCATTTAAAGGGCCACGTACAGGTACGTGGTTTTGCCTGCCCGTGCCATTCTGTAAGCGTATATCTACATGAGGCGGTCGGGAAGCAGTTAAAGCGGTGTTGTACCCAAATTTTTAAATAAATCTTAACCCATTCTGTTACTGGCATTGATGCTCAAATGCCCCTTTTAAAAAATAATATCGCCGTAATTACCTTTTTATTTCAATTATTAGTTCTACTTCCGGTCTCTCCTCCAGTGGGAGTAGGCGTGTTTATCGCCTTTCCCCTGGTAGCTTAGTCTCAGTCTTCCCAAGATTCAGTGCGGAACGCCGTCATGCCGAAATCTCGTGAGATTTCGGAAACGAGTGACGCCGGTCACTGTTACCAATGAGCATGCATGGGATCAAGCAGTAAATGCTGGGAGCACAGCATTCACCGCGTCCCGGAAATAAATGCTTGTGGGCTTCAGTTGCCCACAAGCAAAATGAAAACCGCCAGGTAATATTATATAACTTATTCTTGCGGACGAAATCGGAAATCGGGGGAAATATTAAACACAAAATGTGAGTACTATCTTTCCATTAGTAAAGTTTCTCAATGACCCTAAAAAAAAAAAAACGATAGGTCAATGGAATCCCGCTTTAAATACTTTCCTGTCCCCTCAACATAAGCCTGAAAAATAACTCTTTACATCTAAATAGCACTTAACCTTGCCCTTAAATTACTAAATTAATAGTGGCTATAATTATAACAATAAGATTGTTTGATATAATAATCTTTTTAACTGCTTGCCACCCACGTAAAGCATATATGTGGCAACAAAGAAGATGGGCTTTAACGCCAACACATCACTCATAAGTGTTAATGGACGATCACGTTCAAAGACAACTCTCAGTTCCTGAAATAAAGTGTACAGTAATGTAAACAATCAGTGCGCTAAATCAACCTTAAAATTATAGTAGACCTTATTTCATTTTACCCTGTGGCAATTAATAGGTAGAAAGTGCAATGTGCGTCCTAAAAAGTGCCTTCTGCGAATAGAAATAATTATCTGTGTAACAATTGCAAATAATGAGGTAATGAATAAATAAATAATATAAAATATATATCAAAATATGTGCTCAAAGATTACACCTCTGGGCTCTAAGGCCGCCCTTAAAACATATATAAATGAGTAAATAAAGTGAACCAGTGTGTTGATTAAATAAATAAATAAGTAAATTACTGTGCTAATTCGTTCATGTGCTGCTAAGTCCACATACACTGGCCAATCCTTCCCTGGTTGATTGGTCAGATGTTCTCAATTAGGGACAATAGCAAAAGGATTTCCTCTTTGGAGAATCCACTAGCAAAAAAAGGAAAGATTTTCTGCAAGTAAATTAATGGATTGAATTCAATCCAGCCTTCAGTTGTTCCATCCTTAACAAAAACCAATCACATATATATAGAACGCATATAGAAAAAATATATATAAATGAAAAAACAACTTCCCTTTTTCCTCATGTATGTGGGGAAGATTCACATGCAGCAAAAAACTTCTATTTGCAAGGATCCTCAGTTGTTTCCTTTCTTTGCCTTTTAGTTTTTCAGTTCTCCGGTGTACATACAACAAAAAACAAACATACCATTGCGCAGCGCTGTGTGTACAATCTAAAGTGAATTTTGCCACCTATACACTCACATGCACCCAGCGCTGTTGAGAGCGGTTACTGTTTAAACAGTCAGGCTTTGTGGGCTATGAGCCCTGCTTCTCCTCACTTCACTTCGTGTGTCTCCGGCCACTCTCGTAGCTCACACGGTGATGTCACTAGGCTCCTCCTTCTGACGCGTTGCGTCACAGGTCACGTGACTTTTTCTCAGTTCCTACTAATGATTGGGAATTGGCGTGCAAACCCTATTAAAGAGACACTAGGGCTGGAAGGGGTTAAAGCTGAGCTCCAGGGAACTGATAAAAATATCCTTGCAGTGGGGCTCACTGAGTACCAGCAGGGTTAAATGCTTGTGTTTGCCTAGGATACCAGTAAAAAACACATCTACTTCTACCTTGCTCCCACAAACTCCTCTTTCCATGCGACTTGTCCCCATGGCCTTTTCTTTTTAGCTCTCTGGTGCAAGTAAAATCTGTCATGTCATCACGTACAATGCAGGACCATCAGTTCTGCATTGTAAGGCCCCTTTCACACTGGGGCGGTGGGTGCGTCGGCGGTAAAACGCTGTTATTTTTAGCGGCGCTTTACCACCAATTTTGCGGGCACTATACGTCCGCTAGCGGGCCGCTTTTACCCCCCGCTAGTGACAGAGAAAGGGTTAAAACCACCGTAAAGCACTGCTACAGCAGCGCTATGCCGGCGTTATAGCCGCGCTGCCCACATGATTTCAATGGGCAGGAACGGCGAAGGAGCGGTGTATACACCGCTCCTTCACCGCTCCAAAGATGCTGCTAGCAGGACTTTTTTTAGCATCCTGCCAGTGCCACGCTCCAGTGAGAAAGCCATCGGGGCTTTCACATTGGAGACACAGCAGTGGCTCTTTCAGGGCACTTTGCAGGCGCTATTTTTAGCGCTGTAGCGCCTGCAAAGCGCTCCAGTGTGAAAGGGGTCTAAGTGAAGAGACCAAAGACACACCCACAAGCTGGGGATTAAGAGAGAGGAGGTGAGCAAGGTATAAGGAAAGTTAAAGAGCATTTAATCTTTACAGTGCAGGGAAGCGCCTAGGGTTGCCACCTTTTCTTCAAGTCAAACCCAAACACTTAAGCAGCACACAGCATTTTTTTTTTATAGTATAAACTATACATATATTTTGCTATTAAATAACATTTCTAATCATATGAAGTTAATAACAAGAGTCCCCTTTACATCTGAGTCCAAAGAGTTCCCCTTTTACATCTGAATTCGCAGAGTTCCCTTTCTCTGTAAGGGGGACTCTGCAGACTCTGATGTAAGGGAGAACTCTGGGGACTCTAACATAAGGGATGCTCTGGGAACCCTGATTTAAGGGGGAACACTTAGAACTCTGATGTATGGAGAGGACTCTGATGTAAGGGGGAACACTGTGGCCCCTGGTGTAAAGGGGAATTATGATGTAAGGGGTGCTCAAAGAACCCTGAATTACCTTAGTGTACACACTCAAAGGCAGGAGAGAGAGAAGGAGGGAGACTTAAGTCACAAACAGTGATGGATGGTGAGCTCACTCACCCCTTGGCAGTAAGCACCTCTCATCCAGATGCAGCTTGAAGCCATAGTCCGGTCTGAATAATGTGTCCGGGTTTCGGGCAGTCTGAAACCTGGACGCATGATTCCAAACCCAAACTGTCCGGTTAGAAAAATTTCTAACACGATGTTCACTTTCTAAACAGTGTAGAAAGCTGAAGACTGCAGCTATACAAATAAAACTTATGTAGGGAGATTTGTTTCATCCCTGTGTATCATCTGAGGCTGTTCACTACACTGGGTATATGTATGAGTTTACATCCACTTTAATGAAAGAACCCTATAAAACAGAAATTAATTATACTGAGCTTGGTGGAAGATCTGATCAACAAATAGCCATTTATTATCTGACTATCTGAAAATCCAATCAAATTACAACCAAATGGATCTTTTCCTGTGCTGTGACATGCAGTTCTTTTGTTTGAGAGATTATATTAACTATATGATAGATCGCTCGCTTATTGCTCTATGTATGGTCAGCATAAAAATAAATGAATAAAGATAGCTCCTTAAAGTTTACAGGTGCCCAGCCAATGCACACTAAATTATTTACATATTCTAAACAAGTAGCAAAATCACAAGCCCTGATTTATCTCCCTGGCTATCAGAATTGGGAGCAAACCTTGGCAGATTGTCATCCTTCTAATGTAAACAACCAAATGTTTCCAAGCTGTTGTAAACTGACTGAAGCTGGACTTCATTGTCTTTGCTGTGATCTTTGAGGATCTTTGAGAATGAACTATTCCACAACGTAAGCTAGAGGGGTGAGTGTGGGTTTGTTTAAAAATCTCTACCGTTTGTTAAAAATAAGCAAATACTTGTCCACAGTAAGGGCACAGTTGCACTTTACCTGACCGACCGGGAGTGGGGGTGGCTGTGTGTGCAAAAAATTGAAAAATGGAACATATGTGATGTGTTGCCATCCCTATTGGATGTCGGTTCTCAACATTGACACAACTATTAACCCAACACTTCCCCTAACCAGGGTTGCCAACCGCCAGTAAATTTACTGACAGTTTGTAAAAATCTGTGATTTTTTTTACAACTGCCAGTAAATATCAGGGGCTGATAATTACGTGCTGTGTTGACTTTTTAAGTGTAAATCAAGCAAATTACAGGGGGTCCCCGACTTACAAACATCCGACTTACAAACGACTCCTACTTACAAACGGAGGGAGACAACAGGAAGTGAGAGGAAATCCACCCCTAGGAAGGGAAATTCACTCCTGTAAGAGTTAATATGGGAAAAAGGTGTCTCCACTGAATCTTTATCACCAGTCCATGATCCCCCTAACAACCCAAAATTTTCAAAATCCAATTGTCATTGGGACAGAAGGTGAAGTGAAATCTTCTGAACAGGGGCAGACAGCAAAACAAATGTTACAGGGGTGATAACCCTTCTCTAGGTTATCTAAAAAACTTAAAAATAGATTTTTTGGCTGGAGCTACACTTAAAAAATGTACCTGTTCCGACTTACAAACAGATTCAACTTAAGAACAAACCTACAGTCCCTATCTTGTTTGTAACCCGGGGACCCCCTGTACTTTGTTATAGGTATTGTTAGTGTTTCCATATCATGTTTATACTGTTCAAATATTCACTGTTAGTTTTCAATAGGAGTTCTGTAATTTCTCAGGTTGCCAGTAAAAAAAAGTGCTCCCCCAGTAAATTTTCCATGTTTTGTTACTAAAGCTGCAGCAGGTTGGCAACCCTGCCCCTAACCTTGCCACATAAACAATTTGAAGGGTAATTCCACTTTCATCAGAATAAAAATTAGCAATACAATTAGCATATACAATTGCGACACAAGTCATATTGCAACTGCTCTGCATTGATGTGAACGGGCACCACTGGAAACAATGTTATTTCTATTGTCATGCATTTATGGGTGACCCAAGTCGCATCTGAAATTGCATCAATGTGAACCAGGCCTTATGCATAGCCATCCTAATCTTGTGTACAGATTACATTTTGCTATTTAAGGTAGAGGTTGACTTTGTATTTTACACTAAGCAATACAAGCACTTGGAAGTTTGAATACTCTATAAATAGGCAGATTGGTTTCTGCATTTGGAATATAATTACTCCCTTAATATAGTATCACCTATTGTGCCCATCAGTGAAAGTTTTAAGGTTCCCCCCAGCTTAGTGACTCGGGTCCGAGCACTTGGTGGCCATCTGGCCAGTTTGCATATCTTTCTTTTCTACCCTGCATAACATCCAACCACATCTGAACCACAGAAATAGATCACAGAGGAAAAGATGACATCATTTTCATTTCCTTAGATGTGGCCATAAAAAAACAAAATCTGCCAATCAATGCTTTAAAACTTAAAAGTGTACTCAACGTTCTACCCGCTAGCAATCACCAGGAAAATTTAATTCATCAAGACCAACATTATCCTATACATTTAATCTGCAAGCTGATTAAACTGATAATGCAGTGGAATGGTGGATCCGGGAAAATGGAGAAACACTTTGCCAAACTTGAAATTAAAAGGCTTTCTTGACGCAGCCTCAATGATAAACAAAATCGCACCTTATATGTTTTCAAGAACATTACTCCACAGACAAAGATATCAGGCTCTACTTTTTAAACATTTTTAAAGCTACAAACTGGCAGAAGCAAGCATATTGATTGGACTTCCTAAAATTATCTTATTATTGAAAGACATTTCTGAAAGATAACTATAGCTTAAATTTCACACTGAAGACACAGCAACAGCTGTTTCGGGTCGCTTTTCAGGCGCTATTTTTAGCGCAATAGCGCCTGCAAACCGCCCCAGTGTGAAAGGGGCCTAAGGTAAAAATGTTTTATAGCGTATCTAAAGCTGTTGAAATTGTATCTAAATCCAAAAAATGTTTTTTTAGATATTGCAGCTTACCAGTCCTTAGATGTGGTGGCTGCATTAGCGTAATTTTTTTTAAGACTTTTTTCCAGTTATTTTTAACCTGGTGATCCTAGCAGTAACACAATTACTGTCCAGGTGGGTTGGATTTACTAAAACTGGCGCACTCAGAATCTGGTGCAGCTGTGCATGGCAGCCAACCAGCTTCTAACTTGTTCAATTAAGCTTTGACAATAAGCCCCCCATTCACATCGGTGCAATTTGACAGGTCAAATCGCATGTCAAATCGGAGCCTATTGCTGGCAATAGGAGCGTCCCAATCGGTGCGGCACCGACTTTGCGGTGCTGCACTGATTTCCAAAAGTAGTTCCTGCACTTTGGTGACTTCAAGTGCAATTTCAATAGACATCTGTGCATGAACCCTGTGAACAAGGGCTAAAATCTGGAAGCTGATTGGTTTCTATGCAGAGCTGCACCAGATTTTGCACTCTCCAGTTTGAGTAAATCAACCCCAGGGTGACAATGATCACTCAATGCACTTAGCAATGGAGAAGCAGTGTTATAACCCTAGGATGCTCTCTGGACTTGAACTACAACCACCTTCTCCTCTCCTCATCAACGTTAATTAGGAACAAGGTTTTTTCTAGTTTACAAAATATAGCTGGGAAATCTGATAACATTTAGATTTCAGTTCAGTACATAGGAATATACAGAATATAGAAGTTACAGAATTTAGAAGTTACAGATACTAGAATACTTTCAGGATCAGCAGGTCATTTCCTGAACTTGCAGAAAATATACAGAGGCAGCCGCCACATTTAAAGGAGAACTATGGGCTGTGAAAAAAACATCTGTGGGACTCTGCAGCTGTCCCACGCTGACTAATGCCACGTACACATGAGCAGACTTTTCGACGGACTAGGTCCGAAGGTCTTTCCGACGGACTTTCGACGGAGTTCCGACGTACTTTCCAAATGAACGGACTTGGCCACACACAATCACACTAAAGACCGACGGATTCAAACGTGATGACGTACGACTGGACTAGAATAAGGAAGTTCGTAGCCAGTAGCCAATAGCTGCCCTATCGTCGTTGTTTGTCCATCGGACTAGTACTTAGACGAGCGGATTTTTCGATAGGAACTGGGTCCGGCAGAGTTCTGGCGGAAAAATTTGAAGCATGTTCTATTTCTAAAGTCTGTCGGATTTTTCGACAGCAAAAGTCTGATGGAGCCCACACACGATCGAATTGTCCGACGGATTCGTTCCGTCGGACCTTTACTGTCGAAAAGTCCAGTCGTGTGTACGCGGCATTAGGCTTCATGTATGCATAGCCTACTTTGATCTTCGTCTGGCCACAGGAAAATGTAAAACGCGGCAAAATTACAGCGATTTTGCCGTGATTTGCGGCCGGCAGTCAAAACTTTCTGGAGGAAGGCTGAACCTCCCCTAACTGCAGCATCTCCTAAACGACACATAGGCTGTAATGAAGTTGAGGAGCTTTGGTGAAAAAATGACAAAAGCTCCTCAACTCATGTTTAGGAGCTGTAGTGTACATGAAGCCTAACACTGAGAACTGAGCGATCATATGACTGCTGATCACTCTCCCCTTTGCTCTGAAGGGAAAGCAGGGACTGTCATTTATCGCCCTGCTCTTTGTTCCTCCACTGCTTACTGGAGACCCCAGCCTATGGGAAGTGGATGGCCTTAACTCTGAAAGGTGGAGCCAGCTTTCAATCAGGCAGTGGGGTGGATAGAGACAATAATGTCAGGATCCTTCCTGAGCCTGGCATGGCTCCGCCACGTGCAACAGCTCACTATGAACTGACTCTAAGACACAGTAGTACAAAAGCCAGAAGAGCTGAAAAAGCTTTGGTCATACTTCTCTTTTAAGGACTGGTGAGTTTCAATAAATTACATTTTTGGATCCATTCAGACCTATCTGTTCAGGTGTGTTGCATTAATGCAAGCATGCTTTTTCACACATTAACATACATTGTGTTAAAGTAGAATTCCAGGCTTAAACTAACTAATCTTAGAACTGCTCCCACCCCCTTCACATATACGAACTACCTTGTGGAAGAAAGATCTGTATACTTACCTCTTCTCAGGCCACTCTGGTCAAGTGATCTCCACTGTGCCAACCAGCTACAGGGGAGAGGCGAGAGCGATCGGACAATGGCTGGAATGCCTGAGCAATGATGTCACCCATAGACTTAGTATGGGCCATCTGTTGTCGGAGCTTCCTCCTCTCCCCTGAAGACTCGCTGACGGGGGGGAGCTAATCACATGACTGGACCAGAGCTGCCTGATAATAGGTAAATATAAAGATCTTTCTTCCACAGGGTAGTTAGTATAGATGTTGGAAGGGGTGGGAGGAGTTTAAAGATTAGTTAGTATACGCCCAAAATTCTTCTTTAAAACAGCCTACTCAAATAAATGGACT
Organism: Lithobates sylvaticus; assembly: GCA_028564925.1. Lineage (NCBI taxonomy): Eukaryota > Metazoa > Chordata > Amphibia > Anura > Ranidae > Lithobates > Lithobates sylvaticus. The sequence goes on from CM053032.1 coordinate 60,799,436, forward strand.
GCCAATCCACCAGAACGAATAGAAACTCAGATATGCACCATTTCTTCTTAAGTAAAGTACACCGCAATTTCCTCATTTTTTGTTCTATAAAATACGTATTACCTTTTTCTTCATCTTTTCTTGCATCTCAGTGCTGCTGACCTTTTCCAGCCTCTTTCAACCACTTCTTGTCTATATGTTTCTATTGCAGCTATGGCTCTACTTTATGTTCCCGGTGGAATTTACATTGCCATGGTTGCTTGTAATCTTCGTTGTGCATGTGACTTGGTGACAATGCAGAAGCACAAATGAAAGACAGTTGCCACTCCCCAGGTAACCCCTTAGGTACACCCTAAGGTACTGAAAAAGGGCCTCCAGGCAGGATCGTCAAGTATTATTTTAATGAAAGCTTAAACATATACTGTATGTATGAACAATTATTAAATTCAAACTCGGCGGGTCTTTTTATTTTGTAGTTTTTTAGAAAGAGTTAAGGAGGGTTAGAAGCACAGCTATGTATTACTTTTGTTTGCATTGAGGAAATTCACCCATTAATTCCATAATTTTGTGATACTGGAAGAGAAACCAAGGAGAAATCAATCATTGTCATCACAGCTAAGGTGGTGAAAAGTCTGTTTCTGTGGTAATCGATTGTGAAAGGTGGGTTTTTCCTTCACTTTTGGTGGGACCTATTCTCACTTATTGTAATGTAAAATTTCCACTCGCCTGTTCGCATTTAACGAGTGTAAATTAGCTGAGGGCGAATGTGAAGCAGGGGGGAACTGGGCCGATAGGTTAACTGGCTGATTGCCCCCCCCCCCCCTCCCCGGGCCGCTCTGATGCCCTGCAAAAAAGGCTGCACCACTTCTGCCAGAAGCGATCAGCCAGGAAACTGTCAGGAGGAGAGCCAGTCGGATCACACAGAGCAGGGATCTCCCACTGTGACACAGCTTGGAGATAAAACGCTGGCTGCTGTCATACAAAGTCCCATCTACTTGACTGGCTCCCATGATAGACAGCACACTGGTCCAATGCCGGTCCAGGAGGCGGGACTTTGTTTGACAGCGGCCGGCGTTTCATCTCTAAGCTGTGTTACAGTGGGAGATCCCCACTCTGTGTGATCCGGCCAGCAATCCTCTTGATTCCTTCCTGTAATCCCTGCTGCATTGCACTGATAGGCTGCACTGATGGGCACTGATAGGCACTGATGTAACTAACGCGATTAAAGTAAACGGCGTTACGTAACGCTGTTACTTTAGAGGGTAACAAATAATCAAACTGATTACTCTTCCCCTCGCGGTAACGCCGTTCCCATTACTGGGGCGGCGTTACCGCAATTACCCGCCGCTATCCACGGAGCCGTCCGCGGCCTCGGCCTTAGGAAAGGCCGCAACTTCGGCCTAGCTCCGGAGCGGCGGCCATCTTGGTGCACCCGTCGGCCGTTTACAATGTGATTGCTCCGTCAAATGACGGAGCGATCACTTCTAAACAAACCGGCGTCAAGATGACGCCGGTTCCTCTCTCCCCTCTGTGTACAGATCTGTACAGTGGAGGGGAGAGATCGGCTGCCAATACTCTGCAATACTCTGCAATACGCTGCCAATACTCTGCAACACCATGCCAATACTCTGCAATACGCTGCCAATACTCTGCAACACGCTGCCAATACTTTGCAATACGCTGCCAATACGCTGCCAATACTCTGCAACACCATGCCAATACTCTGCAATACGCTGCCAATACTCTGCAACATGCTGCCAATACTCTGCAACACGCTGCCAATACTCTGCAATACGCTGCCAATACTCTGCAATACCTGCCAATACTCTGCAATATGCTGCCAATACTCTGCAACACCATGCCAAAACTCTGCAACACGCTGCCAATACTCTGCAACACGCTGCAATACTCTGCAATACGCTGCCAATACTCTGCAATACGCTGCCAATACTCTGCAACACCATTCCAAAACTCTGCAACACGCTGCCAATACTCTGCAACACGCTGCCAATACTCTGCAATACGCTGCCAATACTCTGCAATACGCTGCCAATACTCTGCAACACCATGCCAATACTCTGCAACACCATGCCAATACTCTGCAACACCCTGCCAATACTCTGCAACACCCTGCCAATACTTTGCAATATTCGGTAATACCCAGCCATAATCTGCAATACACGGTAATACCCAGCCATACTCTGCAATACACGGAAATACCCAGCCATACTCAGCCGTACCCAGCCATACTCAGCCAATATTACAGTTGGGGAGATGACGTGGATATTACAGTGGGGGAGATGATGTGTATATTACAGTGGGGGCTTTATGGTGGTGGAATTTTCACAGGTTTTTGCAAATTCAATTATTGTTTGCTGATCCGAAAAATGATCTGATCCGTGAGTTTGGGGGGGGGACAGATGTACAGAGGGGGAACAGATATATGTGTGTGTGGGGGGGGACAGACGTGTAGTGGGGTACAGAGGGGGGAACAGATATATGTGTGTGGGGGGGGGGACAGATGTGTAGTGGGGTACAGAGGGGCAGAGGGGGGAACAGATATATGTGTGTGTGGGGGGGGGGGGGACAGATGTGTAGTTGGGTACAGAGGGAAAACAGATATATGTGTTGGGGGGGAACAGACGTGCAGGGGGGTACAGAGGGGAAATAGACGTGCAGGGGGGAACGCTCCCCTTGCTTACAGTAATACTAGACCCGCCCCTAAGAATATTCAGTTCCAGAATACTTTGCTGAGTAACTAATTACTTTTCCAATGTAGTAACTGAGTTACTAACTCAATTACTTTTTTGGGAGAAGTAATTTGTAACTTAACTAAATTACTTTTTTAAAGTAAGATGACCAACACTGCTGATAGGCTGCATTGATGGGCACTGATGAGGCTGCAGTAATGGGCACTGATAGGCTGTATTGATGGGTACTGATAGGCTGCATTGATGTGCACTGATAGGCTGCACTGATAGGCTGCATTGATGGACACTGATAGGCTGCACTGATGGGCACTGGTGAGGCTGCATTGATGGGCACCGGTGAGGCTGCATTGATTGATGGGCACTGATGAGACTGCACTGATGGGTGGCACTGATGATGCTGCACTGATGGGCACTTATAAGGTGCACTGATGGGCACTTATAAGGCTGCAATGATGGGCACTGATGAAGCTACACTGATGAGGCTGCACTGATGGGCACTGATGAGCCTGCACTGATGGGCACTGATATGCTGCACTGATGGGCACTTATAAGGCTGTACTGATGGGCACTGATAAGGCTGTACTGATGGGCACTAATGAAGCTGCACTGATGGGTACTGATATACTTTATGTTAATTTGGTAAAGTTGTTATTAATGTTTATTTTTGTGGCGAGTAACTCTTAAGGCCTGGCTAGTAGCTGAGGACTTGAAATTTTGAACCCTTATTATAGGGTGGGAAATGTAGGGAATCTTCCTAACGGAGACACAGACAGCAATACAACTCCGAGAGAATCTAACTCTTCTCCACTTTATCCAAAGCCGAAGAAAATGTTTTAGCTGAAGATTCACTTTAAAAAAAAAAAAAGTAATGCTCTTTGATGTATATGGGTTTTATAATTATAGATAAATTTACTACATAATACAAAACTGAAATTAATTTGCTGTCTTCCCATTGCTGCTAGGAAATAATCCCCAGTCTTCGCTGGCAAGTAATTCATTATAATGTTGTTCTGGTTTATGAAGCAGGATAGGTTACTACTGTTGTGAACAATGTAGAGCCAAGAAGATGTATTACCAGATGTGATGAATTCATTCAGCCTGTTCAGCTTTTGCCAGCTCGGCGGATTAGTGAATAAAGCACGCTGGCCAAACCTGAGATATGAATGCATTTCTTGGAGGGTTGTAAGCCGAGATGACCTTACCTGAGTGAGACAGGAATGAGCCTGATATCTCTGCTTGGAACTGAGATACTTCCCCAAGACTCCATTGCACAAAGGGGTCTTTGACCAACAGTATAATACAGGATATGAGGCCTTCCCTGGCCAGCTCAACTATCCTCTATAAAGAGCCATGCTGGTCAAATCGAGCGTGTTATTGGTTTGAAAGCATCTTGTTCAATTAATTTCCTAAAGCTCGACAAATCCAAAAATACACAGATAGCAGCAAAGTTAGTTTGCCGAATGTGTCAACATTGCTTATGTGCTGGAGAACAGCAGAAAATATGAAAAATGCAAGCGTTGTCGGATAAGCAGTGGACTGGAAAACACAGCTTTCGAGGATTTAGAGGAAGTGCGATTGCTTTCACCGGAGAAAGAAAGGATTAGGTGAGATATCATTATACGATTGTGCTCTGCACATGCAGAAATGCCGTGCACAAAGGAGTCAAAGGGAGCTTGTTTGCACAGGACAAACAGGCGGGTTGGCGAGAAGGAATGTCCTGTCACATATTATGCCATCTCAGGATCTATGTATTTATCGGCTTGTCTTTCTCCAAAATTGGTATTAAGTATTGAGGAACTCCAGATATACAGTTAAAAAAATGTAGAGGTATACACAGTAAAAGTGTAAGTGGTAAGGAATATATCTCATGTGATGACGATTATAATATATATATATATATATATATATATATATATATATTTTTTTATATATGTGTATATATATATATATATATATATATATATATATATATATATATATATATATATATATATATTTTTTAATTTTTTTTTTTTTTACAGAAAAAATCTGTGTTGCTAAGCAGTTGATTTTAAGTAAAATTCAAAGTGATTCGGATTGTGATTAGAGAATAATTCTATGGCTCTCTTAATCATTAGTCCACAACAGGTTTTATATTTTTAAAGTTGAGGTGGATTTGTGGCCAGGATTAAATGGGAGACTACAAAAGTTTTAGGGTAAATTTTATACATTTTTTAAACTTGTGCTTTTAATTTTTTATTAATGTTTATTGTTTACCAATAATATAAAAAAAAAAAACTTTTATTACAATTTGTTTTTTTTTTACTTTACAATTACAAACAAACATTTTATGCATCTATTAGACACGATTTACACTGCGGCACGCATGGTAATGCACATGTGTAGATATGGATGGGCCCATAGACTGTCACTTTGTCTTTTGTACTAAACTGCAGCAGATAGATGTGACCTAGCCCCATAGGAAAGATTGGGATTGACTTAAAATGCATTTTCAGGCAGCAAAATACAATGATGAGGCACTTTTCCTTCACTAACACCAAAGATGGGACATTATTCTTATCACTGACACCATCGATGGGGCATTATTCTTTTCACCAAAATCATTTTCTACTCCCACGGGCCACAGTCTCAAGGGCAGTAAACTGGTCCTTTGTTTAGAACGTTTGGAGCCCCCTATGCTCAGTGTTGGTCATCTTACTTTAAAAAAGTAATTAGTTAAGTTACAAATTACTTCTCCCAAAAAGTAATTGCGTTAGTAACTCAGTTACTACATTGGAAAAGTAATTAGTTACGCAGCAAAGTAACTGACTTTTTAAAAAAAATATTCTATACGTGTAACTAAGGGGCGGGTCTAGTATTACTGTAACCAAGGGGCGCATTTATTATTATTGTTATATATCGTGTAACCAAGGGGCTGCTCTATTATTACTCTAACCAAGGGGCAGATCTGTTATAGCGTGTAAGCAAGGGGCCGGTCTATTATTATATCGTGTAAGGGGCGGGTCTATTATTATTATATGGTGTAAGGGGCGGATGGCTACAGAAGAGGGCGAATGTTAAATTAATGGGCAGAGCTCGATATATAACAATAATAATAAATGCGCCCCTTGGTTACAGTAATACTAGACCCGCCCTTACTTACACGATAGATGCCCCTTGCAGAGTAGCACGAGCATCAGGAGCGTGCGGCATCACCTCGTACAATTACAAGTTAACTGCGCCTGCGCGGTGTAGAGTTCACTCAGAGCTGTTTAGGTTCAGCAATTTTCGCAAGCTCAGTAGTCCTTCGTACTGCGCAAGTGCTGCGCCTGTGCAGTACAGGGGGTCCTTATCCGGCGGGGGAACTTATTCGGCAGGACACCGGAATTACACTACTGCCATCTAGTGGCGGTAGATGTAATTGGGGTAACTAAGCCAAAGTAATGGGAACTGAGTTACCATGAGGGGAAAAGTAATCAGTTAGATTACTCGTTACCCTCAAAAGTAACTGCGTTAGGTAACTCAGTTTATTTTAACTCAGTTACTTACATCACTGCCTGTGCTAGAGGTAAGACAAGGCACATTTTTATTTATTTCTTTAAATGATTCGGAAGAATTTTTTTCTTTAACTGTTTTCTGCTAATGTGAAATGTCAGCTACACATTTGAACTATAAACTTAAAAAAAAAAATAATTTCAGAAATTGCAATTCACCAATCCTTAGTTGTGGTGGCTCTATTAGATTTTTTTAGGCTTTCTCTCCTTTATTTTTACCTAGTAAAAATATTTCCTGTCTAAGGTCTCGTGCACATTGGATGTTTGCAAAACTCCTCTTAAAGTGGAGCTCTGTCCTAAAGTGGAACTTCCGCTTATCGTATTTCCTCCCCCCCTCCGGTGCCACAATTGGCCTCTTTCAGGGGGGAGGGGGGTGCAGATACCTGGATAATCCAGGTATCTGCACCCACTTCCGGGACTAGCTAGCCGCAGCTGCCCCGCCCCTATCCGCAGATGCCCGCCCAACCCCCCCCCGTTGTGTCCTGGACCAGTAAAGACGCGCAGCACGACTTGCGCATGCGCAGTAGGGAACCGGGCAGTGAAGCCGCAACGCTTCACTTCCTGATTCCCTGACAGAGGATGGCGGCAGGGGCAGCCGAGAGACGAGCGATCGCTCATCATCTTCTGCCGACATCGCTGGAACCTGGAACAGGTAAGTGTCCATTTAATAAAAGTCAGCAGCTGCAGGAGAAAAGCAGCTTAAAAAATCTGCCTAAAGCCGCGTTTTGCAAACGCGTTTAGTTACGTTTAGGCGCGTCAAGCGGCATTCATTTATTCCATTGACCAGAATATTCATTATTTTCTGGCCATTGAAATGAATGAATGCCCAAGTGCTGAATGCACCTAGCATTTAAGCGCATTTACATGTGCTTAGGCGCTCTGCGTGTTTTTTTCTGCTCAACCGCTCCCATCTTGAATGCATAAGTTCTATGTATTTTTTTCAGCCTCTAAATGCTCCTCTTCTAATACACCTGTAAATATCTATATGTGCATGGCCACATAGGCTAGCATAGAGGGGTGTTTAGAGGCTGGAAAAAAAGTAAAACGCCCATAAAATCTGTATTTTTTTTTTTATGCCCAGTGTGCATGAGGGCATAGGGTGTCTCCACTCTATGGAGGAACAACAAAGTCACCAGTGGTGGCTGGGGCTCAACATTTTTTGGGGGGGCGCAAACATTTTTTGAAAAAAAATCAATTGCAGCCACTGTGCCCATCAAACGCTGCCACTGTGCCCATCAAACGCTGCCACTGTGCCCATCAAACGCTGCCACTGTGCCCATCAAACACTGTCACTGTGCCCATCAAATGTTGCCACTGTGCCATCAAACGCTGCCACTGTGCCCATCAAACGCCGCCACTGTGCCCATCAAACGCTGCCACTGTGCCCACAAACACTGCCACTGTGCCATTAATTGCAGCCACTGTGCCCAAACACTGCCACTGTGCCATCAAATGCTGCCACTGTGCCCATCAAATGCTGCCACTGCGCCCTAAAATGCTGCCACTGCGCCCTCAAATTCTGCCACTGTGCCATCAATTGCAGCCAGTGTGCCCATCAAACGCTGCCACTGTGCCATCAAATGCTGCCATCAAACGCTGCCACTATGCCATCAGACGCTGCCACTGTGCCCATTAAACACTGCCACTGTGCTCATTAAACGCTGCCACTGTGCCATCAAACACTGCCACTGTTCCCAAGATATGCTGCCAGTGTGCCCATCAAATTCTGCCAGTCTGCCCATCATATGTTGCCAGTGTGCCCATCAAATGCTGCCAGTGTGCCCATCATATGCTGCCAGTGTGCCCATCAAATGCTGCCAGTGTCCCTCCCAGGACACCCCGCTCACGACCCCTCCCCGCGGGACACCCTGCTCCCACCACCCCCCTGCGAATGGATCACGGGGCACACCCACCCCCATGGATGGATAGCAGGACACCCCGTGCAGGAGGACCGGCGCTTACCTTGGTAAGGTGTCCTCTTCTCCGGCATCTCCTATCCTCTTTTTATCTTCCTCCACTCTGTCCCACTTCCGCCAAAGCGCTGACCATTTAATAGGGACGCCTGGTACTTTGGCCAATCAGGAAACAGGTCTTACTGACCTGCCTCCAGATTGGTGGGGAGGCAATGCGGTGTGAAAATAGCGAATATTTATTCGCTATGGTCACACAATTGGGTGGGATCAGGGCACACGGCGCATGGATAGGGAGGCAGGAGAGGATAGTGTTAGATGTACGAGCAGATTTAGATGAACTCGACTAACATATTGGATTCAAACTCCAATTAACTTTTTTAAGCAGTTACAGTAGCAGTTTCTTTTTTCCTTTTGGGGTAAAGTTTTTACAGAAACAAATAAAAGCTGACCATTGTAAGAACCCCGTCAGTGTTAAATCATCTGTCTCAATCCTCTAATTACCACTTTTGCTGGATTGCTTTGTCTGTTAAAGGAAGTTAAAAAATAAGACTTACCGGCCAGATCACCAGGTGAAAATAAAGGGAAAAAAGCCTAAAAAAATAAAATTTAGGCAGCTATAATGTTTTTTTTTTTTTGATTTTAAAGAGGTGTTCCCCTAAAAAAAAAAAAAATTAAAGTCAGCAGCTACAAATACTGCAGCTGCTGACTTTTAATAATTGGACACTTACCTGTTCCAGGGTCCACAGTCGGGGGCACCCACTGCGCATGCGCGAGCGCCGCCACGATTGGCCGCACAGTCATCTGGGACCTGTCACGTGTCCCAGATGACCGACAGGAGGGAGGAAGCCCTTCCTGCGCCGAGGGGAAGTGATGTCACCAGCCCAGGCACCGAAGGAGGCAGAATACGAGGGACCCCCCTAGCAACAGGCATTTAGAGGTGAGTAAAAAAAAAAAATTTTTCCAATTATATTTTTTTTTATTTTTTTTTAGGAATTTTAAGCATTTTTTTTTTTTTTTTTTTAGGGGGAAACACCACTTTAAAGAGAAATAAACTTAGAAAAACTTTCGGCCCAACATAGTGCACAAAAAAGAGTTGTGCACTCAACAAACATTAACCACTTGCCACCCGCCCTATGGGCAAAAGACATCGGCAAAGTGGTTTCAAAATGCTGACCGGACGTCATATGACATCCTCAGGATTTTGAGCCACTGCGTGCCCCCGGGTGCACGCATCGCGGCGATCGTTTTTGCGGGATGTCAGTCTGATACCCCGCAACTACGATCTTGGTAAAGAGTCTCTGACGGAGACGTGATCAGCCGTGTCCAATCCATGCCCATCCGTGCCGCTTATCCATGCCACCTTTCTATGCCAATCCGTGCCAGATATCAGTGCCAATTTGTGCCACCTATCAGTGCCCATCCGTGTCGCCCATCAATGCCACCTATCAGTGCCCATCGGTGCCGCCTATCAGTGCCACATATAAGTGCCCATCAATGCCACCTCATCAGTGCCACTTCATTGGTGCCACCTCATCGGTGCCCATCAGTGCCGCCTTATCAGTGCCCATCAGTGCAGCCCCATCAGTGCCTATCAGTGAAGGAGAAAACTTACTTATTTACAAAGTTTTGAAACTGAAACAAAAAAAAAACATATTTTTTTTTCTAAATTTTCGGTCTTTTTTTATTTGTTTAGCAAAAAATAAAAAACGTAGAGGTGATAAAATACCACCAAAAGAAAGCTCTATTTGTGGGAAAAAAATGATAAAAATGTAATTTGAGTACAGTGTAGCATGACCGCGCAATTCAAAATGAGACAGCGCTGAAAGCTCAAAATTGGTCTGGGCAGGAAGGTGTTTAAGTGCCCTGTATTGAAGTGGTTAAACAATAAGCATTAGTAAAATGACATCACACACATCTCACGTGATATTAAAAACATAGTTACAGCAAATTATATAGACAACTAAATTTCAAGCCAGGTAAGCAGTGGTCGAAATAAATTGGGAGGCATGCATAACCAAAGAAAAGGAAACAGCTATCATATTGACATTGGAGTAAAAGTCAAAGGACTAGATATCCATCTGTCCCAAATTTTGTGAAATGTGAAATGTTTTTGCTCTTTTCCGAGCCTCGAATGTGAGTTTTGAGTGCCACCCTAGTGGGATGGCCGTTCCACAAGAACGCCATGCATATCGAGTTGATGCGCCTAAAAATGTATTTTTTGGATTTTGCAGGGGGAATTGGCCATAATATAGAGCAGCTTGGGTTAATAACATTGGCCCTTCCCATGAGGTCCAGGGGTGGATCCATCCATTGTTTGGTCTGTACTTGCAACTGAGACAACAGGGGGCACAAATTGTTATTAGTGTAAGAAGACAAGGGTAGTTGAACTATAACACCTAGGTATCTAAAGTAAGTAAAGTAAGGCAATTTATAGTTTGCATTCTGTCCAGGTGAACCAAAGACAATGCAGCCCGATCTAAAGGAAAAAGACTGTATTTGTCCCAGTTCACCCTGAAGCCAGAGTAATCGTCAAAAGTGTCAATTTTGGATAGAAGAGATTTCAAGGAGTTGTGAGTATCAGCCAGGTAGACTTAAGCCCCATACACACGCTCGGATTATCCGAGGACCAGGTCCGTCGGATCATGTCCGTCGTACTTTGTACCGATGTTGGTTTTGCGTACACACGGTCGGACAAAGTTGTCGCAAAATCCGATCATTCTGAACGTGGTGACGTTTGTTGCCTACGACGGGACTACGTAGAGGCTAGTAGCCAATAGCTTTGGTCTTGTAATGTGATCTGAGCATGCGTAGCACTTTGTCCGTCGGAATTCGCTACACACGATCGGATTTGGTGTGATCGGACTTTGTTGTCAAAAAATCTATCCAGCAGGAGATAGGACTTTGTCCGTCGGACAATCCGATGGAAACTGTCCGATGGTGCCTACACACGGTCGGAATTTCCGACAACATTGTCTGATAGGACAGAATCCATCGGAAAATCCGACCGTGTGTATGGGGCTTAAGGTGCCATCTGTGTAAAGCAAAACATGCTTCTCTATAGTACCAATAGCGAGTCCCTTAACCACATGCCGTCCGCGCTATAGTCGAAAGACGTCTACAGCGCGGTCGGGTTTCCCTGAGTGGACGTCCTACGGACGTCCTCTCAGAAACTTGCTCCCGCGCGCCCCCTGGGGCGCGCACTCGGGAACATCCGTGACCGCCAGGTCCCGAGGACCCGGCGCATCACGGATCACGGTAAACAGCCGCTGATAGCGGCCGTTTACCACGTGATCGCTCCGTCAAATGACGGAGCGATCACATGTACACAAACCGGCGTCACGTCATGACGCCGGTTCCTCCCTCCCCTCTCTGTACCGATCGGTACAGAGAAGGGAGAAGCGGAGAGGGGGGGGGGGAGACGGGACCAGCGCTGTGGGCTGGATGTGTAGTGCCCACAGCGCTGGTCAATACACTGCCACCGCTGTGCAATACTCTGCCTACTCTGCCACCACTGTGCAATGCTCTGCCACCACTGTGCAATGCTCTGCCTACTCTGCCACCACTGTGCAATGCTCTGCCACCACTGTGCAATGCTCTGCCTACTCTGCCACCAGTGTGCAATGCTCTGCCACCACTGTGCAATGCTCTGCCTACTCTGCCACCACTGTGCAATGCTCTGCCACCGCTGTGCAATACTCTGCCTACCCTGCCACCACTGTGCAACGCTCTGCCACCACTGTGCAACGCTCTGCCACCACTGTGCAACGCTCTGCCACCACTGTGCAACGCTCTGCAACCACTGTGCAACGCTCTGCCACCACTGTGCAACGCTCCGCCACCACTGTGCAACGCTCCGCCACCACTGTGCAACGCTCCGCCACCACTGTGCAACGCTCCGCCACCACTGTGCAATGCTCTGCAACCACTGCGCAATACTCTAACAATACTGTGCAACACTAATACTCTGCCAATACTCGCCAATACTCTGCCAATACTCGCCAATACTCTGCCAATACTCTGCCAATACTCGCCAATACTCTGCCAATACTCTGCCAATACTCTGCAATAATTTTTAATAGAAACAAAGAATTATTATTTTTTTTTTAACGAATTTTCTGTATTTTTTGATGTATAGCGCAAAAAATAAAAAACCCAGCGGTGATCAAATACCACCAAAAGAAAGCTGTATTTGTGTGAAAAAAAGGACACAAAATTTATTTGGGTACAGTGTTGCATGACGGAGTAATTGTCATTCAAAGTGTGAGAGCACCGAAAGCTGAAAATTGGTCTGGTTAGGAAGGGTGTTTAACTGCCCAGTGGTCAAGTGGTTAATCATAGGAGAACAACGGATACGTATAGCAAGGGGCTCCATAGTACCTGCCTAGTACCCCTGGTTATTGGGAAGGTATCGCTAACATGAGAATTAACTTATATACGGGCTAACGGTGAAGTATAAAGGAGTCTTATCCATTATGCCACATGTCTAGGTTTTGTCTAAGGCCTCACAAAGCCTAGAGCCACCTCCGCAATTTGTTTTGCACTCCTGTGACTCATTTTCAGCAGAGAGTGGACTGAAGTCCACTCTCTGCTGATGTCACCAATGTCAGTTCAGGCACAGCGTCATCCCGACCACGGAGTCTGGATATGCCAGGTGGCTGGACTGACACCCATCTCAGCCTCTCAACGAGCTGCTGAAAGCCTGAGACGTCCGCTCCGCCCCCTCCATAGCCCTGCACTCCAATGATTGAGGAGGGAGAAGAGCAGAGAGCTGTGACTGACAGTCTACAGCTCTCTATTCACAGAGCACTGAAAACCGAGAGATCGGTGGTGTTCGATCGCTTGGTTCTCAGTGTGGAGCTGTCGGGGGACAGATGCAGCATCGGACCCATGCTGCATCCACCTAGGTAAGTATGATTAGGGAGGGGGGGATCCTTTACTTCTCTTTTAACCATTTTCAGACCAGACCAATTTGCAGCCAAAGGACCAGGCCCCTTTTTGCGATTCGGCACTTCGTCGCTTTAACTGACAATTGCGCGGTCGTGCGACGTGGCTCCCATACAAAATTGACATCCTTTTTTCCCCACAAATAGAGCTTTCTTTTGGTGGTATTTGATCGCCCCTGCGGTTTTTATTTTTTGCGCTATAAACAAAAAAGCGCGACAATTTTGAAAAAAAAAACGCATTCTTTTTTATTTTTTGCTATAATAAATATCCCCCAAAAATATATAAAACAAATTTTTTTTTCCTCAGTTTAGGCCGATATGTATTCTTCTACATATTTTTGGTAAAAAAAATCGCAATAAGCGATTATTGATTGGTTTGCGCAGAAGTTATATCGTTTACAAAATAGGGGATAGTTTTATAGCATTTTTATTAATAATTTTGTTTTATTAGTAATGGCGGAGATCAGCGATTTTTATAGTGACTGCGACGTTATGGCGGACACATCGGACATTTTTGACACATTTTTGAGACCATTGTCATTTATACAGCAATCAATGCTATTTAAATGCATTGATTCCTGTGTAAATGACACTGGCAGTGAAGGGGTTAACCACTAGGTGGCAGTGTAGGGGTTAAGCATGCCTAGAGGTGTGTTTCTTACTGTGGGGGGGCGTGGCTGTCAGCTAGTGAATACTGATCTCTGCTCCAATCACAGGGAGCAGAGATCGGCGTCACTAGTTGCTAGGCAGAACGGGGAGATGCTGTTTATTTCCGCATCTTCCCGTTCAGCCTTCCCGTAAGACGATCGCGGGTGTCCCCGCGACGATCGAGTCCGCGGGACCCGCGACCGGCCTTACGGGGGTCCCGACCGGCACGGTGGCATCTTAAAGGGGATGTACATGTACGCCCTTATGCCTGTCCGTGCCATTCTGTCGACGTATATCGTCGTGCGCCGGTCGGGAAGCGGTTAAACTGTAGTCAAAAACCTGGACTTGCCTTACTCAGTTTTGTATGTTCTATTGTTTCTGCTTCCCATTTGATGCTGCACTCACAGAGTGAAAAACAGAAATGATAGCTAGAACAGAAACAATGGATGGATAGCAGGATATATAGATCTATACGGTAGATAGACAGACAATGTAGGATGATTTTTAAAGAATTTAAACGATGAATTTCCACTCCCATTTGCAGATTCCCTCTTGCTTCCCATCTTGCAAATGGGCCTGGAAGTAATAAATATATATATATACACACAGTGAAAAAGTATTCATACCCCTAAAAGTTTACACACTTTGTCGTGTTACAACCAAAAACGTAAATGTATTTTATTGGGATTTTATGTAATAGACCAACACAAATTGGCAGATAATTGTGAAGTGGAAGGAAAATGATAAATGTTTTTCAAAATGTTTTACAAATAAATATATGAAAAGTGTGGTGTGTATTTGTATTGAGCCCCCTTCACTCTGAAACGCCAAACTAAAATCTAGTGGAACCAATTACCTTCAGAAGTCACCTAATTAGTAAATAGAGTCCACCTGTGTGTAATTTAATCTCAGTATAAATACAGCTGTCCTGTGAAGCCCTCAGAGGTTTGTTAGAGAACCTTAGTGAACAAACAACCCACCAGACAGGTCATGAATAAAGTTGTGGATAAGTTTAAAGCAGGGTTAGGTTATATAGAAAAATTCACAATCCTTGAACATCTCACAGAGCACCGTTCAATGCATCATCCGAAAATGGAAAGAGTATGGCATAACTGTAAACCCAACAGGACATGACCGTGCACCTAAACTGACAGGCCGGCAAGGAGAGCATTAATCAGAGAAGCAGCCAAGAGGCCCATGGTAACTCTGGAGGAGCTGCAGAGATCCACAGCTCAGGTGAGAGAATCTATCCACAGGAAAACTATTGGCCTTTATGGAAGAGTGGCAGGAAGAAAGCCATTGTTGAAAGAAAACCATAAGAGGTCCTATTTGCAGTTTGCAGTATGTGGGGGACACAGCAAACATATGGAAGAAGGTGCTTTGGTGAGATGAGACCAAAATGTAACTTTTTGACCTAAAAGCAAAACGCTATGTGTTGCGGAAAACTAACACTGCACATCACCCTGAACATACCATCCCCACTGTGAAACGTGGTGGTGGCAGCATCATGTTGTGGGGATGCTTTTCTTCAGCAGGGACAGGGAAGCTGGTCAGAATTGATGGGAAGATGGATGGAGCCAAATACAGTGCAATCTTAGAAGAAAGCCTGTTAGTCTGCAAAAAACTTGATACTTGGGTGGAGGTTCACCTTCCAGCAGGACAAACAACCCTAAACATACAGCCAGAGATACAATGGAATGGTTTAGATCAAAGCATATTCATGTGTTAGAATGGCCCAGTCAAAGTCCATACCCGTAAACCAATTGAGAATCTGTGGTAAGACTTGAAAATTGCTGTTCATAGACGCTCTCCATCCAATCTGACAGAGCTTGAGCTATTTTGCAAAGAAGAATGGGCAAAATTTCACTCTCTAGATGTGCAAAGCTGGTAGAGACATACCCAAAAAGACTTACAGCTGTAATTGCAGCGAAAGGTGATTCTACAAAGTATTGGGGGGGGGGGGGGGGGGGTGGAATACAAATGCACGCCACACTTTTCAGATATTTATTTATATAAAGTTTTGAAAACTATTTTCCTTCCACTTCACAATTATGTGCCACTTTGTGTTGGTCTATCACATAAAATCCCAATAAAATACATTTATGTTTTTGGTTGTCACATTACAAAATGTGGAACGTTTCAAGGGGTATGAATACTTTTTCAAGGCACTGTATATATCATTTTTTTTTTTTGACTGGTTCCATTCTAAAATGTAAAGCCTGACAAGCTACAATAGTCAAAGCCACTTTTGCACTTTCCTCTGTTTCAGATGTACCCTAGCGTTTGATAAATTCAAAGATTCTTACGATGAATGACTATAGCATTTTATACTGCTGATAAAAGTTAAAACTCCGGCTAGACTCCCCTCAATAAGGAGTCATTTAGCCCATCCCAGTTGGAGACAATTTAGAATTATGGTTTTCACTTGACAATTGTCAGGAAATTAATCCCAGTGAATTAATGCATCCAATGAATCAAGACGGTGCCAAGTATAATCAGGAGATTTGCACTGTGGATATTAAGATAGTATTTTAAATCAGGACTGCTGTGTCTGAGTATAACTATGCAAAAGCTGCATGCAAAATGCAAATTAGGCTCAGTTTAGTATTAAAATGGGTGCTATACAGGCATTTTCTGTAACAGAAATGAAATGAATCCCAACATACATTTAAATTTGATTTGGTTTAGAGATTCAAGTTTAAAATAATCAAGTTATATTCAGCACTATTAGGTGATGCTTCTCCTCTGCAGATATGGAATGAACCGAATTCCAATCTGGGAGAAGCAATGTGTGTCTCTAGCATGAAAAAGCATGTCTTGTTTACTGGTAGGCAGTATGGGTGAAGGTTTAGCTTTAGAGCTAAAGCAAATAAAGCAGATTTTTTTTTTGTACAGGCATTCTTTTAAATTTTTTGCCAGCATCTGGGGTTTCAGCATTTTTTAACATTATTGTTAGCCAATAGAAACCTGTTCAATTTAAACCTGTTTAATAAATGTTTAAAGTAGAAGTCCGGTCAAAACCTAACTAAGCTTAAACCTACTCCCAACCCCATTCTAAGCTAAGGGCGCTTTAGTATAATCACATGATTTGGTCCCATCGGCAGCTTCAGTGTGGAGGAGGGACAGCCGACAATGCATACCCCATAGAAATTCTATGGGTGATGTCACCACTTGTCGCTGCTATCTTCTCTCCCCTGAAGCCCTGGGGTGATAATGTGACCAGATCAGAGTTCCCTCAGATTAGGTAGGTATAAACATCTTTCCTTTACAGGGTAGAAAGGGGTTTGGAATAGGATTTAGTTTAGTTTTTTTTTTTTTTTTTTACTTTATAACCTCTATTGAAATTTTTGTTTCCCCATTAAACATATTCACATACAGAACAACAATTATCCCCTCCCTTCTCCCTCCCTACCCAATTTTATATACAAAATACAAAAAGAGTAGAGAGAGAACATATTCGCAATAGATTTTTCAGTTATTTGCTCTATACCAAGTCCATCTTCCTCCCATAAATTTCCCATTCAAAACCTCCACTCCTATCCTCATAACACCCCCTATCGCACCATTCACTCCACTTCTATTCCATCTTTTTCCTCACCATCCCAATACCTACTCTCAACCTCCCTCCCCTCCATGTTCCACACCTTTCACCCACATTCACACTACTTATCCATTCCTATTCATCACCTCTTATTTTTATTGCGTTCATTCTCTGCAGCTTTTTCCTTTTATATAGTTATCATTTATCTCTGTCCTCTCTTAAAACCTTCTTATACTCCTTCCTCTGTACAAATAGTTCATGACTATTAACAGTGATGTAAGTAACTGAGTTAAAATAAACGGAGTTACTTAACGCAGTTACTTTAGAGGGTAACAAGTAATCTAACTGATTACTTTTCCCCTCATGGTAATGCAGTTCCCATTACTTGGGCGGAGTTAGCTCAATTACTTCTACCGCCACTAGATGGCAGTAGTGTTATTCCGGTGTCCTGCCGAAAAAGTTCCCCCACCGGATAAGGAACCCCTGTACTGCGCAGGCGCAGCGCTTGCGCAGTACGAAGGACTACGGAGCTTACGAAAATTGCTGAACCTAAACAGCTCTGAGTGAACTCTACACCACGCAGGCGCAGTTAACAAGGCGATGTCACACGCTCCTGATGCTCATGCTACTCTGCAAGGGGCATCTATCGTGTAACTAAGGGGCAGGTCTATCATTACTGTAACCAAGGGACGCATTTATTATTATTGTTATATATCGAGCTCTGCCCATTAATTTAACATTCGCCCTCTTCTGTAGCCATCCACCCCTTACACCATATAATTATAATAGACCCGCCCCTTGCTTACACGCTATAACAGATCTGCCCCTTGGTTAGAGTAATAATAGAGAAGCCCCTTGGTTACACGCTATATAACAATAATAATAAATGCGCCCCTTGCTTACAGTAATACTAGAACCGCCCCTTAGTTACACGTATAGAATATTTAAAAAAAAGTCAGTTACTTTGCCGCGTAACTAATTACTTTTCCAATGTAGTAATTGAGTTACTAACGCAATTACTTTTTGGGAGAAGTAATTTGTAACTTAACTAATTACTTTTTTAAAGTAAGATGACCAACACTGACTATTAATGTCTTCCACCTCACTCTAGGAAGGATATCCTTTTACCTCCCACCAGGGTTTCCAGATCTCTTCATATTTCTTTAAACAGCCTTGTCTGACAAATATAGATTTTTCCTTCCAGATTGTCTCATTCATACCTCGCTCCCATTCTATTCAGGATGGGGGCGAAACCGACTGCCACCTTTGGGCTATCAATTTCCTTGCCTGAAATAGACATCTGAGTATTGCAAACTGGGTACATCCGGGGTTTCCATACAAGCCCCAATACACAAAGCCTTACATCCGGGTTTAGAGGTCCTCCGAATACCTGACTTATAACTCCAGACACCTCCTTCCAGTAGGAATAGCTTCGAACACCTCCAAAACATGTGTATTAAATCACCTTTCCTTTCCCCACAGCTTGGACAACTAGTGTCTAATCTATTGCCAAAAAAAAAAGTCTTTGAGGAGTATAATAAGCTCTATATAACAAAAACAAATGTGACACCTTTTGGAAGGGGGAAAGTGAAACCAAGGGGCTCAATTCAAGGATTCTACTCCATTGCTCTTCCGATATAGTTCCTACATTTTGTTCCCATCTCCTCTTACTTGGTGGGGCCCTATCTCTTCCAGGCTCCCCCTAAATATATGCGGATATAAGCTCGAAATAAGGTCTTTTGGGGTGGTTCCATTCCTTGATTGTCCCCATCTTCTGGATTTCACCCAGATTTTTATTCTCCCATAAGGGAGTATACTCCGTAAGTCCCTTATACCCTAGCAATGTCTTCACTGTATTCCATAATTTAATAATTAGACTTAGTGTGGGGATCCTAGAGGGGAAAGAGCCCGCCTCCATAGCTTCTACAAATGATCCATGTGGAGTGTTTTGTAGCAACATTTCCTTCCCCACATATCCCCCTTCCGATACACTACATCCTCCTATATGCTGTAATTGTACCGTGCAATAACTCTGAGGGTGTGGAAGTGCAACCCCTCCTTCCTGTCTCCGTAATTGTAAGGTACGCAGATTCTTGCCGGACCACCTTTCCAAATGAATTCTCTGAAAATAACGTCTAACTTTTGTAACCACTTTTTGTATACCTAGAGTGGAGAAATATGCAATGCATACAAAAGCTACTAATAATGGGAGACGTTTCCATATTTTAGTTTTTCCCTTGAATTTTTCCAGTAGTGGGACAATATTATTTATGATATACAGGCGTACCCCACTTTTAAGTACACCTTGGGGTTTATTTACTAAAGCTGGAAAGTGCAAAATCAGGCTCACTTCTGGATAGAAACCAATGAGCTTCTAACCCCAGCTTGTTCAATTAAGCTTTGGTAATAAAACCTGGAAGCTCATTGATTTCTATGCAGAAGTGAGCCTGATTTTGCACTTTCTAGCTTTAGTAAATAAACCCCATTGTGTACTTAAAAGTGGGGTATGCCTGTACTGTTTGGGGTCTCTTGTGATGTTAATTCCCAAGTATTTAATTTTGTCCACTATTTGAATTTGGGCAAGCTCCTCAGGCAAGGGACCGTCTAGGGGATCTATTGGTAACAGTGCGGATTGGCCAAATTTTGTTAAATTGTCCAAAATGTGTTATTATTTCCATTGCCTTTAACAAGGAGGCCTGCGTATCTCCTTGAAATAATAAAAGGTCATCCGCATATAATGCCACTTTTTCTTCCACTATTCCTCTTTTGAACCCTATTACCTTTGTGGAAGATCTAAGAGCCACCGCCAGAGCTTTGATTGCGAGGGCAAAGAGCAGGGGGGGGGCATAGGGCACCCCTGTCTCGTCCCCCTCACCAGTCAAAATTTTTCAGAATGTTCATTGTTCACTCTCACTTTTGCCTTTAGCCCCTTGTATAGCATTTTTATCCAGTTAATAAAGCCTGGGCCAAATTGAAAATTGGCCAGAACCCTCCACAAGTATCGCCACTCAAGGCTATCAAAGGCCTTGGCGGCATCCAAAGAGAAAATGGCCCTTGATCCATTCCCATCAGCCGGGACCTGTGAATTCAAATACACACGTCTTATGTTTATACTAGTAGATCTTCCAGGTATAAATCCTGACTGATCTGGATGGACAAGTTTTGGGATAAGCCTAGTTAACCTAGTCGCCAAGACCTTCGCCAAAATTTTTACATCAGTTCTCAGTATGGAAATGGGTCTATATGAGGATGTATTAAGTCGATCCTTGCCTTCCTTATGTATCACAACTATGGTAGATTCCCTCATAGATGTGGGGAGCTCCCCCTCCATCAATGACCAATTTAAGACCCCCAACAACTTGGGTAGTAACACCTTTCCATAGCGTTTATAGGTCTCTTTCCCAGGAGACCTTCAGGACCAGTAGACTTTTTGCCTGCCATCTCCCTTGTGGCCTGCTGCAGTTCCTCTAGTGTTATTGACAGGTCCAGTCCATCTCTGTAAGTTTCAGAGAGGGCCGGTATCACCAAGTCCCTAAAGAAAGCATCCACTTCCTCTCCCATTTGCTGTTGCTGGGAACTATATAGGAGCTCATAATATTCTTTGAATTTATCTACAATTTCTGGAGTGTGTGAAGAGACCCTACCCTCCCCTATCCTGACCGTGGAACCATAGATGGGGATGAGTTTGTCTTGACCAGATGGGCCAACATTCGCCCCACCCTTTTCCCCAACCCAAAGGATTTCTGCCTCTGAAAAAGTTGCTTTCCTAATCATTATTGTCCTGTAGATCTGTTTTTCCTCTGCCCAAACCCTTATGCCGCGTACACACAGTCATATTTTCCAACGGGAAATATTTGATGGGAGCTTGTTGTCAGAAATTCCGACTGTGTGTAGGCTCCATGATTACTACCCTCTCTCCGACCGCCCCTTTCCCAATCCTTGGCTCGTTTTTTAAATTTTTGACACTTGTTGTATCCGTATTCTACGAAGGCCTTCAAGGTGTCCCAGATTACTGTTACCGGGGCAGTTCATCTATTCAAGTCAGCAAACTCTCTCAAGTCTGCTAACACCTCACCTGGGTCACCCATTAGTTCTATCTAAAAAGGGATGGAGTGGTCAGAAAGACCTCTCTGCATGTAAATTAAATTTTTTATCACCTGTAATGCCTCCTTGTTCCCCAGAACCATATCAAGAGTGGAGTGTGTCCTGGAAAAAAACACGAGTACTGTGGGACTTCCGGATTCCGCACTCTCCATATATCCGTTAGTCCGGCCTCTCTTAAAAATAGAGATGATCGATCATCAACTGTAACACCCGTCTGTGTCCCATGGGGAAACCTATGCATCTTCAGGTCAAAAAACGTATTACAATCAACTATGACAATAAATCGGCACACCCGCTTAATCCAGAACAAACTCCACTAACCTATACAAAATGAAAGTGTCAAAAGGAGGAGAAACATATAAATTGGCTAGCACGTAGGTTCTGTTCTCTATAGCGCAATACAAAAAAATATAGCGTCCCAGTTCATCAGTCTTAATTTGCCTGCAGGTGGACATTACCCCAGACCTGATCAGAATGCTCATCCCCCTGGAGTAGGAGGTGTGAACTGAGTGGTACTGGGTTCAAAATTCACCCCATCCCAGCTGCAGTATAGAAACATGAGTAAGGTGCGTCTCCTGTAGGAAGAGTAATCGCACCCCATACATTTTTGCTACGGAAAGAACTGCTGTCCTTTTGGCGGGATCTCCCAACCCCCAGACATTCCAAGAACATATAATACATTTTTTTACCTGCATAGGATTAACCATTTAACCACTTAATGTACAACAAATACATAAAATTCTAAATATCCACTCCAAATTGTGTGATTTCCATATACTAATTTTCCTTCTGTGATACTTTAGTGACAAAATATTTCCTATATATTTATTCCTCACACATCCCCACATACCCCTTTCATACCTAACACACCATCCGTGTCTCATTCCCAATTCACTCACCACCCTTTTGGGTCCTCTCTGGGAGCTTCCAACATGACCTTTCCATGTGCTCAAGGTAACAAATATTATTTCCTCCATGTATAACCTTCCTCCCATTAACTTTGAAGAAGAAGGCCATTTACACATTATCCCTCTAATCTAAATGCAACTTCCCGCTCCAGCTCCATTATGTGAAAATACATGATCAATTGTGCCCCTGGATCATCCATGCAGTTATTATACTTTTTTCTTTAAACTGTTGTTTTTTTAATTCTTCTATAGTTTCTCCTTATGGGATGCCAGACACCCCTCCACCCCCTCCGGGGAATCAAAAAACAGAGTCTCCCCCATAGCAGTCACCCGCAATCTTGCTGGATATAACAAGGCATAGGAGATTTTCAGATGTTGTAGTTTGCGTTTAATTTCCAAAAACTATGCCCTCCGTCTCTGCAGATCTGGTGAAAAATCGGGGTATATAGATACCCTAGTTCCTTCATAAATGATTTACCCATTTCCCTGGCCTTCTGCAATATGGTTACTCTATCTTTATAATAAAGCATTTTAACCAGAAAAGGTCTTGGATAGCCCCTGGTAATGGAGGTCTAGAAGGCACCCTATAGGGTCTTTCCATTGCAAAAAAGGGTGAGAAAGTGTCCTTTCCAAAAAGATCCCTGAACCATTTTTTAAGAAATATGACAGGATTCGGGCCCTCAATACGCTCAGGGAGCCCCCCCAATCCTTACATTTTTCCTTTGCAGTCTGTTCTCCATATCGTCCATTTTTATCTCATAATTAGCCATTTGTTCTTTTATTGTTCTTATCTCCACCAGGTAAACTCTTCCTTCTAGGGCGATAGTCCTTTCTGGTACTTTTTTGTAGTTCATGCCTGACAAAGAATAGCTCTTTCTGGATTGTTTTAAACTGGTCTGACAGTTCGCCTAGGGAAGTCCTACAAGAATTAATTTCCAGCAGGATTTCTTTTAATGATGGTTCCCCCTCTGTTAAGGCCCCAGCTCCAGAGGGGGGTTCTGGAGTATCTAGGATGTCCTGAATGACCTCTCCTACAGATTTCAGTCCTGTATGATTTGCATCTAGTACCTCTGGTGCTGTCGCCTGTCCTTGGCTTTTCCTCACTGCTCCAGCCCCAGCATGCGCCTTAGGTTGCACCTGTGGGTTCTGTTGCCCTCCCTTTGTGGGGGTCTGAGCAGGGTTATGGCAAATCTCTCTAGTTTGGCTGCCGCCTGGTTCTGCTTCACACTTCAGTGTGGCTAAGTAATAGAGCTGGTACCGTCCTGTTGTTCAGGGTCTTTCCCCCGCCTCCTCATCATTGCTATGTATTAGCAGAGGTTTAGGGAGAGAGCAGTATTTATACTCAAGAAAAAGGTGGGAGAGAAAACAAAACTGGCAGTAACACCCAAGAGACGGCACCCCAGTAATCCAGGGGGAGCCCCCTTAACCCCCCCCCCCCCTCAAATACAGAAGGGAACAGAAATATCCTGGAAACAAGTAACTAGATATCCACTAAATGTCCACGGGTGTCACTGTAGACCAGTCCAACCTCTTCTAGTAATTTATGAAGGCTGGACTCATGTGTAGCCTTGAGGTCTCTCCCCTCGTCGGTCAGTGTCCTGGCTGTGCAAGCTGTCTGACCTTCCACGCTGCACTGGGGTATCTGTGGTGTCCCAACAATGATGGTAGAGGGTACTGTGGGTACTGCAGGTGCATCGGCAGCTCTCCTCTCTCTCTGGTTCCTCGATCCTACTGTGAGTAACAGTTCCCCTAGCAGAAGAGCAGAGTGTCAGGTCTGCTAGTCCCTTGTCTCTGCATTGGCACCAGCAGCTGACAGGATCTCTTCTGGAGCTACGGCAGGGCTGGATCACATACGTCCACCCTCTAGAGCATCTGGTCACACCCCCCACATCCCTCAGCTTAGTTCGTTTTTGACCAGACTTCTACTTTAAAGCTTGTAGCTCAAAAAAAGGACCTGCAATTTTTTAAGTTTCAAGAGTTCCTGTGTTTAGTAAGCAGTAGGGCAGCCCTTTGGCAGGAAAACTCCAAAGCTAGCAGTGATCACTGTAGTAGCAGTGCCTATTACAATGATTTCCAGCTTTCACAAGGTTTGCCAAGCATGGCCCATACATGCTTACACTGGTTCAAGCTGGACCAATGTAACTATGCAAAAACTTTAATACAGATCCTGTCCACCTGGGGATACCACTGATATTCACTCTTCTACAGAGAAAAGATGGTTGAAAAGCTTCAAAACTGACACACTTCAGGGTGCGTCAGCTACCTGGACATCCTCTGTGCACTGTGGTTCTTCTCACCAGCTGCTATGTCGCTACTGCACACAGTAATATCTTAGGGGCAAGTTGTGGGCAGGGTCTACTGCGCTTGTACACGTGGGGTAACACCTTGCCCGAAGGTGTGCTCACCAATGCCTGGGACTGTGAAGAATTGAACCGTAAGGCAGTCCCTGATTCAGAGATAAGCCACTTGTAAGAAGCCAAAATAAACAGAGTTCCCCTTGTATGATGCCTTGTCCCAAGTAACTACACACTTATAGCTGCTGTATGTTTTGCATTAGGAGGGACGTGCAGAGCCTTTGCCCACTCCACCAATCCAGCATACCTCTGTTACCTTCTTGCACGCCTCCCAGTAACAGAATGGAGTCCCACCGAGCACATAACGGGTCCCATGTCTTCTCATTAACCCTTTCCTTCCTGTAACTAGTGATCGGGGCTTAGATCTCCATAACCCTAGTCTGCTCCCGGTGACCAGAGGAGATGGACAGCTAGGGAGAGAGTCAGAGCACCGGCCTCCTACCCAGCTTCCACGCCAAACAACTGGTTGCTGTAGCTGTTCTGCCTTTTGGTTATCCATGGCAACTATCTCCTCTTCTCTGCCTTGCGGGTTAACCTTTGTTAGTGATGTCACACATATGCCATAGTGTTTTTATAGACCCAGGTTCTTTATGAATACGCCAAGACCCAGCATGCACCCCTTGAATAACTTCAGGCCAGGCTCATGGCAGTTGAAACAACTTTACTGTAAATTCTGCATGTGGCATGCAACAGGATAAAACTTCCTTTCCCTAACTAACTCTGAATGTGGCTGCCCCAGCATACCTGCACAGGTAAAGTCCTTGTGGGTGAAGTCCATAATTGGAGAATCCAGAATGAAAGTGTCTATTGTTAGGGGGTCCCAAAGAGTCAGTGTTCCTGTAGGTGGATAACAGGTCCCATCAATCTTCTTCAATTGATCCTGTCCCGTCCGCGCTCCTGGGACCGTAACCTCTCCCCTATATTGCAAAGGAGGGAGGCCAGATGCCAAAAAGCACATAAACTTGCCCAGGGATAGCGGCAATACATTATCCCCTTCTCCCATGGCTTTGGCCGCCAAACTGGCTAACTAAACACAGTAGGCATTCTGCCTACGAACAGTTGTAACCCCAGCGGGCACTAGTGAAACAGGCATCCAATGCACCTGGGTATGTTAGATGCAGAAGATCTTAGAGCCAGCTTTCTTCTGTAAGAGAATGAAGGTTGGTTGCATGGTACAGGTAAGTAACAATTCAATTCACAGGGAGTACTTATTTTAACAAATCCATAAACCTTATACAAACTACAGTGATGAATGAAAACAAAATCAATATTTTTATTCTGCTTTTATTTTGATCCACGTCCTCACCTATAAATGTTTTTACATCTTAAAAACCAAAAAGAGCCCACCAGATATTAAGGAAACTAAAGCTGGTCATACACTGTTAGATTTCTGTGGGAACATTTCCATGAAGATCCTTTGTCAAAACAATACTATCAGCGACTACACAACTTTTGTAAGAAATCCTGAAAAATTTGTTTAATTGCCATGACAAGGTTGCAAATTTTAACATTTGATTTTGGGATGGATGGAAGTGAATGTGATTCTGAACAGGAATCACATTCACAGTTAGACTTTCAATCAATCAGATAAGAAATGAGAAAACATTTCCATCTTTCTCTTTGCTTTTTTCTCGTCACTGCTGTTGGAAACCCACAAAATGCAGTTGAAAATAAAGAATTATAGCTACATATATTTTCCCTGTAAGAAAGCTAAAAGTGTGAATTAAAAGAGACTTGCTAGTCTGATACTTGATCATTGTTCTATATCTTTTCTCAGTTTTCAAGTGGATGTGAACATTGTGAGTTTTCAGAGGCAGGCCTTCAAGGTCATAGCAATAAATATTCTTTGTGATATATAAGGATACTGTACAGCATTTTGTATTCACTATAACAAACAAAGAGTGTGTTCTCATTTGTCTTGACTCATGGAGAAATAACTAAAATAAAAGACAAATGATAAATGCACTGTTACCCAGAAAAATGTATGTCTATTGGCAAGCAACTCATAATACAACCCTTGGGAGCAACATGCCAGGGCAGGCTTTTGTGAAGACCCCTACTCTACCCATGTTTGCATGCTGGACTCCCTGGACACAGATTGGTTGGCTGTGATGTTTGCGGTGAACTTTTGGCACTTTTAATTTGTATTTGATC
The DNA here is from genome assembly GCA_028564925.1 of Lithobates sylvaticus. NCBI lineage: Eukaryota > Metazoa > Chordata > Amphibia > Anura > Ranidae > Lithobates > Lithobates sylvaticus. The sequence continues at coordinate 60,826,224 of CM053032.1, forward strand.
TGACTACAACAGGATTACTACTTATTTTACAGACAGCTACTACTATGATGGTCTATGTAGGCATTTCTTTTACTTTAGATCAGCCTTTCTCAATCTTTTCAACACAGAGGAACCCAATGAAATAACTTTCGGGTCCCAAGGAACCCCTGCTAAAAATTACTATATCTACTCATGATACATTAGTGTGATGGTCAGGGTGAAGAAGGCTCCTCACACTTGTGGTCATTGGGCAGAATTACCCCCTTACAGATAGCTAAAAAGAGAGCTAAAAAGATAGCTAAAAAAGACTGAAGTCTTATGCCCCGTACACACAGTCGGAAATTCCGACCACAAAATCTGTCAGATTTTTTCAGACGGATTTTGTCCGACACTGGTGTTGCATACACACGGTCGGACAAAGTTGTCGGAAAATCCGATCATTCTGAACGTGGTGACGTTCATTGCGTAAGGCGGAACTACGTAGAGGCTAGTAGCCAATAGCTTTGGTCTCGTAATTTGATCTGAGCATGCATGGCACTTTGTCCGTCGGAATTCTCTACACACGATCGGAAAAAGTCAGATCGGATTTTGTTGTCGGAAAATTTGAGAGCAGGATCTCAAATTTTTCCCTTCGGAAATTCCGATGGAAAAAGTCAGATGGAGCCCACACACGGATTTTCCGACAACATGGTCCGATCGGACATTTTCCGTCGGAATTTCAGACCGTGTGTACAGGGGCTAAGAAGTCTTCCTGCTTGCTTTTGGATACTTTGCACCTCCAAAGACTGCACCTTATACCTGGTTGCTATTACTACACCATGTACTTCATCATTGTTCCATGCACTACTTTTTCAGTAATGTTTAACATCACTGATTAAAAGGCCAGAACGTGTGGCAGCCAATCAGATGTCATCTCAGCGAAGAATAAAGCTGGCCATACATTATACAATTTCTGTACGATCTCCTTTAGATATACCTTCAACTAAGTAGTGCCAGGGCCTGCCTAATTGGGTACAAACTAAAAGAGTTGTTTAGGTCTGACCTTATATTTTATGTTTTTTGGTAAATCAAAAGGAAAACTGTAAAAAAAGATTGTATAATGTATGGCCAGCTTAACTTCAGGCCCAAGTTATTGAATGATAAATTAGTGCAGTTGTGATAAATTATTATCTCTGTGTAGGCCTTTGCTGCTTGTCACTCTGTCACTTGCACTGTCTGGCTCTATATTTCTGTCTAGGTGGTAGCGTGCCTGGGTGAAAGAGAAGCCCTGAGCAGGTAGACCCCTGGATGGGGGACTTTGCTGCCATTTCTCACTAGTGATGGGGCAGCAAGGAAGTAACATCTCACTGGTCCTTCTAGGGAGGGAGCGATCCCATACAGCCTAGCAGGGCCTTTCTCAGGCTGCCTACTATGTGGCTAGTGATCCTGCTGCTGAAGATTTGATTTGTGGAAATCTAAGAGGTTGCCTGTTTGTGCCTATGGAATGACTTCCAAGATGTTGCTCCCATCACTAGAAATCGAGATTCTGAAGCATTTGGGGAATTATTAGAGCATCAGCTCACTGCATCAAGCTCCCGGGTGCCCAGCCTGCTGCCCTGGGGCTACATGCGGCCCTTTGGCACTCTTTGTGTGGCCCTCAGGGCCCCTGCAGACACTAGTCTGTGTTTCCCTATTGTGCTGCTATAGTAGGGAAATCTTTCAGTCTAATGTAATATGTTTTCTGTCCATGACTATGTCCTGAAGCATATCCACAGTCTCCAACAACTTCTACAGCATGTTTACGGTCTCTGACAGTCTCCTGTAGTATGTCCTTAGTCCCAGACCATCTCTTGTATTATATCCACAGTCTCTGACCAACTCTTGTATCATGTCCTCAGTCTCTGAACATCTCTTTTTGATAATGTCTGCAGTCTCCGACCATCTCTTGTATAATGTCTGTAGTCTCTGACCATCTCTTCTGTCATGTCTGCAGTCTCTGAACATCTCTTTTTGATAATGTCTGCAGTCTCCGACCATCTCTTGTATAATGTGTGTAGTCTCTGACCTTCTTTTGTATAATGTTTGCAGTCTCTGATCATCTCTTTATCATGTCTGCAGTCTCTAAACTATCTCTTGTATCATGTCTGCAGTCTCTGATCATCTCTTGTATCATGTCTGCAGTCTCTAAACTATCTCTTGTATCATGTCTGCAGTCTCAGACCATCTCTTGCATCATGTTCTCAGTCCCTGACTATCTCTTGTACCATGACCACAGTCTCTGGCCAACACCTGTATCATGTCTTCAGTCTCTGACCATCTCTTCTGTCATGTCTGCAGTCTCTGAACATCTCTTGTATAATGTTTGTATTTTCTGACCATCTCTTGTATAACGTTTGCAGTCTCTTACCATCTCTTGTATCATGTCTGCAGTTTCTGACCATCTCTTGTATCACGTCTACAGTCTCTGCCCATCTCTTATATCATGTCTGCAGTCTCTAAGTATCTCTTGTATCATATCTGCAGTCTCTAAGTATCTCTTGTATCATATCTGCAGTCTCTGACAATCTCTTTTATCATGTCTGCAGTCTCTGACCATCTCTTTTATCATGTCTGCAGTCTCTGACCATATCTGGCATCATATCATAAAACAGTGAAAACACAGGGCTTCATCCACTATCTCAGCGCTATGGAGCTTATAAACCTTAAAATCATATAAACACTTCAGAAAATTCAGTAATTTCAATAACCACAGTAATTTAATTAATAACGGTGATTCTAATGATTAGCTGCCTCTTAAAATACAAAAAGAGACTGTGCATACAAAATAGTAAAATGTCCACAGGCACTTCAATAAGTGCTACTGTCATAACTTATTATGACTAGCTTTCATACGATGATAGCATATGAGAAGAGTGAATGACAGATAATAAGTCCAAAAGACACAGGTGGTGATCCTAGTGTAGTATTGTTGAAGTGCACCTCACACCAAAAGATCTTCAGACCGTGCGTCACACTCCCCTTAGGGGTTCTCACTCACCAGAAAGTGAAAAACATCAAGCCTTGAGGTTTTTAAAATGGCCGTCATCCACATCATGGAGGGTGTCAGAGCTGTGTATTGTCTCCAATAGATACTCGGATAAAGAAAAAGGCTCCAAATAGCGTAATTTCCGTTTTTATCCCTTATTCATCTCATTAACATACTCCATAAAATCTGACAATAAAATAGTTCTTATATCATCAATGATCATCAGTTAGCAGCGTTACCCACAGTGCAGGATGGACACGAGATTCACAAACACAAGGAAGACAGCTCTTGTATCATGTCTGCAGTCTCTGACCATCTCTACTATCATGTTCTCAATCTCTGACCATTTCTTGTATCTTGTCTGCCATTTCTGACCATCTCTAGTATCTTGTCTACAGTCTCTGACCATCCCCTGTATCATGTCTGCAGTCTCTAACTATCTCTTGTATCATGACTGTAGTCTCTGACCATCTTTTGTATCATGTCTGCAGTCTCTGACCATCTCTACTATCATGGTGTCATTCTCTGACCATCTCTACTGTCATGGTGTCAGTCTCTGACCATCTCTAGTATCATGCCATTAGTCTAATGCCCCGTACATACGGTCGGAAAATCCGACCACAAAATCCATCGGATTTTTTCCAACAGATTTTGTCCGACACTGGTGTTGCATACACACAGTCGGACAAAGTTGTCGGAAAATCTGATCATTCTGAACGTGGTGACGTTCGTTTCGTACAACGGGACTACGTAGAGGCTAGTAGCCAATAGCTTTGGTCTTGTAATGTGATCTGAGCATGCGTGGCACTTTGTGGAATTCGCTACACACGATCGGAAAAAGTCCGATAGGACTTTGTTGTCAGGAAAATTTGAGAGCAGGAGATAAAACTTTGTCCGTCGGAAAATCCGACGGAAAAAGTCCGATGGAGCCTACACACGGTCGGAATTTCCGACAACATTGTCCGATAGGACATTTTCCATCGGAAAATCCGACTGTGTGTACGGGGCATTAGTCTATATCCTGTTGTGTGTCTGCTATCTCTAATAATGTATATTCAGTGAATTTTACTTTTGTTAATGTGGAGGGGCACACTTGAGGCCTCATATCAAGCTGGTTGACCACCACTGATCCAGCTACAGAGGGAGCAACTCCACAGGGACAGGCAGGCGATCCTACCTCTGGTGATTTGTTCTCAGCGGTGGAATTGCCTGTCTGAAATCAGCCTATGTGATCCTGGCACTGCTAATTATTGTTCACCAGAATCATGGCGCTATGTCTGCATCCCTTCTCTATTTCAAAGCATTGCTTCTAATTCTGACCAGATTACACTGCGACAGAAGCCTAATTTCTGATTGGTTGCTGCAGATTACTGCGCACTCTGCTTTTTGCAGTCTGCATCTTCTGATCTGTAGCGAGAGTTCATGAGCAGATTTTTGTCTTTCAACTGGAAATATTTATTTATTTTAAAATTTTTAGGGTCAGACATGTGATTGCACTTGTTTGTATGATTTGTTTGTTTGACTTGCTCATCACCTCCGAAATTATATGGAGATTGGCAATCTGTACTCTGAGGATGCTGAACATGCGCCCTGTTGTTACGGGGCTTTAGACTACCTCAGCTCCCAGGACAGACAACCCTTCTGGCCCTGGTCCCACACATACCTTATACCATTGTAATTTGTCTTATGTAAGTACCCAGGACTGACAATCCTGTCCTCTCCTGCTGTGCTCAGTTTAACATTAGACTTAATTATATATATTTTTTTTTATAGATACCCTATATCATCTGCCCCTGAGGAAGTGTTTATACACGAAACACGTTAGCCATTCAGAATGTAGCTATATGCCCTAATAGGATTCATTAAGATATACCATCCTTTATCATCTTTATACAATTTATACATTTTTCATTGAATATTGCTATGTGCTGCCAAGCTGATATGTGTATTAGACATGTGCATTTCGTTATGTTCCGAATCGAAATTCGGACGAATTTTTCATTATTCGGACATTCGGATGCATCCGAATTACCGAATTACAATACTAACGAATTTTTTTTGAATCGAAAAATCGCGGACGAAATTCGAAATATCTCAGGGTCACTTAGTGATAGAAACCCCAAATTTTGGATATGTTGTAGTGCTAGATCTACTGTGTTTGCATACCATATTTGGTTTCTAGCTATAAGTGGCCCCGAGATATGTGGCCCCAAAGTCGGGTCGAAAAATGTCATTCTCTGCTGCAGAAAAGTGCTTGACATTTTGTGACCCGACTTTGGGGCCACGTATCTCGGGGCCACTTATAGCTAGAAACCCCAAATTGGTATGCAAACACAGTAGAACTACAACATATCCAAATTTGGGGTTTCTATCGCTAAGTGATCCTGAGATACGTGGACCCAAAGTTGGGTCGCAAAATATTTTCGAATTCGAAAATCGGTCGAAAACGAAACGAAATCCGAAAACGAATTTAACAAATTTAATGAGTCTAACTAAACGAAATTAATTAATTAACGAATTAAAACGAAACTAAACAAATTTTTTCCTTTTGCACATGTCTAATGTGTATATACATTAATTTATACAATTTTACATTTTTTATTTAATATTGCTACATGCTGCTAAGCTGACATACTGTATGTGTATATATATGAATGTATGTTGTTTATGCCATGTGTGCATGTATATATATATATATGATACTAGCTTTATACATGTTATGTACCATTGTAATGTATTTTACATACCGTACATATATTCCATTAAACATGCTAACATATAATCAAACCTCAAATAGTCAACAGCCTCATTTAAAGTCCCAAACTTCCTTTTTGTTTACTTAAATCAGGGATGGAGGCATATGTATATGTGCTTCATATTAAATCCCAAACTTCCCCATATTCTATATGTTTGCAGGGACGGACTGACCATTAGGTGACTCGGTGGCCGCCCGAGGGCCCCGTGCAGGGGGGGGCCCGGCCGGCTCAGTCCGCCCCTGGAGGTGCCAGTCCTGGAGGCGCTTTTGTCTCGGCTGGGCTTGGTTGGCAGTGTCAGCATGCAGCGGCCGCCGCACTTCGCAATGCATCCTGTGTGTGCTGTGTGTGCCTCCCCTTTCATGATCCGGCGCCGCCCACTGATATGCCTGGCGCCGCCCAGTGAGGGGAGGAGCATGAGAAAGCAGATTTCTGGTTGCATTCGGCCCGTGCGGCGCCAGCTGATTTCTCCTTCCGTTCGGCCCGCCCACTAGTCTGCACAAGGATAATAGAAGTGGACGGCCGCCCGTGGATAAGAAGATTTGAGGTCGGTGTGTCTGTCTCTCGGTCTCTCTGTTTCCCTTTCTCTCTCTCTCTCTCTCTCTCTCTCTGTGTGTGTCTCTCTCTCTCAAAAAGAGTGCATTTAAAAAAAAATGTTTTGCAAACTGAAAAAAAATCAAGCCACTGTGCCATAAATTGCCACCACTGTGCCCTCAAACGCAGCCACTGTGCCCTCAAACGCAGCCACTGTGCCATAAAACGCAGCCACTGTGCCCATAAATTGCCACCATTGTGCCCATTAAATGCAGCCATTGTGCCCATCAAATGCAGCCACTGTACCCATTAATGGGCAATTTATGGGCACAGTGGCTGCATTTGATGGGCACAATGGCTGCATTTAATGGGCACAATGGTGGCAATTTATGGGCACAGTGGCTGCGTTTTAGGGCACAGTGGCTGCGTTTTAGGGCACAGTGGCTGCGTTTGATGGGCACAGTGGCTGCGTTTGATGGGCACAGTGTAGACAATTTATGGGTACAGTGGCTGGGCACAATGGCTGCGTTTGATGGGCACAATGGCTGCGTTTGATGGCACAGTGGCAGCGTTTGATGGCACAGTGGTGGCAATTTATGGGTACAGTGGCTGCATTTGATGGGCACAATGGCTGCAATTTATGGGCACAGTGGCTGCGTTTTATGGCACAGCGGCTACCTTTGAGGGCACAGTGGCAGCATTTAATGGGCACAGTGGTGGCAATTTAACGCTGCCACTGTGCCAAACGCAGCCATTGTGCCCATCAAATGCAGCCATTGTGCCCATCAAACGCAGCCATTGTGCCCAGCCACTGTACCCATAAATTGTCACCACTGTGCCCATCAAACGCAGCCACTGTGCCATCAAACGCAGCCACTGTGCCATCAAACGCAGCCACTGTGCCATCAAACGCAGCCATTGTGCCCATCAAACGCAGCCATTGTGCCCATCAAATGCAGCCACTGTACCCATAAATTGCCACCACTGTGCCATCAAACACAGCCACTGTACCATCAAACACAGTCACTGTACCCATAAATTGCCACCACTGTGCCCATCAAACACAGCCACTGTACCCATAAATTGCCACCACTGTGCCCATCAAACGCAGCCAGTGTGCCATCAAATAGAGCCACTGTGCCCATAAATTGCCACCACTGTGCCCATCAAACCCAGCCACTGTGCACTGTTGGGCTGGTTTAAATAATGCTATGGGGCTGGTATGAAATTATTTCCAGGGCTGGTTTATATATAGGGAATAGCACTTGTTCGCCCTGGTTCACATTGGAGCAATTTGGCATGTGATTTGACATGTCAAATCGCATGACAAATGATCAGCAACTGCACTACCCGAATTGGCGCCGCACCGATTCCCAAAAGTAGTTTCTGTACAACTTTTGGCGACTTCTGGGTGCGATTTCTATTGACATCTGTGCACATCTGAAATCGCTGCCAAACTCGCACTGACATGCTGGTATGAAATCGTGCGAGATTAGCTGAACTTGCACGATTTCATTTCCTCTGTCAGTGTGAACCTGGGCTAAGTGAGTTTATTCCAGTGAGAAGAATGTTCATTACATGGGCAGGGACACATGGGCAGGGACACATGGGCAGGGACACATGGGCGGGGACACATGGGCGGAGACACAGGGGGCCCCATGATCTCCTTTTGCCCGGGGGCCCCATGAGCTGTCAGTCCGCCCCTGTATGTTTGTATGATTTGTTTACAGGTTGATGATGGAGATGCGAGTTTACATACGGGGTATTGTTTGGTAAATCCTGCCATGTGTAGGCAAGTGTAGATTAATGGAAGGTGAAGTGGTTATTCAAAAAAAAAAAGGGTTAGGGGGCACAGCTACATTTGCTTTATCATCAGCATTGTTATTTTGGTCACTTAAAAGAGACCCTGTCACCACCCTATGCATGTTAGTGTTAAAGGGGTTGTAAACCTTCCTTTTGTTTTTTTCTAAATAACAAATATATCATACTTACCCACACTGTGCAGTTAGTTTTGCACAGAGTGGCCCCAAACATCGTCTTCTGGGGTCCCACAATGGCGCTCACAGCTCCTCCCCACATCGGGAAACTCCCTAGGAGAAGCGCTCTCTCTGGGGGTAACCGCGCTGGCACGCTCCTGAGTCCAGCATTTGCGTCCATTGACACAGAATGCTAGACTAGGCCCCGCCCCCCCAGCGCCCACATCAGTTGATTTGATGGACAGCAGTGGGAGCCAATGGCTTTCCTGCTATCAATCTATCCAATCAAGAGCCGAGACAACATTCAGAGAGGTAGAGCTGTGGGAATGAACGGGCTCAGGTGAGTAAAACAGGGGGGCTGGTCAGTGTCAGAAGTTTTTTTCACCTTAATGCATCCTATGAAAAAACACAAGGTTTTACAACCCCTTTAACCACTTCAACACCGGGCCATTTTACACCCTTCCTTACCAGAGCACTTTTTGCGATTCGGCACTGCGTCGCTTTAACTAACAATTGCGCGGTCGTGCGACATTACACCCAAACAAAATTGACGTCCTTTTTTCCCACAAATAGAGCTTTCTTTTGGTGGTATTTGATCGCCCCTGCGGTTTTTATTTTTTGCGCTATAAACAAAAGAAGAGCGACAATTTTGAAAAAAAACACAATATTTTTTACTTTTTGCTATAATAAATATCCCATTTTTTTTTTTAAAAACTATTTTTTTACTCAGTTTAGGCCGATACGTATTCTTCTACATATCTTTGGTAAAAAAAATTGCAATAAGCGTATATTGATCGGTTTGCGCAAAAGTTATAGCGTCTACAAAATAGGGGATAGATTTATTGCATTTTTTTTTTTTTTTACTAGTAATGGCGGCGATCTGCGATTTTTTTTTTTTCGTGACTGCGACATTGTGGCGGACACTTCGGACACTTTTGACACATTTTCGGAACCTTTCACATTTACACAGCCATCATTGCTATAAAATTGCATTGATTACTGTGTAAATGTGACTGGCAGGGAAGGGGTTAACACTAGGGGGCGCTGCAGGGGTTAATGTGTTCCCTATAGGAGTGATTCTAACTGTGGGGGGAGGGGACTCACAAGGGGAGGAGACCGATCAGTGATCCTCCGTACTGGGAACACATGATCGGTCTCCTCTCCCGCTGACAGGACGTGGAGCTGTGTGTTTACACACACAGCTCCACGGTCCCGCACGGTCCCATTGTTTTAACGGGCAATCGCGGGTGCCCGGCGGACATCGCGGCCGCCGGGCACTCGCACCGGGTCCCGAGCGAAGCCGCGGGTGCGCGCGCCCCCCAGGCGGCCGGGAAGGAGAGGATGTCATATGACGCCCACCCAGGATGGGAGATCCACCTTGTGGGCGTCATATGTACATGGGCGGGTAGGGAAGTGGTTAAAGCTGAACTCTAGGCAGATATAAAAGACACAAATTATTGCAGCTCTGTTATCATTAAAGTGACATTAAAAAATGGTTTAAAAATAAAATAGTTTATTCCTAACTCAAAAAAGTCCCTTCTGTTGCTCTCAGCCTCCAAATCTCCAAATTCCTTTTTTTCCTGCTGTGATCTGACTTCCTTCTCTTGCTAACTCCTGAGATGGACTATAATATGTGTAACAAGCATAGAGCAGTAAGCATGACCGCAATTTACATGTACAGGAAAAGGAGAGGTTTGGGAGCTCGCAGAGGATTTTACAGACAGGCAGAAAAAGTCAGTAAGAAACAATTTCATCGAGAAATAGATTACAGGGCCATTAAGTAGTGGACATGTATGGATTATTTTGGAGAAAATAAGAATATTGTTTATTTATTTATTACAGGTACTTATATAGCGCCATCAATTTACGCAGCACTTTACATATATGTTGTACAGTCACATCAGTCTCTGCCTTCAAGGAGCTTACAACAATCTAAGGTTCCTAAATCACATTCATACATACACATACTGGGACCAGTTTAGATGGGAGCCAATGAACCTACCAGCATGTCTCTGAAGTGTGGGAGGAAACTGGAGTAGTTCTTGCTGGAAAAAAAAAACATTTTAAGCAACAGACAGCATGGATTCATGAAAGACAGAAGTTGTCAGACTTCTGATTTCTTTTTATGAAGAGGTAAGTGAATCCTTGGACAGAGGGGTGGCGGTGGACGTGGTATACTTGGATTTTGCAAAAGCGTTTGATACATTTCCGCACACACGGCTCATGTGTAAGGTAAGGTCTACAGGCTTGGAAATATCGGTTTGTAAATGGATAGAAATCTGTCTAAAAGACAGAATTCAGAGAGTAGTGGTTAATGATTCTTATTCTGAATCGTCTAAGATTATCAGTGGTGTACCCCAAGGTTCAGTGCTGGGACCCTTACTTTTTAATATCTTTATAAATGATATTGGGTCTGGGATCAAAAGTAACATTTCTGTCTTTGCAGATGACACCAAGCTACACAGTGGAATAATGTCCTTACAGGAGGTCTCCAATTTACAAGACGACCTCAATGCACTTTTAAAACATTGCAGCCACGCTTAATGTCCTTTTTCCAATACGGACATCATCCAAAGTAAACCAATCATAATCAGATAGGCAGGATAATAGAAAGTCTATTTTTGTGCTCTGTAAGGTAAAGCTTCCACCAGACAAATTCCACCAAGATTTTCACCACGTGTGGCCAAATCTCCCCTTTGGGGATGCACTCACCAGAAATAGGATTTTCAAGAGCCTTAAAATTTCCAAGACAAATCACCTTCTCCACTGCTCTTCTGCCATCAACCACTAGGTGTCAGAGTGTTAGGTCCAGGTTCCCAGCATACATGAAAAAATAACGTCCATATAGCATAGTACCATTTTGACATGTTTATTTAAATATAAAAGGCCCACACCCCCCAAGTACATATATGCGTACCACAAAATAATTTATATGAAGCATAAAATGAAGTGCACTGTGCCTGTTAGATGGTAGCGTCCGCCGGAAAAAGAGTAGAGCGTCCGCTGTGTAGAACAATGGCTCGCTTCCTGGTTGCTTGGCTGGCTGGAGCGCACGTTGAGGCGCAGACGTCACTTCTGGTAGGTCACGACACTGACGCTTTTCGTCATATCCTGACTTTGTCTGAGGGCGTGACCTACCTACCGGAAGTCAGTTTTTAAGACAGTGTTAGCGGTACTGCTACCCACGGGTGTCACCCCTCTGGCGGGTGTCACCCGGGTGCGGTCCGCACCCCCCGCACCCATTTAGTAACGCCACTGGCATCATACATACTAGGGGGTAATACAACTGGGGGAATCTGTAGTGGAGTAGGATCTGGGGGTTTTGGTAGATCATAAGCTCAATAATAACATGCAATGCCAAGCTGCGGTTTCCAAAGCGAGCAAAGTCCTTTCTTGTATTAAGCGAGGTATGGACTCCAGAGAGAGAGATATCATTTTGCCCCTGTTCAAATCATTAGTAAGATCTCATCTGGAATATGCAGTTCAGTTTTGGGCACCAGTTCTCAAAAAGGATATCAGGGAACCGGAGAAAGTGCAGAGAAGGGCAACCAAACGGATAAGAGGCATGGAGGAGCTCAGCTATGAGGCAAGATTAGAGGAACTGAATTTATTCAGGTATGTTAAGATGGTTGCTGTTAATAATGCCAGGGGTTGATTTCTCTGCACAAAAAAGCATGGAGACAGGAATGGATCATGGAGGAGTTTGCTTTGAATTTAAAAAATTAATTAAATAATGTTTTCAGTTTGCGGTGCTCAGATATAGTTTAGTTCCACTTTAACCACTTGCCGCCCGCCATATAGCAGAATGAGGTCGGCAAAGTGGTTTCAATATCCTGACTGGGGGTCATATGAGGTCCTCAGGATATTAAGCCACTGCATGCCCCGGGGGGCACGCATCGCGTCAATCGTTGTTGTGGTGTGTCAGTCTGACACACCGCAACTCCAATCTAGGTAAAGAGTCTCTGATGGAGGCTCTTTACGTGATCAGCCGTGTCCAATCACGACTGATCGCGTTGTAAACAGGAAGAGCCGGTGAGTGTCTGACAGATGCGAGTAGAGGAGAGCCGATCGGCTGCTCTCCTGACAGGGGAATCTGTGCTGATTGATTATCAGCGCATCCCCCCCCCCCCCTCGGATCCCGCCCAGGACCACCATCATGCCACCCAGAACCACCAGGATGGCCATCCACACTGGACCACCAGGTATGCCCCCCCTAGACCCCCAGAAAAATGCAAATCTGTGCCCAGGCAGCTGCCAATCAATGCCAAGGCAGCTGCCAATCAGTGCCCACTCACAATGCCTACCAGTGCCAGTGCCACCAGGGATGCCTATCAGTGCCTCATATCAGTGCCGCGTATCAGTGCCCATCAATGCCATGTATCAATGCCCAGCATGTGCCGCCTATCAGTGCCCAGCAGTGCTGCCTATCAGTGCCACCGATAAGTAACCATCTTTGCAGTCTTTCAGTGCCCACCAGTGCCACCCATGAGTGCCCATGAGTGCTGCCTATTAATGCCCATCAGTGCTGCATATCAGTGCCACCAATAAGTGGCCATCGGTGCCGCATATCAGTGCCCATCGTCAGTGCCCGTCAGTGCCCGCTCATTGGTGCCACCTCATTGGTGCCAACTTATCAGTGCCCGTCAGTGCTGCCTTATCAGTGCCCATTCGTGAAAGAGAAAATGTACTTATTTACAAACTTTTATAACAGAAACAATAGCAAAACTTTTATTTTTTTCAAAATTTTCGTCTCCCGTACGCATGCGCCGGAGTGACGTCATTCACATCGCCGGAGCAGCGATACCCAGAAGGAAGATGGACGCTTCATGGAAGAGGGGACAGCGGTGACATCGCAGGCTCCTGTGTCAGGTCGGTGTCAAATAATGGGCTACTATGCGATGCATAATAGTCCATTATGCTTTACCTTTGAAGGGAAACTAAGAGAAAGTAAACCCATCAGGGTTTACTTCCTCTTTAAAGTTCATGGGCATGTAAAGGCAGGCGTCCCTATACTTTTGGTAATATAGTGTAGTTTAGTTCCACTTCAGCTAAGGGCAGATGGATTCCAGGAAGTAAATGCTACATGAATGCTACATCTGCCCTTAAGATGGTTGTTGTTAGAAATGCCAGGGGTTAATTTCTCTGCAAAATAAAGCATGGAGACATGAATGGATCATGGAGGAGTTTGCTTTGAATATTAAAATTTAATTAAATTGTGTTTTCAGTTTGTGGTACTCAGATATAGTTTAGTTCCACTGTTAGTTGTACTGCGAGCTGTAGATATGTTAATTATTACCAGGGGGTTCCCTAGGATCAGAAAGTTAAAAAGGTTTGGAAAGTTTACTTTAGATGATTATATGACATATGGGACTGTTTCTTTTGAATGGAGACACTACACTGCGCTTACTGAGGATGGTCACGGCTAGAAATGCTAGGGCGGGGGGGATTTTACAGTAATTTCTCAACAGAATAAAGCATGAAGACATGGATGGGGGAGTTTACTTTGAATATTAAGAAATTAATTAAATAGCATTTTTATTTTTTGGTGCTTGTGTGCAATGTAGTTCCACTTTAAAGCGTTCATTACCCTAACAAAAAAAAATGGATCCTGTTCCTTTAACCACTTCCCGACCGCCCACTGCATATATACGTCAGCAGAATGGCACGGGCAGGCAAAATCACGTACCTGTACGTGGCCCTTTAAAGCGGTTCTGCACACATTTCATTTAGTAAATCTCTTTGCCTTCCAAATCAGGCAAAGAGTACTAAATGAAGTGTGTTTTTTTTTTTTTTTCACTTACCTTGTAATCGCTGACTTCCTTTCATCTGTCTCTGCGGCGGTGGGCGGGGTCTCTGCATCGATCGTCGTCGCGCCGCACTGTCTCCTGGGATCTGGTGTCATTGATCCCAGGAGTCAGTGCGGACATCTTCCGAAATCTCGCGAGATTTCGGCCACCTCTTCCGAAATCTCGCGAGATTTCGGGCGATGTCTGCGAACGTGAGCTACACTTTGCCGTTACTGCGCACGCGCGAGATCGGCGCAGTAACGGCGGTGCATGCTGGGCCATCTGAAGTGCCTGTGTGGGTTCAAATGCCCACAGGCAAGATGGCCCCCAGCAGTAAAGAATTTCTACAACTCTTTTATCTGATGAAAACCGACAGCAGCTTCTTTCAAAAAAAGGACACGTGAGTACCTAAACTAGATTGCATAAGCCATTGCATTGCAGTAAAAAAAAAAAAAAAACATAAAGACAGTGCAGAACCGCTTTAAATGCCTGCCCGTGGGTCGCGCGCGCCGCAAAGCGGCGCACTCGTGACCCGGTCGGGAGCTCCGTGACCCCGGGCCGCGGGACCAGCGGACCCGATCAATGCTGGTGTCCCGCGATCGGGTCACAGAGCTGAAGAACGGGGAGAGGTTTGTGTAAACAAACCTCTCCCCGCGCTTCCTACTATGCCTGTCATTGATCGGCTGTTCCCGGTCATCGGGAAAGCCGATCAATGACGTCAGACGTCAGCCCCGCCCCCTAATGTAAAAAAAACACACACGTCACAGCCCATAACCCCTCCCCTCCCCCTAGTGGTTAACTCTTTCACTACAACTGTCATTTATACAGGAATCAATGCATTTAAATAGCATTGATTGCTGTATAAATGACAATGGTCCCAAAAATGTGTCCAAAATGTCCGATGTGTCCGCCATAATGTCGCAGTCACAATAAAAATCACTGATCGCCGCCATTACTAGTAAAAAAAATAAATATTAATAAAAATGCTATTAAACTATCCCCTATTTTGTAAACGCTATAAACTTTTGCGCAAACCAATCAATAATCGCTAATTGCGATTTTTTTACCAAAAATATGTAGAAGAATACGTATCGGCCTAAACTGAGGAAAACAAATGTTTTTTTATATATATTTTTTGGGATATTTATTATAGCAAAAAGCAAAAAATATTGCATTGTTTTCAAAATTGTCGCTCTATTTTTGTTTATAGCGCAAAAAATAAAAACCGCAGGGGCGATCAAATACCACCAAAAGAAAGCTCTATTTGTGGGGAAAAAAGGACGCCAATTTTGTTTGAGAGCCACGTCGCACGACCGCGCAATTGTCAGTTAAAGCGGCGCAGTGCCGAATCGCAAAAAGGGGCCTGGTCCTTTGGCTGCTAATTGGTCCGGGGCTGAAGTGGTTAAAGCATGTTATACAGCACAGTGCTTGTGCTGTGTAATTTGGCCCTTTCTATCACCTAAAAAATACCTGGCTGATCCTGCCTGCTGCTGCCCTCCCTCCAGTAAACTAACCATGTTTATCATGGCTACTGAGCCCTGACACCATGGTCAGTTTATGTGCCTCTGTCATCTGCTGTCTCTCCTCTGTCACCCCCCCCCCCTCCCGCCGGTCAGCTCATGTCAGTGCCCGCCCCTCCTGCTGCTAAACTAACTGTAATTTTCTGGCAATCCCCAGTGTTCAATAATGCTATGTACCCAGTGTGTGTGCTTTACGCGGGCAATCACGTGAGCGCCGAGAGGCACTATGAAATCAAGTATAGAATGGCATTTTTTTAAATAAAGCACTCACGCAGGGCACATAGCATTATCGAACACTGGGGATTGCCTGAAAATTACAAAGTGGGTTTAAAACCACTTTAACTTTACACATTGTGGACACTTATATTAATATTATTATTACAGGTACTTTTATAACGCTGTCAATTTACGCAGCACTTCACACATAATTATAAAGCATTCACATCATCATTATATACATGTTTATATATAAAGTATCTCAATTTTTTTTGTAAATATTTTATTATATCGTTTCATTTGACAACACTGAAGAAATGACACTTTGCTACAATGTAAAGTAGTGAGTGTACAGCTTGTATAACAGTGTCAATTTGCTGTCCCCTCAAAATAACTCAACACACAGCCATTAGTGTCTAAACCACTGACAACAAAAGTGAGTACACCCCTAAGTGAAAATTTCCAAATTGGGCCCAAAGTATCAATATGTTGTGTGGCCACCATTATTTTCCAGCACTGCCCAAACCCTCTTGGGCATGGAGTTCACCAGAGCTTCACAGGTTTCCACTGGAGTCCTCTCTCACCCTTCCATGACGACATCATAGAGCTGGTGCATGTTAGAGAACTTGCGCTCCTCCACCTTCCATTTGAGGATGCCCCACAGATGATCAATAGGGTTTAGGTCTGGAGACATGCTTGGCCAGTCCATCACCTTTACCCTCAGCTTCTTTAGCAAGACAGTGGTCATCTTGGAGGTGTGTTTGGGGTCCTTATCACGTTGGAATACTGCCCTGTGGCCTAGTCTTCGAAGGGTGGGGATCATGCTCTGCTTCAGTATGTCAAAGTCAGTGATGTAAGTAACTGAGTTAAAGTAAACTGAGTTACGTAACGCAGTTACTTTGGAGGGTAACGAGTAATCTAACTGATTACTTTTCCCCTCATGGTAACTCAGTTCCCATTACTTTGGCTTAGTTACCCCAATTACATCTACTGCCACTAGATGGCAGTAGTGTAATTCCAGTGTCCTGCCGAAAAAGTACCCCCGCCGGTTAAGGACCCCCTGTACTGCGCAGGCGCAGTACGAAGGACTACGGAGCTTCCGAAAATTGCCGAACCTAAACAGCTCTGAGTGAACTCTACACCGCGCAGGCGCAGTTAACATGTAATTGTACGAGGCGATGCCGCACGCTCTCGATGCTCGTGCTACTCTGCAAGGGGCGTCTATCGTGTAAGTTAGGGGGCGGGTCTAGTATTACTGTAACCAAGGGGCGCATTTATTATTATTGTTATATATCGAGCTCTGCCCATTAATTTAACATTTGCCCTCTTCTGTAGCCATCCACCACTTATATACACAATATAATTATAATAGACCCGCCACTTGCTTACACGCTATAACAGATCTGCTCCTTGGTTAGAGTAATAATAGAGCAGCCCTTGGTTACACGATATATAACAATAATAATAAATGCGCCCCTTGGTTACAGTAATACTAGACCCGCCCCTTAGTTACACGTATAGAATATTTTTTAAAAAAGTCAGTTACTTTGCTGCGTAACTAATTACTTTTACAATGTAGTAACTGAGTTACTAACGCAATTACTTTTTGGGAGAAGTAATTTGGAACTTAACTAATTACTTTTTTAAAGTAAGATGACCAACACTGGTCAAAGTACATGTTGGCATTCATGGCTCCCTCAATGAACTGTAGCTCCCCAGTGCTGGCAGCACTCATGCAGCCCCAGACCATGACACTCCCACCACCATGCTTAACTGTAGGCAAGACACACTTGTCTTTGTACTCCTCACCTGGTTGCCGCCACACTTGCTTGACACCATCTGAACCAAATAAGTTTATCTTGGTCTTATCAGACCACAGGACATGGTTCCAGTAATCCATGTCCTTAGTCTGCTTGTCTTTAGCAAACTATTTGTGGGCTTTCTTGTGCATCATCTTCTGGGACGACCAATTTGATGCAGTGTGCAGCGTATGGTCTGAGCACTGACAGGCTGACCCCCACCCCTTCAACCTCTGCAGCAATGCTGGCAGCACTCATACGTCTATCTTCCAAAGACAACCTCTGCATATGACGCTTAGCATGCACTCAACTTCTTTGGTCGACCATGGCGAGGCCTGTTTTGAGCTGAACCTGTCCTGTTAAACCGCTGTATGGTCTTGGCCACCATGCTGCAGCTCAGTTTCAGGGTCTTGGCAATCTTCTTATAGCCTAGGCCATCTTTATGTAGAGCAACAATTCTTTTTTTCAGATCCTCAGAGAGTTCTTTGCCATGAGGTGCCATGCTGAACTTCCAGTGACCGGTATGAGAGAGTGAAAGCGATAACACCAAATTTAACACACCTGCTCCCCCTTCACACCTGAGACCTTGTAACACTAACGAGTTACATAACACCGGGGAGGGAAAATGGCTAATTGGGCCCATTTTGGACATTTACACTTAGGGGTGTACTCACTTTTGTTGCCAGCGGTTTAGACATTAATGGCTGTGTGTTGAGTTATTTTGAGGGGAGAGCAAAAAAAAAAAAAAAAAAATGTTATACAAGCTGTATACTGACTACTTTACATTGTAGCAAAGTGTAATTTCTTCAGTGTTGTCACATGAAAAGATAGAATAAAATATTTACAAAAATGTGGGGGGTGTACTCACTTTTGTGAGATACTGTATATACAGTTGTGCTCATAAGTTTACATACCCTGGCAGAATTTATGATTTCTTGGTTTCTTGATTTCTCAGAGAATATGAATGATAACACAAAAGCATTTACTTCACTCATGGTTAGTGTTTGACTGAAGCCATTTATTATCAATCAACTGTGACTCTTTTTAAATCATAATGGCAACAGAAACTACCCAAATGACCCTGATCAAAAGTTTACATACCCCATATTATACCGTGTATTGCCCCCTTTAACATCAATGACAGCTTGAAGTCTTTTGTGGATGAGGCTCTTTATCTTCTCAGATAGTAAAGCTGCCCATTCCTCTTGGCAAAAAAGCCTCCAGTTCCTGTAAATTCTTGGGCTGTATTGCATGAACTGCACGCTTGAGATCTCCTGAGAGTGGCTCAATGATATTGAGGTCAGGAGTCTGAGATGGCCACTCCAGAACCTTCACTTTATTCTGCTGTAGCCAAGGACACGTCGACTTGGCCTTTTCTTTTGAATCATTGTTGGAAAGTCCAAGTACGTCCCATGCGCAGCTTCCTGGCTGATGAATGCAAATGTTCCTCCAGTATTTTTGGATAACATACTACATTCATCTTGCCATCAATTTTGACCAAATTTCCTGTGCCTTTGTAGCTCACACATCCTCAAAACAACATATATATATATATATATATATATATATATATATATATATATATATATATATATATATTTTTTTTTTTTTTTTTAGCAGAGGCCCTATAGAATAAAATGGTGTGAGTGTTTCAATTTTTTATGTCACACAGGATTTGTGCAGTGGTTTTTCAAACTCAATATTTTTTGAAAAAAAAAAAACACTTTCATGAATAAACCACTTTCAGACCGGACCAATTTGCTGGCTTAAGACCAGACCACTTTTTGCGATTCGGCACTGCGTCGCTTTAACTGACAATTGCGCGGTCGTGCGACGTGGCTCCCAAACAAAATTGACGTCCTTTTTTTCCCACAAATAGAGTTTTCTTTTGGTGGTATTTGATCACCTCTGCGGTTTTTATTTTTTGCGCTATAAAACAAAAAAAGAGCGGCAATTTTGAAAAAAATGCATTATTTTTTACTTTTTGCTATAATAAATATCCCCCAAAAATATATAAAAAAAAAAACGTTTTTTTCCTCAGTTTAGGCCGATACGTATTCTTCTACATATTTTTGGTAAAAAAAATCGCAATAAGCGATTATTGATTGGTTTGCGCAGAAGTTATAGCATTTACAAAATAGGGGATAGTTTTATAGCATTTTTATTAATAATTTTTTTTTTACTAGTAATGGCTGCGATCAGCGATTTTTATTGTGACTGCGACATTATGGCGGACACATCGGCCATTTTTTACACATTTTTGGGACCCATGTCATTTATACAGCAATCAGTGCTATTTAAATGCACTGATTCCTGTGTAAATGACACTGGCAGTGAAGGGGTTAACCACTAGGTGGCAGTGTAGGGGTTAAGTGTTCCTAGGGGTGTGTTACTAACTGTGGGGGGCGCGGCTGTGATTTAGTGAACACTGATCTCTGCTCCAATCACAGGGAGCAGAGATCGGTGTCGCTAGTTGCTAGGCAGAACGGGGAGATGCTGTTTACTTCCGCATCTCCCCGTTCAGCCATCCCATGAGACGATCGCGGGTATCCCCACAGCGATCGAGTCCGCTAAACACTAAAGTTAGCCCAATTTTTTTTGTATCATGTTAAAGATGATGTTACGCTGAGAAAATAGATACCTAACATGTCACGCTTTAAAATCTATTAGACTCCAAATCTCACCTGTAGCCTCCTATGCAGCCGATCAAACACAGATTGGTCGGCTCGGCTGCTTTCCTGGCCGCTGGTGGCCAGGTAAACAAAGAGGCAGAACCGGAAGTGTTGACATAACTCTTCGCTCATTTCGGGGTTACAGAGAGAGAGGAACGATGTCCGTCCGTCTCTCTCATATTTTCTTTTCCACAATAGGTTTTATTGAGGAAGAATATTGCAGCATGTACAGATAATAATATGATTTGATTTGTACAATACAAAAGAAAAGTTATACATTTACATACTGTATATATAATTTCTTTGTTTTTATTTAAATTATTCGTATTTTTGTAAGATTTATTACTGCAACGCCGTATTTAAGAGTGATATCACTTTGAGTCTAGGTTCACATTAGTGCGATGCCAGACACTGCATTGCTGTGCAGATCACTTGCGATGTCTGTGCAATGCGATTTCAGCCATGAAAACTGTATGGCTGAAATCGCATCACATTCGCACCAAAATGGTGCAGGGCCCTTTTTTTGGTCCGCACTGGAATCAGAACACATTGGTGTTCACTCCTATGCAATCCGATTTCGGCGGTTCGCAGATCTCAGTGTGAACCACTGTGCGATGCGGGAACCTGCACTGGATTCACAGTGTTTCCGCATCGCACCAGTGTGAACCCAGCCTTATTGATTTAAAGAGGAACTGCAGTCTGCTTTGGCATTCTGAAGCTTCCCTCCAACCACTTTGCATATTATTTTATATATACTGTGATTCTGTACTTGCCAAATATGCTGTAGAAATCTCCCTCCACTGAGTCTGGCAGCAAACATTTTAACTGTGAGCAGCTGAAGCAAAGCCATACCTCCAGCTCTGCAGCTCTCATTGGCCCTCTTATGACTCACCCCCCCCCCTCCCTTCCTGGAAAACTCTCAGGAGAGTGAGAGAGAGAGCTGTACATGATATCATAAGCCTAGGCTTATTACCAGACAAGAAACAAGAAGTGGGCTGTATAAGGTATTTACTGGAAGAAAAAAAATATTTTACTATCCAAAGTTAACCACTTAAACACCCTTCCTATCCAGACCAATTTTCAGCTTTCGGTGCTCTCACACTTTGAATGACAATTACTCAGTCATGCAACACTGTACCCAAATGAATTTTTTGTCCTTTTTTTCCCACAAATAGAGCTTTCTTTTGGTGGTATTTGATTACCTCTGGGTTTTTTTTTTTTTGCGCTATAAATGAAAAAAAGACCGAAAATTTTGAAAAAAAACGCATTTTTCTTTGTTTCTGTGAAAAAATTTAGCAAATTATTAATTTTTCTTCATAAATGTTGGCCACAATTTATACTGCCACATATCTTTGGTAAAAATAACCCAAATTAGTGGATATTATTTGGTCTTTGTGAAAGTTACAGACTCTACAAACTGTGGTGCGAATTATACAAAATTGATCACATCTGATGTACTGGTGACCTATCTCATTTCTTGTGACCCGAACAAGCCAGGAAAGTACAAATACCCCCCAAATTACCCCTTTTTTGAAAGTAGACATCCCAAGGTATTTAGTAAGAGGCATGGTGAGCTTTTTGATGTTGTCATTTTTTTCCCACAATTCTTTGCAAAATGAATTATTTTTTTATTTTTTATTTTTTTCCACAAAATTGTCATTGTAATAGGTTATTTCTCTCACATGGAATGTGTATACCACATATGACACCCCAAAATAAATTCTGCTACTCCTCCTGAGTATTACGATACCACATGTGTGGGACTTTTACACAGCCTGGCCACTTAGAGAGGCCCAACATGCAGGGAGCGCCATCACGTGTTCTAGGAGCATAAATTACACATCTAACTTGTTGACTACCTAGTACACTTTTGAAGGCCCTGGAGCACCAGGACAATGACACGTGACACTGACGTGGCACTGATGACAGGTGGCACTGATACGTGGCACTGATGACACGTGACACTGATGTGGCACTGGTGACAGATGGCACTAGTATGGAGCACTGATGACACGTGACACTGATGACAGACAGCACTAATACGGGGCACTGATGACACGTGACACTGACAGATGGCACTAATATGTGGCACTGATGACACGTGACACTGATATGGCACTGATGACAGATGGCACTGACGTGGCACTGATGACACGTGGCACTGATGACAGATGGTACTTATACGTGGCACTGGGGACAGGTGGCACTGGCAGATGGCACTGGGGACAGGTGCACTGGGGACACAGATGGGGACAGATGGATGGGGACACAGATGGATGGGGACACAGGTGGGGACACAGATGGGGACACAGATGGGGACAGATGGATGGGGACACAGATGGGGACAGATGGATGGGGACACAGATGGGGACAGATGGATGGGGACACGGATGGGGACAGATGGATGGGGAAACAGATGGATGGGGACACAGATGGATGGGGACACAGGTGGGGACACATGGATGGAGACACAGATGAGGACAGATGGATGGGGACACATGGATGGGGACACATGGATGGGGACACAGGTGGGGACACATGGATGGGGACACATGGATGGGGACACAGGTGGGGATAGATGGATGGGGACACAGGTGGGGACAGATGTATACACAGGTGGGGACAGATGGGGAGACAGATCGCACATTTCATTTTTTTTTTTTTACTTACGGCGCTGCAGCCGTTGATCTCTCTCTCCCCACACGCTGTCTGTGTGAGGAGAGAGAGCGGCGCTGACAGATGATCTCATATGTTTCCATATGAGATCATCTCTCATTGGACACGCCGATCTCGCTGTAAACGGCCGCTGTGATTGGCCGTTTACAGCGATCTGTGACCGGCTGTGTCCGACGGCACAGAACTTCCCCGATGCGCGCTCTCCAGGGACGTCCTCCCGGCAGGGAGCGTCCGCGCTGCAGCCGTCTTTCGGCTATAGCGCGGGCGCAAAGAGGTTAACCACATGCCGACCAGCGCATGACGATGTACGTCGGCACAATGGCACAGCTGGGCAAATGGGTGTACATGTAAGTCCACTTTAAATCGCAGCATTGTGGGCGTGTACTACGTGACCCTGCCCGCGGGTCCTGAGTAAGGATGGGCCCGGTGCTCGATGCGAACCCACGTTCGCATCGAGCACCGGGCGTTCGCTCGCTCGGCGAGCCCAGAACTATTTTGGCCGCTCGCATCCCGTTCGTGTGATGCGAGCGGCCCCGCAATGCATTGCGGCCGGCGCGGCCGACGCAGTGCATTGCTGGCTGATGATTGGCCAAGCATGCACTGTGACCCCGCATGCTTGGCCAATCACAGCCCCGGAAACTCGAAGAGCCATAATTGGCTACAGGCAGGACGCCTGTAGCCAATTACAGCTCAGGGGCTGTAGTACACGCCCCCCCCTATAAAACGCCGCCACGCCGTCTGCGCCGGTCACATGCTGTTCCGGCGCAGATTGAGCAGGCAGATTCTGTGACACTCTGCTGGATTTAGTTAGTTAGAGAGATTCACTTACAGAGATTGAGTTAGATAGATTCAGTTACAAAGATTGATTGAGAAAGAGGGGCTTGTAGTGTGCTCGTGGCAGGCAGGCAGAGCTCCTATATTTTGTTACCAGAAGCACCTATAGGACTTGTAGTGTGTTCGTGGCAGGCAGGCAGAGCTCCTATATTTTGTTACCAGAAGCACCTATAGGACTTGTAGTGTGTTCGTGGCAGGCAGGCAGAGCTCCTATATTTTGTTACCAGAAGCACCTATAGGACTTGTAGTGTGTTCGTGGCAGGCAGGCAGAGCTCCTATATTTTGTTACCAGAAGCACCTATAGGACTTGTAGTGTGTTCGTGGCAGGCAGGCAGAGCTCCTATATTTTGTTACCAGAAGCACCTATAGGACTTGTAGTGTGTTCGTGGCAGGCAGGCAGAGCTCCTTCATTTTGTTCCCAGAGGCACCTATAGGACTTGAAGTGTGTTAGTCCCATTACACACACAGAGCTATATTTTCTTCCCAGAAGCACCTATAGGACTTGAAGTGTGTTAGTCCCATTACACACACAGAGCTATATTTTGTTCCCAGAAGCACCTATAGGACTTGAAGTGTGTTATTCCCATTACACACACAGAGCTATATTTTCTTCCCAGAAGCACCTATAGGACTTGAAGTGTGTTAGTCCCATCACACACACAGAGCTATATTTTCTTCCCAGAAGCACCTATAGGACTTGAAGTGTGTTAGTCCCATTACACACACAGAGCTATATTTTGTTCCCAGAAGAACCTATAGGACTTGAAGTGTGTTAGTCCCATCACACACACAGAGCTATATTTTGTTCCCAGAAGCACCTATAGGACTTGAAGTGTGTTAGTCCCATTACACACACAGAGCTATATTTTGTTCCCAGAAGCACCTATAGGACTTGAAGTGTGTTAGTCCCATCACACCCACAGAGCTATATTTTGTTCCCAGAAGCACCTATAGGACTTGAAGTGTGTTAGTCCCATCACACACACAGAGCTATATTTTGTTCCCAGAAGCACCTATAGGACTTGAAGTGTGTTAGTCCCATCACACACACAGAGCTATATTTTGTTCCCAGAAGCACCTATAGGACTTGAAGTGTGTTAGTCCCATCACACACACAGAGCTATATTTTGTTCCCAGAAGCACCTATAGGACTTGAAGTGTGTTAGTCCCATTACACACACAGAGCTATATTTTCTTCCCAGAAGCACCTATAGGACTTGAAGTGTGTTATTCCCATTACACACACAGAGCTATATTTTCTTCCCAGAAGCACCTATAGGACTTGAAGTGTGTTAGTCCCATTACACACACAGAGCTATATTTTGTTCCCAGAAGCACCTATAGGACTTGAAGTGTGTTAGTCCCATCACACACACAGAGCTATATTTTCTTCCCAGAAGCACCTATAGGACTTGAAGTGTGTTAGTCCCATTACACACACAGAGCTATATTTTCTTCCCAGAAGCACCTATAGGACTTGAAGTGTGTTAGTCCCATTACACACACAGAGCTATATTTTGTTCCCAGAAGAACCTATAGGACTTGAAGTGTGTTAGTCCCATTACACACACAGAGCTATATTTTGTTCCCAGAAGAACCTATAGGACTTGAAGTGTGTTAGTCCCATTACACACACAGAGCTATATTTTCTTCCCAGAAGCACCTATAGGACTTGAAGTGTGTTAGTCCCATTACACACACAGAGCTATATTTTGTTCCCAGAAGAACCTATAGGACTTGAAGTGTGTTAGTCCCATCACACACACAGAGCTATATTTTGTTCCCAGAAGCACCTATAGGACTTGAAGTGTGTTAGTCCCATCACACACACAGAGCTATATTTTGTTCCCAGAAGCACCTATAGGACTTGAAGTGTGTTAGTCCCATCACACACACAGAGCTATATTTTGTTCCCAGAAGAACCTATAGGACTTGAAGTGTGTTAGTCCCATCACACACACAGAGCTATATTTTGTTCCCAGAAGCACCTATAGGACTTGAAGTGTGTTAGTCCCATTACACACACAGAGCTATATTTTGTTCCCAGAAGCACCTATAGGACTTGAAGTGTGTTAGTCCCATCACACCCACAGAGCTATATTTTGTTCCCAGAAGCACCTATAGGACTTGAAGTGTGTTAGTCCCATCACACACACAGAGCTATATTTTGTTCCCAGAAGAACCTATAGGACTTGAAGTGTGTTAGTCCCATCACACACACAGAGCTATATTTTGTTCCCAGAAGCACCTATAGGACTTGAAGTGTGTTAGTCCATCACACACACAGAGCTATATTTTGTTCCCAGAAGCACCTATAGGACTTGAAGTGTGTTAGTCCATCACACACACAGAGCTATATTTTCTTCCCAGAAGCACCTATAGGACTTGAAGTGTGTTAGTCCCATCACACAGAGCTCCTCTATTTTCTTTGCAGAAGCACCCACAGGACTTCTAGTGTGTTAGTGGCATCACACAGAGCTCCTATATATTCTTCTCAGCAGCACCCACAGGACTTCTAGTGTGTTAGTGGCATCACACAGAGCTCCTCTATTTTCTTTGCATAAGCACCCACAGGACTTCTAGTGTGTTAGTGGCATCACACAGAGCTCCTCTATTTTCTTTGCAGAAGCACCCATAGGACTTCTAGTGTGTTAGTGGCATCACACAGAGCTCCTATATATTCTTCTCAGCAGCACCCACAGGACTTCTAGTGTGTTAGTGGCATCACACAGAGCTCCTCTATTTTCTTTGCATAAGCACCCACAGGACTTCTAGTGTGTTAGTGGCATCACACAGAGCTCCTCTATTTAGATTGCAGAAGCACCCATAGGACTTCTAGTGTGTTAGTGGCATCACACACAGAGCTCCTATATATTCTTCTCAGCAGCACCCACAGGACTTCTAGTGTGTTAGTGGCATCACACAGAGCTCCTCTATTTTCTTTGCAGAAGCACCCACAGGACTTCTAGTGTGTTAGTGGCATCACACAGAGCTCCTCTATTTTCTTTGCAGAAGCACCCACAGGACTTCTAGTGTGTTAGTGGCATCACACAGAGCTCCTCTATTTTCTTTGCATAAGCACCCACAGGACTTCTAGTGTGTTAGTGGCATCACACAGAGCTCCTCTATTTTCTTTGCAGAAGCACCCATAGGACTTCTAGTGTGTTAGTGGCATCACACAGAGCTCCTATATATTCTTCTCAGCAGCACCCACAGGACTTCTAGTGTGTTAGTGGCATCACACAGAGCTCCTCTATTTTCTTTGCAGAAGCACCCACAGGACTTCTAGTGTGTTAGTGGCATCACACAGAGCTCCTCTATTTTCTTTGCAGAAGCACCCATAGGACTTCTAGTGTGTTAGTGGCATCACACAGAGCTCCTATATATTCTTCTCAGCAGCACCCACAGGACTTCTAGTGTGTTAGTGGCATCACACAGAGCTCCTCTATTTTCTTTGCAGAAGCACCCACAGGACTTCTAGTGTGTTAGTGGCATCACACAGAGCTCCTATATATTCTTCTCAGCAGCACCCACAGGACTTCTAGTGTGTTAGTGGCATCACACAGAGCTCCTCTATTTTCTTTGCATAAGCACCCACAGGACTTCTAGTGTGTTAGTGGCATCACACAGAGCTCCTCTATTTTCTTTGCAGAAGCACCCATAGGACTTCTAGTGTGTTAGTGGCATCACACAGAGCTCCTATATATTCTTCTCAGCAGCACCCACAGGACTTCTAGTGTGTTAGTGGCATCACACAGAGCTCCTCTATTTTCTTTGCATAAGCACCCACAGGACTTCTAGTGTGTTAGTGGCATCACACAGAGCTCCTCTATTTTCTTTGCAGAAGCACCCATAGGACTTCTAGTGTGTTAGTGGCATCACACAGAGCTCCTATATATTCTTCTCAGCAGCACCCACAGGACTTCTAGTGTGTTAGTGGCATCACACAGAGCTCCTCTATTTTCTTTGCAGAAGCACCCACAGGACTTCTAGTGTGTTAGTGGCATCACACAGAGCTCCTCTATTTTCTTTGCAGAAGCACCCACAGGACTTCTAGTGTGTTAGTGGCATCACACAGAGCTCCTCTATTTTCTTTGCATAAGCACCCACAGGACTTCTAGTGTGTTAGTGGCATCACACAGAGCTCCTCTATTTTCTTTGCAGAAGCACCCATAGGACTTCTAGTGTGTTAGTGGCATCACACAGAGCTCCTATATATTCTTCTCAGCAGCACCCACAGGACTTCTAGTGTGTTAGTGGCATCACACAGAGCTCCTCTATTTTCTTTGCAGAAGCACCCACAGGACTTCTAGTGTGTTAGTGGCATCACACAGAGCTCCTCTATTTTCTTTGCAGAAGCACCCATAGGACTTCTAGTGTGTTAGTGGCATCACACAGAGCTCCTATATATTCTTCTCAGCAGCACCCACAGGACTTCTAGTGTGTTAGTGGCATCACACAGAGCTCCTCTATTTTCTTTGCAGAAGCACCCACAGGACTTCTAGTGTGTTAGTGGCATCACACAGAGCTCCTCTATTTTCTTTGCAGAAGCACCCATAGGACTTCTAGTGTGTTAGTGGCATCACACAGAGCTCCTATATATTCTTCTCAGCAGCACCCACAGGACTTCTAGTGTGTTAGTGGCATCACACAGAGCTCCTCTATTTTCTTTGCAGAAGCACCCACAGGACTTCTAGTGTGTTAGTGGCATCACACAGAGCTCCTCTATTTTCTTTGCAGAAGCACCCATAGGACTTCTAGTGTGTTAGTGGCATCACACAGAGCTCCTATATTTTCTTCTCAGCAGCACCCACAGGACTACCGACTACAATGGCTGGAAGACCGCCAAGGGGAGGCAGAGCGTGCAGAGCCAAGAACACAGGGCAGGCAGGCTCTGTTTCTAGTGGACGTGGCCGTGGACGTGGACGTGGTCGTGCATCGTCATCAGCACGTGGCCATGGGACACGCGCGTCTTTGTTTTCGGCAGCTGGACATGTGGAGCCGCATCATGCTGAAGGCTTGGTAGAATGGATGACCAAGCCCTCCTCATCCTCCTCATCCTCTCTCACCCAGGCTCAGGGTACTGACAGAGCATCATCAGCCACCCCTTCCTAGACCCACCATGTCCTCCTGAGGAGTCCCCCGAACTCTTTGAGCACAGTGTTGGGTACATGCTCCAGGAGGATGCCCAACGATTCGAAGGCTCGGATGACGATACCCAGCTTGAGGAATCTGGCAGTACAGTTCCACCAGCTGCAGCTTACTGCCAGGTTTGCTCTAGTGGTGAAGAGGGAGGGGATGATGAGGTCACTGACTCCACGTGGGTGCCTCAAGGGAGAGAGGATGAGGAGGAGGACGAGGAGGAGGAGGATGCGGCGTCACATGTCCAACGAGGCAGGATGCCCCCTGGAGGCCAGGTAGAGGCCAGCACAGCAACTGTACAACACCGCAGAGCTCCGCCTGTGCAGGGCGCTGCCTCTGCACGTTATCAGAAAAGTTCTTTGGTGTGGGCCTTTTTTGAGACGAGTGCAGCAGATCGCACCACTGCTATTTGCAATATTTGTCTCAAGCGTATCTCGCGTGGCCAAAACATCAGCCGCTTGGGCACGACAAGCATGACCAGACATATGGCGACCTGCCATGCAGCTCGTTGGCAGGCACACATAAAAGACCCACACCAAAGAACTAAGCGGACCTCTCCTTGCTCCTCCTCAGCTGGGATCTCCATCCCCACTACACCTTCAGTCCTCTCTGAAAGCTGCTCTGAGAGGACTGAAGGTGTAGAATTCGGTGTGTCACAACCAAGTACTTGCAGTACACCGACGTCCGAATGCAGCAGGCAAATTTCCCTGCCCCAGCTGCTGGACCGTAGAAAGAAGTACACTCCCAGCCATCCACATGCCCAGCGGTTGAATGCTAGCCTTGCTAAATTGCTAGCACTTCAACTGCTGCCTTTTCAGTTGGTAGACTCGGCCCCCTTCCGTGAGTTTGTTCAATGTGCGGTTCCTCAGTGGCAGGTTCCCAAACGCCACTTTTTCTCGCGGAAGGCGATTCCGTCTCTCTACCGGCATGTGGAGGGCAATGTCCATGCCTCGCTGGACAGGGCGGTCAGCGGTAAGGTGCATATTACCGCTGACTCATGGTCCAGCAGGCATGGACAGGGACGGTACCTTTCTTTCACGGCCCATTGGGTCACTCTATTGGCAGCTGGGAGGGATGCAGGACAAGGTGCAGTAGTGTTGGAGGTTGTTCCGCCACCACGCCTCCAAAACGCGACTACTGCTACTGGTTGTGACACACCTCTCTCCTCCACCCCCTCCTCTTCTTCTTCCTCCAGTGCTCTGTCCTTGGAACCAGCGGTGCTCCGTAGGCGTACAAGGGGCTACGCAAGTACGCAGGCAAAAAGATGCCATGCCGTGCTTGCGCTGGTGTGTTTGGGGGACAGGAGCCACACTGGGCCAGAGGTTCTGGCAGCTCTGCAGGGGCAGGCCGAGAGGTGGTTGACGCCACGTCAGCTTAAGCCAGGAATGGTCGTTTCTGACAATGGCACCAACCTCCTCTCCGCCCTGCGACAGGGGCAGCTCACCCATGTGCCCTGCATGGCTCACGTCCTCAACCTGGTGGTGCAGCGGTTCTTGGGCAGGTTCCCAGGCTTACAGGATGTCCTGAGGCAGGCCAGGAAAGTCTGTGTGCATTTCCGCCGATCTTATAATGCCAGTGCTCGGCTGACTGAGCTGCAAAAGGAGCTGAACCTGCCCAAGAACCGCCTAATATCTGACATGCCCACCAGGTGGAACTCAACGTTGGCCATGCTGCAGCGACTGCACACGCAGCAGAGGGCCATCAATGAGTACCTTTGCGACTACGGCACCAGGACAGGGTCAGGGGAGCTTGGTTTTTTTTCCCCACGTCAGTGGAGCATGATCAGGGATGCATGCACTGTCCTCTCACCATTTGAGGAGGCCACGAGGATGGTGAGCAGTGACAGTGCATGCATCAGTGACACTGTCCCTCTTGTCCACCTGTTGGAGCATACGCTGCGTGGGATAATGGACAGGGCACTTGAGGCAGAACAGAGGCAGGAAGAGGAGGACTTCCTTGCCTCTCAAGGCCCCCTTTATCCGGACAGTGTTCCTTCTGTCCCACCCATCACACAGGAAGAGGATGAGGAGGAGGAGGAGGAGGAGGAGGAGGATTGTGTGAGCATGGAGGTGGAGCCTGGCACTCAGCAGCAGCAGTCTTTTAGGGATGATGTACAGTCCCAACAAGCCAGTGGACTTGTACGTGGCTGGGAGGAGGTGGCTGGCGATCATGTCATCCTCAGTGACCCAGAAGACTCCGGACCGAATGCCTCAGCTAACCTACGCTGCATGGCCTCCCTGATCCTGCAAAGCCTGCGGAAGGATCCTCGTGTTCTTCGGATCAAGGAGAGGGACCATTACTGGCTGGCCACTCTCCTTGATCCGCGGTACAAGGGTAAGGTTGCGGACCTTATCTTGCCGTCGCAGAGGGAGCAGAGGATGAGACATCTCAGGGAGGCCTTGCAGAAAGGTCTGTGCAACGCGTTCCCAGAAACTGGGAGGCTACAAACTCCTGGTCCTGGGCGACGAGTTGCTGAGGCTTCGGTCAGTGGCAGAAGGAGCGGTGGGGAAGGTGGACGTCTGACCGATGCGTTCAGACAATTTTTTAGTCCGCAGCCCCAAGGTATGATCGGTTCCAGCAACCATCGCCAGCGTCTGATATACATGGTGCAGGAATACCTTGGGGCAAGGTCAGACTTGGACACCTTTCCCACCGAAAATCCTCTGGCTTACTGGGTCCTGAGGATGGATCACTGGCCAGAGCTTGCACAGTATGCAATTGAGCTACTGGCCTGTCCTGCCTCCAGCGTTCTTTCCGAACGCACATTCAGTGCTGCTGGAGGATTTGTGACTGATCATAGGGTGCGCCTGTCCACCGCCTCGGTTGATCGACTGACATTCATCAAAATGAATCAGTCTTGGATCACCACCAGCTACCAGGCACCTGAGGCGGATATAACCGAATAATTTTTAATGTCACATCCCTTCAAGACTGCCTATGCTGATGCTGAGTGACTGTCCTCTTATGTTCACTGACTATCCTCTTCCTCCTCCTCAATGATCCATGCCACCACACCAGTGCCTAAGGCACAATTTTTCAGCCCCTGTTTAACAGGGGCGTGTACTTACAATTTTTTTAAAAAATGCTTCGCAACACGTGTGACTGCTGTGCTCCAAGTACAGTCTCTGTGAGGGCCGTGTTGCAGTGTTGTGGCACCAGCACCAGTGCCTAAGGCACAATTTTTCAGCCCCTGTTTAACAGGGGCGTGTACTTACAATTTTTTAAAAAAATGCTTCGCAACACGTGTGACTGCTGTGCTCCAAGTACAGTCTCTGTGAGGGCCGTGTTGCAGTGTTGTGGCACCAGCACCAGTGCCTAAGGCACAATTTTTCAGCCCCTGTTTAACAGGGGCGTGTACTTACAATTTTTTAAAAAAATGCTTCGCAACACGTGTGACTGCTGTGCTCCAAGTACAGTCTCTGTGAGGGCCGGGTTGCAGTGTTGTGGCACCAGCACCAGTGCCTAAGGCACAATTTTTCAGCCCCTGTTTAACAGGGGCGTGTACTTACAATTTTTTAAAAAAAATGCTTCGCAACACGTGTGACTGCTGTGCTCCAAGTACAGTATCTGTGAGGGCCGGGTTGCAGTGTTGTGGCACCAGCACCAGTGCCTAAGGCACAATTTTTCAGCCCCTGTTTAACAGGGGCGTGTACTTACAATTTTTTAAAAAAAATGCTTCGCAACACGTGTGACTGCTGTGCTCCAAGTACAGTATCTGTGAGGGCCGGGTTGCAGTGTTGTGGCACCAGCACCAGTGCCTAAGGCACAATTTTTCAGCCCCTGTTTAACAGGGGCGTGTACTTACAATTTTTTAAAAAAATGCTTCGCAACACGTGTGACTGCTGTGCTCCAAGTACAGTATCTGTGAGGGCCGGGTTGCAGTGTTGTGGCACCAGCACCAGTGCCTAAGGCACAATTTTTCAGCCCCTGTTTAACAGGGGCGGGTAATTACAAATCTTGATCTAATAGTTCACAGCAGGGCCCATTCCTGCGCCCACCAAGAGTAACTATGAGGGCCTGCAGTCTTGTGGCAACACCGTCCACCACCACCGCCAAAGGCCCAATTTTTCTGCCCTGTTCATCAGGTGCTTGCAATTACAAATCTTGATCTAATAACTCACAGCAGGGCCCATTCCTGCGCCCACCAAGAGTAACTATGAGGGCCTACAGTCTTGTGGCAACACCGTCCACCACCACCGCCAAAGGCCCAATTTTTCTGCCCTGTTCATCAGGTGCTTGCAATTACAAATCTTGATCTAATAACTCACAGCAGGGCCCATTCCTGCGCCCACCAAGAGTAACTATGAGGGCCTACAGTCTTGTGGCAACACCGTCCACCACCACCGCCAAAGGCCCAATTTTTCTGCCCTGTTCATCAGGTGCTTGCAATTACAAATCTTGATCTAATAACTCACAGCAGGGCCCATTCCTGCGCCCACCAAGAGTAACTGTGAGAGCTTACAGTCTTGTGGCAAAACCGTCCACCACCACCACCACCCCCAATTTTTCTGCCCTGTTCAAGAGGTGCATGCAATTACAAATCTTGATCTATTAACTCACAGCAGGGCCCATTCTGTGCCCACCAGTCTTGTGGCTACACCAACATCTAATAGGGCAAATTTCTGCAGAGTATATACGCCAGGCCCCTACTTTCAAACATCCAACTTACAAACGACTCCTACTTGCAAATGGAAAGAGAAAACAGGAAGTGAGAGGAAATCTACCCCTAGGAAGGGAAATTCTATCCTGTTAGATTTAATTTGGGAAAAAGGTATCTCCTCTCTACTGATACTTTATCACCAATCCTTGTTTCAATTAAAACCCCACTTTTCCAAAAACATTTGTCATTGGGACGGAAAGTGAGGTGACATGTTCTGAACACATGTGCAAAGACAGCAAATGTTACAGGGGTGATAACCCCTCCCTATGTTCTCCAAAAAGCTTAAAAATAGATTTTTTTGGGATGGAGCTACACTTCATAATGTACCTGTTCAGATTCTACTTAAGATCAAACCTAAAGCCGCAAGTGGTTTTAAATGGCTTCTTTTTTTCCTTTACAAATGTCATTTTGTGCAAGGACAGTTCTAAACACGGGAAACACATGCCACTTCACAGGCATACTTTAGACACCCCCCAGGTACCATATTTAAAGGAAAATTTCACTTTTTTTTTTTCACTTTATGCATCATTAAAATGACTGCTCCCGAAAAAACGTTAGTTTTTAAAAGTTCTTTTTGCATTGATATATGTCCCCTGGGGCAGGACCCGGGTCCCCAAACCTGTTTTATGACATTAACATGCATATTGGCCGTTGTAATTAGCACTTTTGATTTCGAACGTTCGCGTCCATTATAACGTATAGGGTTCGAAAATTCGCGCGAACTTTCGGTCCGTTCGAAGGTTCTGGTTCGAACCGAACCCGGGGGTGTTCGGCTCATCCCTAGTCCTGAGGATTCGATGTCCGCCGGGGGCCCATGATCGTGTCAAGGAGCGGAATAATGGGGAGATGCCTATGTAAACAAGGCATTTCCCTGTTCTGCCTAGTGACATGACAGATGTCTACTGCTCCCTGTCTTCGGGAGCAGTAATCGCTGTCATGTGAGTAGTAGCCCACCCCCCCACACAATTAGAATCACTCCCTAGGACACACTTAGCCCCTTGATCGCCCCCTAGTGTTTAACCCCTTCCCTGCCAGTGTCATTTACACAGTAATCAGTGCATTTTTATAGCACTGATTGCTGTATAAATGACAATGGTCCCAAAATAGTGTCAAAAGTGTCCGATGTGTCCGCCATAATGTCACAGTCACGATAAAAATCGTAGATCGCCGCCATTACCAATAAAAAAAATGAATAATAAAAATGCCATAAATCTATCCCCTATTTTGTAGACACTATAACTTTTGTGCAAACCAATCAATTTACGCTTATTGCGATTTTTTTCACCAAAAATATGTAGAAGAATACATATCGGCCTAAACTGAGGAAAAAATGTGTTTTTTTATATATTTTTTGGGGGCCTTTATCCCCTTCCCGCCAAGCGTACGCAGATATTTGGCCTCAGCTTTAAGGGGTTATACCGGGATGATGCCCGCAGCTGCATCATCATACTGTTTTTTTAGAGCGGGCGTCGGCTTTCCAGGGATAACAACCGATGCGGCTAAAAGCCGCTCAGTTGTTATCCCAGAGGAGCAGGAGGGGACATCCCCCCTCCCGCCGCCTTCCGCCGCTCTTACCGGGCCTCCCGTCCCACCGGGAGACCCGATCCTCGATCCGCCACTTCCGGCGGCTAGAGACAGACTGTCACGAAGCCGGAATTGGATTTGTTCCAGTCCTCTCTCTGTAAACATGGAAGTGACGTCATGACGTCACTTCCTGTTTACTTGGCTCCCAATGGCGCCGTTTTAAAAAAAATAGACAGTATTGAGAATCACTGTTTTCGCCGATCTGAATACTTTGAAGTGCAAAGGAGGGATTGGGGGTCTTTTAGACCCCCGATCCCTCCATAAAGAGTACCTGTCACCACCTATTACTGTCACAAGGGATGATTACATTCCTTGTGATAGCAATAAAAGTGATCAAAAATATATATTTTTTAAAAACACAATTTAAAATAATAAAAATAAATGAAATACATTTTTTTTTAAAGCGTCCCCGTCCCCGCGAGCTCGTGCAGCAAAGAAAACGCATACGGAAGTCGTGCCCGCATATGTAAGCGGTGTTCAAATCACACATGTGAGGTATGGCTGCGATCGTCAGAGCGAGAGCAATAATTTGAGCACTAGACCTCCTCTGTAACTCTAACCTGGTAACCGTTATTTTTTTTTTAAATGTCGTCTATGGAGATTTTTAGGTACTGTAGTTTGTCGCCATTCCACAAGTGTGCGCAATTTTAAAGCGTGAAATCTTTGGTATTTATTTACTCGGCGTAACATCATCTTTCACATTATTCAAAAAAATTGGGCTAACTTTACTGTTTCATTTTTTTAAAATTCATGAAAGTGTATTTTTCCCAATAAGTTGTGTTTAAAAGATCGCTGCTCAAATACCGTGTGACATAAAATATTGCAACAATCACCATTTGATTCTCTAGATTCTCTGCTAAAAAAAATATGCATAATGTTTGGGGGTTCTAAGTAATTTTCTAGCAAAAAATACAGATTTTAACTTGTAAACACCAAATATCAAAAATAGGCTTATGCCGCGTACACACGATCGGAATTCTCGTCGGAAAAAACTCTGACGGTTTTTCCGACGGAATTCCGCTCAAGCTGTGTTGCCTACACACGATCACACCAAATTCCGACAGTCAATAACACAGCGGCATAAAACACATTCGACAGCACTATAAAAGTGAAGTTTAATGCTTCCGAGCATGCGTCGAATTGTTTCCGAGCATGCGTCGGAATTTTGCGTGTCGGAATTGCATACACACGATTGGAAAATCCGATAGAAAGGTTTTCCGTCGGAAAAATTGAGAACAGGTTCTCAATTCAAAGTCCGTCGGAAATTCCGACAGAAAAAGACCGTTGGGCATACACACGGTCGGAAAATCCGATGAAAAGCTCCCATCGGACTGTTTCCATCGGAAATTCCGACCGTGTGTACGCCGCATTAGTCATGAAAGGGTTAACAGAGCAAAAAGTAAAAAATATTGTGTTTTTTTTAAATTGTCCCTCTTTTTTTTGTTTATAGCGCAAAAAATAAAAACCGCAGATGTGATTAAATACCACCAAAAGAAAGCTCTATTTGTGGGAAAAAAAGGACGTCAATTTTGTTTGGGTGCAACGTCGCACGACAGCGCAATTGTCAGCTAAAGCGACGCAGTGCCGAATCGCCAAAAGTGCTCTGGTCAGGAAGGGGGTAAATCCTTCTGAGGCTGAAGTGGATAAAACAACAAGGGCAGAAGATTTAGGCCCCTTTCACACCGGGGCGTTTTTCATGCGGTGCAGTGCTAAAAATAGCGCCTGTTCACCGCATGAAAAAATCCGGCCCCTTTAACTCCAGTGTGAAAGCCGGCGGGCTTTCACACTGGAGCGGTGCGCTAGCAGGATGACAAAAAAAGTCCTGCTAGCAGCATCTTTGGAGCGGTATAGGAGCGGTGTGTTCACCGCTCCTATACCGCTCCTTCCCATTGATTAGAATGGGACACCGCGGTGAAACCGCAGCAATACCGCTGCAAAGCGCCACTGCGGCGGCGCTCTGCGGGGGGTGTTTAACCCCTTTTCGGCCGCTCGCGGGGGTTTAAAACCGCACCGCGAGCGGCCGAAAACCGCGGTTAAAACGACGGTAAAGCAGCGCTAAATATAGCGCTGCTTTACCGTCACCGCAGCTCCCCGCCCCAGTGTGAAAGGGGCCTTAGTAGATGGAAAGATGAAAAAACGACCGAAGGTCCTCTTTAACCCCCCTGGCGGTAATCCCGAGTCTGGCTCAGGGTGGAACTTTAGTACCATAAGCGGTAACCCCGAGCCAGGCTCGCATTGCAGGATACAGGGAGAATTACTTACCTTGTCCCCTGGATCCTGCGATGTAGTCCCCCTGTGTGAGCGAGCCGTCTGCTCGCTCGATTCACACAGTGCCGAGTGCCAATGATCTCCGTTCCCTGCGATGTTACGACGCACGGGAGCGGAGATCGGCGCCAAATTCAAAAAAGTTAAAACACACAATACACATACAGTACTGCAATCTTACAGATTACAGTACTGTATAAAAAAAAATACACATCCCCTTTGTCCCTAGTGGTCTGCCCAGTGCCCTGCATGTCGTTTTATATAATAAATAAAAAAAAATTCTGCCTGGAAACTGGAGATTGTCCATAGCAACCAAAAAGTGTCCCTTTATATCAAAAGTGGTTTTAGACCAGCTAGAAAACAGCGATAATAAATTAGAATCACAATTCATCATCAAACACTAAATTTAATGACAGCGACAATTCTGCAACTGAGCAAATTTCAGTGTTTTTGATTTGATTACATTATTGAATAATTTTTATAGTTATTTATTATATTATAATTTATGATTTTGTGTTTCAAACTTTATCATACCCGGGATGTCTACTAGACTCTGGTTTGGACAGATTTAAGTGAGTTATTCATAAGAATTGCATGCCTACAATATAAAACGCCAAATTTCCATGCAAAATAATTGTACCGCTTTTGGTACAAATTTCCAGACATAATCATACCACCAGGGAGGTTAAAGAGGGATTGTATCTGCAAATTATTTTTTTAAAAAAAGCCAGCAGCTACAAATACTGCAGCTGCTGACTTTTAATAAATGGACACTTACCTGTCTCCCAGTTCCAGCGATGTCGGCAGCAGAGGCCGAGCAATCGCTCGGCTCTCTGCTGTGGCCGGCGCCATTCTCAGTGAGGGAATCAGGAAGTAAAGCTTGCGGCTTCACTAACCGGTTCCCTACGGCGCATGCGCGAGTCGCGCAGCGCAATGAGAATCTTCTGCGCTGTCTGCTGGGACACGTGTGCGCGCCGGGACAGAAAGTGGTGTAAATTCCCGTGGGAGTTTATGCCCGGAAGTGGGTGCAGATACCTGTCTTAGACAGATACCTGCACCCCCCTCCCCCCTGAAAGGTGCCAAATGTGACACCGGAGGGGGGGGGGGGGGTTCCGAAAAGCGGAAGTTCCACTTTAGGGTGGAATCCCGCTTTAATTACATCAACTCCAATTTAACTTTATTTTGTAAACACATTCCTATTACTATTTTGTAAACACATTATTTTTATTTAATGGCAGGGCTCAGTTGCAGACATCCTTATTTATCATAAAGGTATCCAGCTCACAGCATGTTTGCCCCCCTTACCCATCATCATCACTCGCAGGCTGCTGATGAATTGCCTTTTTATTACCCACCCAGCAAACCTGTGCTGGAGACTGGCAGTGTAACCTTTCATTGTTCCCTATACAGCTTGATAAATGAGAATCTTTCCACTTGTGTAATGAAAGAGAGTAAAGAGTCTTCCCAATCTGTAAAGCCAGTCTCAGGATCCTCCGATGAAGGATGTTTGATTTACACACAAGGGGGTCCCCCAAGGCAAGAGACGATAAAGCATCAGAAGCCAATCCAGCGTGCCTTCTTCTAAGTGGCCTGTAGAGGGCGCCCGCGAGCAGCGGCTCCCTGCAGCACATATAATACAGCGCACACTCACAGCCCTTCGCTTCCAGCCGCTCAGACTTGAGCAAATATTTCACTCCTTTAACTGTTTCTGTCCGCTGCAGATTAGAGATTAATGAGATAGCAGGAGCAGATCTGGGCCAGCTTGTCATTATGCGTTCAGAAGATTGATGCTTCATTAAACCTCTTGCAGGAGAAGAGGAAGCCCAGGGGCAAGGCAGACAGGCATCTCCACTCATTCTTACCTGCTTGCTCCCCTTCCTATGTGTGCCTGCCATTGAATGAGGACATGCAGCCAGCTACAGCCTCAGTACTGGATCTGTCAAGGACTGTTCTGATCACAGAAGAGAAAAACAATTCCTACAACAGCACAGGTAAGGCTTGTCATCCATGCCTTGTCCCCCCCCCCCCCAACCCTCCTCTATTGGAATTTGTGCACCATATGGCTAATCAGACCCCCAAATAAGTGACACTTGTTAGTTTGCCTGGCCTGGTACAGTTTGTGCATCCAGTAGAATAATGAATTACATTGTAGCTTTAATCCCTTTTAATAAGGATTGCATGTACTGGAGGTGTTAATAATATAATTAGCACTTAAGCTTTTAATGCTGCTCCAGTCTTTTAATTAGATACAGTAGTGTGCACTTATTTGCTTGGGTTGCACTTTAGTCTCATGATTGCAATCTTATACAGGTATTTCCTGAGCAATAAAAGGACTTGATTTTTTGGTAGTGCGGTCCCAGAAGTCCTCAATCCGGCAGTCTTGTTAAAAGAGACTTTTGTCTGAGAAATCGTGAAAGTGATATATTTCCCTGTGGGGTTGATAGGATCTATTCCATCCCCATACTGACAGCTCGGTTCTGGGCTTTTAAATAACAATGTAAAAGGGGGGGGGGGGGGGGGGGCGAGTGCAATGAGACTCCGTTGGTAATTATCCCATGTCTTTTTAGAGATGAGGTTAATGAAAGATTTGTGCGGAGTAATTAGGTGAAGTTATACTGTCTAGAAAATAAAGGCTTTATTGAACTGAGAGTTGAGATTTTAACATTTGTGAACCTGAATTGTACTTGCTGACAATAGACGGTTGCTATAGTTACCGGCTACAAATTTGTATATTGATACATACAAATATTTTTAGGTGGTAAGTGCAGCTTTTTAAAAATGGTACTTTTATTAGACAAGACTTGGACTTTAGGTGGAAAAGTGCTTCGCTGATGGTGAAAGAATGAACATTTTTTTATTTTATTGAAAAGGGGGTTTCCGCTTGAAATGGAAAGCGAACCCCCATTTAAGAACTCTGAGTGCATTGATATAAAGGCAAACCATTGGGTACAGCACACTAGGAGCAGTACCAATACTAATACCTCACCGCTTAAAATGGGTCAATTGTCCAAAACTTCAAAAGAAACTTTACTCCTACCCCTGTACAATTTTTTTCTTTCCCCTTTTACATTGTCCACTGGGTTGTCCTCAAAAAAAATAACTCACTCGTAGGACCAGCAAACCCAGCGTTGTCTGGTGTAATCAGCCAGTCCAACACAGCATGCTAGCCCTGCGCCATCATCTTCTCTTCTTATGTCATCAGGGTGCCGGTGTCCTATCATATACTGTCCCCCATTGGATAGTGTCCGCTGTGTACTGCTCATGCGCAGTACACAGCACAAGCAAATTCCGAAAATAGCCGAAGATGAGTCCAGGTTCAAGCCCCACCATCCAAGTGGACATAGAGTTAGAATCTAAAAGAGCCGAGCGCAGCGAGGCCGTGCCCCGAAGCGTGGCGAGCAAAGCGAGCCCGCGAGGGGCCCTCTAACTATTTGCAGCCCTATGTCCACTTGGATGGTGGGGCTTGCATCTCCACTCACGGGGCAGGCGCCGTTCTTCTTCTGAGATTTTCCGAAGCTCCTTCT
The DNA here is from genome assembly GCA_028564925.1 of Lithobates sylvaticus. Taxonomy (NCBI): domain Eukaryota; kingdom Metazoa; phylum Chordata; class Amphibia; order Anura; family Ranidae; genus Lithobates; species Lithobates sylvaticus. The sequence continues at coordinate 60,867,148 of CM053032.1, forward strand.
GCTCCGTACTGTGCAAGTGTTATGCCTGCGCAGTACGGGGCGGACAATATTTGATAGCCGGACATTTTCCGACAGAACACCGGTTGTCTCTTCCTGGTTTTTGCAGATGGCTCCCTGATGATATGGAACGGTGCATTCCTTGAGTGTCCCAGATATCTTTGGTTCAGAGGGGACATCATTCTTGCCTGGCCAGAAAGTAGAAAGTACAGTGCTGGGTCCCATAATTGAAGGGAAATAAGAATATTAATTAAAAAAATATATATGATTATTTAACAGGAGGGGAGGAGATTAGGTAAAGTCACAGAATAGGTTGAGGTCCACTTTCAGTTTTTGCCAAATTCTGGAGAACTAAACTCCAGTTTATTGCCTCTATTTTACTGGTAAGGTCTCAGTGCTTCAGTTCCTTGGTCTGCACACCTGCTGTAGCCTTTCTCAGGGAACCCTATTCTCCCTGTTGGATTTGTTATTTATTACATGATGGAAAATGTATCAGGAGGAGCTGGAACACCACGTAAGGATGGATGTCAACACCCACAACTCACAGTATCCAAGACACATTAGAAGCCAGGGGCTGACTCAGCCCACCCTACTAAAAATTAAAATATCACTTTTGGGTAGACCGACCCTTTAACTTTTTATTTGTAGTGGTCTAAAGCTACAACTACCTAAAAGATGATTGTTGCAGATATGTTCAAATATGTCTGTTAGGTCAACCTGACCTCTGGATATTCCACTAGGCAGACTGGGAGGGTAACTCCACTGTTGTGGGGAAATTTTTTTTGCAAATAAATGAAAATTAATATACAGTAAAACCTTGGTTTGAGAGTAACTTGGTTTGAGAGCGTTTTGCAAGACAAGCAACATTTTTAAATACATTTTGACTTGATATACAAGCGATGTCTTGATATACAAGTAGCCTCATGTCACAACTGAGTATAAAAGAGAAGAGAGACGCCTTCAAGTGTAGCAATATGGTTACATTTAATGAAGGTACAACATTTAGCAACATATTGCTACACTTCGAGGCGCCTCTCTTCTCTCTTTTACTCTGTAGCTCCTGATGGATTTTGCTCCTTGTGGAGGCTGCCATTTGTGGATGGACATTTTATCACACTACCTGGTCACATTGCTATAATCTTTTTATATGGACTATTAACGAAAGAACGTATGAATAAATGGTTATGGAACGAATCATTCTTATGGGGAAATTCGCTTTGATATACAAGTACTTTGGATTACAAGCATGTGTCTGGAACGAATTATGTTCGCAATCTAAGGTTTTACTGTATCATATACAATTGCGACACAAGTAATATTGTAATTGAATGTTATTAAAAATTAACTTAAATTTTTAAACTGCAGCTCTGTAATTTTCTATTAAAATGCAATGCAGTATGTCTACCTGGAGGAGTTCTTTACAAAAAATGTGTACAGAATGCCCCCCAGATATGTAATTTCCTGTTTTTTTGATTGGCCTACTAAGTTTTCCAGAATTCTGCACTAAGACTAAAATCACCTTCAAAATTTTATTTTTGGTGAGATACTGAGAAATCACATCTAAAGGGATGCAGACCCTGCAGCTTGTCTCATTAGAGCCCTGCAGGTGAAGCAGCTCGTTGACAGTTTTTATTATTATTATTATTATTAACAAATTTAATTCATTAAATTAATTTAATTTAATTAAATACAAAAGTAGAGTTACTCCTTAACCGTTTGACTTGGACCAATTGCTATTATTCCTCAGAGATCCTGAAGCTAGAAGTGTCTGCATTGGGCATGAAATGGACATGCAGACATGAATAGTTATCTTTTTGTGATCAGAAATCATTAAAGCTTAGATGCCCAGCCCACGTGTAGTAGCATCAGTATACATCTCTTAACTTGTGGATAATTCAGTGACTAATTCTTCAAATTGAGAGCAATGTCTGAGAACTAGGAACACATACACGTTCTCATTCCTAGTTCTTTGGTGCAACATTAATTAATGATCTTATTGCACAGCACAAATTGCATGAGGACTGAAAGGTGTATTGTGGTAATGTAGTGGTAATGCTACAAAATTATTGTACTGCTAACTGCTATCTTGTGTCTATGGCTACCTTATGTCCATACAACTTGATTAACTCTATGACTTGCTTAAAAATGTGACTTTCGAGAGACTTTATCAACTGGAGTTCACTATTTAGAGAAAAAAAAAGGCGTTAGATAAAATAGAACATTAAAATCCATCTAGGTCTCATCATGATTACTCTATGTCAAGAAAATGTGCAATATTGTAGTATTGGTAAAATTGGGCAAATCTTGATTATGTGGCACAGTTCTTTTTTGGTTACATTCCTTTATAAATCATACAGGGTAGTTACTGCCCAAAAATATCTTTGAATGGTTTCATGTGACAATTTTTAAATTAATAAGTTGTCCACAAGTAATTATGAGACTAGGCAACTAATACTTTCAAACTGGAACTTCGAATGATGCTTTGAAATGAAATGCTGACTGTAATCTTGGTTACACTGCTGCTGAGTGCTTTCAACGTCGAGGATGATTTTTGAATTGACCATAGCATTGACCTAATGCATATTCTTCTCAGGCTTTCTTTAGGGGTTCATTGCTTAAATTTCCCTAGCAAAGAAACCATAGTATGTGACCCAAGTAATTTGAATTTCCACTGGTAAATTAATTTGAATGCCCAGTTTTGGTACTGTGTATAGGGAGCACTGCTTTATGTTGCTCTTTAAGGCTGAGTTCACATATCAACCACATCCGTCTCACAGCAGGGGTCCGGTGTGTCCTGGTTCACCGTTTTGGGTCCGATTTCAGCCCGAATTTTGGACTGTATTCGGACCTAAAAAAAACAAAATACGCACAGCTGTGGAGATATGTGAACCGACTCCAAAGAGTCAAAATCTCCTGCTATTGCGAATGAGATGCTGGGAACCCACATCCCATTTGCAATGGTGTGAACCCAGCTTATACTATAGAGAAGGGAAGTCCAACTCCAGTCTTCAGTGGCTGAGATACTCATACATCTGTAGGATGTCTTTGTTAACAAAAAGCATTAAGTTAAAAAAGGGAAGTTTTAAGGGTATATGTAAATGCTATATTGTTTTACTGTATGTATACATTTTCTTACTTTTAAATAAAAAAATCTTGTAATATAGGGTGCACCCAGATCACTGGAGTCACACACAGCATTATAGGTGTTTTGTTTGCTTTCTGACTCTATGCCTTTAATTGAAACATTGCATGATGCTGTAAAGAGCAGGGAGGAAGATTGAACAAAGGAGGGATACGTCATTCATTGGACTTATTCAGCTGTGTGTAAATGAGAGCTTGAGCTATTGGGGTGTGTAAAACAGTTTTTTTCATTAGTTAAGATTAGTCTGGTAAACATTTGGAAAAGGGTACACAGGTCCAGCTGCTGGTTGACAATAAATGTGAGATATCCATGTGCAAGTACACTTCTTTTAGAAATTACATTACTGAAAAAAAAGCTCTGAACATAATACAAATGTATACAGTATGCCTCGAAAAACACTATATATTCCATTTAGGATGTGATTTACTAAGTTATACAACTCTGTCTATCCAGGAATATTGAACACTGAAGTTGGATTTCCAGATAAAGTTTTCTAGACATAAGGTTCAATTTACAAAGCTTGCACACCAGGATAAGGATACATATATAAAATATATTTATACATTTTAAGCTGAGTCCAATGAGATTTAAAATTAACAGTCACGTGGCTGAAATGTATATCCTTATCCTTGTGTTAATGCTTGGTTAATTGAGCCTATAGAAGTGATGGCGAACCTTGGCACCCCAGATGTTTTGGAACTACATTTCCCATGATGCTCATGCACTCTGCAGTGTAGTTGAGCATCATGGGAAAGCTCACTGGCCTATAGTAAGGTAATGAACAAAATGCACAGTTAAGTGAACCAAATCAGTCAATCTATTGATCAGTCAATCAATCCATTAGTCAGCCAAACAAAACTGATCCACTACCTATCTGCCTACAGGAAACTTGATCTGGTTGGTTAACTTGGATTATTATTTTGTACACATTATCCTTGTTTTTTTTAATTGCCTTAATAAGCAAATTATTTTTCATTGACTCTAGAGGAGAATTTGTGATATGTTAAAGGTATAAAAGAAGGTTTGTATGAATGTCCTTGTATATTCACAACCTTCTCATATGCCTCCATTAGTATCTATTCAGGCTGCAGCACTAGGAGAATGTTATTTGTAATTTACTAGTTTTTGAGAGAAAATGATTACATATTTTCATTACATGAAATAATGTTTTTTGCCTTTAAAGGTACACTTTCCTATATATGGAGACAATCTCACTTAATATTTTTAGTAGTTAATATATAGAGGTTGATTTACTAAAACTGGAGAGTGCAAAATCTGGTGCAGCTGTGCATGGTAGCCAATCAGCTTCTAACTTTAGCTTGTTCAATTAAGCTTTGACAAAAAACCTGGAAGCTGATTGGCTACCATGCACAGCTGCACCAGATTTTGCACTCTCCAGTTTTAGTAAATCAACCCCATAGTGTACCAAATAACTGGCAGTGAATAATCTGTGACCAAATGTCAATGACCAGATCAATACTCTGGAGAGTGGGTAGACAATTTTGGTGGACAGCCCTGCCCTGCAAAATTATGCGCTTTCCTGATACACACAGAAACGTGCTACCCTTTGGCAGACATTTGGTGGTGCCATCAATTCATTATGGGACCCACACATCTGCTAACACGAGTTTTCACGCACAACAAAACACATTTTGCACTGCAAGTGCACTTGAAAGTGCAGTCGCTCTAAATCTAAGGGGTAGATCTGAAATGAGTGGAAGCTCTGCTGATTTTATCATCCAATCATGTGCAAGCTAAAATGCTCTTTTTTATTTTCCTTGCATGTCCCCCTCAGATACAGTGACTTTACTTCCACCTGCACTTTCAAGTGCACTTGCAGTGCAAAGTGGATTTTCCTTTAGTAAATAACCCCCATGATGCCACATTTTTGCAAAAGGGTCATGGACTTCTTTTGCACGTTTCCCATGTGAATGGCAGCTCTTTGAAGTTAATTGGCTGCCCTACACATGAGATACATGGGAACGCATGCACACTTCATTGCACCTGCATGTTGTGAACTGCGCTTTTGGGGGTTCACTGTATTCCCAGAGTTCCCCCTTGCCCAACATTGCTATTTCTAGCATTGCTCATTGATTCACAAAGTGTTGTGATCTTCACAGGTTCCAGAGCTGACGGCGTGTGTCACATCGACTTTATATGCTATACGCTGATATTTAGCATATAAATGTATACATGGAAATCCCCCTGTGAACATACCATTGTCACCAAAGATATGACAGAATATTTTTGTATAATATACAGAGGTACCTTTGATAAGCAGCATGGAGAGGCTTTTCTATAACTAGACCATGAAAACACCTTTGTCATTGAGCTGTGTTTAAAATTCTCACGTTTCATATCTCATGTGGGAAATGCATATGTCAGAAACCAGCTGGATCCTATAGATAAGTACAGCCATGAACAGATACATATGATATACTAGCACAATCTGTTACAACCACAGTGTTTATTTACATGTTATTGGTGATAATCCAACCATGTCACTTCCACCCAGTCAAGCTTTGCTATTCTATAACATAGTGCAATCCATCCTGTTTCTCATTACACTGCAATGTAAAACAGAGCTTTCAGTACATGAGCTCTCTATGTGGTTTCCTTCAGGCTTTCCATTGTATCTAACTATCTAGAAAGATTTAAAGAGTAAGGTTTTTTTTGGTATTAAAAAGCTGTGCTCCATTGCCAAAACCAGGGGTCCCAAGTCTTTTTAAACAAAGGGCCAATTCAATGTCCTTTGGACTTAAGAGAAGCCAGACTGTGGCCACTGTTAGCGGAAAATAACCCTTTATCTGTGGCAGCAACCAGTGTCCCATTTTAGTGGGAGGAAGAGTGCCCTATCGTTGGTGTCAAGGGAAGAATAGTGCCCCATCATTGGTGTTAATGGAAGGAAGAGTGCCCCATCATTGGTTTCAGTGAAAGGAGCAGTGCCCCATCATTGGTATAAGTGGCAAGAATAGTGCCCCTTCATTGGTGTTAGTCAGTGAAAGGAGTGCCCCATCATTGGTATTAGTGGCAAGAATAGTGCCCCTTCATTAGTGTCAGTAGGAGGAAGGGTGCCTCCTATCAGTGGGAGAAATAGTGCCCCAACCTTCTTGTCAGAAAAATGCCCAACTCTTCACCTCTTGACATTATTGTCCTCCCCGCCCATCCTGCATATAGAAGGGTGCACCCAGCGTTAGATGCATGGCCCTGAAAATACACAAATGAGCACTCCCATCCTCTCTTCCCCACATGCACAGCGCAGTTTTTTCTGGTTTACTCTCACTAAAAACGTAGCTGCAAGAGAGCAAAGGCTGCACATATACAAGTAGGGAGGAAGGCCGGGAGTGCTTGTTTGTGGATTTCCAGGACTGTGCATCTGGCGCTGAGTGTGTCCTGCCCAGTGATGTAAGTAACTGAGTTAAAATAAACTGAGTTACGTAACGCAGTTACTTTAGAGGGTAATGAGTAATCTAACTGATTACTTTTCCCCTCATGGTAACTCAGTTCCCATTACTTTGGCTTAGTTACCCCAATTACATCTACCGCCACTAGATGGCAGTAGTGTAATTCCGGTGTCCTGCCGAAAAAGTTCCCCCGCCGGATAAGGACCCCCTGTACTGCGCAGGCGCAGGGCTTGCACAGTACGAAGGACTACGGAGCTTCCGAAAATTGACGAACCTAAACAGCTTTGAGTGAACTCTACACCGCGCAGGTGCAGTTAACATGTAATTGTACGAGGCGATGCCGCACGCTCCTGATGCCCATGCTACTCTGCAAGGGGCGTCTATCGTGTAAGTAAGGGGCGGGTCTAGTATTACTGTAACCAAGGGGCGCATTTATTGTTATATATCGATCTCTGCCCATTAATTTAACATTCGCCCTCTTCTGTAGCCATCCGCCCCTTACACGATATAATAATAATAGACCCGCCCCTTGCTTACACGCTATAACAGATCTGCCCCTTGGTTAGAGTAATAATAGAGCAGCCCCTTGGTTACACGATATATAACTAATAATAAATGCGCCCTTGGTTACAGTAATACTAGACCCGCCCCTTAGTTACACGTATAGAATATTTAACTAATTACTTTTCCAATGTAGTAACTGAGTTACTAACGCAATTACTTTTTGGGAGAAGTAATTTGTAACTTAACTAATTACTTTTTTAAAGTAAGATGACCAACACTGGTCCTGCCCCCTGCAAAACGAATGAGGAGAACAATGGTGATCAGCAGCTGAAGAGGGCATTTGTTTGAGGACTTGAGTACAGCATTTTAATATATTTCGGACACTGTGGTGCATGAGGACCTTTTTTGGGAAATGTATGTAAAAGTGAAATAACTCTTTAGGGTCAGTTCACACCAGAGCTGTTGTGGTTCATTGGGTTGCATTGGCCAACTTAACCACATGTAATAGCAAGGGAAATAACTTTGGTTTAGTTCCGTTTTTAGCCTGGCTCATGCTAAACTGAAGCATGCATCATTTTTGTGCAACTCAAAAGCAATGCTATAAAGGCATACCCCACTTTTAAGTACACAATGGGGTTTATTTACTAAAGCTGGAAAGTGCAAAATCAGGCTCACTTCTGCATAGAAACCAATGAGTTTCCAGGTTTCATTACCAAAGCCTAATTGAACAAGCTGGGGTTAGAAGCTCATTGGTTTCTATGCAGAAGTGAGCCTGATTTTGAGCTTTCCAGCTTTAGTAAATAAACCCCATTGTGTACTTAAAAGTGGGGTATGCCTGTACAGTGCATCCAACTGAAACGTAATGTGACTGCACATGATTGCGCAGTACAAATAACATTTTTTAAAAGTATGTAAAATAAAGTTTAATAAAGTATTTCCCTTTCTGGCCGCCATCTTTCTGAGGTGATGTGATGTCTCATGAGGACATAATTACGAAGCTCAAAAATTGCACTCAAACAGGTAAACGCATCACAAACCCAACAGGAATGCACATCAATACTTTACAGTAATGCACTTTAACACGTCTCAGCACAGATGCGGTAATGCTTGCACAGCGGTCTGAACCGGCCCTTAATGTTTGAATTTGATATTGTAGGGAAGAGAAGTAATATTATAAACTTAGTAAATGCAGTAAAATGTGCTATTTTTTTAACAAGTTTGTAAAGTATCCTCTAGGGAAAGTTCATATTTTGCCTGTGGTCATGGTTGAACTGTAGAAACCTCTTCCACGCTGCGTCCATTGGAATGCTGACCTTATGTCTAATATAGTTTGGTCTAATAGGTGGGAACCAGCAGGGAAGGCTGTCGGGTAGAGTGGATGCTGAGAGATGAACAGAGTGGAAGCATTTAAAAGGAAACTAAAGTGATTTTTCAGAAAGTACGTATATTGAGTTAATGTAACATTTACCTGAAAGGTGAACAGCAATGCTTTACATTTATCATGCAGACATATATACGCTAACTTTTTATATAAATCTGATCACCTTATTTGTGAAAGCAATACAAGATAAATGGACGAAATAGAGTGCATGCTACATAGTTACATAGTTAGTTGGTTGAAAAAAGTCCATCTAGTTCAGCCAATAAAAGGGGGGAAAAAAAAGAAAATTTTACAATCCTACATATACAAAATCCCATACCCACAGTTGATCCAGAGGAAGGCAAAAAACAAACAGCAAAGCCTAATCCAATCTGCTACAGCAGGGGAAAACATTACTTCCCGATCCCCGAGAGGCAATCGGATATTCCCTGGATCAAGTTTACCGATAAATGTTAGTATCCAGTTATAGTATATACATTTAAGAAACAATCCAGTCCTTTTTTAAAGCAATCTACTGAGCTGGATAGAACCAGCTCTCGAGGCAGTCTATTCCACATTTTTACAGCTCTTAGGGCTAGTTTACACTTGCTTCAAAACAAGGCTTCGGACACGCTTTGTTAAAGCTCTCTGAACGCCACTCAAAGCTCCTGTCACTAAAAAAAAGGGTTAGCTTACAGTCCTGTTTGCTTTGTGCTTTGATGAGGCTTCGGTGGGGCTTCGATGAAGCTTTGGTGGAGCTTTGATGGGGCTTTGGTGGAGCTTTGATGGGGTTTTGGTGAGGCTTTGTTGAGGCTTTGTCGGGCTTCGATGAGGCTTCAATGAGCTTTGCCATAGACTTCTATGGAGGCTTTGAAGACGCTTTGAAGCACCACTGAAGCTTCATGGGGTATAATTTTTGAAGCAATGCCATTTTATTTAGTGACAGCATTCAGAGAGCTTTAACAAAGCCTGTCCGAAGCCTTGTTTTGAAGCAAGTGTAAACTAGCCATTCATGTGTGTTGAAGCCAAAGCAAGTGGAAATGAGCCCTTACTGTGAAGAAACCTTTCTGTATTTGGATATTAAATCTCTTCTCCTCCAGACATAAAGAGTGCCCCCCTGTACTCTGTGATGATGTTAAAGTGAATAATCCAACACCAAGTTTACTATATGGACCACTTATGTATTTATACATGTTGATCATATCCTCCCCTTAATCTCCTCTTCTCAAGAGAGAATAAATTCAGTCCCTCTAACTGCGAATCGCTATCCTTTACTGTATGCAAACTAGAGAGTGCAAAATCTAGTGCAGCTGTGTATGGTAGCCAATCAGCTTCTAAAATCAGTTTGTTCAATTAAGCTTTGACATAAAAACCTGGAAGCTGATTGGTTACTATGCAGAGCTCCAGATTTTGCACTCTCCAATTTTAGTAAATCAAACCCCATTATATAGTATCTACAGACATTAGATGCCTGTTGTCTGATACTTGGAGTTCCAGCAGTTTTGGACAACAATGTATCTGTCTACAGCAGGGGTCTCCAAACTTTATAAACAAAGGGCCAGTTTACTGTCCTTTAGACTTTAGGGGGACCGGACTGTGGTTATTGGCTGTAGAAATGGAGCTATCGCCAGTCTGAGTTCATCTTCAGTATTAGGGGGAGGAATAGCACCCCAATGTTGGAGACACTGTGGGAGGAATAGAGCCCCGTTGTTGGTTTCAGTAGGAAGAATAGTGCCCCATTGTTGGTGTCAATGGAAGGAATAGTGTCCCATCGTTGGTGTCAGTGCATTCCATTGTTGGTGTCAATGGGAGAAATAGTGTCTTGTTGCTGTCAGTAGCAAGAATTATGCCCGGTTGTTGGTGTCAGTGGAAGGAAAAATGCCCCAAGGACCAGATAAAGGCAAGCAATCCGGCCCTTGAGCTGAAGTTTGGAGATCATTAGGAGCATTGCCTCTAGACAAAACCAAGAGTCCTTCACGTCTGACATTTTAGGTTAATATCGTATTGTTCTTTTGTATTTGGTTTATTGTAAAGGTTCATATGAACATTAGATTATCTTTATAAGTGTGTTGCGGTAATGCAAGTGGGTTTAGGCTCAATTTACTTCTATGCATGTTGCTTTTTGCTTTTTTCTGCAGTGTTTTCCAAGTTTTTTTTACCAAGATTTAGCCTTATTTTGGTTTTGCGCTTTTTATGCTTTTTTTGGGGGGGGGGGATTTGTTGTTGGACAGATTTAAAACCGCAAATTGCGGTAAAAATAGCAATACATGCTTTTCTTCAGCTTCTCCATTGAAGTCTATTGAGCAAAAAAAATGTTTAATTTTGCGTTCACAAAAGGCCCTGACCCTTTCCATAAATGCAGGTACCTGCTCCCCCCCCCATAAAAATGGCATGCCAAATGTCATTGGCATTGGCAATGACATCATTGCCAATGACATACATGCCATTTATATTGAATAGGCTGCCAAAGCTCTGTAACACACTTATACAGTACCGGACTTGTAATATTTAAAACAACTGATGGTTCACAACTCTGCTTTTTTGTGTGCTATAACACAAGTGTGTAGTTTGTATTAGATGCATTGGTGTGCCATTTGAAATTAATACTGAAAGGAATATTTTTACTGATACATTTTTTGGTCTCCCTAGAATATAAGAAATCTTGGGTGTATACCAGGACTTGACAAATCCCAGGCACCAGGTCGCCAAGGTGACTAGAAACTGCATTCTTTCAGTGAATTCTGTGAGCCCATTTACTGTTGGCACCAGGCACAGGGATGCACAATTCCTTTCGCCTGACGCCTGGGACATGTAGTTCTGGGCACCAGGCAAGTAGTATTTTTTAACACGGGAAAGCAGCAGGCTTTACTTGTTGGATGGAAGCATTCGGGCTGCTGGGCTGCCGCCCAAATGCTTCCACACACACCACGCGCCCCCTCTGCTATGTATCCAGGGCTATGCTAGCCCATCTGCGGGCCTGGAACCGGCATAGAAGGTGCCGCCAGGTCTCCTCCCCTTCTTCTTGCTGCCTCCCTGTTGACAGTTTTCCCGGCCATTAAGGCTGGTAAAGAATGTAATGCAGTGAGATGTGCAAGTTACATCCAAGCAAATAAAATCCCCCCCCCCAAAAAAAAAATGTGAGGCCCCTCACCCCATATATAATATATATATATATATATATATATATATATATATATATATATATATATATATATTAGGGCTGTGAAAATTAAAGATTAATTCCTCGATTAATCGTTAATTTTTTTGATCGATCAAAATTCTTTTGATCTATAAAAATTCTTTTGATCTATAAAAATTCTTTTGATTGGTACTCACCTCTCCGCCGGCTTCTGAGTCTTCAGGGAGTCCCGTCGTGGATCCGGTGATGTCACGGACATCGACGTCACCGGAGTCTGGTGACGTTGAAGTTCTAATTGAACGTGACGTGTACGGGGGAGGAGCTACACATGACATCACCTGCTGCTGCCCTACGGAACTAACACGATTGTCGGCTTTACATGCTGTGTTTTTGTTTTTATCATCTTTATGTGAGTAGTTTGTGTTTGAACACAAAAATTAAATCTTATACTTAAGCGGTGAGTACTTAGATCTTTTCGTTCTACCCATGACCTGGCGTCCTTCCTGAGATCTAAGGAGATGTGAGAGAAGTTTATGGTCCGTGTTAACCCCTTTGATACCCACTTGCATGACCACCTGTTTGCACAGGGGTCCATGCCATAAGGTGAGAGTGATTAGTTAGACCGGAGGTGGAGAGATTGTCACGCTACTGTGGAAAAAAAATTACTTACATCAGTGCTACTGTTTAAATTTAAAATGTATTTGTGTGAACTGTGAAGTTAAGTCATGGATTGTGGAAACTAACTAGTGTCAGGTGATTGTATATAGTGTATACCACATTTACCACTGACTAATGCAGAGTTGCAATGCAAGGAGATCAGCTAAAAGTAGTTGGATCTATATGTGCGTTATAATTAATCGAAATTAGTTGATAAGTCGATTTAAAAAAAAAAAAAAAAACGATTAATCGAACATGAAAAATGTAATCAGTAACAGCCCTAATATATATATATATATATATATATATATATATATATATATATATATACGCATGTACAAAAGTAAGCTCACGCATTGGGGCGTCTATACCTGAAACGGTTGATTGAGATACACGTTACATATCGCCGTGCATGCTGGATTGGAATAGTTCTAGCACCAGACCCCCTTTGTAATGCTAAATAAAGCTTTGTTAGTTAAAACTGCCTCCTAACTTTTTTTAGCTGGCCCCTAGATTCAAAGCAAATTTGTCAAGCCCTGGTGCATACAGTAGTCACATACAGTACATGTACAAGGTGTATTTAGTGCTATGGATGCTATTGCTGGGTCAGAACCACATTTGACGTAACAGATTTCCTGCTGGTGCTCCAAGGCACTGAGTTGTGTTACATATCCTTGTGAAGGTCATATTTCTGTTTATGTGTTACAGATGAAAAGCCAAGCATATCTTCTGTTCAGACAGGTCGTGTTATTTTGTAACTCTTCACAGTTATAGTTTAAACTTTACAGAGAAAAAAAAAATCATTAAATCAGTGTTTTCTAGCACTTCTGAAAGTGGGAAAGCATTTTAACCTTGAAAAGATTAAAGTGTATATAAACCTTACAATGAATTTCTGTTATTTGATGCCTGCAGTGCACTGCATCCTGGTGTGAACAAGCTCTTACCATTGTTCCCAGATATCTCTGTGTACTACACAATATACATATACCCCCAATATGTTATGGAGAAGAGGAGAGAGAGAGTTGTTCTGTAGTTCTGTGTTGGGAAACGTGTTACTGCTTGGATCACCTGGTGAAAATGAAGGGAAACAAAGGCTGAAAAATAAAAATAATGCAGCCACTACATCTATATGTACCAGTCTACCAGTTTATAGATGTAGTGGCTGCATTATTTTTATTTTATTTAATATATTTTTTGTTCTTGAAATTAGTTACTCTTTGGGCTAGTTTACACTTGCTTTAAAACATGGTTTTGGACACGCTTTCAATTGTGGCTTTGGTGGGGCTTCGGTGAGGCTTCGGTTGGGCTTCGATGAGGCTTCGGTTGGGCTTCGATGAGGCCTTGGTGGAGCTTTGATGGAGCTTTGATGGGGCTTTGGTGGGGCTTCAGTGGGGCTTCAAGCAAGCTTTGCCATAGACTTTTATAGAGGCTTTGAAGATGTTTTGAAGCACCACTAAAGCGACATGGGGTATCATTTTTGAAGCAAAGCCGAAGCAAAAATGCATGGTGTAAACAGGACTGTAAGCTAACCATTTTATTTAGTGACAGGAGCTTTGACTGGAGTTTTAACAAAGCGTGTCTGAAGCCTTGTTTTGAAGCAAGTGTAAACTAGCCGTTTTCACACCTGAGCGTTTTGTAGCTTGAAGCCTAATGCTACAAATGCTGGAGGGAAAAAAAATCTATTATTCTCTATGGAGATGGTTCACATCTCCACTCCAAAATGCCTGAAGCTCAAACAAGTTCTGGAACTTTTTTTTTAGGCAGATTTGGGCGTTTTTCTGCTTTTAAAATAGGTGATCTTTTGAACTGTACAAAATCACAGCAAAATCGCCGTAAAATCGCGCAACTTTCTGCCTGAAAATGCTACACTCAGGTGTGAATGGGGCCTAAATGTGCTTTGAAGCCGAAGCAAGTGTAATAGACAACAAAGGGCATGTTAAAAGGATTGCCCCAATTTTTTTCTCCTAAATGCAGTGAGCCTAAAGTATGTCCTAATGCCTGGTACACACTATGAGATTATCGAGTGATCGTCCGCGTTTTTTTTTTCATGCTAGTCTCAAAAATGAAGAGTTTACTAAAGTGACAAGCATTCTAATATGACAGAATACAAATATGTAAGTGATGTAATTTATTGTATTTGACAACTACTGATTAAACGAACATTGTTTGATCTGGTATCATACAAGAAAAATTTCCTGTGCTTGTCCCATCGGATAATATTGGTTTAACTGTCATGATCGGCTCTCGAAAGCTGTGTACTAACGATCATATTATCGTATGATTGCTTCAAAAGCGTCGTCCAATTTTTTGATCATGTGTACGGTCCATAAGACTATTCCTAACCTTAGCTTAAAGTGTAAGTCAAGGCAAAATTAAAAAAAATACATTATCAGTACATCATCTGATACACAAGCACATTTCCTCATGTTTTATACCTTTTTAAAAATGCTTAAACCAGTGTATTCAACATTTTCAGTCAAGGCACCCTTTAAATTATGCACAATCTTGAAGCACCCCATTCTAAAATGTAAGAAACTAAACTAATAGTTTTACATAATGCGATACGAACCACACATTTAGGACACCCAATGTTAGAGGTGATTTATTCTTCCAAAGCAAATACAGCTTTGCGCACTGGTACTGACTAGTATTCCAATGTTTCTCCCCTCCCTCAGTTTCTCTCTCCACAATCCATGACTTAACTTCACAGTTCACACAAATACATTTTAAATTTAAACAGTAGCACTGCTAATGTGACCCCAGTGCTGATGGAGTAGGGCAGGGGATGGGCAGGTGCCCAATGTCATCCTTAGCAACCAATGGTGCCATTGGTTGTTAGGACACCGGCGCCTGGAAGGTTGTAATGATGCACAATGGAAATCTGTAGCTTTTGTGTAACTAAAAAGCAGGCCTCAGCTATACAATTTTTTGGCATTCTTTAGGCATTTTGCCAAGACACCCCTGAAGAATCCTAAAGGCACCCCATGAAAAAGGGTGGCTTAAAGTACAGAAAAATGCATGTTGTTCTGCAAACAAGAAACATTTTCTGCTCTGAAAATTCAACTAGCATGGTTAGCCCTGCCTGGTGAAGGACAGAACTTCACCTATCTTCCATTCCTCTCTGTCCTTGTTCACATGCAAACATCTATTTCTTTCCCAGGAAAACCATACTTGACTTTAAAAAAACCTGGTCACACACTGTAGGCAGGGAAGAGACTCTTGGGAGATGTCGTTTTGGTGGGGGGGGGGGGGGGGTTGTGCCTATGTAAAATGGAAATGTACTCCCCTTCAGTACTCATACAAGCCCCATTAAGTTTAATCCAAGCCCCAATCCTACCTCTCCCGAACAAGTGGAAATCCGCAGACGTTTGAAACATTCGACAGCAGCACCCCACCCATACATATAATACATTTTCCAACCCAAGCTGCACCCCATACCTACAGTAAGGAATGTGGAAGGAAGAGAGTGCCACACTGTTCATCAAGTAAATCAAGCAGGTTTTTTTGAATGTCAACAAATTTAAAGTGGTTTTAAAGGCACAAGGTTTATTACCTTCATGCATGAAGGTAAAAAACCTTCTGTGTGCAGAAGCCCCCCCCCCCCAGCTCTCCCTATTACTCACTTGAGCCCCCTATTGATCCAGCGATGTCCACAGGAACCTTGGCTCTCTGGGGACTCGCACTCCTAAATGGCTTTGGGCAGCAGCGGAGCCATTGGCTCCCACAGCTGTCAATTACGGACAGTGAGCCAATCAGGAGATGGAGGGGGGCTGGGCCAAACCGCGGCTCAGTGTGCGAATGGACACAGAGACCCGTGACTCAGGAGCGCGTCTGCTTGGGTTCTCCCGGGGCAAGCTGCTTGCTCTGGGGGCACCGGCAGCAACCTCCGGCGTTGCTGCTGAAAGGAGGATCCGGGCCGCTCTGTGCATAACCACTGCACAGAGCAGGTAAGTATTACATGTTTGTTATTTTATTGCAAAAAAAAACAAAAAAAAAGGATTTAGTAACACTTTAAATGTAAGTAGCCAATGTGCTTCTGTGTTTGCTGGTCTCCATCATAGGGGTCTTGTTGCGGTGAAGAAACCTGGACCCAGAGAGGAAGGTAACTGGACCCGAAAAGGCAGATTTAGTTATTGAAGCATGTGTGCATGGCTTATTCTGGTCACAGTTTGACAGCCTCTAGGCCCCAAAATTTTGAGGACAACAGTTTTAACTAACGTTCAGTGCTCCATCAACACCTTTTATCTTTGGAACTACATGTCTAGAAACCTACATTGCAACTTTTATATAGAAGTAATTTGGAGATCAGAACTATATGTAGATATTAAAGATAATAAACAAAAAATATTAGTGAAGTGAACTCTATGTTTTATGAACTTTTGTTGGGCATATATACAGAACCTGGGTGCTCAATTAGTGCAAGGTTTTGTAAAAGCCAACTTACTGTTTCCTCATTACTTATTTCTGTCCTGTCACGTTACCGCCAGCTTCTTCTTTATTTTAGTGCAGATCGATCAGTTCTGGCACCCGACCAGAGGAAATAGCATGAGGCAAGTTAAGCCTGACAATAAACTGAACACATGAAATAGCAGCGGCGCCGGGTGGCCTTTACGATGTCTGTTAAATTTTTCACCAGCTAAAGATGCTTTTGTCACTCTCTCAGCTGAGGTTTTAATCTAATATTCATTAGGAGTAACTGCCTTATTGTATAAAGATATTTATGCCAATATCTTGTTATCTCAGAAACAGTCATTGTCAAAGTAAGGTCAGTGAGGGAATGAGCTGCTACAACATTACTCCGGTAATTTTATTATGCTAAAATTGACCTTTTTAGATGGCGTATATGAACGGTATTATTGCTGTGTATTCCACTTGTTACCGTTTCTGCATGGACATGGTGAAAAATGAAAGATGGAATAGATTGGAGCGTGCATTGGCCAGCATCCTAAAGGTTAACAAAGATTTTTCCAGTTTCAGTGCTAATCAGGTTTAATATCAGCTATGCAAAAAATATTTACAACTCACCATTAAAAGAGAAGTATGGGATTGCAAAATAACGAACATACCTACACACCTAGTTGGATTCAACATTGGTCTGATGTTGCATCTATCCCAGGGAACTGAACAATTAAATTCTTGGTCTGCAATGAGCGGAGAGATGGTGACAGTCAGTCACTGGCTCTCTGCTCTGCCCCTACAAGGCTCACTGGAGTACCAGAGTGTGCGGGGGCGGGAGCGGCTGGCTCAGGTTCTCAGAGGCATGCCGAGAGGCTAAAACAGCTGCCCGTCTGGCACCTGGGTAGATCCCGACATTTAAGTCGGAATCCCTTCAGAGCCTGGAGCAGCTGAGTAAAGTCAGCTGACAGTGGACGTTAGCCCGCTGTCAGCTGAATCTGGGTCACAGGAATGCAGAACTATGTGCACTCCCGTGACCCACAGGAGAAGTAGGGTTAAAAAAAAATTGTCTCTACTTCTCCTTTAAAGCCTAATCCTGCCTCCAATTTGGTCACTAAATGCAATGTTCAGTAATGGATTGGTTGTTTAGGTCTCAAAGATTCGGTTGTTTAGGGCTCAGCGTTATTGCACATGGAGATTTTCCAACTTGTCTGGGTGATTCTTCCCTCTTCTTGACAAGAGCATTGTCACAGCTTACGCCCATTGGCCATGTCGCTCAGTTTACTGTGGCGGATAACAGCACTTTGTAAACCCCTGAAATAAAAAATGAAAAAGCATATCCTTCCATAGTGTGTACTTGCCCTAATCCAAAGCATTGAGTGTGATGTCTGGCTGCTCTCTCCTTCCTCTACTATCTGCATAAATCGCTTCTGACAGTTAATACTGACACCAGGCAATCCCAGCGTACAGCCCACCCCCCTCCAGCACACAGCAGATGATTGACAGCCTCGGATTTGCAGGTTTACCTATGACACTGTCTGGGGCCGGCGGGTCCATTTAGATTACTCTCAGATCCCTGTACTATGCTATGCAGCGTGTGACATCAGAGCAAAGAAATGCTGTCTAAATTCTGTACTTTGAATGGCTGTAGAGAAGAGAGGACTGCAGATTAACATGTGCTGCTTATGTGTGAGGCTTTGTTTCATCTGAGGCTAGTCATTTTAATGTGTTTATGTAGGGGTTTACAACCACTTTAAATTCTAAGTGAGATATCTACCTGTCTGTTGCAAGCCTTACTCATAGAAAATATTTCAAGGTAGTTTAAAGTTTAAATCTGGCCATAGATGTATGCAGGCTGATTGTACCCAAGTCAATCCATCGATTGACTTGGGTACATCCAGTATGTCAGATTTTTGCATGCGATTATTACCAGTGGCTATAGCCGCCTGCAATAATCACTGTGTTCTCCTGGCAGGGATGGCTTCCTAAACCCCCTCCTGTCAGCAGAACACAATAGCTTTGTGGGAGGGATTCTCCCATCAACACTGAATGTGCTGATAAAGGGAATCAAGCGATTTTCTTCCTGCAACCCATGAACTATGGCCTGCTTTTGTTGAAGGTGGTCTGGCAACTAGCTAATTGGTTTATTAAATATACCTTCCACCAATATAGATTCACAAGTACATTTAATCCATAGATCCAACAACCAGGGGAGCACTGTTGCACCAAAAAAACAAATCAATAAAAAACCGAATGACTTGATCATTTTGGGCCTGATAATGGCATTGTATATGTGCAATGGAATCACCATGACTCGTTGTTCTTGTGCACGTGGACATTTCTGGTGACCCCTGCTAAGCCTTTACAGCTGCTATTTAAGGTCCGGCTCAGCGCTGATAGGAGGGGTTGAAGCTTAAGCCTCATGTATTGTCAGGGGCTGAAGTACTTCGACACTACCTATAGCCAGTGTAGTTATCCATTGCAAAAAGATATTGAAAAAGAACTGGGGACGTACTTCATACTGAAAGTCAGCACATTTCAGGACCATTTAATATTCTTCTTTGGGTCCATAACAGTTTATGAATTGTGTTTGGGTTGCCAGCACCAGAGCCCACAAAATAGATTTTTTTTTTTTGCCTGTTCATTTATGGTAATTATTGGGTAGATACAGCAAAGCAGCTGAGGTAGAGAGGGGTGATGGTTGGGTACAGTACAGAGGAAGGCGAAGGGTCTCTGTAGCTCATATAATATGGCTATAATTTCTTTCTCTGTAGGCTTGTAACCGGAGGACTTACAGTCCAGTTGACACCCTTCGTGTAAACTATACATGGTGCCTTCAGCAGGGCCTTCATTCAAGGATTTAACTTCACTATAGAAATTCTGCAAAGGCGTAGAAAAGTAGGTGGGACCTGTAAAATAGTCGTCAGAATCACCAATGTGTGATTATGGTAGAATGGCCAAGGTTTTGGCAACATGTCTCTCAGTTTTATTAATAAACCCATTTTCTTTTTCATTTTGTTATGGAGGTTTTGTGTCTCAAATCTGTGCTACATAAAGCTTGTTCCCCCCACTCATCATCACAATGCCTTGTTTTATGTGATAACTTTACTTCTTGTAGAAAACATACTGCATATCCATTGCTATTCACCTGGAATATTATTTTGCTTTTCCTATTTACGACATCCCATTTTGGTAGTTTAGTAGTGACAGCTTGTCCCATGCCTGGGTCATAAACCAAAAATATGGGTAATGATTTGTATACATGATCACTTTCATGTCTCCCTGGAGATACAAAGAAAGCCACGCTTTGCAGTTGTGTACAGAGCTGAGCGTCTGCGGCACATAGAGAAATGAGCCTTAGAAGTATGTAGAGAAATGAGCCTCAGAAGTACGTGGAGAAATGAGCCTCAGAAGTACATAGAGAAATGAGCCTTGAAGACAAACGGAGAAATGAGCCTTGGATGTACATAGAGAAATGGTCCTCAGGGGTACACAAAAAATGAAACATGGAGGTACCTAGAAAAATGAGCCTTGGAGGAGCTTAGATAAGTGAACCTGGAATGTATATAAAGAAGTGAGCTTCAAAAGTTCATGAAGACATGCTGTGAAAACCCTACTCTTATCAAATCAACAGTTAGATAGTCCTGGAGATACATAGAGGAATGTACCTCAGGCACAGAACATCATAATCCAATAGTCAAATAAAGAAAATAAATATGTTGCTTCATGGAAATGTAGAGTAAATCTTTGCTTTTCCCATGCAAGGTGTAGCAACAGGTTCATATTAAAAGAGAAGTAACAAACATTTAAACTCACCTAGGTGGGTGCAGTGATCCGATGCTGCATCTGTCCCCCACCAGCTCTGCAGTGAGAATTGAGCGATCAAACACCACTGATGGTTCAGTTCTCCTTCTCTGCTCTGAGCAGAGAGTGGTTACTGTCAGTCACTGGCTCTCTGCTCTCCCCTCCAGTGCTCACTGGAGCGCTGGGCTATGAAGGGGAAGGGAGGGGCTGGCTCAGGCTCTCGGTGGATTGCTGAGAGGCTGAGCCAGGTGCCGGTCCAGGCTTTTTTGAAGGATTTTTCCTGAGCCTGGACTGGCTGAGTGACGTCAGCCGACAGTGTGCTTCAACCCACTGGTAGATGAAAACCTGTCACAGGAGTGCAGAACAAAGGATCCAAAAAAGCTATGGCTATACTTCTCCTTTAATGAGGGCCAAAAAGCAACTTTTACTTGCCTTACCCTTATTTCCCTGCTCTGGCATGAAAAACTGAGAACTGGATGTCTTCTCCTCTATATTTGTGCTCACTGCTGGGGGCTGCAACAGTCGGTCACCAAGCACCAGGGCTGTTAAATGAAAGGGAGCGGAGTGAGTTATGCTTTCTGTACCCGGAAGTAATGGCTAATTTTTCATCACCCCCCCTTGGCTCAATGTAGTGGTACAGCAGCAACAAGAAGGTAAATACAGTGGGGGAAAATAATTATTTGATCCCCTGCAGATTTTGTAAGTTTGCCTACTTACAAATAAATGAAGGTTCTATAATTTTTATCATAGGTGTATTTTAAATGATAGATGTGATGGGGGGTTCATGGAACCCAGCTTACCCTTACTTATGTGTAAGTTACCCTGTGTCTATTAGTTGCACAGGGTGACCTGAGAAGCCCAGGCTGGTCTGATCAAGCCAGACTCAGTACAACCACACTGGACTCAGCATTTAATTTTACCCCTGAACCAGCCAGGTTGTTTTACACTATGTTTAAAATACTGACATTGGACATTTGAACTGTGTGCAGGCACACATACCCAAGTCAAAGGAGAGGAAAAGCTCATTTAACAGGTCTCTCCATGAAAGAAGTAACCAGTGCGCCCAGTTAGCACTAGTTCACACTGGGGTGGCTTCAAAGTCGCGCGACTCAGTCACATGAAAATATATAATAAAATATTTACAAAAATTTGAGGGGTATACTCACTTTTGTGAGATACTGTGTGTGTGTGTGTGTATTATATATATATATATATATATATGGGACTCTATTGGTAAGATCTATGAATTTAAGCTTCTGAGTCTCCATATTGCCTGTGTTTTTTTTTTAAAGATTGAACTCTCTTTATTTTTTCCATATTATGTAAGGGGCTGGAACACACAAAGGTGGGTGGAACCATCCGAAACACCCATATTAAGTCAAAAATTATGGCAATGGGATCCCAGTGTTGGAGTTTCTCAGACATATAAGAAACCAGTGGCTGACTCAACCCACTAGGCTCCACCTCCCACTAAACTATAACTTTTTGATCGACTGACCCTTTAAGCAAAACTCCACTAAGTTTACATTTAAAGAAAAAACCCAGGTGTGGCATTTTTTACATCGTTACATTGCCCCAGCTTGAACCAATGTAACTATGCATATATCATACCTGTTGGATCCCTCCAGAAGCTGGAGAAACTCTGAGGTGGGTATTGAGGAGCGCTCAGTACATACGTTTATATCACTCAGAGGCCCTTAGGAAATGTTTATTAGTTAAGAACATCAAATACAGTCAATGTGTTTTTAGAAAAAAGCCTCCCCCTTCCTCAGGGATTAAACATTGAATGTTATTAGAGTCATGATGAGATAATATAGAAGACCCTATGTTAGGTCTTGATAAAGACTGTGAAATCCTAATAGCACTATGAACTGCCGGCATGGTTTCCTATACCATAGGTCTTCCAATGTATCTCATTGTTATTCTAATAACATTCATTGCTCAAGCCCTGAGGATGGGAGAGGCCTTGCCCCTGAAAGTTTTGGCTGTATATGATGTTTTTAACCAATAAACATTTCAAAAAGACCTCTGTAGGTCAACCTAAACTATATCTGTGTTACACACCAGCTTCTTTGAAGGAAGACGCTCTCCATTTTTCCATCCATCCAAACCAAGCTTCACTTCTATTGGTCCAGCATGATCACACACACAGCAGATATTTAAAAGCTGGAAATCACTATCTTAGACCCCCCCGTTACTCTTGTGATCTCCACTTGCTCCTAGGTCCCATGCCAAACCCTGTATTCTGAACATAGGAGGTTGGCTGCTCGGCACAGATGCCATTCAGAGATCGGCTTGCATTTCCTCAATGAATGCAAAGCATTCTATGGTTGGATGATATGGAAAGGGGGGTGGTGACATCACGCCAACTAGGGAACATTTTTTGCCAGCAGCCACACAAAGCAAATTATACATTTTAGGTGGAGTTGACCTTCAAAATTGAAAACATCCAAATTTGTTCATTACATTTTCGCTATCAATGAAGTTATAGGGTTATATATAATCAGCGTGCGGCCTTACTAAAAGATAATTTAGTTAACAATTAACTGTATTAATAGCATGAGAAAACGACAGAAGGTCCATTGAGTAAACTTGTTTATGAGAGAAAAACCTCATCTGACTGAATCCTAAAAAAAATCCTTGTTAAAACGTGTTTCCAATGTCTGAAGCCAGCAATAGCCGTCATGATTAGTTAAAAGCCTTAAATAATTTATATTTGTCAAGGCTTGTAAAAAAAAATATGCCTAACTTTACTCCTGAACACTTCTGTAGGAGGGATAATTGTAACATTTATCAGTTTCCAACAGAGGATTCATTTGCTTAGTCATGTCTTGTTTTGAATGTTGGTGATGTATCTTGTGTGACAGATGCTAGTGCATTTAACTGTTTAAGCATTAAGTAATATAGTAGCAAAAACAATGGAATAATAAAGGAAAAGTATAATGGATTTTTTAGTAAGTCACACAGGAACCAGCGCAATCCCAGTGCGGCAGTGGCGGCTGGTGCTCAATATTTTGGAGGCCAAACCCCCAAAATACTGACTGCCTGGCCAATGAGGGAATCCTTGCGTTCGTTTTCCTGCATGTAGATTAGAGGACTGGACGCATGCTCCCTGTATTACAGGCCACCACTGTAGTGCGGGTACCGCATTGCATGTCACTCGCCGGTGGTTCACACTGACATCTGTGAACCGCTGCGGCTATCAATGTAAAGTCCGAACTGTCAAGTGGTGCAGGAATTGGATCGCATAGGTGTGAACACCCATGCGATCCAATTCCAGTGTGGACCAAAAAAAGGGTCCTGCACCATTTTGGTGCGAATGCGCTGCAAATTCAGCCGTACAGTTTGTATGATCAAAGTAAGAATGGGATTCACATATTATCGCAAAGGCATGTGGCTGGTTGCACCAACCACTTGTTCCACACCTTATTATATTTGGTTGAGCATCCTCTGCGTACACAGATAAGGAAAAAATGGTACCAGAATTATGGCTGCAATTGCCGTTAGGACTTTTTTAATATGTACGTCAGATGGGAAGTGGTTAAAGTTCATTTTTAATGTGATTGACAGTTTGCAAGATTGTTTTTCTATATTGCTATTATTGTAATTAAGCCTAATTCCAGTTTTCAAGATAATTCCACCCATATTTAGGGTGGCACAAGAAAAGTCCACAGCCTTCTGCTATTACGGTCTTTAAAGGGTTAGTTCACCTTTAGAATGCATTCACACTTCAGCGCTTTGAATTGCTGGCAGATTTTCTGCAAATCTGCCAGCGATTTGAAAGTGCTGATGTGTGAATGCCGAAAACGCGGCACTTGCATTTGAGATGCCATTCGTTTGATTGACATCTCAAATCGCTGCGTGGGTCTGCCGCGATTCACACCACATTCATGGCAACATGCATCGCGGGAAGCATGTCGCCGAAAAAAAGTTCAGGAGCTACTTTTGGGGGACATGCTTCCCGCGATGCTTGTTTCCGTGAATGCAGCACGATTTATCTCGCGACAATCGCGGCAGACCTGCGCCACGATTTGAGGTGTCATTCAAATGAATGGCATCTCAAATACGATGTCATTCACACATCAGTGCTTTCAAATCACAGGCAGATTTGTGGCAAATCTGCCCTTGATTAAAGAGTGTGAATGCAACCTTATCAAATACTGCCTGTGCAGGTAAGAGACATCTGTAGAGGTGTCTGTAGATAAAATAAATTGTGCAGCCTTTACCAAAGTTAAATAATGCCTGTAGGTGTAGGCCATTTATGTACCTCCTGAAGCCTGGCCGAACAACTCCCAGAAATGGCATCATCCTGTCTGGCCTTGTTACTAGGACGTTGCTAAGACACTCTCAGCTGATTCAAATCCTCTTAAATTGTCTCTTTTTCCCCTGTTGCAGTAGCTCTGAGCTCAGCATAGCTGTGATGGAGGAGATAGGGGACCACACATGTGCGGGGGTTTGAAAGCTCTCTCCTGTGATGGTGGGGGTTAGCCGCAATGGCTGGGAATGTCTTGGCAAAGTCCAAACAACAAGGCAGGAGAGGATTATGCCATCTCTGGGAGTTTTTCGGCCTGACTTTGGGAGGTACATAAATGGCCTACACCTATGGCAAGTACATTATCCAACAAGCTGCACAGTTTGGTTTTATCTACAGACGTCCTTAATGTGCATAGGTAGTTTTTTTGGTAAAAGCAAATTAACCTTTTAAGGAAACCTGTGCTGACAGAACGTTGTTGGCTGTGCCTGCTGATGTGCTTCTGATAATGCTAGATAGCTTTCTGTTAGGCTTCCTAACAAGTTCATGTAGTGACCAACCACAACCATACGTGCACAATCCAGCAACCAAGCAATCTTTAATATAAAATATAAAAAATACAATCATGCCCACATTAAACAAATGTGCATGCTTATTCCTTTGGCCGGAAGCATCCTGCAGACATTACTGGCGCCAGCCTTACATGAGAGAATACAATAGCAGTCAGGAAATCCAGCCCAGCCAATCAACTGTCCCCATAGGAAGTCCCTCATGAGGGATTCCTGCAGTGCTTGGAAGGACTTTCAAATGTCTTATTACTGTGAAAAGGTAATGGTCTAGATCAGGGGTCTCAAACTGGCGGCCCTCCAGCTGTTGCGAAACTACAACTCCCATCATGCCTCTGCCTGTGGGAGTCATGCTTGTAACTGTCAGCCTTGCAATGCCTCATGGGACTTGTAGTTTCGCAACAGCTGGAGGGCCGCCAGTTTGAGACCCCTGGTCTAGATAATGAAAATATTACCTTGGATCTAAAGGCACTTGTCATTGTTGAGGGGGGCAGAGTCAGGAACTGGTGGGTCACTTTTGGTGTCCCTGTAAGCAGTGTTGGTCATCTTACTTTAAAAAAGTAATTACAAATGACTTCTCCCAAAAAGTAATTGTGTTAGTAACTCAGTTACTACATTGGAAAAATAATTAGTTACTCAGCAAAGTAACTGTGACTTTTTTTTTAATATTCTATAGACGGACTAGCGAAGGAAGGAATGTCACCGCCTCCATCGGCGAGATTGACACCTCGCGAGCCCCATCGCCTGGTATGGATTTAAAGGGGAACCCCCACGCCGAAAAAACGGCGTGGGGGTCCCCCCAAAGTCCATAGCAGACCCAGAAAGTGGGTGGGGACGAGCGAGCGCCCCCCCCCCCCCTCCTGAACCGCACCTTGTCCCCATGTTGATGAGGACAAGGGCCTCTTCTCGACAACCCTGGCCGTTGGTTGTTGGGGTCTGTGGGCGGGGGGCTTATCAGAATCCGGGAGCCCCCAGATTCCGGCCCCCCCACCCTATGTGAATGAGTATGGGGTACGATGTACCCCTACCCATTCACCTGGGGAAAAAAGTGTTAATAAAAAAAACACAACACAACAGGTTTTTAAAGTACTTTATTAGACAGCTCCGGGGGTCTTCTTCTGACTTCGGGGGTCTTGTCCTGCTCTTCTGTGGGGCCTCCGCTATCTTCTTACATATCTTTTACTAGCGTTGGCCCGCTAGTAATAAAAAAACACAGATTCCCCATCCACACAAGTGAGGTGGATGGAGAAATTATCCCTGCTGTGCTATTGTATTCTGTTCTGACAGTGGTACTCCTCTGCTGTCAGAATACACTGATCAGTGGCTATTCGACAGAAGATGATTGTTAAATTGACTTCTGTCAAGTGGGAGCGTTGAAAATCGTCTGGACTGGTCAAATTTCGATACATCCATGGCAAACTTAAGGCCGGGTTCACACATATGCGGCCGCAGGTTCGTGCCTAGGGTGCGGTGCGTCCCTGTTCACCGGTTCAAGTGTGAATCAGGTCCAAAATTTTGCCTGAATTTGCACCTGAATTGGACCCAAGGATGCACAGGACCGATTTTGAATGGGGATCTCGGTCGCCCCAGAACTGTGTGAACCAGCTCCATTGAGAGCCGATCACTCTCACCGGTCATGCGAATTGGATGCGCATCCAATTCGCATATGTGTGAACCCAACCTGAAGTGGTTCTAAAGTCAAAACATTTTTTAACTTAATGCATTCTCTGCATTAAGGTAAAAAATGCCTCAGTAGTTGTATTGCGCCCCCACCTCCCTCACACTTACCTCTCTTGCTGCTGTCAATCAAATCACGTGAAGAGGGAGTGGGGGGGGGGTGAGGCTGAGCCGCGCTGTGTGTGTTTATGGACGCACACAGTCAGTCTCGGGAACACGCCCTGACAAGTGCCCCCACAGCAACTGACTTGGAGGAGGAGAAGAGGAGGTAAGAGATGGCTCTGTGCAATACCATTGCACAGTGCAGGTAAGTATAACTTATATTTTAGGGGGGAAAAAATGTACCTTTATAGCCACTTTAAGTATGCAAGTCAATGGTCAAGTCGATGGAGTTCTGACTCCATCCTAACTTCCTGATCTGCATGCCTGTCTCGAGTCAGTTTCTTGAATTACTGAAGCCAGAGACAGCCAGGCAACTAGCATTTTCAAAAGAAGGTTAGCAATGGTAACCCCATGAATAGGCTCTTTTACATCGGTGGCCAGGGGTTCGTTAAAAAACAGGCCATGGAGCTGCAGATTTAAAGCCCCCTGACCGCCCACATCAATTCTACCATTACAGCCGGACAGAGCTGTACACATGGCGTGGCTACAGCTATTTTAACATGGCTAGCAGAGTCTGACAGAAGGCAGTGCCTGACAAACACCCAATGAAGTCAGAGAGAGCGTGCCGCAACCACAAGCCAAACAATCGGCTCGTGATTGAGGTGCAGTTTTTTTAATACAAAATCCCCTTTGGGACTAAAAAAAAAGACAAACATTCAGGAGGCAGCGGGATCACCTCATATATGCCTGGCTCACAAGCTGGAAATAAATACTGGCAGTGGCAGGGATTTGGGGGAGGAGGGGGGCTAAGAGGATACTGTATGTCCTAGGGGGCGTTTTGAGAGGAGAGAGGACATGTACTGGGGGGGTGATGGATACTTTGTGCCATGCCCGCAGTCTCTGCCCACCTCTTGTGCCATGCCCGCAGTCTCTGCCCAGCTCTTGTAACATGCCCATGGTCTCTGCCCACCTCATGTGCCAAGCCCACAGTCTCTGATTACCTCTTGTGCCATGCCCATTGTCTCTGCCCACCTCTTGTGGTATGCATGCAGTCTCTGCCCATCTCTTGTGCCATGTCTGCAGTCTAGGGTTGCCACATCATCCCTTTAAACCCAAACACATATGAATTACACGGGTTCTGAGGCTAATTTAATGCAGATAAGACATCAAGTGAGTTTAATTACCACCTTAATCTGCCACAGAACCTGTGTAATTGATATGTGTTCAGTTTTTAAAGGGATGAGGTGGCAACCCTACTGCGGTCTCTGACCATCTCTCTCTTGTTCCATGCCCACAGTCTCTGTCCACCTCTTGTGCCAGGTCTGTAGTCTCTGACCATCTCTCTCTCTTGTGCCATGCTCGCAGTCTCTGCCCACCTCTTGTGCCATGCCTGCAGTCTCTGCCCATCACTTGTGCCAGGTCTGCAGTCTCTGCCCACCTCTTGTGCCATGCCCAAAGTCTCTGCCCATCTCTTGTGCCATGTGGGGTGGGGTTTACATTGTGGAGGGGAGGGGGTGGCAGGAGGACGGTTGGTGGGGGGGCACCAAAATGCACCTTTGCCTAAGTAGACAAAATTCCTTGCACCGCCTGGCTGCTGTACCACTTTCTGATCCACCGCAGATTGCTTTTCAGAGGGCGGTAGGTGCTACTGTCCATTTAAAAGAGTATTACTACAGTACAGTATTTCTCTCAGCATCTGCATCTTTGCAAGCATATGTCAGAATTATGTTGCCATTCAAAAGCGGAATCTCTGCAAGGAATTTATGGTGAGTCAACACCTGATGGAGAAGCAGGAAGATTGGCATGCGTTTTCTGTGTTGTCCTTTGGATTCCATTAAATTGGTTCATCCATATGTGTCACATTTTTACCACCTGTGTGTGGCCCTTCATTTCCCCACGCTCGTTTTTAGCAGGCAGCAGCTGTTGCTGAACGGTGATTGTGTACACGTATGAATTGTCAGCTGCTGCAAAAGTTGTTGAATTTTATTATTGACACAGTCAGCCCAAGCAGACAGAGGGATTGCTCTGAGCAATAAACTCATTAGTCAAATTCCACTCTGATTTCACCAAGGTTTCCAAGGAATTAATGGGAATTATATCGGGTCTGTAAAAACTACCAAACTTTCCTCCAAAAATTCTGAGACAATGAGGATTATTTACGAAAGACATATCCACTTTGCACTACAAGTGTAAAGTGCACTTGAAAATTTCACTGAAAGTGCACTTGGAAGTGCAGTCGCTGTAGATCCGAGGGGGACATGCAAAGAAAAAAAAAAAAAAAACAGCATTGTAGCTTGCACATGATTGGATGATAAAATCAGCAGAGCTTCCTCTCATTTCAGATCTACCCCTCTGATTTACAGCGACTGCACTTCCAAGTGCACTTTCAGTGCAATTTCATGTGCACTTTGCACTTGTAAATAACCCCCTATATTGTTTTCTACGGGAAGTGACCTGATCTTATTGTTTTATCATAAGGCCGTATGCATATGGCAGAAAAAAAAATCATCTTTTAGAAACAGTTTGTATTTTTTATGATGAACGCAGCTTAGAAGCCAGTTCACACCAGAAACCTGTGCTCCGTGTGCGTTTCCTGCACAAAAACGCACTGCACTTGCAATCGACAGCGTGTGTCAGTGTTAACAATGACACCCCATAGGCAGTTTGCCAGCACAGTGCGTTCCCTGCAGCAGATCATATGGTACAGTAGTAGTACTATACAATCCAGTTGCTGTGTGTTTTTTGCATGCACTACTTTTGGTGTGGCCAGGCGCGATTTCACCCGATTCAGATGAATGAGCTAAAATCGCACTGCACCCGGATCGCATGTGATTTGCGCAGGAATGAAGTGTGCTTTCCTGTTGGATTCATGGTGTGAACCGGCCCTAAAGCAGAACTACACTGCATCTGAGCACCACAAACCAAAAACACTATTTCATTCATTTTTAATATTCAAAACAAACTCATCCATCTATCCATTCTTCTATGTCTCCATGTTTTATTTTGCTGAGAGGGAGAAATCACTTTGAAAAACACCTCCTAGCATTTCTGGCTGTGACCATCTTGAGTAAGGATGGGCTCAGGCATGTTCGCAGCTCCACATGCCCGAGCCCACCAGGAAGCTGACACTGCGCACCGCTAATCACAGGCAGAGAGACATTTCATGATCTGTGCAGCAAAAGGGCAGATGATTCATGTAGGATTTACTTCCTGGAATCCATCTTCCCATAGTTCGGGCATGCAGGCAGGAGAGTGTGCTTAGCTGAGAAAGACTCTCCTCCCCTCATGAAGACTCCTGGGATGTATGACATCATTTGCCTAGGCCTGGAAACCTGGAAGTAACTGAAGAAATGTAAAAAAAAAAAAAGTTTAAAACTTTTAAACATAAAAATGTAAATATGATAGACTTTCCTATCTATTTACTAATGCTAGCACCATAAGGCAGTGCTCGACGAATACCAGGCGCCAGGTCGCATTGGCGACTAGAATTAGCGACCTGGCGCCTGGGGCAGCACAGCTGGGGGTATCCTGTCTTCATAGTGCACTCCCCCCCGCCGCGCCGGCCGGTAATTGAGGCCCCGGCTTTGCGGCCTTGTGCAGTCCTATGGTACCTTCTTTAATCTGGCGCCCTCTTGTGGTGGCCGTTGGTATGACACCCAGCAATACTAATAAGGCTGTTTTGTTTTCGCTGCCTGCCTATCTCCTTCACTTAGAACCCCCAAACATTTATATATATTTATTTTTCTAACACCCTAGAGAATAAAATGGCGGTCGTGGCAATACTTTCTGTCACACCGTATTTGCGCAGCGGACTTACAAGCGCACTTTTTTGGGAAAAAATACTTTTTTTAATTAAAAAATAACACAACAGTAAAGTTTGCCCAATTTTTTTTTTATATTGTGAAAGATAATGTTAGGGCGAGTAAATTGATGCCAAACATGTCTCGCTTCAAAATTTTGCCCGTCCGTGGAATGGCGACAAACTTTTACCCTTTAAAATCTCCATAGGTGACATGTAAAAAAATTCTACAGGTTGCATGTTTTGAGTTACAGAGGATGTCTAGGGCTAGAATTATTGCTCTCGCCCTACCGATCACGGCAATACCTCACATGTGTGGTTTGAACACCGCTTTCATATGCGGGCGCTACTCCTCTGCAAACAAGCTCGGCGGGACGGGCGCGTTTAAAATTATTATTTTTTTTTTATTTATTTTAACTTTTAATTTTTTCACTGTTCTTTTGAAAAAAAAATTGTGTCACTTTTATTCCTATTACAAAGAATGTAAACACCCCTTGTAATAGAAAAAAAGCATGACAGGACCTCTTAAATATGAGATCTGGGGTCAAAAAGACCTCACATCTCATATTTACACTAAAATGCAAAAAAAAATAATTGCCATTTGAAAAAAAAAAAAAAAAAAGTCCCTTTTTAAGAGCTATGGGCAGAAGTGACGATTTGAAGTCGCTTCTGCCCTGCAATGACTTGGAGACAGGCGGGGCCATCTTCCCCTCACTCATCTCCATGTCGTTAAAAAAAAAAAGAAAACCTGGCTCCTAACTTTTTTAGCTGGCTCCTAGATTCCGAGCAAATTTGTCAAGCCCTGCCATAAGGATTGAAAATACTCAATGTTGATTGAGAGATTTAAGTTCTGCATTCATTTCAGCCAATGTGCCCATACATTTAGATTTTCATTTTTAGGCAATAAAAAAATGCCCCAAACCTGTGCTTTAAAAGGAGTGTAATGGCGTCCACGTGTTTAAATGCGTGCACGTGGGAAAATTTTAACCACTTACTGACTGCACTATAGTCACATGACAGCTACAGCGTGGTTGGCTAGTTCTGAAAGGGCGTCTATTGAAGTCCTCCCAGAACCCTGCCCCCCTGCACGCTCTGTGATCGCTGTGTCCTTCAGACACAATTGATTACAGATAGAGGTAAAGGGCCAATCGCAGCAACCCTTTACCACGTGATCAACTGTGTCCAATCACCATAGCTCCCAACTGTCCATGATTTCGAGGGACTGTCCCTGATTTGGAGCAATGTCCCCCTCATTTGTCCCTCATTTTTTTTTTATCTATATAGTTGTATATAAAATTCACTTTTTATCGTTCAAAAAGTGTTTCCCAGTGCTAAACCTTTCATCCAATTTCTAAATTGCTGCATTTGTACATTTTAAAAGCCACTATAAAGGAATAGTAGTGGTTAAAAAAAAAGCCCTTGTGGATTTAATTAACCTTTTTTTGGTTAATTCTCCTTTTACGGGGGTGTGGCAGGGGGTTTGTCCTATGCCTACATACATTTGTCAGTAGGTGTCCCTCATTCCCATCTCAAAATGTTGGGAAGTATGCAGTCACAGTGTAAACAGACCTGCTGGTTATTGGCTGTCTTCTCCTTATGTGCTGTTACAGTGCCCTGATTATAAGTGCAGCCCCATGAGTGCCAATCAGTCCCCATCAGTGCTGCCTATCAATGCCCATCAGTGCTGCCTATCAATGCCTATCAATGCCACCTATTAGTGCCTCCTCATCAGTGCCTCCTCATCAGTGCCGCCTATCAGTGCCTCCTCATCAGTGCTGCATATCAGTGCCTCCTCATCAGTACTGCCTATCTGTGCCCATTAGTGCCACCTATCAGTGCAGTGTTTTTTCCTGTGTTTCCTGTCATACTGCACAAAAATATTCCCTTTGGTGGCCATTCTCTTCAATGGGGAGCAGCTGCAGTGAATTTTTTGAAAAGGCTACAGGTTTTCTTTGGCCACAAGAATTGGTAAGCTGCAATATAAAACCCAATGTTTTTTGGTTTAATACCACTTTCAGCGGAGACTGGAGAGATCTCACCAATAGTGCCCCAGAGAGATAATTGGCAAATGTTTTCTACTAAAAAAATAAAATTGACCATGAGAAACCCTGAGAATGAGCGGACTCATAATAAAATGAAAATAAAATGAAGAGATCTCACCGACAGAGTCATGCAGATATAAATGCCAGTGCCACACTATGTAAGTATTCATGTATAGGCCATGAAAGCATAAAGCACAAAGCATAATCCAGTAAAAGTATGGGTTTATTAATAAAACAGATGGATACTTACAAAAGGAAGAAAAAGTCACGGAAACTCAGCTGACATCAGCCTGCTAAGCCCCAACCAATACGTTTCGTCACTAAAAGAAGTCAGGGGCCGTTGCGTCACTTTGACTGGATTGATGATCCAGAGGGTAAGGGTAGATATTTAAGGACTAAGAGTTGGCGCAGGAGGACGTACATTTTGTTGCTGCATGGCACTCGATCACACAATTGAAATGTGAGCACATTTACTAGCTTTACAGTGAGTTTTGTTTGGAAATACTACACTATATGTTGTTTTGCTTTTTTTGGTCTTTTTTTGAGTGTCACCAGCGGGTATAGAAGGAAGAGGATTAATCTGCAGAATTGTATCGCACTTGTGGAAGAAAGGAGAAATGGAGACAGGACGCATCCTATTTTTCATGCATGCACTTTATTCTGATTCATGAATGAAGAGGCTCTCATTTTATTTGGTGAAGACCATTGTGAGAACATTTTGATTAACTTTAAAGGACATTTTCAAAGGCTGGTTGTTGAATATATAGTATATATATTGGTGCTAGGGAGCAGAGGTAATCCAGCAGCTGGGGTTACATTTTACTGCTTTAGGGATTTTTAGTCCTAGTGCGCTGATATTTTGTAAATATAACCAATAGCCATTATTTGCTCATTCAATCACTTTGATCGATTCGTACATCTGTCACATGGTAAACTCGAAGCATGTAAGGTCACCATTAGAAGAGAAAGTTAAAGCAGTTCTTCCTATAATAAAAATAATTAAAAATAATTAAAAATCAGCAGCTACAAAATACTGTAGCTGTTGACTTTCAATAAAAGGACACTCCCCTATCCATCCTGACCTGAACCAATTTTTTTGCCATTCTTCAGGTACCCAGAGTCCTTGCAGCTTCCCAGGCATCTTCCCACTGCGCATGCATGAGCCACACTGTGCTTCGTGAATGGTCTTGCAGCCTTCTGGGACCTGTGACGTGTCCCAGAAGGTTGCGGTCAGGGAGGGGGGGAAGAACAACTTCTGAACTTCTGGTGGATCCCCTACTGAAAAGAAGTGGGAGTGGGTACCTGTCAAAATCAGGTAACCACTCCCCCCCCCCCCCCCCCAAAAAAAAGTGCCAAAAATAGAAGAGGAGGGGGAGAAGGGCATAAAGCGGAATTTCCCCTTTAGGGTGAAGTTTTGCTTTAATAGAGATAGAAAGTACAATAGAGAGTAACAAGAGAAAAGGAAGGAGGGAGAACAAAGGAAGTGAGAAGGGAGGGAAAGGGGTTTTGGAAGGGATACCCAAAGTCCTCTCTGGAGGTGACACCTATACCAAATCTCTTAGCTCAGAGTTGCAGGAGGAGACTGTTGAAAGTAGGTAGGAGGAAGGTTAGTATACTTAAGTTTTCACACATTAGCTTCAATGATATGTATGAGAACTTTTTGTACATAATGTTGTCCACCTGCTTTGGAAAATGACAGTTAGAGAGTAAATGTTTGAATAGGGATAATTAATTCTTTCAGCCAAATTCAGCCAAACATTTTCTTGCCACAGCAAAAAAACAATGCTTGGCATACATGCAGGGCAGGACTTAGGGTGGTGGGGGCCCCTGGGCTTGAGTCACTTTCAGGCCCTACCTTCTATACATTACCGTATTTATCTGCGTATAACACGTGCCGGCGTATAACATGCACACCAAGTTTAGAAGAGAATTTTAAGGAAAAAAATTAAATTTAAATGCCCATCAATGCAGCCTTATCAGTGTCCATCTGCAGCCTTGCCCATCCATCTGCGGATTTGTCCAGTGTCATTTGCAGCCTTGTCAGTGTAGCCTTGTCATTTGCAGCCTTGTCATTGCAGTCTTGAAGTTTAAAATTGGCGCCGCCGAGATGCAGAGTCCTGTGTATCTCGGCGGCTCTCGGGTCCTCTCGGCGGCTCTCGGGTCCTCTCCCAGTCCCGAGCAGAGCCGAGAGTAGCCGAGTGTACTCGGCTCACAGTCACGCCCAGTTCCTGTGTTATGTCCATCATAGGGCGGGACTGGGCGTGACTGTGAGCGGAGTACACTCGGCTATGTATCTTGGCGGGGCCCCCTATTGGGCGGGCCCATGGGCTTGAGCCCAGTCAAGCCCAATGGTAAGTCCAGCCCTGCATACATGTGTATTATCTTTTTTGCAAAAAAAAAGTATTTTCACGAAATTCTGCTAGCACTGCTCAGGGGTTTTGCCATATTGTGCAAGTAGGCACCACATACAGCAATTGCACCTGGTGGCAGATCAAGGGCCCGTATCTATGGGCACTTGTGTCAGTGGCATCAATTTGAGACACTCCTAAGATAATACAGAATACATTGACAGTTGCAGTTGACCTACAACTGACATTCTGACCTACTTCAAGCAGGTCAAATACATTCCCAAAAACCTGTATGAAGGTGTAAAACCCAGTTGAAGCAAACAAAAGCCTGTTGACACAGATCTTTACTTGCCACAGTGCCCCCTCCAGGGATGCAACAGCCTCGATCTCCCTCGTCGCTCCATTAACGCTGCTGACGTTTTCGCTCTGTCTTTTTTGGGTTGATGATCTAACTCACATGCCTGTACACAAAAGTTAACGTTATTGTAATGTCTCGTTTTTTTTTATTGTTTTTTAAATAACAAACATGTTATACTTACCTGCTCTGTGCAGTGGTTTTGCACATGGCAGCCCAGATCCTCTTCTCGGGTCCCTCTTCTGGGCTCCTGGCCCCTCCCTCCTGTTGAGTGCCCTCACAGCAAGCAGCTTGCTATGGGGGCACCCGAGCCGAGCTGCAGCTCCCTGTGTTCATTCAGACACGGAGCTTCGGTTCATCCCCGCCCCCTCTCTCTCCTGATTGGCTAACTGGCTTGGATTGACAGCAGCGAGAGCCATTGGCACCGCTGCTGTGTCTCAGCCAATCAGGAGGGAGAGACCCCGATGGCCGAGAGAATTATGGATGTCGCTGGACAGAGATGCAGCTCAGGTAAGTATTAGGGGGGCTGAGGGGGGCTGCTGCACACATAAGGCTTTGTATACTAATGCATAAAATGAATTAAGATAAAAAAACTTCTGACTTTACAACCCCTTTATTTAATCTGAGAATGTACACTAGGCATGCCAAGAATGTACCCTGAGCTGCACATGCATGGCTCAGTGTACATTTGTTAAAAGAATTGTTGGCTGGTATAAGGGCAGCTTTTTTTGTAGAAAAGATATACATGGGGGGAATTAACAAAGAATTATGGAAACATACGCAAACCCCTTTACTATCTAGGAGCGTTCAATTCTCTGTTTTGCTGTGTCTGTGGCAGTCAGCATAGAGAACAGAGAGCTCAGAACGAGAGGAAGGACAAAGGTTGTTAACTCTGCAAGCTCTGCTTGTGTAGTGTAATCACTGCATGAGCAGAGAGGGCTGTGAGTTGTCTGCAGGAATCTGCGGCAGTTTTCTATATGGAAAACCACTGCATTCCCTCTGTTAAATAGGTACAGACCTGTGCTAGTTGCGATTTCATTCTTAAATAGACACTGGCGTGGGTGGCACAGATGGATCTGAAACAGGTCTATCTGCTTAGTTATTACATTTAAAAAAATTCCAACCAGCAGCAGTGTTTGTGTTTGAAGTCTTTAGCGCCACTTTGAAAAGTACATAATAAATAATGCCAGTTAGTATTGAGCTGAAGCTTGTGTGGGAAGCATTGTTCACTTATTTTAAGA
The DNA here is from genome assembly GCA_028564925.1 of Lithobates sylvaticus. Lineage (NCBI taxonomy): Eukaryota > Metazoa > Chordata > Amphibia > Anura > Ranidae > Lithobates > Lithobates sylvaticus. The sequence goes on from CM053032.1 coordinate 60,903,932, forward strand.
TGGATATTTTGACATGTGAAAAGATTGTTTGCCTACTGAAAACTGATAAAATATTCCAGCTCTTCCGATCAATTTTTATGGTGATGTCTATGAAAGGTATTTCGAATGAGCCAACCTTGTTAGAGCAACCTTTACCTTGAAATGGTTTATTTCATTATTTGGAAGAAAATAAACCTGAATTGACGTAAAATGTTTGTAAGTTAACAGTACTGAAATGTGTCACTTTACAGTGTTCATTAAATCCTATGCTAAGGTTTCAAAGGATGTCCCATTTCTTTTGCATCCAAGGTCTTTTGTACTGATGTAAAGTCTGAAATAAAGCCCTTCCTTTTCCAGCACTTAACCTCCCCTTCTGTCAATAAGGTGTATTACTTGAACTCCACAGAGACCCAAGAATTGAGATAAAGCTAAATCTCACTCATTTTATAAATGAATGTACAAAAATTATTAGTGCATTCAATTACTTAAAGGGGTTGTAAAGGCAGAAGGTTTTTTTATCGTAATGCATTCTATGCATTAAGATAAAAAGCCTTCTGTGTGCAGCAGCTGCCCCAGCACCCCCTAATACTTACCTGAGGCCCCTCTCTGTCCAGCGATGTCCACGAGTATCTCAGTTGTCTGAGAGTCTCCTTCCTGATTGGCTGAGAAACAAGACTGGCGCCATTGGCTCCCGCTGCTGTCAATCAAAGTCATCTAGCTAATCAGGGGAGAGGGGGGGCGGGGCCAGGTCAGGGGTCCATGTCTGAATGAACACACAGAGCTGTGACTCAGCTTTGTGCCCCCATAGCAAGCTGCCCCCATGTCTGCCCCAGGCAGACATGGACAAATTCATGTGTGTGCCTGGGTACATAAATTGGGCGCAAGCACTTTTGGTGCTGCTTTCCAAAGGAATTCTACAACACCCTTTATGATTTGCCTCGAGGATCTCATGCATTACTGGTTGATGCCAGTAAAAAAAATGCCCTCCCAGTTATTGAAGGTCAATGGCAATAGGATTCCTTCCCATAAAGGTTGTGGTGGTCAGTGGTGAACCCCATACAAGTATTAGTAGTCAGTGCAATGTGTTTTTTATTAAAATCAGCTGTTCATTTTTAAAAAGATAAAATGCAAACTTGCCTACATTTACAGATAATTTCTGTTTCTAATCACACAAAATACTGTCTCAGAAGAAAACTTAATACTAAATGAAATATCTTTTTGTGACTTTTATTAAATTGGGAGATAAACATACGTTTGTATTCTAAATGTTGTTCCTCAATAAACAGTAATATATGATGCCCACAAAAAACAGTAATAGACAATAAAAACTGAAATAACTTGTATTCAAAGAAAGACTTTATGGTGCAGCTGGCATGTGCTGAAAGCCTGGGACAAATCTTTCAAACCTGGAAATGTCCATTGAAATCAGGGACTGCTGGTAACAATGGGCACGAAACATCTCTGTTTGTGTGACTGTACCAGGATGACTAGAGGAACAAAGAAGTTCATTGTACACCAAATCAGTGTCCACATTGGACATTCCTTTTTCAGTGTACTCAATCCAAACCTCCCCCCCCCCCCCCCCCAGCCACTGGCGCTGCCACACTTTGAGAAAAAACAAAAAGCTGCGCATCACCAATAAATAATGTGAAAGGTGAGTTCAAAACTCACACTAGTGGCCCAGTGTGAGTATTAACCAATTAAGTGCTAATTATGATTGATAAACAATCACCTTAAGTGTTGTGCAATACTAAAAACAATAACATCAATTATCAAAAAATATATAGAGCACCCTACAATAGATGCAAGATATACATTACACATAAACGTGAAAATAAGTTTATATAAACATGTGCTAAAAGTCCAAAGTCAAGAATAGCAACAAAATGCAAAAACACAGTGCATTGATAACAGTCCCAATGGGGAAATATCCTCGGTCTGAACGTGATCCAGAATTGTGTGAAGTTGTCTAAGCCACCACCATATGAGAGAAGTTACTGCTTACCGAAACAGTATGATCCCCCGTCACAGAGGATCAAAGAGGCGGTTTAACAGGATAACCGTATGGAAACCTCAACTGGAACTGCAGTCACGGACTCCCAAAGACTCCTATCTGTAAGCCCGATATTCCTCCAAGACTCCAAGATCTCATATGTTGATGTACATCATGTGAAAAAATTGAATGCTCCCATAGTGAATTATCTCAAACAAGGGATTTATTAAAATATAAGAACAAAAACACTTACATCAAGGTAAAAGTAGACAAGCCTTAAGTCCGGTGTACCGGCCGGTCACACACGGACAACCCGAAAGTCCTAAAAGGCTGCAGCTGCTTCAAACAAGGTGACGTCAGTGCGTCGCTTCGCCCTATGTGTTTAGTGATAATTCACGTCATCTGGGGACACGGGCGGCGCACTGTGTCACCTCTTTTATAATCATAGTCACTCACCAAGCCTCGCTCTGGGTTCCACACTGTATACACAGAGCCTGATCTCGATCCAGCGTTGTGCACGAGAGCCTCGGCTCTCCCAGGTCTCTCCCTCCTATTGAGAATCTGTGGGGCATCCTCAAACAGAAGGTGGAGGAGCACAAGGTCTCTAACATCCACCACCTCCGTGATGTCATCATGGAGGAGTGAGAGAGGACTCCAGTGGCAACCTGTGAAGCTCTGGTGAACTCCATGCCCAAGAGGGTTAAGGCAGTGCTGGAAAATAATGGTGGCCACACAAAATATTGACACTTTGGGCCCAATTTGGAAATTTTCACTTAGGGGTGTACTCACTTTTGTTGCCAGCGGTTTAGACATTAATGGCTGTGTGTTGAGTTATTTTGAGGGGACAGCAAATTTACAGTGTTATACAAGCTGTACACTCACTACTTTACATTGTAGCAAAGTGTCATTTCTTGAGTGTTGTCACATGAAAAGATATAATAAAATATTTACAAAAATGTGAGGGGTGTACTCACTTTTGTGAGATACTGTATTTCTGTCAGTTCTTCATAATGAAATTAAATCTAGAGAAATATGCTCAACAAGGACAGAGAGCAGTAAAAAGTAGCAAAGGTTCCCATTCTCCACTATTCAAAATGTAAAAAAAAAATGATGGTTGAAGAGTTAAAGTGGTTGTAAACCCTTTATAACCACTTTTGCCTACAGGTAAGCCTATAATAAGGCTTACCTGTAGGTACTGTGAATTTCTCCTAAACTTGTCATCGGCAAATGCGCACTGAAGAAACGGCTTGTTCGTGCCGTTTCTTCAGCTGCTGTGACCGGCGGCTCCCACACGCATACGCCTGAGTGACGTCATCGCAGCTTCGGCCAATCACAGCGTCGGAGCCCGCGAACCTGGAAGTAACATTCGACGTGGCGCCTGTCACAGTGGTGTACGGGGACTGCTGCAACAGCTTTGTTCTAAGGTAAGTATTTCATAATGAGCTAATATGCAATGCATACTAGCTCATTATGCCTTTGTCTTGCAGGTTGTTTTTTTTTTTTTTTTGTTTTTTTTTTTTCCAGAGTTTACAACCACTTTAACAGCCCTCACTTGACTTTACCCTTAGGGTGATAATCTGATGGCAGAACTGCCTTTCCTATAAACTGCAATCCTATACAATTACTTTTCAAAAAACATACCATATTGTACAGTTATGCCGCGTACACACGATCGGAAATTCCACCAGCAAAAGTCCGAAGACAGCTTTTGGTTGGAAAATGCGACCATGTGTATGCTCCATCGGACTTTTGCTGGCGGAATTCCAGCCAGCAAAAGATTGAGAGCAGGTTCTCAATTTTTCGGTCGGAAAAAGTTTTGATCGGAAATTCCGATCGTCTATACCAATTCCGACGCGCAAAATTCCTCTGCATGCTCGGAAACAATTCGACGCATGCTCGGAAGCATTGAACTTCATTTTCTCGGCTCGTCGTAGTGTTGTACGTCACCGCGTTCTTGACGGTCGAAAGTTCAGCAAACTTTTGTGTGACCGTGTGTATGCAAGCCAAGCTTGAGCGGAATTCCTTCGGAAACAACATCCAAGATTTTTCCGACGGAAAATCCGCTTGTGTGTACGCGGCATTAGAGGCAACATGCTGTTTGTAAAGTGCACATAAAAAAAATAAAGGGTGCACGCTAACTGAGTTGCAGAGAGTCTTGTCACTCCTCTCATGAGCATAAGTTCTTTTGCTGGATTTCCTGGTTTCCACACAGCCAGACACGGGATTAAAATAACGATTTAAGAAACAGCAATTTCCAATTTTTTGATTTGGAGCTGCCCCCTCCAACAGTGCTTCCCTAGGTAATAGCCGACAAGTATCCTATAGTGGATGTGGCCCTTGGATGGATAGGTAGGCGAGTCTGTATAGACTGGACAAACGGGTATCTCCTATGTCAAGGATGATGAAAAGCCTAGCTGTGCCATCTGTAACTACAATCATCAGAGCTGCTTTTTGAAGCACAGAATCGATCAACTGTCCTGCTGTGTTTTATTTTGATGAATGGATTGCACATAGGTTTACCGCTTTAAAATGCTGCTACTGACACCAAGAAATTTGGTTTCATATAAGCGCTTTATATAAGTGTTTTATATTTTTTATCCAGCATCTACAAACACAGCAAATGATCAAGGTTATTAAAATGCTAGTGAAGTTGCATAGTGTATGGCCAGGCTAGGATTACACGTATTTGCTTTTGTCTTCCTCTTTGAGATCATATAGCTATCAGTTCAGAGAGAAAGTTAGATGCTGCGATACTCATTAAAGTGGATCTTTAATTACCGGGCAAGTCTGCATTAATATATTATAAAAACAATCAACATATTTATTTAAAAAAAATTGGAACTGGCCAGAGAGGGATTATTTTAATGCAATTGGCCAGCTTAACCATTTCACATCCCGGCTATTGTCAAATAACGTCCGCAAGAGGGATCTCCCATCCTGGGCGGGCGTCATATGACGTCCTGGGCTTCCTGGCCATCTAGGGGGCGCATGAACGCGCGGCCGCCGCGTCACTCAGGAGCCGGTGCGCGTGTAACAGAGCCAGGACGTGGATCAAAACTGTCTGTAAACACACAGATCCACGTGCTGTCAGGGGAGAGGTCATGTGTTCCCAGTAAAGGGGAACACCAATCGGTCTCCTACCCTTGTGAGTCCCCTCCCCCTACAGTTAGAATCACTCCCTAGGTAACACATTTAACCCCTTGATCACCCCCTATGTTAACCCCTTCCCTGCCAGTGACATTTATACAGTAATCAGTGCATTTTTACAGCACTGATTGCTGTATAAATGTGAATTGTCCCTGTGACGAAACGTCCCTACACTCCGCTTGAGTGCTTTCGTCATAAACCACTTCCTCCCAGTCTGAATATAGATATCAGATATTCCACCCACTCACAAGCACAAAATAAGACATCACTTGCTTAGTTGCTCAACATGGACTGATTTATTGGACAGAATACAGCCTTTTTATACACATTTAACACAAGGGGTTAGATAATGAGGTAGGGCTGCTCATGGATACTCCCCCCTCCCCTATAACAACAACTTAAAAGACAATCACATAATTAACATGTTAATTAACCCAGCACTTAAGGCAGCCTAGGTGACCAGGTAGTCCGTCTCCAAATCAGCTCTTTCAAGGATTGTGTATTGTTCAAAATTGACATCCAAGAAAACAGTCTCTCAAAAATATAACAAAAAAATATTACTATAGCAATACCAAAAAACAGGGTGAATGTGGACAGAAAAAGGTCCTTGCAGCCAGTGCCCATGACAGTCCCAAAATAGTGTCAAATGTGTCCACCGCAATGTCACAGTCACAATAAAAATCATAGATTGCCGCCATTACTAGTAAAAAAAAAATAATAATACATAAAAATTCCATAAATCTATCCCCTATTTTGTAAACGCTATAACTTTTGCGCAAACCCAATCAATATACGCTTATTGCGATTTTTTTTTTTTTACCGAAAATATGAAGAAGCATACGTATTGGCCTAAACTTTTTTTTTTTTAATTGGGATATTTATTATAGCCAAAAGTAAAAAATAGTGTGTTTTTTTTTCAAACTTGTCACTCTTCTTTTGTTTATAGCACAAGAAATAACAACTGCAGAGGTTACTACCAAAAGAAAGCTCCATTTGTGGGGAAGAAAATTATAAAAATGTAATTTGGATACAGTGTTGCATGACCGCACAATTGTCATTCAAAATTCGATAGTGCTGAAAACTGAAAATTGGCCTGGGCAGGAAGGGGGTGAAAATGCCCAAGTGGTTAAACATGTATTGCAATGCATGTGAACTAAAAATCCCTGTTTTTGTGCAGTTTGTTAAAACAGAATTTTTAGTGTTAACATATGGTCACACCCCTCTAGCACCTGATGGGTTATATATGTATAAGCTACTGAGATTTAAACACAGTTACCTTACATGAGTGGTCCAATCAGATCCTCCTGTCAGTGTTTCAGGTGGATCTGATCAGAAGCCTAATGTAAGTCTATGGGCAGGCGGAGTTAAACTGATGTGTCTTTGTTTACATCCAATTACCCCTGAATCTGTCTAGGTCCAAAAAAAAAAGAAAAGTGTTACACCCTTTGATATTTTTTCTGACCTAAACCAGGTGGATTGGAGGTAAGGGTATGTAAACAGATAGCTGCCATAACCACGGTATCCTCTTCTTCAGCGGGTGGTCCGCTTTCAGATAAAAGTAGTCTCTGCGGCGAATTTGCCACAAGATCACTTTTGATGCTTACCGGAGCCGTCGGCATCGGCGGAGGCAATCGGGTTCTTCTCCCTGTATGGAGCCAAGTGAGGGGAAGATGGCCCCCACCCGTCTCCATGACACTGCAGGGTGGAAGTGACCTCAAAATGTCACTTCTGCCCATAGCCCTTAAAGGGATATTTTTCTTTTTTTCAAATGACATAACATTTTTTTTTGTTTGTTGTTTGTTGATTGTTGTTGTGTTATGTTTTGTTTTTGTGTTGTGGGTATTTGTGTTTTAATGTTTGTGTGTTTGTGTTTGTTTGGGGTTTTGTGTGGTTTGTTGTTGTATTTTTGTTTTGTTGGGGGGGATTGTTGTTTTGTTTGGATTGGCTGTTTCGTTTTTTTTGTTGTTTGTTGATAACATTTTTTGATTGTTTGTTGGTTTTTTTTGTGGTGATGTTGATTTGTTGTGTTTTTGTGTTGATTTGGTGTTGTGTGTTGTGTTGTGGTTTGAGTGTGTTGTTTTTGGGGTTTGATTTGTTTTGTTTTGGTTGTTGGTGTTTTGTTGGGAGATTTTTTTGGTTTTGTTGTTTTGTTGGTGAGTTGTTTTGTTGTTTTTGTTTGTGGTTTTTTTTTTTGGTTTGTTTTGTTGTTTTTGTTTGTTGTTTGTTGTTGGTTTTGTTGTGTTTGGGTGTGTGTTGTTGGTTGTGTTTTGATTGGATGGATAGGTTGGTTTTGGTTGTTTGGTTGTGGATTTTTTTACTTTTTATTTTTTTCATTTTTTTATTGCATTTTAGTGTAAATATGAGATCTGAGGTCTTTTTGACCCCAGATCTCACATTTAAGGGGTCCTGTCATGCTTTTTTTCTATTACAAGGGATGTTTACGCAATTTTTTTTTTTTAAAGAACAGTGTAAAAATAAAAGGTAAAATAAATGTGAAAAAAAATAAAAACATTTTAAACACGGGCCGTCCCGCCGAGCTCCCGTGCAGAAGCGAACGCATACATGAGTAGCGCCCGCATATGAAAACAGTGTTCAAATCACACATGTGCGGTATTGCCACGATCGTTAGAGCGAGAGCAATAATTCTAGCTCCATGACCTGACCCTTAAACCTAAAACATGCAACCCGTAGAATTTTTTTAGTGTTGCCTATGGAGATTTTTAAGGGTAAAAGTTTGTCGCCATTCCACGAGCGCGCGTAATTTTGAAGCATGACATGTTGGATATCACTTTACTCGGCGTAACATTATCTTTCACAATATAAAAAAAAATTGGGCTAACTTTTCTGTTGTTTTATTTTTTAATTAAAAAAAGTGTATTTTTTCCAACAAAAGTGCGCTTATAAGACCGCTGCGCAAATACAGTGTGACAGAAAGTATTGCAACGACCGCCATTTTATTCTCTAGGGTGTTAGAAAAAAATATATATAATGTTTGGGGGTTCTAAGTAATTTTCTAGCAAAAAAAAAATGTTTTTAACTTGTAAACACCAAATCTCAGAAAGAGGCTCAGTCCTTGAAGCGGAGCTCCACCCTAAAGTGGAACTTCCGCTTATCGGATTCCTCCCCCCCTCCGGTGCCACAATTGGCACCTTTCAGGGGGGAGGGGGTGGAGATACCTGTATAATACACAGTGTTGGTCATCTTACTTTAAAAAAGTAATTAGCTAAGTTACAAATTACTTCTCCCAAAAAGTAATTGCGTTAGTAACTCAGTTACTACTGTATTTTCTGGCGTATAAGACTACCTTTTACACCGAAATTATACAGCCAAAAAGCGGGGGTCGTCTTATACGCCAGATGAAGAAGCCACCAGATGGGTATCAGTCTGCCGGGCGCTCTGTAAAATTGTAATATGTATACAGTATGCGCCGCTCAGCCAATCCCGGCGGGCGATGCACTCTGATGAATACAGAGCCTGCTAAGCCTGCTCAGATTGGGTAACAACCTCTGCCAATCCGAGCAGGCTACATGATTCCGAGCGGCGCGGGCTGATGTCACAGCCTCTGCCAATCCGAGCAGGCTTTGTATCCAGATTAGTAAAATACAATGCCTGCCGTGATTGGCTCAGCGGTGCACACTGTCTGCACACTGTATTCTGAAGTGAACCTGGCGCTACTGTACTAACACAGCATCATATACTGTGTGTACTTGGTGCTCTACATATTAACAAAGTATCCTGTACTGCACATCCAGCTCCAGATCTCCCCTAAAATACAGGTATGATTTATGGTGCTTTGGAGGAGAGGATTCATTGTTGCTGCCTACCAATTGTGGGATCTCTGGGACTTGTAGTTCACCAGTTTCCTTTTTCTGTTGTTAAGTCTGATGGGTTTTTTTTTCTGATGTTTTTTTGTAAATGGTGTTGCCTCGGAAGGGGGGTAGTCTTATATGGCGAGTATAGCCCCAAACCTAAGTTTTCACTGGAAAAATAGGGGGTCGTCTTATACACCCAGTCGTCTTATACGCCGGCAAATACGGTACATTGGAAAAGTAATTAGTTACGCAGCAAAGTAACTGACTTTTTTTTTAAATATTCTATACGTGTAACTAAGGGGCGGGTCTAGTATTACTGTAACCAAGGGGCGCATTTATTATTATTGTTATATATCGTGTAACCAAGGTGCTGCTCTATTATTACTCTAACCAAGGGGCAGATCTGTTATAGCGTGTAAGCAAGTGGCGGGTCTATTATTATTATTATATCGTGTAAGGGGCGGATGGCTACAGAAGAGGGCGAATGTTAAATTAATGGGCAGAGCTCGATATATAACAATAATAATAAATGCGCCCCTTGGTTACAGTAATACTAGACCCGCCCCTTACTTACACGATAGACACCCCTTGCAGAGTAGCACGAGCATCAGGAGCGTGCGGCATCGCCTCGTACAATTACATGTTAACTGCACCTGCGCGGTGTAGAGTTCACTCAGAGCTGTTTAGGTTCGGCAATTTTCGGAAGCTCCGTAGTCCTTCGTACTGCGCAAGCCCTGCGCCTGCGCAGTACAGGGGGTCCTCACCCAGCGGGGGAACTTTTTCGGCAGGACACCGGAATTACACTACTGCCATCTAGTGGCGGTAGATGTAATTGGGGTAACTAAGCCAAAGTAATGGGAACTGAGTTACCATGAGGGGAAAAGTAATCAGTTAGATTACTCATTACCCTCTAAAGTAACTGCGTTAGGTAACTCAGTTTATTTTAACTCAGTTACTTACATCACTGATAATACAGGTATCTGCACCCACTTCCGGGACGAGATAGCTGGAGCTGCCCTGCCCATATCCGAAGATGCCCCGTTGTGTCTTGGGAAACACAGTTCCCAGGACACAACGGGGACCAATAACGACGCGCAGCGCGACTCGTGCATGCGCAGTAGGGAACCGGGAAGTGAAGCCGCAAGCTTTACTTCCTGATTCCCTGACAGAGGATGGCGGCGGGGCAGCCGAGAGACGAGCGATCGCTCGTCATCTTCTGCCGACATCGCTGGAACCTGGGACAGGTAAGTGTCTATTTATTAAAAGTCAGCAGCTGCAGTATTTGTAGCTGCTGACTTTTAAAAAAAAAAATTTCAGGTGGACCTCCTCTTTAAGTCTTCATGTACACAGGACGTTGTTCAACTTCTCCTGAAAGATTTAAATTGACAGCTAGAAACCAGCGTCTAGAAACGGCGTTTACATGTTGCGTTTAGTCTAGAAGTGTTTGAAAAAAAAAATTCTATTTTTTTTCAAAGTAGCCAAAAATAAAAACGCCTGTAAACGAAACGCAGCTAAACGCGAGTTGCAGCATTTAGGCAAGTTTGGCGTTTGAAATGCCACTAAACACAGCTTATGAACGCATTTTTTTGGGTTTCAAAAAAAGCCTCTAAACACAACTGCCTAGAAACGACTATAAACAAACCAGTGTACATGTACTGATAACATAACATAGAGGAGGGTTCAGGAGCAATTGAAAAAAATGCCCAACTGCCCCTAAACACCTGTTTACCAGCAGCAGTGTACATGAGGCCTAAGTGGTTAAAGAGGAAGTAAACTTGAAAACTTGAAAAAAAAACTACCAAAAAAGACTACCTGCAAGACAAAAGCATAATGAGCTAGTATGCATAGCATACTGGCTCATTATGTATTACTTACCTCAGATTGAAGCCCCTGAAGCCGTCCTCGTCTCCTCCTCCGGCCGCCATGTCGTCCCGGAGTTACTTCCAGGTATCGCGGCTCCGGTGCTGTGATTGGCCGGAGCCGCAATGACGTCACTCCCGCACATGCGCACGGGGGACGCCGGTAACGGCATGCAGACTGATGCAGCGGCACATAATTGCCATTGCGTCAGTTTGCTCTAGTGCGCATGTGCCGATGGGGACAGGGGATATCTCCTAAACCGTGCAGGTTTAGGAGATATCCTGGTTAGCTACAGGTAAGCCTTAATATATGCTTACCTGTAGCATAAAGTTTAAAAAAAGGGTTTACAACAACTTTAAAAGACTTTTCTCGAAGCGTAGGATTAAATGAGAGCTTTTCACACTGTCATTTATCTGCTATGCTATCATCCAAAGGATCTCATCCTAAAAACATTGCATGTGTGACAGGATCTGAGCATTCCCTGTTGACTTCCACACTGTGGTGATGCCATGTTCATTGGCTTAGGATTTGGCATGCTGTTATTTTCAATTAAAAAAGAGCACAAGCATGAAAACTGCTTGTGTGGCTTTGCCTTTGGCTAGGATCAGATGAGAACATTTCATTCTGGGAAATATTTAAATAAGAAATCGTTGTGTACAAGTTTCACATAGAGCTGATCTCTGCATCATCTCAGTATGGAAATTAGGAATTGCTTGGATCCTGTCGATCAAATGGACTGTAGTTTAGTAGGGTAGTTGTTTTTAAAGTGGTTGTAAATGCAGAAGTTTTTTTTTAATTCTATGCAGGTAAAAAAACTTTTGCATGCAAATTCCCCTGCAGCCCCTCCTAAATACATACCTGAGTCGGATCTCGATCCATCGATATGCACGAGAGCCGAGGCTCCCTTGGCTCAGATGCAGCAGCCATTGGCTCCCGCTGCTGTCAGAGCCAGTGACAAGGGAGGGAGGGCGGGGCCTAGCTCAGCTCTGTCTCTCTTATGAACATACAGGGCAGGGTAAGCAAGCAGCTTTTTATAGGAGCACTTGGCAGGGCTCCGGCAGCAGGACCCAAAAAGAGGAGGATCAGGGCTGCTTTGTATAAAACTATTGCCCAGAGCAGGTAAGTATAACATGTTGCATCACAGTATTTCTAAATATTTCTGAATTTTGAATATTTTTGAATTTTTTTCTGAAATGGTATCACGCTATGCTGATTTTCATTTGCATGGTTGATGACATTTGATGCCAAGTTCCCACCTCCCTTCTGATGGTTTTTGGATGACATTCGATGGTTGTGACTGGTGATTTGAAGGTCTGATGCTGTTCTAAGGATAGGACAAAGGATTCAATCCTCCCATTGGGTTTATCATAACCAACAAGCCATAGTTGACCTGGGTGGCGTACGCCCGGCCAGGTCAATATTATCCGGTAAGCCTCCTCCTTCTATCACGGTGGTGGTGTTACTTTTTCTGCTATCAGCTTAAGCGAGTCCCATCAGTGGCCGGCTTCGTACACAAGTTGTTTTGATCACATTTGGACTTCTTTGTGCACTAGTTTTTCATGGACTTATCACTACATTAATCATTAATGAATGTCACAAATTTATTGTGTATCACAAATGTCCTTTGTTTTGATCAATTATTTCTTCTTCCTTACATTTACATATAGATGTATTGTTTATAGATTATCATTTTCACTTAGCGTTAAACTTTTTGTTTTTATACTACATACAGCAGCCAATAAAAATGCATGGCTGTAAGTGGGTATATACCGATACATGCATCTAGGGTCATACATCCATATGCAGACGCATGTTTATACCCACATACAGTCATTTATTTCTTTGGTTGGCTATACACAGCACCTGTGGCTCCCAGGTTGGGAAAAATGGCTGAATTTAATATTGTATGGCCGCAGGCATCCAAGTGCATAAGGCCTTACTGTCACAGTTACAATGTTTTCATAAGACAGAAAGTAAGAAAAAAATTAAAACAGGGACACAGATGATAAAAAAAAAAACGACTGGGATTTTAGTCTTTCCCTACTCTACTAAAAAAACAAAACAAAAAAAAAAAAAAAAACATCTTTTATTGTTGTCTGTGCTGCTGTTTGGATATTTTCTCTTACTTGTCAAGAGAGAGGGAAATCTCTCTAACAAAGCCTGAGATAGCAGCGAAACCTGGCAGGGGTTCTAATCCTTCTTCAATGCATCCAAAGCTTAAAATAATAACTGGCTGGACAAACACTTTTTTAAAAAGTTGTCAATTTCAACTCAATTGTAGAAGAAGAAATATCCACCTCTAGCCAACTTTTGCCCCACCCTTTTTTTTTACACACCCCCAAGTTTTTACACATCTGTTGCCCCTCCAGCTGAAGTATCTTTACCACTACAAGATGGGATACTATAATAAATTGTTCCCTATTAGCAATTCTGATAGACACACCAATGTAGTTTCTTTATTTCCCTTCTATTTAGGGAGATAGTAAAATCACGACTTTACTCCAAAAAAAAATGTTGAGTCATGAAACAAGGGAGCCGAGAACATCTAACATCTGGTGTAGAACTAATTAAGGAAGGGAATTTTCACAGGCAGAGCTGTTTATTTTATGGAATGTACCTCTTGTGGCTCTGGAGGGTTTTCTAGGTGGTAACTCAATTTACCTTGAAATGTAATGCAAGTTGAATGAGCAAATCAGCTGTTTACTGGGGTCTCTAGCTTGGGTGGGAAGACGATATTTGTCACGCTTTACAAACACAAGCCTGTTTCCCAGAGTTTACTTTTTGTTTTTTAACACTTGAGAAGAAATACAGTACTTTACATGAAACTACATTTGGTCCTTGTATGAGAGAGGTTTAAAGGCTGGTCTGTGTAGCCTACAGCTATCAGATTTTTTCTTCAAATTTTCTAGTATGTAAAATAGAAAAGAGAAAATTTGAATGAGCTGTGATGCATATTAAATCAAATTCATTGAACTACACTTAAGTGATAATTAAAGAAACACCATTTAAAAGTTTGGTCCGCCAACACTGAAATAGCGGTGTTGTTAGAAGCTGTTGTGTTAACACAAAAAACATAATCTGCTATCTAACTAACTAGATATATTGGTAGTTGTTATCTTACCACCCCACCATGAGTTAAGCCACATCCATCTTTTGACTTTTTTCCCCAATATCCACCTCCTGAATTCTCTTCCAAGGTGTGGATGGCGGAAAGTCAAAGCTGAGAACCATAATTACCATGTTGACACTTCATAGTTCTGGAGTACCTGTGGAAACTAGACAACAGGGTTGTTGTAATCTTCACTATACTGGATTTCACCAAATATAGAGTTATTATTTTTAGGTGGAAAACGTTTTTTAAAAACCTTTCTAATCTAGGACCAAGAGGTCCTCCTAAAGAATTTATATACATTGCCTTTTGGAATACCTATTTATCTAAAAGCAAAGCCTTTTCTTACGTTTAAATAGTATGAGGAAAGATAATACCCCTTTCCGGTTTCTGTTTTAGAAGAAGTGGTGGTGGGATGGTGGACACAAATTTGCAAAGGTCATTAAGAGGTGGACCAAATCATTACTTGAGCCTGATTGCTTGTGTTCAGCGATTTGAGATCCTAACAAAAATTCTTTAGAGTCCAAACATCTTTCATTGTTCAAATAGTTACAACTAGAAGAACAAAGGACAGCCAACAGATTTCGGGGTCCACTTATGGCTAAGTAAAATGGACTCACGAATACTCCTAAACAGACTGATCTCTTGCAAAGGATATTATAAACCACAGTCAGTGCGGGTTTTAACAGCAGAACTGGCCACTTGCACTGTAAACACTAGCACTGACTGTGGTTTGGACTCAAGGATTTTTGTTTGGTGCTCTTATTGACCATTACACTTAGTTACTGTTTTTTCTGTGTCCCTGCTAGATTGCCTGAGATTATTGCCTTGGCCTTTGTTACTGGAACAGAGGTTGAGTTGAGATTTGAATATTGTGGTTGCGACCAGAACAGAAACTGAGAGAAAATCTTTTTTTTTTTTTTGCAATAAAAATCTTTCGATTTAAAGTTTTAAGGACACATATTCAAAGTATAGACAACAAAACCAGTCCAGTAAAACTATTACCTGTGACTAGTACAGTGTACTTATCATCCTAATTGAGAAGACAGAAGTAATGGCATACATTTACAAAGAACAGTCCATCCAGGCGGAACTGGGGGAATCCAACCAACCAAAAAAAGGAAAAAGTTTAAAATAATTCAGTAAAAAGAGTCCAGCACCATCCCTGGAGGCTGAAAAGGCAAGGAATCCAGAGGAGATGAGCATCCGAGACAACAAAAATATTCACAGTGGTCAAGGACTAGACATTTCAGAATGAACATAAGACAGGGTGAAAGACAGTCGCAGAGGTAATCCAACCTTACCAAACTTTATCAAACTTGGAAGGCACAACCCCATTAGAGTAAGCAGCTTTGTAGAAGGGCAGAGCCTTGTTTACCAGGGCTTTCCAACCTAAAAAAGAGTAGGTGCTGAGGCCTTCTTCCCAGACAAAAAGATGAGCTTCCTAGCATAATAAAGCAATAGCATGAGCAAATTATGAATGGCTAAAGTATCCACTAATCTGAGGAGGTATATTCCAACAGTGAGGGTGAGAGGGATAGTAGTTACTTACTGAATACAGGCCAATACATCTACAGTGCCTTGAAATTTTCCACATTTTGTTACGTTATAACCAAAAACGTAAATGTATTTTATTGGGATTTTATGTGATAGACCAACCCAAAGTGGCACATAATTGTGAAGTGAAAGGAAAATGATAAATGGTTTTCAATTTTTTTTACAAATAAATATGTGAAAAGTGTGGCGTGCATTTGTATTCAGCCCCCCCTGAGTCAATACTTTGTAGAACCACCTTTTGCTGCAATTACAGATGCAAGTCTATCTGGGTATGTCTCTACCAGCTTTGCACATCTAGAGAGTAAAATATTTGCCCATTTTTCTTTGCAAAATAGCTCAAGCTCAGATTGGATGGAGAACGTCTGTGAACAGCAATTTTCAGGTCTTGTCACAGATTCTGAATTGGATTTAGGTCTGGACTTTGACTGGGCAATTCTAACACATGAATATGCTTTGACCTAAACCATTCCATTGTAGCTCTGGCTGTATGTTTAGGGTCGTTGTCCTGCTGGAAGGTGAACCTCCGCCCCAGTCTCAAGTCTTTTGCAGACTCTAACAGGTTTTCTTCTAAGATTGCCCTGTATTTGACTCCATCCTTCTTCCCATCAACTCTGACCAGCTTCCCTGTCCCTGCTGAAGAAAAACATCCCCACAACATGATGTTGCCACCACTATGTTTCACAGTGGGGATGGTGTGTTCAGGGTGATGCGCAGTGTTAGTTTTCCACCATACCAAGCGTTTTGCTTTTAGGCCAAAAAGTTGAATTTTTGTCTCATCTGACCAGAGCACCTTTTTCCACATGTTTGCTTTGTCCACCACATGACTTCTTGCAAACTGCAAATGGGACTTCTTATGGCTTTCTTTCAACAATGGCTTTCTTCTTGCCGCTCTTCCATAAATGCCAGATTTGTGGAGTGCATGACGAATTGTTGTCCCGTGGACAGATCCTCCCACCTGAGCTGTGAATCTCTGAAGCACCTCCAGAGTTATCATGGGCCTCTTATTTGCTTCTCTGATTAATGCTCTCGGCCTGTCAGTTTAGGTGAACGGCCATGTCTTGGTAGGTTTTCAGTTGTGCCATACTCTTTCCATTTTCGGGTGATGGATTGAACAGTGATTTGTGAGATGTTCAAAGCTTGGGATATTTTTTTGGAACCTAACCTTGCATTAAACTTCTACACAAAGTTTTACCTAACCTGTACGGTGTGTTCCTTGGCCTTCATGATGCTTTTGTTCACTAAGGTTCTCTAACAAACCTCTGAAGGCTGCACCGAACAGCTGTATTTATACTGAGATTAAATTACATACAAATGGACTCTATTTACTAATTAGGTGACTTCTGAAGGCAATTGGTTCCACTAGATTTTAGTTAGGGGTGTCAGAGTAAAGAGGACTGAATACAAATGCACACCACACTTTTTAGATATTTATTTGTAAAAAAAAGAAAACTAAACTATTTATCATTTTCCTTCGACTTCACAATTATGTGCCACTTTGTGTTGGTCTATCACATAAAATCCCATTAAAATATATTTACGATTTTAGTTGTAACATGACAAAATGTGGAAAATTTCAAGGGGTATGAATACTTTTTCAAGGCACTGTACGTATTCAATACTGTTGAATAGCCGAGCAATCCCAGAAAATGTGAATAATGTTGGCATGGGGGTGAGAGCAATGCCAGCATTTGGTCTTTATAAATTTTGGCCAGGGATATACTGTGCAAAAATGTATAATGAATCAGTTGGTCTCTGACTGATACCAGTCTCAAGAAAGGGGCTTTGCACAATGCGTCATCATCTAAGTCAAGGACATCAACTACCCACCCTGCTCAGCAGGCCCACAGCAATCTACCTGTTTCTGGAAACAGTTGCTTATATATAGTAGACAACTGCTTAGTCAGGTCACCATCTCTTAACATTTATTTGAATCTGGTAAGCTGAGGGGAGAACCGGCTAGACCCAAATTGTGGTTGAAAAGCATGCTTGAACTGAAGATAGCAAAACACTGTAAGTGGGAGTTAGGCAGCTGGTATATAGATTTCAACCCATCAAAGTACATCAACACTCCATTACGCACAACAAATTGTGAATACCAAATCTGGTCCACAAGAAATATGCACTATGCACTGCTTCCAAAGACAGTGCCACGTTGTCAAACAAAGTGGTTAGCCAACAATGAGCAAAACCAGTTGACCAGCTAAAAAAGTCAAAATGTATATATAGGTTTGGCACTGCTGGTCCTCCTTCCTTCCAAGGCTGGCGCAGGACAGTGAGTTTAATCCTTGGTCTACCCCCCAGCAGAAAAATTAGCTATAAGCCTATTTATGTTCTTAAAGTGGAAGTAAACCCCCCTATCGTTTTCAGCCAAGGAAGCTGCCATCTTTGCCTCTGTTTAATCTTCAACTGCCACAGTGCTGCACATGTGATCCGTTATGACACCAGCCATTGGATGGTTTGACTGTTTGGTTGAGAGCACAGCCAATGTGCAGTTAGCATTCACGGCATGCCTTTTTTTTTTTAGACTGTTAAATCGATGGGTTTACTTCCGCTTTAAAGAAAATATTTCAGTGCATGGGCGTCCGCAGGTACGGGCAAGGGGGGGCAAGTGCCCCCCCCTAAAGTCAGGGATCAGATCAAGAGTGATTACCCCCATCACCCCTCTCTGTCACCCCCTCTCTCTCTCACCCCTCTGTCTTTTTCACCCCTCTCTCTCTGTCACCCCCCCTTCATCTCTCTCTGTCACACTCCTCTCTCTCTGTCACCCCCTGTCTCTCTCTGTCACCCCCTCTCTCTCTCTGTCACCCCCTCTGTCTCTCTCTCTCTGTCAACCCCCGCTTTCTCTCTCTGTCACCCCCCACATGTATGCAGTTTCTGACAGTCTCTTGGGCCATGTCCGCAGTCTCTGACAGTCTCTTGGGCCATGTCTGCAGTCTCTGACAGTCTCTTTGGCCATGTCCGCAGTCTCTGACAGTCTCTTGGGCCATGTCCGCAGTCTCTGACAGTCTCTTGTGCCATGTCTGCAGTCTCTGACCATCACCTGTACTACGTCTGCAGTCTCTGACCTTGATAATGTGATAATGACATTGTCGAAAAGGTCAGAGCATGGGTGACCTTAAAATGATGCCCCCCCCCCCTGAAAACATTTCTGCGGACGCCTATGTTTCAGTGGGAACTCCTGACCTGCTGACAACTGTCTCAGTTGGTATTTCCCCTCACTTTGGAGAAAGCTGGCCATGTCAGTTTTTTCCATACAGCAAACAGGTTGAACAAAAAAAATACTAGCACATTCCACCCTACCAGGACATTGAATTCTGATAGTGGCACCTGGCACTGTCAGAATAAACTGATCAGCAGCTGCTCATTGAGGAACATTTTGTAACATGTTCTTTTGACAGAAGTTGAACAAGCGATCAACTTTCATCACACACTGATACTTGGCTGGACCCTGCTGAACTGACCAAATTTTGGGGACACAAAACTTACAAAGAAAATAACTGACAGATGTATTTCCTACTCTATTAAAAAATGTGGTTAGATATACTTTTTTTTGGCGAGATATGTGAGAATAGGGTCAGTGGGTGGTGCTAGTACAGTACATGAATTGAGCTCCCTGATTTTGTGCATACAGGACCCAGGGCTCCTTGTTTGATCCTTGAAAATGTTAGAATAAGTGGGGATTATTACAGCCCAGCAATTTCATTTCCCATCAGCTCACAATAGCTGAGTTGACAAGAAGAACAAAAAAAAAAAATAATCAAAATCAAAGTGTGGTTATTTTTCTGTTTGACTGTTATTTTTTTTTTAATTTTCTCTTCAGCTATTCAGCTTCAGCTCGTTCAATTTCAAAGCTGTCATCATCACAAATCAAGTGTGTTTTCCTGTATCTTATTTTTGTATTTCATTTATGCTTCAATTGTCATCTTGAGTGCTTCTGATTAGTTTGCACAGTACTCAATTTACTTAAAAATGCTTTTTTTTTTCTATTCTGCACTGCTGGTTTAGTCAATGTAATTTTTTTCAAAGAAAGCATAACATATTTTGCATTCCATACAAAAGTCAGAATACTCCACAGATGAAAGATTTTGAAAGTATAATTGTATTGATTATTTTGTGACTGTATATGTCGTGAGACATTCCTTTGGTCAGCATATCTGCTATTGTTCCACACATGTAATGAATCAATTGACAAAACTATGTCACAGCATTCTACCTGCAAGAGTGGAGATTGTTACTATAGAAACTACAATCAGGCTTAGAATAAAGTGATTGTGTGTGCGTCGTCTGACTGGGAACTTGTTGGAAAAGCCCACAGCATTGCCCTTAGAACACCTCTGTCCAAACAACAAGAGCTATAAATATGAATGCACATGGCGAGCGTTGTTTAAAGCCCCGAACTTCAGCTAAAACTTGTTCTTTCTCATTTTAGATTGAGTGGGTGGGGATGGGTTACAAGCCTACATACCCGTAGAGGTGATTTTCATTCTCTTCATGCTCTAACACCCAGGGCCGCCATCAGGGGGGTACAGCCCATACACTTGTAAGGTCCCCCATTGTCTGGACGGGCCCGGCCGACTGGCAGAGATGTGAGAAGGCGGGGTGGGTGCAGAGGAGCTCCTGTATGTGTGTGAGTCGGCAGGCTGCTGTCATGAGCTGACATCGGGCTCTTTGCTGCTACCTCTGGCCATTTCCTGCATGTGCACCCCTCTGCATGTGGAAACAAGACCACCTTACAAGTAAGGGCTGTTGTGCGGGGGGGGGTCTGTGTGTACATGCCTGTGTGTGTACATGCCTGTGTGTGTACATTTCTCTGTGTGTACATGTCTCTGTGTGTGTACATGTCTCTGTGTGTGTATAAATGCATGTGTGTGTACATGCCTGTGCGTGTACATGTCTTGTGTGTACATGTCTCTGTGTGTACATGTCTCTGTGTGTGTACATGCCTGTGTGTGTACATGCCTGTGTGTGTACATGTCTTGTGTGTACATGTCTCTGTGTGTACATGTCTCTGTGTGTGTACATGCCTGTGTGTGTACATGTCTCTGTGTGTGTACATGTTTTGTGTGTGTACATGCCTGTGAGTGTGCACATGTCTCTGTGTGTATACATGCCTGTTTGTGTACATGCCTATGTGTGTACATGTCTCTGTATGTGTACATGTCTTGTGTGTGTATACATGATACACATGTGAGGGGGCTGAATGCATGAAGGTGTGAGGGGGCTGAGAGCGTACAGGTGTGAGGGGGCTGAGAGCGTACAGGTGTGAGGGGGGTTGAGAGCGTACAGGTGTGAGGGGGCACTGAAGGACTTGGTGGGATGGCTAGTGGGCAGATTTGGTGGGATGGCCAGTGGGTGGGACCCTGGGGAATGTCGGTGGTCAGGCTGAGGGGGGGCAGGCCTAAAGCTGTATAAGGGGCCCCACAATTTCTGATGGCTGCCCTGCTAACACCCACCACCTGGAAAGACCTGAGGGGTAATCTCCATACCTGGAAACAATCTGAAAATAATTTGGTAATGCCAGAAATGTTGTCCGGTTGCCAGGTCATTACTGGAATATTTAAAAAAGATCATCATTATAATTTGTTGTTAAAGTGCAGTCCTCTGTGGGACAACATTTAGTACCTTTCCCATGTTGCCAAGTGCTTTCTAACCATAGTTATAAGGCTACACCGGCCCCCTTCTCCTCCTGCCATGGCCACTCCAACAACAACTTTGAAGGAGACGGCTGATTCATGTGTAGAGTGCCTCGTCTGTGAACATTTTCTACAGGCAAGCAGCGGCAGGAGAAATGTAGAAGCAGGGGAACGTGTCAGTCTCTGCATTCCTTTTGCCGTTGCTATTCTGAGGAAAGTGTTGACAGCAGAGACAAATTGTATTTGTGAATCAGCCATGCCCTTCAAAACTGTTGTAGGATCAACCATAGCAGGAGAGGAGGATAGGATGCACCTTATAACTAGGCTATAAAGCATGGTGCCACATGTACGTTGTCCCATAGGGGACAGAATTCTTCTTTAGCACCTATCTCTGGGCAAAGTAAAAATTTTCCCCATTTGCTCCTGCACTGCAAGGGTTAAATGCTTGTTTAAGAAAAAGCAGTTTTACTTACCTGATACCGGTGTGAACCAGCCACCCAGGAGACATGACATTTTGTCTTGTCTTGCAGTGGAGGTATGGTGGGACTGCACTGGAATAGTTGCCCAACGCAGTCCCACCACACCTGGTGTGAAAGGACCCTCAGTGAAGTTGTTTACGTTCCTTACCAACCATTAGACAATTTGATCCTAAGTCAGATGCTCACTATGTGTCAGTGGCCACATCCCTGTGGTCAGCAATTAGAACCTCAAGAGAGTTGGAGCATTAGGAGGCAATACTGAATGCAAAAAGATAAGTGTCTTATCAGATGCTAAAAAGACAGACTGCTTAACGGCTTTCCCTGAGCCATTTAAGTAAATTGTGCCATGCGTTTGGGGACAGGTAAATCTGTTTTATTGTCTCTAAATTGCTTTCAAGGCGGTTAATCTGGAGTTGGATTTCTTTGCAAGATTTTCTGTACACAATAAAAAGCAGACACCGAAAAATATATAGTACAAATTTTGACTCATACATGTGGTACCCATTCTTCCTAATATTACATTGTGATTATATCGTGCTATCGTATATTATGTGTAACATATCTTACTGTCTTCTAATTCTGGTCTTGTCAACTATTCCCTGTCTTAAGTTCTGTAAATTCTTTGATTGTCAAATTTAGACACATAACTTATTATGAAATAAAGTTTGAACAATTTTTGTAAGCCTCCCATATCATTGGAGATAAAAACGTGTTGAACTGAGCAATAATTTTTCTTTCTTAGTAGCAATCTGCTGCCACTCTTACAGTAGCCCTAAAGCTGAACTAAAGCTTCATATCCTTTATAGCAAAGGAAGCTTCCATCTTAGCCTTTGATCTGCACTTTCAATGGTGCTACAGTACATATATGATCAGTTATGATACCAGCCGTTTGATGGCTTGACAGTTCAGTTGAGAGCGCAAGCAGTTGTGACTGTTATTCATGGCTTTCCTTGAATGTAACTGTTTTGGAAAACTGTTAAATCGATGGGCTTAGTTCTGCTTTGATCTCAATTTTGTCTCATCTTGTCTCATGGATTCTGTACATAGCCAGTATATGAGAGTATTCTAAATGCTTAAAGTGGAAAAAACCCTGCTGTCTTTTTCAGCCAAGGAAGCTGCCATCTTAGCCTCTGCTTGATCTGCAACTGCTAAGTTGCTGCACATGTGATCAGTAGAGCTGCACGATTAATCGTTAAAGAGGGATTGCACCAAAAAAAAAAAATATTAAAAGCCAGCAGCTACATATACTGCAGCTGCTGACTTACCCCTGACACTTACCTGACACTTGCCTCTTCCAGGGTCCAGCGGTGTCGGCAGCCGAAGCCGAGAAATCGCTTGTTTCTCTGCTGCTGCCGCCGCCATTCTCGTTGAGGGTATCAGGAAGTGAAGCGTTGCGGCTTCACTTCCCGGTTCCCTACTGCGCATGCGCGAGTCGCTCAGCGCAATGAGAATGCTCCACGCGGTCTCTGGGACCCGTGTGTGTCCCAGCAGACAGTGCGGCAGGACAGGAAGAGGCATAGACTCCCGTGGGAGTCTATGCCCGGAAGTGGGTGCAAATACCTGTCTTAGACAGGTATCTGCACCCCCTCCCCCTGAAAGGTGCCAAATGTGACACCGGAGGGGGGGGGGAGGGTTCCGATGAGCGGAAGTTCCACTTTAGGGTGGAAACTCCGCTTTAAGAATCTTATCACAATTTTTTTTCTCCGTTGCGATCTTGACAAAGTATTTCCCGATTCTTTCTATGCAGAGAATTCTCTCTGCTCTGCTAAAGCCAACAACCGTCAAAAGAGACGGAAAAAAAATGGGCAGTCTGCCAAGAATCACAACATTCTTTAGCCGTGGAACTTAAGTATAAACATTGTAACGATTTGTCCTTTAGATCAAAGGAATACACTTTAGTGTGTAAATGAGGGTAGTTTAACCACTTAAAGAGGAAGTAAACCCTGATGGGTTTTACTTCCTCTTTGTTTCCCTGCAAAGGTAAAGCATAATGGGCTACTATGCATCGCATAGTAGCCCATTATGTGTCACTTACCTGAGGAGCCTGCGATGTCACGATGTCCCCTCTTCCACGAAGCATCCATCTTCCTTCCGGTTATCGCAGCTCCGGCGCTGTGATTGGATGGAGCCACGATGACGTCACTCCCGCACTCAGTGCGCCTGCGTGCCGCTGTCTATGGCGCATGCGCCATAGACAGCGGTGCCTGTCTTTTGCAAATATCTCCTAAACCGTTTAGGTTTAGAAGACATTTCTTGCACCTACAGGTAAGCCTTTAGCTTGATTCACACTAATGCGTTTCTTGATGCGTTTTGCACTTTGCAGAAATGCAGGGACATTTTTTAAAGCAGAGTTCCACCCTAAAGTGGAACTTCCGCTTATCGGATTCCTCCCCCCCTCCGGTGCCACAATTGGCACCTTTCAGGGGGAGGGGGGTGCAGATACCTGTATAATACAGGTATCTGCACCCACTTCCGTATAGCTGCCCCGCCCCTATCCGGAGCTGCCCCGTTGTGTCTTGGGAAACACAGTTCCCAGGACACAGCGGGGACCAATAGAGGCGCGCATGCGCAGTAGGGAACCGGGCAGTGAAGACGTTGCGTCTTCACTTCCTGATTCCCTGACAGAGGATGGCGGCGGGGCAGCGAGAGACGAGCGGTCTCTCGTCACATTCTGCCTACACCGCTGGAACCAGGAACAGGTAAGTGTCCATTTATTAAAAGTCAGCAGCTACACTATTTGTAGCTGCTGACTTTTAATATTTTTTGTGCGGGTGCAGCTCCGCTTTAACATGGGTTCCTATGGAACATGTTCACATCAATGCATTTTGTGCCTCTGCGTTTTTGGAAAGGGTCGGGGACTTTTCATCCAAAATGCAGCGTTTTGCATGTAATAGAAGTCAATGGACCCGCATACTAAATGCAAGTACCACGTTTTTACCTTGTTTTTACCGCGATTTTCCTGCGATTTGCGTTTTGCAGGGTTTTTTTTTTTTTTTTTTTTTACACTGTATATAGCTGCTTGCTAAGAAACCACAGTGTAAAAAAAAAAATTATTAAAAAAAAATCGCAAAATGTGGCAAAATCGTGGCAAAATTGCGGTAAAAACGCAGCAAGCACCGCAAAAAGCACTGCAAAAATTCTCAAAAGCAACATGCATAGATGTGAATCGAGCCTTAATCTAGACTTACCTGTAGGTAAAAGTGGTCTGTAAGGGTTTACAACCACTTTAACCACTTGCTTACCAGGCACTTAAACCCCCCTCCTATCCAGACCAATTTTCAGCTTTCGGTGCTCTCACACTTTGAATGACAATTACTCAGTCATGCAACACTGTACCCAAATTAATTTTTTGTCCTTTTTTTCCCACAAATAGAGCTTTCTTTTGGTGGTATTTGATCACCTCTGGGTTTTTTATTTTTTGCGCTATAAATGAAAAAAGACCGAAAATTTAAATAAAATAATTTTTCTTTGTTTCTGTGATAAAATTTAGGAAATTATTAATTTTTCTTCATAAATTTTGGCCACAATTTATACTGCCACATATCTTTAGTAAAAATAACCCAAATTAGTGGATATTATTTGGTCTTTGTGAAAGTTAGAGAGTCCACAAACCGTGGTGCGAATCATACAAAATTTATCACACCTGATGTACTGGTGGCCTATCTCATTTCTTGTGACACTGATGACAGATGGCACCGATACGTGGCATTGATGACAGGTGATACTGATAACAGATGGCACGTGACACTGACAGGTGGCACTGATGACAGATGGCACTGATGCGTGGCACTGATGACAGATGGCACTAATATGTGGCACTGATGACACGTGACACTGATATGGCACTGATGACAGATGGCACTATGTGGCACTGATGACACGTGGCACTGATGTGGCACTGATGACAGATGGCACTTATACATGGCACTGGGGACAGGTGGCACTGGGGACAGGTGGCACTGACAGGTGGCACTGACAGATGGCACTGGGGACAGATGGCAGTGGTGGCAGTGGGGGCAGATGGCACTTTATTATTTTTTTTTCTACTTACGGCCGCTGCAGCCGTTCATCTCGCCCTCCTCACACGCTGTCTCTGTGTGAGGAGGGAGAGCGGCGCTGAGAGATGATCTCATATGTTTACATATGAGATCATCTCCCATTGGACACGCCGATCGCGCTGTAAACGGCCGCTGTGATTGGCCGTTTACAGCGATCTGTGATTGGCTGTGTCCAAGGGACACGGCCAACATAGAATTTCCCTGCTGCGCGCTCGTGAGCGCGCACAGGGAACGAGGAAAGGGGAGGACATCATATGACGCCCTCCCGGGAATTGACATCCGCGCCGAGGCCGTCATTCGGCTATGGCCGGATGTCTAGTGGTTAAACACTTTTTTTGACATTTGTTGGTTTCAAATTAAAATCTTTTTTTTTTTTGCTAGAAAATTACTTCGAACCCCCAAACATTAGTTATATTTTTTTTGTAGAGACCCTAGAGAATAAAATGATGGTTGTTGCAATATTTTATGTCACACTGTATTTGCGCAGCAGTCGTAAATTACACTTAAAAGAATTAATAAAAAAAAAAAAACTAACCAGTAAAGTTAGCCCAATTTCTTTTGTATAATGTGAAAGATTTTACACCGCAAAAATCATCATCTTTTTATTCTAAGCAAAAAAATCGTGATTCTCATTTTGGCCAGAATTGTGGCGCTCTAGTGATCAGTTTATAACTCCAGCCATTTAATTGTTTGACAGTTTGGTTGAAAGCACAAGCAAATGTGACAATTAGCATTCCTGGCATCCCGGGAATGTCACTGTTTTTTTGGAAACTGTTAAATTAATTGGTTTAGTTCAGCTTTAAAGTGATTCCTAGGCAGAGATTAAAGCAGGCATGGTAACTATGAAATTGCATGCAGTTATTCTAACCTGCCATTTAACAAATACATCTGTAATGAGATCATTGCTCTTAAAATCTTAATCTGTGTAGCCATATAGGAAATATTCCTGTCATGTCTATTCACTTATATTAGAGAACGTGCTTCTAACCTAACCCCTCCTTATAACTTCTTACTTCTCTCAGGCACCTGCTATTACAGCTAAAGAGCTTTTTAGGATTCAGCTGCAACTAGCAGGTTATTTTACTTATACAGTCAGATATAATAATGTCTGAAATCTACAACCTGCTGGCTCCTTCCTCACGTTGTTTTTTCAGTTTAGTCATTGCTATTGTCTCTTCTATTGTGGACAGTGTTTAGCAAGAATACCTTTACTGGTTCCTCTTGATTAGAGCACAGCGGGATCCTTTGCCCTTCCGCAACATATTCTACACAATACAATCCACATTTGCAGCAGGTCCGTGGTACAGCAGGGTTCCCTCTAACTAAAATGAAAGGTTTGTGTACAGTAGGGTTATGCTTTCTTTGTGAGCAGTGTTAATTAAATCATACTTGTACATTCCGTAGGCAGTATCCATCAGTATCTTCTGGCACCAAAAATGTTTTATAAGAATAATGTGTACACCAGGGGCGGACTGACCATTCGGCCACTTGGGCACTGCCCGAGGGCCCCGGGCCACTAGGGGGCCCCATCAGGGTTGCCAGCCTCAGTAAAACCAGGGACAGTATGTAAAAATCTGTTTTTTTTTTACATCTGTCTCTGAAATGTCCCTTACCGACATTCTTTTGGTCTAAAAATCACGAGATTATAGCTACCCCACCTCTCCAGTACCTTCTCAGCCAATAGAAACATGTCTGTGTGTACATGTATGTGTATGCTGTGTGATTGTATACTGTGTGTGTGTATACTGTGTGGCCCCATAATCTCTGATTGCCGGGGGCCCCATGAGTTGTCAGTCCGCCCCTGGTGTACACTATGTACAGGTTGCTCAAGTGTACAGCAATATTGAGCAAAGTGCAAAAAAGTATTTATGCAAACAATCACTAGGGGAAGCAATTATAGAAGAAATAAACAGCATATATTCAACATCACTCAGATACAAATGCATATACAGTGAGGGAAAAAAGTATTTGATCCCCTGCTGATTTTGTACGTTTGCCCACTGACAAAGAAATGATCAGTCTATAATTTTAGTGGTAGGTTTATTTTAACAGTGAGAGACAGAAAAACAACAAAAAAATCCTGAAAAATGCATTTTAAAAAGTTATAAATGTATTTGTATATTAATGAGTGAAATAAGTAGTTGATCTCTTCGCAAAACTTGACTTAGTACTTGGTGGCAAAACCCTTGTTGGCAATCACAGAGGTCAGACGTTTTTTGTAGTTGGCCACCAGGTTTGCACACATCTCAGGGGGATTTTGTCCCACTCCTCTTTGCAAATCCTCTACAAGTCTTTAAAGTTTTGAGGCTGATGTTTGGTAACTCAAATCCACATACTTTCTATGGGATTAAGGTCTGGAGACTGGCTAGGCCACTCCAGGACCTTAATGTGCTTCTTCTTGAACAACTCCTTTGTTGCCTTGGCCATGTGTTTTGGGTCATTGTCATGCTGGAATACCCATCCATGACCCATTTCAATGCCCTGGCTGAGGGAAGATTTGACGGTACATGGCAGTTGTTTCTTTGATGTGGTGAAGTTGTCTTGTCCCTTTTGCAGAAACACACCCCCAAAGCATAATGTTTCCACCTCCATGTCTGACGGACGGAATGGTGTTCTTGGGGTCGTAGGGAGCATTCCTCCTCCTCCAGAGTTGATGCCAAAGAGCTCGATTTTGATCTCATCTGACCACAATACTTTCACCCAGTTCTCCTCTGAATCATTCAGATGTTCATTAGCAAACTTCAGAGAGGCCTGCACATGTGATTTCTTGAGCAGGGGTACCTTGTGGCCGCTGCAGAATTTCAGTCTTTCAAGGTCGTAGGGTTTTACCAATTGTTTTCTTGGTGACTATGGTCCCAGCTGCCTTGAGATCATTGACAAGATGTAGTTCTGGGCTGATTCCTCTCTGTTTTTATGGTCATTGAAACTCCACGAGGTGAGATCTTGTATGAAAGCCCCAGACAGAGGGAGATCAACAATTATTCACCCTTTCAC
The DNA here is from genome assembly GCA_028564925.1 of Lithobates sylvaticus. Taxonomy (NCBI): domain Eukaryota; kingdom Metazoa; phylum Chordata; class Amphibia; order Anura; family Ranidae; genus Lithobates; species Lithobates sylvaticus. The sequence goes on from CM053032.1 coordinate 60,932,553, forward strand.
CAAGCTGCTTGGCGATGAGCTTGTAGCCCATTCCAGACTTTTGTAGGTCTAAAATCTTGTCCCTGACATCCTTGGACAGCTCTTTAGGCTGGATTCACACCTATGAGATGCAAGAATACTCTGAGCTGCCTTGGTACCAGTGAGGCACTAGACAGGTAAATGAAGACAAGATACTTAATTTACACTGTCCCCATCTGGATGGGTCTCTCCATGGGGTGAGCAATCTTCCAAAGTCAAGTTCTGAAGACAATTCTTCAATACAGGACCTACTACACAAAGAGTCACACTTTCAATTGTCTAGCACCACCTGACACACTGCCTAAATTCCAATAGTGTCTTCTTGACCAGAGGTCATATCTTTGGTGATCTCATACTAGGTTGGATGGTGCCTTGAAATCAGTGGCAGCTGGTGTTTTTTTTTTTTTTTGGGGGGGGGGGCAAACAATCCACCCTCCTCTGGTTCTAATCACGTGCTTCAAAAAAAAAAAAAAAAAACCCTGATTAGAGTCCATGCGTCCGACGCCCCGCATGTAGATCAGGGGACCGGACACGTTGATGGGGGGGGGCGCCCGTGCACCCCCTATGTACGGGGCGCCACTGCTTGAAATTCAGTCCCAATATTTTCTTTGTATTGCACACTCATATAGCAAGTTGGGTTGTACTGCTGCTGGGTCAGATAATTTCTTACAAAGATCCTTACCTATATTCAAGACTTTAAAATCTCATATTATATGGGTGTAGCCAGACTCTGAAGTGAAATTACTTTGCGTGTTACTGAATTGTTGGTTTTATGTTTTTAAGGTAGATGAGTTGTTTTTATGTTAAATCACTTTACATAACAGTCTTGTCATTATGGGGTTTATTTACTAAAGCTGGAGAGTGCAAAATCCGTCTCACTTCTGCAGAGAAACCAATCAGCTTCTAACCTCAGCTTGTTCAATTAAAGTGGTTGTAAACCCATAAAAAAAACCTTACCTTAGATCATAGCTGGTGCAGCGGTCCCCGTACACCTCTGTGACGGGCGACATGTCTCCAGAATGTTACTTCAGAGTTCACGGGCTCTGGTGCTGTGACTGGCCGGAGTCTTGATGACATCGATCCCGTGCATGAGCGCGGGAGCCACTGGTCACGGCACATCAGCTGAATGAACGGCACGAACGAGCTGTTTCTTCAGTGCGCATGTGCGCATGGCGTCGGCACATGTTGATACAGTAGATATCTCCTAAACCGTGCAGGTTTAGGAGATATCCATGGTACCTATAGGTGACCCTTATTATAGGCTTACCCATGGGCATAGCATAAAGGGTTGCAGGGGTCACAATCGCAACCCCACCCCTAGCTCCAGGGGGCCCCTGCAGCCTCCCTGTCATATTATCATATCCTCCACAAAGTCCAGCTTGGGCCCCACAGCCACAATACTAGGCTTATACTTTACCTTCCAGAGTCCACACCCCTCTGTTCTCATTGGCTGGGAGAAGCTGTGAACCATTTCCTGAATGTAGAGGCGCATGGTTCGAGAACAGCCCAGGATGGGGAAGTGTCTGTGCTGTGTGCTGGCAACATGGAAAGGTAACCGAGATCAGCGAGTTAAGAGGAGAAGAGTGCCGTCCTGTAGCCATGATGGGGCGGATGTTACTGGTGAGGTAAGACACCGCCCAGTGTCTCCTAGTCACCAGCTGGGATTCTTTGTACCCCCTCACCTGGAGATGTCTGCTTACCCCACTTTCCTGACAACTCTGGGAGGTGACCTTCCCCCCAACACCTGACAACACTGACAAAGAAACCTTCAGAAATTGTAAAAACACCTCCTGAAGGGCTGCAGGCTCCAGATTTTGGGTCACATGGCTTTGCCCCCCCCAGATCTAAGTTGCGCCCCCCCTAAAGCCACCTGACCACCCCCTCCACCCTGGATGCTATGGCCGGCTGCTGACCTCTTTCCCCATTACAGCACTCTATACTGCTCCTCCTCCGCGGGGCTGAAATCACATTCCTTTACAACACAGCCAGTCAGCCACAATCTTCACAGGGTGTATCTGCCTACTGCAACTACACTGCCGTTCCGATCAGAGAATTTTACAGGTCAGAACGGCAACATAAAAGCCAGATACACCCTGTGGAGGCTGACAGACTGTGTGTAAAGGAATGTGATTTCAGCCCTGCGTAGTGTGTGGGGGGGGGGGGGGTCGCTGGATGGGAAAGGAGCTCTGCCAAGTGACCTGCCAGGGGTCCCTGTCCTCTGATTCTCCAGCGGTGATCCCTGTACTCTGATGTAAGGTGGAACTCTGGGAACTCAAAACTCTTAAGCCACTTTGAGTATTTTGGCGTGTGGTGGGTTTATCTGGACACACGGTGGAAGTGGTGGGTGGTAGTGTCAACTTTTGCATCGGGGCCCACAAGCTTCAAGCTATCCCTCTGGGCTTACCTGTAGGCTGCTTTCACACTGGGGGGTTTGCAGGCGCTATTGCGCTAAAAATAGCACCTGCAAACCGACACGAAACAGCTGTTGCTGTGTCTCCCAGTGTGAAAGCCCTGAGGGCTTTCACACTGGAGCGGTGCGCTAGCAGGACGGTAAAAAAAATCCTGCTAGCTGCATCTTTGGAGCGGTAAGGAGCGGTGTGTTCACCGTTCACCGTTCACCGCTCCTATACCGTTCCTACCCATTGAAATCAATGGGAGACCGCGGCGCTTTGCAGAGGTTTTTAACCCTTTTTCGGCCGCTAGCGGGGGTTAAAACCACCCCGCTAGCGGCCGCATACCGCGGGTAAAACGATGGTAAAGTAGCGCTAAATCTAGCGCTGCTTTACCGTCGCCGCCCCACACGCCCCAGTGTGAAAGCAGCCGTAGTAAAAAGTAGTCTGTAAGGGTTTACAACCACTTTAAGCTTTGGCAATAAAACCTGGAAGCTGATTGGTTTCTATGCATAGTTGCACTCTCCAGCTTTAGTAAATAAACCCCATAGTGTCTTATAAAACAGACTAAGTGCCACTTTAGAATTGAGCATCAGCTATGAATCACAGCCCATCTTTGAGGTTTTCTATGGTATTCCTTGTACTCAGTTCATCTAAGCCCAAAATTGTCCTGTACAGTAAAAACTGATTGCAGTTCTGCTGAACATGAGATCTCAGAATATTTCAGGGATTATACTTTAGTTACTAAGAGCAACACATGTTATCACAGTTGTTGCCATGGCAACCTATGCTTTTAATATAGTAAAATAATTGAAAAGCTAGTTGGTGTGGAAGAGCAATCAGCATATTTAGGGACAAAAATCTTGAATTGTTAGAAGCTAATGAACCAATACATTAAAACTGACATTTAGATGTTCTCACTAGTTATTTTATTCTAATAATACAGCAGAGCAAGGATGAAGCAGAATCCTATCCTATGTGTTCTATAGAAAAAAACTCCAGGGAGCTTTATCTGTAGTTTAAAATATTTGCAATATTTCTCCATTGTAACAATAGAAATACTAAATTGTAAAAGAAAATCGTGCACAAATTGCCACCGTGCCCAGCAGGTGACAACCACAGGAAAGCAGGTCCGCCCAGAGGAGTGATAGAACAGAATGAGGATTATAATGTAGATATGATACTCTAGGTTCCTTTTAATGCAACACAACATGACTTCACCATGTACTGATTGAGCCATTTGAGTCTATACAAGTTTCTCACAGCAAGTGACCAAGAGCATTTGTGACATGTTAGGAATGCACAGGGAGCACTAGATTGTTGACATTGATCTGTAAGAGACCGCATGGTACCCCTTTCTGGACATGTGCTAGATTTTCATTCCTGCGTTTGGCTACACATGCTACCCAAACAAAACACACAGGATGTCTAAAAGTAGAACAAAACATGGCTCCCATAATGCCAAGCTCTACTCCTGCATATACTGCACTGATATCAGTCACACAAATTACCAGGCGTTGTACACATACAGTACAGCCCTATTTAATAGGTTCTTTTTTAAAGTGCAGTAAACCATATAGACCAGTCACTTTGGACTCTTGCACACAGACGGCAAAAAAGCCAGGTTTTAGGCATCTTTTTTACTGCTCTAAATACAGCCTATTGTTTTTAATGAGCCTGTACACACTGATGTGTAAACTTGTGTTGTGTATAGATTAGCAAAAAATAAATAAAAAATGACAAAAGTCTGTATTGCTGATCAGTATTATACACATGTATCCACACGTACATTACATGGGATGGGGGGGTGGATGGAACTAGGATGGGTTGAGGGGTGAGGATGGAGCAGGCATGGGATCAGGGGGGGTGGATGGATGGAGCTGGGTTGGGAGAGGGGGATGGATGGAGCAGGGATGGGATCGGGGGTGGGGGATGGATGGGGGGTGGATAGGATCGGGGGGATGGATGGAGCTGGGATGGGATGGTGGATGGAGCAGGGTTGGCATCGGGGGGGATGGATGGAGCTGGGATGGGATGGGGGTGGATGGAGCAGGGATGGGATCGGGGGATGTATGGAACTGGGATGGGATGGATGTAACTAGGATGGATCATGGGGATGGATGGAGCTGGGTTGGGATGGGGGGTGAATGGAGCAGGGATGGGATCGGGGGAAAGATGGGATGGGGGGGGGTGAATGGAGCAGGGATGGAATCGGGGGATGGATGGAGCTGGGATGGGATAGGGGTGGATGAAGCAGGGATGGGATTGGGGGATGTATGGAACTGGGATGGGATGTATGTAACTGGGATGGATCGTGGGGATGGATGGATGGAGCTGGGTTGGGATGGGGGGTAGATGGAGCAGGGATCAGATTGGAGGGGGTGGATAGAGCAGGGATGGGATTAGGGGTGGGGGATGGATGGAGACAGGATGGGATGGGGGATGGATGGAGCAGGGATGGGATCGGAGGGATAGGTGGAGATGGGATGGGGGGTGAATGGAGCAGGGATGGGATCGGGGGATGGATGGATCTGGGTTGGTATGGGGGGGTGGATGGAGCAGGGATGGGATCGGGGGTTGATGGAGCAGGGATGGAATCAGGGGGATGGATTGATGGAGCTGGGTTGGGATCGGGGGTGAGGGATGGATGGAGCCAGGATGGGATGGGGGGGTGGATGTAGTAGGGATGGGATGGGGGGATGGATGGAGCTGGGATGGGATGGGGGTGGATGGAACAGGGATGGAATCGGAGGGATGGATGGAGCTGTGTTGAGATGGAGGGGTGGATGGAGCAGGGATTGGATCGGGGGGTAGATGAAGCAGGAATGGGATTGGGGGGGGGGTTAAAGGGTATGTGCTAGGGGGTACTTTGTGAGGGGAGAGGAATTATGCTGGGGGTGTTAAAGTTCAAATCTGCCCCCCTCCTTATAACCCAAAACAAAGCACCCCCTAGCACATATCCTCAAACCCCCCTAACTAAAATTATTCTCCTGGCAGCATAGATGTCCCCCTTGTCTGTAATACCTCTGCCCCGGGCAGGTGCTGTAGTGCGCTGTCCCTCTTCCTCTTCCTCAGCCGAGCGGCTATAGTCCAGTTTGCAGTGAGTGCAGTCGGCGAGGAGAGAGATTAGTTGCAGCGTGTGGCACAGTGTCAGACTCTGGGCACCTCTGCCTCACTCTCTCTGCAGCTGAGGTGATCTGGAAGGGAAAGAGGGAGCCACGTGCGCCGGTGCCAGTCTCAGCCTGGTGTCACCCTCTGGCGGGGGTCACCCGGGTGCGGACCACACCCCCCCCAGGGCCGTTTTTTCCACTGGGCATGCTGGGCAGTTGCCCGGGGGCCCCACTTGTCTGGAGGGCCCCATCCAGGGCTGATCCTCAGCACTGAAATCTGCTGCTGAAATTGACTGACTGCACTGGTTGCTCACTTCGCCAGCCGGCATTTAGCTAGCAACCAGTGACGTCAGTCAGAGGCCGCCCCAGCATTCATAGCGCACGCGGCTGCCCCAGTGGCTAGTGAACAGGCTCCGCCCACCTCTGCTATGTTCTTCAGACAGCATGGAGAGGGAGCGGAAAGACGGCCCTTGATAGCTGGCGCTGCCTTGCTGTTGTGAGTGACACACTGTACTGCACCAGGCCGGCGGCCTCAAGTAAGCCTAATGCCGCGTACACACGTGCGGACTTTTGCCGGCGGACCTAGTCCAGCGGACAATCCCGCGGGACTTTCCAGCTAGGTCCGCTGGACTTTCCGAGCGTGTGGACTTGCCCACACACGCACGGACTTCTCCAGCGGATAATCCGCCGGCCAAAAGTCCGCGGGACTTTTGAAAATGAACGGACTTGCCCACACACGGAGCAGTCCGTTCATTTCGAACGTAACTTCAGGTTACGTAGCTAGCGTAGGCAGTAAATGCCGCCGCGCTAGCTCCGCAAGCTGGCATGGAGGTTCCCCCCAAATCCAAGTCAGACCCTCATCCGAGCACGCAGCCTGGCAGGCCAGGAAAGGGGTGGGGACGAACGAGCGCCCCCCCCCTCCTGAGCCGTACCAGGCCGCGTGCCCTCAACATGGGGGGTGCCCTGGGGAAAGGGGGGCCGTGCGCCCCCCCCACCCCAAAGCACCTTGTCCCCATGTTGATGAGGACAAGGGCCTCTTCCCGACAACCCTGGCCGTTGGTTGTCGGGGTCTGCGGGCGGGGGCTTATCGGAATCTGGGAGCCCCCTTTAATAAGGGGGCCCCCAGATACCGGCCCCCCACCCTATGTGAATGAGTATGGGGTACGATGTACCCCTACCCATTCACCTAAGGTGTAAAATGTAAAGTACAAAAACACACACACTTTTGAAAAAATATTTTATTGCACTGCTCCGGGGGTCTTCTTCCGTCTTGGGGTCTTCTCGCCGGACTCCTCCGCTCTCTTCTGCTCTTTTACCTAGCTCTTTCACGAACGGAGGAGTCTGGCTACCTTCTTCGTCGTCGCCGCCGTCGTCTGGGGGTCTCGATCCGCCTTCGGGGGTCTTCCGGGGGTCTCTTCTGTTCTTGCGGCGGTCGTCGTCTTCCGCGCCGGCGCCGCCTTCTTCTTCTTCTTGTCCTTCTTGTTCTTCTTGTTCTTCCGATGTTGACCCGTCGCTGTCTCTGCCCGGAATGCCTGTGCCGCTCTGCGCTCGGACTTATATAGGGACATGGGGGACAGGGTCACATGTTCATGTCACATGGTGACCCCGCCCCCTTGCGATGTCACAGTCCCAGCATCCTCCGGGACTGTGACAACACAAGGGGGCGGGGTCACCATGTGACATGTGCATGTGACCCTGTCCCCATGCCCCTATATAAGTCCAAGCGCAGCGCGGCACAAGCATTCCGGGCAGAGAGAGCGTCGGGTCAACATCGGAAGAAGAAGAACAAGAAGAAGGACAAGAAGAAGAAGAAGGCGGCGGCGGCGCGGAAGACGACGACTGCCGCAAGAACAGAAGAGACCCCCGAAGGCGGATCGAGACCCCCAGACGACGGCGGCGACGACGAAGAAGGTAGCCGGACTCCCCCGCTCGTGAAAGAGCTAAGTCAAAGAGCAGAAGAGAGCGGAGGAGTCCGGCGAGAAGACCCCCAAGACGGAAGAAGACCCCCGGAGCAGTGCAATAAAATATTTTTTCAAAAGTGTGTGTGTTTTTGTACTTTACATTTTACACCTTAGGTGAATAGGTAGGGGTACATCGTACCCCATACTCATTCACATAGGGTGGGGGGCCGGTATCTGGGGGCCCCCTTATTAAAGGGGGCTCCCAGATTCCGATAAGCCCCCGCCCGCAGACCCCGACAAGCAACGGCCAGGGTTGTCGGGAAGAGGCCCTTGTCCTCATCAACATGGGGACAAGGTGCTTTGGGGTGGGGGGGGGCGCACGGCCCCCCTTTCCCCAGGGCACCCCCCATGTTGAGGGCACGCGGCCTGGTACGGCTCAGGAGGGGGGGCGCTCGTTCGTCCCCACCCCTTTCCTGGCCTGCCAGGCTGCGTGCTTGGATGAGGGTCTGACATGGATTTGGGGGGAACCCCCACGCCGTTTTTTTTTCGGCGTGGGGATTCCCTTTAAATCCATGCCAGGTCACGGAGCTAGCGCGGCGGCAGTAACTGCCTACGCTAGCTACGTAACCTGAAGTCACGTGCTAAATGAACGGACTTGCCGATGAGCGCAAGTCCGTTCATTTCAAAAGTCCCGCGGACTTGCCCACTAACAATGTCTACTTAAGTAAGTTCAAGTTGTGCATCAAACACAGCCACTGTCTGTGCCCATCAAAGCTGCCACTGTCTGTGCCCATCAAAGCTGCCACTGTGCCCATCATACACAGCCACTGTGCCCATCAAACAGCTGCCACTGTGCCCATCAAACGCAGCCACTGTACCCAAACACTGCTGCTGTGCTCATCAAACGCTGCCACTGTGCCCATCAAACTCGTGTTATATTGTCCAAACGTTGTGTTAATGTTTAAACACTGATTTTGTTGGAAGTATCAATAAATACAGCCTTATTGATAATTTGCATTTTTATTCTCATACGTGATCCTGTAGACAGGGCCCCAGTGCACTGTATTGCCCGGGGGCCTATAATGCTCTTAAGATGGCCCTGCCCCCCCCCCCCCCCCCTCCTAGCGAAGCCACTGTTCTTAACTGAAGCCTAGTAAACTGTGTTTACTAGGCTTCAGTTTGTGAATGAACAGGAAGCCGCTCAGCACAGAGCATTTTCCATTCAATCACTGTCCAGTGCAGCTGACGCTGCAGAGAAAGGTCACTAAAGTGAGACATCAGGGGTCTGTTTAGACTCCTGATATTTCACCAAAGCCCACAGTGGGGCTCCTAAAAGAATTGTAAATAAAAAATACTGTAAAAAAACAATAAAAATAGAAAACTACTGACACTGCCCAGCTGACACCAATCTCTGCCCTACTGACACTGTCCACATTTTAATACATTTTATACAAATGTTTGTTTACATTTACATTTATAAGTGTGTCTGTGTATGTGTATGTGTGTGTGTATATATATATATATACGAACACGCATGTGTGCATGTGTGTTTGAGCTTTGGGGTGCACACCCTGATGTAATAGTCTGCGCACACCTATGATGGTACTGCAGACATTTCTCTATTGCATGTACACATTTTTGAACTGTACTTTACATACACTTTTACGGAAGCATGGAAAACACATTTACGTGCTTCAGGTAAGCCTTGAAACAAAGTTAAACAGGATGTTGTGGCAGAAGAGCAGAACCATGACCACGGGCATCCGCTATGAAACTTTTTTGAAGCTCAAAAATGCAGATGCTGCTACTTAGAAAAACTGATGTCCTGGTGCATTTATTTAAATTGTATGTAAACTCTAACAATAAACGTCTCCTTTTTTACTCCCTTTTGGTCAGTTATACATCATTGAAAGCATTGTGTTATATCTGTTTGCTAAGTATAAATCTCCCTTCGCTATCCTGAATAAAAAATAAAAAAAGAACTATATTAATGCTCCAGGGGCACTATGATATCAATACAGAAAGAGATAGTGTAGATCAGGGGTCTCCAAACTTTTTAACCACTTCAGCCCTGGAAGAATTTACCCCCTTCCTTACCAGAGCACTTTTTGCGATTCGGCACTGCGTCGCTTTAACTGACAATTGCGCGGCCGTGCGACGTTGCACCCAAACAAAATTGACACACTTTTTTTCCCCACAAATAGAGCCTTCTTGTGATGGTATTTGATCACCTCTGCGGTTTTTATTTTTTGGGCTATAAACAAAAGAAGAGCGACAATTTTGAAAAAAACAATATTTTTTACTTTATGCTATAATAAATATCCCATTAAAAAAAATTAAAAAAAAAAATTTTTGACTCAGTTTAGGCTGATACGTATTCTTCTACATATTTTTGGTAAAAAAAAAAAAAATCGCAATAAGTGTATATTGATTGGTTTGCGCAAAAGTTATAGCGTCTACAAAATAGGGGATAGATTTATTGCATTTTTTTTTTTTTTTTACTAGTAATGGCGGTGATCTGCGATTTTTATCGTGACTGTGACATGCGGCGGACACTTCTGACATTTTTGACACATTTTTGGGAACATTTACACAGCGATCGGTGCTATAAAATTGCATTGATTACTGTGTAAATGTGACTGTCAGGGAAGGGGTTAACACTAGGGGGGGCGCTGCAGGGGTTAATATATGTTTCCTGGGAGTGAATCTAAAGCCCCATACACACGGTCGGACTTTTTCATGGATTCTGTCCGATCGGACAATGTTGTTGAAAAATCAGACCGTGTGTATGCACCATCGGACAGTGTACGTCGGATTGTCCGACGGACAAAGTCTTATCTCCTGCTGGAAAGATTTGCCGACAACACGGTCCGATCACACCAAATCCGATCGTGTGTACGGTTGTCCGACCGGACAAAGTGCTACGCATGCTCAGATCACATTACAAGACCAAAGCTATTGGCTACTAGCCTCTACATAGTCCCGTCGTAGGCAACAAACGTCACCACGTTCAGAATGATCGGATTTTCCGACAACTTTGTCTGACCGTGTGTACGCAAAACCAACATCAGACAAAGTATGACGGACATGATCCGACGGACCTGGTCCGCGGATTGTCCGACCGTGTGTATGGGGCTTAACTGTGGGGGGAGGGGACTCACAAGGGGAGGAGACCGATCGGTGTTCCTCTGTACTGGGAACACACCATCGGTCTCCTCTCCACTGACAGGACGTGGATCTGTGTGTTTACACACACAGATCCACGGTCCTGCTGTGTTCCCGGGCAATCACGGGTGCCCCGCGGACATCGTAGGCGCCGGGCACACGCAACGGGTCCCGAGTGACGCCCCCTAGATGGCCGGGAATGGGAGGACATCATATGACGCCCACCCAGGATGGGAGATACACCTTGTGGGCGTCATATTACAATAGCCGGGTATTGAAGTGATTACACAAAGGGCCAATTTACTGTCCTACAGACTTTAGGGGGGCCAGACTGTGGCCATTGAAAATAGACAATCTTCTGGCATCAGTGGGAGAAATAGTGCCCCATTGATAGCAATGGAGAAATAATGCCCCATTGTTGGTGTCAATGGGAGAAATAGTGCCCCGTTGTTGGTGCCAGTGGGAGAAATAGTGCCCCATTGTTGGTGTCAATGGGAGAAATAGTGCCCCCGTGTTGGTTTCAGTGGGAGAAATAGTGCCCCATTGTTGGTGTCAGTGGGAGAAATAGTGCCCCATTGTTGGTTTCAGTGGGAGAAATAGTGCCCCATTGGTGGTATCAGTAGGAGAAACAGTGCCCCATTGGTGGTATCAGTGGGAGAAATAGTGTCCTATTGTTGGTGTCAGTGGGAGAAATAGTGCCCCATTGGTGGTGTCAGTGGGAAAAATAATACCCCATTGTTGGTGTCAGTGGGAGAAATAGTGCCCCATTGTTGGTTTCAGTGGGAGAAATAGTGCTCCATTGGTGGTATCAGTGGGAGAAATAGTGTCCCATTGGTGGTGTCAGTGGGAGAAATAATACCCCATTGTTGGTGTCAGTGGGAGAAATAATACCCCATTGTTGGTGTCAGTGGGAGAAATAGTGCCCCATTGTTGGTGTCCGTGGGAGAAATAATACCCCATTGTTGGTGTCAGTGGGAGAAATAGTGCCCCATTGGTGGTATCAGTGGGAGAAATAGTGTCCCATTGGTGGTGTCAGTGGGAGAAATAGTGCCCCATTGTTGGTGTCAATAGCAAGTATTATGCCCCATTGTTGGTGTCATTGGGAGTAATAGCGTCTTGTATCAGTAGGAGGAAAAGTGCCCCGAAGGCCAGATAAAGGCAAGCAAAGGGCCGCATCTGGCCCCCGGGCCGCAGTTTAAAGGCCACTGGTGTAGATGATAACAGGAAGCTCCATGTTGCCTATGACGAGGCACAGAAGATGGGATCAATATTGGTAGCATTTAAAAAACGAGTACAATTATAGTGCAGCCTCCAAACTTTTGTAACTTACCCAGTTTTGAAATAAAATACAAATGTCTTCCAAAATAAAACGCACTATAAAGATTACAAATAGCACAGAAATTGCCCAGGATAAGTTGTCTCTATAAATGGCCGTGTTTTTTTGTTACCACATGGAGAGAATTGATGTAGGGGTCCCCTTTTTTAAGTAAAAAAAATAAACTCTTTAATTCCAAAGAGAATGAATGACCTAGTTATTATCTATCTGCAGAGCTTCATAGAACTGCTGTGCAATGTATTATGGCTCTAGTTTATATTCATGTGGGATGTTTATGAGAGCTGGAGTATAGAACAAGTGCTGCAGACAGTTCTGTCTTATAAAGTGCTACTGTCTCATCCTTTATTAACAGGCTCATTTTTTTTTTTTTAAATATATATTTCATTTCTCTGACCCTATAAACCTTGAAAAATACGCGTGTCTTTGGAAAATATTCAGGAGGTCCCAAAAGGGGAAGAAATCAGTGGTTTAATTTATTTGAAATCTAGAAAAAAAAGTGAATAGACAGTTGCTGCTCATTGCATTCAGATGATTTAATTCTTTAGCTCATACTGGGAGACGTGCAATGCTTGGTGTAGGCAGCAACCTCAATACATATCTTTTGACGGCCCCCAATGATGGAGTCCTGAAAGGCTTACTGTAACCAAGTATGTGCCACTTAATATGGTTTAGTGTAGTGTTTGATTGGATAGGGGCAAGGTTTAAAATGGATCTGTGAGGAAAGAAATGTGTGTGTGTGTGTGTGTGTTGGCCGGTGGTGGTCCTGGGTAAATGGTGGTGCAGGTTCCAGGTCTTAAATGAAATAAATGTGGCGCTAACTCAAATAAAGTGCTAATGTAGACAAAAAAAAATCATTAATCAATAATTCAATCAAATCCATATTCGTCCAATCAGTAAAATAACATTAAAAATTCATATACCGATGTACTGTAAAAAAAAAAAAAAATTCATATACCATATATACTCGAGTATAGGTCGACCCGAATATAAGCCGAGGCCCCTAATTTACCACAAAAACATGTATTGACCCGTGTATAAGCCGAGGGTGAGAAATGCAGCAGCTACTGTAAGTGGAAAAGAGGGTCAACAATGCCCATTTGCAGCTGCATGTCTCCCTGTGTCCTGTGTACCTCCCTGTGTCCATTGCAGCCTACCTGTGCCCTGTGCATATGCCTCCGTGTGCCCATCTGCAGCTCTGTGTCCTCAACAAATTACATGCAGTTGACAGCCTACTTTTGAAATCCAAGAAAGGCAGTCCTCATATTTATATCCTAACAAGTTTATTGTAACATACAGTTTTAACATCTAAACACCATATTTATTTCCATTATTTTGATTAGATTTTTGGGCATCCAGAACAGTCCTATGAATATAATAGTGATTTAATATACTGTATATTGGAAGATTTTTTTTCCCCAGCAGTAAGGCCCCTTTCACACTGGGGCGGTGAGCCGCGGTGACGGTAAAGCAGCGCTATATTTAGCGCTGCTTTACCGTCGTTTTCACCGCGGTTTTCGGCCGCTCGCGGTGCGGTTTTACCCCCCGCGAGCGGCCGAAAAAGGGTTAAACACCCCCCGCAGAGCGCCGCCGTAGCCGCGGTATTACCGCGGTAACCGCGGTATTGCCGCGGTTTTACGGCGGTCTCCCATTGTAATCAATGGGAAGGAGCGGTATAGGAGCGGTGAACACACCGCTCCTATCCCGCTCCAAAGATGCTGCTAGCAGGACTTTTTTTACCGTCCTGCTAGCGCACCGCTCCAGTGTGAAAGCCCGCCGGCTTTCACACTGGAGTGAATGGGGCCGGATTTTTTCATGCGGTGAACAGGCGCTATTTTTAGCGCCGCACCGCATGAAAAACGCCCCAGTGTGAAAGGGGCCTTAGAAATATCTTTAAATGACCACAGCCTGTGAGTCTGTCCTCATGTCTGACAATGCTTAATACCCCTAGCAGTGATGTAAGTAACTGAGTTAAAATAAACTGAGTTACGTAACTCAGTTACTTTAGAGGGTAACGAGTAATCTAACTGATTACTTTTCCCCTCATGGTAACTCAGTTCCCATTACTTTGGCTTAGTTACCCCAATTACATCCACCACCACTAGATGGCAGTAGTGTAATTCCGGTGTCCTGCTGAAAAAGTTCCCCCGCCGGATAAGGACCCCCTGTACTGCACAGGCGCAGGGCTTACGCAGTACGAAGGACTACGGAGCTTCCGAAAATTGCCGAACCTAAACAGCTCTGAGTGAACTCTACACCGCGCAGGTGTAATAACATGTAATTGTACGAGGTGATGCCGCATGCTCCCGATGCTCGTGCTACTCTGCAAGGGGCGTCTATCGTGTAACTAAGGGGCGGGTCTAATATTACTGTAACCAAGGGGCGCATTTATTATTATTGTTATATATCGAGCTCTGCCCATTAATTTAACATTCGCCCTCTTCTGTAGCCATCCGCCCCTTACACGATATAATAATAATAGACCCGCCCCTTGCTTACACGCTATAACAGATCTGCCCCTTGGTTAGAGTAATAATAGAGCAGCCCCTTGGTTACACGATATATAACAATAATAATAAATGCGCCCCTTGGTTACAGTAATACTAGACCCGCCCCTTAGTTACACGTATAGAATATTTAAAAAAAAAGTCAGTTACTTTGCTGCGTAACTAATTACTTTTCCAATGTAGTAACTGAGTTACTAATGCAATTACTTTTTGAGAGAAGTCATTTGTAACTTAACTAATTACTTTTTTAAAGTAAGATGACCAACACTGGTCCTGTGTACCTCCCTGTGTCCTGTGCATGCCTCCGTGTGCCCATCTGCAGCTCTGTGTCCTCAACAAATTACATGCAGTTGACAGCCTACTTTTGAAATCCATGAAAGGCAGTCCTCATATTTATATCCTAACATGTTTATTGTAACATACAGTTTTAACATCTAAACACCATATTTATTTTCATTATTTTGATTAGATTTTTGGGCATCCAGAACAGTCCTATGAATATAATAGTGATTTAATATACTGTATATTGGAAGATTTTTTTTTCCCAGCAGTTAGAAATATCTTTAAATGACCACAGCCTGTGAGTCTGTCCTCATGTCTGACAATGCTTAATACCCCTAGTGACACTCAGTTCTGTTAGGGGCTGCCAATAGTGTCAAGCCTCATACACACGATCAGACTTTGTACAAACTTTCCCGTGGATTTTTGTACAAAGGGCGTTGGCCGCAAGCTTGGATTGCATACACATGATCGGACTTTTTAGACAACAAACACGATAGTAGTGATGTTTCAACAAACTGACGACACTTCAAAAGAGGACGCTCAAATACTCCAGCGCCACCTTTGGTCAACTTCTGTATTGTTGTCTGATGGTTTTGTGTACACACGATCAGACTTTGCTCCATCAGACTTTTGTTGGCAGAAAGTTTGTCCGTTCGCACAAGCAACAAAAGTCAGATGAAAACCAAAAAAGTTTGTCCGATGGAGTGTACACACGGTCGGATGTTGCCACAAAACAGCTAATTTGCATGTTTGTTGTCAAAAAGTCTGATCGTGTGTACGGGCCTTTAGGGTAGCGCAGGGTCAGTGTTATGCCATGTACACACGATCGGACTTTGCGACAACAAATGTTGGATGTGAGCTTGTTGGCGGAATGTCTGACCGTGTGTATGCTCCATCGAATATTTCTGTCGGACTTTCCGCCAACAAATGTTGGCTAGCAGGTTCTCAAATTTTCCGCCAACAAATGTTTGTTGTCAGACTTTCCAATCGTGTGTACACAAGTCCGTCGCAGAAAAGTCCACGCATGCTCGAAATCAAGTACAAGCCGGAAGCGCTCGGTTTTGTCAAATTAGCGTTCGTAATGGAGATATCAGATGGTTATTGAAATTCCTTTTATCGTCTCACTGTACATCTTGTACGTCACTACGTTCGTAATTGTTGGCCAACATTTGTGTGACTGTGTGCATGCAAGACAAGTTGGAGCCAACACCCTTCGAACAAAAATTCATGGTTTTGTTGTTTGAAAGTCCGATTGTGTGTACGGGGCATTAGAATTGCTATGCAGAAGCTTAGTACACAACATTCTTTGCAAAACTTGCATTCCTGATACTGACAAAAGTCCCAAAATCTTATCAGTATTCATCACATTGTGGTGTGGTGTAAGACTCGCAGTGCTGACACAATCAGTTTTCATTACAATGGGGAAAAACACTATTTACATTTTACTTGTACGTATGTTGACCTTTTAGGTCTTGTCTGAAAAGTCCCTCCTGGAAAAGGAAAGACCACACTAAGTATAGTAATTAAAACAATAAAATCACTTTTTACTTAAAGTGGAATTCCAAGTAAACCCTAACTACTGTTAAAACTGTCCCTCCCACCCTTCTAGCATCTATATTTACTAACCTGTGTAGGAAAGATGTATATACTTACCTACTTTCAAGACACTCTGGTCATCAAATCCTGCTCCCCTGTGTCAGCCAGCGCTGCTGCAGGGGAGAGGAGGGAGCGCCGACAGTGGATGAGCCATTAAAGCCTATGGGTGATGTCTCTGCTCCAAGCTTTACTAGCCATTGACATAGCGCCTTCTCCCTTGCAGCCACCACTGGCTGACACAGGGGAGATCCTGTTACCAGATTGGAGCAGCCTAAAAATAAAAAAGTAGATGCATCTTTCTTACACAGGTTTGAGAGTAACTTAGTTTGAGAATGTTTTGCAAGACAAGCAAATTTTTTAAATAAATTTTGACTTTATATAGAAGCAATGTCTTGATATACAAGTAGCGTCATGTCACAACTGCCTCTAAGGCCCCTTTCACACTGGGGCGGTTTTCAGGCGGTACAGCGCTAAAAATAGCGCCTGTATACCGCCTGAAAAAACCGGCCCCATTCACTCCAGTGTGAAAGCCGGCGGGCTTTCACACTGGAGCGGTGCGCTAGCAGGACCGCAACAAAAGTCCTGCTAGCAGCATCTTTGGAGCGGTGAAGGAGCGGTGTATTTACCGCTCCTATACCGCTCCTTCCCATTGAAATCAATGGGAAACCGCGGGGATACCGCCCGCAAACCGCCGCTGCAGCGGCGCTTTGCGGAGGTTTTTAACCCTTTTGCGGCCGCTAGCGGGGGTTAAAACCACCCAGCTAGCGGCCGCATACCGCGGGTAAAACGATGGTAAAGCAGCGCTAAATATAGCGCTGCTTTACCGTCGCCGCCCCGCACCGCCCCAGTGTGAAAGGGGCCTTAGTGTAGCAATATGGTTACATTTAATGAAGGTACAACATTTAGCAACATATTGCTACACTTAGAGGCCCCTCTCTTCTCTTTTCTACTCTGTAGCTCCTGCTGGATCTTGCTTCTAATCCCTTGTGGAGGCTTCTATTTGTGGATGGACATTTTATGGAAACAGGAAATTCACAGGATCTCCAGGCACGAAACTTTGCAACAGATGCCCAAAAATGATTAACTTAGGAAAGCTGTATACAGTAAACCTTTTGACTATCCTGGGCCTCATTGGAAGAAGAGAAATTGTCTTGGGCCATACATAAAATACATTAACAACAAAGCCGGCCATAGACCGTTTCAATCTCAGCTGGTTCAACTGGGATCGGCCAAGATTCGAACCATGAATGGGCAAGCTGATTGTACCCAAATCGATCCATTGATCAACTTGGGTACAACCAGCATGTTTGATTTTTCATGCAATTATTGCCAGCGGCTCCCCACACCCCCGCCAGGAGAACACCATAGCTCAGTGGAAGGCATTCACTCATAAACACTGACTGTTGAAAAGTTGAAAATAATGAAACGCTTGCAAAAAGTTAAGTACTTTAGCCACCACATATAAAGACTAGTAAGCTGTAATAACTTCCATTCTTGCTTTTGGTTTTGGTCAGGAGTGTCCAACCCATGGCCTGGCAGTTCAGCATGCGGCCCTGGCATGTCTGGAGGAATGTCTTGCAAGAACAAAAGCCATGGTGGCTGGCAGGGACATACCGGCACAGGCACGTATGGAGGGACCCAGGGGATGCCATATATGCATAGAGGTCACAGCGGCTAGCACAGAGAGTCCAGGATCAGGCACAGTTGAAGGGATGCCAGGGGTGCCGGTTTTGTAAAAGCAGCGGCAACAGCAAATGCAGGGACTCCACATAGCACCAGGCAAGTAAATTCCGCATAGCTGTATCAGGGGAGTGTTGGGTTGGGCTGTGCCTCCCCTAGATTTCAGTTGCGCCCCCCAAAACCAGCTGCCAACAACTTCCCCTCTACCTTCCCACACAGCACATACCAGGGCTGCCATCGTCATTAAATTCAAGGACAGTTTGTAAAATCCATGATTTTTATATCTGTCCATAAATGTCAGTTTGCGAATATACAGCCTGCATGTCTGTAATGGATATTCACAGACAGATGTAAAAATCATGGATTTTACAAACTGTCCATAAAGTCAGGTTCACACTACTGTGGGTGGTTGCGGGTGAGGGAATCACAGCTGTTCCCGCATCAGTAACCACCCTGTGGCTAAAATGCGCTGCTCTTTACAGAGGCGCGGGGGGGGGGGGGCAGTCATTCTTAGTGGCACCCCCATGCATCTAAAAACCCAGCGTGTATTCAGGTACGGGAACTGCCGAGAAATCGCATGGTGCAAAAGCACCATGTGATATTCCGGCCACTGCATTTCAAAAATGGTGCAGGAACCTTTTTCCTGCATGAAATGCAGGCACAGTAGCCCATTAAAATGAATGTGCTGCTGTGCCCGAGCAAATGCAGCCCAAAACAATTCATCTTCTTACAATGTGTCCCAGGAAGGTCAAAAGGTCGGATACAACTGGTTTAGATAAACTTTAAGGAAGTCTGTTATTACTACATTTTAATGGTTTTACCAAGAAAACCTCGAAGCCGATGTTGCAATTATTTAAAGCAAGAAAACACTACAGCGCTATGTTGTAACAACTATAAAGCAGAAGGCTCCTAGGCAGAAGACCCCCTCTCCTGCACACCAGAGCATGTGTGAAAGATCTTGATGATACATCAGTACAGGGCTTATTTAGTAACATAGTTTAAAGATCATTGATGTGCTATTTCTCAGGTTCAATAGTCAGAATCTGGGTTTTAGAATTGCATTGTATTACCTAGTAGCACTGAGTACAGTGAGCACAAAAACATAAAGCACATGCTACTGGTAGAGGTTATTGATGAACCCAATGTATGATGGATTCTAAGGCACATACTGTATGATAACATCATCACCTAAGTCATTGTCATACCCCAGAAACAGGATGTAGCTGCTGCTGCAGCAGTATGGTGCAACATTTAGTAACAAGGTGTAAAGCAGTGGCTCCTGATGTGGCCCGCCATCTCCTGTTCTGGGTTCCCGACCCGCCATCCCTGAGCTTCACTGTGAAGTATGGAGCCGGCACTAGAGGAAGCAGAGCCGATTCTTCCTGTATAGAGCTGGCTCCTGTCACAGGCGGAGTGATACCAAATGTACTCCGCCTGTGACAGGAGCAATACAGGAAGCATCAGCTCTTCTCCACTGCAGCCGCATGCTTTCTCCAGCGCCGGCTCCTGTCACACTGATGCTTGAGGATGGCGGGTCGGGAACCCACGATCTGGGACAGCAGCCACCAGGGATACCTGCCAGTAGTACCAGCCGCCAGGCAGTACCCACCAGCAGTACCAGCCAGCAGTACCCTCCAGCAGTAACAGCCAGCAGTACCCATCAGTACTACCAGCCAGCAGTACCCGCCAGAGTACGTGCCCTGGAGAACAGCCAGCAGCAGCCACCAGCCATGCCAGCCCTTAGGACAGTAGCAGCCGCCAGCCATAGTCACCTGGGGGACAGCAGCAGCCGCCAGCCATACCTGCAGGAATCCTGAGGAAGAAGTGAAGATTGAAGTCAGCTGAGGTGCATGTAAACCACAGTGCATCAGTGTGAAATCAGCCTTAGGCCCCTTTCACATGATAGGTCCGATCGGGTCCCCTGTCTGTTTTTCATGCGGACCCAAACAGACTATCCATTCACCTCTATAGAGCGGTAGATGTAAACGGACTGGTGTCCATTTACACCCGCCTATCTCCAATCCGATTCACTTAAAAAAAACAGAAGGGGATCTGTCCCCTTCTATCTGGGCGGATAGGACTGGAGGGCCCATAGAGGAGAGCAGGCTTTTTTGGCCATGCTTCTTTTTTTGTCTCAAGAGTATACTTTCATTCTCCTGTGACCCAGAGTTATCTAATAGCAGAATATTACCCACTATCAGCTGACAGGACAGTGCTGAGCTAAGCTCTGAAAGAATCCCCACAATATTGTCAGGATCCACCCAACTAATAGCTGTCTCCGCCTTTCAGTGAGCGATTGACAGCCGGAATCAGCCACTTCCGCCCCCTCTTCAGTTTCGTGCTTCAGTGATTGTTGGAGTAACAGAGCGGAGAGCAGTGCCTACAGCAGACTGAGACTCCAGCGGTCATTTGATCATAGCTCAGTTCTTGTAAGTAGGAAGGTTGGTTTTTTTACGTTGTGTTGCTATGGGCATTTGTATAGTGACAGCATTAATACACTTCAGAAGTCTAGTCTTCCTTGGTTTTACCACAAGAACTTAATAGATAGATGCAAGCGAAACATACGTATCCCATACTTCTCCTTTATTTTATCATGAAAGCAGTATTAAACCCAAAAGCAAACCTTTTATTATACATAGTTACATAGTGAGGTTGAAAAAAGTCCATCTAGTTCAACCATATAAAAAAAAAAAAATATCATACAATCCCATATACCCAATCCTATACCCACAGTTGATCCAGATTATGTTGCAGTTTACCAATTTTTTTATGTGAGGGCTGCATTTGTTTTTCCGTTTTAGGCTTTCCTTCTTCTATTTTCATCTGGTATTCCCGCCATTAAGTCTCCAGCAGACTATATCAGTTTACATGGATGAGACAAACCACTTAACCGCTTCCCGACCGCCTCCTGCACATATACGTCGGCAGAAGGGCACGGCTAGGCAAAAGCACGTACGGGTACGTCCCCTTTAATTGCCTAGCCGTGGGGTCGCGGGCGCGCCGCTGGCGACGCGCTCGCGACCCGGTCGGAGCTCCGTGACCACGGCCGCAGGACCAGCGGACCCGATCGCCGCTGGTGTCCCGCGATCGGGTCACAGAGCTGAAGAACGGGGAGAGGTCTGTGTAAACAAACCTCTCCCCGTGCTTCCTACATTGCCTGTCACTGATCTGCTGTTCCCTGTCATCGGGAACAGCCGATCAGTGACGTCAGACATCAGACACACCCCCTACTGTTAAAAAAAACACAACACGTCACACTGACTCCTCCCCGCCCCCTAGTGGTTAACTCCTTCACTGCCACTGTCATTTACATAGGAATCAGTGCTATTTAAATAGCACTGATTTCTGTATAAATGACAATGGTCCCAAAAATGTGTCAAAAATGTTCGATGTGTCCGCCATAATGTCGCAGTCACAATAAAAATCGCTGATCGCCGCCATTACTAGTAAAAAAAAAAATATTAATAAAAATGCTATAAAACTATCCCCTATTTTGTAAACGCTATAACTTTTGCGCAAACCATTAAATAATCGCTAATTTAGAAGAATACGTATCGGCCTAAACTGAGGAAAAAAAAAGTTTTTTTATATATTTTTTGGGGATATTTATTATAGCAAAAAGTAAAAAATATTGAATTTTTTTCAAAATCGTCACTCTATTTTTGTTTATAGCGCAAAAAATTAAAACCGCAGGGGCGATCAAATACCACCAAAAGAAAGCTCTATTTGTGGGAAAAAAAAGGACACCAATTTTGTTTGGGAGCCACGTCGCACGACCACGCAATTGTCAGTTAAAGTGACACAGTGCCAAATCCCAAAAAGGGGCCTCGTCCTTTGGCTGCCAATTGGTCCGGGGCTGAAGTGGTTAAAGTGGAGTTCCACCCCAAAAGAAAAGAATGTTTTAATATGCTTAAAAAATAAACATTTGGAGGAAAAAAAAATGTTTTACTCACCTCTAAATGCCTGTTGCTAGGGGGTCCCTCGTAGTCTGCCTCCTTCGGCACCTGGGCTCTTGACATCACTTCCCTCAGTGCCCCCCTCCCTCTTGTCAATCATCTGGGACATGTCACAGGTTCCAGATGATTGCGCAGCCAGTCGCAGCGCGGCTCGCGCATGCGCAGTGGGTGCCCAGCTGTGAAGCCACAGCCGGGCACCCACAGTTAAAATGACAGCGCCACCAAGCGGAGGGGGAGACGAGTGGGGCTTCGATCCCCCGCATCACTGGACCCTGGGACAGTTAAGTTTCCGATTATTAAAAGTCAGCAGCTGCAGTATTTGTAGCTGCTGACTTTAAATATTTTTTTTAAGCAGAACACCGCTTTAACACTTGCAGGGGTTATTAAAATGATCAGCTTTTATTTATTCATGCAAAACCTTTATCCCAAAAGGAATAAAACAGTTTGCTGTAACTACTTATAAAATTTGAGCTGGAGTTTGTATTAAATGTGTTAGTGGTTCTAAATCTGCGAAAACATTTAACAGTTTCCTCCCCCGCAGACTGACAATGACGCTGTCTGCTGTGCCTACTCTTCTCATTCCTCCAGAGCTGTTTCTCACCAATACAGGAGGTGTGTTACTGACAAGATCAGCAAGTGAATACAGAAATCTGATGCAGCCACCACATCTAATGATTGTTAAACTGCGATATATTATATTTTTGGTTTTGGGTTTATCCGGTTCCCGACCGGCGCACGACGATATACGGCGGCAGAATGGCACGGACAGGCAGGAGGGCGTATATATAAGTCCCTCCTTAATGCCGTCCGTGCCATCGGGAGCGCGCCGGGAGCGGTGCTCTCCCGCGCCGTTCGGGACCCCCGTGAGGCTAGTCGCGGGTCCCGCAGACTCGATCGCCGCGGGGACACCCGCGATCGTCTCAGGGGAAGGCTGAACGGGGAGATGCGGAAATACACAGCATCTCCCCGTTCTGCCTAGCAACTAGTGACGCCGATCTCTGCTCCCTGTGATTGGAGCAGAGATCAGCATTCACTAGCTGACAGCCACGGCCCCCCCCCCACAGTAAGAAACACACCCCTAGGCATACCTAACCCCTACACTGCCCCCTTGTGGTTAACCCCTTCAATGCCAGTGTCATTTATACAGGAATCAATGCATTTAAATAGCATTGATTGCTGTATAAATGACAATGGTCCCAAAAATGTGTCAAAAATGTCCGATGTGTCTGCCATAATGTCGCCATTACTAATAAAAAAAAAAATTATTAATAAAAATGCTATAAAACTATCCCCTATCTTGTAAACGCTATAACTTCTGCGCAAACCAATCAATAATCGCTTATTGCGATTTTTTTTACCAAAAATATGTAGAAGAATACGTATCGGCCTAAACTGAGGAAAAAACATATTTTTTATATATTTTTGGGGGATATTTATTATAGCAAAAATTAAAAAAGAATGCCTTTTTTTTTTCAAAATTGTCGCTCTTTTTGGTTTATAGCCAAAAAATAAAAACCGCAGGGGCGATAAAATACCACCAAAAGAAAGCTCTATTAGTGGGAAAAAAAGTACGTCAATTTTGTTTGGGAGCCACGTCGCACGACCGCGCAATTGTCAGTTAAAACGACGCAGTGCCGAATCGAAAAAAGGGGCCTGGTCCTTTGGCTGCAAATTGGTCCGGTCTGAAAGTGGTTATTACCGCTTTAAGTGGCACTCATGCCCGTGATTATGGCTCCCCTGTATGTGATAAACAAATATGTCTATCGTCATAAGGGAATTTTCATCTTTTTTTATAGATTAAAAAATATCTATAAATAAAATAATGTGGGTGGCGCAGTGGCTGTGTGCCTAATACTGAGTGCCTTGCTTTTATTCCTACAAAAAACAGTAACAGTTTGGAGCTGAATGTTTTGCAGAAACTGACTCTCTGCTGTTTGTGTGTCTAACTACAGAAAAACAAAATTCTAAATGGAGATATTACACAACAGTTGGACAGTTTAAACTAATCTGAATTCATTTTATTTTGCCACAATAAACTGCCATTTTTACAAGCGTCAGACAACTGATATGCCAGTGAAGCACAATGTAGTTATATATTTTCATAATTTGTTCTCATTTTTTGCACTCGTAGTTGTACTGATAATGGTAAATTAAACGAATTAGTTAATTGAATAACTGGTGTACACACAAAACATACACCTTCAGATCTCATATTATCCCCAGTTCCTGCACCTTCAGACCTAACATCAGCCCCCATTCCCGCACCTTCAAATATCAGATCAGTCCCAATTTATGCACTTTTAGATGAGCCCCGATGAGTATACATCAAATCACTCCCAACGCCTGCACCTTCACACTTCAGATCATCCCCAATTCTTGCGCCTTCAGACCTCAGATCAGTCCCGGTTAATGCACCTTCACACATCAGATCATCCCCAATTCTTGCGCCTTCAGATCTCAGATCAGTCACGGTTAACGCACCTTCACACATCAGATCATCCCCAATTCTTGCGCCTTCAGACCTCAGATCAGTCCCGGTTAACACACCTTCACACATCAGATCATCCCCAATTCTTGCGCCTTCAGATCTCAGATCAGTCCCGGTTAACGCACCTTCACACATCAGATCATCCCCAATTCTTGCGCCTTCAGACCTCAGATCAATCCCGGTTAATGCACCTTCACACTTCAGATCATCCCCAATTCTTGTGCCTTCAGACCTCAGATCAGTCCCGGTTAACGCACCTTCACACATCAGATCAGCCCCAATTCCAACAACACCTTCAGATGTCAGATCAGCTCCAGTTGATGCACCTTCACATATCAGGTCAGCACCATTTCCTACTCCGTCATACTTTAGATCAGTCCTAATTACTGCACCTGCAGACCTCAGATCAGGCTCAATTGATGCACCTTCAGATCTCAGATCAGCCGTAACATTTGTACCTTCAGACCTCGTATCAATCCCAATGCCTGCACCTTCAGACCTTAGATCAGCCCCAATGCTTGCACATCAATGTCCTTAGCTGGTAGCCGGAAATCACTTTCAGTAACATCAGGAAGATGGTTGGGCCATGGGTTAGGCTTTGTGCTTGACAGCCTAGTCATTTCCTGTCATTTCCTCTCTTATTTACCTTTGATCACCTTTGTACTCCCCAACCCCTTCCCAAACACCTGTACCGCTATTGCAGTCCCTCCAGGCCAGTTCCACCACTGCACCCCCTACACACCTCTTCCACCACTCTACCCCACACTCCTTTTGCACTATTGAAAAACCCTGTACATCTGTTCTACCACCACTGCACCACCCTTGCACCTGTTCTACTGCCACTAAACTGTGCCTGCACACCTGTTCCGCTACCACTGTAACCCCTGGAACACCTTGTTTCACTACCATTACGCTGTCAGCATACCTCTTCAACACCCCCGAACACCGGTTGCACCATTGCAAACCACTGTACACCTGTTCCACCACCACTGCACATATGTTACACCACTGTACCTCCCCTGCATATTGGTTCTGGCACTGCACTTCCTGCCTGCACCTCATATTAAGCGATGGCAGTTTTTTTTTGTGGCTTCATGCAGTCCTGGGGAGGATGTGCTGGGTGACACAGCATTTTGGGCACGGTGCTCATGCTGGCAATTTTTAAGAAAAAAATTGGGTAACCAATTGCAGTCCCAGGGAACCCCACAAGTGACACCCCTGGGTGAAAGTGTTCTCAGGTGCCATTGTATAAAGCATTGAGTGTCTGTGTTGGCATGTGCATCGGGGTGGTTGACCCCTGCCATAAGTGAACATGCAGTCTTGTAGTCCATCTTGGGAGAACATGGTCTATCATAAGAAATAATCCAGCCTGGCTGACACACTATTCTTTAGAGGTCTGGCAGTCAAAAAAGTGACTGAATTTTGATGATACCCATATACCTCCAGATCACCTGCTGAGATCCAGTTGGTTAATAATACAGGCTGTACAATTTTCAAGGGTGAACAGCTCTGTAGGCAGAAAAGAGGTCAGAAGCCACCTTCGCTTATCTATCTATCTATCTATCTATCTATCTATCTATCTATCTATCTATCTATCTATCTATCTATCTATCTATCTCTCCTATCTTGTAGAAAAAAATACACTTACAGTGGGGTCCCCTTGTACTGCAAGGGTTAAATGCTAATTATTTCTAGGGTACAGCAAGAGGCTTAATTACTTATCCTGATTCCCCACTCCATTCAGCTTCAGCACTGTCCTCTTCTTCCTGGTGTTTCGGGCAGTCCCTCTGCATCATTACGTACAATGCAGGACTAATAACCCTGCATTGTAAATAGAAGAGATGAGCACACTATGCGGCTGAGAGCGCCTTAGAGAGGAAACATTTTTGGTTGCATGGATGAAGGAAGCCTGTTGGAACCAGGAATAAGGTAAGTATTATGCTGTGTACACACGACCGGACTTTTCGACGGACTGAATTCCGTCGGACTTTTCGACGAAGTTTCGACGGACTTCTGTCGAATCAGACTTGTCTATACACAATCACACCAAAGTCCGACGGATTCGTCCGTAATGACGTACGACCGGACTAGAATAAGGAAGTTCATAGCCAGTAGCCAATAGCTGCCCTAGCGTCGGTTTTCATCCGTCGGACCAGCACACAGACGAGCGGATTTTTCGACCAGACTCAAGTCCGTCAGAAAGATTTGAAACATGTTCTAAATCTAAAGTCTGTCTGATTTTCAACAGAAAAGGTCCACTGGAGGTCCGATGAAGCCCACACACGGTCAAATTGTCCGACGGATTTGTTCCGTCTGACCAGTTCGGTCGAGAAGTCCGGTCGTGTGTACGCGGCATTACTCTTACTGTATGCCTTATGCCCCGTACACACTTTTTCCGATCGTGTGTATCGAATTCCGATGGACAAAGTGCCACGAAAACCACAAAATCCATCGGATTTTTTCCGACGGATTTTGATCCGACACTGGTGTTGCATACACACGTGCGGACTTTTGCCGGCGGACTTAGTCCAGCGGACAATCCGTCGGACAAAGTTGTCGGAAAATCCTACACACGGAGCAGTCCGTTCATTTAGAATTTCAGACAACATTGTCCGACAACATTGTCCGATAGGACATTTTCCGTCGGAAAATCCGACCGTGTGTACGGTGCATTAGACTTATCGAGCATTTAACCCTTTACAGTGGGAAAGCCCCACTGCAAGAATATTTTATATGCCTTAAATTCTAGTAAGGCACACCTGAATGGAAATTGTACTTTGGGCACTTCAGAGAGTTGCTGAATATGCCAGAACCAAATAAATAAAAATGAACAAATCAATAAAATATTTTTTCAAAAGTGTGTGTGTTTTTTTACTTTACATTTTACACCTTAGGTGAATGGGTAGGGGTACATCGTACCCCAACTCATTCACATAGGGTGGGGGGCCGGTATCTGGGGGCCCCCGACAACCAACGGCCAGGGTTGTCGGAAAGAGGCCCTTGTCCTCATCAACATGGGGACAAGGTGATTTGGGGTGGGGGGGCACGGCCCCCCTTTCACCCCTTTCCTGGCCTGCCAGGCTGCGTGCTCGGATAAGGGTAAAAGTCACGTGCTAAATGAACGGACTTTCTGCTGTTATTTCTGGTTAAAGGAGATGGAGTTTGCCTTAAATTCTAGTAAGGCACACCTGAATGGAAATTGGGCACTTCAGAGAGTTGCTGAATATGCCAGAACCAAATAAATAAAAATTAACAAATCCTTGGACGGTTTTACCATTCGGCAAAACATTTAACAGGTGCAGCTTCAGATGTTTATCATCTTTCTGCTGTTATCTGGAAAGGAGATGGAGTTTGTCTGATCACCCAGATTCCAGAGCATGTGTTACATATTTACATATTTGGAATAGTTGAGGATTGTTGTACTTTCTTAGGAAACCTGTAGAGAGAAATGTTATAGCTCATAAATGTTTCATGTATTTCACTCAAACTGAATGATAAACATATAAATTCTGAATGTCTATGGCATACATAGTTGGTACATAATAGTGCTACTCTAGTGAGAAGCGGCCCAAAATAAAACATAACCAAAGGAAATACTTAAATGAATAACTGTAATGGAAATTGTAGGAACTTTAGCTGAACTTAAATGGAAAAATAAAAGACACATATTAATGCAACTCTGTATTTACAGTTGTACAATGGAACCTCGGATTGCGAGTAATGCGGTTAACGAGCGCTTTACTATACGAGCACTGTATTTTTAAAAATCGTAACTCGGTTTGCGGGTGTTGTCTCGCAAAACGAGCACGATTCAGGCCAAAGCGGTGTGCAGAGCCGATCAGCGCCGCGGTGTGCAGAGCCGATCAGCGCCGTTCGTAAATGCACGGAAGAGCCAGAGGTTTGCCGAGGTCAGCCGAGGTGTCATCGGGCATTTTCTACCATTTACGAGGCTCTTCGGCGCCCCCCGGGCTCTGGCCACATGCGGTATTGCATGCCAATGAAGTCTTGACTTCGAAGGGGAAAACTCGCTTTGATATGCGAGTACTGTGCATTACGAGCATTCTTCTGGAGCGGAATATGCTCGTAATCCGAGGTTCCACTGTATTATATCGTAACATACATCAATCAGATGTGCTGCATGGCTTATAAGCTAACAAGGAGCATGCTGATAGGAGGAGAGAGCAGACAAACAGAGAGATGAGCTCATCAGTTTACTGCTACTCCTTTCACTGTCCAGTCACAACCTGGGGTAGGGACAAGACCAGCAGGTGTTATTTAACTGCAGAATGGAAGAATCCGACCTTCTGCCCTGCTATGTAGTAGATTTGTGTAAATCCCTGGACCAGATGCATATTAACGGCTTGCGGATATTCTACAGTAAATATACTGGGACAGGGTGGCCAGAACTTTTATTTAAATGTCGGGAGCCACGGCACTTAGGATTGTTCTGCCTGCTCCTAATAAATGAGTAAATAGTCCCCTCTTTGCCCCTGGGCCCCCTAATTAACTGATAAAGCCTCAGTAGGGGATGGCAGCTATACCCCCCTATCGGCAGGCCCTGAATGTAGTCACCCACTTTCTAACGCAAAATGTTCCTCTCCCTTATCTCCTTATCTAAACATTTCTCCTAGGTTTACCTTTCTGTTAATGATTAGCCATCATTATGTGCCCACAACAGTGTTACCCTAAAGCCCCTTTCACACTGGGGCCGGAGCCGCGGTGACGGTAAAGCATTTAGCGCTGCTTTACCGTCATTTTAGCCACGGTATTCGGCTGCTCGCAGGGCAGTTTTACCCCCCGCGAGCGGGCGAAAAAGGGTTAAAATCCTCCGCAAAGCGCCGCCGTAGCGGCGCTTTGCGGCGGTATTGCCGCGGTATTACCACGGTATCCCATTGAAATCAATGGGTAGGAGCGGTATAGGAGCAGTGAATACACCGCTCCTATACCACTCCAAAGATGCTGCTAGCAGGACATTTTTTACCGTCCTGCTAGCGCACCGCTCCAGTGTGAAAGCCCTCTGGCTTTCACACTGGAGTGAATGGAGTGAATGTACCGCCTGAAAAACGCCCCAGTGTGAAAGGGGCCTAATATGCTCCTAGGCCAACATAGCACCACGCTTTAAAGGGAACCTAACTGTGTAAGAGCACCACAAACTAAAATCACTATTTTATTTATTTTTAATATTCAAACCAAACTCGCCCAGCCATCTATGTCTTTATGTTTTGTTGAGAAATTGCTTTGGGAACCCCCCCCAGCACTTTTAGCCATGGCCATCTTGAGTAAGGGCAGATGATTTATGTAGCGCTTATTTCCTAGAATCCATCTGCCCTTAGCTCAGGCATGCAGGCAGGAGGGTGTGCTTAGCTGAGAAAACCCCTCCTCCAGATGAAAAAGAAAATTCCTGTAAAGACTTCTGGGAAGTATGACATCATTTGAGCCTAGGCCGGAGACCTGGAGGCAACTGAAGAAATGTAGAACAAAAGTTAAAAACAAGTAAATATAAAATACCACCATATCTATTTACAAAGGATAGCAGCATAAGGATTAAAAATAATGAATGTTGATTGAGAGAGTTTAGTTCTGCCTTAAGTCTGAAGTAGGACTTATGAGTGTTTATTTCAAGCAGGTTTCATTTTCTGTGGTTTGTTTCCTTCATCGGAAAACATCAGCAACTCGCTCAGAAAAATAATCATCATTCGACTTCTTTTTCTACAGTTTATCTGTGGTTTTTTTGTGAGCACTTTTTTATGTCTGCAATTTTTTTTTTATTATTATTATCCTGACTCACAATAAATGGTTCACTTATTTCTGCATCTGACAATAATTTAAGTTATAAAGCACTTTATAATTTGGGGGGGGTATTTTTTCACTTTTCTACACCTGAGGGGCAATCCTCACACTGTGTGCTCCCCCATTTCCAGTACCAAATTTCTTGTTCTTCCCTCCTGTGATAAAAACTATATTGGGGTCTTTTTTATATACTTTTTGGCATGTTAACCACTTCCCACCCGGCCATTGCATATGTACAGCCAAGTGGGCGCTCTTTCCTTCTGAGTGAACGTTCAGGAACGTCCCTACGAAGGAGCGGGATCGCGCGCGCGTTCACATGCAGCGGCGGGAACCCCTTTCCGTTTGCGTCACCTGGACATGGCGCATCTTAGATTGGCAGGAGGTCTCTGTGATTGGCCCTCCTGATCACATGACGGCCGTGTCCAATCACGGCCATCATGTGATGTAAACAAAGAGCAGGTTGCTAGGCGATCGGCTCTCCTCTCCTCACACGGAAGTTGTCGCTGAGGAGAGGAGAGCGGATCTCTGCAGCCGGCTGGTGATCAGTGAGTATGAGCTGTTTTTTACAGCTTTTTACTCACTGATCACCAGTCTAGTGTCACCACACATGTAAAACACACAAAGTAAACACACATGTCCCCAAAACAGATGTCCCCACATAGTAATGATCCCCAAAACACATGTCCCCCACATATATAACAGTAAAATCACATGTCCCAATGATCATTTGCACACATATGTCCGTGATCACCTGCGCACATCTGTACATGATCATTCGCGTACATCTGTCCGTGATCACACAAACCAATTATTATACACTTAACAGGATTTTTTTTTACCAAAAACATGTAACAGAATACATTTTGGCTTAAATTTATGACAAAATTTGATTTTATTGGATTTCTTTTAAAATAGAATAAAGAAAATGTTGTTTTTTTTTTCAAAATTTTCGCTCTTTTTTCGCTTATATCGCAAAAAATAAAAAACAGAGTCGTAAATAAATACCACCAAAAGAAAGCTCTATTTGTGCAAACAAGATGATAAACATTTAATTTGGGTACAGTGTAGCATGACCGCGCAATTGTTATTGAAAGTGCGAGAGCGCTGAAAGCTGAAAATTGGTCTGGGAAGGAAGGGGGCGAAAGTGCCCAGTATTGATGTGGTTAATAAGGCGGTGTTCATATCCGTACATATGAACTGTGCAGATTATATTGTGGTGACCCTAGCAATCCTCACCCAAACCTTAACGCCACAAAAAACAAAAATAAAAACCACACATCAAAGTAATCAGATCCACTTTTGAAATCGTATTCAGATATTTTTTTCTTTTACAAAAGTTTTTTATTGACAGTATTACCAAATCAACAGCTTTGTCATCCAAATAAGGATAATCCAAGGATTGTACATAGTGAGTTAGCAAAAAAGTAGAAATAGTAAATTTATAACCAGCTCCAACCTTATTATAAGTCAAAAATTGCAATAAGAGGATCCAGTTATATTCGTTTTAGTATTAGCAAAATACAGAATGTTTTTTTTTTTTAGAACTAAGGGTTCTCATACTTTGTGATTTGGTGATTTCCAGAATAATAACAATTCAAGTAGTAGAATTAGAAGCCATACTCATAGTAAGACCCCTTTCACACCGGAGGCCATTTTTCAGGCGCTTTAGCGCTTAAAATAGCGCATGTAAAGCGCCTGAAAAAAGCCTCATCTGCAATCCCAGTGTGAAAGAACGAGTGCTTTTACACTTGGGCGCTGCGCTGGCAGGATGTCAAAGTCCTGCAAGCGGCTTCTTTGAGGCACTTTAGGAGCAGAGTTTACACCGCTCCTAAAGGGCCCCTCCCTATTGAGATCAATGGGCAGCGCCGCCAAAGTGCCTGCAAAGAGCCTTGGCAGCAGCGCTTTGTGGGTGCTTTTAACCCTTTATTCGGCCGCTATTGCCCGCCGGTAAAGCGTCGCTAAAACTAGCAGCGCTTTACCGGTAACGCCCCTCGTGCTGGCAGTGTGAAAGGGCTCTTAAGTGAAGGACGGGCAAGGTTAAAGTGGTTGTAAAACTCATACATAAAATATGAACAAAGTATATATCCCTCTATAAATTGTGTACTTGCCTCAATTAAGAGCGCTAAGTACATTTTCTGCCTGCTGCTTTGTTCCTCTTCCATCAGCATGAATCACTTCTAACAAGTTTTCCTGGTGCCTCCATGGCAGCATACCTGTGATAGAGCTCCGCCTCGACTCCTCCCTCAGGACTAGTGAATAGCATAAATTAAAGGCACCGTCCCTCCCCCAACATTCTCCTTTTTTTCCTCATACCTCTTGTGCTGGTGAAGAGTAGCAGATGTCCATACCTCTGCCTTCGGCAGCGTCCGACGGGTTTAGCCTTTCCCGTGCGAAGTCCCTGTTCTTGGGTCCGCTCAATGCACTAATAAGACTGGGAACCCCTCTGTGGATCTGTGGGGTCTTCTTGCAGAGTTTCCTCACAGGAACGCAGTCTGCCGCCTTCTATGATGAATCGCAGCGAGTCGCAGGTGGATCAGCTCAGTCTCAGGCCGGTTACCTTTTTTTCTTTTTTTTTTCTTTCCTTCCATTTTCCCCTCTCTTTTTCTCCCCTTCTCCCTCTCTCCCATATAATTGTGCCTTTGATGTTGCTTACATGCCTTCCCTTTTGTTTTGTACAGGGATGCCACCAAATAGTCATCTTCATGGGGGGGGGGCCGCGGGAGCGCTCCTTATTGCTCCTGTATGCGGCTGACAGGTCCCCCCGGGGTCGGCGTCCTCGCCGCCTGAGGGGCGCATGCGCGTTCCGGGGTGGTGAGGAGACGCCGACTGGCGAGGGCTCCGCACAGAGCCCTCGCCGCCGATAGCTACTGCGCATGCGCGTGCGCATGCGCAGCGGCCTGACCGCCCGGCGGCCATTTTGGTTACTGGAAAAAGTTCCAGTTTTTGCCCTTTCTTCATTTTTAATAGGTAGGAGGTGGTTTGGGATTAGCCCATCCTCCTCCTTTTGTATTTAAAGGATAGCAGCAGGGTCATGGCTGTCAGTAGTGTTTCAGCCGTGCCCTGCTAGCCTCTTGCTGACCGTCTCTCGGTAGGTTCCCCAAATAAGCAATTAAAAGTTTTTTTTTAATGATGAAAAGGCATAATATATTTTAATATACCTTTTTTTTTTGTGCGTGTTGTGTATACATGGGGAATCTCTGGCAATATAAAAAAAAAAAAAAAAAGAGAAAAGAAGACGGGGGGGGAAGGGGGCGGGAGGGGCGCACATGTATGCGGGTATATAAGCAAGTATATGTTACATGTAGGTATTTATGTGTACGCTTAAATCTACATAGTCCTTTCTCTCTCTCTCTTCCCCTATCTTACTATATTTCCGCAGCTGATCCCTCTGCCCAACCGCGCTATGAGTTATTCATCTCGTAACAAAGATCCTCCTACGTCCAATAGGTATGAGACCAACTGTACGTGAGTATAAAAAAAAAAAAAAAAAAAAGTGCACTGCATGAATCTAACATAGATTCTTTGCATCGTAGCCCTGCCCACTCCAAAAGCACCAAGAAGTCGTCAAGACGCAGCGACAATGATGACAGCCCAGACCGCAGGTCCCGTTCCTCTCACCATGGGTCCCGGTCCTCACGCCACGAATCGGAGAGGTCAAGATCCAGAAGACGAGACCGGTCGCCTTCCCCTAGAAGTGGCGCAAAGAAGAAGTGCTGGACATGTGGGGCTACGCCGCTACCGGGCAAACTGGTCTGTAAGGACTGCTTCAGGGACTACGCGGCCAACCGCGAGCTTGAGAGTCAGCAGGTCGTGGATCTGCTTAAGCGGACAATGAGGGACTCATTCTCCGAGCTAGCAGCCCTGGTCCCCGTTCAGCCAGTCCCACGGACACAGGCAGGGGAAACAGATCACGAAGTTCCAGGTCCTTCGGCAGTCAGTACCCCCCCGCCGCCGTCACGGCCGGCCGAGAAATTGCCACCTGAAGACCCCTCAGGGGACTCTTCAGAGGAATCAGAGCCGTCTGGATTCAGCTATGCCCTGGTCCCACCATTCATCCAAGCGGTCAAGACCGCGATCACCTGGGAGGAGGCGGAGGAACCACCTCAAAGGTCCAGGAGTTACTTCCCATTCCTCAAAAGAAGACAGATTCTCTTCCCTCTAATGGGGGAGATCACGGAAGTCATCCAGAATGAATGGTTAAGGACCGACAAGAAGCTCTCCGTGGGCCGGCTCAATAAACTTTATCCTCTACCAGAGGCTGAAACGCAGTCGCTGAACTCCATGCCGGTAGTAGACGCGGCCGTGGTGCGTTTAGCGAAGAATGTCACCCTCCCAATGGAGGATTCCGCTTCCTTCAAAGATCCTCTAGATAGGCGGATCGATCTGGAGCTTAAGAGGAGCTACTTGGCCGCAGGAGCCGCCTGTAAACCGGCCATTGCCCTCACTTCTGTGTCAAATGCCATCAGAGCCTGGACAGACAACATCGAGACGGCCCTACGACAGGAGGTCCCTAGGGAAGACATAATAAAAGCCTTGGAGGAACTTAGACTGTCGGCAGACTTTGTCGGGGAGGCAGCCATTGACACCATCAGATGCTCGGCCCGGTCTATGCTCCATTCTGTGATGGCAAAGAGAGCCTTATGGCTGAAGCCCTGGACGGCCGATCTCGCCTCCAAGCAAAACTGGTGTAAGATCCCATTCGATGGCAAAGCGCTATTTGGAGACAAATTGGAGAAGGCGATCTCCAGGGTGACAGGGGGAAAATCTGGTATGCTCCCCCAGGACAAAAGGGTGCGAGGTCCCAGAGGAGGTCCGTCCAGGTTCCGCCAGTCAAACGCCAGGGACTTTAGACAGTCAAGGTACTTCAGAGACAACAGAAGGCCCTGGAGAGGCACCCAAGCTTCCTTTTTGAGCAGGAAAAACAAAGCCCCTAGGACCCCTCAGGAGCAGAAGCAGTCCTTTTGACGCCGGGCTACTCCAGAGTCCACCGGTAGGAGCCAGGCTAAAGTCCTTTGTCCCAGTCTGGACTACCCATTGCCAAGACCCCTGGGTTTTATCAACAATCCAGTGGGGACACTTTTGGAAGTTCTCTCACACTCCACCTCCCATATCCTTCAAGAGAACCGAGATTCCGGCCTCACCGTCAAAAGCGCAGGCCCTAGTACAGTTTATAACATCCCTCCAGCTTCAGGGGGCGGCTGTACCGGTTCCCTTGTCGGAGCGCTTCACAGGCTTCTACTCTACCCTGTTCCTAGTACCCAAAAAGACAGGTGGTTGGAGGCCAGTGATAGACCTGAAGAAGCTCAATCTGTACATCAGCACCGAGAGCTTCAAGATGGAGTCCCTGCAAACAATTATCCAAGTAGTCCAACCAATGGATTGGATGATCTCGGTCGACCTGCAGGATGCCTACCTCCATATCCCAATTCTTCCTGCATTCCAAAAGTATCTGAGGTTTGCAGTGGGCCAAACCCACCTACAGTTTCAAGCCCTACCCTTTGGGCTGTGCACCTCCCCCAGAGTGTTCACCAAAATATTGATATCCGCTCTGGCCCCCCTTCGGGAGAAGGGCCTGAGGATATACCACTACCTGGACGATATCCTCCTACTAGCCAGCAGTCCGGAGCAATTGGTATGTCACCGGGAGATCCTTCTACAGTCCCTAAGAAGACTGGGATGGCTTGTAAATCTGGACAAAAGTCAATTAACACCGACTCGGCAGATGGTCTACCTAGGTGCGATGTTCAACACTCAGGAGGGGACAGTGTCGTTACCTCCTTCGAAGGCAAGGATCATCATCCGCAGGATGCGCAAGACCATCCAGAGCCAGTACCTGACGGCATCACAATGTCTGAGTCTTATTGGCACAATGTCCTCTTGTATTCCCCTGACGCCTTGGACCCATTGGCACCTGAGATACTTTCAAACAGGTTTTTTGGCTCAATGGAAGAGACAGCGTCTCTCACAGACAATCCTGCTGACGGGAGTAATGCGCAGGAGTCTGCGCTGGTGGACAATCCCGGAGAACCTCTCCAAGCCTCACTATCTGGGCTCCCTCTCTTGGACCACGGTCACATCCGACGCGAGCGGGCAAGGCTGGGGGGCCCATTGCGGGGAAACCAGGATTCAAGGGAGATGGTCATGTTCTACCCGGGGAGTGGTATCCAACATCTTGGAGATGAGGGCAGCCTTCCTGGCACTGACTACTCTGACATCTCAAGTCAGAGGGCGGAGGATACTCCTACGCCTGGACAACAGGGCGGCTGTCTCATATCTGCAGAGGCAGGGAGGCACGCGCAGCAGATCGCTCCTCAGGGAGGTAGAGCCGATCATGCTCTGGGCGGAGAAGAACCTCCTGGATCTCAAAGCGATGTACCTCCCGGGCAGACTAAACACGGAAGCAGACTCGTTATCAAGAAACTTCCAAGACATCAACGAGTGGGCGCTCCATCCCCAGGTCTTCCTTCAGATCTCCAGCCTGTGGGATCCCCCTCAGGTGGATCTATTTGCCACCCCGGAGAATGCAAAGCTGGACAGATTTTTCTCACGCCTGCCACACACGCAAGCCGAGGCAGTGGATGCCCTGACGTGCCCCTGGAGGTTCACGACAGCATATGCCTTCCCTCCCCGGCCACTAATATTCAGGTTCCTCCTGAGGGTCCTCAGGGAATCAGTGCAAGTGTTGGCGGTACTCCCGTACTGGCCGAAGAGACCCTGGTTTCCTCTGGCCATGCGCCTCAGCGTGAGTCCTCCAATCAGGATCCCCCCTTTTCCTCATCTTCTGTCACAAGGCAACCTGGTTCATCCGAACCCACAGAAGCTAGATCTTCGAATCTGGAAGTTGAGAGGCGAAGGTTTGAAGCCTTAGGGTGTTCCCCAGGGGTTATATCAACACTACTGAGGGCCAGAAAGCCGGCGACCAACGCTATCTACTCAAGAATCTGGAACAAATTCTTGTCTTTCGCCACGGATAAAGGCTTTGACCCAATCTTTCCTTCCACACCCAATATTTTGGGTTTCCTTCAGTCAGGTCTCGACCTAGGGCTCGGTCTGAGTTCTCTCAAGGTGCAGGTAGCAGCTATCTCCGCAGCCACAAATAAAAGATGGGCAGAGGATCCTCTGGTGGTCACCTTCCTCAGGGGGGTGTTAAAGATCCGCCCTCCTGCCGGGCGGCCGTTCCCTAAGTGGGATCTGTCCCTAGTCCTGGAGGTCCTATCTAGCCATCCATTTGCTCCAGTAGAACAAGTGGCAATCTGGAACCTATCACTGAAAACTGCCTTCCTGCTAGCCATCACATCTGGCCGAAGAGTTTCAGAACTACATTCGTTAGGGATAGGGGACGACCATATCTCCTTTTTCCCAGACAGAGTGGAACTCCGTCCCCTTAGGGGCTTCACGCCTAAAGTCACTACCACAAGCCATATGGCAGAACCTTGGGCACTTCCAGTATTCACAGATACGGATTCAGAGTCTTGTCACGAGCTAGACATCTCCAGAGTGCTCAGGGCTTACCTCGAAGCCACCAGTCCCTTCAGGGACTCCGAGAGACTTTTTGTGGTACCTTTCGGTAAATACAGGGGGAAAGAAGCTTCCATCAGAACTCTGGCATCTTGGGTCGTAAAGCTGATTCAGAAGGCCTACAGGGTGAAGAATATGGATCCTCCTTCCCGAGTGAATGCTCATTCCACAAGGGCAGTCTCAGCTTCCTGGGCAGCAAGGGCTAATGTTTCATTGGAGACGGTTTGCAGGGCCGCCACCTGGTCTTCTCGCCATACCTTTCTCAGGCACTACCATATCGATCCAGGAGCTCTCACTACTGTTGAGTTCGGAAGGAGGGCAGTCCAGGCTGCGATGTCCCTTTCTGATTAAACATTTAACAAGCATTATCCCACCCTTGTCAGCTAGTTATTTATCACAGGTATGCTGCCATGGAGGCACCAGGAAAACGGAAAATTGTATCATACTTACCGTAATTTTCCTTTCCTGGTGCCTATCCATGGCAGCATACGCTCCCACCCTCGGTATGCTATATTACAGAGAATGTTGGGGGAGGGACGGTGCCTTTAATTTATGCTATTCACTAGTCCTGAGGGAGGAGTCGAGGCGGAGCTCTATCACAGGTATGCTGCCATGGATAGGCACCAGGAAAGGAAAATTACGGTAAGTATGATACAATTTTCCGTTTTCCTGTATATGTTATTATGTATATCTGTGCGGGTGCACAGGTATATATAAATGTGTCGCGCTGTGCTCTGCAGAATGGCTGAAACTGCAATGCAAACTACTAATGATATAGATCTATTCCTTTCCCAGAAATGTGCTAATCAAAACACACTCCCAGTAAGGTGCTAATAAAATGCAAATAATAAAATATAAATATTAATGTAAAAAAAATATATATATATATATATATATATATATAAAATCTAATGTGAAACGAAAAATTATATATTTAAAATATATATATATATATATATATATATATATATATATATATATATATATAATAAAAAACAAATTTAAAAAATAAATAATAAAAAATGTATATATGTATGTATACCGCACAGATATACATAATAACATATATTGGTTTTTCATTCATTCAAATTGTGGGAAGGTGTGGGTAGTGTCAGCAGCTGTCACCATTTATAGTATTTCGTTTTTTAGCTAGCGCTTTGCGGCGGTATTGCCGCAGTATTACCGCGGTGTCCCATTGAAATCAATGGGTAGGAGCGGTATAGGAGCGGTGAATACACCGCTCCTATACCGCTCCAAAGATGCTGCTAGCAGGACTTTTTTTACCGTCCTGCTAGCGCACCGCTCCAGTGTGAAAGCCCGCCGGCTTTCACACTGGAGTGAATGGGGCCAGTTTTTTTCAGGCGGTGTACTGGCGCTATTTTTAGCGCTGTAGTGCCTAAAAAACCGCCCCAGTGTGAAAGGGGCCTAAGAGAAATAAAGGTGACAGGGGAGGGAGCTCCAGCTGATTGACAGCCTGAGCTCTATTCCTGTGCGAAGGGAGTTGTGTCCCTTTCCTCCAATCAGCTCTCAGAGCTCTCCTCACCAAGCTCTGTAGTGTTTGACTTCAGCTCTCCGTCCCCTTTTTTTTCTAAACGCTCAGACAGGCTTTATAAATTCTAGGATTTGAACAGATGTAGAGAAATAAAGAGGCACAAAGTATGTAGGAAGATTTGATTCATCTCTGTGTACTGAGAGGCCAGTCACTTCACTGTTTATATGTGAGGGTTACAACCACGTTAAGTAAGAGTGGCAAAAGGAAAATGTAGAAAAGCAGACACTTTCTTAACACCCCCTCCTTTATATGACAAAATAGTTTTCAATAATAGTCACAAAATGAAACAAATATTAATAATGGCGAATAAAGAAGTAGAGACAACACAGTGATCAGGAGTATGTTATATGCAGGCCGGCAACAATGTTATCTGTAAAGTACTAAGCCCCTACCTCCCATGGAATGAAGATGAAGACAGGATGACATATTTAGGCTTCATGCACACTTCAGATTTTTGGACGTTTTTACAGCAGCTCTTTTCGTCAGTAGATTTTTTTTTTCTACAGTCATTAAACTCTCTATCATGTTATACTATGTGTCCATGCACACATAGGCTGTTATCAGCAGTTTTGGGCAGTAAAAAAAAAGAAAATCAGTGGGTTCTGAGAGACGGTTTTCAGATGTAAAAACGTCGATAAACGCTCAAAAAAAATCCATTGAAAAAATAAAAAATTTTTTCTTCGAAACAAAAAAACGCTAAAAGACACTAACGCAGAAAAACGCTAATGCCCCGTACACACGGTCGGTAATTTCAACGGAAAATGTCCGATCGGACCATGTTGTTGGAAAATCCGCCCGTGTTTGGGCTCCATCGGACTTTTTCCGTCTGAGTTTTCCGACAGAAAAAATTTGAGATCCTGCTCTCAAATTTTCCGACAACAAAATCCAATCGGACTTTTTTCGATCGTATGTAGAGAATTCTGACGGATAAAGTGCCGCATGCTCAGATCAAATTACGAGACCAAAGCTATCGGCTAATAGCCTCTATGTAGTTACGTTGTACGCAACAATCACCACGGTCAGAATGATCGGATTTTCCGACAACTTTGTCCGACCGTGTGTATGCAACACCAGTGTCTGACAAAATCCGTCTGAAAAAATCAGACGAATTTTGTGGTCGGAATTTCCGACCGTGTGTACGGGGCATAATAAACGCTAAAAAACGATACAGTAAACCCCCGCTATATTGCGGTTCAGTTATTGCGGTCCCGGTATATCGCGGTATTTTAATAAGGACCTGTTATTCTGATATTGTGGTAATATTTCGCCATTTTCGCAGTTATGTACTCTATTTTTTACTGTACTGTACAGTATACTGTACTGTTAAGACAATATTTTTGTGTTTTAAAAATCCTCTTGATCTCTCTCTCTATCTTTAATGCGTTTCTATTGCATAAAAGTGTGTTTAAAGACCTTTAAATGCTATTAAAAAATTAACAAAACATGCCTAGGGTGTATTTAAATAGGGTCTTTCTATTTCGCGGTTTTTCACTTTTCGCGGGTGGGTCCGGAACATAACCCCAGCGATGGAGGGGGGTTTACTGTATTGCAAAAACGTTG
This sequence comes from Lithobates sylvaticus, assembly GCA_028564925.1. Lineage (NCBI taxonomy): Eukaryota > Metazoa > Chordata > Amphibia > Anura > Ranidae > Lithobates > Lithobates sylvaticus. Next base: position 60,973,399 of record CM053032.1, read on the forward strand.
AAAAAAGCTGAGAAAAGTTGAAAAACTCACTGCAAAGCTACTGATGTTTTTATAACATTATTTTAATGTCCAGTGTGCATGAGGCCTTGAAGTTCAGCCTGGGTGACAAGCATTGCTTTCTCCATATATACAGTGGAGGAGTGAGTGTAGCCGCCCTAGGACAGGAAGTGTGCTATTTGCAGAATTATCAAGTAGTAGTAAGGGGAAAAAAGCCTGAAAAAAAGAAAATGAGTGCAGTTACCACATATAAGCACACAAAACTAAGATGCTGTGCAAAATCTGCATAAAAACAGAATGCAATGTTTTACAAATCTCATAAACCCATATTTTGTTCATAATATAAAATAGAAAACATATCAAATGTTTAAACTGAGAAAATGTACCATTTTAATAATAAAAAAAAAAGTTAATTTTGAAATTGATGGCAGCAACACATCTCAAAAAAGTTGTGACAGAGCAACAAAAAGCTGGCAAAATAAGTGGTACTAACAAGAAAGAGCCGGAAGAACATTTTGCAACTAGTTGGGTTAAAGAGGAAGTAAACCCTGATGGGTTTTACTTCCTCGTTGTTTCCCTGAAAAGGTAAAGCATAATGGGCTACTATGCATCGCATAGTAGCCCATTATGTGACACTTACCTGCAGGAGAAGCCTGCGATGTCCCCGTCTTCCACGATAGCAGCGAGCGTCCATTCTTCACCCTCTTCCTTCCGGGGCTGCGAACTCCGGCTCTGTGACTGGTCGGAGTCGCGCGGGAGCCACCAGTCACGGCATGACCCATGCTAGAAACGGCACAGCGCATGCACAGAAGAAATCGACATACAGCGAATTGCAAAAATCACCTAGACCGTGTAGGTCTAGGAGATATTTCAAGCACCTACAGGTAAGCCTTAATCTAGGGTTACCTGTAGGTTAAAGTGGTCTGTAAGGGTTTACAACCACTTTAATTGGCAATAGGCCAGTAGAAATGAAAATGCTGGTATGTAGTGCCATTCTGCCACTAACAAAAATGCCAGTATGTGTAAAAAATAAGATCAGAGAGGAAAGAACAGAAAGAAAACATATAACAAAGCTCAAATGTATTAAATATATTTATTTTAAGTGTTATTCAAATTATATAGAAAAACAAGGCGATTTTCATGGACAGGTTTATTTAGATGCAGTTAAAAAAGAAAAGGTTGTCTTATGATTGTGACTCTTACCAGAGTTTTATGATTGTGACTTCCCCTAAAATTACTTTTATGATTTACAGACAAATGAAAGAGGAACCTCGGTTGTTGTGGTTTACTACAGTTGTGTTGTTTTCATGAAAAATACATTATGGTGGTAACTTACTGAATCTTGCACCCTGTTAAAGTTCAGCTAACCTTGAAATGTGAAAGAAGGCATCAGGTGAGATTTTTTTTTTTTTTTTAGATTTGTCCCTTTGCCAAAAAAACGTCTTTAGTATCCTATCAACAATAGTATGAAATGAAACAAATAGTAATAACGAGCAACAAAAAAAAACAGAGACAGTGCAGTGATCTGAAGTATGTAATGTATAGGCCACCGACAATAAAATGGAGATGAAGAGGGGATGACATGTTTAAAGTGGTTGTAAAGGCAGAAGTTGTTTTTATCTTAATGCATCCTATGCATTAAGATAAAAAGCCTTCTGTGTGCAGCAGCCCCCCTAATACTTACCTGAGCCCCATCTCGATCCGATATTGCACAAGAGACTTGGCTGTCCAGGAATCTCTCTTCTGATTGGCTTAGACAAACAGCGGGTGCCATTGCTGCTGTCAAAGTCAGTGAGCCAATGAGGAGAGGGAGTAGGCGAGGCCGAGCCTCTGTGTCTGAATGAACACACAGAGAAGCAGCTCGGTTCGGGTGCCCCCATAGTAAGCTGCTTGCTGTTAGGGCACTCGGCAGAAGATAGGGGCCAGGAGCGCCGGCAAGGGACCCAAGAAGAGGAGGATTTTTCGGCTGCTCTGTGCAAAACCACTGCACAGAGCAGGTAAGTATAACATTATTGTTATTTTTAAACAACAAAAAAAAACAAGACTTTAGTATCACTTTATAGTTCAGAATGGGTAACAAGCACTGCTCTCGCTATAGGTACAGTGGCAAAGTGAGCATAGCCAACTTAGGACAGGAATTGGGTTATTATCAGAATTACCAGGTGACAGTAAATGAAAAGAGGCTAAAAAAAGAAAACAAATGCAACCACCACATCTAAGGACTGGTAAGCTGCAATATACCGGTATTAGATATTTGTTTGGTTGTTTAGATACGCTTTAACCAATACCATCCAATAAGCAATCTATCATAGATAAATATATGTATATACAGTATGTATGTATACTCTATAGAGACTATGTAATGGTAATTGTTGGTGTGGCCAAAAGTGGACATGGCCAATCAAGTGTGAGTTGTTTCATGGCATGTGGCTTGTAGAGTTGAACCTTTCCATCTTTGCTTTGCTATATTTGAGACAGAATAGAGCCTGGGGCTACGCTGAAGGGAAAGTGGATATTAATAAGCCCTATTGTTCCTATCAGAGGAAGCAATAATTACCCCTGCATTGGGGTCAGTGACAGTAATAGTAACTTCTAACATTGGGGTCAGTGGCTGCAATAAAAATCTCCAGTATTGGTGTCAGTGGCATTATTATTTAACTTGTGCCTGCATTGGTGGTCAGTGGCATTGATCATTTAACCTTTCTATTGGTGGTCACTGGCAGTGCCAAATGCTGGATTTGCTGAGCAACCAATAGAACAATTTATAGCTTCTATTGAATAGAAAGTACAGGACCTAACCAGTGCCAGGAGGTGCGGGTATGCAGTTAATGGCATGTATTGGCACAAACAAAAAAACACCTGTATATATTTGAACTGGTTGTGAAGTTATTATCTTATGACAGTCACTTATCATACAAAATGAGCAGAGTTAAGAGAGCGAAAGAAAACATACAGCAAATGCTTGATATTTATTTAAAGTGTTATCAAAAAAATGATATTGAAAAATACACAGATTTAATTGACAGGATTATATAGATGCAATTAAAAAAGGTTGTCTTATGATTCTGACTGTAACCAGAGGCATTGAGCCTTCCCTTAATCTTAGTTTTATGATTTACTGTATATTCAAATGAAAGAGGAACTTTGGTTGCTGCGGTTTACTACATTTTCCATATGTGCTATTTTCGTAAAGATATATTTTGATGGTGACTTACTGTATATTGCCAAAGTTAAAGGTGAAATAAGCTTGAAATGTAAAAATTGCACGAGGTGAGATTTCTTTGGCAAAAAATACTTTGTATGTCTCTTCCGCTGAAAAAAACTCTTTGTCTGAAAAAAAGAAAAGGAATGCAGCCATAACATCTAGGGAGGGGTAAACTACAATATGTTAGATTTTTGTTTTTAGGTTTAGATTTAGATCACTTAAAATGGATGTAAACCCGATTCATGAACTTTGAGCTGGGCACATATATCTGCAGTGTTTTGTTATCTCTGTACAAAGCCCTAGGTCCCGTGGCTTTCTCCTGCTCCGTTCTTCTGTTATCAGCATGATAACTTCTGACAAGTTCTCTCTCAACTGTGATAAAACCAGCCTGAATTTTGTGTCAGGGTGGGTGTTATAAATAGATTAGCAGGGAGCTGGTCTATTGACAGCACAGCTCTGCAAGTCTCTGCCTATGTGGAGAGGGGTGTGTGCCTTTCCTCCAATCAGCTGTCTCACAGTGTATGGCAATAATCCACACCCACATGTGAATCAGGAAGAAACATTTCTAACAGGATGTGCACTTTCTAAACAGTATATAAAGCTGAAGACAGCAGATATACTTGCAAAACTTATGTTTCATCCCTGTGTGTCATCTGAGGATGTTCACTTCACTGGGTATATGTGAGGGATTACAATCACTTCAAATAATAATTCTGTTTTTCAATATAGCCAGATTTCCACACATCACTGATTTAACTTTTAGTTTTGATTGGCAGCTACTTTTGAAAGTGTAGTGATCGTTTATACTTAGTGCACCTTTAACAATTCAGCCATCATTTAGAGGAGGTATATAGTCCTTGTCATTGGCAGAAAGAGATGACGTAATGTGATTGGAAAGGAAAAAAATAAATTAAACAAATGATAACAAACATGTTATACTTACGTGCTCTGTACAATGGTTTTGCACAGAGCAGCCCGGTCCTTCCCTTCTTGGGTCCCACGTCTTTGGGCTCCTCCCCTTTGTCAAATTCCCCTGTAGCAAATCACTTGCTGTGAGGGGACTCGTGCGTGCTTGCGCCAAAGCCGTATTTTTGCATCCATAAGACACAGGGAGTGTGGTTCAGCCCCGCCCCCGCCTCTCTGGCTGTGATTGACAGCAGTGGGAGCCAATGGCTTCTGCTTCTGCATCTCAGCCAATCAGGAGGGAGAGACCCGGGAGAGCCTCTGGTTTCGTGCACATTGATGGATCGAGATCGGGCTTACGTATGTGTTAGGGGGCCGAGGGAGGAGCGGCACACTGAAGGTTTTTTACCTTCATGCATAGAATGCATGAGAGTTAAAAACCTTCAGCCTTTATAACCACTTTAAACATAAAAAAATGTCAGTACTTTCCTGGAAAACATCTATCCATCTTTGTATAAATTTCAGAATCGGAACCTTCCAAAATCTTTCTACCCAGTTTGGCTGATGAGTGCATATGAAGTATGTGCGTTAAAAGCAGTGGCCTTACCTTAGGAGCTTGCCGGAAGAGCCGGGGCTTCTCCTCCCGGCCGAACAGGAAGCGAGTCCTGAGACCCGATTGGCCAGGAGTCCCCCTGGCCTATCGGGTCTCAGGACCCGCTTCCTGATTGTCTGAGAGGAGTATCAGGAAGACTATAGCGAATAATAATTCGCTATTGTCACACAACTGGGTGGGCTCAGGGGTCAGGCACAGTGCTCTGCGCTCTAAGCCCACCCTTTTTTTAAGCCAATTAGAGCCTCAGGCCTCTTGGATTATGTAATTAGAATATCCCAGGAGGCTACAGGAACCTAGGCAAGGATGGAGGTGGGGAGGTTACAGGAGGAAAAAGTCAATAATGGGAGTGGAAGTCTGCTTTAATCCCCTTTTCTGTGGAGAAAAGAGAAGAAATGCTTGCAGGTCACATCAGACAGAATAAATCTGTTTGCCTTCACAAGCTCTTCAGACAATCCTGTATCACCCTCTTGGGGTCTGCAACATACCTTTTATTGTTACTAGGAATTATTGAGTTGTCAGAATTTTTTTTAGCTTTTCTCACTTATTTTCATCAATGGCACTATAGTTTATGTGTGCAGCTTTGAGGCATGCTGGAAAATAGCCAGGATCTGAAATAATAGTGAAATGCAGAACAAATTACAAATTTCCCCATCCGTATGAAACCAGTGGATTAAAGTATATCTGACACAAACCTGGGCAATTCAAGCTGATTGTATGAGGAAAAAAATACTTAAAGTGATTAAACTTTAATACTACACACTGTTTAATTTACATTTTACATTTTACTATTATCTTCTATTTCCGCATGTGGATTAATTATTTTAAATAAAAGTACCTTTTTCCTAATCGATATACAGTAGGACTCTATAGTATCATGGGCTGCTCTAATGAGATAGGGAGGAAATGCTCAGCATAGAAACACACTGAAAACTGAGCATGTGCAGAGTTGTCACCACAGCTGCAAAATCCCTAGCTGCATTGGGGACAGAAGGTGGAGATAGCAAACAGCAGAATCAACCAGGTTTTGTGCAGAATACAGAAAATAAATCTCATAGTGACCGAGTGAGTATGAACAGCATGTAATACAGCATTTATTTTAAGTTTTTATGATGTGGGTTTACTGACACTTTTAGTCGAGTTCAAATTTTGTAAAATTTCATATCAAAATAATCAATAGATCAATAGGTCCTGAACTACAGCCAACTGAATTTAAACGTTAAAAGCCTAGCTTATTCACACTCCATCCGACACTAGATTATAGATCCTTTAACTTCTTGCTGACCGCCCACTGTCAAATGACGGCGGGACGGTGCAGTTCTTGTGGCGGGCCGCCGTCATATGACGGCGCTCGCTTTTTGGCCACTAGGGGGCGCGCGCGTGCCCGCCGCGTAGCTGGGAAGCCGATGACCGCCAGGCACCCGCGATTGCCCGGTAATTGAGCAGGACGTGGATCTGTGTGTGTAAACACACAGATCCACGTCCTGTCAGAGGAGAGGAGACCGATGGTGTGTCCCTTGTACATAGGGACACCGATCGGTCCCCTCCCCCAGTCAGTCCCCTCCCCCCACAGTTAGAATCACTCATATAGGGAACATATTAACCCCTGCAGCGCCCCCTAGTGTTAACCCCTTCCCTGCCAGTCACATTTATACAGTAATCAATGCATTTTTATAGCACGGATCGCTGTATAAATGTGAATGGTCCCAAAAATGTGTCAAAAGTGTCCGATATGTCCGCCGCAATGTCGCAGTCACGATAAAAATCGCAAATCGCCGCCATTACTAGTAAAAAAAAAATAATAATAAAAATGCTATTAATCTTTCCACTATTTTGTAGACGCTATAACTTTTGCGCAAACCAATCAATAGACGCTTATTGCGTTTTCTTTTACCAAAAATATGTAGAAGAATACGTATCGGTCTAAACTGAGGAAAAAATTTGTTTAAAAAAAAAAAAAAACTTGGATATTTATTATAATAAAAAGTTAAAAATATTGTGTTTTTTCAAACTTGTCCCTCTTAATCTGTTTATAGCCCAAGAAATAAAAACCGCAGAGGTGATCAAATACCACCAAAATAAAGCTCTATTTGTGGGGGAAAAATGATAAAAATTTTATTTGGGTACAGCGTTGCATGACCGCGCAATTGTCATTCAAAATGCGACAGCGATGAAAGCTGAAAAATGGCTTGGTCAGGAAGGGGGTGTTCGTACCTGGTAGGCAAGTGGTTAAAGTGGTTGTAAACCCTTCAAAACCACTTTGGCCTACAGGTAAGCCTAGATTAAGGCTTACCTGTAGGTCCACTAAATATCTCCTAAACCTACATGGTTTAGGAGATATTTAGAAAAGAAAAGGCATCGCTGTCTACCGCGCATGCGCCGTAGACAGCGGCGCGCAGGCGCACTGCGCATGCCGGGTTCACGGCGATATATGCCGCTTTCCTGCGCATGCGCGGGAGTGACGTCATCACCGCTCCAGCGAATCACAGCGCTGGAGCAGCGAGACCCGGAAGTCACTCCGGTATTGATGATCTTGTATCATATATTGATGTTTAAATGGATGTTTCACTAACAAAGAAGGTCCACTGTACACATCAGATGTGTATTATAGACACACATAGATGAGTTGACAAATGTCATTCATACTTCAAAATTTGTTTGCTTTTAATCTGATTTATTAAGGGTACCTTGCTTTTTTAGTGCAAGGTCTGCTTTATATTATTTAAGTATAACACTTCCAAGGTGTGTTAAACCTCTCACAAAAATCACAGTACCCTGTAACTAAGCCTTAAAGTGTTATTAAACCCACAACAGTAAAATCAGTCTGTATATGCAGTAAAGCATGCTTGTTACACTCACTGTGGAACCTAAGGGGTTAATCCTCTGCATTGTGTAGAAAGGCTGTTTGATCCTGTCTTCTTTGTTCCTCCCCTTCTTCTTCTGTCCCCAATCCATCTACAGGTAGTACAGAGTGTAGGGGACAAGCTGCACATGCTCAGTTTGGTGTATATTGCTAGATTGTTTTTTTTTTTCTTGGGAGAGTGCACAGGGCCAATCAGCACTATCCAGACATAGGGTCAGGGGTCCTGCATCCTTATAGTACAATCAGGGGAGAATGAAAACTCTTCCTACAAGCTTTAACCAGACACTGATATAAGTCACAAGACTACTTTAACTGCTGCTGCTGCTAACTGCTGATGAGAAAAGGTATTTCGCAGTTTGCAGGTGCATTTAAAAAAATTTGAATATCATCAAAAAGTTAATTTATTTCAGTAATTCAATTCAAAAAGTGAAACTCATATATTTTCCATAGATGTGTTACATATATTTCAAGCATTTCTTTATTTTAATTTTCATGATTATGGCTTACAGCTAGTGAAAACCCAAAATTCAGTATCTCAGAAAATTTGAATATTATATAAGACCAATAAAAAAAAAAAGGATTTTTAATACAGAAATGTTGACTTATTGAAAAGTAAGTATATGTACAGTATCGTATGCACTCAATACTTGGTCGGTAGTCCTTTTGCATGAATTACTGCATCAATGCAGTGTGGCATGGAGGCAATCAGCCTGTGGCACTGCTGAGGTGTTATGGAAGCCCAGGTTGATAGCGGCCTTCAGCTCGACTGCATTGTTGGGTCTGGTGTCCCTCATCTTCCTCTTGACAATATCCGACAGGTTCTTTGTGGGGTTTAGGTCAGGCGAGTTTTCTGGCAAATCAAGCACCTACCTTTCTTTCCTGAACGATGAAGTCATCTTTTTTCCAGCAACATTTTGAATTGGTAGCTCAGCGATGACCCATTATGTAAATCTGGGTGCCTGTACAGTTCTTGGCTGTGTTCTTGGCTGTGTTTACAAATTTCTGATACAGATCCACCCTCTGATGCAGCCTCTCACCTTCTGGTTTGCTACAAAGTTGCAGTGTTGCAGTCTGACGTGTCTGACGTGACATCAGAGGAAGGCAGGGTCATCCGTTTATGTCACTGTGTAGCCCCGCCCTCAGCTATATAACAGTTGTCATCGCAAATAGGCTTTAGTTCCAAGGAGGCGGAGTTGTTCCTTTTTTTTTCTCGGTTTGTCGGACACTATAATCGAAGATGAATGGACATCGCGGGGCAGTTTTTTTTCTTAATAAAGGACTTGTCCCAATTGTCTACTGTCATTTTTACAATTTTTACACTTTTCTTGGTGAATGTGTAGGGGTACAATGTACCCGATACCCATTCACATAGGGGGGGGGGGGGGATCTGGGGGTCCATTTGTTAAAGGGGCTTCCAGATTCCGATAAGCCCCCCGTCCACAGATCCCCACAACCACTGGGCAAGGGTTGTGGGGATGAGGCCCTTGTCCCCATCAACATGGGGACATGGTGCTTTGGGGGGCCTGGTATGGTTCAGGAGGGGGGGCACCCTCTCATCCCCCCCTTTTCCTGCGACCTGCTAGGTTGCATGCTCAGATAAGGGTCTGGTATGGATTTTGGGGGGGACCCCACACCATTTTTTTTTTATTTGGCGCAGGGTTTCCCTTAATATCCATACCAGACCTGAAGGGCCTGGTATGAATTTTGGGGGGGACCCCAACGCATTTTTCTTTTTGTGACGTTTTTTTTCAATGATTTTTACCTAAATTGCTGGGATCCGACAATTAATTTCAGCCGCGAGCAGTTCTAAAATACTTTTTTTCCTTTAGAAATGTCATTTTGCGGTGGTATTATATTAAACACGGGAAAGATGCACTACTTTACAGGCATACTAAGGACACCCCCAGGCACGATATTTAAAGGAATATTTCATTTTTATTGTTTCACTTTAAGCATTATTAAAATCACTGCTCCTCTGAGATTATCTCCTGGGCTGAACACGGCCTAGGTGATGACGCCCTGGGACCATGATAGAGTGATCCTTGTCCCCTATTTTTCTGCCCCTCCCTTGTCTGCCCCTGCTATTTTTTCTTTTCTCTACAGGGGGTCCCCGGGTTACAAACAAGATAGGGACTGTAGGTTTGTTCTTAAGTTGAATCTGTTTGTAAGTCGGAACAGGTACATTTTTTTAAGTGTAGCTCCAGCCAAAAAATCTATTAAGTTTTTTAGATAACATTGAGAAGGGTTATCACCCCTGTAACATTTGTTTTGCTGTCTGTGCCCCTGTTCAGAAGATTTCACTTCACCTTCTGTCCCAATGAAAATTGGATTTTGAAAATTTTGGGTTGTTAGGGAAACATGGACTGGTGATAAAGCATCAGTGGAGACGCCTTTTTCTCATATTAACTCTTACAGGAGTGAATTTCCCTTCCTAGGGGTGGATTTCCTCTCACTTCCTGTTGTCTCCCTCCGTTTGTAAGTAGGAGGCGTTTGTAAGTCGGATGTTTGTAAGTCGGGGACCCCCTGTATATTTAAATACACCCTTAGGAATCCATCAAGCCAACGTACCATGGCTTCGACCTATCTATTGTTACTGATCTGATGTGTGACCCCCTACGTAATTTTTTTCATACAGATTCTTATATAATCTCGTTAGATGCACTACGTATGGGGCAGCTATGATCCCCTTAAAGGAAATGAGGATGAAGGTTACTTTAACTTATACTTTTGTTTTTCTCAGGGATTGCTAGCACAAAAGGTCTCCTGGTAAGCTTTATATACATGCTTTCAATCCTTTTATCTGTAACCTGGACATGTTTTTGTTCTGACACACGATGCCTATTGTTGGTGTATATTATCACTGTAATGTTTACAAAAATATCTGTCTTTCTTGACTTGTCTATTGAATAAAATAAGATTAAATTAAAATCACTGCTCCTGAAAAAATGGCAGTTTTTAAAACTTTTTTTTGCATTGATACATGTCCCCTGGGGCAGGACCCAGATCCCCATACACTTTTTATAGCAATAACTTGCATATAAGCCTTTAAATTTAGCACTTTTGTTTTTTCATGTTAGTGTCCCATAGACTTTAACGGTGTTCCGCAGCTATCGAATTTGCCGCGAACACCACATAATGTCCGCTGTTCGGCGAACAGACGAACACCCGATGTTCGAGTCAAACTTACGTTCGTCTCAAACATCGAGCTCATCCCTAATTGTGACATGAATGTATTCATACATTCTTGTAAAGTTACTGAATGCTCCACTTTCAGTTGTTATTTTCCTAGATTTGTTGTCTGGTTTCTATGCCTTTTTTTATTCATATACTCAGTTTTATCTATTTTACTTTAACTTGTTGCCGATCGCCCACTGTCAAAAGACGGAGGAGCGGTGCGGCTCTTGTGGCGGGTCCCCGTCATATGACGGCGCTACCATTTTGGCCACTAGGGGGGGGGGGGGCGCGTCGCTGGGGACCCGATGCGCGTGCCCGGCAGCCGCGATGTCCGCCGGGCACCCGCGATTGCCCAGTAACTGAGCAGGACGTGGATCTGTGTATGTAAACACACAGATCCACGTCCTGTCCCTGGAGAGGAAACCGATGGTGTGTCCCTTGTACATAGGGACACCGATCGGTCCCCTCCCCCAGTCAGTCCCCTCCCCCCACAGTTAGAATCACTAATATAGGGAACATATTAACCCCTGCAGCGCCCCCTAGTGTTAACCCCTTCCCTGCCAGTCACATTTATACAGTAATCAATGCATTTTTATAGCACGGATCGCTGTATAAATGTGAATGGTCCCAAAAATGTGTCAAAAGTGTCTGATATGTCCGCCGCAATGTCGCAGTCACGATAAAAATCGCAGATTGCCATTACTAGTAAAAAAAAAAAAAATAATAATAAAAATGTCATAAATCTATCCCCAATTTTGTAGACGCTATAACTTTTGCGCAAACCAATCAATATACGCTTATTGCGATTTTTTTTTGGCCAAAAATATGTAGAAGAATACGTATCGGCCTAAACTGAGGAGAAAATTTGTTCAAAAAAAAAAATTGGATATTTATTATAATAAAAAGTAAAAAATATTATGTTTTTTTTCAAACTTGTCCCTCTTCTTTTGTTTATAGCGCAAGAAATAAAAACCGCAGAGGTGATCAAATACCACCAAAATAAAGCTCTATCTGTGGGAAAAAAATTATAAAAGTTTTATTTGGGTACAGCGTTGCATGACCGCGCAATTGTTATTCAAAATGCGACAGCGCTGAAAGCTGAAAAATGGCTTGGTCAGGAAGGAGGTGTTCGTGCCTGGTAGGCAAGTGGTTAAACAAATTATAGTATAATTCTCCAAAGGTTGTTTATTGAGCAAAACAGTGAGTGAAAACTATTTAGAGACTGACAACAACTTTCTGTAAAGGATATTGTTCATCCCTGTTGGAACATGAAGAAAATGAGTGTTAAATGGCAACAAACAGCTTTCTAAGTAGGCAAAAATCGAAAGGTAAAATTGATGTTTCCTGCAGGGTGTCCATTTTCTTCAGGGATACATGTTTCTGTGTATACAGCTCTTTATCAGATTCTTCTCCAACTCATTTTCTTATGTGGTTTACAGCATAATAACCGATTGTCTCCATATTTATGTGGTTACAGGGTCTGTAGGTGACCCTTTGTGGTTTGGCATGGTGTCTACTGTGTATTATAGGACAGGACAGAACTATTACATTCAGCTTATGATTTCCTCGTGACCCATTTGTATTTCAATTATTCTTTAGTTCAGCTCTGTTATGTAGTTAATTGTGATCTTATGTGTAATAACCTGTGACATATCAAAGTGAGAAAAGGGCCCTTGAGTCCTTTTAATGATGTAACGGAAAGTAATATGTCCTTGTAATTAACACCTTTGCACCATTTCATATACCAAGGTTATTTTTGTATAAAGGATTCCCCTCTTGAATTTTGAGATACTTATGGACCATTTCCTTCAGATTTCAGGTTTTCATGCCATCTCTGACTCAACCTAGATGTGGTCTCTAATTTTGTTTGTCTTTGATCTTGGTGGGCAGGCAGTACGAGCTCCAGGGTCGCAACTGTTGTGGATTACAGCACATTGAAAGTCTGGTGATTTCATAAACCACCAGTTTGGGCTTGTTTGCCTGAAGATATTTAGAAGATAATGCATATTTGTTGTTTTGCTAGTAAATCCATAACATAGTTACATAGTTAGTCAGGTTGAAAAAAGACACTCCACAATTCCATCAAGTTCAACCAAAAAATAAAAATAAATACAATCCCATATACATAAATCTACACCCACAGTTAATCCAGAGGAAGGCAAAAAACCCCAGCAAAGCATGATCCAATTTGCTTCAGCAGGGTAAAAAATTCCTTCCTGATTCCCAGAGAGGCAATTGGATTTTCCCTGGAACAACTTTAGCTATAAATGTTAGTACCCAGTTATATTGTGTACATTTAAGAAAAGAATCCAGGCCTTTTTGAAAGCAATCGACTAAGCCTGCCAGAATCACCTCTGGAGGGAGTCTATTCCACATTTTCACAGCTCTTACTGTGAAGAAACCTTTCCATATTTGGAGATGAAGTCTTTTTTCCTCTAGACTTAAAGAGTGCCCCTAGTCCTCTGTGATGACCTTAAAGTGAATAACTCAACACCAGTTATGGGCCACTTATGTATTTGTACATGTTGATCATACCTTAATCATCACTTCTCAAGAGGGAATACATTCTGTTCCTCTAATCTTTCCTCATAGCTGAGCTCCTCCATGCCTCTTATCAGTTTGGTTGCCCTTCTCTGCACTTTCTCCTGCCTGCACCTCTGCCGCAGGTGCAGGCAGCTGTCATGAGACACCTGAGTGGGGCGGGCAGCATGAAAGAGCGGGCGGCTGGCATAAGAGAGCTGGGCGGGCGGCATGAGACAGCTGAGCGGCCGGCATAGAAGAGCCAGGTGGATGGATGAAGCGAGCGGGCAAGCAGAGATTACATCATCTTTCTCCGCCCCCCACATCACCGCTCTTCTGCTCTCGCAGCCGGTGTTCTGTCAGCCTCAATGTCGGAGGTGCAGCGGGGAGCAGAGAGATGACATCATCTCTCACCGCCCGCCCCGCATAACCGCTCTCCTGCCTTCTTTCGGAACCCAGCACTGCACAGAGCCTGCCTCTGTGCTAAATGCACCAGTGCTGCCAGAAATGCAGTGGTGGAAAGCAGCGTGGCAAGTGACTTTCTGCATCTGGTGACAGGCAACGTGGCAGGGGACATGGCAAGTGACATTCCGCATCTCGTGACAGGCAACATGGCAGGTGACATGGCAAGTGACATTCCACATCTGGTGGCAGGCGACAGTGGCAAGTGACACGCTCAGGGCTCCCACTGATTTTTCATTATGGCAAGTTGAACTATTTCATTTATTACTACAATGTAATAATAGAAATAATGCACTTCAATCACCCTGACACCATATCAAGCATGGTGCTGTGATGATTGAAGCGTCAACACCAGCCATTTCCCTTTAAAAATTGTTTACCCCCCGCGTGCTTGGCACAATTTTCTTCCATGCAGCCAGTCCCCGGTGCCAAAAAGGTTGTGGATCGCTGCTGTACATGATGCCAATATATATTTTCAAATACCCTTCCACTTACCTGAAAATTATCCTCCAAATGGGGGGTCACATGACCCCCAACCTTGCTGTGAGCAGAGTAGAGTTGGGGCACATTCACAAAGCTCCCAACTGTCCCTGATTTCAAGGGACTGTCCCTCATTCAGAACATAACAATACAAAACAGATTACAGTGCACACATTCGGGGTACTTTGTCGCAGTAAGTGGGCTTAGCACTATATGACCATATAGTGTGACCAAACCCCCGTATTTTTGAATATGTTCAGGTGTTTTTAACTAACCTTGCAGGATAAATGTCATTTTTGTATGTGTGCGCTGTAATGTTTTGTATTGTTTTGTTATTCAGAACAAAGTCCCTCTGTCTCTCTTTCCTCCTCATTTGTCCCTCATTTTGGTCTGATCTATATACAGACATACCCCACTTTTAAGTACACAATGGGATTTATTTACTAAAGCTAAAAAGTGCAAAATCAGGCTCACTTCTGCATAAAAAACAATGAGCTTCCAGGTATTATTACCAAAGCGTAATTGAACAAGCTGGGGTTAGAAGCTCATTGGTCTCTATGCAGAAGTGAGCCTGATTTTGCACTTTGTAGCTTTAGTAAATAAGCCCCATTGTGTACTTAAAAGTGGGGTATGCCTGTAGTTGTATATAAAATGCACTTTTTATCTTTCAAAAAGTGTTCCCCAGTGCTAATTCTTTCATTCAATTTCTAAATTGCTGCATTTGTAAATTTCAAAAGCCAATATAAAGGGATTAGTAGTTAGTGCTAGTAGACTGGCTGATGGGTATACCTTCTGTAGTGCAGAGGATTACAGAAGTGGAGCCATGACCATCTCCGCAATGACTTCCGAGCTGAATGAGGCTGAGCGTCATTCAACCAAAAATGGGAAGTAGCTTTTTTGCAGAATTTTTGTGGGGGACAATGCTAGGAAGAAGGTACAGTAAGTATTTCAGGGAAAAATTATTTTTTATAATAGGCGTTAAAAAATGTTTTTTTGTTTTGAAACAGGAATTTGACTTTAGAATACAATAAAACTGTATTGTTAACTGCTTTTGCAACAAAGTTAAGAATGCATACATTTCTCTTCTGTCATGTATCCCATCCCTGCTGTATACACACATTTAGTGATCCAATAAGTGGACGTTAACTTCCATGCGTGACTTTTACCTATAGGTAAGCCTATAATAAGGTTTACCTATAAGTTTACCTATAAGTAGTGTAAATATCTCCTAAACGTGCGCCGTTTAGGAGGTATTTACTGTACATGCAGCCAGTGACATCACTGGGACATGCACTCTGAAGGAAGAACCACCCGCGCCGTTTCTTCAAAGCCCTGTGCCATGACTCCCAGCTCCTGCGCGCAATGCGAGTGACGTCATCACGGCTTCCAGACATTCACAAGGCCGGAGTCCGCAAACCGGAAGCAAGACGGTTGAAGATGGAAGCATCCTCAAGCTCTGACACCTCGGCGCAGGAGGGCTTTGTTTTGAGGTAAGTTTAACATAATGTGCTAGTATGCAATGCATACTAGCACACTATGACTTTACCTTGTAGGGGGGGGGGGGAGATCCAGTGGTTTACAACCGCTTTAATGTATTAATGACCATAGGACCAGAGACAGACAAGCTTTAAAGCAGAAAAACGTTTTGTAAAAGAGACTTTGTATGTCCCTCCTGCCAAAATAAAACCTTTTCTTTCTCTTTTTGTTGCCAGTTTTTTCAACTCCAGCCACTGCACATGCACAGTGTACACACCTGACGTACACTTCTGACGTTTCCAATGCCAAAGAGTGAAGCCTTGTCCAGGGGTGATCCACCTGTGGCTACAATCACTGGCAGAAAACATCATCTAAACATAGAAGCATGAACCCTATAAAACCTGTACATACTGCTAGTTTCAGTCTTATGCCCAGTACACACGATCGGACATTCTGACAACAAAACCGTGAAATTTTTTCTGATGGATGTTGGCTTAAACTTGTCTTGCATACACGCGGTCGCACAAATGTCCGAAATTCTGAACGCCAAGAACGCGCGACGTACAACATGTACGACGAGCCGAGAAAAATTAAGTTCAATAGCCAGCCAGTCCTGTCCCATTTCCTGTACAGGTCAAACCTCATTCATTCATTCATAAAAAATAAGTTATTTGGGAATGTACTGCAATATGGCCACAAGGGAGCTGAGGATCATAGAAAATAAGTATGCATTTCCTATGATCACCAGCTCCATCTAGTGGATGATTTGTCCCATGAATGAATGAATTGCCCCATTCACATTGAAAAAACTTACCAGAAGTTTTGCTGGACAAATAGCTTTGTTCTTTGTTTTTTTTATAAATACACCCCTAAGTTTTTGTATTAATTTCAAATATTTCAAGGTTCAGCCATCCAAATTTTATTTAAATTCTAATAACAAATCCTAATTACGAGTTATGCTTATCAGGGACATAGGGCCCCATTGGTTAGAGGCAACCTTGCCTGACAGTGGGTCAGATCCTTCACTCTTTTATGTAAAGGAGATCTCTTTAGATCTCTCCTGTACCCCTTCACCCCTGTTTATCAGTCAGGCAGTGACATACATGTAACTTTGTTCTGTGTCACAAAGTAAAAGGCAGCAGCTCCCTCTGCTGCTCGAAAGTAGTAGTGCAACAGAATAAAACCTGCCTCTGACCATTTCTTACCACTGCATGTAAAATTCTGTCTCATCTTCATTGCTTATCTATTACAAACCTGTGGCCATCTGTCTGCATTTTCTGCCCAGGATTGCAGGGTCAGGGGTTGCAAATACACAAACACTGTCAGATATACTTTTCTAAATGAGGGGCCACATAAGAAACCGGAGGACTGAACCAATAGGCTGACCCTAATTCTGCTTAACATTAACATTAACTTAACATTTATAAAAAGCAGTAACTGATATGGTTTTGATTAGCTGCTACTGGTAAGAACACATGCTATGATAAGGCTATAAAAATGTTGAGTAGGTCAAATATAGCCATCATAAATAGTAAAAAACACCAATCATTATACCAATTTTTCATTTTTATTACCTGTGCGGTGGAACACGGGACCTGGCAATGTCTCCCTACAAGTCCTCATCCATGTCAGATCCTTGTTGCCCACCTACCATGGTCCGCCCAAGTCGTTTAAGGGGTGGCGTCGCCCCTTCCACATGGACAAAGTCACTCAGAAAGGGCAAAAGTGTAGGGGCAAAAGGGGGGGGGGGGTTTGTCCGCCGCCATTTCTTGTAGAGGCCTGTTCTCCAACACATTAGTGTGAAGGTGCATAGACACATATATATGCACACATATAAATAAAAAAAAAAAAACGAACAAAATAAAAAGCAATGCAGTTGTATTGCGTGCATGGTGTACACTTATTTACAAAAAGCTGAATGTGGCCCTGAGAGCCGTAAAATGCCCAGGTCTGTTATAGGCAAAAATCATTGTCTGATCCAACCATAAATATTCAGATTGGACAATGTTAAAGAGGAAGTAAACCCTGATGGGTTTACTTCCTCTTTGTTTCCCTGCAAAGGTAAAGCATAATGGACTACTATGCATTGCATAGTAGCCCATTATGTGTCACTTACCTGACATGGGAGCCTGTGATGTCACCGCTGTCCCCTCTTCCACGAAGCGTCCATCTTCCTTCCGGGTATCGCTGCTCTGTTGCTGTGAGTGGCCGGAGCAGCGATGACGTCCTGACACCGACAGCGATATAAGGTCCACCTTGTACAATTTCTGGCAACAAATACACCAACCTGATCTCCAGGAGTAGAGAAGAAAATTCACTAATTCACTTTTTATTACATCCTTTGTTTTCTTCATACGTAATCTGTCTCATTTTTTACCTGAATGGCAAATCTAAAGTAATACAATTAGGAAAACAGCAGGGTGTCTAATATTGTGTCATAATGATTGTGTTTCAGGGGAACATACAGGCAGATCATCTTTAGAACAAAAAAAAGTCATATTAAAAATGACCCTGCTGCTATTGCTGTCTCTGTATACAGTCCCTGCTGTGTTATACAAAATTTCTGAACAGTATCCAAACACTGTTTAGTAGCATCATTGAGGCCGGGTTTAGACTATTGCAAAATGGATGCGAGATCCCCGCATCCAATTCGCAATAGCAGGAGATTGTGACCGGCTCTCTATGGAGCCGGTTCACATATCTCCGATGCGGCTCCTGTGCGAATTTGCACAGGAGCCCTGTGTGTCTTTTGGTCCATTTCAAGTCCGAATTCAGCCCAAAATTCGGGCTGAAATCGGACCTGAAACGGTGAACCAGGATGCGCAGGACTCCTGCTGTGAGCCACATAGGCATTAGGTGTGAACCGAGCCTGAGAAATACAATGTAACCACATTATTGTTATATTGTATTTACTGTTTCATTCATGTGCACAGGGTGGTATTTGATCTGTATAATATGTCATATAAATCAACCTCACAATTAGTTACCCCTAATCAGCCCTTAAAGAATACTTTACACCAACATTTCATATTCCTGATATGTGTCTCCTATACCATGTATTTGTATGAAAAAGTAACCTGTTCTCTTTGTATTGCTTCTGCTGACACGCTACAAACCGCCCCCCCCTCCCCCTTCCCCCCTGCCCGCACAGCCATTCACAGAGAGGACCAGTGTGCTGCTGTTTCTCCTCCCCTGACTCTCTAAGCTCCTTTTGCAACTGAGCGCAGAGTGTATGTGATCACTTATAAAAAAGGAAAAATTAAGGTATTTATAATATTTTTTTATATGTATATACACATGTTTGCCTTTCATTTCTATTTTAAACCAAATGGTGTGTTTAACAAGATGCAGGTTCACATATACTTTAATAACTCCCCTTAGATATTTATATTATTTTTTAACCTTTAATATTTTAACTTTTTTCATTCCATTTGTTTGCTAATCTTTTAGTGTTGTATTAAAAAAAATGTGCAAAATAAATGAAAAATAAATAAATAAACATTATCATAATTGTAAGAAAAACTTTCCAATACCTTGTACCCAAAACATAATTTTAAAGCCATTATAAACAGGATAAATAATAGAATAACGTGCATTTTATTACACTAACACTTTTGCTGTTTTACAACCAACACTGGTTGAAATAGGAAAAAACTTTTGTTTTGTTAGGTCTTTTTGTCTATAGATTGCATAAAAAAAAAAAAAATGTATTCTGAAAAAAAACGTACTGTACTTATCTTAAAGTGTAAATCTAGTCAAATACTAACTATACTTAAACCTGCTTCACCCCCATTCTAAGCCCATTCTAACTATCCTGTAGAGAAAATATGCCTACTCTGAGGGTGCTCCGGACCGGTCACATGATCTCTCCAGCAGCCGGCAATGGCTGCAGAGCCTGGGCGGTGAGGTTGTTATGGGACCTCCATTGTTGACTATCCCTCCTCTACACTGAAGCCACCACTGAATGCTGATCATGTGACTGGATTGGAATAGGTAAGTATACACACCTTTCCTTTATAGGGTAGTTAGATTAGGCTTAGAATGGGGGTGGGACCAGGTTTAAGTATAATTAGTATCCAACTGGACTTCAAGTTTAAGTAATGACAAACGTACAGTGCCTTGAAAAAGTATTCATACTTCTTGAAATGTTCCACATTTTGAATTGAATTGCTGTTCACAGACGCTCTCCAGCCAATCAGACAGAGCTTGAGCTATATAGCAAAGAAGAATGGGCAAAAATGTCACTCTCTCTAGATGTGCAAATCTGGTAGAGACATCCCCAAAAAGACTTGTAGCTGTAATTGCAGTAAAAGGTGGTTCTACAAGGTATTGACTAATGCCCCATACACACGAGCGGAAATTCCACCAGCAAAAGTCCGATGAGAGCTTTTGGTCTGAAAATGCTACCGTGTGTATACTCCATCGGACTTTTGCTGGCGGAATTCCAGCCAGCAATAGATTGAGAGCAGTTTCTCAATTTTTCGGTCAGAAAAAGTTCAGATCGTCTGTACCAATTCCGACACGCAAAATTCCTACGCATGCTCGGAAACAATTTGACGCATGCTCGGATGCGTTGAACTTCATTTTCTCTGCTCGTCGTGTTGTACGTCACCGTGTTCTTGACGGTCGAAAGTTCAGCAAACTTTTGTGTGACTGTGTGTATGCAATCCAAGCTTGAGCGGAATTGCGTCGAAAAAAACGTCCAAGATTTTTCCGACGGAAATTCCGCTTGTGTGTACGCGTCATTAGGGGGGGCAGAATAAAAATGCACACCACACTTTTCACATATTTATTTGTAAAAAATGTTGAAAACCATTTATCATTTTCCTTCCACTTTACAATTATGTGCCACTTTGTGTTGGTCTATCACATAAAATACCAATAAAATACATTTATGTTTTTGGTTGTAACATGACAAAATGTGCAAAATTTCAAGGGGTATGAATACTTTTTCAAGCCACTGTATAACCAAATAAATAGGCTTATACCAGAAATTTAAAAATTGGTTTGGACCATAAGGATTATCCCCCTCTCCCCCCCATATTATTTCCCCCATTTCAGCCAACCATAGTATGGGTCAAGTAGCACAAGCCTCGGCATTTGCCCAGCCAAGATCACCAGGTTGGTGTGTCCTCTTACATTAGTTGCTGCTGAAAGTGGGGCCAAAAGATGGTTTGAAGCTTGTGCAGAGAGGGTAAAAGGGGATCTAGAAAGCAAGTACTGCTCCTTTTTGGTTGCCATTGCATTGACAATCTCGAAATGAGGGAAAAGAGGGGGTGTACTTTGGTAGCTTTGCCTTGGGTGCTAACAGACCGTTTCTTGGTTATCAGTGGCAGCCTCCATATCTCTCTCATAGCAGGTTTCCTTTAAAAACAAAAGGGTATCTCAACAATGAAACAGTAGTCACAGAAATGTACTAGTCACAGCACATTGCCTTTTTCTGTAGTAAAAAAAAAAAAAAAAAAAAGGATCAGTGAATTTACAGATTGCTTTATAGACACTTTCTGCTCTGTGTAGCATGAAACTGCGAAGGATTATTTAGGGCTGACCTCTTATTTATGGCCTACATGCTCAGCCTCCTGTCTATTGATTATTTGAAATGCAGGCAATCATTGTAGCTGTTCTTTGTGCTTGTTTCTAGGTCAGTGTAAAAAGATTGTGGCGCCCGAGTCAGGCTCCTACCATATTGTACACGGCAATGGCTCGTCAGTGGGGACTGTTATTATGTTCCAGTGCTCCTCTTCCTATCAGCTGCTCGGAGAAGGGCTAACAACCTGTGTCTGGAAGGGAAATAGTACCTTATGGACATCTGGAACACCAACCTGTAAACGTAAGAAAATGTCTTTACTTTCCCATTTTTTTCCTAGTAATTATTTTACCAAAATGCAGTGAAAGATTACATGAAGATGAGTGGTTAGTAAGGCTGCTTTGCCGCTGTAGAGTTTTCTGTTATAGCTAAACTCCAGGTAGGTGCATCATTTTATTGAGAAATGGAGTGTGGAATGGAGTATGGATTAAATATACAATAATGGACTGATTCAGGGTATCATCCCAATATATATGGTGTAGGAAAGGGAAGGGAGGCTTTGGGACTTTAAATATACCCCTAGTGTCACTTATGTATGATTCAATAGAACATATAAGTTAATAAAACACAATTTTATTAAATACAGTTTTAAACCATATAGAAATCATATTAGATATTAGATACATCACAAAGATAGGCAATCTGTATCCTTTCATTAAGGTTTACGCGTTTCACACACATATATATATATATATATATATATATCGCCTCTTCAGAACCCACAAAGGTTTTTTATGTTCAGAGAGCTTGTTTACAATCATAAAAACAAATACCAGAAAGGATAAGGGCAAAATGCAGAGATGTAAAGGGAAGAGTCAGAAGTTTCGATGCCCACTGGCCCATGGGAGGATATCCCTTGGGTAAATAGTGTATATACACACCAAAAACTTGTCCAACAATCCAAGCCTTATCACAGATGAATAAGGGTCCTTTTACACGGGATGGATCCGTAATGATCCGCCCCGTGAAGATCCGCTGCTCAGCGGGGATCGCTCAGCTGATCCCCGCTGAGCCGGCGGATGACAGGGCGGTCCCTGCACACTGTGCAGGGACGGCCCTGTCAGATCTCAACTCTCCCCTATGGGGGATCGGATGAACACGGACCGCCCGCCCATGTTCATCCGATCCGCTCTGCAGGTGGATGGAAAAATAGGGTTTTCCTCCGTCTGCAGAATCGGACAATAGCGGAGGCGGACGATATCGGGTGTCAGTGGATTCTCATCCGCTGAAACCCGCTATCCCATAGGGGTACATGTATGTCCGTTTTTCATCCGAAAACGGATGGATGAAAAACGGACATACGGTCCGCATGTGTGAAAGGGGCCTAAAGTGTACCAAGTGAGCTGGTATGCAGTTATAATCCAGGGCCTATCATAGATGGAGTAGATGTAATAGAATAACAATTATACTGATAGGTAGAAATAAGTCCGTATATGCCTATCAGAGACCCTGCCAATTAATGGTCATCTCTGGCTGGTCAAACAGCAGGTCAATCTTTCCACCTCAAACTGAGCAAAAGATGCAAATTCATTTAGCTCTCTCTTCATTAAAATATAACTAAAGGCAAAACTTTTTTTTGTTTTTGGTGGATTGGAGAGGGATTAGAATACCTGTCAGGTTTTTATTGCTGTTTGTGCCACTGATTAGGGAGATTCCCCATCTCTATTTGTCCTGTTTTCCGTGATTGCTGAGAAGCAAAGTGAAAGAAAGTCCAAAATTTTATTTTGGGTTGTGACAAATAATAACAGAGGGAAAATCTTCCAATGGGGTCACTAGTTCTGGTGACAACCTGGGATTACCCCACTTTGGAGAGATTTCCTCTTACTTCCTTTTGTGGCGATGAGACAGGAAGTGAAGCGACATCTGCCCAATGGGACACAGATGACACAAAAAATTGACAAAGGTTATAACTCTCCCTTGCTCTATCCAAAATGTACTACTTTATTGGTCATGCACACAGGCACAGAGGGTCATACACTGTCAAGAAGGAGCATATTTCTGTGCCCAGGAGTCAAAGGTATAAATGTACAGCCATAACCTGCAACTTGTACAATCAATGACAGGCTAATGGCCACTGCGGCTATATGGACACAGACAGTTTTGGTTCAGGGCTGGTCATCCATCCCTGTATGCATGTAGCTGCTCGGATGTGTGGTTACATCTGTCAGCCTATCACTGATTTATACAGGCTGCTGGCCGCGGTTACTATATGCCAGTGATGGCGAACCTTGGCACCCCAGATGTTTTGGAAATTCATTTTCCATGATCAAGAGAGTCCCGGAGCAGAAGGAGAGAAAAGTATTAGTGCAGGGACGGCATGACAGGTTCGGACAGCACAGTCATGCTATTGGAAAAGAAAAATGTGTCCCCCTTAAGAAAAGGGGAGTGGCTGGAGCAGGGGAGGCACTTGGGTTAGGAAGCTAGGAGGAAGGAGGGGGAGTGACATCAGTAGTGAGCGACGTTGGAGAAGATTCCCACCCACCCTCCCGAGTATGGTTAATTATAATAGGGGCGGTAAGGACAGCCCGTAGCAGTGGTTGTGTCTTTGGAGGAGGAGAATATGGATGTTATATGCATATATAACATGGTTGTTACCCATCTGTGGTATGGGGTTAACATGGTTGGTACCCATCTGTGGTATGGGGTTAACATGGTTAGTACCCATCTGTGGTATGGGGTTAACATAGTGGGTACCCATCTGTGGTATGCAGTTAACATGGTTGGTACCCATCTGTGGTATGGGGTTAACATGGTTGGTACCTATAGGTGGTATGGGGTTAACATGGTTGGTACCCATCTTGTAGTATGGGGTTAACATGGTTGGTACCCATCTTGTAGTATGGGGTTAACATGGTTGGTACCCATCTTGTAGTATGGGGTTAACATGGTTGGTACCCATCTTGTAGTATGGGGTTAACAAGGTTGGTACCCATCTTGTAGTATGGGGTTAACAAGGTTGGTACCCATCTGTGATATGGGGTTAACATGGTTGGTACCCATCTGTGGATGGGGTTATCAGGTACCTTCCGGTTAACGAGGGGTTAACCTAGAAGGGGTAAAAAGTAGGTCACTGCGAAATTGAGTAGCGTCTCCGGGTCTGGGGGCTTGCGACTGAAGGCCTAAAGTTAAAAGAAGTTTGTCGCAGTGACCAGTGGTTTGTGTTACCCTCGAAGACCCCAATAGGAAATAAAAGTTGGGTTAAGGGTTATTTAAAATGTTATGTGTTTAATTGAAAGTAATTGTTAATAAGAGGCCGTCAAGGCCATTTATTTCAAGATCTTGTCATGTCATTTATGAGGGGATTTGGAGGGTTGGATATTATGTTTAACGGGTGGCTTAAGCGACTGTGG
This sequence comes from Lithobates sylvaticus, assembly GCA_028564925.1. NCBI lineage: Eukaryota > Metazoa > Chordata > Amphibia > Anura > Ranidae > Lithobates > Lithobates sylvaticus. The sequence goes on from CM053032.1 coordinate 60,998,026, forward strand.
GTTAGGTCCTTCACATGTCATGCACTCTGCAGTGTAGTTGAGCATCATGGGAAATGTAGTTCCAAATTATCTGGGGTGCCAAGGTTCGCCATCACTGCTATATGCTAACACCTTTGACTCTCAGGTGCAGAAATAGAATCCTTTTTGGAGGTTTATGTCCCTTTTTACCCAGATGCATGAGCCTTAATACAGCATTTTTTTTTTTTAATTCAAGCAATGTAAATACTGAAATTGTATTTATGAGCTTCTTCATATCAGCAACTTCATATATAGCAGCATTTAGATTAGGAGAGGGCGGGGCAGAACTTCGAGCCATTCACATACACCGCATGCACGTTTGGTGACAAGGAACAAGCTGATAGGAGAGAATACAGTGAACAAAGACGCAGTCCCTCGGCAAGCTGGGGATGGAAAGAGGACACCACTGTGTCCCTTCTACTGTACAGTCTAAAACTGTGAATATGGTGTCATCCTCCTATCTTTGCTGTGTGGCAGAGCTGTGTAAATGTTCAGGAATGGATGGCCAGAAATAACAAACATTTATTAATGAAAGCTTCATATTAATTTACTCAGTATTAACTATTTGCCTGGAGTGCAGCTTTAAGTTATAAAACAGCATAGGATCTAAATATGAGCCCTCTTTCGGTGGCTTTATTACACTCCCTGATCATATAAATGACAACACGATTAGGCCCCTTTCTCATAGGAAGTTTTTCAGACAGACCTGATCAGAAGATCTATGTAGGTCTTTGGGCAGCCAAATGTAAGCGGACGTGTGTCCTTTTATATCCGATTACCGATTAAGAGGTCTGCATCCTCTTTGATTTTTTCAAACCTAAATATGATGGATCAGAGGCAGTGGTGGCTGTTTTTTTTTTTTTGGGGGGGGGGGGGGGCGGCAAACAATCCACCTGCTGCCATCCCCCCCCCCCCCCCCCCTAGTCACTAAAGGCAGCTCCCCAACATCCCCCCTGGTCGGTGAGTGAGTTTGGGCCCCACACTTACCACATCTCGCGGGCAGCGTGGCAGCGATTTCTCTCCGGGCTGCTTGTTTGCTGTTTGGTTCCACCGCTTGCATCTTCTCCCTCCTCTCCTCTGTGCACCATGTTTCTCCTACCAGCCAAGCCGATCAGATCTCCTTTACGCAAATCAGGTGATGCTTATTCATTCACTATTGCAACACAACTGGGTGTGCTTGGAGCGCAGTGCTCTGCACCCGCCCGAGGCCACCCTTTTTTGAAGCCTATTAGAGCCTCTTTACCACCCCCCCCCCCCATTGGAATCAATGCATCCGGCACCCCTGCATGTGGATCAGGGGGCCGGACGCATGGATGGGGGGGCGCCTGTGCACCTCTAGTGGACGGGCTGCCACTGGTCAGAGGTAGTTTGCTGTGAACAGACACAACTGCAACAAAAGACTGAATGGACAAATTAGTGGCATCTATTCCATTATGCCCCGATTTAGTTGGGTTCATGGATCCCCTGCTGATCAGATTGCGCACACAGTCCATGTAACAAGGGTCTTATATAATATTATAATATATAATAATATATAAGGGAAATCACAGTGAATTTTTGCTTTCGTTTGCTTATCAATGGGTGAATTTTTTTTTTCTTATTGCAAGCATGCCATAAAATTACAACCCCTAAATAATTTATAGAATAGATAAAGGTGACACCTGTCTTATGTAGTGCTTGAATTTTTTTCTTCCTCAAATGTCAGACAAGTAACTAAATATCTACATCTGGCCATGTGATCTCAGCAACAGATCTTGTTGGGTGGTGTTCAGCCAGAGCCAGCCAATTAGCGGCTCATTCTGAATTTTGACACTCCCCTTCAGCTGAGATCAAATGTCATAAATATTGTCACGTGGGTAGCACCAGTAATGAGATTGTATGTCTGCAAAAAGATTCCTTGAAACAGGTTGTCTTTTGATAAATCTAAGTCGCAATACAATATGTATAAAGACTGAATCATTACCGTTTCTTCATTTGGGTTCCCTTATAGTCCAAATGCTTATAGCTAAAAATCTCTAGATGGCATATATTTATTTGGAATAAAAATATCTCTTAAAGATTGAGCGCAATGGGAAAAAAATCCTATATGACAGGTTTCTAAGTATAAGCTTCCTTTGTTTAGTACAAAGACATTCCTGTGGATCTCCAGGTAGCTAAAGAGTTTCTGCATTTTGTGGACCAATTATTATTTCTATATGTTTACCCTGCACACCTACTCCTCATTTCTATCTGATATTTATACTTCATAAACCATGCCCCTAGTGCCTGGAATATGAGACTGTCAGAGATTTAGTCTAAAACCCTAGGGGATATAGGAGACTGACCCTCTTTGCCTTCTCTCTTTTCTCCATTTTATGTGAAGAGCAGCCAGTTCAGGTACTTGCATTTTTACACTGACATGAAGTTTCACTTGAGGCAAAGGGAATGATGGGAAATAAAAGATAATGCAACCCAAATTCATAGCATAGCATACTTTCTCATTATGAATTACTTACCTTAGATCGAAGCCCCCGCAGCCATCCTTGTACACCTCTCCGGCGGCCGACATTGCTCCCGGAGTTACTTCTGGGTATCGCGGGCTCCGGAGCTGCGATGATGCCGGCAACGGCACACTCACTGAAGCAAAGGCATGTACGTGCCATTGCTTCAGTTTGCTTCAGTGCGCATGTGCTGATGACGTCGGCACATGCAAATACAGGGGATATCTCCTAAACCGTTCAGGTTTAGGAGATATCCAGGGTAGCTTCAGTTAAGCCTTATTATAGGCTTACCTGTAGCAAAAAGTGTCTTGTAAGGGGTTACAACCACTTTAAGGGTCCTTACACAAGGTACTAATGTATGAATGCTGTGTCTTCCTGGCAGAAAGTTCATGCACAAAAAACACGAGTATGGTCCAAATAGTGCGCCAGTTTACATGCAAATACACGTGTAAAAATTCAACCTATAATATAATCTACTATTCAAGAGGAAGATTTACAATCATACACAGGTATGTGCCTAAATAACTGACCAGTAACATACATTTAAAAAAACATTTTTTTATTGATCTAAACACTCCATTAGTTTACTGATATTTGCGTGTCTATGTGTACAGGCCAATTAAAAGCAATGAGTTCCATTCAAATTAGTAAAAAAAAATGCCTGAGGCTGGGTTCACATATGAGCCGCATTCGGCTCACAGCAGGGATCCGGTGTGTCCTGGTTCACCGTTTCAGGTCCGATTTCAGACAAAATTTTGGGCTCAATTCGGACCTAAATCGGAGCCAAAAGACCGAACCCGCTGCGGAGATATGTGAATCGGCTCTAAGAGAGCCGGTCAAAATCTCCTGCTATTGCGGTCAACCCAGCCTCAGAGTGTAAAAAACATGACATTTTTGGCTCCCGTGCGCAAGAGTCTTTGCATATAGATTTTTCTATTAATATAGTATATACTTGTCATCTTCAAAAATAATATATGTCATATGCAAATTGAAATTAATGTCAATTTTTTATGTAGCAGTTTAATTAAACATGAGGGGGATCAGAGAGAGATGTTTATTCTAATTTGCTGACTCATCAGCTCTCTTCCATCTGTCTTCGCTGACTCGAGCGCACGACACAGGAAGGTTAAAATAAAAAGCCCTGAATTATGAAGAAGCTCAAATAATCTGCATAACAAACTATACTGCCTACAGTGCCTTGAGAAAGTATTCATACCCCTTGAAATTTTCCACCATCCTCCATTTTCTCATATTACTACCAAAAACGTAAATGTATTTTATTGGAATTTTATGTGATAGACCAACACAAAGTGGCACATAACTGTGAAGTGGAAGGAAAATAATAAATGGTTTTCAAAATTTTTTACAAATAAATATGTGAAAAGTGTTGCGTGCATTTGTATTCAGCTCCCCAGAGTCAATACTTTGTAGAATAACGTTTCGCTGCAATTAAAGCTGCAAGGCTTTTTGGGGATGTCCCTACCAGCTTTGCACATCTAGAGTGTGTTATTTTTGCCCATTCTTCTTTGCAAAATAGCTCAAGCTCTGTCAGATTGGATGGAGTCTGTGAACAGCAATTTTCAAGTCTTGCCACAGATTCTGAATTGGATTTAAGTCTAGACTTTGACTGGGCTGTTCTAACACATGAATACAGTGGTGTGAAAAAGTGTTTGCCCCCTTCCTCATTTCCTGTTCCTTTGCATGTTTGTCACACTTAAGTGTTTCGGAACATCAAACCAATTTAAACAATAGTCAAGGACAACACAAGTAAACACAAAATGCAATTTGTAAATGAAGGTGTTTATTATTAAAGGTGAAAAAAATCCAAACCATCATGGCCCTGTGTGAAAAAGTGATTGCCCCCTAAACCTAATAACTGGTTGGGCCACCCTTAGCAGCAACAACTGCAACCAAGCGTTTGCGATAACGTGCAATGAGGCTTTAACAGCGTCCTGGAGGAATTTTGGCCCACTCATCTTTGCAGAATTGTCCTAATTCAGTTACATTAGAGGGTTTTCGAGCATGAACGGCCTTTTTAAGGTCATACCACAACATCTCAATAGGATTCAGGTCAGGACTTTGGCTAGGCCACTCCAAAGTCTTCATTTTGTTTTTCTTCAGCCATTCGGTGGTGGACTTGCTGGTGTGTTTAGGATCATTGTCCTGCTGCAGAACCCAAGTTCGTTTCAGCTTGAGTACACGAACAGATGGTCGGACATTCTCCTTCAGGATCTCTTGGTAGACAGCAGAATTCATGGTTCCTTTTATCACGGCAAGTCTTCGAGGTCCTGAAGCAGCAAAACAGCCCCAGACCATCACACTACCACCACCATATTTTACTGTTGGTATAATGTTCTTTTTCTGAAATGCAGTGTTCCTTCTACGCCAGATATACTTGGACACACACCTTCCAAAGAGTTCCACTTTTGTCTCATCGGTCCACAGAATGTTGTCCCAAAAGTCTTGGGGATCATCAAGATGTGTTGTGGAGAAATTGAGACGAGCTTTGATGTTCTTTTTGCTCAGCAGTGGTTTTCTCCTTGGAACTCTGCCATGCAGGCCATTTTTGCCCAGTCTTTTCCTGATGGTGGAGGCATGAACGCTGACCTTAACTGAGGCAAGTGAGGCCTGCAGTTCCTTGGACGTTGTTGTGGGGTCTTTTGTGACCTCTTGGATGAGTCGTCGCTGCGCTCTTGGGGTAATTTTGGGCGGCCGGCCACTCCTGGGAAGGTTCACCACTGTTCCATGTCTTCGCCATTTGTGGATAATGGCTCTCACTGTGGTTCGCTGGATTCCCAAAGCTTTGGAAATGACTTTATAACCCTTTCCAGACTGATAGATCTCAATTACTTTCTTTCTCAATTGTTCCTGAATTTCTTTGGGTCTCGGCATGATGTGTAGCTTTTAAGGATCTTCTGGTGGACCTTACTGTGTCAAGCAGCTCCTATTTAAGTGATGCCTTGATTGTGAACAGGTGTGGCAATAATCAGGCCTGGGTGTGGCTAGAGAAATTGAACTCAGGTGTGGACAACCACAGTTATAGTATGTTTTAACAAGGGGGGCAATCACTTTTTCACACAGGGCCATGATGGTTTGGATTTTTTTTCACCTTTAATAATAAACACCTTCATTTACAAATTGCATTTTGTGTTTACTTGTGTTGTCCTTGACTATTGTTTAAAATGGTTTGATGTTCCAAAACACTTAAGTGTGACAAACATGCAAAGGAACAGGAAATGAGGAAGGGGGCAAACACTTTTTCACACCACTGTATGCTTTGATGTAAACCATTCCATTGTAGCTTGGCTGTATGTTTAGGGTCGTTTTCCTGCTGGAAGGTGAACCTCCTCCCCAGTCTCAAGTCTTTTGCAGACTCTAATGCCGTGTACACATGACCGGACTTTTCGACAGCAAAGGTCCGACAAAACTAATCCGTCGGACAATTCGACCGTGTGTGGGCTTCATCGGACCTTTGCTGTCGAAAAATCAGACGGACTTTAGATTTAGAACATGTTTCAAATCTTTCCGACGGACTCGAGTCCGGTCGAAAAATCCGTTCGTCTGTATGCTAGTCCGACAGACGAAAACCGATGCTAGGGCAGCTATTGGCTACTGGCTATGAACATCCTTATTCTAGTCCGGTCGTACGTCATCGCAGTCTAATCCGTCAGACTTTGGTGTGATTGTGTGTAGACAAGTCCGATTCGACGGAAGTCCGTCGAAAGTCCGTCGAAAAGTCACACAGAATTCAGTCCGTCAAAAAGTCTGGTCGTGTGTACACGGCATAACAGGTTTTCTTCTAATGCCCCGTACACACGGTCGTAAATTCCGACCACAAAAACCGTCAGATTTTTTCCGACGGATTTTGTCCGACACTGGTGTTGCATACACACGGTCGGACAAAGTTGTCGGAAAATCCGATCATCCTGAACGTGGTGACGTTCGTTGCGTACGACGGGACTACGTAGAGGCTAGTAGCCAATAGCTTTGGTCTTGTAATGTGATCTGAGCATGCATGGCACTTTGTAAAATCCGACGGAAAAAGTCAGATGGAGCCTACACACGGTCGCAATTTCCCACAACATTGTCCGATAGGACATTTTCCGTCTGAAAATCCGACCGTGTGTATGGGGCATAAGATTGCCCTGTATTTGGCTCCATCCATCTACCCATAAGCTCTGACCCGCTTCTCTGTCCCTGCTGAAGAAAAGCATCCCCATAACACGATGCTGCCATCACCATGTTTCACAGTGGGAATGGTGTGCTCAGGGTTATGTGCAGTGTTAGTTTTGCGCAAAACATAGCTTTTGCTTTTAGGCCAAAAAGTTTAATTTTGGTCTCATCTGACCAGAGCACCTTCTTCCACATGTTTGCTGTGTCCCCCACATGACTTCTCCCAAACTGCAAAATAGGACTTCTTATGGCTTTCTTACAACAATGGCTTTCTTCTTGCCACTCTTCCAAAAATGCCAGATTTGTGGAGTGCACGACTAATAGTTGTCCTGTGGACAGATTCTCCCACCTGAGCTGTGGGTCTCTGCAGCTCCTCCAAAGTTACCATGGGCCACTTGGCTGTTTCTCTGATTAATGCTCTCCTTGACCGGCCTGTCAGTTTAGGTGGACGGCCATGTCTTGGTAGGTTTGCAGTTGTGCCATACGCTTTCCATTTTCGGATGATGGATTGAACAGTACTCCGTGAGATCTTCAAAGCTTGGGATATTTTTTTATAACATAACCCTGCTTTAAACTTCTCCACAACTTTATCTCTGACCTGTCTGGTGTGCTCCTTGGCCTTCATGATGCTTTTTATCCACGAGGTTCTCTAACAAACCCGTGAGGGCTTCATAGAACAGCTGTATGTATACTGAGATTAAAGAGGAAGTAAACCCTAATGGGTTTACTTCCTCTTTGTTTCCCTGCAAAGTTAAAGCATAATGGACTACTATGCATCGCATAGTAGTCCATTATGTGTCACTTACCTGACACAGGAGCCTGCGAAGTTACCGCTGTCTCCTTGTGTACGGAGCCTCCATCTACTTAGTGGGTATCGCGGCTCCCTCGCTGTCATTCGATGGCGCCGCGATGACGTCACACCCGCGCATGTGCACAGGAGCCGCCACTCACGGCATATCGCCGTTGAGAGCGGCTTGCTCAGTGCGCCTGCGCGCCGCTGTCTACGGTACCTGTTTTTTGGCAAATATCTCCTAAGCCGTGTAGGTTTAGGAGATATTTCTTTGACCTACAGGTAAGCCTTAATCTAGGCTTACCTGTATGTCCAAGTGGTTTGTAAGGGTTTACAACCACTTTAAATTACACACTCATATTTACTAATTAGGTGACTTCTGAAGGTAATTGGTTCCACCAAATTTTAGTTAGAGGTATCGGAGTAAAGAGGGTTGAATACAAATGCAAATACAAATATTTGCAGATATTTACAGTATTTGTAAAAAAAAAATTCAAACCATTTATCATTTTCCTTCTACTTCACAATTATGTGCCACTTTGTGTTGGTCTATCACATAAAATCCAAATAAAATACATTTACGTTTTTGGCTGTAACATGACAAAATGTGGAAAATGTCAAGGGTTAAGAATACCTTTTCAAGGCACTGTATATCAAAAAATAAATACAATTATGCTAATTTTATTTTACTATTTATCATATTGATTGATTATTCATATTTATGTGAGCAAATCCTACCTGTCTATAGATCTTAGAATTTAAACAGTCATGACTTTAATATAGGTAAGGAGTTGACCTAGGAAGGGGCTAATAGGAAGTATTGTTACTGGATCATAAAGTGATAGAAATCCAAGACTTTATGGTTGTTATTGAAGCATTAGGTGAGGAAATTCCTCTAATAGGGACATCCATTTCATTCACAAATGTCTAAAAGGGTATTTCCCGGCACTTTAAAGAGATATCACTCCCTCCCTCCATTTCTTGTATCTTTGGGGTAGAGTGTGAAGGAAGATTTTCCCAATGGGATACAGACAGTAAAAGTTACCTACTTTATACAAATCTAAAAAGAGAACTAGGCTATAGTTGTTTTTTAAAATATAAATCCGGTACTATTTTCACTATTCTTTTCCAGAAAAAAAAATGTTTTAAAATAAAGTTTATGATCACAAATGACTGTGATTGGGCTGTAATTCTAGAGAAAAGCAGAGCCTAGCAATGTGTCCATGCATGCACATCACTATGACTGATGATGGCATTGCACATACAATGGTCATACAATTTTAAATCAATTTGGACTCTTCTATCATTTATTCTGGCACTCTCTATTGGTACATGTTTTTTTTTTTTTTTTTTGTATACAATAGCCAGCATAAGAAATTTCTCCATCCAAGTTGTTTAAGGTGGATGGATAAATTGAAAGATTTCTCTCCTTCAGCCCTTGGGGATTAAGAGTGTGTGACCTCCCTATGCCACTTCAACTACTTGCCATCTGGGTTAATTTTGACATTTCTCACATACATGTTAAAATCAGCCTTTTTAGAAAAATTACATGTTTTCTGAAAGCAAAGGCCCTGAAGAATAAAATGGTGGTTAAAATGTTGTGCAATTTTTTACGTCACATAATATTTGTGTAGCCATTTATCAAACAAATTTTCAGGAAAACTACACGTAAATTAATTTTACTTCACACAAACAAAATCTAATACTCAAATTTTTGGGTAAAATATAAAAGATGATGTCGCATCCAGTAAATAGATACCAAAAATGTAAAGATTTAAAATTGCGCACACTAGTGATAAATTGCAACACTTTTACAAATTATCCATGGGTAACACTTTAAAAGCCTCTACAAGTTACCAGTTTAGAGTGAGCTTAGGCACTAGAATTACTGCTCTCACTCTGATGTTTGCCGCAATACCCCACATGTTAGGACCTGTGTGCATGTCTGCATGAGCAAAGGGGGATGGGGTGATTTTATTTTAATTTTTTTTACATTTATTTTACTTTTTTTTTATTCAACTTTATTGCTATCACAAGGGGTGCACAAGATCCCTTTGTGATAGCTTTGGGCAGTGACAGGTGCTCTTTATTGAGAGATCAGGGGTTCATTATCCCTCCTCTGCCTTCCAAGGCAGCCGATCAAACAGATATCTGTTTGATCGGCTACTTCCCTGTCTGTACTGGCCATGGAAACAGAAACGGAATTCTGGTCTCCTCTGGCTTCATTCATCACAGAGGAGGTCAGGAAATGGAACAAAGGGTGGGGGGTTGGTCTTCCAAGCCCTGTAAAAGATATTGGGTGGCTGTAGATCTAGCCATGATCCTGGTATAACCACTTCCAGTCCAGGACTATATACAGTACATATGCTGGATGGGAAGTTGTTAAAGGATTAAAGGGAATAAAAGGTAAAATATACATTTAACGTAAAATAAATCAAACAGGGGAAGATTACTGCATAACCGTGACAAGTCCCCGCTGGCTTGCGCTGTTAGTGTAGCGCCAATCTTATGGGGCGGACTGGGCTGGACCACAAACCTTCCTCACTGTGCTATATGTTTTCTGCTGCACCATTGGCATGGTTATATCTTTTCAGTTCTCTCCATAAAATTATCAGAAATTTGTGCTTAAAGTAGAACTATAGGCAACACTTTTTTTTCATTTTGGAAAGAGTAAGGGAGGGTTACAGCCCTTGTCAGTTTATTTTTTACCATCCCTGTCCCATTGCAGAGATTTCCCTTCACTTCCTGACCCATAACCAAACAGGAAGTGAGGGGGAAATCTATGCAAATTAAGGAAATCCATTGCCCCCCCCCCCCCCAGGCCCTCAGAACTAGTGTCCCCACTTGAAAATTTCAGGGCGGGTCTTAAACAGCAAGGGGTGTGGCATTGACAGGAAGGGGTGGGTCATATTTAAAATTAGGGGGTGCACGAGTTTAGTCAGGCCTAGGGCAGCACAAAACCTAACTACACTACTGGGGGGAGGTGTTGGTGAAATATCCTGATTTGGTTACGAGGAAAGTTTGCCTCATAGTTTTGCAACCCATCTTTCACATTGCCACACCTAGTCCACATAGACATGCGAGATGACGCATGCACACTTGAAGCCATTTGGGAGTTTCACAATAAAGATACTCCTGGATTGTCTGCTAGTTAAACAGCCGTTTCACACATTTAAACATATCGATTGAATGCAGCAATGTAGATACATATGAACAAGGCAGTTATCTGTGGGAAAAAAATGCATTTTTATTATGTAATGAGCAACCTTGATATTTCAAAGAAGATTGCATTATGTTTAGCCCTGTAAGAAACCAGCGACCTGTAAGTGGTGCACAATAAAGATGTTTATTTTTTTTTTTTCTTAACAAATTTACTTTTCTAGTTTCAGTTGCCTTGCTGTTCATTGGCATGCAAAAGCATTTAATAAGGCCTAAATAGGAGACAAGAGGTATGCATAAGGCTAAGTAAGACAGCTGTAGTCTAGGAAACAGAAAATAAGAGAAGAGGAAACAGATGAAAAAGATTTAACCCTCCCAGGGTGCTGCAGGTTCAAGAAAGTTGTTGAGTTAAGCATAATTACCCAATGATTCCAGGCAGAGAGTGTTAGAGCTCTCATTGTTCCAACATTATGGTATATTTCTGTGCGATTCACCTTCCTCCGAATATGTGACCGCACTAGTGCTTATCTGGTGGCTGCTCAGGGCACTCAATATTACACACTTACATAGCTGGTCGGGTGACGCTATTGTTTTGTGGTTCAGCAACTAAGTTTATTTTTTCAGCTTCGTGGCTTTCTCTATTATCTTTCCTCCTCCATTCTGTTAATTTTATAGCAGTATAGTACAGAATAGTTGGACAAATGTATAAATCCTTTAGCCGATATAATACAGTAGTAAACATTTATGTATTCTTGCAATTTAAAGTGATTGTAAATGCTTGATATTTTCAATTAGAATAACAAACATGTTATACTAACCTGCTTTGTGTAATGGTTTTGCACAAAGCAACCCCGATCCTCCTCTTCTCAGTTCCCCCTCCTGCTCTAATGGCTCCTTTCCCCCACCAAGTGCCCCCATAGCAAGCCAGTTGCTATAGGGGCACTCATGTTTGCTCACTCGCAGGCCCTGCTCTGTGTGTCTGTTGACTGGCTCTCTCCCTCCTCACTGGCTGTGATTGACAGCAGCAGAAGCCAATGGCGTCTGAGCCAATTGTTGCTTGATCCTTCTGGAACGCTACATTGTCTACTGCTGTAACACCTGCTGTGATTAACCTGTAACCATTTGATTATCTAAATAAATATTCATTGGGGGCGTGTCCAAGACCTTAATAGTAAACGTGAAAAAAAAAACGCGCTATGTATATCATAAACTGTCATCAAGCAGCAACTTTTCTGTTAGATATTAACACAGTCCCAATAAAATAAAGCTCTGTAAATTTGCACTAATGGATAAAACAAAAAAAGAGCATATAACAAAAGATCATAAATATATTAGTCCAATAGTTAAATTATCCAGTGATCCCAATAAATCTTCACCACCATCCAACACCTTGAAGAGTGATCCTGTGAATTAACACCATCACCAGAAGCTGAAAGGCTTTCTTACCAGATTAAACCAGGAGCAATTTCACAAAAGGTGCATCCTATGGGGAGGATTGATGTCCCAATTTAGAAGACTGACTGGAATTAAAGGCCTTGGCTGGGTATGGAGCCACAAGCATTTATTACCTTTTGTAATGAGAGGTCCATTTAAAGCCCTTTGGCTTCTGGTGGTGGTGTTAATTCACAGGATCACTCTTCAAGGTGTTGGATGGTGGTGAAGATTTATTGGGATCACTGGGTCATTTCACTATCAGTCTATTATATTTATGGATTTTTGTTATATGCTCTTTTTTTGTTTTATCTAGTAGCGCAACTTTACAGAGCTTTATTTTTTTACCTTAATGCAGAGAATGCATTAAGGTAAAAAAAAACTTTCTGCCTTTAGAACCACTTTAAAGCAATAGGGTAACCACTGTTAGTGAGACAGTAATCTCTAAGGCCTCTTTCACATGGCCGATCCGTTCAGATCCGCCTGTCAGTTTTTCAGGTGGACCTGAACGGATGCTCCATAGAGGTCTACGGAGCGTCGGATGTCAGCGGTGACATGTCCGCTGACATCTGACCCGATCCGAAAAAGATATTTTTCCATCCGTCATCAGATCGGATCAGATGACGACGGACTCTATGGTCCGTCGTCACCCAATCTCCCATAGGGGAGAGTGGCGCTCTGACAGGTCCATCCCTGCGCAGTGTGCAGAGAGGAATCTGTCATCTTCCTGCTCAGAGGAGATCGCTCCGGCGATCCCGGCTGAGCAAGCAGATATCCACGGGGCGGATCAACACTGATCCACCCCGTGTGAAAGAGGCCTAACTTGAGTAACAGCCACACCCCTTAGCATTTGTACTAAGGGTGTGGCTGTTACTCAGCTCTGCCAGCACAGAACACTGCAGTGTGATTGCAGGAAGCAGAATTTCACAACCATACAATGCAAGGGTTTAGGATTATGGAAGTTGTGAGTCTTTTCTAGTTAGGCTTTAAGGCTAACTCCACTTTCATGGAGAGAAGTATAGCAACTAAAAATAATAATAGGGCGTATACAATTGCTGCACAAGCCATGTTGTAATTTAAGGTTATTAAAAATTAAGTTTCCTTTTCAGTCTGAAGCCACTGTAATTTTTAATGCAATATGACAACCTGGAGGCATTCTGTACGTCTTTGGTGTACGGAATGTCCCCAGAAATGGTATCTCCTGCTTGTGTGATTGGTTCACTGATTTACCCAGATATTTGCACTAAGATACAAGTCAGGTTTTAGGCATCCTCTGCCATAAGAATTTCAGAACATTGAGACTTCACCAACTGATTATTAGGAACCAATCGCTTCTATTCAGAATTAGTCTTTAGAGGACATCGAGAAACTAACAGCTATTCATTCAGATAAAAAAGATAAGATTCTGCACAATGTTTGGTAAAATCCTTGCAATGTACATTGATCACCCAGAAGGGATTTTTTTTTTTTTTTTTTAATTACACTTTAACCAGTTGCCGACCGCCCACTGTCTATTGACGGTGGGGCGGTGCGGCTCTCCTGGCGGGACGCCGTCATATGACGTCCTCTAATAAAACAGCCGTGCTCTGTCGGTGTCGGCGTGTCCCGGAGACACGCCGCGTCACCGACAGGGGTGAACAGCCATTGGGCATGGCTGTTCACCATGTGATCAGCCGCGATTACGTCACGGCTGATCACATTGTCAAGTCCCGGCTTTAGACCGCGCATGCGCGCGATCGGGAGCGCGCAGCGCGGTCATGTCGGTGGCGGCGTGTTCCCAGGAACACTGCTCGTCACCGACAAGGGTAAACAGCCAATGCCTGTCGGCTGTTTACCACGTGATCGGCTGTGATCCATTCACAGCCGACCACTAAATGTAAACAAAGACCGGTTACTAGCTGTTACCGGCTATTCTCTCCTCACACACCGTTACCAGTGTGAGGAGAGAACAGCCAGGACCAGTGAGTTACCGATCTTTGTCTGTTCTGTATTGTACTGCACCAAACACCTAAAGAGAACCTGTCACATCGCCCCCCCCCCCCCCCCAATTACAGCTGTCACCCAACAGTCACCACATCAGTGTCCAAAAGTGCACCTGTCACCCCATCAGTGTCCAAAAGTGCACCTGTCACCCATCAGTGACCATCGCCAGTGACCGTCATAAGTGACCGCCATCTGTGACCGTCATAAGTGACCGCCATCTGTGACCGTCATAAGTGACCGCCATCAGTGACCCAGATCTGTCACCTATCAGTGCCCAAAAAGTGCACCTGTCACTCACCTGTCACTGTCAGAGACTGCCGTCAGTGGTTCACCTGTTACCCATCGCCAGTGACCCATCCGTGACCCTCATCTGTCACCTATCAGTCACCATCAGAGACTGCCATCAGTGACCGTCACACGTCACCCACCAGTGACCGTCACCCGTCACCCACCACCCACCGTCACCCGTCACCCACCAGTGACCGTCACCCACCAGTGACACCATTCGTCACCTGTCACCTGTCGCCCATCACTGACCGTCACCCACCAGTGACACCATTCGTCACCTGTCACCTGTCGCCCATCACTGACCGTCATTTGTCACCAGTCGCACAGCCCATCATAAAGAATGTCCAAAAGATTATATTCAAGTGAGGAGGCGTTCCAGATCCTCGCCATGACTGATGAGAGCAGCGGGGAGTTCTCATCAGATTCAAATGCCAATTCCAATCGTTCAAATTCAGGATTTGAACCGATCGAAAGCAGTATATCTGCAAATGAATCGGAGGAAGAATGGATCCCTCCTAAACGAACACGGCGTTCTGGAAACCAGGCAGCCACCAGCAATGCATCCCAGGATCAAATTCCCAGGCCCAGTACCAGCGCTGCCGCCAGCGAAAGGCCACAAGAAATGCCCAGCCCCAGTACCAGCACTGCCGCATCATCACGCCCAAATGCCAGCACAGGAACAAATCCCCCAACTACCAGCACTGGAGTGCCACGTCCCCCAAGAGCCAGGGCCGCTACATACCTCCCAGATGGTCTTGCCAATCCAACATGGCTGCCTTCCAACTCAGGATCAGCAAGAATCCCCCCTTTCACCGCACAGCCAGGTGTGCAGGCCAATACCCAAAATTTTTCCCCAATTGATTGTTTTCATTTATTTTTGCCCGACACTTTTCTACAAGTCATCGTGGACCAGACCAATTTATATGCCCAGCAGTATATTGCCAACAACCCCCAATCATCTTACGCCCGTCCATTTGAGTGGAGAAGCTTGACTCTGGAGGAGTTCAAAGTGTTTATGGGCCTCACCATAAACATGGGGCTTACCAAAAAAAATGAAGGACATGCCTATTGGTCCACCGACCCCATCCACCATATGCCCATTTATTCTTCCGTTATGTCCAGGTCCCGATACAGGATGATAATGCGTTTTTTCCATTTCAGGGACAACAGCCAGTGCCCTCCCCGCAATCATCCAGATCATGACAAATTATATAAAATTCGCCCACTCATTGATTTCTTTTCCCAACGATTTGCAGAACTCTATGTCCCCGAAAAGCACATATGTGTAGACGAGTCCCTGGTACCCTTTTCAGGCCACTTCACGAACGCCACTTCCCAGACCACATTCCACCAACTGAAGCAGGCCGACGACGCCAAAAAAGATGTCGAGTATGCACCAAAAATGGATTTAGAAAAGATACCAGCTACCATTGTGTCGACTGTCCCTCCGAACCCGGCCTTTGCATTGGTATATGCTTCAGACAATATCACACATCCCTAAATTATTAGCTCATATTCCTAACCATTTCCCCATTTTCAACATCTGTGCTGACCATTCCCCATGCTTCCTCAAATATCCACTGCCTTCCACGTGAACTGACCCTGGCCTGTTTTTTTGACTATGCCTCTGCCAACCGTTTGGACTGCTTCCATGTGAAATGACCCTGGCCTGTTTTATCAACTACGCTTCTGCCTACTGCTTGGACTGCTTACATGTGAACTGACCCTGGCCTGTTTTATCAACTACGCTTCTGCCTACTGCTTGGACTGCTTACATGTGAACTGACCCTGGCCTGTTTTATCAACTACGCTTCTGCCTACCGCTTGGACTGCTTGAACGTGAACTGACCCTGGCCTGTTTTATGGACTATGCTTTTGCCTACCGCTTGGACTGATCTGTTGCCCTGCTACTGTAGTACACAGGGGTCTCACATGTGAGGGGCTCCAGAAATGTTTTTCCGGATGGAGAAAACAATATTTTTGTTGTCTCCGGGTTTCTTAATTTCCGGATTAGGGTCTGGAGTCCGGAGGCTTCATAGAGATTTGGGTGGGTCGAAGCCTCTACCCCTGTGGCCCTGTGCACAGGTCTTACCTGATTGCGGCCCTCAGCCTGCTGCTGACTTACTGCCACTATCTCCCTGCCTGCAGCATAAACTGACCACACCTGGACACATTTTCTATGGACAAATGCTTTGGCTGTGCCGACGATATCCTGGTGCTGACTATAGACAATATTCCTACCTGCTGCCTGGATAATTACTATTGTTGCTAAGCACATCCCTGCCTGCTGCCTGCGGCCTGCTGTCTGCTGTCTGCTGTCTGCTGCCTGCTGCCTGCTGCCTGCTGCCTGGACCAAATCCCTCCTCTGGGGACACTACAAAAACCACAGGTAATACTTTTTTTTTACCCTTTGCTCAATAGAATTTATTTTGGAGTGTATTTTTTGGTATGTAAATGCTATGTGTTAGAAATATAAGGGCCTTCAAAAATAATAGGTTGTCAGGAAACTAGAAGTGCAATTTATGCTTGTAGAACGCCTGAAGGTGCTACTTCAATGGTGGGCCTCTGTATATGGCCAGGCTGTGTAAAAGTCTCACACATGTGGTATCGCCATACTCAGGAGGAGTAGCAGAATGTATTTTGGGGTGTCATTTTTGCTATGCACATGCTATGTGTTGGAAATATCTTAAAAATGGACAACTTTGTGGAAAAAAAATGCGTTTTCATTTTTTTTCCACATATTCCAAAAACTTCTGGAAAAAAATGAACAGTTCAAAAGACTCATAATGCCTCATAGATTATACGTTGGGGTGTTAGCTTTCCAAAATGGGGTCATTTTATGGGCGTTTCCATTGTCCTGGGGCTCCAGGGCCTTCAAAACTGTAATAGGTGATTGAGAAATGAGATGTGTAATTTATGCTTGTAGAACGCCTGAAGGTGCTACTTCACTGGCGGGCCTCTGTAAGTGGCCAGGCTGTGTAATACTCAGGAGGAGTAGCAGAATGTATTTTGGGGTGTCATTTTTGCTATGCACATGCTATGTGTTGGAAATATCTTAAAAATGGACAACTTTGTGGAAAAAAAATGCGTTTTCATTTTTTTTCCACATATTCCAAAAACTTCTGAAAAAAATGAACAGTTCAAAAGACTCATAATGCCTCATAGATTATACGTTGGGGTGTTAGCTTTCCAAAATGGGGTCATTTTATGGGCGTTTCCATTGTCCTGGGGCTTCAGGGCCTTCAAAACTGTAATAGGTAATTGAGAAATGAGATGTGCAATTTATGCTTGTAGAACGCCTGAAGGTAAAAGTCTCACACATGTGGTATCGCCATACTCAGGAGGAGTAGCAGAATGTATTTTGGGGTGTCATTTTTGCTATGCACATGCTATGTGTTGGAAATATCTTAAAAATGGACAACTTTGTTGAAAAAAAATGCGTTTTCATTTTTTTTCCACATATTCCAAAAACTTCTGGAAAAAAATGAACAGTTCAAAAGACTCATAATGCCTCATAGATTATACGTTGGGGTGTCTGCTTTCCAAAATGGGGTCATTTTGTGGGTATTTGTACTTTCCTGGCTTGTTAGTGTCTCAAGAACTGAGAGAGGTCTTCAGTACATCAGGTGTGATCAATTTTTCAATGATTTGCACCATAGCTTGTAGACTCTATAACTTTCACAAAAACTAAATAATATACACTAATCAGGGTTATTTTTACCAAAGATATGTAGCCATATACATTTTGGCCAAAATTTATGAAGAAATATTACTAATTTGTAAAATTTTATGACAGAAACAAAGAAAAAGGCATTTTTTCACCAAATTTTCTGTCTTTTTTAATTTATAGCACAAAAAATAAAAAACCCACTAGTGATTAAATACCACCAAAAGAAAGCTGTATTTGTGGTAATTTGGGTACAGTGTTGCATGTGTGCACTGTAGGCAAGTGGTTAAAAAACTGTAGGCAAGTGGTTAAAAAACCCCAGAAATGCTTGCAATTTACCAGATATATATCTATATGTATATGTATCAACTGCCCCACATACGATCAGGTAGAGAAAGTACATCCTTTTTAGTGACTGTCATGTAAAACTACCCAGACTGCCAAACTGCAGCAGCATAAGATTCCTTAAGCATTCATTATACATTTATATTTATCACCACAGGCTATTTGGCTGACTGCTTCCAATTAATATCCATCAGAGGCAGCCATGAACATAAGACATATAAAAATAGGACCCTACTTAAGTGGTGCCTTAAATACAATGTCAGCTTTGAATGGCATCCAGACGTTAAAATAATTCCTCACTTTGAAGCTAAACATCAGCTCTGCCAGGGAAATAAAGAGGACCCTGTACAATAGCTTAATGATGAAATGGCTCTTGCATTTGGAATTTGACTATAATTTATTTCCTGTTTTACAGCTCTATCAAAATATGAGACATTTGGATTTAAAGTGGCGGTCATTGCCTCTATTGTGAGCTGCGCCATCATCCTGCTCATGTCGATGGCATTTTTGGTTTGCTGTCTCGTAAAATGTGTGAAGAAAAGTGAAAAGAGAAGATCCAAAAGGTAAGATTGGGCTAATTACCACGGGCCTATGAGGTCAGAGGGCCCAAACATAACTGGCACTCTCCCTATTTACCAGTTGTGCACTAGAATAGCATTTCTCCAAATTGTGTTGTCACCCAAGCGACTGATACTACAAATGGCTGTATCTACACAGCCATTGTCCAATTTGTCCACCATTGAGCCTTGCCATGCAGCCATTGCTGGAGTGCATGTAGGCAAGCAAAGGGGCTGCAGAAGATGCAAAAGATTATCTAGCAAACTAAATGCAATTCAGGTAGGGTTTATATCTAGTCAGTCACGGCATGAAAAGCACCCATCTGACCTTGTCCTTAATCGGGGATACATATGATTTACAGAGCTCCTGGGGCTGGCTGAAGTAAGATCAGGTAAGATGGTAAGGTACAGATGGAGCTGCTGTCAATTAGACCAGTACCTGTGCAAATCACATCTCTGATTAAAGAGATTATCTGAAAAGCCTGATACCAGCTTTGCATTGCCACTGCCGCAGCTTACAAAAAGGTTATTAAAAAACATTAACTGAAAAATGTGGATGTTACAATATATTTATGTTTTTATTTTTTTTAATTTTGGGTGGGATTTCTCCTCTATTCCTGTAAGTTCACTAAAGCCTCATAGACACGATCGGACCTTTTGTACAAAGGGCGTTGGCCCCAAATTTGTATTGCATACACACGGCTGGACTTTTTAGGCAACAAACACGAACGTAGTGACGTTTCAACGTACTGACGACACTTCAAAAGAGGACGTTTGAATACTCCAGCGCCACCTTTGGTCAACTTCTATATTGTTGTCTGATCTTTTGCATTGGTTCTGAGCATGCGTGTTTGTACTTTGTACAAAAGTCCGATGGTTTTGTGTACACACGGTCGGACTTTGCTCCATCTGACTTTTGTTGGCAGAAAGTTGGTCTGTTCGCACAGCCAACAAAAGTTCGATGAAAACTGAAAAAGTTGGTCCGATGGAGCGTACACACGATCGGATGTTGGTCCAAAACAGCTAATTTGCATGTTTGTTGTCAAGAAGTCCGATCGTGTGTACGGGCCTTCTGACAAGAAATTAGGGAAAACCTCTTCAGTAACTTGTGCCCCAAATTCAGGTAGTTTTAAAATGCGCCACTCTTACATTGTGGTGCATTGAATGTGCCAAATTCAAAATAAATGACCAACAGTGCATATCTTATGAAAGTAGAGCTAAATAATACCAACTCTCTTATAGTGTACAGAGAGAGAAACTGGCGCAGAAAGATTTTGGTAAAGTGTCTCTCAAGCAAGTACATGAATTTGTTGCATCTTGCATCACTTTAATGCTGGCCATACACTATACGAAAAATAGGCCGAACCCATTTTCGAAAAGCGAACATTTGGCTGTGAGCGCAAACGATAGTGCCATCGTGTAATGACCGATAAATCGTTCAGTGAACATAAATGAATGCATTTTTGGTTTGTTTTTTTACATATACCTAGTGCAGACAGTTCGAACGGGAAACACATTAATCTTTCAATTTATCGTTCATTCGGCAGAAAATTTCTAAACTTGTTTTTTCGGCTCAAAAACGTCCCAACGATTATCGATTTTGTGCCCTTTAACTGGCAGAAAAACTGGCCGATTTTTCATATAGTGTATGGCCAGCATAAGAATACCTGAGAGACACTGTTGCAAAATCTGTCTGCGCCAGTCTTTATGAATTCCAGGGATCGTACCCTATTTATTGCAAAGCGTTATTGGGACCCTTTTACACAATATGGAGTTCACTTTTTCAGATACTTTAATTTAGTTACACTTCAAGAGAAAGTGTAGTGCTTTTAGTTGACTTATGCCACGTACACACGATCGAAATTTCGGCCAGCAAAAGGCAGATGAGATCTTTTCATCGGAGCGACTGTGTTTAGGCTCCATGGGAATTTTGCTGGCCGAATTCCCAACAGCAAAAATTTGAGAGCATGTTCTCAATTTTTCTGACGGAAAAGGTTTCTATCGGAAATTCCGATCGTCTGTAGCAATTCCGATGCGCAAAATTCCTACGCATGCTCGGAAACAATTCGACGCATGCTCGGAAGCATTAAACTTCATTTTTTCTCGGCTCGTCGTAGTGTTGTACGTCACCGTGTTCTTGACAGACGAAATTTGGTGTGACCGTGTGTAGGCAAGGCAGTTTGAATGGAATTCTGTCGGGAAAACTATCAGAGCTTTTTCCGACGAGAATTCCGATCGTGTGTACGCGGCATTAGATAGTTAAAGTGTTACCAAACCCAGGACCCTGCATTTACTATATCTGGACTCCCACAGAACATGGAAATGCCATTATTTTAGTAAATATAAACAGCTAAATACCTTTTTCTCATCATTAGTTAGAGCTTCTATCAGTGTCTGGTTAAATCTTGTAGGAGGAGTTTTCATTCTCCCCTGATTGTCCTATGAGAATGCAGGACCCCTGACCCTCTGTTTGGACAGTGCTGATTGGCCCTGTGCTTATCACTTGCATTCTCCCAAGAAAAAAAAAAAAAAACTCTAGCAATACACACCAAACTGAGCATGAGCAGAGTGCCTCCACAGCTCCGTACTATCAGCAGATAGATTGGGGACAGAGGAAGAAGGGGAGGATCAGATAAGACAGGATCAAACAGCCTTTTTTACACACTGCAGAGGATTAACCCATTTGGTTATACAGTGGATATAACAAGCATGCTTTACTCCATATGCAGATTGATTTAACTGTTGTGGGTTTAATAACACTGTTAAGGCCTCATGCCTTGCAATCAGTATTAAAATGAGACCAGCTCCTTGGAGTCGGCGTAGCAATTTATAGGATCAGAGTTGACATGCTGAGCCCAGTGTTCCTGTTATCCCCTTGGTACCAGAATAGCTTTCATTGTGAAAATCTTTCATTTATAAGTTACCCAGCGCTGTGAATTAACCATTGCTGAGTCAAGAGTATATCTGGAATAATTTGCATATTCTGCTGGCTTTGTGCCCCTGAAATGCTTACAGCTTTACGTATTCACCTTTTCATCTTTCTCTTCTATTTGCTGGCTGTCAGCATAATTATCTTAAAATAGAAATGCCTCTTATTAAGAATCTCTGGAATATCGTATAACGGAAACATGTGGATTGAGAAACTACTATAATAAGTGGACTTTAGTGGTCGTTATTATTCGCACTTCATTTTAATGGAATAGATACATAATCAAAAACCACATCACATTATTATTTTTAGTAAAAATGTAATACTTTATTGTCATTAGTTAAAAATACTGTTGGATGTATTTTCATTTTTTCTTTAATTAATTATAAAATTATTGTCATTAAAAAATCTGTTAGTTAGCCTACTCCTGTGAACTACAGCTATGTCAAAGATCACATAGTCTCTGGTCATCATAAACATTGTGAACTTTTCATGTTAAGCAATAGAGTCCTTTGATTTCAAGCAGATCCTGCAATAGGATGGGTGTCATTAACCAATAAGCAGAAATGCAAATAAGGAAGATGAATAACCAAGC
The DNA here is from genome assembly GCA_028564925.1 of Lithobates sylvaticus. Lineage (NCBI taxonomy): Eukaryota > Metazoa > Chordata > Amphibia > Anura > Ranidae > Lithobates > Lithobates sylvaticus. Next base: position 61,020,441 of record CM053032.1, read on the forward strand.
TGAATTTTTACAGAAAATGTCAAGATTTTCACGGAACTACAGCTTCCTTTGTCTGAATCTAATAGCAGGTTTGACACGTAGCAGTTAGTGAAGGTAGCCTCTGCTCATTCAATTTTTCATCATAGCTTCAGTTGTCATGTTTGTGATATGTTTAGTAGCTATTCCAGTGATATTCCCCTTCTACTTCCAATGACCTGTCAGAAGTTTTTTTGGGGGAGTTCTGAAACCACTTCCCATACTGGCCAATTCTGGCATTTCGCTCCAAAATCATATTTTATTTTTTCGAAAATTACTCAGAACCTCCAAACATTATATATGTTTTTTAGCAGAGACCCTAGGGAATAAAATGGCGGTTGTTGCAACTTTTTATGTCACAAGGTATTTGCGCAGCAATTTTTCAAACGTGAATTAAAAATAAAAAACAGAAAAGTTACCCCAAGTTTTTTGTATAATGTGAAAGATTGTGTTACGCTTAGTAAATCGATACCTAACATGACACGCTTTAAAAATGCTCACACTCGGGGAATGGCGACAAACTCCAGTACTTAAAAATCTCCATAGGCGACGCTTTAAAAATCTTTACAGGTTACATGTTTAGAGTTACAGATGAGGTCTTGGGCTAGAATTGTTGCTATTGCTCTAACACACGCGGTGATAACTCGCATGTGTTCACTTCTGTCCGTGAGCACGCACGGACGGGGGGGGGGGGGCTTAAAAATTTTTTCATTCAATTTTATTTACTTTTTTTTACACTTTCTCTTTAAAAAACATTTTTGATCACTTTTATTCCTATTACAAGGAATATAAACATCCCTTGTAATAGGAATAGTGCGTGACAGGTCCCCTTTATGGAGAGCTGTGGGGTCAATAAGCCCCCCAAATCTCTCCTCCATGCTGTAATAAAAATAACTCTCTCGGCCTTACCAGTGGCATCCTTAGCTTTGTTTACTTCCACCGACCCAGGCGTGACATCATAACGTCGCGCCCGGGCCTCTGAGGGTCATAGAGATGACTGGGGACCATCTGGTCACCAGAAATCTCTATTCTAAACTTCCAGCGGCGACTGATTCGTTCTCCGGCTCGCTGATTGTACTGGCGAGCCCAGAGAAGCACTGGAGGGCGGATGGAGGGGGGATGTTCCCACCTGCCGCCTGTACGAATGATCTAGCGGCTGAACTGCCGCTATGATTGTTCTTACGGTGCACAGAATTGGCGGCTGAAAAAGATGATATCTGGATGATGCCTGTAGCTGCAGGCATCATTCAGATATCCCCACTCAAAGTCCATGACGTCATATGACGTACCTTGGGCAGGAAGTGGTTAAAGGCTAACTCTGCCTTTTGGACCATGTTACGCCTGTCATTACTTACACTTTAAGAGGAGTCAGCAGGGTCTTTATAGTCTAGAAAACATGAACCCATCTTTCTATTCTCTAGGTTGGCAGCCTGTACAGTTTAACATCTTGCTGACCATGTAACGCATTGTGTGGTGGCGGGGAGCATGGACCTAAACACCCACATGCCACACTTATTCGCTCATGGCAACTGAGGGTTCTGTGCTGAGAGCGCACTCACTGCACGTTCTCAGCACAGTGACCACCAGTCTGTCATAGACAGCTACTGGTCTCTCTTATGATTGGGAGACAGCTTTCTGATCATGTGACCACTGTGACAGCCAGTCACAGTAGTCACATCATCAGGAAGTCCACCCTGCTTCCTGACATTAAGACCCAGACCCAGTGGGGTTAGAAAAGTAGAAGTGCATAAAAACGCAAACAGCCTGCCACCTTCAGTAGTGTACTCTGGCATTCGTCTTTTCTAAGTTGATCACAGGACAGAGCTCGTACATCATCATTCGTGTGCTTCCAGGAAAGAATGATGATTTCGTGTAGTTCTGGCTACAAGCCAGTGTAATCAGAAATTCCCAAATAGGAACGAGGTTTGGCTTTTGGCTGAAAAGTTTGCAGGTGTGCCCCTAGAAATGAGGAACAATCTATATTGTGTGCCAATAATTTTTAGGAATGGATAACCCAGGGATGAGCTCACAGAAGCCATACTTTCAATGTGTAATGAAACTCTGGAAATTCTGTGTAGGGAAGAGAGATTTTTTTATATATATATATATTTTCAATTCTGGTATTGGTGCATGTCCCCCATGGCAGAACTTTCCATGCCAATTTGTTTGACAATAGCTCACTTATTTTGCCCTACCCATTGGTAGAGAGCCAGAGAGCCAGAGCTGAATCGCAATATTTCTCCTTTGTAGACTTAAATGAAAAGTTCTTTAATTTCGAGTAAGATTTGTAAAACTGTTCATGAACCGAGCCCCAGCAGACTCGCTCATCGCTGCTCACAAATAAAGTCAAGAAGAAGACGGCGGTGGTGTTTAATATTGCTTCTTGTTGTTCTGTACCAGAAGTGGTACATATGAGTTACAATTCCTTCACCCCCAACTAATTAATTTGTTCTGACACCTGGAAAAGAGACGTCGATTAGACTTCACTTTAATCGGCCCGGGGAACATTATGTTTTCACTCGGCTTAAATTGAAATTGTGTTATAGTTAATTAAGTGGAAAGTATAAACTAAAAATAAATGAAGAGAAGGCAAAGCAGAGGAGAAGAAAAGACACAGGGAATTATCATCAAAACATAGTTTTCTAACATGTTCAGGAAAATTAAATTCACTCAATATCATCCATATTCAAAGTAAAAAAAAAAGAAAAGAAAACGGTTCAGTGTTTAATTCTGGATTTGTTCTGTTGTTTGATTTTATTAACGCTATAGAATTTTTCATTTGTTTTAACATCTTCTACTTTAGAGGAAATTGAATTAGGGAACCTGTGTTTAGGAAGGGTTATAGAATGACAGTTCACAGGTGACACAAATTCCCCAGCAAAAGAAAGCAAATTAATACGTGTTTATAATATTTCATTAAAAATAGAAGTCTCGTTTTGCATTCATTTTCCAATATGTGGGAAAGCCACACTCCAGGGTGCTATTGTACATTGTGATCTTTACTCTAATCTGTTGAGTTAAAGTGGTTGTATACCCATTTGAGAAAATTTTTTGGGGCTATCTACCTGCAAGACAAAGTCATAATGAGCTAGTATGACTAGCATACTAGCTCATTATGCATCACTTACCTTAGATCGGGGCCCCCGACGCCGTGTTCTTCTCCCCCTCCGGCCGCATCCATAGCTAAACAGATACCCTTCCGGGTATCGCCGCTCCGGCCAATCACAGAGCCGCTGCGGCGCTGTGATGGCCAGAGCGGCGAGGACGTCGCTCCGCGCATGCGCGCGGGACACTTCAACTGCGGCTCACCGCAGTTGAAGATGGGGATTAACCCTCTAAATGCACCGTTGTCAACGGCGCGCATGCGCCGTAGACAACATTGTAAAACGTTCTTTTCAAATATCTCCTAAACCGTGCAGGTAAGCCTTAATCTAGGCTTACCTGTAGGTGCAAGTTAATTTTTAGGGTATACAACCACTTTAAGCTGTTGTTCAGTGCACACATATGTTAGGTCTGCAGCAGTCATGTGACTCTAGACCTTGCATGTTATTGTGTCTTGGACAAGTTTCTTGGAACAGAACTCTCAGCCCCTGCTCCTAGCTCCCTAAACATACATAGCATAGTGTAAAAAGGTGTAGATATATAGAAATTCTATATATATATCATCTACATACTCACAGGGCATTTCTGGATGAAATAGCAAAGTCTTTTCTATAATATGTAAATCAATGTCCTCTCTCCTAGAGGGTGTGTGTAGAGGAGATTTGTATGTCTTTATCCAAGGCCGCAATTCCAACTTACTTTTAAGAATCAATTTCTCAGCAGAATACTTCAAAAGGTTCTTTATTGTTCAGAGAGATAAGCAAAGACAAGACTGGCATCTGGTAACATACAGTGGTGTGAAAAAGTGTTTGCCCCCTTCCTCATTTCCTGTTCCTTTGCGTGTTTGTCACACTTAAGTGTTTCGGAACATCAAACCAATTTAAACAATAGTCAAGGACAACACAAGTAAACACAAAATGCAATTTGTAAATGAAGGTGTTTATTATTAAAGGTGAAAAAAAATCCAAACCATCATGACCCTGTGTGAAAAAGTGATTGCCCCCTAAACCTAATAACTGGTTGGGCCACCCTTAGCAGCAACAACTGCAACCAAGCGTTTGCGATAACGTGCAATGAGGCTTTTACAGCATCCTGGAGGAATTTTGGCCCACTCATCTTTGCAGAATTGTCCTAATTCAGTTACATTAGAGGGTTTTCGAGCATGAACGGCCTTTTTAAGGTCATACCACAACATCTCAATAGGATTCAGGTCAGGACTTTGGCTAGGCCACTCCAAAGTCTTCATTTTGTTTTTCTTCAGCCATTCGGTGGTGGACTTGCTGGTGTGTTTAGGATCATTGTCCTGCTGCAGAACCCAAGTTCGTTTCAGCTTGAGTACACGAACAGATGCTCGGACATTCTCCTTCAGGGTCTCTTGGTAGACAGCAGAATTCATAGTTCCTTTTATCACGGCAAGTCTTCCAGGTCCTGAAGCAGCAAAAAGGGCCCCAGACCATCACACTACCACCACCATATTTTACTGTTGGTATAATGTTCTTTTTCTGAAATGCAGTGTTCCTTCTACGCCAGATATACTTGGACACACACCTTCCAAAGAGTTCCACTTTTGTCTCATCGGTCCACAGAATGTTGTCCCAAAAGTCTTGGGGATCATCAAGATGTGTTGTGGAGAAATTGAGACGAGCTTTGATGTTCTTTTTGCTCAGCAGTGGTTTTCTCCTTGGAACTCTGCCATGCAGGCCATTTTTGCCCAGTCTTTTCCTGATGGTGGAGGCATGAACGCTGACCTTAACTGAGGCAAGTGAGGCCTGCAGTTCCTTGGACGTTGTTGTGGGGTCTTTTGTGACCTCTTGGATGAGTCATCGCTGCGCTCTTGGGGTAATTTTGGGCGGCCGGCCACTCCTGGGAAGGTTCACCACTGTTCCATGTCTTCGCCATTTGTGGATAATGGCTCTCACTGTGGTTCGCTGGATTCCCAAAGCTTTGGAAATGGCTTTATAACCCTTTCCAGACTGATAGATCTCAATTACTTTCTTTCTCAATTGTTCCTGAATTTCTTTGGGTCTCGGCATGATGTGTAGCTTTTAAGGATCTTCTGGTGGACCTTACTGTGTCAAGCAGCTAGTATTTAAGTGATGCCTTGATTGTGAACAGGTGTGGCAATAATCAGGCCTGGGTGTGGCTAGAGAAATTGAACTCAGGTGTGGACAACCACAGTTATAGTATGTTTTAACAAGGGGGGCAATCACTTTTTCACACAGGGCCATGATGGTTTGGATTTTTTTTCACCTTTAATAATAAACACCTTCATTTACAAATTGCATTTTGTGTTTACTTGTGCTGTCCTTGACTATTGTTTAAATTGGTTTGATGTTCCGAAACACTTAAGTGTGACAAACATGCAAAGGAACAGGAAATGAGGAAGGGGGCAAACACTTTTTCACACCACTGTATGTCATGGTGACGGCCTCAGAGTGAGGTTGAGACTTCTGATGTTACATCTTCATAAGTGTAGAGTTCCTTCTTTCCACCTCTCCTCTCTCCACCTCCCTTCATCCACTCTACCATAACCTTACTTTATTCTTATACTGTTTCATAATGTAATGAAAGCATTATCCCAGTAACACCCATATTTGCATATATACCTAATATGGTTCAGTCTAAAGATAAGTAGCATAACTTCACCCATTATCCTGAGTCTTGACATAGTAACTCAAAAATAGATGTACCTACACAGCAAAACCATATCTCTCTGTCCTCTGTCCTCCGTCCTGTAACCTTCAAAAACTATCACCAATTACATATAACCTTTGTGTGTTTATCAGAAACTTTTATCACTTAAAATATTAATTAACTCAAAAACTTCTAACACATAGCCATCCCTCCAAAGGTCTTTACTTACCTTTACCTTCAGTGCTGTGAACTCCCATGTGTCAGGGCTGGTGCCTTTTATTCATCCCTGTGATGTCATGTCACATGAGAGTGGGGAAAGAGGCAATAGCCCTATTTATGCTTTGACAAAAAGTTTGGAGCTTGCACAGAGTTTGTTTAGTAAAGTGAGGAAGGTTTAAAACCTTTGTCAAGAAGACATGGCCCCATGTGGACCATTTTCCCTCATTCCCTGTCCAGATGATGTATTTCAGACAAAAAGGGAACAAATGTGCAGCTGAACAATACTGGGATCCTCAATTTTCATAGGATAGCAAAATGAAGCCCATTGACATCAGTGTTGTCTACAGGAAGTTGTAAATTTAGTATTTTTAATTTTTTTTCATTTGTTTTCATCAGGAGGTGGGAGGACTTCCAAATAAATGGGTCTTGTATTTTTAGGCAATGTTTGCCTAAACAAATTCTATAAGGTTTAAAGTGACTCTCACCTTTAAACTTTGGAAATATTTCACGTTGTCAACATTGACAGTGATCATACAACCACTATTATCTAGAGGTGCACCGAATTAAAATTTTGGTGCTTGGCCGAAAACCGAAACCGAAAAAAAACAGTTTTTAAAAAATATTTATATTTTTATAAATAATTGTATTATATTCGACCTTTTAATTAATATCATCAATTTAAATGAATATGAATTGATCGTCGGACATTATTGGCACCTTTATCGCAAGAAAAGCTCAAGAAAAATGTATCCCTTTAAATTCTATGTATGTCTTCCCACTGGTCCATTGCGATTCCATTGTGGTGTTAAAAATCCTGCTTGCTGCATTTTTGGTCAAAAAACGCACAAAAAAACATACCTCCCAGTTCAAATGCATTGAAAACGCAGCAAGAACGCATCATTAAGGGCCGGTTCCCATTGGTGCATTTCTAGAGAGTTTTTTTTTTTTTTCTTGGGAGGGTGCATGTGATTAGCACAGGGCCAATTAACATTGTCCAGACACATAGATAGTCATGGGTCCTGCAGCCCTCATAGGGCAGCCAGGGGAGAATGAAAACTCCTCCTACAAGCTTTAACCAGACACTGATAGAAGTCACATGACTGCTATATACTGCTGATGAGAAAAGGTATTTAGCAGTTTATATTTACGAAAACAATTGCATTTTCATGTTCCGTGTACTGTGGGAGACCAGATATAGAGAATGCAGGGTTTTGGGTTTAGTAACACTTTAAGAGCAGGGGCTAGGGCACAGAAAGCAGCACCCGAGGTCTACAAGGCCAAAATATGTGCCACTGGGCCCAAAATGATGTTTGGGCTGCAGTACAGTGCCTTGAAAGAGTATTCATACCCCTTAAACACAAAACAACACAAAGTGGTACATAATTGTGAAGTGGAAGGAGAATGATCTCCCCTCCGGACAGTGCCTTCCCCACCTCCTCCTCCCCTCCGGACAGTGCCTTCCCCACCTCCTCCTCCCATGGGCATCGCTTGGTGCAGGCCCGCCCATCCTAACAGCCTACAAGCATTGTTTCCTTGCTGCACACCTCCCTCCTTCAGTTCTGACTTCCCACCACACAGAGCACTGGATCCGGGCTCTTCCTGGCTGGATGCTGAGGCAGAGAACAGGGGGGCTCTGTATGAAGACACTGTATGGGCGGTATCCTGTTGTACTGAGCAGTGGGGCTCTCTCCCTGCACCATGCCTTCAGTCCCTGACTGTCTCCTGTACCATGCCTGCAGTCTCTGGCTGTCTCCTATACCATGCTTTTAGTCCCTGACTGTCTCCTGTACCATGCCTGCAGTCCCAGACTGTCTCCTGTACCATGCCTGCAGTCTCTGGCTGTCTCCTATACCATGCCTTTAGTCCCTGACTGTCTCCTGTACCATGCCTGCAGTCTCTGACTGTCTCCTATACCATTCCTTTAGTCCCTGACTGTCTCCTGTACCATGCTTGCAGTCTCTGACTGTCTCCTATACCATTCCTTTAGTCCCTGACTGTCTCCTGTACCATGCCTGCAGTCCCTGACTGTCTCCTGTACCATGCCTGCAGTCCCTGACTGTCTCCTGTACCATGCCTGCAGTCACTTCTGCCTGTTGTCTCCTCCTTCCCTCTACCAGCTGTCACCTCTGCCCTCATGTCTCCCAATAACACTCCTATCCCCATCCCCCCCCCCGCCCCCCAGCAATCACAGCCTTTTCCATCTAAACTCTCCCACCCCACAATCCCTATTTCACCCCACCCTCAACTACCTTGCCCTCACTTACCCCTCCCTTCCCACTCTGCCATCACCCAGCTCCCAAACAACAACCCCCCACCACCTCCCAAACCACCCCTCTTCGTAAGCGATCGGTAATTGGTATTAACGAGTACATGAAGTCAAGTATCGGTACTCATACTCGGTGTCAAAAAAGTGGCATCAGTGCATCCCTACTTATAACCTAACCCTGCATCTCCTCAGCTTTATCCCTGTCTGGTGTGTTCCTTGGCCTTCATGATGCTGTTTGTTCACTAACCTCTAAGCTGTATTTATATTGAGAGTAAATTACACACAGGTGGACTCTATTTACTAATTAGGTGACTTCTGAAGACAATTGGTTCCACTAGATTTTAGTTAGGGGTATCAGAGAAAAGGGGGCTGAATACATACGCACGCCAAAATTTCCAGATATTTGTAAAAAAAAATTGAAAACCATTTATCATTTTCCTACCACTTTACAATTATCTGCCACTTTGTGTTGGTCTAGCACAGTGATGGCGAACCTTGGCACCCCAGATGTTTTGGAACTACATTTCCCATGATGCTCATGCACTCTGCAGTGTAGTTGAGCATCATGGGAAATGTAGTTCCAAAACATCTGGGGTGCCAAGGTTCGCCATCACTGGTCTAGCACATAAAATCCCAATAAAATACATTTACGTTTTTGGTTGTAACATGACAAAATGTGGGAAATTTCAAGGGGTATGAATACTTTTTCAAGGCACTGTAGCAGTAGTTCCTCAACTAGATAATAATAATAATAATATAATATATAGAAGATATCAAATGTAAATAAAAGTTATTAGACCTCATTCACACCTGAGCATTTTGAAAGCTCCTAAATGCTCAACATCCAAAATCCCAAGCTTTTTCATTGTGTCGTTTGAAGAGTATAGCTAAAAAATAAGTACATGAGCTTAATTTTGAACTTCAAGCTTTGTCCCCAATAGACTTCAACAGGAGCACCTGAAAAAAGCATGAAAATGGTGAGGAAACATTTGTATTGTAAATTTTTCCATAGTAACTAGCTTTCCTTTTGCTAAAATAATAAAAAAAAGCCACAGATACCTGCAAAAATGCTTGAAAACCCCTCTACAAGCACTTAAAAAACATGTAAAAGGATGAAAGATACTCAGCTCTAGAGTGATTTCAGCCTTAGTAAAAATAAATAATACAATGAAAAATATGACCTTAAAAGTTGACATCAACGAAAACAAAGTCAAGCTCAGCATTACGTTTTGAGATATGTCTTCATTAGGGTAGTTTCTAATTGATATGAAAGTCTTGTGCAAAACAGAATTTTTTATATTCTGTTTATTACTTCCATTAGCCAGCATAATGAATGTTGTTATAGCAATATTCATAAAACACCATTAGAGAATGTGGCATTCAAATGAACAAGTTGCAGCTGATTAGTTTCTTAATCAGAGTATTATATCCCTCCGTTCCACTGAGCATCCTAAAAAGCCGGTTTAGCATCCCCCATAGGGTAATAATAATAGCCCAAATGATGGCTCAAGGGATGTGTGGACCAGGACTGGGTTTTTCCTTCATACATCAGGTTATGTAAGAGTGGAATTGTGTGATAGAAAAAAATTAAACATGTAAGGAATCAGCATTTGCATGTGAGGCCATTAGAACCTATAAAAGCTGGTTGCCTTCCTCTGCAGTATGTGCAATTAGGCAAAATTTGCATTTAGGAGTAACTTCAGCATAATTAATACAAACAATCATTGCCAACCTCTATTTCTCATGCAGTGAAAGAAATTCAAATATGCAGCCCATCGCCTGATGTCATCACAAACTATGTAAAATATAGAATGTCACCAGTCCCCCCAAGAAGTTCCATTCACCAATTATTCTAAAAGGTTATGTCGCATGGTTCAGGCTAATTTTTCAGAGCATCACAGGCTTCCTTTGTCAAGGCAACATGTTCCTGAACTTTAATTATTATTATTATTATTATTATTAAACAAGTGTGATTTAACTGTACTTCTGTCTCAGTCTGATTCATGGTTTCTGAAAGTAGGTGAAGGCCATGAATTCAGAAGATGTAGTCAATCCACTTGTTGGTAATATTTTTTCCAGATTGGATTACGCCATTGAATTCCATACTCTGGCAGCAGAGGTTGCTTGGAACAATGAGGCCATTGTGGCTGCTTTTTCTCATGGTCTTTTGGATACCATCAAGGATGAGATAGCAGCCTGAGATATACCCACTGGGCTGGAGAGGTTGATCACATTTGCCATCCTCATTGACTCCAGACTCAGGGAAAGACTCCCTTTTAAGGAGCACTTGCGGAAGCCTCCTGTACATTTGTCTCCTTACTTTGCAGTCCCACCCTTGCCTCCCTCACCTCCCATGCCTCCTGCTACTGAGTTGGTCTGTGAAGATGAACCCATGCACTTGGGCTTCACGCGTCTCTCTGCGGATGAGAGAACCCTTAGGTGGAGGGAGAGATTGTGCCTTTATTGTGGCCAGGCAGGTCACTTTTTGAAGTCTTGTCCTACCTGTCCAAGGAATGCCCAAACCTTGAGGTCCTGTCCTGGACAGACCTTAGGTGGCGTTGTTTAGTCCCCAGTTATCCAGAAGGATAAGCCCCCGGTTTCGGTTACCCTTTTTTGGGCTGTGTCGTCCGTCAAAATACAGGCTCCAATCGACTCAGGGGCTGCAGGCCTGTTCTTTGATGCTGCCTTTGTTTCAAAGCAATCGATTCGGCTGCAGCTGCGTGACACTCCACTTGCCATTGAGGCTCTTGATGGAAGACCTCTACAGCCTGCCCATGTGACTCATGAGACTGCTCCATTGTCCATGGCCATAGGTGCTCTTCACCATGAGATAATCCAATTCGAAATTATTTCCTCACCTAAGTTTCCACTGGTTATTGGTTATCCTTGGTTACAGAGGCACAACCCCTCTTTTGATTGGCTCCATACTGAGGTTCTCTCCTGGTCGCCACAATGCAGTAAGACATGCTTCCAGAAGGTAGCCAAGGTCCTGTGCACCTCTTCACTCTCCTCCCTGCTAGAGGAGTACTGCTATTTTAGAGATGTCTTTGACTAAGGCCAAGCCGGTAGTTTGCCTCCACACCGGACGTATGATTGCGCAATTGACCTTCAACCTGGTGCCATACCCCCTCATGGCCAGGTTTACCCTTTGTCGGTCTTGGAGGATAAGGCCATAGAGGTGTATGTTGCAGATGCACTTTTCTCGAGTTTTCATCTGCAAATCCTCGTCTCCTGCTGGTGCTGGTTTCTTCTTTGTGAAGAAGAAGAGTGGTGAACTGAGACCTTGTATTGATTATAGGGGTCTCAATTTCAGGATTAGGAATGCCTATCCGATTCTGTTGATTAAGGAGTTATTTGACCGCCTCAAGGGAGCAACGGTTTTCACAAAGCTTGAAATGAGAGGGGCATACAATCTTGTGAGGATTAAGGAGGGTGACGAGGGGAAAACTGCGTTTAATATCAGAACAGGCCATTATGAGTACCTCGTAATGCCTTTTGGTCTTTGTAACACCCAGGCAGTTTTACTGGTATTTTCTTAACAATGTCCTCCGAGATTTGTTGCAGTTATGTGTGGTGGTTTATCTCGATGATATCCTCATATTTTCCAAGTCCCTGGACAACCACCACACAGATGTCTGTCATGTGCTTCAGAAACTAAGAGAGAACAATCTCTATTGTAAATTGGAGAAGTGCGAATTCCATCGTGAACAGGTTAAATTCCTGGGTTATGTAATTTCCACTGCTGGTTTTTCGATGGACCCAGAGAAACTTTCAGCAGTCCTAAAGTGGCCCTGACCCGTGGGTTTATCTCCTGTGCAGTGTTTTCTTGGCTTTGCCAACTATTATCAGAAGTTTATTCGTAACTTCTCATCTCTGGTCAAACCCCTGACTGATATGACCAGAAAGGACGGTAACCCACAGAGTTGGTCTCCGGGGTCCATTAAGGCCTTTGAGAGTCTCAAGAGAGTTTCTGATCCTATGTTGGCACATCCTGATCCTATGTTACCTTTTTATCTTTGAGGTTGATGCTTCTGAGACTGGAGTTGGCACCCTTCTGTCTCAACATCCTACCTCTGAGAGCACTATGCATTCTTGTGGCTACTTTTCCATCATAACAACTGGTCAAGGCGGAGTTTGCTCACAATAGTGTCTTGAATTCTGCTTCCCGATTGTCCCCGTTTATGGCGAACTATGGTTTCCAACCTTCCACGTTGCCTGACTCCTTTGTTCCGCAGAGTATTCCTGCGTTGGAGGAGCATCTCTGTGGTCTTCATTCCACTTGGGCACAAGTCCAGGAGGCTTTGCGACATGCTAATGATAGGTACAGACTCCATGCTGACCGCAGACACCTTCCTGCGCCTTTCTACCAGGTTGGGGACAGGGTCTGGCTATCATCTCGCAAACCTCCGACTTCGTGTTCCCTCTCTGAAGTTTGCACCTCAGTTTATTGGGCCCTTCCCTATTCTTCGCAGGATTAACCCAGGGGCTTAAACATTAGACCTTCCTTCTAATATGCGTATTTCGAATGTATTTCATGTCTCCCTATTAAAACCTTTGGTCTGCAACTGCTTTACCACCTCGGTGCCTCGTCTTCACCCTGTACAGGTTGAGAACCATGAGGAGTATGAAGTACAGTTCATTGTTGACTCCCGTAGGTTCCATGGGCGCATACAGTACCTGGTGCATTGGAAAGGGTACAGTCCGGAGGAACGCTCTTGGGTCTTATCCTCAGACGTACATGCCCCTGTCCTCCACCGTGATTTCCATAGATGTTTTCCCCTCAAGCCTGGTGGTCCTCCGAGGGGGAGGGGTCATTGGGGAGGGGGTACTGTCGGGCTGGGCTCAGCTCCTCCTTCTCAAAGCTGGCCACTCAGCTTTTGGCTAATTGCCAGCTCCTATTTCTCCACAGTGACTCACCTGTTGATGATATCCTGCTCGTCAGTCCTGCCTACATAAACCATCCAGTCTAGATGATCTCTGCCTTCGCCTTGATCACATCTCTAGAGGCGCTCGCCTGTGTTCCTGTTAAAGACTTGCTTAGCTGACATTCCTTCTAGCTCCAGATACTGCTTGCTGTTCTACTACGCTCATCTCTGGCTCCCTGACGTTTTGGCTTGTCTGACTATCCATTCCTGTTCCTGAACTCTGGCTATGTTTTGACTACGTTTACTCTGTTTACCTTTTTTTTAATTATTATTAAACAAGTGTGATTTAACTGTACTTCTGTCTCACTCTGATTCATGGACATCCAATTGTTTATCAAGGTATGGCCATTATTTGGTCATACCTTCTGTCTCACTCTGATTCATGGACATCCAACTGTTTATCAAGGTATGGCCATTATTTGGTCATACCTTCTGTCTCACTCTGATTCATGGACACCCAAATGTTTATCAAGGTATGACCATTATTTGGGTATATATATATATATATATATATATATATATATATATATATATATATATATATATACCCATATATACTTCCTTTTTCTTTCCACAGAAATATGCTTATAATTCTAGATACATATTTTTGTTAGGTATAATATTCTTACTATTTGGCTGATATCCCTTGAGCTTGGGATACATGGGCTGAAGTGTTCTCCTTTCCCTCTGTGTCTTTCCAATGCTCCATCTCCACCCTGGTTGATCTCTGGCATCACCAGTCAACTGCATCCTGTGTATTTAAAGCGGAAGTAAACCCATCCATAAAACAGTTTTATTCCCGACATGTGCTGTAAATGTAACACTCCCATTGGTTGTGCTCTCAACCAAACTGTCAAATCATCCAATGGCTGGTGTCATAACTGATCACATGTGCAGCATCCTGGCAGTTGTAGATTAAATAGAGGCAAAGATGGCAGCTTCCTTGGCTGAAAACGATAGGGGGGTTTACTTACACTTTCATTAGCCATGTAAGTTTGTATGTATATTTGAATCGGTATATGCTTTTTTCAATATGTTTACAGTTGGATATACAGGATACCTATCATGTATGTTTACTCTACAGAATCCTTTACTGTGCTATCCAAGGGCAATCCCCTGAAGGAGACCACCTTGGTCGAAACGTGTCGTGCCACTTGGCAAACACACTATCCATTATATCTACTGGGATGTACTGTATTCTGTACATGTTTGATGTCACATGTTTTTTTTTTTTTTTTTTAAATAAACACTTAATTTTATATTTACTTGTGTGTATGCTCAACTATTCACTCCTTGGGTGTCACAAAGCCTCGGTGCTCTTCACCATTTTCCCCATCTCCCTTGTGGATTCTGTTGTATATCAGTTGGGGCTGACACCCACCATTGGCAAATCTTTGGCTGTATGTGGGATATTTATATATAGTACTTTGGACTTTTTTTCTGCTCTTTTCATTACCAAACATATAATGACAAGTGTACTTTAAATTACACCTATTTAGCGGAGTGAGAATGTGTTTCTTTTTCATTCTTTTTCATATATGTACGCATACAACACACATCGAACCACAGCACTTCTTTTCTATCAAATACATTGTAGCATAGGTGACTTCTCAAACAATGTTGCGACTGGGAAAACAGAAAAAAAGCTTGTACGTGATCAAAATGTCTTCATGTTAATAATCGCAGCCCCACAGAATCAAAATGTAACATTTGTAGAACGTATTCTTCGAATATGACATGGGAGCGAAGCTTGTGCTGTGATGTGTTGGGAAGAGACGGTACATTGAGAATATGCATATTGCGTGGCTGTGCCTCCCTACATCGATCTAATCTTTTGTCATTTCCCATTGTGCAGAGACAAGGTCGTATGGCATCAATTAGAATGCGAGGAACTGGAGAACATGCAGGCGGCATATTTCGCAATGAAAGGGGGAAATAACAACAACAACAAGCCAGCGAGGCGGCCGAGAATCGACGAATGGCTTAATATGGTTTATGAGAACCAAGGGTTTTGTAGGTGAGCTTTAAATAAAACAGTCCATTGTTGTGTGTATGAATCATTGGAAAGATACAAAGAGCTGCACAATTCCTTCCTTTTACTAGAAAAGAGGCATATTTAACATTTTGGCGCATAGAATAATTAAAAATTAGAAGTCTAAAGAGCTGTTAGTAAGAAATATTAAGAAATATAAAAAACTGCATTCAGAACTGAAGATATTTCAGACAGATATGATATTGGCGCTGTGGGGAAAGGAGAAAACTTCTACATACAGCTGAATTATTTTTCTCGTAAGAGAAGTGTGGGCAATATCAAGTGTTTCTGGGCATTTTTAACTACTTCAGCCCCGGGCCATTTTTTTAGGTACGGCACTCCGTCGCTTTAACTGACAATTGCGCGGTCGTGCAACATTGTACCCAAACAAAACTGACTTCCGTGTTTTCACAAAAATAGAGCTTTCTTTTGGTGGTATTTGATCACCTCTTCTGTTTTTATTTTTTACGCTATAAACAAAGAGCATCATTTTATCATTCATATTCTCTGAAAAAAATGGCCAAAAAATCATAAGTTCTGCCAGGGTATGTAAAATTATAAGCACAAGTGTATATAAATATACAGTGTGCATATATATATATATATATATATATATATATATATATATATATATATAATATATATATATATATACATACCCTGTTTCCCCAAAAATAAGACCTAGCGTGAAAATAAGACCTACAAGGACTTTAACTAGGGCTTATTTGGAGGGTAGGGCTTATATTGCAGCCATTACGGACAATCACGCTAGGTCTTGTTTTCGGGGAAACAGGGTATATATATATATATATATATATATATATATATATATATATATATATATATACTCACCAGCCACTTTATTAGGTGCAAGTGTTCATTTTCTTGGTAACATAAATTGCTAATTAGCCAATCACATTGCAGCAACTCAATGTTTTAAAGGCAAAAGGGGTCCAACCCGGTACTAGCAAGGTGTACCTAATAAAGTGGCCGGTGAGTGTATATATACTTGCAAAAGTATTCACCCCCCTTGGCATTTTTCCTGTTTTGTTGCCTCACAACCTGGAATTAACATGGATTGTTTGAGGATTTGCATCATTTAACCACTTCAATACCAGGCACTTAAACACCTTCCTGCCCAGACCAATTTTGAGCTTTCAGCGCTCTCACAATTTAAATGACAATTGCCCGGTCATGCTACACTGTACCCAAATTACATTTTTATCATTTTTTTCCCCACAAATAGAGCTTTCTTTTGGTGGTATTTGATTACCTCTACGGTTTTTATTTTTTGCTAAACAAATAAAAAAAGACCAAAAATTTTGAAAAAAAATATGTTTTTTTTTTTTTTCAGTTTCAAAACTTTGTAAATAAGTAAGTTTTCTCCTTCACTGATGGGCACTGATGGGGCTGCACTGACGGGCACTGCTAAGGCGGCACTGATGGGCACCGATGAAGTGGCACTGATGAGGTGGCATTGATGAGCACTGATATGTGGCACTGATAGGTGGCACTGATAGGCGGCACTGATGGGCGACACGGATGGACACTGATAGGTGGCAAAAATTGTCACTGATAGCTGGCACGGATTGGCATGTATAGGCAGCATGGATGGGCAGGGATAGGCGGCACAGATGGGCATGGATAGGTGGCACGGATGAGCACTGATAGGCAGCATGTATGGGCACTGATAGGTGGCACGGATGGGCACTGATATGTGGCACGGATAGGCACTGATATGTGGCACGTATAGGCACTGATAGGTGGCATTTTTTCGTACTGATGGATGCCAATCAGTGCCAAACAATAATGCATGCCAATCAGTAATGCCCATTGTGGGCACTAATTAGCATCCATTGTGGGCACTGATTGGCATCCATTGTGGGCACTGTGTGTCATCCCTGGTGGTCTAGGATGGCATACCTGGTGCTGGGCATCCCTGGTGGTCTGGTGGCATCCCTGGTGGTACAGTATAGGCATCCTCTGGGGGGCTGCGCTGATAATCGATCAGCACAGACCCCCCCTGTCAGAGGAGCAGCCGATCGGCTCTCCTCTACTCGCGTCTGACAGACGTGAGTGAGGAAAAGCCGATCACCGGCTCTTCCTATTTACACTGTGATCAGCCGTGATTGGACATGGCTGATCACATGGTAAAGAGTCTCCGTCGGAGACACGTGGGCGTGTCGCAACGCGTCGGGAGGAGGAGCTAAGCAACACTACTGAGACAAGCAGGGCAGGGAGCCCAAACAGTGCCTGACATATTTCTAACCACCGCGCTTCGTTCGTAGGGTGCTGTGTAAGTAGATGGGCTTCAGCCACAACACATGCACACCATTCAAAGTATAACTATATTGCGCAATGGTTTTTTATCTGTCTTCTATCCTCATGCAAACACGGAAGAGATAGTAAGGACGTGATCAGCAGGAAAGAGGACACCACAACTAAAGATAAGTAAAAGTATTATGTGTATACCTGCTCAAAAATATACATTTACTAAATGGTGCTTATCTTTCTCATTTGTGGTGTACACCTTTTGTCCTTCAAGTTTTAACCTGTGCTCAACACCAAAGGGCAATTAGTTAGTAAAACATCTCAGCACTAACTAATCAGGAACAACACCTGTCTAAGCAACCGCAAATTAAACACCTAAGGAGACATCAATTAGATGCATGGACTCCTAAAGGATTCTAAAAACACCTATGGTGTTTCTCCCAATTTAATCGCATAACCCAATATGCGTTTTTCCACAAATAAATCGCACAATTAAATGCATTTTTTTCAGTTTTAAACGCATGGATTTTTTAATGCGTTTTTTTCCAGTTTAAACGCATGTTCAGAATGATCGGATTTTTCCGAAACCTGTCCGTGTTTTTTTCAGTTTTAAACGTAAAAAAAAAAAAAAAAAAGCATGGATTTTTTAAGGGTTGGAATGTAAACGTGCCCCGTACACACGGTCGGAAATTCGGACGGAAAATGTCCGATCGGACCATGTTGTCGGAAAATCCGGCCATGTGTGGGCTCCAACTGACTTTTCCGGACTTTTTTCCTGCTCTCAAATTTTCCGACAACAAAATCCGATCAGACTTTTTACGATCGTGTGTAGAGAATTCCGACGGACAAAGTATCACGCATGCTCAGATCAAATACGAGACCAAAGCTATTGGCTACTAGCCTCTACGTAGTTCCATCGTACGCAACGAACGTCACCACAGAATGATCGGATTTTCCGACAACTTTGTCCGACCGTGTGTATCAACACCAGTGTCGGACAAAATCCGTCGGAAAAATTTCCGACGGATTTTGTGGTTGGAATTTCCGACCATGTGTACGGGCATATTTTACATATGGTTTTTTTTTCATTTTAAACGCATGGATTTTTTAAGGGTTGGAATGTAAACGTGGTTTTACCTCATTCTTAAACTGTCTTTTTATTCACAGCACTATCGCACAAATATCACTTAATCACTGGTACCACAAAAAGGAAAAGGATCCACTTATTTATATATTTACATATGGTTTTATGTATTTATTTATTTATGTATACACACTCAGTGCACGGATTTTTAGGAGGTTTTACACATCACTTGAATAGTATCATTGCACAAGCAATTTTTAATTAGATCTACACGATTTTTAAGGTTGATTGAGAGCGCACCCATTTCACATAATTATTAACATTGTGTGTGTATTTTAAAAACCTTTACCAAGATCGTAGTTGCGGGGTGTCAGACGATCGCCACGATGAGCAGCGGCTCAAAATCCTGAGGACGTCATATGACGTCCGGTCAGGATTTTACAACCATTTTGCCGACGTCTTTTTACAATAGGGCGGGTGGCAAGTGGTTAATTTACAGAACATGCCCACAACTTTGAATATTTTTTTTTTACAGTTCTGGGGGCGCTAATAGAGGTTGCCCCAGAATAAAACAGTGACGCTTATATGCCACATGTATTCATTATGCTGTTGTAAAGGGGTTTAAAAAAGATTCTTGAAAATCTTGTACAGTACCAGTCACCTGATCCTCCAAGTGTTCCCCATTCCTCCTTTTCTGTTAACATTCAAATGATCCTGACAAAGAAGGCTCAGGAGACCACTGTACATAAATCAGAAGAATGAAGCCGTGAGGAGCAGCACTGACTTTTACAATATTGTCCCAGTCATACTTGCATTTTTCCTCTTGCTTAGTGTATAGCAGTGACATCAGACTGCTGATTCAGCATCTCTTGTCAGAGGCTTTGGTATGTGTTAAAAGCGATGATGAAACAGAAAACACTTGGGGCCTCAGGAGGCAATGAGGAGAGCACTGGGAGATCATAGGGATAAAGTGGAATTTTATTAGGATGTACAGGTAAGCTGGCCATACACACATAGATTTCTTTCCTTCAGGCTGCACAAAAGAAATCTAACAGATTCTTCCAAACATACCAAAGAACACAGATAGACGAATATTCCCTACCAGCTATTGTATTCTGACAGCCAGCTCCCAGTGTGAATTAGCTGCGGTCATATGCATTTCTCCATGCACACTACAAATGCCATAGTCCATAATCTATAGTACAGCAGTGAGCAAAAGAGGGTGGCTACGTTCCTACTGTATATACAGTGGGAGCATGGACACGAACGTAGCCACCCTCTAATAGGACTTCAGGTCACAGCAGCTGGAAAAAAAATAATATGGAGATTTGGAGGGGGCTGAGAGCAAAAGAAGGTATAACTTCACCTTTAAGAAAATAATAATAAATGCTGGAAAAATATTTTTGCTGGAAAAATATTTTTGTTGGAAAAAAATGCGCATTTATTTTTTTCTGATGAGCCTGCAGAACATTGTACTTGCGATCAGTAGGTCACGGGTGCAATGTCGGGTGCTTGCGGACACTGCCTCCAGCTTGCCTGCTCGTACCTCCATACGGCAAGTTGCTGGAAGCTGGAGAGACCATCAATGAATTACAAAAGCACTCATCAGCTCCCTCGCAGTTCATTGAGAACTACAAGCCATCTGCAATGGTGGCAGATGGGACTTGTAGTTGATTCATTCACAGATCGCTGAGCAGAGGCCCTCACAGCCATGCTATTTTTGAAACATGACAGCGGGTGCGGAAAGAAGATCGCCCACCCACTGTCAATGGGATGAATCAAGGTGGTGCAGGGGCAGACCTGGAGCATGTTATGCATTACCTAAATATGGGTGTAATGTGTAACAAGCTTCAAAAGGTGAACCAATCCTTTAAACCAGACTCGTTTTACAAATTCCATTATTGTTTGTGCTGTTAATGAACCCAGTTTTTTAAAGGCCAATATGTGTTAGCACTGTTTGTCTACTGCCTATAGCTTCTGAGACTGACACGGCATCTAGTCTCCAACTGGGCAGTCAAGCCAAATGTTTTTCTCTGTTAGCATCCAGTCTCTACAACCAATCCCCATATTATAGAAGAGGTGGATGCTCACAGTAAATAATATCTTGCTGGATGCAGAGGTGGCTGTTTGAATCTGGAGACTGTAGAGCTTAAAGGGCTTTAGTAAATAAATATCAGGATGTATACAGGCCAGCATTGCTGGCTGTAAAACAAAACCAATGAAAGTTCCCAGCTCATCTTGCCAGCCAGCCTGCAACAAACCAAATGAACCTGTCAAACAGGGGTTTAGTTAGCACACATTTGCAAATGCATGCATAAGCTGCAGAGGCAGTTACAATACACCCCATTATTATACACAGTCCTAACTCTATACATTTTTAGAGCTTCCATAGTAGAAGTACATGCATTACAATGGATAGGCAGAGGGTGGGTGAGCCTGGAAGTACCCCCCCCCTCCTTAAAGGCACAGGGTCGCACTGAACACCCAGCATATAGCACAATGGCAGCAAAGGTGTCCAGTGCGTCCCTTCAACAGTATTCCAACAGTACAAACAAATGGCCACTGCCCTTCACCTATAACTGACCTTAGCAGCAAGGAGCCCATGGAAGGGCAACGCATGTAAAACAAAACCAAGGAAAATTCCCAGCTCAACTTACCAGCCAGCCTCTGAATTTTCCTTGGTTTTGTTTTACATGCGTTGCTCTTCCATGTGCTCCTTGCTGTGAAGGCCAGTTATAGGTTGGGCAGTGGCCATTTGTTTGTACTGTCAGCATTGCTGGCTCATCAACATAAAGGGTAATAAATTATAATTAGAGTTTTGCAGAAGTCACCTAATTTCAGAGCATGCAACTGTTTTTTTTTTTTTCATCTAACTGCACTTAACCTTTCGTCTTGGCTGCTGACAATGACTCTTTGACATCAGCTAAAAGATTTTTGAAACTTAGCAATACTAGATTGTGCTTGATAATGAGAGGTGGCGTTTATGAAACTACTCCACCTTTTCCTGTATCTCACACACAGACAGATGTAGAGCTTTATGCATCATAAAATTTAGTTTTGAGCTGATATGTTTATAATCATTGAGGAACCACTAACGCAGAAGTGCGGATATAATACATATTGCAAATGATGCTCTTTATATGAAAACAGGAAACATCCTTCGTAGCATTTTTTTTTTTTTACTTGAGACAGTTTGCAATGCTTTTAATCAGAAATGCAGATGAAATCCTGAAAAATCTTAGCATAGTAGAGGCAGGTTTAGAGTAGAAACCAAACAAACAGCAAAATACACAATTGAGATATATACATGTGGAAGGTTTTACCTGCTAAAGACTTGTAACTCTAGTCAGCCATCTTGTGGTTCATGCCCCCTGTCAGAAAATATGGCCTGGTCCCTTTTCTCCTCTGATATTGAAGCCTGATCACCATCCTTTTCACAACCTCCTGATTGGACAATGATAGAGAATCACCACAACAGTTAGATCATCTCTGCTCAGATCTTTCTGGCTGTCCACAAGCTCCTAATTTAGGCTGCGTTCACACCTCAGCAGAACGATTTACCGGCATTTTTTTTTTTTTTGCATGCATATACAAGCATTTTAGAAGCCTACTTAAAGCATTTTACATGTGTGTTCAAGCTTCAGCCAATTAAAAGCACCTGCAGGAATGAGACCAGTTCACATAGGCTTAAAAATTACATAAAAAATGCCTAAAGACGCTTACTTCTTCGGTTTTCAGGAGTTCCAGTTCAAGTCTATGGGGCCAAAAATGCCCAGTTTTGCCTCAAAAGCAGCTCATGTAGCTTTTGGAGGGTCAGTCTTTGAGATGCAGACAACAGAGCACTTTTTTATGAACAGCCACCATTAATATTTTTATGTGAAATGTTTTGGAGCTTTGAGCTACAAAACACATAGGTATGAATAACTGCCATGAGCAGTGCAATAGAGGTAATCAGAACACGGCTGGTTCACCCTCTACAAGTCCAAGCAAAGGGCCATTCCATGCAAAAGTGATTTTTCATTTATAGGTGGGATCGAATTGGCTGAGTCACCTGTTGCATCTTATGCCCCATACACCCAATCGGATTTTCCGACAACAAATGTTGGATGTGAGCTTGTTGGCTGAAAGTCCGACCGTGTGTATGCTCCATCGAACATTTGTTGTCGGACTTTCCGCCAACAAATGTTGGCTAGCAGGTTCTCAAATTTTCCGGTAACAAAACGTTGTTGTCGGACTTTCCGGTCGCTTGTACACAAGTCCATCGCACAAAAGTTCACGCATGCTCAGAATCAAGTACGAGCCGGAAGTGCTCGGTCTTGTAAAACTAGCATTCGTTATGGAGATATCACGTACATCTTGTATGTCACTACGTTTGTAATTGTTGGCCAACATTTGTGTGATCGTGTGTATGCAAGACAAGTTGGAGCCAACATCCTTCGAACAAAAATCCACGGTTTTGTTATCGGAAAGTCTGATCGTGTGTACGGGGAAATTACATGCATTTGGGAATAAAGTATCTAGGTTTCACTCCAAGTCATGAAAAATTAACAACATTTAGCATTTTATTTTCTTGAACAGAAAGCATCACAAAACAGGTGAAAACCACAATACAACTTTATACACACATCGAGTGCATAGCCATTCAGTGAGTAACATTATTAGGACACTAGGATATATACAGGGGTATTCTTTAAAGCTTAATCAACACTTTTCCAGTTAGAGTTCCCATTAGAACTACCTGCCGCTAATTCAGGCAAGCTCTTGACCAGTCTCTGTAATAATATCAATGCTAGCACCAAATTCAGGTAGTTCTAACTACTGGCACTTTAAGTACCTGTCCAATATCAGCAACAAATTCATACAGAATTACCACCAGTTTTCAGAGTAATTAAAGGAGAAGTTCGTTTGGCTGTACCCCTCCTATGGATCACAGGAGTAAAGTTTGTTCTCACTGAAGCACGCTGTCGACTGATGCCACAGAGCCAGTCCAGACTCGGGCAAGATCACAACCATGAAGTCGGAAACCGCCCACATACGTGGACCAGCACCCGGCTCAGCCTCTCAGCAATTCGCCTAGAGCCTGAGCCAGCCACTCCCACCCCCTCCACAGCCCAGCGCTCCAGTGAGCGGGGGGGGGGGGGGACAGCAGAGAGCAGTGACTCACAGTTAACAACTTTCTACGTAGGGAGTCCTGAGAACCGAGCGATCGGCTGTGTTCGATCGCTCGGTCCTTAGTGTTAGATCTGGCGGGGGACAGATGCAGCATCGGACCGAGGTAAATATGATTGGGGAAAAGAAAACTCCATACTTCTCTTTTAAGACAAGTTCTGATCTGTACAGAGAGACCCGAGCACTCAGGGTGGGGCATATATGCACTGGGAAGTTGTAAAGAGAACCTCCACACATACAGTATACATACAGGGGGTCCCCGAGTTACGAACTCGTTAGGCTACCCGCCTGTACGGAAGTCGGAAATGTCACATGCCTGACGAAGGGGCCCTGCGCGGCTCCGAAACGTTGCACTATTCCCATATTGTGATCATGCAATAAACCACTCCTTTTGGACGCTATTTGTGTCGCTCCATGGTGTGCTGGCAAACATCTTTCTAATGTTCGTAAGTCGGCCGCGCATGTGCAGACCGACAAATACGGAGATTTCCGGACATTTCCGATGTTCCGTCTAATGCCGTTCTGCACATGCGCTGCAAATTACGGACATTTCCGGCATTTTCCGAGGCTCCGTATGGCCGCGCATGCGCAGAACGGCCGAAAGACGGTGAAAAAGAACGAAAAATGGCGGAGGGTCCCCGCAGCGCCCCGTTCGTAAGTAGGGGTTGTTCGTAGGTTGGGCCTTCGTAAGTCGGGGACCCCCTGTACATGTTTACTTGCCAATGGAGCTGTAATTCTGTAAAGCAAATCTTGTGATTTTTACATATTTTACACATACACATATTTTACACAACATGCAGACAGGGGGTGCTTGGCAATTATTATTCCTGGTTCAGCAATCCTACTTTCTATGTCTCCTCTCCACCTCCAGCCTCCTCATTGGACATTGGATTTTTCCCCCCGCTGGAGCAAATTGGATCATGATTTACTAAGTTCCTTTTTTTTTGCCTTCTTCTGGATCAGCTGTGGGGATAGGATTTTTTTTTTACTGAATATGGAGCTTGTTTTTTTCTGTTGGTTGAACTAGAAGGACTTGGGTCTTTTTTAAGTTTTTTTCAACCCAACTATGTAATTATGGATCAGTATCAAATGCCTCTGTCCAATGAGAAAGGAACTTGTATCACAAGAACAGCTCGCCAAAATTAAACATATTTTGTCAGGAAAAGCAGCAAACATAGGTAGTTAGAAGTCCCCTTTTAACTTTTCTATTTAAAGTGGCTATAAACCATTACATACACTCAGTGAAGTGAGTAACCTTAGGTGATACACAGAGATGTAACAAATCCTCCTACATCAGGGGTGCCCAACCTTTTGAAGAGCGAGGGCCACTTAAGCGAATTGGTAACTGGTCGCGGGCCACAATGAGCGTGAGGATGACAGGTCCATGTCCACGGACACAGCCCACTCTACTCTATGGGCCCTCTGATCCAATACGATTCGCCCAGACGGAAGGGGCAGGTCCCTTTCTATTTTTTTTTTTTAGGTAGGCGGGTGTAAACAGACACAAGTCTGTTTACATCTGCTGCTCCATAGAGGTGAATGGAGGGTCCAATTGGGTCAGACCAATCATGTAAAAGGAACCTAAGGCTGCTTTCACACTGATGCGCTGCGATTTGCCCAAACCGCGGGGGTGCAGCGCAGTGAACCTGTGGATTTTCTGCGTGTTAGCTGCACTTTGCCGTAAACTTCTATTATATCCTGCAGGTGTGGCGCACTTTCTGAAGGCACAACAAACCCGCAGGTAATAACAGAAGTCTATGGCTCAATGCAGGTAACCCGCAGCTGCACTGCACCTGCGGATCAGTTTGAAAGCAGCCCAGTAACCACTGCAAAACAGATATATCCATATATACTGTGAATTTAGTAGTAAACGTACCTTTAATAACCGTCTTCCATTCTGGTATCGCTGGCTGTTGCTGTCCCAGGCGGAATGCATTTGGTATCACTCAGGAAGCATTAGCTTATGTGGCTCTGCTCTACAGCCACTTGCTTTCACTACCAGCGGCTTCATTCACAAAACTGCTGCTCTGGAATGGCGGGTCGGCAACCCGTGATCTGGACTTGCCAACCTGCCACCTTAGAGCAGGAGGTCGAGGGCCACATCAGAGGGCTCTGTGGGCCACATGTGGCCCCCGGGCCACTGGTTGGGCACCCCTGTCCTACATAGTTGCATAGTTAGTAATGTTGAATAAAGATACCAGTCCATCCTGAGTGAGTGTGGGTGCATGTCTACAATTGTCCACATCCATCCCTGTACATTGTGTCTCATTAAGATACTCCTCTATAATTTATTCAAGGTACCCATATAGCACTGTCAATTTTACGCAGCGCTCCACACATACATCGCACACTAACATCGGTCCCTACCCTCAAGGAGCCCACAATCCAAGGTCCCCAACTCACATTCATATACTAGGGCCAATTTTGGACAGAAGCCAATTAACCTACCAGCATGTCTTTGGTGTGTGGGAGGAAACTGGTGTACCCAGAGGAAACCAATGCAGGCACAGGGAGAACAAGCAAACTCCTGGTAGTGTCGCAGTTGGGATTTGAACCAGCAAGCCTTTTTACTGCTAGGTGAGAGTGCTACCCACTACACCACTGTGCCGCAACATAAATTGTATCTGTCTATTTGCAGCAGTCTTCTCTTTTCTACATCTATTCAAAGTGCTGAATTTATAGGCATGTCTGAGAATTCTGGAAAAAAGGGGGCAGAGAGCTGAAGTTACACTCTGCAGAGCTCAGGAAAGAGAGAGCTCTGAGCTGATTGGGGAGAAGAGACACACCCCCTTCACACAGCTCTGAGGCTGTCAATCAGTTGAAGGTCCCTCCCCTGTCACCATTTTTCTCTTGGAAAACTTGTCAAAGGTGATTAATGTTCCCTCAAGAATGCAGAACAATGGTAATGCACACACTGTTTGCAGCAAGATTACTTATCATGCGCAAATGGAAAAGCTCCTTAGTCCCAAACATTTCAGATGTCAAAATTCAACTTGCTTTAGTCATAGACTATGAATATAGTCCCGCTCTGCAGAATAATACAGTAACTAAATTCAATACTGCATGGAAACCCTGGCTACAAATTCAAAATTCGAATAAACAACCTGCCCCAAAAGGGCAATATTATCTCAACGGATTGTATTTTACTGTTTACTCTTGACTCTACCTAAGGCAAAAATGTTACTCTGCTGGAGGTCCCCCATCACCATTTTTATCTTGGTGTCAGGAGAAATTGTCAGAAGTAATTCATGCTGATAGCAGAAGAATAAAGCAGCAGACAGAAATTACTCTAATGCCCCGTACACACAATCATAAATTCAGCCAGCAAAAGACCGATGAGAGCTTTTAGTTGGAAAATGTGACCGTGTGTTTGCTCCATTGGACTTTTGCTGGCGGAATTCCAGCCAGCAAAAGATTGAGAGCATGTTCTGATCGGAAATTCCGATCGTCTGTACCAATTCCAATGCGCAAAATTCCTACGCATGCTCGGAAACAATTTGACGCATGCTCGGAAGCACTAAACTTAATTTTCTCGCCTTGTCGTAGTGTTGTTCGTCACCGCGTTCTTGGCGGTCGAAAGTTCAGCGAATTTTTGTGTGACTGTGTATCATCCAAGATTTTTCAGACGGAAATTCCGCTCGTGTGAACGCGGCATTAGTGCTTTCACTTTCTAATTGTTAAGTTAACACTATTGAGGGATATGCTTTGCTCATATTTCATGTCTGAGGTGTACAACCACTTTACCAATGTTAAATGTGTATTAGTTTCCATGAGACCGTTTCTATTTGTCCTGTTTTTTCTTCACTGCAGATGCCAAGATGTATGGAGAAAGGACTGCACGCCACACAGTTCTAGAGAAGGGCATTGTGGATTTTGCCCCAGTAAAGAACAATCCGTCAGACATTTTGTTCCAGGCTGCAGTGTTGCAATACAAACTGTAAGCGGAGTGCATGTTGTAGAAGTTTATGGACATGAAAAAGACCCTCAGAGGAGACTTGAGCCACATGTACCCGAGTAAGGATTATTGCGACTGCCAGCCTCTTGGGACTTCTATTTAATGTTACAAGTCTGTGCCTTATTTACAAATGGAATATGGACCTGACAGTGTTTCCTGTAAAATTTCAGCAAGTTTCATCTGATTCATCGTAAGGAGTTTTCTACTCGGGGACACCACCTTCAGCTGCCACAGCCAATGAATGATAACATTTTTATTTTACACTGGCCGGTTACCTGCAATTTAAAATTTGACATTGACATGACTAAAGTAGACTTTTACCATTTACAGTTGAGAGGTAAAAGGCGTGGACGTGGACTTGTTTCTTGCAATGAAGGATTGAAGGCATTAAAAACAGCTCCAACAATGGCGGATACTTCAGTTTTGGGTTATTAGCAGTATGTTGATCCACCCTTTGGCTTCTAGTATCAGAGACTCCAGTGGCCTGCCAAGATGTCTCTGCTATGGTTGTGTGTCTGTCCCTTCTTTCCGATATTAATAAGCCATTATTAGTTTGCCTCTGTGGTCACCACTTTTTTATTTTTATTATGGCAAATCCATCACAGAATTTGGCACCATTATTTGGCCTTGTATTTCCCAAAACAGTTGGATGTACAGTAACTGAGAATTTACACTAGATTCCCTGTTATAAATTGGAAGCCAATATGTGTTCCAACTTCACAGCAACCGCACCAAAAGTAAAGTTCAGGCAAATGTTGGCATTTCTTTGTATTATTTTTAAGTTTTCTTGTTAGTTATTTTTTTCTAATTATTTTGTGTTAATTGTCTATATATGTAATGCTGGGCTTACACAAGGTGCCTCGTGTATGAATGAACTTGAAGGAACAAATGTCAGTTCTCTGCAGCTGCATTTTCTCATCTACTACTCTCACAATGTGAATAATTATTTGCAATGAAAAAACAATTTTCCTGGTGCCTCCATGGCAGCATACCTGTGATAGAGCTCCGCCTCGACTCCTCCCTCAGGACTAGTGAATAGCATAAATTAAAGGCACCGTCCCTCCCCCAGCATTCTCCTTTTTTTCCTCATACCTCTTGCGCTGGTGAAGAGTAGCAGATGTCCATACCTCTGCCTTCGGCAGCGTCCGCCGGGTTTAGCCTTTCCCGTGCGAAGTCCCTGTTCTTGGGTCCGCTCAATGCACTGATAAGACTGGGAACCCCTCTGTGGATCTGTGGGGTCTTTTTGCAGAGTTTCCTCACAGGAACGCAGTCTGCCGCTTTCTAGGATGAATCGCAGCGAGTCGCAGATGGATCAGCTCCCTCCCTTGTTGATACACAGTCTCAGGCCGGTTACTTTTTTTTTTCTCTCCCTTTCTTTTCTTCTTTCTCTCTTCTCTTCTCCCCTTCCCCCTCTCTCTTCCCTCCATATGGATTTGCCTTGTAATTTGCTTTCTTGTCCCCCTTTTCTTACAGGAATGTTTTCAAATACTCTGTCATGGGGGGGCCGCAGGAGCGCTCTTTAGTGCTCCTTGTATTCGGCTGTCAGGTTCCCCCGTGATCGGCGTCCTCGCCGCCTGACGGGCGCATGCGCGTTCCGGGGTAGTGTGGGGACGCCGACTGGCGAGGGCTCCACACAGAGCCCACGGCGCCGATAGCTACTGCGCATGCGCGTGCGCGTGCGCAGCGGCCTGACCGCCCGGCGGCCATCTTGGTTTCTGGAAAAAATTCCAGTCTTGCCCTTACTACTTTTTTTTTCAGGTAGGAGGTGGTTTGGGATTAGCCCATCCACCTCCTTTTGTATTAAAAGGCTAGCAGCAGGGTCATGGCTGTCAGTGTTGTTTCAGCTGTGCCCTGCGAGCCTCTTTTCTGACCGTCTCCCGGTAGGTGTTCCCCAAGCGAACCTTTTTAAAAAAAAAAAAAAAAAAAGTCGTGATGATTAGGCAGGTTTTTAAAATAATATAAAAGAATATACTTTTTTTTTTGTGCGGGGTATACACGGGAAGTCTTTGTATAAAAAAAAAAAAAAAAAAGAGAAAGATGGGGGGGAAGGGGGGCGGGAGGGGCACACGTGTATGCGCATAAGCTTATGTATGCAAGTATATGTTACATATAGGTACTTATGTATACGCTTAAATCTACATAGTCCTTTTCTCTCTCTCTCTTCCCTTATCTTACTATATTTCCGCAGCTGATCCCTCTGCCCAACCGCGCTATGAGTTATTCATCTCGTAACAAAGATCCTCCTACGTCCAATAGGTATGAGACCAACTGTACGTGAGTATAAAAAAAAAAAAAAAAAAAAAAAAAAAGTGCACTGCATGAATCTAACATAGATTCTTTGCATCGTAGCCCTGCCCACTCCAAAAGCACCAAGAAGTCGTCAAGACGCAGCGACAATGATGACAGCCCAGACCGCAGGTCCCGTTCCTCTCATCATGGGTCCCGGTCCTCACGCCACGAATCAGAGAGGTCAAGATCCAGAAGACGAGACCGGTCGCCTTCCCCTAGAAGTGGCGCAAAGAAGAAGTGCTGGACATGTGGGGCTACGCCGCTACCGGGCAAACTGGTCTGTAAGGACTGCTTCAGGGACTACGCGGCCAACCGCGAGCTCGAGAGTCAGCAGGTCGTGGATCTGCTTAAGCGGACAATGAGGGACTCATTCTCCGAGCTAGCAGCCCTGGTCCCCGTTCAGCCAGTCCCACGGACACAGGCAGGGGAGACAGATCACGAAGTCCCAGGTCCTTCGGCAGTCAGTACCCCCCCGCCGCCGTCACGGCTGGCCGAGAAATTACCACCTGAAGACCCCTCAGGGGACTCTTCAGAGGAATCAGAGCCGTCTGGATTCAGCTATGCCCTGGTCCCACCATTCATCCAAGCGGTCAAGACCGCGATCACCTGGGAGGAGGCGGAGGAACCACCTCAAAAGTCCAGGAGTTACTTCCCATTCCTCAAAAGGAGACAGATTCTCTTCCCTCTGATGGGGGAGATCACGGAAGTCATCCAAAATGAATGGTTAAGGACCGACAAGAAGCTCTCTGTGGGCCGGCTCAATAAACTTTATCCTCTACCAGAGGCTGAAACGCAGTCGCTGAACTCCATGCCGGTAGTGGACGCGGCCGTGGTGCGTTTAGCGAAGAATGTCACCCTCCCAATGGAGGATTCCGCTTCCTTTAAAGATCCTCTAGATAGGCGGATCGATCTGGAGCTTAAGAGGAGCTACTTGGCCGCAGGAGCCGCCTGTAAACCGGCCATTGCCCTCACTTCTGTGTCAAATGCCATTAGAGCCTGGACAGACAACATCGAGACGGCCCTACGACAGGAGGTCCCTAGGGAGGACATAATAAAAGCCTTGGAGGAACTTAGACTATCGGCAGACTTTGTCGGAGAAGCGGCCATTGACACCATCAGATGCTCGGCCCGGTCTATGCTCCATTCTGTGATGGCAAAGAGAGCCTTATGGCTGAAGCCCTGGACGGCTGATCTCGCCTCCAAGCAAAATTGGTGTAAGATCCCATTCGATGGCAAAGCGCTATTTGGAGACAAATTGGAGAAGGCTATTTCCAGGGTGACAGGGGGGAAATCTGGTATGCTCCCCCAGGACAAAAGGGTGCGAGGACCCAGAGGAGGTCCGTCCAGGTTCCGCCAGTCAAACGCCAGGGACTTTAGACAGTCAAGGTACTTCAGAGACAACAGAAGGCCCTGGAGAGGCACCCAAGCTTCCTTTTTGAGCAGAAAAAACAAAACCCCTAGGACCCCTCAGGAGCAGAAGCAGTCCTTTTGACGCCGGGCTAGTCCAGAGACCATCGGTAGGAGCCAGACTAAAGTCTTTTGTCCCAGTCTGGACTACCCATTGCCAAGACCCCTGGGTTTTATCAACAATCCAGTGGGGACACTTTTGGAAGTTCTCTCACACTCCACCTCCCATATCCTTCAAGAGAACCGAGATCCCGGCCTCACCGTCAAAGGCGCAGGCCCTAGTACAGTTTATAACATCCCTCCAGCTTCAGGAGGCGGCTGTACCGGTTCCCTTGTCAGAGCGCTTCACAGGCTTCTACTCTACCCTGTTCCTAGTACCCAAAAAGACAGGTGGTTGGAGGCCAGTGATAGACCTGAAGAAGCTCAATCTGTACATCAGCACCGAGAGCTTCAAGATGGAGTCCCTGCAAACAATTATCCAAGTAGTCCAACCGATGGATTGGATGATCTCGGTCGACCTGCAGGATGCCTACCTGCATGTCCCAATTCTTCCTGCATTCCAGAAGTATCTGAGGTTTGCAGTGGGCCAAACCCACCTACAGTTTCAAGCCCTACCCTTTGGGCTGTGCACCTCCCCCAGAGTGTTCACCAAAATATTGATATCCGCTCTGGCCCCCCTTCGGGAGAAGGGCCTGAGGATATACCACTACCTGGACGATATCCTCCTACTAGCCAGCAGTCCGGAGCAATTGGTACATCACCGGGAGATCCTTCTACAATCCCTAAGAAGGCTGGGATGGCTAATAAATATGGACAAGAGTCAATTAACACCAACTCGACAGATGGTCTACCTAGGTGCGATGTTCAACACTCAGGAAGGGACAGTGTCATTACCTCCTTCGAAGGCAAGGATCATCATCCGCAGGATGCGCAAGACCATCCAGAGCCAGTATCTGACGGCATCACAATGTCTGAGTCTTATTGGCACAATGTCCTCTTGCATTCCCCTGACGCCTTGGACCCATTGGCACATGAGATACTTTCAAACAGGGTTTTTGGCTCAGTGGAAGAGACAGCGTCTCTCACAGACAATCCTGCTGACGGGAGTAATGCGCAGGAGTCTGCGCTGGTGGACAATCCCGGAGAACCTCTCCAAGCCTCACCATCTGGGCTCCCTCTCTTGGACCACGGTCACATCCGATGCGAGCGGGCAAGGCTGGGGGGCCCATTGCGGGGAAACCAGGATTCAAGGGAGATGGTCATGTTCTACCCGGGGAGTGGTATCCAACATCTTGGAGATGAGGGCAGCCTTCTTGGCACTGACTACTTTGACATCTCAAGTCAGAGGGCGGAGGATACTCCTACGCCTGGACAACAGGGCGGCTGTCTCATATCTGCAGAGGCAGGGAGGCACGCGCAGCAGATCGCTCCCCAGGGAGGTAGAGCCGATCATGCTCTGGGCGGAAAAGAACCTCCTGGATCTCAAAGCGATGTATCTCCCGGGCAGACTAAACACGGAAGCAGACTCGTTATCAAGAAACTTCCAAGACATCAACGAGTGGGCCCTCCATCCCCAGGTCTTCCTTCAGATCTCCAACCTGTGGGATCCCCCTCAGGTGGATCTATTTGCCACCCCGGAGAATGCAAAGCTGAACAGATTTTTCTCCCGCCTGCCACACACGCAAGCCGAGGCAGTGGATGCCCTGACGTGCCCCTGGAGGTTCACGACAGCATATGCCTTCCCTCCCCGGCCACTAATATTCAGGTTCCTCCTGAGGGTCCTCAGGGAATCAGTGCAAGTGTTGGCGGTACTCCCGTATTGGCCGAAGAGACCCTGGTTTCCTCTGGCCATGCGTCTCAGCGTGAGTCCTCCAATCAGGATCCCCCCTTTCCCTCATCTTCTGTCGCAGGGCAACCTGGTTCATCCGAACCCACAGAAACTAGATCTTCGAATCTGGAAGTTGAGAGGCGAAGGTTTGAAGCCTTAGGGTGTTCCCCAGGGGTTATTTCAACACTACTGAGGGCCAGAAAGCCGGCGACCAACGCTATCTACGCAAGAATCTGGAACAAATTCTTGTCTTTCGCTACGGATAAAGGCTTTGACCCAATCCTTCCCTCCACACCCAATATTTTGGGTTTCCTTCAGTCAGGTCTCGACCTGGGGCTCGGTCTGAGTTCTCTCAAAGTGCAGGTAGCAGCTATTTCCGCAGCCACAAATAAAAGATGGGCAGAGGATCCTCTGGTGGTCACCTTCCTCAGGGGGGTGCTAAAGATCCGCCCTCCTGCCGGGCGGCCGTTCCCTAAGTGGGATCTGTCCCTAGTCCTGGAGGTCCTATCTAGCCATCCATTTGCTCCAGTAGAACAAGTGGCAATCTGGAACCTATCACTGAAAACTGCCTTCCTGCTAGCCATCACATCCGGCCGAAGAGTTTCAGAACTACATTCGTTAGGGATAGGGGACGACCATATCTCCTTTTTCCCAGACAGAGTGGAACTCCGTCCCCTTAGGGGCTTCACGCCTAAAGTCACTACCACAAGCCATATGGCAGAACCTTGGGCACTACCAGTATTCACAAATACGGATTCAGAGTCTTGTCACGAGCTAGACATCTCCAGAGTGCTCAGGGCTTACCTCGAAGCCACCAGTCCCTTCAGGGACTCCGAGAGACTTTTTGTGGTACCTTTCGGTAAATACAGGGGGAAAGAAGCTTCCATCAGAACTCTGGCATCTTGGGTCGTAAAGCTGATTCAGAAGGCCTACAGGGTGAAGAATATGGAACCTCCTTCCCGAGTGAATGCTCATTCCACAAGGGCAGTCTCAGCTTCCTGGGCAGCAAGGGCTAATGTTTCATTGGAGACGGTTTGCAGGGCCGCCACCTGGTCTTCTCGCCATACCTTTCTCAGGCACTACCATATCGATCCAGGAGCTCTCACTACTGTTGAGTTCGGAAGGAGGGCAGTCCAGGCTGCAATGTCCTTTTCTGATTAAACATTTAACAAGCATTATCCCACCCTTGTCAGCTAGTTATTTATCACAGGTATGCTGCCATGGAGGCACCAGGAAAACGGAAAATTGTATCATACTTACCGTAATTTTCCTTTCCTGGTGCCTATCCATGGCAGCATACGCTCCCACCCTCGGTATGCTATATTACAGAGAATGCTGGGGGAGGGACGGTGCCTTTAATTTATGCTATTCACTAGTCCTGAGGGAGGAGTCGAGGCGGAGCTCTATCACAGGTATGCTGCCATGGATAGGCACCAGGAAAGGAAAATTACGGTAAGTATGATACAATTTTCCGTTTTTTTTTTATTTGTTTTCATACATGAGGTATGAAAGTATATTTAAAGCCAAAACTTTTTTCCTTCACATTCAGTCACAGTAAAGGCCCGTACACACGATCAGTCTTTTTGACAACAAACATGCAAATTAGTTGTTTTGGACCAACATCCGACCGTGTGTACGCTCCCTCGGACCAACTTTTTCAGTTTTCATCAGACTTTTGTTGGCTGTGCGAACGGACCAACTTTCTGCCAACAAAAGTCTGATGGAGCAAAGTCCGACCGTGTGTACACAAAACCATAGGACTTTTGTACAAAGTACAAACACGCATGCTCAGAACCAATGTAAAAGATCAAACAACAATATAGAAGTTGACCAAAGGAGGCGCTGGAGTATTCGAACGTCCTCTTTTGAAGTGTCGTCAGTACGTTGAAACGTCACTACGTTCATGTTTGTTGCCTAAAAAGTCAGATCATGTGTATGCAATACCAACTTGGGGCCAACGCCCTTTGTACAAAAATCCACGGGAAAGTTGGTCCAAGGTCCGATCGTGTGTATGAGGCTTTAGATACACTTTAATAATGTAGTGCAAAGAGCAGTGACTATGTGCAAAGTGCTTTAACCCATAACAGCCAACCAAGATCCTGTTTTCTGAGATTAGAAAAAGATTCTGATTGGCTGCTACAGGCTTAAGCACAGCACTCTGGGCTTGGCAGTATCCCATGTTTGCCAGCTCAGACTCTAGAGTGGTTCCAGCAATTGATCTCCAAATCCAAGAATGCTCCAAAGACTAAACAGACCTTCAGCTCTTCTGAAACCCCTGCCCTGGCACTAGAGATGTTGAAAAAATTATTATGCCAGCTCCAAACTTCCAAAGCAGCAGCTTTGCTACAGCTAAATATTAGCTCTGGAGCTGCTAAAGAAATACAAAAGAAAAGAGATAAATTACTTTCTTCCTTTTTTTTTTTTAAATAAATTGCTAGTTATGGTATTTGAAAACCATTTCAGAAATGTTAATTGTTTTCTGTATGAAAGATGTACATAATTTTTAGATACAAATTTGAACGTTAAACCAAAAAACTAAAAAAAAAAATGACGATGTTAACAAATCCAGACAGAAGGGTCAAAATTCTAAGTTGTATGAATTATTTTAACTGTGATAGTTATTTTATCTCATGAATTTTTTTCATCAAAATACTCAATTCACATATATCACATTATAGCGGAATCGTGATTTTTGTCACATGGAATATTTATTTAACCATTGTAAGTCTTTATTTCTCATTAACTTATGTCTTATCTTATGAAATATCGTTTTTTTTTTTTATTTCCATACAGTTAAACTTACTGCATTTCATGTTGTCCTCAAAAGACACATCACAGAACCTCACAATTAACATGAGTCAGAAGTTATTGTTTTTTTTTTTTAAAGTGTATGTCCGGGGCAAAAAAAAAATCTGTATTTTTACCTGATTCATCATAGGGAGCTTTTACTTGGGGATGCCACCTACCGATCATAAAAATGACCATGCATTAGTGATTTGACCCAATAATCTTTTTTCAGTGATCTGGGTATACATTTATTTACCAGGGATAAAAAATCCTTGTTAATAAATCTTGTTATTTTCAGATATTGTGCACATAAAAAAATTGGATAAGTAGCTTATAAAAATTGCAGATGTCTTCACATGAAGATGTTTTGGGAGAATTTTTGCACTAAAGTCAACTATCAAATAAACAAGAGAATACATGCAAGTCTCACAGTTATTTAGAACTTTTAATTTAAGTACACAATTTCCCATAAAATAAATTGCTTAGTGGTCTATGTTATTTTGAATATATGACAGTCATGTAAGTTGCATTGAGAAGAACAGCAGCAGATAGTCTGTTCCAGATTTAATATCCAAAATCAACTCAATTTTTTCATTCCCACTCAAGCCATGGCAATTCTGATTCAGCTCTTGCAGCTCAAATCCAGTTCTGGAGTTAATCTAAATAAAGATGAGCTTCTTTGTCAGAGTGTATGGGAAGGTTGCTGCCTGTCATTACCTGACATCAGAGCACAGGAGACAGTTTTCAAAGTCAAGCGGTTAACAAATCAGTAACTGTAAGACATCAGGTGACCTCTGACTCTCTGAATGCCTTAGCAACAGCAGTTCCGAAGTTTCTATCCTAACAGGTTTAACTTAAAGAGTAACTGCACCATTATAAATGTGAACAGTAGTTATAAAATAATGCCACAAAGAGAAAATGTTTTACATGGACTTTTTAGTTGCCCAAAAGAGTAACGCAAAAACACGTAAATATAAAATGTTAACAGAAAGGTTAACTCCCATCTAAAACTAGATAGAGGTCAGCTAAAAAGTGTGCAATACACATACCTGTACATCATGAGTTTTTTTTTTTTTAAATATACTGTAGAGCAGGCATGTCCAAAGTCCGGCCCGCAGGCCATTTGCGGCCCGCGTTCCGGTTTGATGTGGCCCCCGCTTGGAATTTCCATATATATACAGCTGTGGCCCCCAAAGCTTAAGCGTGTTATGTTTGTTATGCTGTTAATATATCTATCTTCTTTAGCCTGACAAATCCTGAGCGCCGTGGCAGGGCGTTGCGGGGCATGTGGCTGGGCGTGTTCACAAGTCTAAGTGCCGGAACTGCTATGAAGCTGACAGCGCGAAGAGCCAATCACAGGCACTGTGACTATTCCCGATCTCTGCATCTGCGGACTGCAGATGCAGAGATCGGGGAAATGTCACAGTGACTGTGATTGGCGGTGGCGGTGGCGCTGCACGCTGTAAGCTTCCTTGCGGGCTCGGGCACATAGAATTGTGAACACGCCCAGCCACATGCCCCAGCTCATACTAAGAATGAGCGCGGCGCTCAGGATTTGTCAGGCTCTAAGAAGATAGATATATTAACAACATAAAAAACATAACATATATTGTCATCAATGTTATGAAATGAATAGTATGCCTTTGCATAAAATATTTAATTTGCATTTCATTTTAATGGTTCAAAAAATGTCAGGCAAAATGGTCGGCCCTCACGCATGTTCACTTCATGAAATCTGGCCCTATTTGAAAAAAGTTTGGACACCCCTGCTGTAGAGACTACTATATATCAGAATAGAGTTGAACATTACAACATATAAAAGTGTAGATAGGAGTGCATGAGCTCTTAACACACTACAATGTTCATTGGGCTGATGACTGTGGTTCCTCAACATGTTTCGCAGGATAAAATGCCTGCTTCTTCAGGAGGATAGGTAGTCTCTAAATCAAACAAGTGTAGTGCAATCAAGACTGCTCTCAAATAAAATACTCCTGTATGATGGCTGGACCTAGCACACAGGGAAGGCCTAATGAATCATTTGGGATGGCTAAACACAAGTGCCTCCCACGTACGGATGAAGGGGACACATGAGATCCCCAGCAATCGCACAGCATCAAAGCATAAAGCCAACATTGAAGGGGCTAGCCAAATATATGACAAGGCCAAATGAGCTGACAAAACCTAGCCCAAAAGGATGTATTAGTCCAAAACCGACATATGATCTTGGCAAAAAATTAGAAAGGGCTCCATAAGGGGTAAGTGCTTCCTATATAAATTTGAGCAAACGGGAGGGGGAGGGGGTGACCAAAGATGATCCTGCCGTGTCATCAAATTGGGCCAAATAAGGGTGGCTTCCTCTGTCCGCAGTGTAAACAAAAAACGCTGCTTTACAAAATTGTAGTTTTAATTATTGTTAAAAAAAAAAAATGTAAAGTTTAACTCTCTGCAAACAATGTGTGCCCCAGCAGTTTAAGAAAACAAAAATGCAGCATTGCAGCATTGTGTCCAGGGCCATCCAACCAAAAAGACTGAGCAGATCCTTTAAGTGCAGGGTGTAATGGATCAACTCCCTGAGAGGGATTTACCACAGCACCCTGTACTTACATACAATTATGTAGCGTCTGGCACTGACACCCACCTTGGGCAGGGTCCAAAGAGGAAGAGAACCCTGCATGTCACACAACAAGCCTGAAGACATCTGATGATGGTAAGTATAAAAAAAAACATAAAATAGCTGGGATGGCCTTCCGGGGAAGGTGGAAGTACTGGGTTCCAGGAAGAGGGAGCCCCAAATAGGGCTTATCCCAAGTCTCTGTTTACATCAGTCACCCTTTCTACAGCAGTCTCTATTGTGCTGTTCGGAGACACGGAGGTGGACTCTGTATTGGTTTGCTCATTTTTCATTGTAAGCCAACAAAACAACACAGTCTCTTTCTGAACAGCTCTAGAGGTGAGATAGAGTGGCTCTGCAAAATAGGGGGCTGATGTAAAAACAAATATGACAGTGCAAGCTGCAAGGTCTGACAGCATTGGTTGCATTAATTAATGGTATGCATTTCTGTTGACTTTTAAAAGATAATGCATTAACCATTTAAAGTGCATTGAAAGCCCAAAACAAAAATGTTATGTATTGCAGTTTAAAGTTGGCTTAAAAATCATAAAAAAAATAAAAAAAAAATAATTGGAAAAAAAAAATGTTTTACTCACCTCTAAAAGCCTGTTGCTAGGGGGTCCCTCGTAGTCTGCCACCTTCAGTGCCCGGGCACTGACATCACTTCCCCTAGGCGCCGCACAGTCATCTGGGACCTGTCACGTGTCTCAGATGAGTGAGCGTCGAATCCCGGCGCACGGCGCCGCTCGCGCATGCGCAGTGGGTGCCCGGCTATGAAGCCACAGCCGGGTGCCCACATTAAGAATGCCGGTGCCACGAGCGGAGCGGGGAACGAGGGGGGGCCTCGCATCGCTGGACCCTGGGACAGGTAAGTGTCCGATTTATTAAAAGTCAGCAGCTGCAGTTTGTAGCTGCTGACTTTAAAAAAAAACATTTTTGTGAGCCCTCCTCTTTAACAGACCCTAGATGAGGTGCCTGTATTAGTTTTCTTTTGGTCAGGGTTTTCTGTAAAATTTCTGTACTTTAAAAAAATAATAATAACAATAATAAAAAAAGGCTGAAAAATAAAACTATTGTAGCCAACAAATTTAAGGACTGGTAAGCTGTAAGCAATATTGCAATTTTAAAAGGTGCAGTTCTTAAAAAAACAAAACAAAAAAAAACAGCCTTCATAATTTACAAACCTTTTTCTATCACCGATGGAAAATGAATAGAATAAAAATAATAATAATAAAAGTGACTAATTGTTTTACCACAATTGTACCAGCAAAGCAAGACCATGATCTGTGCAATAGAGAGATGGCCTAGTAAATAATGCGTAGGGTGTCAAAGGTTAAGTGTGTATAGCTTGCGAAAATGTAACTCCAGCACCATTCAAGGTATTTCCCCTTTGTGCATTGTTTTTCATTATTGTTACAAGTTCAATACAGTATACTTGTATAAAGTATCCTTCTGCTCTTACAGTTCATTATTGCAGTGGATGCAAAGGGAGATGTTTAATCATTACAAATTTAAACCAAAACTGGTTGCTATGACATGTTACAGACTGTTCTTATTTTAGATATTTCACAATTCAGGAGGAAAAAAGCACTGAATTTAGTAATTCATGGTCAAGGAAGGAAAGAAGGAATCTGTATGTGCAAATCACTGCACCATTCAAAATTCTGGATATGTAGAAACTTCTAACACTTTTTTGTTCTTTTGAATACTGGACTTATTTAACAAGAGAAGTGATGATGTGCGAATGACAGTAGCCCACAGCAATCAGATTTTGTCTTTCATCAGATTACCACAGAACAATGAAATATGATTGCCTTCTGATGATTAACAATTGATTGACTGCTTGTAAAAGGCATCTCCAAGTTAGATGATCAAGTAAGGATCAGTGGAGCGAGGTGGGGAGTAGGGAGGTTGGCATGGTAATTACACTCAACTTTGTGTCTCATATCCTTGATAGTTTCAATATCTTACACTTCCAGAGTGTTGCACATTTTACTTGTAAGGGTCTGGTTCCTAAAAAAAAAGACACAAAGCACAAGCCCCAAAAGTGATTCTGACACTTTTACCTAATGGATTTTGGTACTGAGTACAGGGCAGGCCCTATCGCAAGGCCCCTGAATACGTTTCTCATGTTTGCCTCTGGCCCCTGGATTTAATTTTTTACTTTCCTTTCTGGTCCCTAATGAGGTTCTCACTTTCCATTTAGGCCCCTGAAAGAGTGTTTCTGGCCATTGGATAACATTTTTACCTTATCTTCTAGCCCTGGATAAGGTTTTCCCCTTCACTTGCTTCCGGGGGAGGTATTTACCATGTCACCTGGCCCCTAGCTGATGTCCTCACCTTCCCTGCTGGTCTCTGGATAAGGTACTTACCTTCTATTCTGGCCCCTGGCTGAGCTCTTCACCTTCCCTTCTATCCCAAGGATGAAGTTCTCACCTTGCCTTCCAGCCCCTGGATGAGGTTCTCACATTCCCTTGTAACCTCCTAGATGAGTTTCTCACTTTCCTTTCTGGGCCCTGCATGAGAATCTCACCATGCATCTGGTCCCCTGAACGAGGTTCTCACCTTGTCCTCTTTGCCCTGGATGTTGTTCCCATCTTGCCCTCTGGCTTCACCTTCTGCCTGCTAGTATAGCCACAAACAAAAAAAATCAGTTTGCACCCTACCACCATTTCTTCAATACACGTATGCAAAAAGAGCAGCTTCAATTCTGAGGGGCAAAGTCTAGCATAATTGTATATGATTCTTCATGTCATGGTTGGGTTTGTCATTTCAGTGCTGCCATTTGTGGCACAAAGTGGAAAATTCTAATTACAGGTATTATTTGCTTCTGGATGACTTTGGAAATTAAAGTGTAAAGTTACTGGTATTTGATGAAAACTGCCATGTTCTATAAATATATGTTTTCAAAGGTCTTCACTCTGGACCTCAAGAGAATCATGATCAAAACTTCACACGAAAGCCACTCAGTATAAATTAATTGCATTTTCTTCATGTGACATGTATGTATTGTATATTATGATAAAAATTCACTGGGACGTTGTTTTTCTAAATTGTTTAAAGCATATTTTTGCACATGTTCACTGGGCAGTCTTAATAAAAATACATTTTTAAGAAAACAATGCTACATTTCAGCTGTCTCTTTTATATTTTGAATTTGCCTTAACAGTGTACTGTACATATATTTTTTTGTTTTGTTTTTACGGCATTTTGTTTTTTTTAGAATTGATGACTTAAAATTATGAGAGGCATATACTGTATATTATTATTGACCATACAAGCAGGATAGTGGTGATTAAAATGGGTTATGATGTTATGATTATTTTTCCTTTATGTATATGTATTTATTTGACAGCTCAGTGCTTCTGTAGCTCCTTTTTTAAAATCAGCCAAATGATTACATCATTCTACCTTTAGGGATAATTCTCGTCTGGACGGTAAAATGCAGTGTGGGAATTTGCCAGTTTGAAGTCCAGCAGGGAGCGGTGCAATTCATGTTTTAGCGCATTACACTGCTTATCTTTTTTTAAATTTTATTTGCAGTGTCACATTGGGGTTTATTTATTAAAGTCTGGAGAGTGAAAAATCTGGTGCAGCTCTGCATAAAAATCAGCTTTCAGGTTTTGTTGTCAAAGCTTAATTGGACAACTTGAAATTAGCAGCTGATTGGCTACTATGCACAACTGCACCATATTTTTCACTCTTCAGTTTTAGTAAATCAACCCCAAAGTGACACTTCATTCATGTCCCCACATTGTAGTGCTGTGCATTCCTTGTCTTTTAGTGCGCTGTGAAGAAATGCAGACATCCTGCATTTTCCCCAACTGCACTACACCTCACATTACATCACACTATCAGTGTGGTGTAAACAGGGCACATAGAAAAAAAATAGTTTTTTATGTGCCCTTGCGTTTATCCATTGTGAAAATGCCAGCCCCTGCACATAGTGTGCGTAAGCCCTAAAGAGGTATTAAATCTGCGTGCATTCCAGGCATTTGTCCCTGAGCACATACTGCCATAAACATAAGTACCACTTGGTGCACTGTCCAGCCATGCAGCTTTAGCCTCTCAGAGTTTTACAAGTTGCCAGCAGTGGGACTGGACAGTGCACCCGTGCCTCCTAGCTGCACCAAAACGCCAGGATCTCATGCATCAGGGCTAAATGTCCGATGTGCATTGGGCCTTATCTAGAACCAAAATGTCATTCTTGTTTTGAACAGATTAGGGAAACCCCTGTATCTGTGTCCCACTGGGTAGATTTCTCTTTGCTTCCTGTCCTATAGACACATTAGAAAGTGAGAGGGAATGTATCCAAAGTAAAGGAAATCCTTTCTTAGGAAGTTGTCACTAGGGATGAGCCGAACACCTCCCGGTTTGGTTTGCAGCAGAACATGCGAAAAAGGCAAAAAATTAACACCATTAAAGTCTATGGGATACAAACCTAAAAAATCAAAAGTGCTAATTTTTAAGGCTTATATGCAAGTTATTGCCATAAACAGTGTTTGGGGACATGGGTCCTGTCCCAGGGGACATGTATCAATGCAAAAAAAAGTTAAAAATACTTTTTTCCAGGAGCAGTGATTTCAATAATGCTTAAAGTGAAACAATAAAAATAAAATATTCCATTAAATATCGAGCCTGGGGAGTGTCTATAGTATGCCTGTAAATTGGCACAGTTTTCTCGTGTTTAGAACAAAACTACAGCAAAATGACATTTCTAAAGAAAAAAAAGTCATTTAAAATTGCTTGCGGCTGTAATGTATTTTCAGGTCCCAGCAATATAGATGAAAATCATTGAAAAAAAATGGCATGGGTCCCCCCCCCCCAGTCCATTACCAAGCCCTTTGGGTCTGGTATAGATATAAGGGGAACCCTGCACCCAAATGTAAAAACAATTGGTGTGGGGGTCCCCAGGCACTATATACTCTGAACAGCAGTATATATATTATACGGCCTGCCCTATATACTCTGCCGAAAATTGGGCCTTAGGTGAAATACTAAATCAAAAATTGTAATTACATGCCTCTGTTAAACAGGGACAGAAAAATTGGGCCTTTGGTGGTGGTGGTACCAGAACACTGTAAGCCCTCACAGTTAAACTTGTTGGGTGCAGGAACGGGCCCTGCTGTGAAATATTATATCAAGATTTAGAATTACATGCCCGTTAAACAGGGGCAGAAAAATGGGGTCTTTGGTGGTGGTGGTGGTGGTGGTAACAGAACACTGAAAGCCCTCACATTTAATCTTGTTGGGCACAGGAAGGGGCCCTGCTGTGAAATAATAGATCAAAAATTGTAATTACATGCCCCTGTTAAACAGGGGCAGAAAAATTGGGCCTTGGGTGGTGGTGGTGGTGGTGCCACAACACTGTAAGCCCTCACAGATACTCTTGTTGTGAGCAGAAACGGGCCCTGCGTTGAAATATTATATCAAAAATTGTAATTACATGCCCCTGTTACACAGGGGCAGAAAATGTGGGCCTTGGGTGGTGGTGCCACAACACTGTAACCCCTCAAAGATACTCTTGTTGGGCGCAGGAAGGGGCCCTGCTGTGAAATATTAGATCAAAAATTGTAATTAAATGCCCCTGTTAAACAGTGGCAGAAAAATTGGACCTTGGGTGGTGGTGGTGGTGCCACAACAGTACCACTGGTGTATTAGCACATTTTTCACGTTCGTGTCCCATAGACTTTAGGGGGATCGCGTGTTCGAACAAATTTTTTGTCTGTTCCCATTTTTTGCTGCAAACCGAATCGGTCGCTGACATTAGACAAAACTGTCCACTGTTTACTCTTTCCTGTGAAGACCAAAAGTTTAGGAAAGCAGCACTGAGAGCCAACAGCACTGAAAGTTGTAAAGGCCAGTGTTGGGGTAAAAAAGTTAACAAATAGTTTGCTAGTGAATGTTTATTTTATATTTCTCAATCTGTTAGGCCAGCCATAGATCGAGCAAATTTCTTTCCTGCAAGCATTGCAGCGGGGCTTTGGGAATAGGCGATAGAAGCTCTCCCCGTTGGGACAACACAGTGATTATTTCTAGTGGCTATAACAGCCAATAACAATAATTGCATGTAAAATCTGGCAGGCTGGTTGTACCCGAGTTGATCCATCGATTAACTTGGGTACATTCAGGCTGCCTATACATGGTTCAAATATCGGCTGGTTCCTGCTGAACTGGCCGAGATTTAAACTGTCTATGGCCAGC
Organism: Lithobates sylvaticus; assembly: GCA_028564925.1. NCBI lineage: Eukaryota > Metazoa > Chordata > Amphibia > Anura > Ranidae > Lithobates > Lithobates sylvaticus. The sequence goes on from CM053032.1 coordinate 61,065,239, forward strand.
TTTAACCGCTTAAACGCTTCCCGACCACCTCATGTAGATATACGTCTACAGAATGGCACGGGCAGGCAAAAGCACGTACCTGTACGTCCCCTTTAAATGCCTGCCCGTGGGGCGCGCGCGCGCCAGCGGCGCGCTCCCCACCCGGTCGGGAGCTCCGTGACCCCGTGACCCCGGCCGCGGGACCAGTGGACCCGATCGCCGCTGGTGTCCCGCGATCGGGTTACGGAGCTGAAGAACGGAGAGAGGTATGTGTAAACAAACCTCTCCCCGCGCTTCCTACTCTGCCTGTCATTGATTGGCTGTTCCCGGTCATCGGGAAAGCCGATCAATGATGTCAGACGTTAGCCCCGCCCCTAATGTAAAAAAACAAACACACGTCACAGCCCATAACCACTCCCCTCCCCCTAGTGGTTAACTCTTTCACTACAACTGTCATTTATATAGGAATCAATGCATTTAAATAGCATTGATTTCTGTATAAATGACAATGGTCCCAAAAATGTGTCAAAAATGTCCGATGTGTCCGCCATAATGTCGCAGTCACAAAAAAAATCGCTGATCGCCGCCATTACTAGTAAAAAAAAATATATTAATAAAAATGCTATAAAACTATCCCCTATTTTGTAAACGCTATAACTTTTGCGCAAACCAATCAATAATCGCTAATTGCGATTTTTTTTTACCAAAAATATGTAGAAGAATACGTATCGGCCTAAACTGAGAAAAAAAAAAGTTTTTTTATATATTTTTTGGGGATATTCCTTATAGCAAAAAGCAAAAAATGTTGAATTTTTTTCAAAATTGTCGCTCTATTTTTGTTTATAGCGCAAAAAATAAAAACCGCAGGGGCGATCAAATACCACCAAAAGAAAGCTTCTATTTGTGGGAAAAAAAGGACGCCAATTTTGTTTGGGAGCCACGTCGCACGACCGCGCAATTGCCAGTTAAATCAACGCAGTGCCGAATCGCAAAAAGGGGCCTGGTCCTTTGGTTGCCAATTGGTCCGGGGCTGAAGTGGTTAAGGACTACCCCACGTACATATACTGCAGCAGGGTGGCCCTTTAGCACAAAATTATGTACCTGAACACAGTGGGATCTAATCAGCAGGTCCGTCGAACGTGATGTCTGCCGGGACCCGCCAATTGTTTCTGAGGCAGACAGAACTGCAATCTGCCTATGTAAACAAGACAGATCGCTGTTCTGTGACAGGCGAAGACAGAGATCTTGTGTTTCTGTTAAACAGGAACACAGATCTCTGTTTTCTTATAGTTAAAGCATCCCCCACAGTTAGACCCCCTAGGGACACATTTAACCCTTTGATTGCCCCTGATGTTAACCCCTTCGCTGCCGGTGTCATTAGTACAGCAACAGTGCATATTTTTTTTAGCGATGATCACTGTATTAGTGTCACTGGTCCCCAAAAAAGTGTCAAAAGTGTCACTTAGCATCTCATTTGTCCGCCACAATGTTGCAGTCCCGCTATAAGTTGCTGATCGCCGCCATTACTAGTAAAAAAATAAAAATGTATAACAATTTCATAAAAATATCCCATGGTTTGTAGACGCTATAACTTTTGTGCAAACCAATCAATATACGCTTATTGGGATTTTTATTATCAAAAATATGTAGCAGCATGCATATTGGCCTAAGATGATGAAGAAATTCAATTTTTTTAATTTTTTTATTGGGCATGTTTTATAGCAGAAAGTAAAAAATATTGGGGGTTATTTACTAAAGGCAAATCCACTTTGCACTTGGAAGTGCACTTGGAAGTGCAGTCGCTGTAGATCCGAGGGGGACATGCAAGGAAAATAAAAAACAGAGTTTTAGCTTGCACATGATTGGATGATAAAATCAGCAGAGCTTCCCCTCATTTCAGATCTACCCCTCCGATTTACAGCGACTGCACCTCCAAATTCACTTGTAGTGCAAAGTGGATTTGCCTTTTGTAAATAACCCCCATTGTGTTTTTTTTTTTTCTTCTTTTGTTTATAGTGCAAAAAATAAAAACCACAGAGGTGATTAAATACCACCAAAAGAAAGCTATTTGTGGGAAAAAAGGACATACATTTTTTGGGTACAATGTTGCACAACTGCGCAATTGTCAGTTAAAGTAACGCAGTTCCGCAAAAAATGGCCTGGTCATGAAGGGGGTAAACCTTCCGGGGCTGAAGTGGTTAAGCTGAAAAAACTTTGAGAGTTTAATACTTCACTAATTCTTTGCTATGGGCCTAAACGATTTAGAATTGTTTTATTTTTTTATTTCATAACAATGCACACAAAATCAAACAGTAGACACACCTAAGTAGTTTTTCCTTCACTATATTTATGACAACATCTTTTGTTTGTGTTGTTTGGAGTTCCTTATGAATGTACTTTCACGCATACATCATATTTGATGCTGTGAATGCTCATTTAATTGTTTTTATTTAAACCTATTAAATAGATTTCCATTTTTATCTGTAAGATCAAAGTCATTTTTAAGCAGACCACAACAACCGAGTGATTGAGAATCTATAAGCATCTTCCATCTTGGCAGGAAATATAAGTTAGCGGCTCTGTCCCTCGTTCTTCTCTCTCTCATTTCTGGCAAATCATCAAATTATTCTGAATACAAACTTTAAACAGATTAGAAATAATCCTTTGGTATCACTGGGGTGTCTGCCAAAAGCATATGAAATTCCACATATCTAATTAATAAAAAAAAAAACTATGACACCAAGTCATTATAAAGAACCTTCTACCAAAGTGTGCAAGGCTGGTATTTATCTAACAAATATAGAGAACATTTCTTTAGCCGCAATCATTAAAGCAGGCCTGTACAGAATATAACAAAATTCAGCTTTGTGTTACATTGTTTCTTTTTTTCTATAAATAAATGCTAACTATAGCTTGAAACTTTAGCAAAGCAGAATTGCAGGCTCCTTCTGGTGACTCGTCATGTGACCAATGCCAAGGCATTATGTGGTCGCATCTGAATGGGAGAAGCACTGTTCAGGCAGATCCTCTGTACCTTATCCTGTGTTCTGTGTAACCAACATTAGGGATGGGTCCGGTGTTCGATTCGAACCCATGTTCAAATCGAACATCGGGCGTTCGCCCGTTCGGCGAGCCCAGAACTATTTGGGCCGCTCGCATCACATTCGTGTGATGCGAGCGGCCCGCAATGCATTGCGCCAGTCGCAGTGCAATGCTGGCTGATGATTGGCCAAGCATGCACTGTGACCCCGCATGCTTGGCCAATCACAGCGCCGGCAGCAGGATGCCTGTAGCCCATTATAGCTCAGGGGCGGCGGCCTCGCATATTGTGTTTCAGTGTCAGCGTGTCAGTGGGCTGCTGACTGCTGAAATTATGTGCTGTATTTCATGGGGTTTTGTGTGTGCGTGAAGTTAGTACAGCATTGCAGTTTCACATCTGGGGGGTGTCTATAGGTTGCCTGTGAAGGGGGGCTGGTTTCCTGTGCTTAGAACTGTCCCTGCAAAAAGTGTAATTTTTGCAGGGAAAAAAGCTATTTAAAAGCACTCGCGGCTAATGAATTGATGGCTCCCGTAACACAGAGAACTGTCATTTATTGATAAAAAACAAAAAAAACAAAAAAGCGTGGGGGTCCCCCCAAATTCAATAACCAGGCCCTTCAGGTCTGGGATGTATATTAAGGGGGACCCCAGCCAAAAAAAAAAAATGGCGTAGGGTCCCCCTCAAAATCCATACCAGACCCTTGAGGTCTGGGATGGATTTTAAGGGGAACCCCAGCCAAAAAAAATGGCGTGGGGTCCCCCTCAAAATCCATACCAGACCCTTATCCGAGCACGCAACCTGGCAGGCCGCAGGAAAAGAGGGGGGGACTAGAGCGCCCCCCCCCCCCGCCCCCCCCCCTCCCTGAACCGTACCAGGCCACATGCCCTCCACATGGGGAGGATGCTTTGGGGGTCTGAGACCCCCAAAGCACCTTGTCCCCATGTTGATGAGGGCAAGGGCCTCTTCCCCACAACCCTGGCCGGTGGTCGTGGCGGTCTGCGGGCGGGGGGCTTATCGGAATCTGGAAGCCCCCTTTAACAAGGGGACCCCCAGATCCCGCCCCCCCCCCTGTGTGAAATGGTAAGGGGGTACAAAAGTACCCTTACCATTTCACCAAAAAAAGTGTCAAAAATGGTAAAAATGACAGGAGACGGTCTTTGACAATTCCTTTATTAAAATCTTCTTTCTTTTTCTTCTTTCTTCTGGTCTTCCTTTCTTCATCCTTCGGTTTCTTCATCTTCTGCTTCCGGCATCTTCTTCCATCTTCTTCTTCCATCATCTTCTTCCTCCGATCCGCTTCTTCTTGCTCCGGTCTTCTCGTCCTTCTGGTCCAGCATCTTCTTCCATGGTGTGGGCGTTGGTGTCTCTTCTTGGGCCACTCCTCGCAATGGGAGGCTCCCGCTGTGTGAGGCTTCGCTGCATCTGACAGGTCTTTTATAACGGAGGGCACCTGGTGACCCCGCCCCCTCTGACGCACAGGGACGTCATGGGGAATTCCCTATGGCTTTCCCCATGACGTCAGAGGGGGGCGGGGTCACCAGGTGCCCTCCGTTATAAAAGACCTGTCAGACGGAGCGAAGCCTCACACAGCGGGAGCCTCCCATTGCGAGGAGCGGCCCGACAGAAGAACAGATGCCCACGCCATGGAAGAAGATGCCGGACGAGAAGGACGAGAAGACCAGCGCAAGAAGAAGCGGATCGGAGGAAGAAGAAGATGGAAGAAGAAGATGGAAGAAGAAGATGGAAGAAGATGACGGAAGGAGAAGATGAAGAAACCGAAGGATGAAGATGTCATTTTTACAATTTTTGACACTTTTTTGGTGAAATGGTAGGGGTACTTTTGTACCCCCTTACCATTTCACGCAGGGGGGATGGGGTCCCCCTTAATATCCATCCCAGACCTGAAGGGCCTGGTTATTGAATTTGGGGGGACCCCCACACTTTTTTTTTTAATGTTTTTTATTTTTTATCAATGACTTTTTTTTTATGAATGACTTTCAATGAATGACTGTTCTCTGTGTAACGGGAGCCGTCAATTCACATTAGCCGCAAGTGATTTTAAATAGCTTTTTTTCTTGCAAAAATTACACTTTGTGCAGGGACAGTTCTAAGCACAGGAAACATGCGCCCCTTCAAAGGCATACTATAGACACCCCCCAGGTACGAAATTTAAAGGAATATTACTGAATATTATTGTTTCAATTTAAGCATTATTAAAATCACTGCTCCTGAAAAAAAAGCATTGATACATGTCCCCTGGGGCAGGACCCAGGTCCCCAAACACTTTTTATGACAATAACATGCATATTAGCCTTTAAAATTAGCACTTTTGATTTCGAACTTTCGCATCCATTATAACTAATAGGGTTCTAAAGCTCGCACGGACTTTAGGTCCGTTCGCGGGTTCTGGTGCGAGCCGAATGGGGGGGTGTTCGGCTCATCCCTAACCAACATGTTCCGCACGAAGGTCTCATGAACACGGCCAGTTTTAGGCTTAAGGTAGAAGTCCACCCTAATACTAAAATCCCTGTATCTACAGACATCCACAATCTAACGCTAACCTATCTAGCCCTGTAAACAAGGAATCAGTATACATACCTTTCTTTAATCCGATCCGACCTGGTCCCAAGCTGAGCTGTCAGCAGCGGCTTCGACCAAAGAAGTTGAGTGCACGTGCTAAGTAGTGGCGGTGCATCCATAGCGGGCGCAGGAGTGCCGCCGCCTCTCTCCTGCACCCGTCAATCTTCAATAGATAGATTCATGCATTGCATAAATCTATCTATTGTCGCCACTGCCGCCCCCTATTCAGGTGTCCGGCCCCTTGTCGGGCGCCGGGCATTTGAATTACAGCAGCGGGGGTGTTTTCGGAGGTGCCTGATTAGAGCTGTTGGCTCTAATAGGCATCCTGATTAGAGCCGTGGGCTCTAATAGGCTTCCAAATTGGTAAACCATGGGTGCACTGATGTGCGTTTGCTGCTTACATAGTGCTGTGTTAGGGAATCAAATAAATTGCTTCCCTAACACTGACCCGCCTCTCAGCCAATCAGGTGCACCAGGTCTGGTTACCTGTCACCCGATTGGCTGAAGCGACAGGCGCTGTGATTGGATGCCTATCGGGGACGGGAGAAGACATCGAGGACTCGGAGGGAGCGTGGAGGAATGCGCTGACCCGAGACAGGTAAGTGCCGGGCAGGGGGGATACTGGCAGCATTTGATGGGGCAAACTGGTGGCAATTGATGGGGCAAACTTGTGGCAATTGATGGGGCACACTGGCAGCATTTGATGGGGCAAACTGGTGGCAATTGATGGGGCAAACTGGTGGCAATTGATGGGGCAAACTTGTGGCAATTGATGGGGCACACTGGCGGCAATTGATGGGGCATACTGGTGGCAATTGATAGGGGGCAAACTGGTGGCAATTTATGGGGCAAACTGGTGGCAATTTATGGGGCAAACTGGTGGCAATTGGTGGGGCACACTGGCAGCAATTGATGGGGCAAACTGGCAGCAATTGATGGGGCACACTGGCGGCAATTGATGGTTACAGTGGCTGCGCTTGATGGCACAGTGCTGGCAATTTATGGGTACAGTGGCTGCGTTTGATGGCACAGTGGCTGCATTTGATGGGCACAGTGGTGGCAATTTATGGGTACAGTGGCTGCATTTGATGGCACAGTGGCTGCATTTGATTGGCACAGTGGCTGCATTTGATGGCACAGTGGCAGCGTTTGATGGACACAGTGGCTGCGTTTGATGGCACAGTGGCTGCATTTGATGAGCATAGTGGCGGCAATTGATGGGCACAGTAGCTGCATTTGATGGGCACAGAGAGGCTGCAATTGATGTTTTTTTTTTTTCAGTTTGCGCACCCCCACCCAACAAAAAAATTTTGAGCACCAGCCGCCACTGGTGCTAGGCGTCATATGCAGAGGTTGTCTTTGGGAAATAGACGTATGAGTGCTGCCAGAATTGCTGCAGAGTTTGAAGGGGTGGGGGGTCAGCCTGTCAGTGCTCAGACCATACGCTGCACACTGCATCAAATTGGTATGCATGGCTGTCGTCCCAGAAGATGATGCACAAGAAAGCCCACAGTTTGCTAAAGACAAGCAGACTAAGGATATGGATTACTGGAACTATGTCCTGTGATCTGATGAGACCAAGATAAACTTATTTGGTTCAGATGGTGTCAAGCGTGTGTGGCGGCAACCTGGTGAAGAGTACAAAGACACGTGTGTCTTGCCTACAGTCAAGCATGGTGGTGGGAGTGTCACGGTCTGGGGCTGCACAAGTCCTGCCAGCACTGCGGTGCTACAGTTCATTGAGGGAACCATGAATGCCAACATGTACTTTGACATACTGAAGCAGAGCATGATCCCCTCCCTTCGGAGACTGGGCCCAGGGCAGTATTACAACATCATAATGGCCCCAAACACACCTCCAAGACGACCACTGCATTACTAAAGAAGCTGAGGGTAAAGGTGATGGACTGGCCAAGCATGTCCCCAGACCTAAACCCTATTGAGCATCTGTGGGGCATCCTCAAACGGAAGGTGGAGGAGCGCAAGGTCTCTAACATCCACCAGCTCTGTGATGTCGTTATGGAGTAGTGGACGAGGACTCCAGTGGAAACCTGTGAAGCTCTGGTGAATTCCATGCCCAAGAGGGTTAGGGCAGTGATGGAAAATAATGGTGGCCACACAAAATATTGACACTTTGGGCCCAATTTGGACATTTTCACTTAAGGGTGTACTCACATTTGTTGTCAGTGGTTTAGACAGTAATGGCTGTGTGTTGAGTTATTTTGAGGAGACAGCAAATTTACACTGTTATAGAAGCTGTACACTCATTACTTTACATTGTAGCAAAGTGTAATTTCTTCAGTGTTGTCACATGAAAAGATATAATAAAATATTTACAAAAATGTGAGGGGTGTACTCACTTTTGTGAGATACTGTACATTTTTGGTTTATGTTAATGTGTGAAGCACATTTTAATGTGACCAAGCTACCGCATAATCAGCTGAGATGGTTAGGAATAGATGCGCAAAATAAGTATTTTCACATGTCAACGTTTGACATGGAGGCGGGAGCGTGTGCATGGATCCAAATGCAAATCCTGTGCGATATGATCCATGCACCCTCTCCTGCCCACATGTCAAACTTTGACATGCAACAGGGCCTGTGTCAGTGCTGCGTGGTGTGTCCACTTCAATGCGCTGCCTGCACGCAGCTCCGAGGTTGATGTAAACACATCTGCCTGTGGCTCTGCACAGAGGACGGCAATAATCTACCATCTGAATGAGCCCTAAAAGTCTCTAACTCCTGCCAATGTACAGTAGCTGCCTCCTTGTGACCAAGGAAACCATATAGGAACTGCGTTCCTCTCAACCTTTCTCTCGACCATCGCTGCTGCCGAAGAGCGCCGTCTGCAGTGAAGAAAATAGACTGCACCTGCCTAAAAGCCTTTTGATGGTGACAGGGAAAAGGGGAAGGTACTGAATATGTAAACTAAAAACTCATATAAGCTTTAATATTGTAAAGTATTTAAAAAAAAAATAATTTCCAATATTTATAAACCTGCAGCTTTCAATAAATAATACCTGGTGATCATGCCATGGTAGTTCTTGTTCAGGCACTTCGTGTTCTGTCCTTGTCTCCCAAAAGTGCTCCTGTGTTGTCACCCTGTCGCATTGGCTTTTGATGGAGACTACAAGTGAGTACTTAAAAACATTATACTTGCACGGTCCACTCTTGTCATGATCAGGAACCCCTGAAAAATGCCATGTAGCCATGGTTGAAGTGCACAAAGGTAGATAGAAAGTGGCAGCAAAGAGTCTGCAAGAGATCAGCAGCACTGAAAGGCAACAAAGGTTATAAAAAAACAGTTTGATAGGCTATATTTTTTTTAACCACTTGCTTACTGGGCACTTAAACCCCCCTCCTGCACAGACCAATTTTCAGCTTTCAGCGCTGTCGCACTTTGAATGACAATTGCGCGGTCATACAACACTGTACCCAAGTTTAGAGAAAAAAAAAATCATAGTGTGTTATAAAATTTTGCAAACAGGTAATTTTTCTGCTTCATTGATATGCGCTGATGAGGCGGCACTGGTGGGCACTGATAGGCTGCACTGGTGGGCACTGATAGGCTGCACTGATGGGCACAGATAAGGTGGCACTGATGGGGTCAGATAAGTCGGTACTGATGGGCACAGATAAGGCAGCACTAATGGCCACTGATAAGATGGCCACTGATAAGATGGCCCTGATGGGCCCTGATGGGCATGGATGGGTGGCACGGATAGGCAGTGATAGGTACCACTGATAGATGGCACTGATGGGCACTGATATATGGCACTGATAGGTGGCACTGATGAGAACTGATAGGTGGCACTGATGGGCACTGGTAGGTGACACTGATGGGCACTGATAGGTGGCACTGATGTGCAGCACTGTTCAGGCACTGATTGTGAGCACTGATAGGTGGGACTGTGGGCACTGACAGATGGCACTGTGGGCACTGACAGGTGGTGCTGGTGGGCACTGACAGGTGGCGCTGGTGGGCACTGGTAGGGGGCACTTGTAGGGGGCACAGGTGGGCACTGATGAGCTGGGGCACATCGCAGTGATCAGGACTAATGTCCCTCTCACTGCCGCCGGTGATTGGCTTTTTCTTTTTCTCCTCGCGCTGACAGGAAAAATAGCCGATTACCGGCTGTATTGTCATCACATGATCAGCTGTCATTGGCTGACAGCTGATCACGTGGTAAGGGGCCGGATCGACCCCTTACTCGGATCTGTGATCCAGCGAGTCTCACAGACTCACTGATCAAAGAGTGCGCCGTGTGCGCACTTCAGGGGGCGCGCAGGCCGCTCGTGCACGGGACTACGTCAATAGACGTAGTCCCGGCAAAGCAGGTCCACGCTGTAGCCATCATTCGGCTATAGCGCGGATCTCTAGCGGTTAAATTGCCAGTTGTTTATGATCCACAGTGATTTAGCTACCCAATTTTGTTTTGTGTTTTCGTGTATAAAAAGTATTTTTATTTTGACTGTATGGCAGGTTTATAAATATATCAGCGTATCTGAATTGCTATATAATTTTCAACTCCCACCCAAGGATGCAGCAGTTATAGTAGTGTAGTATTTGTATTCCTAATGGAAGTAAATTGAACCCATTCATGTCTTTCTACACTAAACATACGTCATAAAAATAATTATTTTGACTCTAAATGTCCAGAAATAAAACCAATTAATTACCATCCCCCAAAGGCGTTATTTCCATGTTTTTGCTAAGAAAACTATAGTGGTTTTGTGATAATTTTGTAAAAGTTATTAGGTTTTAAAAAAAAAAAAAAAAATATGTATTACATGGTACACCCATGACACTGGCTTATGTTTTGTTTAAAAGAGAGAGCACGGTGGTGGCTCCTTCCTATTGGACCCATGACACTGGCTTATGTTTTGTTTAAAAGAGAGAGCACGGTGGTGGCTCCTTCCTATTGGACTGTTTCTCGCTAAATTAAACTCTGTATGAAACTATACAGAGTGGAGGAGGGGAGAATAAGTCACTCATTCAGCTGTGTGTGTAATCTGACACTGCACTATGCCTGCCCGTTCTGCCCCCTCCTCCATTCACAGAAGCTGTGTTATAGCTTCCATCATTTAACCACTTCAATACCGCCCGCTGTCATATGACGCCCACAAGGTGGATCTCCCATCCTGGGTGGGCGTCATATGATGTCCTCGGATTCCCGGCCGCCTGGGGGGCGCGCGCGCGCGCCTGCGGCATCGCTCGGGACACGGTGCGAGTGCCCGGCGGCCAAGATGTCCGCCGGGCATCCGCGATTGCCCGTTAAAACAACGGGACCGTGCGGGACCGTGGAGCGGTGTGTGTAAACACACAGCTCCACGTCCTGTCAGCGGAGAGGAGACCGATCATGTGATCCCAGTATGGAGGAACACATGATCGTTCTTCTCCCCTTGAGTCCCCTCCCCCCACAGTCACTTCTATAGGGAACACATTAACCCCTACAGCGCCCCCTAGTGTTAACCCTTCCCTGCCAGTCATTTACACAGTAATCAATGCAATTTTATAGCAACGATCGCTGTGTAAATGTGAATGGTTCCAAAAAATGTGTCAAAAGTGTCCGAAGTGTCCGCCGCAATGTCGCAGTCACGAACAAAAAAATCGCAGATCGCCGCCATTACTAGTAAAAAATAAATAAAAAATTCAATAAATCTATCCCCTATTTTGTAGACGCTATAACTTTTGCGCAAACCGATCTATATACGGTTATTGCGATTTTTTTTACCAAAAATATGTAGAAGAATACGTATCGGCCTAAACTGAGGAAAAAAATTGTTTTTTTTTTTTTAAAAAAATGGGATATTTATTATAGCAAAAAGTAAAAAATATTGTTTTTTTCAAAATTGTCGCTCTTCTTTTGTTTATAGCGCAAAAAATTAAAACCGCAGAGGTGATCAAATACCACCAAAAGAAAGCTCTATTTGTGGGAAAAAAAGGACGTCAATTTTGTTTGAGTGTAACGTCGCACGACCGCGCAATTGTTAGTTAAAACAACGCAGTGCCGAATCGCAAAAAGTGCTCTGGTAAGGAAGGGTAAAAAATGGCCCGGTGCTGAAGCGGTTAAAAGCCCTTTATGAACAGAGGACAGGCAGATTAATGAAAGGTCCTCCTCCATACGTAGATCACTTTTCATTGATGGAAGTTATCGTGTCTATGGATGGAGGAGGAAGGCGGAGAAGGCGGGCATAAATGGCACTGTTGACGAATACCTATGGCAGGTCCAGCACTCAACCCCCGCAGCACCAGAAGCTTAAGGCTGCAGGGGTATTGGGGGAGCAAAGGAGATTTCAACTAAGATACCAGCTGCCTGCACAAGGAACACTTCACATTGAATGTAAGTACCATTCCTTGCACTGCTTAAAATAAATAAATAATCTTAGGCTTTAAAGTGGATGTAAACCCACTCTCATCCTTTCTAAACTACCGCCATAGTGGTTATCTAGAAGGATATACATGCCTTCTACATGTATCTTTACCTGTCAAATGTCTCCCCTCTGTCTGTTATGAGACCTGAAAAACTGCAGAATCTGTGGGTGGGTCTGTTGGAGCTCAGTGGGTGGAGTCGTGATGTCACCACCTCTACACTCCCCTTGTCAACATGCATTTTCTCCTGTGTATTTCTTACACTAAACTTCTGCTAAGATCACTTACATCCAGTCAAAACCCAGAAAAGTAACCACATGACTTCAGCATGCCCAATCATGCTGAGGTGTGGAGCAGCCAATCCTGGGAGAGCTGGAGAAGAAAGGAGGAGGGGATCTGAAGTACACAGAATGTCTCTCTCAGGCTCTTGCATTAGATATGTAAATCACCTGTCATTCACAGCAAGGGGGAGAAACAGACTCCTATTTCTCTGTGTGTTGGTTTTTATCTCACTGAAAAAAAGATAAGAGGACTGCTCAGAGCTGGATTAACTCTTTGTGGCAAGACTGGGCACAGATGACATAAAATCCTATACTGTACAAGGTGCAAGCCTTAATTAAAAAATACATTTCGGGTTTACATCCACTTTAAACACAAACTTTGCCCATGTAGGACTCATTCCTTTTCTTCTCAAGTGGCACTGTTTGGAGACTGGCATGGTGCTGTCACATAGGGACAAGAAGTCCTCATCCTGTGAACATTTCCGACCTTTCCAAATAGAGCAGTTCAAAGTTTATACAAGGTGTCTTTTGCTTGTTCCTGGCAGCTGAGCGCAGCAGCAGGCGAGTATGTGCTGCCTGGAAGGGCAACAAGAAAATTAACCTGTTGTATTACCCATATGGACCAAGCACAGGTTCACTTTACGCTACCAATCTCAAAGCAGTTGAAGTGGACCCAACATCAGATATAGTCTAAGACTATGTATGCTAAGTAATTTGTAAGTGCAACACTTCCAAGGATTTTATTTCCCGCTCACAGAGACCACCATACTTTTCCTGACAATGCAGATGCTTTTCTCTCCAAAAGGCCAGGGACATCTTTATTTAAAATGATATTGAAGGTTTGTTGTTTTTCTTAAAAAAAAATACTTCAAGCATGTTATACTTACCTGCTCTGTGCAATGGTTTTGCACAGAGCAGCCCCGATCCTCCTCTTCTTGGGTCCCTTTTTCCTGCTCAGTGCCCCCACAGCAAGCGGCTTGCTCCATCCATTGGATGCTTTAAGACCACTAAGGGGCGACAGAGCCGATGCGCCCACCCGGCGGCCGCAACGTCCGTCAGCACACACATTTAACACCTTGAGCTCCCCCTAGAGTTAACCCCTTCCCTGCCAATGACATTTATACAGTAATCAATGGCTGAACTCTGATCACTGTATAAATGTCAATGGTCCCAAAAAAGTGTCAAAAGTGTTTGATCTGTCTGCCGCAATGTCGCAGTCCCACTAAAAATCGCAGATCACCTCCATTACTAGTAAAAAAAAAAATTATAATAAAATTGCCATAAATATATCCCCCATATATGCGCTTATTGTGATTTTTTTTTTAACAAAAATATGTAGAAAAATACATATCGGCCTAAACTGAGGAAGACATTTCTTTTTTTTCATATTTTTTGGGGGGATATTTATTATAGCAAAAAGTAAAAAAAATTGTTTTTTTTTTTTCAAAATTGTCACTCTTTTTTTGTTTATAGGGCAAAAAATAAAAACCGCAGAGGTGATCAAATACCACCAAAAGAAAGCTCTATTTGTGGGAAAAAAAGGACGTCAATTTTGTTTGGGTACAGCGCCGCACAAACACGCAATTGTCGGTTAAAGTGACGCAGTGCCGTATCGCAAAAAATGCCCGGAAGTAAGAAAGTAAGCTCCGGGAGAGATGTCCACGGACGGAGGGGGGAGGTCGAGGACGGCTGTGGGGGCTTCGATCTAAGTTAAGTAATACATAATGAGCTAGTATGCTTTGCATACTAGCTCATTATGCCTTTGTCTTGCAGGTTTTTTATTTATTTTTGTTTGTTGTTTTTTTCTTTTTTAAATCTGTTTATTGAAATTTTAATATGCATAGCATACAACATATGATGCGTCCGCAAGACAACATCCAAAAACTGGCCGAGGCCAACTGTCTAACGTAGACCAACTAACTAAAACTTTCAGTAGAATCTATACCCTCGTCCCTGGAAACGATGCTGACAAGAGAGGAGCTAACAAAACCTCTCTCTGAAACGTACAAGGAATTCTTTAAAGTGACTCCCAAAACTATTACCAGATGCAGGGAAAAATGGGTGAGAGAAGTCCCTGAGATACAGGGCGAGGATTGTTTGTTTTTTAAAGAGGAAGTAAACCCTTGTTTACAACTTTAGCTTACAGGTAAGGCTTACCTGTAGCTAACAAGGATATCTCCTAAACCTGCATGGTTTATGAGATATACCTGTATTTGCATGTGCCGACGTCATGCGGCACATGCGCACTTGCGACAACTTAAGCAACGGCGCTATATGCCGATGCTTCAGTTGTTATATGCCGCTCTCGTGCGCATGCGCGTGACGGCATCGCGGCTCTGGCAAATCACAGCGCCGGAGCCGCGATACCCGGAAGTCACTCCGGGAGAACATGTCGGCGGTCGGAGGGGGAGAAGAGGACCGATGCCGGGGCTTCGATCTCAGGTAAGTGATACATAATTAGCTAGTATGCTATGCATACTAGCTAATTATGCCTTTGTCTTGCAGGGGGGTTTTTTTCGGTTTTTTTTTAAGAGGGTTTACTTCCTCTTTAAGGGTTTACAACCACTTTAAGGGGGCAAATCCTTCTGGGGCTTAAGTGGTTAAGAACAATCTAGGGTCAGTGTAGACCCAGGCTGATATGCTGGCTGATGTCAAAGATTATACGTGACATTATAGTGATTGTAAAGACTTGTTGTTTTTTTTTATATAAAAATGTGTGCTGCTGCACACAGAAGGCTTTTTATCTTGATGCACAGAGTGGATTGAGATAAAAAAAACCTTCTGACTTTACAACTCCTTTAATGTAAATCCTCACATGTACTGTGCAGTTCTTGGCTGCGCTTCCAAGTCCAACACAGATCAGCCCCCTGCTGTAGCTTCTTACTTGTAAATTGTTGCAAACTTACAATGTAACAGTCTGAACACTGGGGGAGAGGAGACTGAGCAAATACTTGATGACATAATCTCAGCCTAGGAAAAGTCATTGTTCTGCACCCCAAGGACTGCATTTAAATGGCAAAAGATAAATCGTTTTGGAAAAATTATAATGATCCTGATGCAATTTATTCCTGCATACTTGTAAAGTTACTGAAAGGTCTACTTTAAAATTGAACATTTCCAAGGGTTCATTTAGACTTTTAGACTTTAGAGGTTGGGGAGATGTTAAAAACATGCGGTTGAGCCCCCTTTAATGCCCCGTACACACAGTCGGATATTCCGATGGAAAAAGTCTGATCGGATTATGTTGTCGGAAAATCCGATCAGGTGTGGGCTGTAGCTGGCTTTTTCCATTGGAATTTTCAGACGGAAAAAATTTGAGAGCAGGATCAAAAATTTTCCGACAACAAAATCCGATCGGACTTTTTCCGATCGTGTGTAGAGAATTCCGACGCACAAAGTGGCATGCATGCTCCGAAGAAATTTGGAGACGAAAGCTATTGGCTACTGGCCTCTACGTAGTCCTGTCGTACGTGGTTTACGTTACCTCCTTCGGAACGATCGGATTTTCCGACAACTTTGTCCGACCGTGTGCGTAAGACACAAGCTTCAGACAAAATTTGTCGAAAAAAATCAGACGGATTTTGTGGTCGGAATGTCCGACCGTGTGTACAAGGCATAAGCTGCAAAGGCAGTGGTTGGGGGTGTTCACATGCTGCAGTCATGACTCTTTCCCTTACACCTGTGGCAAAAACTATAACCCCGCTGTGTCTGGTGGGTAGTATTGCGGCCGGACAGGGCCCATTAAAACTAATGGCGAAGCGCCACAAACACCTGCAATTGCATGCGATGTGGCATTTACAGAATTAATGCAGACAGTGTGGAGGCATCATTACCACCATGTCAAATGCCTCTGACCGCAGCTCACTTTTCAGAGGTACAGCAATTAAACATAGCCTAAAGGAGTCCAGAGCTTTGCCTGTTAGCTGATAATTGTCAAGCGTTCATATGCAAAATTTCAGCTTTACCTAACAAAATATTTTGAATTGAAATATAATTAAATAAACCAAAAAATACACAAAATAAAATGACTTTCCCTTTCATCACAGAAAAGCAGAATATAGTACCAATAATGAAGATTCATTAAAAACCCCAATACAATGGATTGCGGGCATACAAGGAATGCTCCTACTGAGAGAAGTGTGAGTTACTGTGAGAACATACAATAATGTCCTATTGTCCAGCACTATGATTGCTCTTACGTAAGGAGCAAATTGTGTGGAATAGATTAAAAAGTACTGACCCCTTGAGTATCACTGCATTTTGGCACAATTACTGCTACAATAATGGACAAGTGAATATGAACAGAGTGTACTCATTATAGGTGCATGAATAGCAAGCAATAAAAGGAATAAATGGCTTATTTTAGTGCCTATTTTCTGAAAATTACATGTATGATTCCATGTGGATATTAATTCTAGGCTTTATTGAGTTTTAATGTGTCTGTGCCGATATAGACTAGGAAAATGCTCATGTAACCTTGCAGTGTAATTTCACTTTTGAGTAAGTTTTCGGTGATAAGCTAGCAAATATCAAACTGTTCATTGAACAGAAATTAATTTGAAGAGTTCGCTGCCTTGCGCAACAAAATATCCATCAGTGGGCTTCTGTATTTTTCACCTTCAATCTAATTAGTTTCCTTTTTTGTTCTTTTTTTTTCTTTGATCGTGTGTGACCACTTAAGTTTGTTGAAAATTATTATTGTCAGTTGTAATAATTTTTTTTTAATTAAGTTATTTAATAAAATGCAACTATGTTGTTAACGTGTCTCTTGATGTTGGGTTTCCACATGCCTTTAAGACTCGGTTCATACTTATGCGGTGCAAACTGATGCAATTTTCACAGTGCGATTTGTGTTTTGACAGGTGCAAACTTAATGCGATTACTGAGGGGACTGGGTATAGCTGGAGATTAAATTTGCACCGTACCCGCACTAAACTCACACAGGACCCTTTTTTTAAGTGTTTCAAAATCACACTGCATCAATGTGATGGCCTTCGTACACAACAATGTATTTTCAGATGACATCACTGTGAACCAACCCGGAGAAAGGAGACTTGAACAATATAATGCATACATGGGATATAGCTTGCTGGCCCTTGGTTTCAGGTTGACATCCAGGGAGTATTGTAGTGCCCCAGGTAATTCCACTGTCAAAAAACAGCCTTGTTGGTATTCTGGTGGGCTAAACTTTCTTTTCTAAACAAAGAGACAGTTTACTGTCCTTTAGAGTTTAGGGGGGCCAGACTGTGGCCAGTCTGTGTAGATCATGTCCTAGTGTAGAAGCAAACCATACCTCACTGGTGTCAGTGGGAGGAATAGTACCCCATCGGTGGATGGAATAGTGAATGGAATAATGTCCCATCATTGGTGTCAGTCGCAGTAATTATGTGCCATTTAATATAGTGCTTATACAATCAGTGCTGCCGTAATACAAATAAAATATAATACTATGTACATGTAATACTGTGGACCTACTGAAGAGGCCTGTCAGGGAAATGGCCGAAGAAGGACTGGCAATTCCGCTCAAGACAATCATGGCCACCATGGTGCACAGTGTAACTAATGTGGGCAGTACTTCCTCCTTGTAACCTGAACAGATAACATTACTTACTTCTTGGTCTATTTAAGCCTGCTGCTGGAGATGCTCATTGCTGGATTATCTTCAGCTTCTCCGTGACAGCATAATACAGCCAACATGTCAGAGGCCGACGGAGGTGCTCTCACTCAAGCAGTACAAAGATTGCAGGAAGGCTACTTCCAGCTGGAAAGATGTCTGCAGCATTTGACTGGGCCACCTTCCCAGGCGGATCAAGTTCTACCCTCCACCAGTTCTGCAACCGCTACACCAGCTCAAGAACGCACCACCTCTACCCATACAGTGGTGGTCCCTCCACCTGAACCATGGGTACCAACTCCCCAACTATTCTCCAGGGACCGGAAAAAGTTTAGATCTTTCAAGAATGCTTGCCTGTTGTACTTGGCCCCACAACAAAAGACTTTCTATCTTGAGACTATCAAAGTAGGGTTCACTGTCTCATTGCTAACAGTTAAAACCCTGGGCTTGGGCTCACAGCTTATTGGAACAAAAGAACCCAGTCATCAATTCTGTGGACTTGTTTTTTGATTCTATGGCACAATTATATGATGACCCACAGTGGCTAGCCACCGCTGAAGCTGCCCTACATACTCTGCAACAAGGAAGGCGCCCATGGAGGACTATACAGTAGACTTTCGTAAATGGTCCGCTGACACGGGATGGAACGAGGCAGCCTTAAAATATCAGTATCGGCAGGGCCTGTCAGAATCCCTCAAGGATGAACTGGCTAGAGTAGAGTCTCCTGCCACCCTGGAAGGCCTTATTCAGCTTGCTGTACAACTTGACAGGCACCTGCGGGAGTGACGCTCCGAAAGAGCCCAAGCCTTCAGACCCACTTGGATATTACCCAAGGTTCCTTCATCTCCAGCAACCATGCCTCCCTCTGCATCCACTTCAGAAGTTGAACCCATGCAAATAGGCCTAGTCCACTCAGCTCTGACCCCTGAAGAGAAACTTAATAGCCGGCAAGCTAATCTTTGCCTTTACTGTGGCGGAACTGGACATTTCTTACACAACTGCCCCATAAGACCCTGTAAGTCTCTTTTGTGTATACCTTTATATTCCCAGATGGCAGGATCTTCCTCCTCTCATCTTGTCCTTCCTGTCTCCCTGCAGGTAGTGGAAGAAAAGGTTCAGCTTCCGGCAATAATTGATTCTGGAGCCTGCAGCTGCTTTCTGGACGTGACTTTGGCAATGAAACTTGGCATTCCCCTACAGGAAAAAACAATAACTGACAGTTCATCTAGTTGATGGCTCCCTGCCCAGTTCTGGACTTGGTACCCAAGAGACTGCACCTCTTTTCACCTTGACTGAATCCGGTCACCAAGTATTTCTGTGCTTTGATGTTCTGAGCTCACCTATGTTCCCGGTCATTCTAGGTATCCTATGGCTACAGGCTCACAATCTGCAGATCGACTAGTCTAAAGGAGAAGTTCTATTTCCCTCTTCAGCATTGTCTCACTCCCATGCATAATAAGTCTGCTAACTGTTTGACTGTCCAACCAATGTCCAGCACCCATAAGGATATAGCATCAGTCTATCGAGGATTCTCAGATGTCTTCGACAAAAGAAGAATGCAGATGTCCTTCCACCTCATCGGCCATATGATTGCCCAATCGAGCTCCTTCCATGTTCTGAAATACCCTTTGGCTGCATATTTCCTCACTCTGAAAAGGAACTTGAGACACTACGGGAGTACCTTGATGAGAACTTGGAAAAGGGATTTATCTGGCCATCTTCCTCTCCTGCCGGGGCCGGCATATTTTTTGTGGAAAAAAAAGATAAGACCCTCAGACCATGTGTGGATTACAGGGAGCTGAACAAAATCACTATCAAAAACCGTTACCCGCTCCCTCTTATTCCAGAGCTTTTTCCGAGGTTCCGTAATGCCAACCTGATCCGCATTTGCGAAGGTGACAAATGGAAGATGGCATTTAGAACACGATTCGGGCACTTCGAATGCCATTCAGACTCTGTAATGCACCAGCCATATTTCAGCATCTGGTGAATGACATATTTCGGGAGTTCCTGGATCATTTCGTCATTGTCTACCTTGTTGGGCATTGTTTTTCTCCAGATTCAATTTCCACATTACCTATCGGCCAGGGTCACAGAACAGAAAAGCCGATGCTCTATCATCGATGTTTCCTGACACCCCAGAGGTAATAATACCTGACACAATTCTGCCAAGCCTGAACTTCTTGTTACTTCAACATGATTTAAGAGTATCAATTGAACAAGCCTCTGTCCAATACACAAAATCAGAGGCTTTCTCTCTAAGAAGTCAAGAAGGGTTCTTGTGGCATTAGGATAAGATCTTTGTCCCTCAACAAACCAGGTTACAGGTTTTGAAGACCATTCACGATCATCAACTTGCTGGGCATTTCGGGTGTTCGAAAGACAACCGAACTCATTCGGCGGTCCTTTTGGTGGCCCACCTTGAAATTGGATTGTAGAAGGTATGTGAAGTCATGTGCCATCTGTCAGCACAACAAGGGGTCCAATGCCAAGGCTTGGGGTTTGTTGGGGCCATTACCAGTCCCGGAGCAGCCATGAAAGAAAATTTCAATGTACTTTATAGTGGATTTACCCCCATCAGAAGGGTACACAACTATTTTTGTAGTAGTGGATCGCCTGTCTAAAATGGCTCACTTCCTGCCTATGATAGGCACACCTTCAGCTATGGATACAGTAAATAACTTCATGTTCTTAAGTAGTCAGACTACCTGGCCTTCCTAAAAGCATTGTTTCGAATAGAGGGGTCCAGTTTACTTCAAGATTTTGGAGAAGTCTTTGCAGAAGTTTGGCAATAGATGTTTACTTGTCCTCTGTCCGTTACTTTGTGGACGATAGGCAAACCGAGAGAACCAACCAAATTCTAGAACAGTATCTAAGGTGCTTTTGTTCTTTTTACTTACTTCCATGTGCTGAATTTGCGTACAATAACTCATCTCATGCTTTATTCCTGCCAAACACCATACCTGAAGCCTCGGTACCAGCAGCTCAGGATCACATAACATTTATCCAAACTAATCCAAACATCGTATCGGATTCATCTCATTTCATGTCTCGCTGCTTAAACCAGTCACACCAAGCCCTTTTCCTGGGAGAGATGAAGTGCCACCTCCTCCAGTCTCTGTGGATGATGAACCAGAATTTGAGGTAGAAGCTATTCTGGACTGTAGGAAGAGAGGTAGGCAAAACCAATTTCTTATTAAATGAAAGGGGTATTCCGCAGAGGAGAACTCTTAGGAACCAGAAGGTAACATACATGCCTCTAGACTACAACAGGAGTTCTGGAATAGACATCTTGAAAAATGGGCTCAGTTAGGCATCCGGAGGCTTGGTCACTGTCAGGGAATTTGTCAGGGAATTTTCTGAAGAAGCACTGGCAATACAGCCAAAGACAATTATGGCTGCCATGGTGCACAGTGTGACTAATGTGGGTGGTACTTCCTCCTTGTAACCTGAACAGATCACATGACTTACTTCCTGGTCTATTTAAGCCTGCTGCTGGAGCTGGTCCTTGATGGATTATCTTAAGCTTCTCCTTGATCCTGTGTATCCTGTTATTTACCCGGCTTGCTCTGACCTGTGATCCTGATCTCCTGATTTACCCTTGGCTTGTACTTCTGACTTCTCTCTGGCATGCTCCATTGTCTATGACCTTGGCTCGGTTTATCGACTCTGCTACGGATCCATCCTCCTTTGTATGACTCCGGTTATCCATGTGTCAGATGAGATTAATCAGATGAGCGTTTGATCATTTGCTGTGAGGTGAGCAGGCATTGCTTATAGGTGTCAGATAAGCACTTCTATACATCTATACATGTCAAAAGAACTTTAGTTTGTTTTTGATTATTGTTTATATATATTTTTTTTATTTTCAATGTTTTTAGTGTTGCACTTCACTATAGTCGATAAGTATTTAATTATGTGCCATTGTTGGTGTCAGTGGAGGAAATAGTTCTTTGTATCAAATAGTTCTTTGTATCACTGGTGTCAGTGGCAGTAATTATGTTCATATAAATGGAAGAAGTAGTGCTCTAAGGGCAGGATAAAGGCATGCAAAGGGCCACACAAGGCACCTGGGCCATAGCTTGTAGACCACTGGGCTAGACACAACAGCTTTTGGTTTTAAAGTGGGAAGTTGCCAAAATCTATGGATGAAGCAATAATAGTTCTAATTTTAAAACCTGAGAAAGATGAGAGTGAATGTACAGTACTTTTTATAGACCAATCTCACTCCAAAGTAATGTTTATAAAATGTTAGCAAATATTTTAGCGAGGAGATTAAATGCAGTAATTCTATCCATTATTCATAGTGATCAGACAGGGTTTATGCCAGGGAAATCAACCTTGATAAATATCAGGAGAACACAATTAATCGCCCAATTAAGGGCACTTGTTTCAGAGTCGAGGGCCCTGATATTATTGGATACTGCCAGGGCATTCGACTCTGTAGAGTGGTTGTTTCTGCAGACCTCTCTGAAAAAGTTTGGATCTGGCAAAGTATTTAGGAATTGGATTGGGATACTGTATAAATCTCCAAGTTCAAGTCTTTTGGTAAATGGACTACTGTCCTCCCCTATTAGACTATATAGAGGAACAAGGCAGGGGTATCCCCTGTCTCCACATCTAATTGCCATAGTACTAGAGGTTCTGGCCTTAAAGTGTAGACAGTCTAAGTTAAATAGGGGAAAAAGACAGAATACTTAGGACTTTACGCAGATGATATCATCCTATGTATGGGTTTTGCACAGAATATGTTGATGGAGGCGTTGAAAATAATAGATACGTTTGGGAAGTATTTGGCTTTAGGATCAATTGGTAGAAATCCATTTTAATGCCCCTACATCAAGACGTAGAAGTAGACTGGTCCCACACTCCGCTTAAGGTGGTAGGCTCATTCAAATATTTGGGAATACATATCAATCGCCTTACAACCAAAGGAATTTTTGGAAACTAATATTAACCCTCTAATGGAATTTATTAAGAACAAATTGGCAGTATGGAAGAGATTACCTATATCAGTAGCGGGAAGAATTTGTTACATAGGATGGATTTATTGCCGAAATGTCTATATTGTCAGACTGAGACAGAAGTACAGTTAAATATCACTTGTTTAATAATTAAAAAAAAAGGTAAACAGAGTAAACGTAGTCAAAACATAGCCAGAGTTCAGGACCCGGACCGGATAGTCAGACAAGCCAAAACGCCAGGGAGTCAGAGATGAGCGTAATAGAACAGCAAGCAGGATCTGGAGCCAAAAGGAATGTCAACCAAGCTAGTCTTTAACAGGAACACAGGAGAGCGTCTGTAGATGTGACAAGGCGAAAGCAGAGATCATCTGGGCTGGGCGGCTTAAGTAGGCAGGACTGACGAGCGGGATATCATCAATATGTGAGTCACTGTGGAGAGATAGGAGCTGGCAATTAGCTGACAGCTGAGCGGCCAGCTCAGAGAAGGAAGGGCTGAGCCCAGCCCTGACATATATGTGCTCTCGCACTCACCAGTTATTGGTTTCTAAGCGCGCCCTGTCCCGACAAGCTTGCTTGCAAAAGCGAACACATATGTGAGTAGCGCCTGCATATGAAAACGGTGTTCAAACCACACATGTGAGTTATTGCCACGATTGGTAGAGGGAGAGCAATAATTCTAGCCCTAGACCTTCTCTGTAACTCAAAACATGCAACCTGTAGAATTCTTTAAACTACGCATATGAAGATTTTTAAAGCGGGGTTCCACCGTAAAGTGGAACTTCTGCTCATTGGAACCCTCCCCCCCTCCGGTGTCACATTTGGCACCTTTCAGGGGGGAGGGGGTGCAGATACCTGTCTAAGACAGGTATTTGCACCCACTTCCGGGCATAGACTCCCACGGGAGTCTATGCCTCTTCCTGTCATGCCGCGACACACGCGGGTCCCAGAGACAGCGCAGAGAATTCCTATTGAATTGCGCGACTCACGCATGCGCAATAGAGAACCGGGAAGTGAAGCCGCAAGGCTTCATTTCCTGATTCCCATACCCAAGATGGCGGCGGCAGCATCCGAGGACCGAGGGACGGTTCGGCCTTGGGTGCCGACGTCGCTGGACCCTGTGACAGGTAAGTGTCATTACTTTAAAAGTCAGCAGCTGCAGTATTTGTAGCTGCTGACTTTTAAAAAATAAATTTTTGCCGGACTCCCTCTTTAAGGATAAAAGTTTGTCGCCATTCCACGAGTGAGCGCAAGTTTGAAGCATGACATGTTGGGTATCAATTTACTCGGCATAACATTATCTTTCACAATATTAAAAAAATTGGGCTAAGTTTACTGTTGTCTTATTTTTTAATTTCAAAAAAAAAATTCCCCAAAAAAGTGCGCTTGTAAGACCGCTGCGCAAATTCGGTGTGACAGAAAGTATTGCAACGACCGCCATTTTATTCTCTAGGGTGTTAGAATTTTTTTTATAATATCTGGGGGTTCTAAGTAATTTTCTAGCAAAAAAAAACAGTTTTTAACTTGTAAACAACAAATCTCAGAAAGAGGCTCAGTCTTTAACCACTTGCTTACTGGGCACTTAAACCCCCCTGCCCAGACCAATTTTCAGCATTCAGCACTGTCACACTTTGAATGACAATTGTGCGGTCATACAACGCTGTACCAAAATTAAATTTTTATCATTCTTTTCACACAAATGGAGCTTTCTTTTGGTGGTATTTAATCACCATTTGGGTTTTATTTTTTGCTAAAAAAAAAATTTTTGCTAAAAAAAAAAAACATGTTTCATAGTTTGTTATAAAATTTTGCAAATGGTAATTTTTCCTTCATTGATATTCGCTGATGAGGCTGCACTGATAGGCACAGATAAGGTGACACTGATAGGCACAGATAAGGCGACACTGATGGGCACTGATAAGACGGCACTGATGGGCCCTGATGCGTGGCACTGATGAGTGGCATTTATGGGTGGCACTGATGGGTGGCACTGATGGGCAATGATAGGTGGCACTGATGGGCACTGGTAGGTGGCACTGATGGGCACTGGTAGGTGGCATTGATAAGCAGCACTGGTAATGACACATGGATTCATTTATAGGCAGTACTGTGGGCACTGATGGCACTGAGAGGTGGCACTGAGGGCACTGATAGGTGGCACTGTGAGGTGACACTGTGGGCACTGATAGGTGGTACTGTGAGCACTGGTAGGTGGCGCTGGTGGGCACAGGAATGTGCCTTTTATGATCGGGACCGATGTCCCTCTCACAGCTGCCGGTGATCGGCTTTTTTTTCCTCCTCATGCTATCAGCGTGAGGAGGAAAAATATAGCCGATTACCAGCTTTGTTTACATCACATGATCAGCTGCCATTGACTGACCGCTGATCACGTGGTAAGGGGTAGGGATCGACCCTTTACTCCGATCTGTGATCAGGCGAGTCTCACAGACTAGCTGATCACAGAGCGCGCCACGCGCGCCCTGCATTGGGCGCGCAGGCCGCTTCAGCACGGGTGGACATCCAGGGACGTCAGGAATATGATATACCTCATAAGTTTTTTTAATAAATATCTGCAGTTAAGACATATGGTCAATTTGGTCGACAAGAACCTAAAGTATCAAAATATCTATTAATAGGGATATTACGATCGTAGGGACCAAAAGGTTTAATATCAGTATTGTATTCTGGATTGTTGAGGGCTAAGCTGTGTGGTACTCCACTTAAAATAAGAGATAGGTGGCAGGATGTCCTCCCCAGTGTGACAGAGGAGAAATTTAGTAGGATCTGCTCCTCACATTTGGGAGTTTCTCCCACTATTAATAATAATTTAATTCAGCTATATACTGTATAATACATCAAACATATCTTATTCCTCAGAGATTGCATAAAATGGGACCAATTACCTCATTGGATTGTATAAGTGTCAGGGCTGGGCAAAGCCCTTCCTTCTCTGAGCTGGCCACTCAGCTGTCGGCTAATTGCCAGCTCCTATCTCTCCACAGTGACTCACCTGTTGATGATATCCTGCTCGTCAGTCCTGCTTACTTAATCCGTCCAGCCCAGATGATCTCTGCCTTCGCCTTGGTCAACATCACAGACGCTTTCTCCTAAACTCCTGCTTGGCTGACATTCCTTCTGGCTCCAAATCCTGCTTGCTGTTCAACTATGCCGATTCCTGGCTTCCTGACGTTCTGGCTTGTCTGTCTATCCAATCCGGTTACCGAACTTTGGCTATGTTTTGACTATGTTTGTTCTATTTACTTTTATTATTAAACAAGTGTGATTTAACTGTACTTCTGCCTTGGTCTGATTCATGGTTTCTGACAATAAGATGTCATCAGACAGTGGCAGATTTTGTACATGTGATGTGGGAATGTCCTGAAATTGCTGAATATTGAAAAGAGGATAAACTATCTATTGTTACTCACAGACTAGTGCCATATACATTAGAAGTTGTTTATTAGGAATATTGGATGTGGAAGAATGGTCAGGTTATTGCAGGATCATGCTACAAGAAACATTATCTATACCCCATAAACAAATAGCTCTGAGATGGATGCAATTATCAACCCCATCAATAAATCAATGGATTAGAGTAGTCAATCAGATATTACCGTATAAAAAAAATGATGTATGAAGTATTATAAAATATGATGCGATTCCCCTGTAACTCTCGATATAAAGCACACTATTGGAAACAAATGGAAGATAAATGTTTAGTTGTTTGGAGTGTGACATCAACCTGTAGGTGAATAAAGGTTATAGCGTTGAAATTGTATTAGGCTTGCAATACATGATGTATGAAACAGCATGGAATGGTATATACTTGAAATAATATGTATATATTTTATTGCAAATTTATGTAATAAAAAGTTTGGGGGGAAAAAAAGTAGGAATTTGACCTGGCTGAGCTGATAATGGACCACAGCTATCTTATTCTGCAGAGGACTGGGGACATTGCTCTTCTCCATTTTAGTTACTGTAAATATGACAACCCACACCCTGGGTAATTTATGAGAATGAATTAATCTTAAAAAGTGGTCATGCTGCAAATAACATAAATAATTCATTGTTCTTTTTCACAACATATATTAGAGCCCAACTGAAATCTCATACCTTTTTATCTCTTTATAAACATATACCACTATATACTGAATTATGTTTTATAATTTTTGCTTTGGAATGTATTAAAATACCTTTCATGCACTTCTACTCCAATGCTACAGTATATGCTGGAATAGATGAGTAATTGTCATCCACACCCCACACCATCAGCATTCTCACGTAGTGAGGAGTTTGGGTTCAGTCCAAACCAACAGGCTAGTTTTTATTACTGGGCCAATAAGCTACGGGTAGGAGATTCCCCACCCTGTAGCTGACATACATAAATAGACGGGGATGCTCATAATATCATTGACCTAATATGTGCACATGGTCAAACTGGGTCAATGTCATTGACCTAATATGGCCATGTTAGGTCAGTGATGTCACAAGCATCCCCGCCCTTTGTGTATGTCAGCTTCAAGGAATCTCCTGCCTGCAGCTCATTGGCCCAGCAAAGACAGCTAACTTCTGGGTTCAGACTGAACACAAGCTCACCCCTAGTCTCCAGTACAGTAAAGGTGCTGGGGAAGATAGGAGCTGTCTGACCACTTCTGATAAATTTAAAGCTGAACTCCAGCCTTGAGCTATGACTAAGCACCCACTGGTGGTGTGAAACGCATCAGTTTTTGTTCCAGTACCTCTGTGATCTTTGTGACTATATGGATTTTAATCGTTTTCAATAAAGGTGTCGCAACGGACTGTGGCCGTCCAGCTGTTCTCTTGAACTCCAGCCGTGCCTTCAATCTTGCACAGTTGTACAGGCTCTTCTCCTGTACTGAAATAGCTTACTCTGATTTCACTGCACACTGTAAGCTTCTTACACAGTGTACATTAGAAGCTGCAGCAAGTCAGAACTTCCCTAATTTCCTGGCAGGAGGATGTCCAGCTTCATGTTGCGCTTTCCTCCCCAGCCTGTCTGTCCCTGTGTGGCCCCTTTTATTCATTGGATTTCAGTTCTTTCAATCATGATGGCTCAGCATCATATGTGGGCATTACCTAGAGTGGTCTACATGCAGTTTGTCTAGGAACTTCCACTCCTCCAGAATGACAACCACCCATCAAGGTATTTTGTTACTTCTATAACTCCTCCCAAGAGTCAGCCCAATGCTTGCAGAACATTGAGATGTTTTGAGGAAGCTATATACAGCACCCTGTTGGCCCCTCCCACCAGCCATAATCTGCCTGCACTGTACATAGAAACACAAAGATCCAGTAATGTCATATGTAAAATCAGGTAGGCTAGGTACATGTTTTTGGCTCCTCTGTAACCAGTGAAGCGGTTTGTGATTGCTTTGGGCTGTTCTTGGCTTTACAGTCTGCAGGTTTGATTGCTTTTCCGTCTTCTAGAGAATTCCAGAGAATAGTGAGCCAGGAGGCCTGTTTGTTGAAAGTCTCTGAAGCTAATCAAGGTGTTTCACTAAGGACCTGGTCTGGAGATTTCTCTGGGGAAATGTCTGTGTGATATCAGAATGAGGCATCCAAGTATCCAGGGACATTGTGAATACAGAGCTGAGTGTAGGATCCTGATGACTGTTGCTGCTGCTATCCCTTGTGCATCAGTACTAGTGCTTGCCTGGCCTGGGATATTTATTTTCCAATAATTTTTTTGTTGAGAAGAGATTTAGACAAACAATGAAGTACCCAATTGTGCAAATAAATGTCAAACAATGATGTTACATTATCAAAGCCATTGTATTCTGATCATATCACGGCTAAACCATATTATGATGACTATCTACGACCATCTCCGCCCAGCCTGGGATATTTCTGATGGTGTCTCAGGACTGTCCATTTTCTGGGCTATTGCTAGAGGGACTGTCCTAAGAAGTAGTGACAAAGTGGAGAGTGTCCTCTGATTACTGTTCAGCCTTCACAGAGCGTCCCACAGCTCCCTATGCCCTGCCCAAGTATATTCAGCAATACAGTCCCTAGACCAGTGTTTTTCAACCTTTTTTTAGTCAAGGCACGCTTTAAAACCCTGTATGATCTTGTGGCACCCCGGTTTAAAATACAAAAAATTAAACTATTGGTTTTACATAACACAGCAAAATCCACACATGTAGGACACCCAACGTTAGGTGCGATTTATTCTTCCAAAGTGAATACACCTTTGTACATTGGTACTGACTAGCATTCAAATGTTTCTCTTCTCCTTCAGTTTCACTCCCTCACTCACCTGACCCCAGTGCTGATGGAGAGGTGCAGGGGAGGGGCAAACAAAGATGCTGTGCAGGTGCCCAACATCCTCATGATCAACCGATGACCTCATTGGTTGTTACACCAGTGGCTAGAAGGTTGTAATAGTGCACAATGAAAACCTGAGGCTTGGTGTAACTATAAAAGATAGGCTTGATTGACCTGCTGGCTTGTTTACGATTTTTTGGGCAATTTTTAGGCATTTTGCCAAGGCACCCCTGAAGACATCTAAAGGCACCCCGGTTGAAAAAGGCTGCCATAGACTGTTATTGAGCCAGAAGAGTGACTGTTGCAGGTTGCCTGGCTGTTGTTGCACTAATCTGGGAAAGGAACCTGTGGCAAATCAGCTGGCCCCTAAGGCCCCTTTCACACTTGTGCGACTTCAAAGTCGCAAGATTTTAATGCAATTTTGCCGCAATTCGCGGCCTCGCTTTTGCAACAATTTTTGCCACGATTTCAAGGAATGCCTATAAGTGTAAGTGGCATCAAAATTGGACCAAAGTAGTGCAGGGACTACTTTGAAGTCGTACTAATATGAATGGCTGTCATTGGAAATCATGGGGAACAACTTGTCATGCTACTTTGCAGTCCCAAATCTTGGGACAAGTCGTATAAGTGTGAAAGGGGCCTTAGGGGTGAGCGCTACAACAGAAACGTTTTATTTTAAAAATGTAATTACATTTTGAGAAGGAGGGTAAGGAGTGCAAAAAATAAGAAGATTAAACTTTAGGTTTAGAGTGCGCTGAGCGGTGTGGTCAAACTCTGCAGTCTATTGGACTTTGTAATCATATTTAGGTATTCAGTAGAACTGGTGTAACACGAAAGAAAAAGAAGGACTATGAACACAGAGGTTGTTCATAAAACATTTATTTGGCTAAATATCTATTTCAGTGACTTCAGTTGGGCTTTAAGTGAAGTGTTTTCTGGTTGATGTGGAGAACTGTGCTATTTTTCTGTACACAGTGTTCATGCACTTTAGTCCCTAGCCTGTGTCGCCACCAAATTACCCTCCTGCTTTCCACTCATTTTAAATCTACTCTTTGTATATGTAACCTTTTTTTTAAACAGGTACCTGGAGTTTATAGATAAATTAATGGAAATGCCTAGTGTGCAAAATCCTATTTAAATGTATGAATGATTTTTTTATGCTGGCTGGTGGTCACATTTAAGTAGCTGCCATGCCCTGAAGAAATATATGAAAAATAAAAAATATTCCTATTTCCTCTGCTAATGCCTAGAGGGAAAACCTGAATAATTGTTGCATAGACCCAGCTAGTGACCAGAATGCTTGTTAATTTATAGCCTGCAATCTACAGTAAATGCAAATGTTTCTCAGTGCTGAAAGTGCATCTGTTGTGTGCAAGCCAGTTTGCCAATAAAGAGTGGTTGAAGGTTAACACTTGGCATATTTAAAGGGTCCGTCTACTCAAAACTGACATTTGATTTGACAGTTTTTTTTTATATTTCTTGGGGACTCTATTTGTGAGATCTCTGCACTGAGTTCCTGGGTTTGCACACCTGCAGTGGCCAATATGAGTAGGTTCCTACCTTTTTTTATTGCTAAAGTGAAGGTTAAAGTAGGTTCACACCACGTTTATTTTTTACATATTGTGCAGTCAGATTGTATTATAGGGTTCCCACGTGTCCCGGATTGCCCGGGACAGTCCCGCAATTAGTAGGTCTGTCCCGGGTCCCGGGCACCCTCATTCCGGGACAATACAATGTCCCGGAATGATACTGACAGAGTGAGCAAACCCTGCGGTAGCGCTGATAGTCACTCCGCCTCCACCTGATACTCTACTGGCCACTGGTTGCTACAGCCGCCTGGCGTGTAGAAACCAGTGACGTAATAGATGCGACTCCCTGCTCAGCACTCAAAGCGGAGGAGGAGTTAACTTCCTCCTCCTCCGCGCCTAGTGCTCTCCACCACGCTGCATGACCTCCCCCTCCTCTATCCTCTGCTGGCAAGTGACACTGCGTCTGGGCTAGGTGTCAGTGGGGGCCCCACTCACGGAATCCCAAAGAAGAGTCTCACCTCACTTCCAGTCTCCACAGGGATCTCTACTGGGCACCTGACCCTTCACAGCACAGAGCAGCTGCCACCAGCGATGTTCCCTGATCAGTGTGATCGCACAGTGAGTGTTATTCTAGTAGGGGGGAGCAGCCAGTCTCTGCCCACACCATTGCAGGGGACACACTGGATTGTCAGAGGGAGTTGTAGGAGTTCTATAAAGCTGTCTGTTAGATGAGCCTGTGCCTCCTTGTCAGTCCATTTCTGCACCTCCCCCCTCCCTAACCTGCCTGCTTGGAATGCTCCGTGGTGGCTGTGCTAGAAGAATCATAAATCACTGTGAAAGGACCATGAAGGAGTGCTCGGGAGGGAGAGGGGAATATACAACTGTCAAGCCCCATACACACGGTCGGACTTTTTCATGGATTCTGTCCGATCGGACAATGTTGTTGAAAAATCAGACCGTGTGTATGCACCATCGGACAGTGTACGTCGGATTGTCCGACGGACAAAGTCTTATCTCCTGCTGGAAAGATTTGCCGAAAACACGGTCCGATCACACCAAATCCGATCGTGTGTACGGTTGTCCGACCGGACAAAGTGCTACGCATGCTCAGATCACATTACAAGACCAAAGCTATTGGCTACTAGCCTCTACGTAGTCCCGTCGTAGGCAACAAACGTCCCCACGTTCAGAATGATCGGATTTTCCGACAACTTTGTCCGACCGTGTGTACGCAAAACCAACATCAGACAAAGTATGACGGACATGATCCGACCGACCTGGTCCGCGGATTGTCCGACCGTGTGTATGGGGCTTCAGTGTGTTTGTACATGTCTACTGCCTGTGTGTGTGCTACACTGAGACATGAGACAAAACTGGCAGAGAGACCCTTCACACACTCACAGCATGTCACAGTACACAGGCAGTCCCTGACCTGGAGACCAGTCCCTCTCCTTCACCCACTACTGTGTATGGCATTATCCCTGATTAATAGGGACAGTCCCTGTTTTATAAACCAGCCCATCTGTCCTTTTATTGTCTTCTGTCCCTCTGCCAAGTGTAACTATCATAGTTCTAATCCCTGTTTGGTAAGCAGTCCCTGATGTACAGAGAAGGTCCATGTTATAGACAGTCCATTAAAGAAACGCTCCTTGTTATCCACTTGCTCTCCGAAAGATTTACCCCTCATTAATGACCAGGCCATTTTTTGCAAAAAGTCACTGCGTTATTTTAACTGACAATTGCGCAGTCATGCAGCGCTGTAACCAAATAAAAATAAAAGATGTCCCTTTTCTTCCCACAAATAGAGATTTCTTTTGGTGGTATTTGATCACCTCTGCGGTTTTTATTTTTTGCACAATAAACAAAAAAAAGACTGTTAATTAAAAAAAAAAAAAAAAAAAATAAATAAAAAAAGAGAAAACATTTTTTTTTTCTTTCTGCTATAAAACATCCAATTTAAAAAATAATAATCGAATTTCTTCATCAATTTAGGCTAATCTGTATTCTGCTACATATTTTTGGTAAAAAAAATCCCAATAAGCATATATTGATTGGTTTGCGCCTATATGTTTATAGCATCTACATGGAACATTTATGGAATTTTTATTTATTTTTCTTCTACTCGTAATGGTGGCAAAAAGCGACTCATAGCAGGACTGTGATGTTGCAGTGGACAAATTGGACACACTGCATCTGGTGACAAGCTCAGGGTTCCCAATGATTCGGCATTATGGTGAGTGGAACTATTTCATTATAATGCAGTAATAGAAATAATGTGATTTCATCATCCTGACACCATATCAAGCATGGTGTCAGGATGATTAAAGTGCTAAAACCGGCCATTCACCAGACAAATAACACGCTGCCAAATTTCCCGTCAAACCCCCGAGACTACATACCACCTCGCACACAACCACCCATCCGCCAGTTGCCTCCACCCCCGGTCATTGGCAAAATTTTGTTCCACGAAACAGGTCCCTCAAGAAGGGGGGGGGGGTGTCCCTGAATGGCAGTTTGGAAATGTGGTCACCCTAATTGTATACCAAGTAAAGAACATGGAATGTTTTTTGGTTTATTTCTATAATGTGTGTGCTGCTTCAACAGCACATCGGAGAGCTGGAATGCTGATCTCGCACAGAGAGCAGCAGGCGGGGGTCTCCAGCAGTCTAGCACACTCCTGGAGAGTGCTTCAATCAACAATGCCCTAACCCCCCTCAAACAGCGTTGTTAATTGGGGCACTTTGCAGAGGCAGTGTTGAATCAGTGGAGACCTGAGGGATTGAGAGCTAGAAGCCACATACAGTGCATCTGGAAAGTTTTCACAGCGCTTTACTCTTTCCACATTTTGTTATGTTACAGCCTTAGTCTAAAATGGATTAAATTCATTATTTTCCTCAAAATTCTACAAACACTACCCCATAATGACAACGTGAAAGAAGTTTGTTTGAAATCTTTGCAAATTTATAAAAATGGAAAAAAAAAACACATGTACATAAGTATTTACAGCCTTTGCCATGACGCTCGAAATTGAGCTCAGGTGCATCCTGTTTCCACTAATTATCCTTGAGATGTTTCTTCAGTTTGATTGGAGCCCACCTGTGGTAAATTCAGTTGATTGGACATGATTTCGAAAGGCACACACCTGTCTATATAAGGTCCCACAGTTAACAGTGCATGTAAGAGCACAAACCAAGCCATGAAGTCCAAAGAATTGTCTGTAGACCTCTGAGACAGGATTGTATCAAGGCACAGATCTAAGAAAGGGTACAGAAAAACTTTGGCAGCATTGAAGGTCCCAATGAGCACAGGCCAAACTGAGTGACTGGGGAGAAGGGCCTTAGTCAGTGAGGTCACCAAGAACCCGATGGTCACTCTGACAGAGCTTTTCACAGAGTTTCTCTGTGGAGAGGGGAGAACCTTCCAGAAGAACAACCATCTCTGCAGCACTCCACCAATCAGACTTGCATGGTAGAGTGGCCAGATGGAAGCCACTCATCAGTAAAAGGCACAGGATAGCCTGCCTGGAGTTTGCCAAAGGGCACCTGAAGGACTCTCAGACTGTGAGCAACAAGATTCTCTGGTCTGATAAAAAAAGATTGAACTCTTTGGCCTGAATGGCAAGTGTCATGTTTGGAGGAAACCAGGCATCGCTCATCACCTTGCCAATACCTTCTCTACAGTGAAGTATGGTGATGGCAGCATCATACTGTGTTTTTTTTTCAGTGGCAGGAACTGGGAGACTAGTCAGGATCGAAAACCTGCTTCAGAGTGCTCTGGGGCAAAGGTTAATTTCCCAACAGGACAACAACCCTAAGCACACAGCCAAGATAACAAAGGAGTGGCTACGGGACAACTCTATGAATGTCCTTGAGTGTCCCAGCCAGAGCCCAGATTTGAACCTGATTGCATATCTCTGAAGAAATCTAAAAATGGCTGTGCACTGAAGCTTCCCAGCCAACCTGATGAAGCTTGAGAGGTCCTTCAAAGAAGAATGGGAGAAACTGCCCAAAAATAGGTGTGCCACGCTTGTAGCATCATACTCGAAAATACTTGAGGCTGTAATTGGTGCCAAAGGTGCTTCAACAATGTATTGAGCAAAGGCTGTGAATACTTGTACAATACTTGAATAATGTGTTTTTTTCCTTTTTTTATTTTTTTATAAATTTGCAAGGATTTCAAACAAACTTCTTTTACATTGTCAATATGGGGTATTGTTTGTAGAATTTTGAGGGAAATTAATAATTTAATGCATTTTGGAATAAGGCTGTATAACAAAATGTGGAAAAAGTGAAGTGCTGTGAATACTTTCCAAATGCACTGTAAAATGTTGGGGGATTGAGAGCTAGCAAAGTGATGGCTACTTGCTTTCATAGGGGAGAATGTTTCTTATCACATCATGGGGAATCATGCTAGGGGATATTAATATACAAATTGCCTGTGGGAAGGGGTTAAAGGAAATGTATTATTTTATATTTCTATATTAGATATATTATATACACTCACGAGCCACTTTATTAGGTACACCTTGCTAGTACTGTACTGGGTTGGATCCCCTTTTGTCTTCAGAACAAGGACATAGATTCAACAAGGTGTTGGAAACATTCTTCAGAGATTTTGGTCCATATTGACATGATAACATCACACAGTTGTTACAGACTTGTTGGCTGCACATCCATCATGTGAATCTCCCGTTTCAACCACACCCCAAAGGTTCTCTATTGGATTGAGATCTGGTGACTGTGGAGGCCTTTGGAGTACAGTGAACTCATTGTCATGTTCAAGAAACCAGTTTGAGATGATCTGAGCTGTGTGACATGGTGCATTATCCTGCTGGAAGTAGCCTTTAGAAGATTGGTACACTGTAGTCATAAAGGGATGGGCATGGTCAGCAACAATACTTAGGTAGGCCGTGGCATTTAAATGATGCTCAACTGGTTCTAAGGGGCCCGAAGTGTGCCAAGAAAATATCCCCCACACCATTACACCACCACCACCAGCCGGAATCATTCATACAAGGCAGGATGGATCCATACTTTCAAGTTGTTTATGCCAAATTCTTACCCTACTATGTGAATGTCGCAGCTGAAATCAAGACTCATCAGACAAGGCAACTTTTTTCCAATCTTCTATTATCCAATTTTGGTGAGCCTGTGCGAATTGTAGTCTTAGTTTCCTGTTCTTAGCTGACAGGAGTGGCACCCGGTATGTGGTGTTCTGCTGCTTCAAGGTTCAATATGTTGTACCATCAGAGATGGTATTCTGCATACCTTGGTTGTAAGGAGTGGGCATTTGAGTTACTGTTGCCTTTCTATCATCTCTAACCAGTCTGCCCATTCTCCTCTGACCTCTGACATCAACAATGCATTTTCTTCCACATAACTGCCGCTCACTGGATATTTTCTCTTTTTCAGACCATTCTCTGTAAACCTTAGAGATGGTTGTGTGTGAAAATCCTGTTAGATCAGCAGTTTTAAAAAATACTCAGACCAATCCGTCTGACACCATCAACCATGCTATGTTAAGTCATTTAGGCACTTCAGCTCCGGAAGGATTTACCCCCTTAATGACCAGGCCTTTTGTTGCGATATGGCACTGCATCGCTTTAACTGACAGTTGCACGGTCATGCAGCGCTGTACACAAACAAAATTGATGTCGTTTTTTTCCCACAAATAGAGCATTCTTTTGGTGGTATTTAATCACCTCTGCGGTTTTTATTTCTTGCGCTATAAACAAACAAAAAAAAAGACTGACAATTTTGAAAAAAAAACTATATTATTTACTTTTTGCTATAATAAATATCCAATAAGAAAGAAAAAATGTCTTCATCAGTTTTATGCCAATATGTATTCTTCTACATCATTTTGGTATAAAAATTGCAATAAGCGTATATTTGATAATGTGGGTGACGAAACGCGTCAAAGAGGGGCTTGTGGCATCCTTGCAGTGTTGTAGGAAGTACACGATAACCCATGAGGGCAGCAGGGCCAAGGACTTGCAGACGATTTTGTGACCCCAGGGACGGATCTGTGTATGTTCAAGTTCATCACCTGTATGCACCAGGGCTGGTGCATTCCTAAATGTGAGTGGAATAGTTGCTTGTGTTTTAAATAAATTTAATTTTACAGTATTAAACTATGCCCGTTCATTTTTTACCCTTATGTTGCCATCATATATGAGAGACCAGGAGTCCATTATTTGGAGCTTTAAAGACACTGGATTGAGACCCCAAAGGGGAAGGTGCTACTTGGCATAATTGGGGACCGCTTTGGGAGGTGAGCGCATAGTGTGACTGGTGGAGGGTCCACTGGGTGATAAGTCACTCATTTGCTAGTACTGTATTCACCGTTGCAATACTATTAAATGTATGTGCAAACAAATGCATAATACATAACACATGAAAAAGAGGAAATACTTAATGTTAAGTCCATGAGGTAGACCCAGAATGCAAGACCCAGTGAGCAGGGAGTGCAAATTCAAGCTTCAGGACCCATAGGGGTTGATTTACTAAAGGCAACTAGACTGTGCACTTTGCATGCAAGTGCAATTGCTCCAGGGCTTAGTAAATGAGGTAAAGCTTCACTATGCCTCATTTACTTCACTTTGCCTCGTTTACTAATTACATGCAAGCTCTGGAGCAATTGCACTTTGCAAAGTGCACAGTAAATTTGCCTTTAGTAAATCACCCCCATAGTTCCTCCCCCACACAAACACTCTGCGCCTCTTACCAAAAGATCTTTAGTTATAAAGATGAAAATGCGCTCAATGTGTGTAACCTTTAAGAGGCTCTCCTGGGAGCCAAGCGGTCATCTGCCATTCCAAACACTCAGGGGTTAAAAGATTACAGAACCATGCATATATCCTTAAAGGAAGCCAATGGAGCCAATATGGTGTAAAACCACCACACAGGTTTATTTCAGCAAAGCACAGGCAAACACTTACAGGATGATGAGTACAGAGCAGCACAAGCAAAAATGCTGCCACACTATCCACGTATAGCTGATATGATAACGTCACCGGCTAGGCCCTGCATGACACGTTTTGCAGCCAACAAGCGTTCTCAAGGGAAAAGGAGCATTACTTACCCTGTCAATTCTGATTCCATGTTATTTCTTTTACAAAAATGTTTATTAAGGTTTTTACAAAATGTAACAGCACAGAATTACAGTGCAAAAGAGTAGAAATGAGGGAGTAAAAAAAAAGGAGTGGACAAGTAGGCCATGGATATTGAAGGCAAGTCATAATAAGGAAGTCACTGTCACAATACCATCAAATGGAATGTATAAAAGCGGGTTGTGGGGGGGGGGGGGGCAGCCCTGCTGCACAGGGTCTGCACCTCCTGTGTAATAAGTACAACTCACAACCTAGGGGGAGAGATGACCTAAGTGGCAGATGATAAGCAAGCAAACAAAAAAGATGAAAGGAGCCGAGAAGTGAAAAGGAGAACAGAGCAGAAAGAGAAAAGAAGAAACTGGTTGGGGGGTCCCGCAGGATACATCCACGTGTCCACAGCTAAAATCTACATGGGTTTCTCCAGTTGAAGGTAAGTCCACCTAACTTCATCTCAAGTGTCTAATGCAGATTGATACAGACTGAGCCCCCTGCCCCCCCCCCCCCCAGTTGGAGATGGAGGGGGTGAGGAGCTCATAAATGCTCTGTCCCCCCTTTATTAACCCCCCTACCCCACCTCACTTTTTTTCTTACCCTCTTCCATTCCCTCTTATACACGAGCGGATTTTCCATCGGAAAAATCTTGGATGGTTTTTCCGACGGAATTCCACTCAAACTTGGCTTGCATACACACGGTCACACAAAGGTTCTCTGAACTTTTGACCGTCAAGAATGCGGTGACGTACAACACTACGACGAGCCGAGAAAATGAAATTCAATGCGTCCGAGCATGTGTTGAATTTTGCGTGTCGGAATTGCTACAGACGAACGCATTTTCAGGTAGGAACTTTTTCCAACCGAAAAATAGAGAACCTGCTCTCATTCTTTTCCTGGCTGGAATTCCAGCAAAAGTCTGATGGAGCATACACACGTCACATTTTTCGTCCAAAAGCTCTCATCGGACTTTTGCTGGCGGGATTTCCGATCGTGTGTACGCGGCATTACAGACCTTTACACGGCGATAACAAATCTTCCCACAACATCTCTTCCCACTCTGACAAAGCCTGCTCCTTGGATGCCTTCCACTTGTACCACTCTTGACCTAACGGTGTTCATCCAGTATACCACATACAGATGCTCCTGTTTGGGGGACACATTAATTTGGCTTGGTATTATCTACTCATATCTATAACACCTCAAATATCTCTCTAATGTTCTATTTTTTAATAGGGCTGTGGAAATTAAAGATTAATTCCTCGATTAATCGATACATTTTTTTGATCGATCAAAATTCTTTTGATTGGTACTCACCTCTCTGGGTCTTCAGGGAGTTCCGTCAGAGACCAGGTGACATCACGGACATCGACATCACCGGACTCCTCCCCCCTTCCCCAAGTGCCTCCATCTGCTAATGAAGGGAAGGGTGGAGGAGTCCGGTGACGTCGAAGTTCTGATTGAACGTAACGCGTACGGGGGAGGAGCTACGCATGACATCACCCGCTGCTGCCCTATGGAACTAACACGATTGTCAGCTTTACATGCTGTGTTTTTATCATCTTTATGTGAGTAGTTTTTGTTTGAACACAAAAATTAAATCTTATACTTAAGCGTGAGCACTTAGATCTTTTCTTTCTACCCATGACCTGGCGTCCTTGTTGAGATCTAAGGAGACGTGAGAGAAGTTTATGGTCCGTGTTAACCCTTTTGATACCTGCTTGCATGACCACCTGTTTGCACAGGGGTCCATGCCATAAGGTGAGAGTGATTAGTTAGACCGGAGGTGGAGGGTTTGTCACGCTACTGTGGAAAAAAAATTACTTACGTCGGTGCTACAGTTTGAATTTAAAACGTATTTGTGTGGACTGTGAAGTTAAGTCATGGATTGTGGAACCTAACTAGTGTCGGGTGATTGTATATAGTGTATACCATATTTACCACTGACTAATGCAGAGTTGCAATGCAAGGAGATCAGCTAAAAGTAGTTGGATCTGTATGTGCATTATAATTAATCAAAATTAGTTGATTAATCGATTTTTAAAAAAAGACGATTAATCGAACATGAACATTTTTTTTTTTTTTTAATTCTTTATTTATTTCAAAATTTTTCAACAACACACTCTTCTCCATTTTAGAAAGACATTATACAGTTTACATCCCTGATATCCCCCCCCCCCCCCTCCCTCTTGTCCCTACCCTGCAAGATGGTCCAAAAGTCGCTCTTGGAGTTGCACTATTTCCGGTCGAGTTGTACTTGTAAGTTGCGGCCCTCTCACCCTCCTTACAGGAGATTAAAAAAAAAAAGGTAGGCAAAGAGGGAGAGAGGGAAACGACAACCTCCTATTGTCTGGTTAACTCTTCAAAGTACCTCCATGATTTTCTAAACTCCTCCCAGCAGTGCCACCTTCCTTCACCTTCCTCTACATTGGCTCCCTCAGCCTCACTAAATTCTACTCTTTCCTGATTTTGTTGTAAATTCATCCGGGCAATCCGTTCCCCTATCTTAGGGCTCTCAGGTTCCATCCGTTTCTTTGGAATTACATTTTTGGCTTTGTTTAATAGAGTGGGAATTAGTGTAGCCCTGTATTGTTTCAGGGGAATATCGGTCCTGTGAAACAGAACAGCCCATGGGTCGTCCGGGACATTTATTGTTGTAATAATTTTAATTAAATCTAAAATTTGTTTCCAGTATTTTTTAATAATGGGGCAACCCCACCATATATGTGTCATCGTGCCGATGGCCCCGCATCCTCTCCAGCACTTTGGGGATTTATCCCTTTGAATTTTACTCATTTTAACTGGGGTTATATACCAACCAGAGAGGCATTTGTAATTGACTTCAGTTGTTTTCACATCTATCCCCGCACCGTGTATTAACCACTTGCCGACCGCCCCCTGTATATATACGTCGGCAGAATGGCACGTACAGGCAGAACCACGTACCTGTACGTGCCATTCTTCCGGCGGGTGGGGGGTCCGATCGGACCCCCCCCGGCCGGCGGGGACGGTCGGGATCGCTTCAGGAGCGATCCGGGATGAGGGGACGGCCAGTGGTTTCTGGCC
Source organism: Lithobates sylvaticus (assembly GCA_028564925.1). Classification (NCBI taxonomy): domain Eukaryota; kingdom Metazoa; phylum Chordata; class Amphibia; order Anura; family Ranidae; genus Lithobates; species Lithobates sylvaticus. Next base: position 61,106,052 of record CM053032.1, read on the forward strand.
ACCCCCTCGCGATCGCTCCTGGCGAATCAGATGCTTCCTCTGTCTGTGTCAATCAAAACACAGGCAGAGGAAGTGATGTCACGCTCGGTGCGCCGGTCTATGTGACCGGAACGCCGAGCTGTGAACATCTAAAGGTTAGTGCACAAACAGTACACTGACACCAGTACACATAGGCACACAAAACACCCCCCTGTCACCCCCTGATCACCCCCCAGATCACCCCCTCCCCCCCCAGTCACAGTGTCACTAATTGCAGTGATCATTTTTTTACTGATCACTGCATTTAGTGTCAGTGTGACTGTAATAACTGTCAGGGCAGTTAGTTTTAGGTCCAAGGTAGCCCCCCACCCCCCCCCTAATAAAGGTTTAACCCCTTGATTGCCCCCCAGGTAACCCTTTCACCCCCTTTTGCCAGTGTCACTAAGCGATCGTTTTTCTGATCGCTGTATTAGTGTCACTGCTGTCGCTAGGTAACCATTTTTTTTTTTTAGGTAACCGCCATGTTTATATAGGTTCATAAATAGGTTTATAGGTCAGGTACCCCATATTACAACCTAAATAAAGGTTTTAACCCCCTGATTGCCCTAGAGTTAACCCTTTCACCAGTGATCACAGTATAACTGTCACTGGTGACGCTGGTTAGCCAGTTAGTTATTTCGTTATTTAGGTTCCCCGTCAGGTTTTTATATAGCGTCAGGTACCCCCATATATTACCTAATAAAGGTTTTAACCCCCTGATTGCCCCTAGTTAACCCTTTCACCCCCTTTTGCCAGTGTCACTAAGCGATCGTTTTTTCTGATCGCTGCATTAGTGTCGCTAGGTAACCATTTTTTTTTTTTAGGTAACCGCCATGTTTATATAGGTTCATAAATAGGTTTATAGGTCAGGTACCCCCATATTACAACCTAAATAAAGGTTTTAACCCCCTGATTGCCCCTAGAGTTAACCCTTTCACCAGTGATCACTGTATAACTGTCACTGGTGACGCTGGTTAGCCAGTTAGTTATTTCGTTATTTAGGTTCCCCGTCAGGTTTTTATATAGCGTCAGGTACCCCCATATATTACCTAATAAAGGTTTAACCCCCTGATTGCCCTAGTTAACCCTTTCACCCCCTTTTGCCAGTGTCACTAAGCGATCGTTTTTCTGATCGCTGCATTAGTGTCGCTAGGTAACCAGTTTTTTTTTGTATTACTGTTACGGGTGACGCTGGTTAGTTAGCTTGTTTTTTATACTGTCAGGGCACCCGCCATTTATTACCCAATAACGGTTTAACCCCCTGATCGCCCGGCGGGTGATATCAATTAGGTTTTAGGGTCAAATAAGGTCTGCGTCGCCCCAGGTTAGTGCCAGTACCGCAAACACCCACGCACAAAGCATACACCTCCCTTAGTGGCACAGTATCTGAACAGATCAATATCTGATCTGATCAGATCTATACTAGCGTCCCAGCAGTTTAGGGTTCCAAAAAAAAAAAAGCATTGTTAGCGGGATCAGCCCAGATACCTGCTAGCACCTGCGTTTTCCCCCTCCGCCCAGCCCAGCCCACCCAAGTGCAGTATCGATCGATCACTGTCACTTACAAAACACTAAGCACACATAACTGCAGCGTTCGCAGAGTCAGGCCTGATCCCTGCGATCGCTAACATTTTTTTTGTGGTAGCGTTTTGATTCAGTCGCTTCAGTCAGGAGCTTTTTTACCTGTGAATCTCAAAAAAATAAAAAAAAATAAAATAGTTGTCGTTTTATTGTTCTCTCTCTCACTCTATTCTCTCTCTATTGTTGCTCTTTTTTTACTCCATTCTATTCTGCAATGTTTTATTATGTTTTATTATGTTTTATTATGTTTTATCATGCTTGCTTTTCAGGTATGTAATTTTGTTTACTGTGTTTTAGTGTTGAGCATTTTTTTGTTTTCAGGTGCGCCATTCAGTTGCAACGCGGATTTATTTATCTTGACAGCAACAGCGTTTGCTCCCACGATACATAAAGCCGCGACTCCAACGCTGTAGGAGGTGATTTCACCACCACAGTTAAAAAAAAGAGCATATATGCCGAAGCATGGGGGCAGCAGGGGGGGGGAGCGATTGGCTCCTAATGCCACGTACATACGGTCGAAATTCCGACCGTGTGTACACGGCATAACTTTTGCGGGAGGATGCCCCCATGCATCGGCATATATAAATGGTGCATGTATGCCCATCATTAGAAGTGGGTGGATGAAGGGAGGTATTCTAATGGTGGGCATACCCACCAATCAATCTCTTTTTTTCGTTCAGCCAAGAGGCTGCATGAAAAAAAAAAGATTACAATATATGTCCAGTATGTTGCTGGACTTTGAATGGTTATACCAGAATGATGCCTGCAGGTTTAGGTATCATCTTGGTATCATTCTTTTCAGCCAGTGATCGGCTTTCATGTAAAAGCAATTCTAGCGGGTAATTAGCCTCTAGACTGCTTTTACAAGCAGTGGGAGGGAATGTCCCCCCTCCCGGATATAAACCGCGCCATTGGGAAATTGGGAAAGCATTTTATCACACCAATCTTGGTGTGGTCAGATGCTTTGAGGGCAGAGGAAAGATCTAGGGTCTAATAGACCCCAATTTTTTCAAAAAAAGAGTACCTGTCACTGCCTATTGCTATCATAGGGGATATTTACATTCCCTGAGATAACAATAAAAATCATAACAAAGAAAAAAAATGGAAGGAACAGTTTAAAAATAAAATAAAAAAGCTAAATAAATAAAAAAAAAAACAAAAAAAAAAAAAAAAAAAAAAGCACCCCTGCCCCCCCTTCTCTTGCGCAAAGGCGTACACAAGCGTTGGTCTGGCGTCATATGTAAACAGCAATTGCACCATGCATGTGAGGTATCACCGCGAAGGTCAGATCGAGGGCAGTAATTTTAGCAGTAGACCTCCTCCGTGAATCTAATGTGGTATCATGTAAAGGCTTTTAAAGGCTTTTAAAAATGTATGTAGTTTGTCGCCACTGCGTGTTTGTGCGCAATTTTAAAGCATGTCGTGTTTGGTATCCATGTACTCGGCCTAAGATCATATTTTTTATTTCATCAAAAATTTGAGCAATATAGTGTGTTTTAGTGCATTAAAATAAAAAAAAGTGTATTTTTTCCACAAAAAATGCGTTTGAAAAATCGCTGCGCAAATACTGTGTGGAAAAAAAAAATGCAACACCCACCATTTTAATCTGTAGGGCCTTTGCTTTAACAATATATATAGTGTTTGGGGGTTCAACGTAATTTTCTTGCAAAAAAAAAAATATGTTTTCATGTAAACAAAAAGTGTCAGAAAGGGCTTTGTCTACAAGTGGTTAGAAGAGTGGGTGACGTGTGACATAGGCTTCTAAATGTTGTGCATAAAATGCCAGGACAGTTCAAACCCCCCCCAAATGACCCCATTTTGGAAAGTAGACACCCCAAGCTATTTGCTGAGAGCAATGTTGAGCCCATTAAATATTTTTTTTTTTTGTCCCAAGAGATTGAATAATGAAAAAAAAAAAATATATATATATTTTTTTTACAAAAAGTTGTCACTAAATGATATATTGCTCAAACATGTCATGGGCATATGTGGAAATACACCCCAAAATACATTCTGTTGCTTCTCCTGAGTACGGGGATACCACATGTGTGGGACTTTTTGGGAGCCTAGCTGCGTACGGAACCCCAAAAACCAATCACCGCCTTCAGGCTTTCTAAGGGTGTAATTTTTTTATTTCACTTCTCACTGCCAATCACAGTTTCGGAGGCCATGGAATGCCCAGATGGCATAAAACCCCCCAAAATGACCCCATTTTGGAAAGTAGACACCCCAAGCTATTTGCTGAGAGGTATTGTGAGTATTTTGCAGATCTCGCTTTTTGTCACAAAGTTTTGAAAATTGAAAAAAGAAAAAAATTTTTTTTTTTTCTTTACTTTCTTCATTTTCAAAAACAAATGAGAGCTGTAAAATACTCACCATGCCTCTCAACAAATAGCTTGGGGTGTCTACTTTCCAAAATGGGGTCATTTGGGGGGGTTTTGTGCTATTTTGGCATTTTATGGCCTTCGAAACGGTGATAGGTAGTGAGGAGTGAAATCAAAAATTTGCACCCTTAGAAATCCTGAAGGCGGTGCTTGGGTTTCGGGGCCCCGTACGCGGCTAGGCTCCCAAAAAGTCCCACACATGTGGTATCCCCATACTCAGGAGAAGCAGCAAAATGTATTTTGGGGTGCAATTCCACATATAACTATGGCATGTGTGAGCAATATATCATTTAGTGACAACTTTTTGAAAAAAAAAAAAATCTTTTTTATTTTTGTCTTTATTCAATCACTTGGGACTAAAAAAAAAAATATTCAATGGGCTCAACATGCCTCTCAGCAAATAGCTTGGGGTGTCTACTTTCCAAAATGGGGTCATTTGGGGGGGTTTTGTACTTCTCTGCCATTTTAGCACCTCAAGAAATGAAATAGGCAGTCATAAATTAAAAGCGGTGTAAATTCCAGAAAATGTACTCTAGTTTGTAGACGCTATAACTTTTGCGCAAACCAATAAATATACGCTTATTGGCATTTTTTTTTTACTAAAGACATGTGGCTGAATACATTTTGGCCCAAATGTTTGACTAAAATTGAGTTTATTAGATTTTTTTTATAACAAAAAGTAGAAAATCTCTTTTTTTTTCAAAATTTTCGCTCTTTTTCCGTTTATATCGCAAAAAATAAAAATCACAGAGGCAATCAAATACCATCAAAAGAAAGCTCTATTTGTGGGAAGAAAAGGACGCAAATTTCGTTTGGTTACAAAATTGCATGACCGCGCAATTACCAGTTAAAGTAGTGCAGTGCGAAATTGAAAAAAGACCTCTGGTCCTTTGGCTGCCAAATGGTCCGGGGCTGAAGTGGTTAACTTAAATATATTATTACTTCTATTTATATTACAGGGAACCCCCAACTCCTCCTCCCATCTTTTGACACATGGAGGTACACCCGCGGAACCGTCCCGTATCAACATTTTATATATACGTGAAATGTTATTTTTAGTTGAAGGTCGCAGACAGATTCTCTCCATTGCGGTATAGTCATCACCGCATCGGATTGGTTGCGGCAGTGTCTCAACGAAATGCTTCAACTGGGTATACCTCCAGGTGTCAATCGACATTAATTCAACTTTTTTATTTAATTCGTGAAAAGTGTTTATTTTTCCTTGTTTAGTGATATCCCTTTTTTTTTCAAAACTCTTTATTCCAAATTTTTCATTACATAATAATTTACATTATACATTTTTATATACTTTTACATTTCTTTATATAATACAAATCATAATTACATTTGCTCCTTCCTTTCATTCCTTCCTCTCTCACCCTCTATGGTCACTTAATACTATATTTTCAAATATTCCTCTATCCGTTGATAGCCATATTCTCTTCCATTTTGCCCATATTTTTTCATACCTTCGCCCATTTCCCCTTTGTTCATACATTATTTTTTCATAGGGTAGGACCTGATTTACTGCTCTCACCCACTGGGTTACTGTCGGGGGATATGGCTGAATCCATTTTTCTATTATTTGTTTTCTTGCCAGGAACAATACCTCCCTTAAGAAGGTATTATTATCTTTATTATCTCTCTCTTCCCTCAATATCCCCAACAAACATAATTCCATCGTAGCTATAAAAGGTTTATTCAGGACTCTTCCTATTTTCCTAGCTACTTGTTGCCAGTATTTTCCTATTTTACCACAATACCACATTACATGAAGGAAGTCTGCTCCCCCCTGCCCGCATCTAGTACATCTTGGTTCAGTCATCCTCCCCATTTTATACAATCTATTTGGAGCCAAGTATGTCTGATGTATTATATTCATCTGTATTATCCTGTTATTCATTGCAGGGGATACCTTCCAGTGAGAATTACAGGCTTCATCCCATTCATGATCGCTCATGTCTGGGATAGCCTCCTGCCATTTATCCCTTATTTTCAGTGGTTCGCCTTCTATTTTCTTCTGTAACAGGTGTGTGTAAATCTTTGCTATCAATCCCTTAGGTCCCTGTGATCTCAGGATCCCTATAAGGGGATATTTGGATATTTTTATTTCCTCTCTTCTAAACTGTGTTTGTAGCACCTGCCTCAGCTGAAGGTATCTGTAAAACTGTTTACTCAGTAAATTATATTGTTTGCACAGGTTTTCATAGGTTAGTATTACATTTTTGTCATATAGCTGACCAAAAGTTGTTATCTTATTCTGCCTCCAAAATTTACTGTCCTCAAAGGCTTCCAGTTGTTCAAATTTTGGGTTGTTCCAAAGCGCAGTTTCTGTTGGGATTCCAACAAATCCCGTCAGTTTCTTAGCCTCTCTCCATACTGTCCTTGCCAGTTTCAAGAGGGGAATTTTTACTCCCACTCTCCTCAGGTCTTTTAATTCTAGTCCCGTCATTAAGTCATCTATTTGCATTTTGCTAAGGAGATATTCCTCTATCCTTGTTATTTTTTCCTGTCCTACCCATGATCTTAGATGTTTCAGTTGTCCTGCCAAATAGTATAAATATAAATCCGGGAGGGCCAGTCCAGCTTCTGTCTTTGGTCTTTGTAATTTATTAAATTTTAATTTACATCTTCCATATGCCCAAATGAACCGAGTCATCTGCGAGTTAAATTTTTTAAATATCTGTTTTGGTATTTTTACTGGGGAATGTGCAAATACATATAAACACTTGGGTAGTATAATAGATTTTATCAGGTGAATTCTGCCTGCCATTGATATTGGTAGCTTTATCCATATTTCCAATTTTCTCTTTACATATTCTACTAGTGGGAGTATATTAGCTTCCATCTCATCTTCATGTTTCAACGTTATGTTTACTCCTAAATATTTAAAGACTTCCACTATTTTTAATGGGGTCTGAGCTCTCCTTTCATTACCTGTTCCCAGAGGCATTAATGCGGATTTTTGCCAATTTATTTTTAACCCTGAGAACCTCCCGTATGTTTCTATTATTCTCATTGCTTCTGTCAGAGATGCTTGCGCATCTCCCATATACAATATAATATCGTCCGCATATAAGCCTATATGTTCGGTTTTTTCTCCTACTTTAATCCCTTTGTATTTGTCTGATTGTCTGAATCTATTTGCCAGTGCCTCAATTGCCAGAGCGAATAATTGCGGTGACATTGGGCAGCCCTGTCTTGTTCCTCTATATAGTTTTATTGTAGGGGATAATATACCGTTTATTAGTAAATTGGAGCATGGTTGTTTATAGATTATCCTCACCCATTTTCTAAATTTTTCCCCAAATCCGTTCCTTTCCAAAACTGTCTGCAGAAATTCCCATTCTATAGAGTCAAATGCCTTGGCTGTATCCAGCGATGCCAAGGCACTTGTTTCTGGGATAAACTCTCTCATTTGTGTCATATATTGCGTCCTTCTAATATTAATTGATGTGGATTTCCCTGGCATAAAGCCAGTTTGGTCCTCCGCAATTATAGACAATATTACCTGGTTAAGCCTATTGGCAAGCACTTTTGCCAGTACTTTATAATCTATATTTAATAGCGATATTGGCCTATACGACCCGCACTCAGTTCTATCTTTCTCTGGTTTTGGTATCAATATAACTGTAGCATCATACATGGAAACAGGCATTTCTCCCCTTTGGAACGCCTCTCCATACATTTTGGTCATAACTGGTACCATAATTTCTGCATATCGCTGGTACATTTCCAGTGGTATGCCATCTGGTCCTGGGGACTTACCCTTTCCCAGAGAAAAGATAGCTTCTCGTACTTCCTCTTCCTCTATATCCCTCTCTAACTCCTCTTTTTGTTCCTCTGTTAATTTAAGGAAGTTCAAGTCCTTCAGGTATTCCTCTATCTCTTCTCGTGTACATGTCAATGTTGATGTATACATATTAATATAATATTTTTGGAATGTCTCAAGTATCTCATCTAATGTGTTTACCCTCTCTCCTTTTTCGTTTTTCACCTCTGATATTGCTAGTGATGGGGTTTGTCGTTTTATCATAAAATTCAGCATCTTATTAAATTGTTGTCCTTGTTCAAAGTTTTTTTGTGCATGTTGGAGTTTCTTACGCTTTGCGTTAATTATTAGTTGGTTCTTATATTGCCTTGATGAGGCTGCCCATCTTATTTGGTTTATATTTGAGGGGTCCCCTATAAACCTATTTTCTGCCTGTGCACAAAGTTGTTCCAATTCCTCCTCTTCCTGTCTATTAGTGCGTTTAATGTATGATATTGTTGATCTTGTTATCCCCCTCAAATATGCCTTAAATGTATCCCAGAGTACTCCATCTATTTTCCTGTTGCCATGTGCTTCCAGGAACATTCCCATTTGCTCTGGGATTCTATCATTTAATCCTATCTGGGTTAACCATTGAGCCTGTATCCTATAACCCGGTTTTATTCTTTTTGGGCCTATTTTTAGCTCAAAGGTTAATCCAGAATGGTCAGACACCCCTCTTGTCATGTACGCCACAGACTGAACCATTGGCAGGATCTTTTCGTTCCCCATTGCCATATCTATTCTAGACATGCGCCCTCTCCCTGGCGCATGCCATGAATAAGCCCGGGTCCCAGGGTTTCTTATCCTCCACAGGTCAGCCCATCCTACTTCATTCATAAATTTCTCCAACACCTTCGGGCCTTCCCCTCCTTTATGCTTACTTCTTCCGAGCCTATCTAATTTTGGGTCTAAGCACATATTGAAATCACCCATACATACGACATGTGCCTCTGGATATTCTGACATAAATATTACTGCCTCTTTCAGTACTCGCATTGTAGCTGGGGGGGGGTTATAAATCCCCATAATTACAACAGGCATTGCATGCACCAGTGCAAAGACAAAGACATATCTTCCATCGGGATCTCTTTTTTCTCTAATACACTCCCATGTTACCCCTCGATGAACCAAAAGAGAGACCCCTCTTGAATATGTAGTATGACATGAGTGGCTTGACCATTGTATCCAAGGTTTTTCTAGGTACTTCAATCTTTCTTTAGTCATGTGTGTTTCTTGGATACAAATGATCTTTGCCTGCACCTTGTTAATTTCTGAAAAAACCTGTGTTCGTTTTAATTGCGTTCACATACCTCTCACATTCCATGACAAAAATGTGTGTTGATTACTCATGTCTAATATATTTTATATTTTATTTTAGCCATTATTCCCCCGAAAAACAAAAGGAGAGGAAAAATAAATCGTATGTCTCTTTTTCCTTTCTGTGACCATTCTCTTTTCTACTACTCTCCTCTCATTCATCCCTTCCATTCCATTCATCCATACCATTTTTTTTAGGGCATTACCGACATACTGCATTTTTGCTGTTATATAGGTAATTAATTTCGATTTCAGCCTGTTTGCACCTACCCTTTTCCCGCTTAGTCCTAAATATAAGGGGCGAGGGGGGAGCCGCCGGGGGGGGGGGGGGCAGAGGGCATCCTCTCCTTTCACCCTCCCCCTCCCCTTCACTTTAAAAAAAAAAAAAAAAAAAAAAATAAAGGAAAGGGAAGAAATAAAAAAATAAAAAAGCCACAAGAAACCGCAACATCACACAGCAACAAAAAAAATAAAAAAAAATAAAAAAAAAATAAAAATAATAATAAATGTATATATTTTTCCTGTTCTCTCCCTCCCTTCCCCCACCTCCCTCCCTCCACCTCCCTCCCTCCACCTCCCTCCCTCCACCTCCCTTCCTCCTTCCTTGTGCACACCTCTATTTTGTTATCTGTTCATTCCCCATCCCTCCCCCCTTCCCCCGTTTATCTGCATTTATAGTGTTTATAATGTGACTCTTGGCCTTACTTAAGCCTTCCTTAATATTGTGTCTAAAAAAAAAAAAAAAAAAAACAAAGTAAAGGGAAAAGGTGAAGGGGAAGACTTCCTCTCCCTCTTCCTTCTCCTCCCTTTATAACTAGTGCCTATTTTAATGTGTTTCACTGTGCGTCTAATTCCGTTTTACTATTTATACACACGCCATCACCCACCATTTGCCCCCCCCCTCCTCCCCATCCCTCCCGTTCCCCTATCAAATGGACACACAAATAAATTTTTACATTTTACCTTTTCCCATTTCTCCCCTCAAGAGAAAAAAGAAATGAGAAGGAAAGAAAAAGGAAAAAAAAAAAAAAAAAAAAAAAAAAAAGAAAAAAACAAAAAGGGCAAACACATCAGGAAAAAAAAAAAAAAAAAAGCGAAAAAAAAAAAAAAAAAAAAAAAAAAAAGGAAACCAAACCAGTAAATTATTAAGACTTCATCCCTTAACCTAAGGGAAGAAGAAAAAAAAAAAAAAAAAAAAAAAAAACAAATATAAAAGTAGGGAGAGTGTCCCTCTCATCCCCCGTCCCCTCCCCCAAGGTCCCAACATTCTTGGTGTCTCATATCTTTTCAGGGCTTCTCTGTTTCTCCTATCGAGGCATAGGCCTGGTTGTTCCCAGCCAGTCTTTAGCTTGTTCAGGTGTACTGAAAAACAAAGTCTTTCCCCCTTCCTCCACTCTCAATCGTGCTGGGTATGCCATAGAGTATTCAATTCCTGCCTCTCTCATTTTTTGTTTTATTTCATAAAATGTTGCCCGTTGTTTTTGCAGCTCCAAAGAAAAATCTGGAAATATTGATATTTTGCTGTTTTCATAGCGAATCTCTCCTTTTTGTCTTGCTTTCCGCAGAATTGTGTCTCTATCTCTGCAGTTTAGTAATCGTGCCAGCAGGGGTCTAGGGGGAAACCCTGGTTTAGGTGTTGCTGCCGGGACCCTATGCGCTCTCTCCACTGCATATGCTGCTGATACCTCCATATCTGGGAATACATTTTTCAGCCATTTTTCTATAAAGTCACCAGGATTAAACCCTTCTGCCTTTTCTGGTAAACCGATTATTCTTAGGTTATTGCGGCGCATACGGTTCTCAAAATCATCAGATTTTTGATGCCACAGAGTAATCTGTTTTTCTATTGAAGCTATCTTTTTGGGCATAGGGGTGACAGTATCTTCCAATAAAGCAGTCCTATTTTCCATTTCCATCATTCTCTCTCTTATATTCTGCATATCATGCTTAATCAGTCCTATATCATTTATAATCTCATCCATTTTACCTGTTAGGGCTGCATTACTCGATTGGATGGCCTCCATTATCTGGGAGTTCATCTGTTCCAGGGTCAGTTTGGAGTGTTTCTCCTGTTTTTCTGCAGCTTTTCCGGTCTGCGGCATGGGCGTGTTGAGCTTCTGGATATCCAGCGCTGATGGTCCACCACTCCGTGTCTGTGGGGGGCTACGCCCGCCGTCTTGCTTATCCGTTCGAGCAAATTCTTTAAGACGGTCGGCCGCCGACTGCTTACTATTACTCATCGCTCCGGGCGATCGTTTTCGCGGGTTTCAAGTCTCGTTAGCAGAGGTCAGTCAGGATTCCATAGAAGACTCGGGCACCACTAAGCGATCGTTTTTGCGGGCTTAGGGTCTCGGTAGCAGAGATTATTCAGGATTCTTTCGGAGACTCAGGCTGATCTCAATCCTCCCGCTGTTCACATCCGAACGCCGCGTCCGACCGTCACATCCGGTCGCGTCGGCGGAAGCGGAAGTCAGGCCCCGTGATATCCCTTAATCGTGCATCCCCTTTTTTAATCCAATTACCCCATAGTTTACTCCTTCCTGGCTCAAAAAAAACATTATTTTTTAAATATATCAACGGTGAATTATAATCCCACCTATTATTTTTGTGCAACCTATCCCAGAACATGAAAATTTTAATCAGTAACAGCCCTATTTTTTTTATCATCTTTATGCTACCAATTTATATAATATGGCTATTATACTTCTCAAAAAAATATAAATAAATAAAAAAAAAAGTCAAGAGAGATTTTTCTTGTTGTTTGCAATGGGTCACTGGACTCTCCATAGTGCTTTGTTTTAAAGGACTTTATCTGTAACAAAAAGACAGGTACAATTTAGGCTCAAAGACAGATTTCGAGCAATTGCCCTTCTGAGCCCCACCCCAGCTGCCCTTATCCAACCATGACCCAGATTCTTCTCCTTAGAACTTGAAATAGCTTTTTCTTTCCACATTTCAGCTCTTTTTGGCAACAGCCTGAAGCCATCCAATCTCTGCCTGAGATTTAATTGAATGCAAAGAAGAGTATCTTCTGGTTTCTATCTGCATGTGACAGCACAGGTCACACAAAGGTTTCCTGAGAATGTCTTGATCCAAGCATTGTCTGACCCTGCTCTGTGGCATTGGTAATGAGCTTGGACTATGCTGGCAATTTCAAAATGCAGAAAACTCAAGCGTGAGCTTTGAAAAATCAGTCACGGAAACAGCTTGAGGTACGTCCGAAGGTCCTAAATATTGCATTAAAAGTCAGTTTTTCTAAATGTCAGTTTACCCAGCAAGACCGGTTTTCCTACATCTGAAGATGATAAAATATTCACAAGTTCAGATCTCTAAAATAAGTCAGCATGGGCCCAGGCTTTACACAGAACAGTCGGGAGCTTGAAGGTCAAAACTACCACCAAGAGTCTGAAATGTGGTCTATTTATCTGTTGTGCCCGGTAACGTCTCCGCACACAGAATTCATACTAAATGATAATGTCTCATAGCTTTGTGAGCCTATGACTGTATTGTCACATTTATAAACATAATGATACATTTCCCAACCCTCTAGGTAGCTGATATGTACTTAAAAATCCTATTGAGCATGATATGGCTTTTTATTGTTTTACAAAATGTGCCATGGTTTATGTGAGCAACAGAGTAAAGATAGAAATTGTTATTTTAAGATAGCTGATTACATTGTTGCAATGCATAAAAACAAATTGAATGCAATTCTTGTGTTGTAGAGGTATACTAGCCTGGTGCTTTATAAATACATTACCAGTGTAAGTACCAGAAACGTATTTTTACTCCATAGTGCAACCAGAATGTAAATTACCTGGGGGCCTGTGCTGCATCTTCAGGCCCATCCTAACGCTTCCCTCCAACCACTTTGCATATTATTTTATATACACTGTGATTCTATACTTGCCAAATATGCTGCAGAAATCTCCCTCCACTGTGTTTGGCTGCAACCATTTTAACCGTGGGCAGCTGAAGCTGCCACTTGTTCACTTCCTGGATTTACACAGACACACACCTCCAGCTAGGGTTGCCACCTGTCCAGGATTCACCCGGACAGTTCAGGTTTGGAATCATGCGTCCGGGTTTCAGACTGCCTGAAACCCGGACACATTATTTAGACTGGACTATGGCTTCCCAGCAGGGTTGCTGGCTGCATTTGTCTAAACTAAGAGTGTCTGTTACACTCTTTCACACTGCCCAAAGCCAGCACTTACAAATCCCCCCAAACACACACACACAGACAGGAGAGGAGAGAGGGCTCGATCTGCACCTCTTCCCCCCACCCTACCCCTCTGTGTCTGCCCACACTCCAATCCCCAGTGATGTGCCTCAGAAAAGGAAAGTTGGGGCCGGAAATTTGAACTCTAGCAGCCTCAGATACATCTGGATGAGAGGCGCTGACTGCCAAGGGGTGAGTGAGCTCACCATCCATCCCTGTCTGTGACTGAAGTCTACACCTTCTCTCTCCTGCCTCTAAGTGAGTACACTAAGGCAAATCTGGGCTCTCAGAGCACCCCTTACATCAGATTTCCCCTTTACACCAGAGGCCACAGTGTTTCCCCTTACATCAGAGTCCTCTCCGTACATCAGAATTCTCAGTGTTCCCCCCTTAATCAGGGTTCCCAGAGGATCCCTTATGTTAGAGGCCCCAGAGTTCTCCCTTACATCAGAGTCTATAGAGTCCCCCCTTAAAGTGAAAGGGTTTCTCTGCGAGTTCAGTAGTAAAAGGGGAACTCTGTGGACTCTGATGTGAAGGGGGACTCCAACTTCATATCATTAGAAATATTATTTAATGGCAAAATATATGTATAGTTTATACTATAAAGAAAAATTGCTGTGCGCCGCTAAAGTGTTCGGGTTTGACTTGAAGAAAAGGTGGCAACCCTACCTCCAGCTCTGCATCTCTCATTAGCCCTCTTATGACTCACCCTTCCTCCCTTCCTGGCAAACTCTCAAAGAGTGTGAGCGAGAGAGCTGTGTATGCTGTCATAAGCCTAGGCTTTTTACCAGACATGAAACAGGAAGTGGGCTGTATAAGGTATTTACTGGCAGAAAAAAAAAATTTTACTATCCAAAATGAAAACAACATGGGCAGACGATTTAATAGATGGAAAGATGAAAAAATTACTGAAGTTGCACTTTAACCACTTCACCACTTCATGGAAGATTTGGCTGCTCAACGACCAGGCCATTTTTTGAGATACGGCACTTAACTGACAATTGCGGGGTTGTGTGACGCTGTACCCAAACAAAACTGACGTCCTTGCTGGGCCTCCCAAACAACTGTTAAAACTTAAAAAAATTTATTGTATTGCATAGCTTTGCATACGCTTTTACCAGTCTCAGGTCGTGCAAGTACTTGTTAGGATGCCTTCCCGGCTTTGTACACTGACAGTATATCTATACCGTATTTTTCTTCTCATATGCCTTATCTACGGTGCGGAGTTGGAGTAACTGATATGTTTACCTCATCTTATGACCATGTTCGATCTTCCTGTCTGATTTTTTATTATGTATCTTTGCTACCTGTGTTGAATGTTGAATGCACTTTCTATGAAAATAAAGGGATTCAAAAATAAAATAAAAAATTGACGTCTTTATATCCCACAAATAGAGCTTTCTTTTAGTGGTATTTGATCATCTCTGCGGTTTTTATAAACAAAAAAAGAGCAACAATTTTGAAAAAAAACCACAATATTTTGTACTTTTTGCTATAATAAAATATCCCAATTTTTTTTTAAAAAAAAAGCTAATTTTTTTCTTCAGTTTAGGCCGATTTGTATTCTTCTACATATTTTTAGTAGTAAAAATCGCAAAAAGCGTATATAGATTGGTTTGTGCAAAATTTATAGTCTCTAAAAAATAGGGGATAGATTTATGGCATTTTTATTATTATTTGTCACTGGCAGGGTAGGGGTTAACACTAGGGGGCGATCAAGGGGTTAACTGTGTTCCCTATGTGTGTGTTCTAACTGTGGGGGATGGGACTGACTATAGGAGATGAGAGATCATGGTTGCCAGCTTGTAGGAACTCACGATCTCTCTCCTCACGGAACTGGGATGTGTATGTTTACACACACACACACATCCCTGTTCTTCCTCTTGTGCCCACGATCGCTCGTGGCCAGCGGTCATCGCGACCGCCGGTAATTAGCATTGGTACTCCCGCTCGCCTGCTTAAAGGGACCGACATATAGCTATGACGGTTCGGGGGTTCGTGCCCACCTGCCGCAGTAAAATGATGGCGGCTGGTCGGCAAGTGGTTAAACCTAAGCTAAAATTAAAATCAGCACAATGGACATACCTTACAGTCAGTAGGATGTGTCAATTGTACTGATTATCCCCCCCGCCCTACCCAGCCAGTGCAGCAGGGGTTAGCTATCACAGGTTTTCATCAAGAAAGCCTGACTATGCCTGTCCTTTCTGCCCAGCTGTGCCATTTATACATGGACCTTACTACAGCTTCTATGAACAGAACTGGATCTATTAACCCCTTCCAGACCGCCCCATAGCAGATATAGTGCTACAGGGCGGCCCTCCTCTGCAGAACCACATATATATATATATATATATATATATATATATATATATATATATATATATAGGGATGTGTTTTTAATAGCAAAAGGTAAAAAATATAGTTTTTTTTCAAAATTGGCTGTCTTTTTTTTTGTTTATAGCTATATTTGTGGGGAAAAAAATTACATATTTTTTTTAGGGGTATAGTATTGCACGACTGTACAATTGTCAGTTAAAGTAAGTAACACAGTGCCGTATCACAAACAAATGGCCTGGTTATGAAGGGGGTAAATCTTCCGCTGGTCAAGTGGTTAATGGAGGGGGCAGAGCTACCAATCATATGCCCATCAACATTTCTGGGATCCTGTACATAAGGTACAAAAACTCTGTTTTAAAAAGGTAAATGCAATGCATTATGGGCTTTCATTGCAGTGTGTTCACAAATACTTTAAAACTGAGCTCTAGGCTCCTTCAGAAAAAAAAATTAAAAGCCAGCAGCCTGCAAATGCTGTAGCTGCTGACTTTTATATGAATCCAGTGGTGTCTTCACCCAAGACAATTTTTCAATCGGCTTTCGGGTGCTGCCACCGCCATCTAAGGGAAACCAACAGTGAAGCCATGTGGCTTTACAGCCGGTTCCCCACTGTGGGATAGAGGAATGGAGCTGAAATTCCAGCTAAGTTTGCCGCAGTGAAGTCAGACGGAAGTTGGAGCGGGTACCTGTCAAAACCAGGTCCCCGCTCCCCCCTCTGCTGCTAGGTACCTGCTCCCACTTCCGGCTGACTTCGCTGCGGCAAACTCAGTTGGAAGTTCGGCGCCCCTCCACCTTTTGGGTAGAGCTCAGCTTAAAAGTCGATTTAAAGAGACCTCAGACCATTAATTTAAACAAAAATTTCACACGAGATTACAGTATACATGCATCTATATATGTATCTATCTATGTATTTTATGCATGTTATTTACATGCAATTCACCTGCAAAAGCCCCTGTTGTGTAGACATCTAAAAGCCCTAGGATTACTGCCATCTTGGATGCGATGCCAGCAGCTCCAGCAGGGAGAGGTGGATGAGCTGGGCCAGCACACACGGTAATAAGAAATACCCAGAAGAGGGGAGGGCTCTGATGGGCAAGGAGGGAGGGTTGTGCTAGGAAATTGGCTCTATCTGGAGTAGTCAAATTCCCCAAGTTCAAAAGCACATTGCAGGCAAGTAAAGAAATCTATTTATGGAAAAATACTGCGAGTAGGCATGTAAAATAAAAAATGTTTCTAAGTTCATAAGTTGATAACAGAGTTAAGTTTATTAGTTGAGAACAGAGTTTCTTTAGGCTTGGTTCACACCACTGCGATGCGACTTTGATGCGATTTACAGTGCGAGTGTGTGATGCAACTTTGCATATTCTATGGGGCCAAGTTGCGCTGTAAATCGCACCAAAGCAATGCAGGTACCTTTTCCAAATTTGCACAGTTCTGAATCGCATTGATGAGAATGGGCACTATTGAAAACATTGATTTTCCTTGTCATGCGATTCTGAGTTACTCAAGTTGCATCAGAAGTCGCACTAATGCAACCAGTTCTTGAAACTAAGTGTATGTCTACAACTACCCCGTCAACAAGGTGACGATGCTGCTGCTCGATTTCACTGCAGAACACATAGCACTGTCACCTGGTTAAAGGAAGTGAAAAAAGGGGTTAAAGTGATACTAATGTCAAGCTTTTTTTTTTTAAACACATGTAAAGGCCCATACACACGATCAGACTTTTTGACAACAAACAAGCAAATTAACTGTTTTAAGGCAACATCCGACCGTGTGTCCGCTCCATCGGACAAACTTTTTCTGTTTTCATCGGACAAAGGTTCGCTCTGCAAACAGACAAACTTTTCAGCAATAAAAGTCTGATAGAGCAAAGTCCGATCGTGTGTACAGAAAACCATCGGACTTACGTCCAAAGTACAAACACACATGCTCAACAACAATACAGAAGTTGACCAAAGGGTGACGGTAAAGAGCAGAAAAATCAAGTGATTTGGTGAAAGTTAGATGAAAAAGTCCTGCTGTGTGTATGCAATACAAGTTCAAGGCCAACGCCCTTTGGACAGAAATCCACGGAAAAGTTTCTTTAAAGTCCGATCGTGTGTACGAGGCTTTATACTTACCTTCTCTGTGTAGTGGTTTTGCACAAAGCAGCCCAGATCCTTCTCTTCTCCGGTCCCTCTTCAGCGCTCCTGGCCCCTCCCTCCTGTTGAGTTCCCCCACAGCAAGCAGCTTGCTATGAGGGCACCTGAGCCAAGCCACGGCTCGGTGTGTCCATTCAGACATGGAGCCTCGGCTCGGCCCTGCCCCCTCTCTCTCCTCAATGGCTCTTTGAGTTTGATTGACAGCAGCAGGGGCCAATGGCGCTTTGCTGCTGCCTCAGCCAATGAGAAGGGAGAGTTCTGGACAACTGAGTCTCTTGTGCAATATCGCTGGATTGAGATGGGGCTCAGGTAAGTATTAGGGGTGCTGCTGCACACTGAAGGCTTTCTATCTTAATGCATAGAATGCATTAAGATAAAAAAAAAACTTCTGCCTTTACAACCACTCATTTATTAAAAGAAAATAGACTGTGCACTTTGCAAGTGTAGGCACTCCAAATGAGATGAAGCTTCACTTTGAAAAGAATACCCAATCACATGCATGGAAATTTTTTTAAAAAACTGCATTTTTGTCTGCACGTGATTGGATGGGGGAAGTCAGCAGCGTTTCCCCTCATTTATTAAGCTCTGGAGCAACTGCACGTGCAAAGTCTACTAGTAAATCAACCCCAATGTATCTACTGGCAGGATAAACAGGTAATGATGCTAATAATCGACTGCAGCATATATGTCATTTGGATTTTGCCAATAGTTTTACTTTTAATGGCTCTAATTCTGAAGCTCTTAGTTAGACCAAGGACATTTTACTAACTGTTAGAACACAGGTCTCAGTGAAACCTTTCTGATCCTTCAAATGAGATGAGAGAGCGCACCAAACAGATGGAATGCAGATCTGTGTTGTGTGTATCTGAGACATTTCATTACCTGGATGACAGCTGGTGTGTACGTGGAAGAGCGCAACACGCAATTAGAACAGCATTTTAACAATCAGAATGCAGAGATGACAAGCGGCGTAAATCCAGAGGAGATAACTGGCTCTTGTTTTGCATCTCTCTACAAATTAATCATTTGCATTTCAATAGCATCATCCTCCATTAATCGTAGATCACCGTGTACACAATACACACATCATATCTGATTGAATACAAACATTCTGCACTTCCAATTAGAACCTGACTGATGGAAATGACACATTATCAAAACCATGGCAAAGGAACTATTTAAATTGAAGATTCATTGTTTCTTAGATTGTCTTAAAATTATTGTTTAAGGTTATAATAAAAAGATAGAAAAGTTTGTTAAACTGTTCAGTCATTCATAAAAGTTTTGTGAATTAGGGAGCAATGGAGGTTATTTACTAAAGGCAGCTCCACTTTGCACTACAAGTGCAAACTACAAGTGCAAAGTGCACTTTAAATTGCACTGAAAGTGCAGTCGCTGTAGATCCGAGGGGGACACATGATTGGATAATAAAATCAGCAGAGCTTCCCCTCATTTCAGATTTACCCCTCAGATTTACAGTGACTGCACTTCCAAGTGCACTTTCAGTGCAATTTCAAGTGCACTTTGCACTTGTAGTTTACACTTGTAGTGCAAAGTGGATTTGCCTTTCTTAAATAACCCCCAGTGCTTAGCTTAAAAGGGAATTATACATAGAAGCAGGCATTTTCCCTGTACATTTTAGTGATCCTGTATGACAAGGCCTGAAAATCCTGTATGCAAGTCAAGAAGACACTAGGAATGAGCCGAACACCCCCCGGGTTCGGTTCGCACCAGAACTTGCGAACGGACTGAAAGTTTGTGCGAACGTTAGAACCCTATTAGTTACAATGGATGAGAATGCTCGAAATCTAAAGTGCTAATTATAACGGCCAATATGCATGTTATTGTCATGTTATTGTCATAAAAAACATTTTTTCTGAACTCCTGCACAAAATGGTAGACACAGGTGCAGGTTTATACTGTGGTGTGCTGGACTCACTAACTCCTGCAGATGGTGTGCTGGACTCACACAGCACACTACTAACTCCTGCAGATGGCTGTATTGGTAGAAATTAATGAAAAATAGTTTACACTGTCCCTGCCTATCAATCCTCTTTCCCCACACGCATTTATGGGTGCTGGTAAGGCCGCATTTATGGGTGCTGGTGTTACTGCATTTATGGGTGCTGGTAAGGCCGCATTTATGGGTGGTGGTGTTACTGCATTTATGGGTGCTGGTAAGGTCGCATTAATGGGTGCTGGTAAGGCCGCATTAATGGGTGCTGATGTTGCTGCATTTATGGGTGCTGATGTTGCTGCATTTATGGGTACTGGTAAGGCCGCAAATGTTTTGACAGGGGCACAGTTTCAGTGCTTGCCATAGGCGCCATTTTCACTAGATACGCCTCTGGACACAGGTGCAGGTTTATACTGTGGTGTGCTGGACTCACACAGCACACACTAACTCCTGCAGATGGCTGTATTGGTAGAGAACAGCACTTTCCCCACACGCAAATGCCTGAGATGAACACACTATCCCTGCCTATTATTCCTCTTTCCCTACACTTTCCCAACACGCAAATGCCTGAGAAGAACACACTATCCCTGCCTATTTTTCCTCTTTCCCTACACTTTCCCCACACAGAAATGAATGAAAAATAGTTTACACTGTCCCTGCCTATCAATCCTCTTTCCCTCAACGCCGGAACACACTACACAAGGCCGCCGGCACGGCGGCCTTATTTAGTGTGGGGAGTGTACTAAACCCCCTGAGCTATAATTGGCCACAGGCATCCTGCCTATGGCCAATTATTGCTCTTCTCGCTGCTGGCTCTATGATTGGCCAAGCATGCGGAGTCACAGTTTTATGTGATAGATGGGACATTTTATGGGATTATGGGATTTTATGTGATAGA
The DNA here is from genome assembly GCA_028564925.1 of Lithobates sylvaticus. Taxonomy (NCBI): domain Eukaryota; kingdom Metazoa; phylum Chordata; class Amphibia; order Anura; family Ranidae; genus Lithobates; species Lithobates sylvaticus. The sequence goes on from CM053032.1 coordinate 61,126,721, forward strand.
CCAACACAACGTGGCACATAATTGTGAAGTCGAAGGAAAGTGATAAATGGTGTTGAATTTTTTTTACTAATAAATATCTGAAAAGTGTGGCGTGCATTTGTATTCAGCCATCTTTACTCTGATACCCCTAACTAAAATCGAGTGGAACCAATTGCCTTCAGAAGTCACCTAATTAGTAAATAGAGTCCACTTGGGTGTAATTTAATCTCAGTATAAATACAGGTGTTCTGTGAAACCCTCAGTGGTTTGTTAGAGAGCCTTAGTGAACAAAAAGCATCATGAAGGCCAAGGAACACACCAGACTGGTTAGGTAAAATGCTTGTGAGAAGTTTAATGCAGGGTTAGGTTATAAAAAAATATCCCAAGCTTTGAACATCTCACGGAGCACTGTTCAATCTATCATCTGAAAATGGAAAGAGTATGGCACGACTGCAAACCTACCAAGACATAGCAGTCCATCTAAACTGACATGTTGTCTAAGGAGAGCATTAATCAGAGAAGCAGCCAAGAGGCCCATGGTAACTCTGGAGGAGCTTCAGAGATTCACAGCTCAGGTGGGAGAATCTGTCCACAGGACAACTATTAGGCTACTTTCAGACTGGGGCAACTTGAGCGTTTACTGACGTTTTGGCGTCACTATTCTGTCGCTAGTGGGGCGGTTTTAACCCCCACTAGTGGCTGAAAAAGTGTTAAAACTGCTGGCAGAGCGCCGCTGCAACGGCGCTTTGCCGGCGGGTTTGCAGCGCTGCCCCATTGTTTTCAATGGAAAGGGGCGCCTTAGGAGCGGTGAATACACCGCTCCTATATCGCTGCAAAGATGCGGCTTGCAGGACTTTTTTTTTAATATAGTGGTGGCAACATCATGTTGTAGAGATGCTTTTCTTCAGCAGGGACAGGGAAGCTGGTCAGAGTTGAAGGAAAGATGGATGGAGCCAAATACAGGGAAATCTTAGAATAAAACCTGTTAGTCTGCAAAAGACTTGAGACTGGGGCGGAGGTTCACCTTCCAGCAGGACAACGACCCTAAACATACAGTCAGAGCTACAATGGAATGGTTTAGATCAAAGCATATTCCAGACCTAAATCCAATTGAGAATCTGTGGCAAGACCTGAAAATTGCTGTTCACAGACGCTCTTCATCCAATCTGACAGAGCTTGAGCTATTTTGCAAAGAAGAATGGGCAAATATTTTACTCTCTAGATGTGCAAAGCTGGAAGAAACATACCCAAAAAGACTTGCAGCTGTAATTGCAGCGAAAGGTGGGTTCTATAAGGTATTGATTTAGGGGGGTTGAATACAAATGCTTTTCACATATTTATTAGTAAAAAAAATTGAAAACCATTTATCATTCTCCTTCCTCTTCGCAATTATGTGCCACTTTGTGTTGGTCTATCACATAAAATCTCAATAAAATACATTTAAGTTTTTGGTTGTAACGTAACAAAATGTGAAAAATTTCAAGGGGTGTGAACACTTTTTCAAGGCACTGTATATTGTCACCCTACTTATTTAACTTATATGCAAAGTTTATCATGTGAAATGCCAGGATCGATGAATCACAAGCTGGAATTAAAATTGCGGGGGTAAATATCAACAACCTGAGATATTCAGACGATACCACACTAATGGCAGAAAGCAAAGAAAAACGAAACAGTCTCTTAAAGAGGAGGGCCAGCTGAAGAATTTTTTTTTTTTTAAAAGTCAGCAGCTACAAACACTGTAGCTGCTGACTTTTAATAAGCACACTTACCTATCCAGGGTGCCCGTGATGTACTGCGCATGCGTGAGTCGTGCAGCGTTTTGTGAATGGGGCGCGCTGTGTTCTGGGACACACACAGTTCCCAGAACACAGCCTGCCCCATTCCTCAGAAGACAACGGGAGGAGGAGAAGACTGAAGATCACGGCGGTGTAGGAAGTGGCAGATTAGGATGATCTGCCTAGCAACAGCCATTTCTGGTAAGTTAAAAAAAAAAAATTCATTTTTTTTTATCTTTAGGAACATTTTGATGTAATTTTTTTTTTTTACGGTGGCCCTCCACTAAGATCATGACAACCGGTCCCATCACTCCTTGGTACATAGAAGGAGAAGAAATGGAAACAGTGATAGATTTTATCTTCCTAGGCTCCAAGATCATGGCAGACACTGACTGTAGCCATGAAATTGAGAGACGCTTGCTTCTTGGGAGGAAAGCAATGGCAATGCTAGACAACATTATAAAAAGCAGAGACATCACCCTACTGACAAAATGCTGTATAGTCAAAGCTATGGTATCCCCAGTAGTAACCTATGGCTGTGAAAGTTGGACCATAAGGGAGGCTGAACGCTAAAGTATTGATGCCTTTGAACTAAGGTAATGGAGAAGACTCTTGAAAGTCCCTTGAAAGGCATGGAGATCAAACCAGTCAATCTTGAAGGAACTCAACCCTGCATATTCGCTGGAAGGACAGATCCTGAAGCTGAAACGCAAATACTTTGGCCACCTAATGCGAAAAGAGGACTCATTTTAAAAGACCCTGATGCTTGGAAACATGGAAGGAAAAATTAGAAAAGGATGACAGAAAACAAGATGGATAGACAGCATCATCTAAACATTGAACATGAAATTAAGCAAGCTCCGGGAGGCAGTGGAGGAGAGAAAAGCCCGGTGTGCTATGGTACATGAGGTCACGAAGAGTCGGACACAACTAAGCGACTGAACAACAGCAATGATAAGGCACTTATACTAACCTCTACCACAATGCTAACCCTGATCAACAAAAGAAAGTGAAGAGAGCTTCCTCAACCATCAGGAGACATTTGAAGCCCATTGCATGACTTGAAGAAATATGAATAATTATTTACATTGCTTTTCTCTGCTTTGTAACTTCACAATGCAAAATTTACTTTAAGGCCTAGTTTACACTTGCCGTTGGGGGTGGTAAGACCAGGAGATTGAGCCATGTTTTTACCGCTCCCTAAGATGCAAAGGCAGCCTTTACGGTTGTATGCTGCAGTCACAATTCTTTGCATCGTAGCGCAGCAAAAAATGATCCACTTCATCACGTTTGGCTGAAACTATCACCTGCCGAACATGACCTATTCCTGTGAATGGAGTCACAGTGCAACCACATGCAATGCACCTAGTTGCAACACAGTGGTGCAGACCTTTAAAGCCCATGGATGGCTGAGAGGCAGTAAAAGCAGGTTTAGCTAGGGTTTCTCCCCCAGCCACCCACCTAAACACAGAAATGCAGCCGTTCAGGTCTGTAACCATTCCACCCTCCTGATATTTTGATTTGCAACCCCAACAAAAATGAAATGGAATGTCATATTTAGCAGGTGGTACTGCTGCTGAACTCGACTCATTTTAAGTGCAATGCATGCAGCTGGGGAGAGCAGTGGGTCAGCATTTTTAGGGTTAAAGCTGGTGGTGAGGAGGTGGCATGTCTCCCCCTCATCACCTATTAAATGCACTCCATAAAGTGATCTACAGTAAATTGCTTTTCAGAGAGGCGGCAGTATAGTTACACATATGAACAAGCCCTTAGGGGTTAAAACAGGCCATGAGGCGGTGACATACCAGCTCCTCACCGCCTGTCAAACACCCTCTGAAATCAATTCATTGCTGATCACTCTTCAGAGGGCTACCACTAGTATAAATGAGCTCTGAATAATCCCATACATAGAAAAGAACTACTGAGACTGTTCACTACCTCAATCTCCCCAGTGAATAAATAAACTAAATTGACCTGGTTAGTGCTTAGGACCCTCCTATGTGACAGTGCACACGCATGGCAAATGAGGAAGGGGGCAAATAAGTGAACACACTGTTTTGCCCTACATGGTCAAAGCGCAGGTGCATTTTAAATTTAGTCAATGCAGCAAATATATTTTACAGATAAAATGTCAGATTAGGCTGACAGACAAGTTTGCACTGCATATTTAAATAGAAAATAAAAACAAAGAAAGGGTGATTACCACACCATCAAATTAAAGTGTGCGTTGAAATAAGTGTGTTGCCGCAGGGTGACGCTACGACCGCACCAGTAGTAATGTGCCAACGTCCCAGAGCGATTATGAGAAGGACTAACTATGAAAAAGATGGACTTTAGAGGCACATAAGTAGAGGGTCTAAAATGTAACAAAAGATATTTATTGTTAGAACGCAATAGGAAAACAGTTGCATGTGCTAAAGGTCATCATACATAACAAAATAATAATAACCATGGGACCTGGCATACAGCTAGAATTAACACCCTAGACAAAGACTCATTGGTATTTATAGTACAGCAAAATGATACAAAGCCAATAAATGGTCAGTTTGGACGCTGTTGCAGCATGGAGCTTTGAACCTTTTACTACCATTCAGGAAGTTTGTTTCTTGTTGTTTGTTTTTTGTTTTTGTCTGCAATCATCACACACATGTGAGAAAGGCTATGAATTTACCATCATAGACATCACATCCATACGCTGCAAACCTTCTGCTATTATACATTTGCTTACCAGCAATTGAACAATTTTATATATTAAACCCTATGTTCTACATTCCTTCTTGGCCACCTACACATTCACGAATCATTTGCTCCTAAAGAAGCGCTGTCTCTTAAAGCACGGAACATGAAGACTCAGCCAATCTCCTAGAACATTTGAATACGCAAACTGACCATTTATTGGCTTTGTATCATTTTGCTGTACTATAAATACCAATGAGTCTTTGTCTAGGGTGTTAATTCTAGCTGTATGCCAGGTCCCATGGTTATTATTATTTTGTTATGTATGATGACCTTTAGCACATGCAACTGTTTTCCTATTGCGTTTTAACAATAAATATCTTTTGTTACATTTTAGACCCTCTACTTATGTGCCTCTAAAGTCCATCTTTTTCATAGTTAGTCCTTCTCACGATTACCACACCATGTCACAATCTCTCTGATCTGCAGTTCTATTAAAGTGTTTGTTAACCTAAAAAAAAAAGCATGTTATACAGCACAGTACTTGTGCTGTGTAATTTGGCCCCTTCTATCACCTGAAAAACCTGGCTGCTCCTTCCTGGCTATACCCTCTGCCCTATAAACTGACCATGGTATATCATGGCTGCTGAGCCCTGACACTGAGGTCAGTTTACGTGCCTTCGTCATCCGCAGCCCTGCTCTCTGCTTTCCTCTGTCCTCCTCCTTCCCCTCCCTGCCTGTCAGCTCTGTCCACTCCACTATCCTCCCCTCCTGCTTCTCTCATATCTGTACTATGATCATCCCATCCCCTCTGTTATATAAAGATATGTGCCTGTGCTGTATAAAAAAGATGCAGATTATATTGTATATCAGAGCATCACCCGGCACTCACATCAATCCTCTGCTCTCTCTCCTCCCCGAGGAGTCACGTGAGCGACGGGAGCCGCTCTGATATACGGTATAATGGGCGTTTATACAGAATTTATACATTAAATAACATCTCATCAGTGCCACAATATTTATAAATGGAAACTAATATATCACGCAAACAAAATGTCCCAAGTGCATCAGTCTTTATGCCTCTTCCTTTATTTCACCCAATGTGCTCATAAACTCTTGCAAATGTGTTTACTCTTCCACGCCTCCACCTTCAGTGCTCCACCAATACCATTTGTGCTCTCACCTGGTATATATGACACACATAAAATGCAAGGTCAAAAACAGCATAAGTCCCCTTTAATCATCTATCCCCAGTGGATTATGTTACTTGCACTCCTCTCCTCCAAATCAAAGCATCAAGAGAAAAAAGAAACACTCCATAGTGCTTCACATCACCTTGTATATTGCACTAAAAATCATGAAAAATCATGAATGAAGAAGTTTAAATTGAAATCTATGTTTAATCCATTTAGGGTTAAGGTTTTCAACTCATATATCCATCAGGATTCTTTATGAGCTCTCTGATATTATTACTTCCTCTCCAATTTTTCCTATACCTTTCTATACCCAAATAATGGAGGCCACTCAGATCTGTATTATGAACCAATGAAAAATGTTTAGATATATGATGTTTTTTAAAAATGATGCTAATAATATATACATGCTCTTTTATATGCCACTGCAGGGTCCTAATTGTCCATCCCATATAGTATAGTCCGCAAGAGCATTGAAGTCCATAGACTACCCCTTCAGTAGAGCACAATATAAAATCATGTATCTTATATTTCTTGGTGGTAATATGTGACCTAAACAATAGCTTTTTCTTCTTTTTCCCCCCTGACCCTTCAGCAACTGTAACAGCAGCCACATGCATAAAACCCTTTACCATAAAAAATGTAAACTGCTTCTGAACTGAAGTGTCTATCACCCTCCTGACCAGCTTATCTCTAATGCCCCGTACACACGGTCGGAAATTCGGACGGAAAATGTCCGGACCATGTTGTCGGAAAATCCGCCCGTGTGTGGGCTCCATCTAACTTTTTCCGTCTGAATTTCCGATGGAAAAAATTTGAGATCCTGCTCTCAAATTTTCCGACAACAAAATCTGATCGGACTTTTTCCGATTGTGTGTAGAGAATTCCGATGGACCAAGTGCCATGCATGCTCAGATCAAATTATGAGACCAAAGCTATTGGCTACTAGCCTCTACGTAGTTCCGTCGTACGCAACGAATGACACCACGTTCAGAATGATCGGATTTTCCGACAACTTTGTCCGACCGTGTGTATGCAACACCAGTGTCGGACAAAATCCATCTGAAAAAATCCTACGGATTTTGTGGTCGGAATTTCTGACCGTGTGTACGGGGGCTTAGGGTAGAACAAAGAGAAGCACAGCGCTCCAGGCAAAATCAGGTGCAGGATGGATCACAGGTGCAGACCTCAGATCACTATCGTGGAAGACGAACAAGACAAGTAATTGTTCGCACACTGGAACTCCAAAATATCTCAATGTCATCTTTATTGTCAAAAGGGTCAGACAGATAGAGGCAATGGTATCAATGCCTGTATCTTTCTGACCCTTTTGACAATAAAGATGACTTCGAGATAATTTGGAGTTCCAGTGTGCGACAAATTCCTTGTCTTGTTATCTCTTAAGGTGGGGGCCCTTTCGGTTTGTCTGAAATAACAGACCTGAAATACTTATCCTTCTTTAGTATGGGCCAGTGCCTTCTGATAATTAAATTTTTTTTATACTCTACACTATAACTCAATCTTATAGCTGTCTGAAAATTTTTCCCACTGCAATCTCTATTTTAATCTTTAATAAGATCTTCCATATTAATTTCCTGTACCTTACCAATTTCCATCAATTCACAAATTCTGCATCATATCATTTGTCAATAAATATGCAGACCAATCTCTCAGTTTGATGATCAAAATTCTCTTCCTTGGTACAATTCTTAATTTGCATAAATTGCCCCCCTTGAGATGTTGATCAACCATGGCCTATAATGACAGCTATCATATTGTATATAGGCATTACCATCTGCTTTGGAATAATGTCCTTGTTAAGACCTCCCCATCTTGCTTAATAACTTCCAGGTCCAAAAAAATATATTTTATCTCTGCTGATCTCCCACATTAATTTTATATTGCTCTCATTCCTATTCATCTACAAACGCCTGTAGACTGTTGTGGTCCCCTTCCCATAAAACAATCAAGTCATCAATAAATATCCTCTATAATTTGTGCTGTGGAGGTCTATCTTTCAAGATGAATCCCCCTCTCAACTTTGCCATATATACATTAGCAATGATGGGCACAAATTTGGCTTCCATAGCAACTCTGTTACTTTGATTGTAAAATTTACTTTCATACCAGATATAAATTATGACACAATAAAAATTACAAGAATTTCAAACTAAACCTCATTTGCTTCCTATCCAACCAAGCAGGTGCTAATGTCTATCAATTTCATGTGTAGGTTGAAACATGGTCATTAACTGAAACAGAAACAGCTTTGTAGGAGGCTTAAAACTGGGTGAAATAAAATGGATAAATTACAACACTCGCTAGTGCAAATAATGTATCAATAAATACAGTGAAATCAATTCATAAGTAGGTGAATGTCCATATATTGGTGAATGATGTGCTCCAATTTATAAAGTGCGATCTTGCTCCAAAACTCGAAGTGCGCCACACTCCCTCCTGTGTCCTCACTCACAGTCTAGGGCAGTGATGGCGAACCTTGGCACCCCAGATGTTTTGGAACTACATTTCCCATGATGCTCCACTACACTGCAGAGTGCCAGAGCATCATGGGAAATGAAGTTCCAAAACATCTGGGGTGCCATGGTTCGCCATCACTGGTCTAGGGGTTGTTCAGGCTTAAAAATGTTGGCCAGTGATGGCAAATTCACATCAGGATACCAGGAAGATCTCCAATGCTCAGGACAATCAAGCGTGGCTCATAGTGCCCAAAACAACATAAAGGAAGGGGACTATAGTGAAGTACTGCTTGGTAAAGGTATTTATTGTGCAGTTAAAAAAGGTACTTACAAAATGTATGTTAAAACAAGCATGGGTTTAGCAAAGGATTGCAATGGGAAGTGCCACTACTGGCGTGCGTTCCACCGAAAACCGGAAGTGACGTCGCGTGGACATCAAAGCGTTTTCGCCCTCCCACAGGGCGTCATCAAGGACCTCATTTGCGGTTAGAAGAGCCATCCTTATATACAAGAAAATGGTCACCTCCCCCTAGTCAGCCAATCAAATACCGCATGGCGGACATTTTGTTGGTTGGACAAACATGTCTCCTCGACCATAGTTTGATTCCCATAAGGGAGACTGGCGGCCATTATATTGGTTTGATATCCATTCCTCACTTAGTGAAGCTGGATCCCATGGTTATAACGATTGATCCAAAGGACGTCACTCCAAATGAAACATTTCATCACATGAAAGTACTATGAACTTATTATAGTTTTATTAAAAATACAGTTATGTTAAAAATGTATTCAACGCATGTAAAAGGATAAAATAACCTACAAAACAATGTTTTTTTAAAAAAAATGGATGACCTAAAAAAATTATAAAAATAAAAAAAATGAATGAAGAAAAATAATGAAAAAAAATTAAAAAAATAAGAATTGAAAAAAATTTGAAATAAAAAGATAAAAAAATTACTCAAAATAAATGAAAATAAAAATAAATTCAAAATAAATATAAAAAAAAAACTGAAGAGAAATCAAGATAGAAATAAAATTAAAATAAAATGAAAAGTGAAGTAAAATTAACAGATTGGATATAAATGACATAAAGCAAAAACCCATTACAACCAAAAATGACCAATTTGACCGAAAACTATTTAGGTCAAGTTCGTAACCCCAATGGACTCATTGTTCTAAGATGAGGAATCCACTTGGTCTCGTTTCGAGAGATGGCCCTCTTGAGGTTACCTCCTCTCTAATGACCCTCAATTCTGTTTATACCACAGAATGTCAAACCACTCGGATCCCTCCCATGGTGGAGTCTAAAGTGGTTAGACAGACTGTGGTGCTTGTAACCTTTCCTAATTCTGTTAAAGTGTTTGCAAAGTCTTACTCCTAATTTACTAGTGGTTCTGCCCACATATTGCAACCCACATGGACATGTAAGAATGTATGTTACGTGTGGGACCACGCAAAACATTTTTTTTAACATAACTGTATGTATGTTGTATTTTTTTTATTTATTTTTTTAAATATATTTTATTGAGTTATAAAGAGCATAACAAAGAAAAACAAAAGAAGAAAACAAACAGTTAAACATACATTGGTCTTACATGTCATCAATGTGGTCCCTATGTGGACCTCATTACAGTTGTGTCATATATAGCTAGCAGGCACATAGCATAGATTGTAATTGCTCATACAGCAGCACAGTTCCCTGGGTCACAGGATATTTTAGTTAACAGTCGTATATGCTGGTAGAACATCGGATACAGTCATTGAGTACAGCAGGCACCTGCTTGAGAGCTATTTTGTGTATGTTCTACTGAGAGGCCTCTGAAGCAGAGGAGGAATCCGCCAACCATTTAGACCAGACTTTGTCGTACTTGTTGGGACAGCCTCTATTGGCGTATGTGTCCTTATACAGAGGTAAGCTATTATTGATTAGTTGCTTCCACAGGGAGAGAGGAGGGGGGGTTGGTTTGCGCCAGCTAAGAGCTATGGCTTTGCGGGCATAGAACAGCAGGAGTCCCACAAGCGTGCGTCCCGCTACCGTGGGGATTAGTTGCTCAATCAGGCCTAGTATGCAAATTGCCATTGACTGTTGCAGAGGTACAGAGGTAATTTGCGTGATAAAGTCTAAAATCTCCTTCCAGTAATTGGTAATGGCCGGGCAGATCCAGAAGATATGGGTGAAGTCCCCTGGAATCCCACCACACCTCCAGCACCCAGGAGGGGAGTCGGGGTTCATTTTGTGTAGTCTATGGGGGGTGAAGTATGCCCGGTGAACTATCTTGAATTGGATCAGGCGGTCTCTCAGAGAGACTAGGGAGTTATTAGGGAAGTCCCATATGTCGTCCCAGTCGTCATTGTCAAGATCAGGGATGTCATGGGACCATTTAGTTCTCAGCTTTTCCAACGCCGGGAGAGAGGTGATGATCAAATGTGAGTACAATTGAGAGGTGTTTTTTTTCACAATCTGACCTAAGGAGGTTCTCTAGTGAAGATTGGATCAATTGAGGGGGGGAGTTGGAGAATTGGCCACCGAAAGCATGGGAGAGTTGATGGTAACGAAAAAAAAAATAGGATCGTGGTACATTGAAGTCAGAGTTAAGTTTGGAGAGCAGAGCTAGGGATTGGTTGGAGACAATCTGTGACACCGTTTTAATGTTAAACTTGGTCCAGGCATGGGGCTCGGGTAATTTGTAAATGTGTTCTAGGGTTGGGTTTCGCCAAAGGGGGGCGTTGGGTGAGATTGCCTGTTTAGGGTATTTTTAGACCTTCCCCCCTTGCACGCAATGTGGTGCGCATGGAGGGTGTCAGTGGGCCAGAGGGCCTCGAAAGAGTAACAATTTGAGCGCTTCAAGGGAACCTAGCACCGCCGTCTCGATCTGTGTAGCTGGGTTGGAGATGTCCGGATTGAGCCACCAGGCAGCCATAACTAGCTGGGTAGCTAAATAGTACTTATAAAGATCTGGACATGCCAAACCACCTTGAGAGGTCGGACACATCAGTGTGGTCCAGCTGTATCTGGGATATTGGGATCCCCACAGGAAAGAGGCAAGGAGGCAGTGTAGTTGTGTGAAGAAAGATTTAGGTATCCACTGTGGAGAGTGGCGAAATAGGTAGGTGAACTTGGGTAATATTTTCATTTTAAACAAGTTTATACGTCCCATCAATGAAAGTGGCAATGATTCCAATGCCTTTAGTCGTTTTCGTGTCTCCTGAACTACCGGGGACAGGTTTAGGGGTATGTAGTCAGAGGCCTGTCTAGAGACCACCACCCCCAGGTATTTAAAGGTCTCGACCCATTGGAGGGGAATATTATGAGGGGCTGTGGCTCGGGCCGCTGGGTCTATGGGGAACAGAAGAGATTTTGTCCAGTTAACCCTGAGGCCCGTGACTGTGGAAAAGGAGTTGAGAATCTGTAGGGCACCCTCAACCCGCATCATTGAGGAAAAGCAGGAGGTCATCTGCGTAGAGGGCGACCCTCTCCTCCAGCCAGCCAATCCGCAGCCCCTTAACGCAGGGGGAGGTGCGGAGGGCCTCAACATAACTGTATTTTTAATAAAACTATAGTAATTTCATAGTATTTTCATGTGATGAAATGTTTAATTTGAAGTGATGTCCTTTGGATTAATTATAACCGTGGGAACCAGCTTCACTAAGTGAGGAATGGATACCAAACCAATATAATGGTCGCCAATCTCCCTTAAGGGAATCAAACTATGGTCGAGGAGACATGTTTGTCCAACCAACAAAATGGCCGCTATGTTGTATTTGATTGGCTGACTGGGGGGAGGTGACCATTTTCTTGTATATAAGGACCGCTCTTCTAACCAGAAATTAGGTCCTTGATGATGCCCTGTAAGATGGCGAAATTTCCGGTTTCAAGTCCACACGACGTCACTTCCGGTTTTCGGTTGAATGCAGGCCAGCAGCGGCACTTCTCATTGCAATCCTTTTCTAAACCCATGCTTGTTGTAACCTACATTATCTGCGCAATAAATACCTTTACCAAACACTTCACCATAGTCCCCTTCCTTTATGTCGTTTTGGGCACTATGATCCACGCTTGATTGTCCTGAGCATTGGAGATCTTCCTGGTATCCTGATGTGAATTTGCCATCCCTGGCCAACACTCTAAGCCTGAACAACCCCTAGACTGAAAAGCTGGGGGTCCATTCCATCCGGTGAGTGGGGACACAGGAGGGAGTGTAACGCACTTTGAGTTTTGGAGCATGATCGCAATTTATAAATTGGTGCACATCATTCACCAATATATGGACATTCACCTACCTATGAATTGGTTTCACTGTATTTATTGATACATTATTTGCACTACTGCGAGCGCTGTAATTTATTAATTTTATTTTATTAGTTGAGTGTATAGCACTTTGTGTACAGCAGCTGCAAATTTACTCATTTTTATTTCTGATCATTTGGTTTAATATTTTTCACTTCTAGCGCGAGTATATATATTTAGAATATATTCCTTTCACTTAAAACTGGGTGAGATACAACCAAATTCTGCTACTAAAGTTGTGAAAGACAGTTTCATGTCACGGGTCATACAGCATGGTAAGACTGAGCAGAAGAGACACAAGGCAGTTATACTACATCAGCAAGGTCTGATGTGCTGTTTAAAGCAGAGCTAAACACAAAAAGGGAAACTGCTTATCTGCCTCCCCCCCCGGTGTCAGATTTGGCACCTTTTGGGGGAGGGGGAATGGATACCTGTTTTTTACAGGTACCCAACCCCACTTCTGGGAGACCTCTTAGAAGTTTAGCCCCCCTCCTTCTTCCTCTGCGGCCGGGCCATACAGAAAGCGCAGCGTGCTTTGCACATGCGCAATAGGCAACCGGCTGTGAAGCTGCAAGGCTTGTAGGATTACTAGCCAGAACCTGATAATTTTTCTGATCATTCAACAAGTTATTTAGTTCTTATTTATATTAATCCTTGGACCAAACCACAATACACCCCCACCCCCTGTTTATCTGCTGGTCGGATAACAATATCATTTATTTTTTCCGGTTGTCCAATACCATTTCTAATACATTCCAGGTTCTTTACCCTTTTAACTTGTACTTATTCTAAAACTTCCAGTACAATCTTTTTAACTACTTCCACATATCTGTAATCTCCAATCTGGGTGAGGATTTAACATTGACTTGTTCCTCAAGGTGGTATGAACGTCTTCTCTATTCCCTTTTATATTTCTCAATAGTGGGTTCATTACATAATATTTTTTGAGATTTAGCATTCTGATAAACCTCTGAATACCCACATACTATGGGCCTTGAATTTGTTAAAGCGAAGGTTCACACAAAAATTGAACCTCCGCTTTTCAGGACCCTCCCCGGTCCGGTGTCACATTTGGCACCTTTCAGGGGGGAGGGGAGTGCAGATACCTGTCTAAGACAGGTATTTGCACCCACTTCCGGACATAGACTCCTACGGGAGTCTATGCCTCTTCCCATCCCGCCGCGCTGTCTGCTGGGACACACACGGGTCACGCGAGACAGCCGGGACCATTTGAATTGCGCTGCGCGACTCGCGCATGTGCGGTAGGGAAGTGAAGCAGCATCAGAGGACCGAGGGATGGTTCGGCCTCGGGTGCCGACATCGCTGGACCCTGTGACAGGTGAGTGTCCTTATTTTAAAAGTCAGCAGCTGCAGTATTTGTAGCTGCTGACTTTTAAAAAAAAAAATTTCGTGGGACTCCCGCTTTAGGGCTCTTACATGGAGTATATTTGAGACCACTTTCTAAAACCTGTACTTCGTCTCTTTTAAGCTGTATCTCAAATACATACATACATGTATCAAAATATATATATCCCTAATACTCTCTTTTTCTTTTGAACCTCCCTACCTGCTCTAGGTTCCCTTCTCTTTCTGATGATCTATCCATTCTGGGTCTTCCCTGATTTGGGCGTCTCCCATTCCCTAAAAAGGTCTCAGAATTTTTATTTCAGCATAATCACCCTGCAAAGGTCCAAATCTATTCCTTGTAGGTAGAGGCTCATATTGTGTAGAATCTCTCCTGCCAGTCATAGCCATAATCCACCTGACCTATACCTTACCCATTATAGGGCCTCCTCGGTTCAAACCTCATCTCATTTTCCACCCTTCCCTTAGACCTAACTCCAAAAGTTCTCTTGGCACCGCCCGAGTCCTATACATATCAGATTCCTTAGGTGTTACCTGAACTGCATTTATATCCTTCTCTAGAGTGGTATTTACTGAAATAGGTTGATTACTTGTTTATTTACTTTGCCATTTAAATACCTGTTGGTTTTTATAGTCATTCATATACCTCTGGGATCTATGTTACTTTATTATTATATTCTCTTTCCATACTTTTATTTATCTCATTAGACTAATTAGTAAATCCTTGAAGAGTTCCATTTTTTTTAAACTCTTTTATTTGTATTTCCACCAAGGAATTGTAAAACTTCCCTTCCTTTGTTACTGAAGAAAGTATCAGCCCTTTGAGGGATTCCTCATCCACCAAACCATCAAATAGGATGTGAGAGAATAATGAAAAACTGTGTAATCAATAAACCTATGTGCTGATATTTTTACATAAAACCCAATAAATTATCTGCGTAAACAGCTGCCCACACCTTATAACACTCAGATGTGCATGAAGACTTAAATAAAAATGTAAATTGGTACCACAATGAATATAAATGAAAACCAATGTATCATAAACAGTGGATTATGCCACGGTCGAGTATTCAGCATTTATATTGGTCTTCAGTAATGTGAGGGTCGAGGGAGAACATTTGTAAAAGATCTAATAGTAAATGGCGATGCTAATAAAGAGAATGGACAACTGTAAAATGGAGCTGGCTTCAACAAAATGACACTGGATGCCAAGCCTATAATATATGTATATACCCAAATGTGTCTGGATGTGGGTACAGATGGAGCCATAGGCTTCTGGCAGGTAAGCACAACAATTTTTTTTTTAAATAACAAAAGTTGCCGCGCTAAGCATTCAAAATAAAGTAAAAGAATAAACATATGTCCATAAAGTGAAACAGTTCATACTGTTCTCCATGATAAAAAAGAAACAGGTGGTTGCAAATAAAATCTCCTGATAAGTGTCCAATTTAGGTAAACAGATTAACATACCGGTAAGTGCCGATCACCCAGGAGCAACTCCACTGTAAATCACATAGAATGCCTCCTTACCGGAAACATAGACTCCAAATTATTAGAGTCTAGACAAACGTAGTTTGTAAGCACAGCTGATCTGATCAGCTCCCTCTGTTAGGGCTCTTTCACACGGGGCGGATCAGTGCAGATCCGCCCCGTGGATAGCCGCTTGCTCAGCGGGGATCGCCGGAGCGATCTCCGCTGAGCAGGAAGATGACAGGTCCGTCTCTGCACTCCGTGCAGGGACGGACCTGTCAGAGCGCCGCTCTCCACTATGGGAGATCGGGTGATGACGGACCGTAGAGTTCGTCGTCATCCGATCCGCTCTGCAGACGGATGAAAAAATGGGGTTTTCCTCCGTCTGCAGAAACGGAGCATAGCGGGCACGGACGAGAGCGGGTGTCAGCGGATGCTCATCCGCTGACACCCGCTATCCCATAGGGATACCTGTATGTCCGTTTTTCATCCGAAAACGGAAGGATGAAAAACGGACATATGGTCCATCCGTGTGAAAGAGCCCTTATGCTGAAGGGGATAGTGTCATGGCTAATGGTAAGGAGCACTCCATATAAAAAGCCCAAAGCAAAGAGATAAAAACTCCCATATAGTGTAAAACTGTATAACAATTTAGTAGAAGACTATGATGCTAAAAACTCACAGAAATCCAGGTAAAATCCAGCATGTAATGATCAAAAGTTCCTGGTAAACGGTCCACATGTAAACAAGTTTGGCGTGCGTAACATCACATGTCTGTGTAACATCACAGACATGGACTCCGCCATAACTGTAACTGTTTAGACCAAACTTTTCTTTGCAGAACTTATCCTGGTTTAAATAAAGCCTTTTATGTAATGCTACTACTGTGATGGTGAGTGGTTGAGTCAAGTTAAGTTCAGATCAACACTGGGAGTGGAAGAAGGACACAACATCTCAGCAGCTACATAGGAGTTAGTGCTTCATATAATGGCATCGTCCTGGATCTTCTGGCCCTCTTTACAGAGTGACGAACACATCAGGAAGTATAAGCCAAGCCAGTAAAATGGACCCAGTCACTGCTGGGTCCCTCTTGCCAGCTTTTGCCCAACCCCCCCCCCCCAGTTCTTATTATGAATTTTAACTTTGGAAAAGTGCATAGCCTTTTATTTATTAGCACAGGCAGTCCCTGGGTTACAAACAAGATAGGTTCTGTAGGTTTGCTCTTAAGTTGAATTTGTATGTAAGTTGGAGCAGGTACAATTTTTAAGTGTAACTCCATGTTTTTTGGATAGCATAGGGAAGGGTTAAAGTGATTGTAAATGATCACTTTGTAAAACAATCCATTCAGTTAAAAATAGAAATGAAAGACAAAACATTTGTGTATAGATATAAAAAATAAAAAAAACATTATAAATACCTCCTCCCCTTTTTTATCACATTCCCTCTGTTCTCAGCTGCATAAGAGCTGGGGAGAGGATCATTGGAGGAGAGCAGGTTAAGTTCCCAGCATACCTAGAGAACTGACCACGGTGTGCTCTCCAGCTTCGTGTGGTCAGTTTTTAATAGTAAAGCAGAGGGACTGGCAGGATCACCAGGGATTTCACACAAAGGAAGCAATACAAAGAGAACAAGATACTTTTTCTTACAAGTACATGTTACAGCAGGCACATATCATGATGTGAACCAATAAATCTGTTGTTTTTTATTTCATCAATACCAGTGTCACACCTTATTTAGAGTCCCAAGGGCAAAAATGTCTGTATTCAATAGGGATGGAGGTGTGCCACGGGGTACACCAGGTCACTTTATTGTTTAACCTCCCTGGCGGTATGATTATGTCTGGAATTTTGTACCAAAAGCGGTACAATTATTTTGCATGGAAATTTGGAGTTTTATATTGTAGGCATGCAATTCTTATGAATAACTCACTTAAATCTGTCCAAACCAGAGTCTAGTAGACATCCCGGGTATGATAAAGTTTGAAACACAAAATCATCAATTATAATATAATAATTAACTATAAAAATTATTCAATAATGTAATCAAATCAAAAACACTGAAATTTGCTCAGTTGCAGAATAGTCGCTGTCATTAAATTTAGTGTTTGATGATGAATTGTGATTCTAATTTATTATCGTTGTTTTCTAGCTGGTTTAAAACCACTTTTGACATAAAGGGACACTTTTTGGTTACTATGGACAATCTCCAGTTTCCAGGCAAATTTTTTTTATTTATTATATAAAATGACATGCAGGGCACTGGGCAGACCACTAGGGACAAAGGGGATGTGTATTTTTTTTAATACAATACTGTAATCTGTAAGATTGCAGTACTGTATGTGTATTGTGTGTTTTAACTTTTTTGAATTTGGCGCCGATCTCCGCTCCTGTGCGTCGTAACGTCGCAGGGAATGGAGCTCAGCGGCACTCGGCACTGTGTGAATCGAGCGGAGGAGCTCGCACACACAGCGGGAGACATCGCAGGATCCAGGGGACAAGGTAAGTAACTTCCCCCTGTATCCTGCGATGCGATCCGGAGTCTGGCTCGGGGTTACCGCTTTTGGTACTGAAGTTTCCGCCCCGAGCCAGACTCAGGATTACCGCCAGGGAGGTTAAAATATCCAGTTGCCAATCCTTCCAGCCCCTGGGAGTTCAAAACTATTTAAAGGGACGCCAGGGTGGGTGGTAATGAGTTAAGGTGAAGAAACTGTTCACTTTATAGGTAAATTATAGTAAATAACGTGGACCTGTATTTAGTTTGAATAATCAGTCATGTTAGAGGGAAAGTAAGATAATGTTGGCACTTAATTGGTTGAACACAACTTCATCTTATTTACTACGTTAAGTGAACATTCACTTAACTAAGTTAATAGTCTCTATTCCTTTAGTAAATCAACCCCATTATATGATTTCATGTGTATCTACTCTTATCCTTGCACAGATCAATACCATACTATATATCACATTATATAGAGCTTTCTCTTTTTTGGTTAGCCTAAACCCTTAGTGAATTATTACCCTATGTAAGTACATAAAGAGATGATAAGTCATTCTTATCTAGATAAATTACACAAGGCCCACAAAAAGGTCTAATTAGTAAGAAGTTATTACTAAAATCTTACAGCAATAAAGTATAAATTACAAGGCTGGGAATTAATATCCAAATGTGATAATAGGTGAGATCGCAGCCAGTAAATCTAGCATTGCTTTAAACAGTCTTACAAAATAATACAAGATATTTTGAATAGGCCGAAAAGGAATAAGAAGAACGTTAATGAAGTACTTTCAATTAAATTAGATATTATGAAGTATTATTTCACTGAAATAATATTGTAGCGGAAGAATGAATTAAGTAGTTTTAATTTCCGTCTTTTCTGCACACAGGACGCTCATTAATAATAACAGCTCGTAATGAAAACTTTGTGTATCTAAGATCGTACCCCACCCGTCTTCACTGGATCATAGCTGCAAGGAAACAGCAAATCTGTTAAAGCCTAAATCTAGCCAAAACATCAGCCAAAACTTTTCTTCTTCGGGAAGTGTAAATACTTCTGTTAAGCGTTTGATGATGTCCATGACCCTAGGAGATTTCACTTCATACCTTTGACTTGTAGATGTCACTATTTACAAATGTTACATGTATAATACTTTCTATACACTGTTCAAGTTTTTTATAGGTTCCTATTCACTTTACGAGAGACACATATCTGATATCTGAAGTTACATGAATAAATGAAGTGATACCTGAAAAAAGCACCCTATAACTACACTGCCTTCTAGACTATAGTGCACAATAAGATTGGTGATGAAGATGTCTCAGCAACCTGCACCGTTTCTTCCACACCATGGTAATCCTGCAGATCCTTTTACTGCTTGGATTTGTATGTTTGGGAATAACATATGTAGCGCCCTCCTAGGTAGGTGCTAGTGAGTGAATATAGTTTTTGGGTTTCTCTGCTTAACAGGGAGACAGCTAGGCAGATGTATGTGCTGTCTGCTTAACAGAGAGGTGAGATTGTTTGATAGAGTCTGCTCGGTGTGCTCTGGTGCTGCTCATGCTGTCTTGAGAGTTTCACACTGGTCCAATAGTAATGAGACATATTGGACAGTGGGTGGAAACCTGGCAGTTGAGAGCATGGATGTTCATACAGCCCTAACCATATAGAATAGGCTGTGCCCCAGGGAATGCTGGGTACCTGTATTTAAATCTGAAGAGCACATGGGCTTGTGGTCCAGTCTTCCTCTGAGAGAGGTCCAGATGCGAAGGAGGCTGCTGCCTCTCCTCAGCATTGCCTGCCATGTGGCCTTCACCTGAGGCCTGAAACACTGAAGCTACAACCCATGGTTCTTTCACAATCTGACTGAGGGAGGATGTCCATGGATCCTGTCTGGTATCACAGAGGAAGGTGACCTGTGGCCAGGGCCTTGTTAGTACAGACCCCCTAAAGCGGGGGTCTCAAACTGGCGGCCCTCCAGCTGTTGCAATACTGGATCCCTGAGACAGTGCGTTGCTGAAATCCCCCTCTTGGTCCTAAGAAGTCAGCATGCTGGGTGTGTGAGCTAAAGGGGACACTGGCTAGTGTCTCGAGGGAAGCGAAGTCTAGTAAATTCCTTCTATACAGCCTGCTGCATAATGCTACACAGCTACATAGTGTCTGCTACACAGTTCAATTGAGAAGTTGTCCTCGCTTGTGAATACTTAATTTGGAGTATCCTACTAATTCCCTTCTCCTATCCAAGTTCACAAAATAAAACAAATCCCCTAGACTGGTTATTGGAGATAATGAGGGGAAGAGTGTGTGCACCTGGGTGTGTGAAAATACCATGTATCTGGCTGTGGATTAATCAGTGGGAGACCTGGGCGCAATAATCAAGCGGTTCCTTCGGGGGTAAGCGCTACACATACTTGCTGCTAATCAGAAGGACCTAAAGCATGCTTTACTTATTCACTGCCTGGGATCAAGACAGCATATTTTGAAAACTCTACAATCAACAGATGACATTTAAAGAGTAACTCTACATGTTATCTACATTTATCACCTCTAGGAGATTAATGTACATTGCAGGTATTTTAACCACTTCAGCCCCGGACCAATTGTCAGCTTAAGGACCAGAGGTCTTTTTTCAATTTCGCACTGCACTATTTTAACTGGTAATTGCGCGGTCATGCAATGTTGTAACCAAACGAAATTTGCGTCCTTTTCTTCCCACAAATAGAGCTTTCTTTTGATGGTATTTGATTGCCTCTGTGATTTTTATTTTTTGCGATTTAAACGGAAAAAGACCGAAAATTTTGAAAAAAAAAGAGATTTTCTACTTTTTGTTATAAGAAAAATCTAATAAACTAAATTTTAGTCAAACATTTGGGCCAAAATGTATTCAGCCACATGTCTTTAGTAAAAAAAATGCCAATAAGCGTATATTTATTGGTTTGCGCAAAAGTTATAGCGTCTACAAACTAGAGTACATTTTCTGGAATTTACACCGCTTTTAATTTATGACTGCCTATCTCATTTCTTGAGGTGCTAAAATGGCAGGGAAGTACAAACCCCCCCCCCAAATGACCCAATTTTGGAAAGTAGACACCCCAAGCTATTTGCTGAGAGGCATGTTGAGCCCATTCAATATTTTTTTTTTTAGTCCCAAGTGATTGAATAAAGACAAAAATAAAAAATAAATTTTTTTTTTTTCAAAAAGTTGTCACTAAATGATATATTGCTCACACATGGCATAGTTATATGTGGAATTGCACCCCAAAATACATTTTACTGCTTCTCCAGAGTATGGGGATACCACATGTGTGGGACTATTTTGGAGCCTAGCCGCGTACGGGGCCCGAAACCCAAGCACCGCCTTCAGGATTTCTAAGGGTGCAAATTTTTGATTTTGCTCCTCACTACCTATCACAGTTTCGAAGGCCATAAAATGCCAAAATAGCACAAAACCCCCCCAAATGACCCCATTTTGGAAAGTAGACACCCCAAGCTATTTGTTGAGAGGCATGGTGAGTATTTTACAGCTCTCATTTGATTTTTGAAAATGAAGAAAGTAAAGAAAAAACATTTTTTTTTTTTCTTTTTTCAATTTTCAAAACTTTGTGACAAAAAGCGAGATCTGCAAAATACTCACCATACCTCTCAGCAAATAGCTTGGGGTGTCTACTTTCCAAAATGGGGTCATTTTGGGGGGTTTTATGCCATCTGGGCATTCCATGGCCTCCGAAACTGTGATTGGCAGTGAGAAGTGAAATAAAAAAATTACACCCTTAGAAAGCCTGAAGGCGGTGATTGGTTTTTGGGGTTCCGTACGCAGCTAGGCTCCCAAAAAGTCCCACACATGTGGTATCCCCATACTCAGGAGAAGCAACAGAATGTATTTTGGGGTGTATTTCCACATATGCCCATGACATGTTTAAGCAATATATCATTTAGTGACAACTTTTTGTAAAAAAAATATATATATTTTTTTTTTTTTTTCATTATTCAATCTCTTGGGACAAAAAAAAAAGATATTTAATGGGCTCAACATTGCTCTCAGCAAATAGCTTGGGGAGTCTACTTTCCAAAATGGGGTCATTTGGGGGGGGGGGGGTTGAACTGTCCTGGCATTTTATGCACAACATTTAGAAGCCTATGTCACACATCACCCACTCTTCTAACCACTTGAAGACAAAGCCCTTTCTGACACTTTTTGTTTACATGAAAACATATTTTTTTTTTTGCAAGAAAATTACGTTGAACCCCCAAACACTATATATATTGTTAAAGCAAAGGCCCTACAGATTAAAATGGTGGGTGTTGCATTTTTTTTTTCCACACAGTATTTGCGCAGCGATTTTTCAAACGCATTTTTTGTGGAAAAAATACACTTTTTTTTATTTTAATGCACTAAAACACACTATATTGCTCACATTTTTGATGAAATAAAAAATATGATCTTAGGCCGAGTACATGGATACCAAACACGACATGCTTTAAAATTGCGCACAAACACGCAGTGGCGACAAACTACATACATTTTTAAAAGCCTTTAAAAGCCTTTACATGATACCACATTAGATTCACGGAGGAGGTCTACTGCTAAAATTACTGCCCTCGATCTGATCTTCGCTGTGATACCTCACATGCATGGTGCAATTGCTGTTTACATATGACGCCAGACCAACGCTTGTGTACGCCTTTGCGCAAGAGAAGGGGGGGGCAGGGGTGCTTTTTTTTTTTTTTTTGTTTGTTTTTTATTTATTTAGCTTTTTTATTTTATTTTTAAACTGTTACTTCCATTTTTTTTCTTTGTTATCATTTTTATTGTTATCTCAGGGAATGTAAATATCCCCCATGATAGCAATAGGCAGTGACAGGTACTCTTTTTTGAAAAAATTGGGGTCTATTATACCCTAGATCTTTCCTCTGCCCTCAAAGCATCTGACCACACCAAGATTGGTGTGATAAAATGCTTTCCCAATTTCCCAATGGCGGGTTTATATCCGGGAGGGGGGACATTCCCTCCCACTGCTTGTAAAAGCAGTCTAGAGGCTAATTACCCGCTAGAATTGCTTTTACATGAAAGCCGATCACTGGCTGAAAAGAATGATACCAAGATGATACCTAAACCTGCAGGCATCATTCTGGTATAACCATTCAAAGTCCAGCAACATACTGGACATATATTGTAATCTTTTTTTTTCATGCAGCCTCTTGGCTGAACGAAAAAAAGAGATTGATTGGTGGGTATGCCCACCATTAGAATACCTCCCTTCATCCACCCACTTCTAATGATGGGCATACATGCACCATTTATATATGCCGATGCATGGGGGCATCCTCCCGCAAAAGTTATGCCGCGTACACACGGTCAGACTTTTCCACGGGGCAAGCCTCCGTCGGAATTTCGACCGTATGTATGTGGCATTAGGAGCCAATCGCTCCTCCCCCCCTGCTGCCCCCATGCTTCGGCACATATGCTCTTTTTTTTAACTGTGGTGGTGAAATCACCTCCTACAGCGTTGGAGTCGCGGCTTTATGTATCGTGGGAGCAAACGCTGTTGCTGTCAAGATAAATAAATCCGCGCTGCAACTGAATGGCGCACCTGAAAACAAAAAAAATGCTTAACACTAAAACACAGTAAACAAAATTACATACCTGAAAAGCAAGCATGATAAAACATAATAAAACATTGCAGAATAGAATGGAGTAAAAAAAGAGCAACAATAGAGAGAGAATAGAGAGAGAGAACAATAAAACGACAACTATTTTTTGTTTTTTTTTATTTTTTTGAGATTCACAGGCAAAAAGGCTCCTGACTGTTAGCGACTGAATCAAAACGCTACCACAAAAAATTTTTTAGCGATCGCAGGGATCAGGCCTGACTCTGCGAACGCTGCAGTTGTGTGCTTAGTGTTTTGTAAGTGACAGTGATCGATCGATACTGCACTTGGGTGGGCTGGGCGGAGGGGGAAAACGCAGGTGCTAGCAGGTATCTGGGCTGATCCCGCTAACAATGCGTTTTTTGGAACCCTAAACTGCTGGGACGCTAGTATAGATCTGATCAGATCAGATATTGATCTGTTCAGATACTGTGCCACTAAGGGAGGTGTATGCTTTGCGCGTGGGTGTTTGCGGTACTGGCACTAACCTGGGGCGACGCAGACCTTATTTGACCCTAAAACCTAATTGATATCACCCGCCGGGCGATCAGGGGGTTAAACCGTTATTGGGTAATAAATGGCGGGTGCCCTGACAGTATACAAGCTAACTAACCAGCGTCACCCGTAACAGTAATATGGTGATCACTGGTGAAAGGGTTAACTAGGGGCAATCAGGGGGTTAAAACCTTTATTAGGTAATATATGGGGGTACCTGACGCTATATAAATACCTGACGGGGAACCTAAATTTTAATTTAGGTTGTAATATGGGGGTACCTGACCTATAAACCTATTTATGAACCTATATAAACCTGGCGGTTAACCTAAAAAAAAAAACTGGCTACCTAGCGGCACCAGTGACACTAATGCAGCGATCAGAAAAACGATCGCTTAGTGACACTGGCAAAAGGGGGTGAAAGGGTTAATTAGGGGCAATCATGGTGTTAAACCTTTATTAGGTTATATATGGGGGTACCTGACGCTATATAAAAACCTGACGGGGAACCTAAATAACGAAATAACTAACTGGCTAACAAGCGTCACCAGTGACACTTATACGGTGATCACTGGTGAAAGGGTTAACTCTAGGGGCAATCAGGGGGTTAAAACCTTTATTTAGGTTGTAATATGGGGGTACCTGACCTATAAACCTAGTTATAAACCTATATAAACATGGCGGTTAACCTAAAAAAAAAAAAATGGCTACCTAGCGGCACCAGTGACACTAATGCAGCGATCAGAAAAACGATCGCTTAGTGACACTGGCAAAAGGGAGTGAAGGGGTTAACTAGGGGCAATCAGGGGGTTAAACCTTTATTGGGGGGGGGGGGTAGGGGGCTACCTTAGACCTAAAGGGGCCTAAAACTAACTGCCCTGACAGTTATTGCAGTCACACTGACACTAAATGCAGTGATCAGTAAATAAATGATCACTGCAATTAGTGACACTGTGACTGGGGGGGGCAGGGGGTGATCTGGGGGTGACAGGGGGGTTATTTGTGTGCCTATGTGTACTGGTGTCAGTGTACTGTTGTGCACTAACCTGTACGTGTTCACAGCTCGGCGTCCCAGGTCAGATAGGCCGGCGCACCGAGCGTGACATCACTTCCGCCTGCCTGTCTATACAATAGACAGGAAGGGGAAGCTTTTCATTCGCCAGGAGCGATCGCGAGGGGGTGGCCAGAAACCACTGGCCGTCCCCTTGTCCCGGATCGCTCCTGAAGCGATGCCGACCGTCCCCGCCGGCGGAGGGGGTTCCGATCGGACACCCCACCCGCCGGAAGAATGTCACGTACAGGTACGTGATTTTGCCTGTACGTGCCATTCTGCCGACGTATATATACATGGGGCGGTCGGCAAGTGGTTAACAAGCTTTGTAGCAGATTTCTACCTTTTGTTGCTTTGAAGAAATAGCTGTTGGTTTTACCATATATTATGCAGACTGAGCCAATCACACAAGCAGGACATTACATTTCTTGGTGTGGTCTTCCAGGTTGCAAGATTGCATTGAGTTTTATAGAAAAAAAAAAAGGAAAGGTGATTTATAATAAAACTAAATTACATGGCTTGTGTAGCAATTGCATATTTTATTTTATTTATTTTTTAGCCACAACGGTTGTCTGTACTTGTAGTTTTCTCATTCACAGAAAACTGAATGAATGATGCAACAGTGTGGGCAGAGCCACGCATGGCCATGCTGTTTTCAAAGCATCCAGACAATTGAGATAATGAAAGTTCACCGCTCCAATATAATCACTTTTCCTAGTATCAGCTGTCTCCACAACGAAATGGGTGCCGACTCTGTTTGTAACAGGAACATGGAAACAAAAACTCTGGATAACCGCACTCCAAATATTCACCTTTTATTGTGTAAAAACAAAATCCAAAAGCATCCAAGGATAGGTACAGTCCAACGCACACAGCTAACGTGTTTCACAACGGTTATAGTGCTTACTCATAGCTAATTTTTTTAGCTATGTGTAAGCACCATAACCGGCGTGAAACACGTTAGCTGTGTGTGTTGGACTGTACCTATCCATGGATGCTTTTGGATTTTGAATATTTGGAGTGCGGCTATCCAGCGTTTTTGTTTCCATGCTGTTTTCAAGTTGTGACAGATGGTGTGGGGAGAGGATCCCCCATAATTTTGGCCTAAACCACAAAACCATAAAGCAAATGAAAGTGTAAGTTCACCTTTACAGAAAATCTGTAAGGTGAACTTACACTGGACCCCCTCCCCATCCTACCCCCCCCCGGTCCCGCTAACCTGGAGTCCGGCGATCCCCCACACTGACAGCTCGTTTGCCACTGTACCGTCCTGGGGATTTGAAATCCCTGTGTCTTTCTCTCCTCTTCGCCCGCGGGGACAGGACAAGCTACGCGGGTTCTGATTGGTCAGCGCCGCCCATGTGACAGTGCCGACCAATTAGAATGCTCCTATACGTACCTCCTGACAAGGTACCTTTTGGAGATTAAGCTGCAGGGGATTTCTAAGCCCTGGACCGGTGTGTCAGTGCGGGTGATCGCCATGCTCCATGTCAGCGGGACTGGGGGTGTGAGGAGGGCATCCTGTGTAAGTTCACCTTACAGATTTTTCTGTAAAGGTGAACCTACCCCTTAAATGTTAAAAAAAAGCTAGCAGCATAAGGATTAAAAATAGGTAATGTTAATTTAGAGAGTTTAGTTCGGCTTTTAGAAAGCTGGGAAATTTAATGAGCCAAACATCCAAGCAGGAGATAAGATTTCTGGGGGCGTTCTGTACAGAATACTTCCAAGATGTCATATTACAAGAAAGACTCATTTAAATTTCACAATTTAAAAAAAAAAAACACATGAAATTACTAAATGAATGGTGTAGCAGTCACACGTTTACATTTTTTACTAAAGACAGTGTTTTCCTTTGAAGCATAACTTACAGTTTCTTTACAGCTGAAATCCAGGATAAAAAAATATTGTCCAAATACTAGAGGCATTTTTATTCTTATTTGAATAATTTTGTGCTTTATTTACTTATTCCAAATCTGTGCAGTAACCTAGCATTAAACGTTGCCTTTGTGTTGGAGCTTCCTGTAGTAAAGACTGGTCACTGTTGCCCTCTCTCCTGTGGACAGGGTGACTGGTCTTGTATCCACCCCCTCCTGTAGTTTTCTGCAGGGAGCCTGCAGTGGGTGGGGTCTGTTGGGTCCCTCCCACAGCTCTGCTCTCTGCACAGGCTATCCATAGCAATGATTTCACTGCTACGTTTGTATGGTAAAAACTGGATTGCAAAAGCATTTGGTGCACACAAAGTGGATTTATATCTCTCGTGGCTTTTAAAATAAAGAGTGCAGGTTGTTCCCCCCTTCTTTTTTCTCTCTCCCTCTTTTAACCATTTTTGTAATTTTCCTTTGTGTTCTTTCGCTAAGATTTTCCTTGTACCCCTCTTTTGGGACCCCAGGAAGATTCACGTTCTTCTATTCGCAAATCTTAAAGCATCAACCCTTGAGATGTGTAATTGAAGACAGAGATCCCCAAGAATGTGTATTTTGGGGAATCCGTTGACATTTTTCAGTGGCTACACTTGTTTATCCCTAGAAGCCACAGTGACATCAGGCAAATGGTTTATATCTCAGAGGAAACTTACTCCATCTAATGCTTTGTCATGGAATGTTAACCCTAACTTCATGTATCCGTACTCTGTTGTTTTACAGTTTATGGTAACACAAGGAAAAGCTCATTAAAACTTTATGGAATAAAACAAATGCAGATTGCACTGCTCTACTCTACTGTTTGACTGTCCCCTGCAGATACACTGTTCCCACCAGGGCCAGGGCAAGGGGTGGGCAGAAGGGAAAGTTGCCCTGGGCACTGTGGTATCATGTGAGGTGTGGAGGGGGGGGGGCAAGGAGATTGGGGGGAGGGGATTAGTGTTACAAGGGGTAATTTGGGAGGCTGCAGGGGGTAAGTATTTTCCTAGGAGAATACATTTTGGGGAGGTGCTAAGAGTGTTGATTTAGGGGGATTTGTGTTGGGAGGGGGAGAAGATTTGTGCTAGGAGGGGGGATTTGGGGCAATTTGAGCTGGGAGGGCGGATTTGAAATGGGGGGGGGAGATGTGTACTAGGAGGGGAAATATTAGAGGTAGATAATTTGTGCTAGGTAGAGTTAATATTTTTTTGGGAGGGGGGTTAGGGATGGGGGATTTCAACAGGGGGCAGTTTTGTACTGGGAGCAGGGAGAATTTATGCTTAGGGGGTAAGCATGCAGATTAGAGCTCAGAGTTTTTTGGTGGGAGATTTTTGCTGACACATAATGCTCATACATATTGGGGGGAAGGCGCAGTTTGGCATGTTCGCACTGGACTCTAGCTGACCTTGTCCCAGCACTGGTTCCCACCTGGTTATATTCTAGGTTGAATGACAGCCAACATCATTCAACTCACTTTGACTGAGCCAAGGCTGTCAAAGACACAGCCTCTGTGGGCACAGTCATGCCAGGAGAACTGCAGAGAATGCTGCTGATATAATTAAGTGAGTTCCATTCTTTGTAGCTAACTGTATATACTGTATATATATATATATATATATACTGGTGGGAGTGTGGTGTATATATATATATATACTGGTGGGAGTGTGGTGTATATATATATATATATATATACTGGTGGGAGTGTGGTGAAGGGGCTTGAGGGATAAGCTAGAGGCGTTTTAAAACAATTTAGATTAAACCTATTTCATTCATTCATTCATATCATTAATGTTAAATTAATATAAAAAAAAATCTAAGGATCAAAGAATGCTTCGCCAGAGCTCCTTCATGTTCAATGAGCCCAGACAAAAGATTGTATGGCCTCTAGCTACTAAAATAGTTTTAAATGTTATACTTTATTAAGAATACAAGTTTTTGCCTTTAGTTGTGCTTTAAAGTAAAAATATTACCCCTATTGCTGCAAGATTAGTGTTTCCCTTTTTTTTTTTTAATACACGTTAATATTAACATTAGCATTAATAAACATTAATATTAACATTATTGACATTAAAATTTGCTCAAGACTCCCATAATGATATATATTTTAAGCGGAGGTCCTTTCGATTAAAATGTATTATTTATTATTTATATTGCACGATATTTGTGCAAATACAGTATCTCACAAAAGTGAGTACACCCTCACATTTTTGTAAATATTTTATTATATCTTTTTCATATTATATCTTTTCATGTACAACACTGAAGAAATTACACTTTGCTACAATGTAAGGTAGTGAGTGTACTACTTGTATAACAGTGTGAATTTGCTGTCCCCTTTAAAATAACTCAACACACAGCCATTAATGTCTAAACCACTGGCAACAAAAGTGAGTAAACCCCTAAGTGAAAAGTGTCAATATTTTGTGTGGACACCATTATTTTCCAGCACATTTGTGAGGCCTAGTGTGCATTAACACGGCCTATACCCCAAAGAGAAGCTTAAACAGATAGACATAAGAAGTATATGCATGTGAAACATAAAGTATTTTATTAAGGGCTTCAGGCCCAAAGATAAATCAATGAATAGGTGGGTAAACATATAATTATACAAAACAGTATGTATACATGGTAGTCATGTGTAACCATAGGCATGTACAAAAATGCATCAATTGCACAACAACTTGCGATAATATCGGAGTCTTTTCAGGAAAAAGCCGACATGTTTCGGACGGACGTCCTTTTTCAAGGCAATATCTGTTCCTGTATTTGCTCAATAATACTGTATAAGACAGAGTAGAGTCATTAATATACAACATAATGTGTTGATAAGTATAAACCTGTGAATTAAACCACTCAATGGTAATGGTACTCACTTGCAAGAATGATAGGGCTAAAGTAAGCCCAAAGATCTTGGGGTACAGAGATATGGTGTCAGTATGTCCACATAGTATACAGTGGGTCTTGTGCTGTTAAAAGCAAACGGCTGCTACACATTTGAAAGGCTGCAAGATCTCCAAGCCATGCATTAGGAAATTGCAATGGCTATTAATGCCTGGGCCTGAGGTGATATGGGGCTCTAAAGTAAGAGGGAGTAAGTAGGGTAATGTTAGTATCACTAAAAAGTGAAGAGGAGTAGACTGATGCAAAATAAATTGCATAGAGTAAGATATTAATGTTACCTGGTAGAGAGAGAGCTTGTGCTGCAGTATAGCGGAACGCCGGCAGGAAAGTGTGATGCCTAATCCCGCCATTGTGAAAGCTAATATGGTGTATGGTAATGGGTGTCAGCTGTGCAAGCCATGGTGGAAGGTAATTGCACTGAGCTGTGTTATAATTGAAGACCAGGTGTGGGGATGGTGGCTGGGAGGCCACAATATAGTATCCCCAATGTTGAGATCTCAGATGCGGCGGCGCCGCGCGTCGACACGTCCAAAGGGGGCGTGGCCTCGTGCGGCGTCGGAGCGTCACCGACGCGGGCAGACTGAACCCCTCCCCGCGTGTTGGAACGCAAGCGGGGGGGGCGCGTGTGATGGCAGGACGTGCGCCTCAATGGGTATGTGTAGCGCATGCGCCGTATGGAATACGCGCATGCGCACATGGTCTTACCCGCGCCGGGCAGCCAGTACATCAAATGGAAGCAGGAAAGCCGGAATATGTACTAAATGAGTGTATAAAAGTATAACAATGTGAATGCATTTCAATACGTTTAGTATATTTAAACGTTTATTGATTCAGCGAGTGAGTCACAGTACCATAGAGATGGATAGGGGGCCCCCTGGTGGACAGAGATAGAAAATGCATTAAAATAGCAAAAACAGCAATATTCACATATTTGCAGAAATCGTAAAGACATATGTATATATACAGTATATTTGTATCGTTAAATTTGAATAAAGAAACATTGCAAACACTGCGGTAAGGTCAACATGGTATAAACATATTTGTGGAACATTACAGCAGGTACATTTATATTGGAGCAGAGCACAATAACCATGATGTAAATATATAGTTGAACCAGGTAGAGAAGGGGTTCCGGAGTAGAAGGTACTCAGGAAGCCCATCTCATTCCTGTGAGGGTTATAAATCCAGTTCACATACCCCTGATTCAAAGCCCTCAAGATAGGGCTTGAAATTGAATGCCTCGTTGAGGCCAGGGGGGGATGTGGCGTTGAGGTGGAAAATCCATTTGAGCTCACTTTGGAGTAGGGATTTGTTGTAATCACCCCCTCGGTTAGGTGGGGGGATGTGGTCAAGTGCTCTGAATGTGATCTGGGGGGTTGAGTCCTGGTGCACAATTGCACAGTGTCGCCCTAGGGGGAGATCAGGGTCTTTTTGGTTGATGCTAAGGGTGTGTCGATAAATGCGTTTCCAAAAGGGAAGTTTGGTTTTCCCAACATAAAAACACCCACACTCACACTCTAGTAAATAAACAATGCCGACTGAGCGGCAATTGACAAAATGTTGGGGGAAAAAGGGTTGTCCATTGGGTAAGGTGTTGGATCTGTTGGATTTAGATAGATATTTGCAATATCTACATTTCCCACAGGGGAATGTCCCCTTGGTTTGTTTATGTAAATAACTGACAGGGGTGTATTCACTTCTGATTAGTTTGTCACGGAGAGAGGGAGCTCGTCTATAGGTAAGTAAGGGGTGTGCAGGTACGAATGGAGACAGTGAGTGATCTGTAGTTAGGATATGCCAATGTTTCTCTAAAATCTGAGTAATAGAAGAGTGTTGTTCACAAAAATTGGTAATGATTCGCAATGGAGTATTGGTGGTTTGTGGTTTGGGAGGGAAAAGTAAAGAGTTACGTGTTTTGGATTTCGCTTTTTTGTATGCGATTTTCAAAATTTTTGGTGGGTATCCTCGTTCTGACAGCCTATTTCGTAAAACCGAGGCCTCGTTTTCAAAGGAGGCCTCGGTTGAACAGTTGCGGCGGGCACGAAGGTATTGGGCATATGGAATAGAATTGAGGAGAGGTTCCGGGTGGAAACTGGAGGCGGCCAGAATGGTATTGCCTGCAGTAGGTTTGCGATATAAATGGCTTTGGATATGGCCTTCCGAATCCTTTATGAGGGTCAGATCTAGGAAACAAATGGAAGTTGGACTAAAGGTCATGGTAAATCTCAAATTTAACCGATTGTCA
The DNA here is from genome assembly GCA_028564925.1 of Lithobates sylvaticus. Lineage (NCBI taxonomy): Eukaryota > Metazoa > Chordata > Amphibia > Anura > Ranidae > Lithobates > Lithobates sylvaticus. The sequence continues at coordinate 61,158,680 of CM053032.1, forward strand.
GTATTCAAATGAGTCAAAAAGTCTTGTAATATTTGGCTAGGTCCCTGCCAAACAATAAGAATATCGTCGATGTATCGACGAAAGGTGACAATATGTTTGGTGTACATATTGGCTGAGGGGTCTAGAAATAAGAGGCGTTCCCACTCCCCCAAGTACAGATTGGCGTAGGCCGGTGCACAACAAGTGCCCATGGCCACGCCCTGTACTTGGAGGTAGTGGGAACCGTCAAAGGAAAAAAAATTGTTGTTGAGAATAAAGTTTAAAGCATTAATGATGAATGTGGAAAGGTCAGTAGAGTATAACGAGGAAGTAGTGAGTATATGTCGGATGGCGGAGAGTCCTAGAGTGTGAGGAATCGAGCTGTATAATGCCTCGACATCGATCGCGACGAGTAAAGTGTCGGGACCAATAGTTAGAGAGGACAGACTTTGTAAGAGATGAGTAGTGTCTTTTATGTAAGAAGGGAGTTGAATAACTAGGGGTTGCAGTAATTTATCAATATAACGACTAAGGTTATCTGTAAGAGAGCCTCTTCCGGAGACTATAGGCCTACCTGGTGGTCTGGGTAAGTTTTTGTGCACCTTGGGGAGTGCATAGAACGTAGCTATACGTGGGAATTTAGTTCTAACATAGTCACTAGTGTTTTTATCCAGTACCCCTTGTGTAGTGGCGGAATCTATAAGTATATATAGTTGTTGTTGTGCTGAGGAAATGAAAGATGTGGGGATCTTTTTGTACCATTCCTTATTCTGAAGGATGTCATAGCACATTTGAGTATAATGATCCCTATCCAGTATAACAATGTTTCCGCCTTTATCGGCGGGTTTTATTATTATCGTGGAATTGGTTTTAAGATTTTGGAGAGCGAGGTATTGATTGTATGAGAAGTTTCTTGCCTTAGATCGATTGGGATAGATTTTTAGGTTACGGATTTCCCGTGTAACTGCCTGCAAAAATAGTGCAGCGCGTGGGTTGGTGCTGGGGGGTGGGTAGAAACTAGATTTCTTTTTTATGGTTATTTTAGAGGGTGGGTGTGATGGAGTGGGGGAATTGTCCTCAGTGCTGGCTAAGAGAGTGTCAAGATCCAAAGTATCTATTAGGTTGGGGTTATCACTTTCATCCAAAAGTTCAGTTAACTGTTGGAGGGCAGTGGTTTCCGCTGCGGAGTGTAGGAGCAAATCCGAAAAGGGATTAGGTGTGTATATGCTGTGTAATAGCAGTTTGCGGACAAACAAATGAATATCTTTGATGACAGTGAATTTGTCTATGTGGGATACAGGACAAAAAGTGAGTCCCTTTTCAAGGACGGAAATTTCGTGCTTAGTAAGTGAATGTTTGGAAAGGTTGATAATATTGCAAGACGGTGGGATTATCTTGGTGTTCTTTTCGGTTGGTGAGTGTTGTTGTGTTGAATTCTTTGTGAAGCACGCATTAGGTCTAAAAAATCAAAATGTTGGGAAGATGAGGGTAAAGAGTGTGATCTGGAGGTCTTCGAGGACGAGGAAGCGACCGACGGGTCTCTGGCCGGTGAGTCGTCAGTCGGTCCCTCGGGATCGGAGACCTCGTCACTAGAAAGGTTAGGTGTGCGGCCTCTTTTTGGATTGCGTGGGCCTCGTGTGGGGTGGGGTTTTGGTGCAACATGTGAATTATCTGTGTTGCGATCAGCAGCATATTTGGGAGGCATAGGTTTGGAGGCGAAGCGTGCTGGAGCTGGTGGGCGTACAGCACGGTTGGCCTCGTTCCATTTGTAGGCTCTTTCCTCTTGGAAAGCTTTTTTGTCGCGGAAGAATTTTTTGTCCTTCTGCGTCAAAGTATCATGGTTAAATTGATGCATTTTTGTACATGCCTATGGTTACACATGACTACCATGTATACATACTGTTTTGTATAATTATATGTTTACCCACCTATTCATTGATTTATCTTTGGGCCTGAAGCCCTTAATAAAATACTTTATGTTTCACATGCATATACTTCTTATGTCTATCTGTTTAAGCTTCTCTTTGGGGTATAGGCCGTGTTAATGCACACTAGGCCTCACAAATTTGCTATTTTTTCTATGTGAGAAGCGATAGACCTACTTGCCACCACTCACTTGCCCAACAAATATTTTATCTTATTTTCCAGCACTGCCTTAACCCTCTTGGGCATGGAGTTCACCAGAGCTTCACAAGTTGCCACTGGAGTCCGCTTCCACTTCTCCATGATGACATCACAGAGCCGGTGAATGTTAGAGACCTTGCGCTCTTCCACCTTCAGTTTGAGGATGCCCCACAGATGCTCAATAGGGTTTAGGTCTGGAGGCATGCTTGGCCAGTCCATCACCTTTATCCTCAGCTTCTTTAGCAAGGCATTGGTCATCTTGGAGGTGTGTTTGAGGTTGTTAAATTGGAATACTGCCCTGCGGCCCAGTCTCCGAAGGGAGGGGATCATGCTCTGCTTCAGTATGTCAAAGTACATGTTGGCATTCATGGTTCCCTCAATGAACTGTAGCTCCCCAGTGCTGGCAGCACTCGTGGAGCCCCCAGACCATGACACTCCCACCACCATGCTTGACTGTAGGCAAGACACACTTGTCTTTGTACTCCTCACCTGGTTGCTGCCACACACGCTTGACACCATCTGAACCAAATAAGTTTATCTTGGTCTCGTCAGACCACAGGATATGGTTCCAGTAATCCATGTCCTTAGTCTGCTTGTCTTTAGCAAACTGTTTATGATCTTTCTTGTGCATCATCTTCTGGGACGACAGCCATGCAGACCAATTTGATGCAGTGTGCAGCGTATGGTCTGAGCACTGACAGGTTGACCCCCCACCCCTTCAACCTCTGCAGTAATGCTGGAATCACTCATACGTCTATTTTCCAAAGACAACCTTTGCATATGATGCTTATAAAGTGCACTCATCTTCTTTGGCCGACCATGGCGAGGCCTGTTTTGAGCTGAACCTGTCCTGTTAAACCACTGTACGGTCTTGGCCACCGTGCTGCAGCTCAGTTTCAGGGTCTTGGCAATCTTCTTATAGCCTATGCCATCTGGCCTATGCCATCCATGTGGAGCAACAATTCTTTTTTTCAGATCCTCAGAGAGTTCTTTGCCATGAGGTGCCATGTTGAACTTCCAGTGACAGGTATGAGAGAGTGAGAGCACACCTACACCTACTCCCCATTCACACCTGAGACCTTGTAACACTAACGAGTTACATGACACCGGGGAGGGAAAATGGCTAATTGGGCCCAATTTGGACATTTTCACTTAGGGGTGTACTCACTTTTGTTGCCAGCGGTTTAGACATTTATGGCTGTGTGTTGAGTTATTTTGAGAGGACAGCAAATTTACACTGTTATACAAGCTGTACACTCACTACTTTACATTGTAGCAAAGTGTAATTTCTTCAGTGTTGTCACATGAAAAGATATAATAAAATGTTTACAAAAATGTGGGGGTGTACTCACTTTTGTGAGATACTGTACTTCCAAGATGCAGCGTTTGTCCTTGAGTAGCCTGTATTGGAGGGGATAATGCCCTTAGCTCTGTGTAAGCTCCAACACAGATTGATTTCAGCTTACACAGAGAATAGACCTAAAGCTCCAACAAATAAAACAGTGGTTGAGCACAGCATATATCAGTGGGCAGTGGAGCTATATGCAAGAGAACCTGTCACTTTACATTGAATGGTCAAAGGGACCGGTTCTCTTTAACCTCTATTTATGTGCATAGTCCAGGGACAGGCAAATGGGCACGTATCAGAACTGGACAACGGAGCAATAGAAGAAGGTGGCCTGGTCTGATGAATCATGTTTTCTTTTACATCAGGTGGATGACTGGGTGCGTGTGCGTCGCTTACCTAGGGAAGAAATGGCACCAGGATACAGTATGGCAAGGAGGCAAGCCAGCAGAAGCAGTGTAATGCTTTGGGCAATGTTCTGCTGGGATACCATAGGTCCTGCCATTCATGTGGACATACCTGACACATACCAACTAAACATTGTTGGTGAACAAGTACACCTCTTCATGGAAATGATATTACTTGATTGTGGTCTCTTTCAGCAGGATAATGCACCCTTCCGCACTGCAACAATGTTTCAAAAATGATTTGAGGAACACAACTTTAAAATTCCCCAGATCTCCATCCAATAGAGCATCTGTGGGTGTGCTGAAAAAAACAAGCCCAATCCATGGAGGACCCACCTCACAACTTTCAGGACTTAAAAGGTCTGTTACGGACAGTTTGGTGCCAGATACGAAAGCATACCTTCAGAGGTCTAGTGGTGTTCATGCCTCGATGGGTTGGGGCTTTTTTGACAGCAAAAGGGGGTCTACACAATATAAGGTGGGTAGTCAAACAATGATGGTTGAGTGCTGTATACAAAGAAAAGTTCAGCTTTAGGACAACTACAGGAGGAGATGAAAGTTCTCTTTAATCCTGACTACAGAACTGTTCTTGGTTGTCCCATGCAGCCAGGAGAAATTCCAGTTTTAGATGAGTGTCTGCAGTGCAGTCATTTGTAATAGCATTAAATTAGAAAATGGATTGCATGTCAATGATAAACAATATATCAATTTTTAACAAAACATTAATTACAGTTTAATTGTGTATACATATTAGCAAGCTCTGCACAATGCTGCAATCAGATGATGGAACAGCACTTTTGCCCGAGGCATACACCGAGGCGTTTCATCCTCTCAGCTTACTCAAGCTGGCATAAATATTTGTATAAGTGAGAAGTACACTGCAACTGACAAATATTGTCACTATGATCATTAATACATTTTCAGAGCAAAGGGGAGATGCCGTTCATTTTGATGTAGGCAGCAAAAAAAATTAACAATACATTCTTTAATTAGAGGGAATCTTTCCCCCTAGGATATAATCAAACATCCTGCCTCACCTTTACAAACATGTACTTTTCCAATTATCTTTGTTAAAAATACCTTATAGCAGGAGCTGTCAATCTGTCATACGCTCATCTGCTCATATGAGTGCTGTGCCTTGTGAGGAGCCTACAGCTATAATGGTTGGAGATGGAACTTGTCTAGTAGGAAGGTGCTGGTGATAATTATCACTGGGAAGAAGAAAGTACATAGGGTATTATGAATAAAATATGGGACTATACTTTAGACTTCCTTCCTTGTCCCTTTTGAACAGCTTTAACCACCTAAGTACTGGAGTCTTTGCCTTTTTATTTTGCGATCTCTTAAATTTTTTTATGTTTTATACAATACAGAATAAGCAGGAATAAACAATACAAGTAATAGCTGGGATAATTCCATACTAATGCAAAAGAACAAGAAGTGGAAAAAACATTTCAACCGTCAGACTTTTAACAATTATTAAATCTTTGCCTTTTTAACCAGAGCGGTTGTGCATTTTGCGCAACATAATGCTTTGCCTTTGTAGTCTATTTTCGCAAATTATGAAATTTATTTTGCTTTTAGCTGATTTGAATACATACATTTTTAGAGGGTATAGTTTGGAATAAAAAAAAAAATGTAAAAAATAAATAAACAATTAATATAAGATACAATTAAAGCCCAAGTATAGCTAAAATAATAAAAACAGAAAAATCAGCACTAGGGACATAACTTACAGTCTCTAGGAGGTGTCCTTTGTGTTGCTCACACCCCCACCACCCTAATCTTCTGTGGGTTAATACAACTAAGGGGCTGTTACAGGCTCTCATCAAGAAGGCCATTTTTGCCCAGCTGCTCCATTCATAGAAGCTGTACTAAAGCTTCTATGAATGAAACAAAATCTGTGAATGGAGGGGGCAGAGCTATCCATCATCCACCAGTTCTCCATTCAAGGATCCTGTTTCACCCATATATTTTGATTATAGATTGACTATGTTAGACCTGTCCGTGCAGTAGGAACCTGATAAGTGCACAGTTGTGCTCATAAGTTTACATATCCTGACAGAATGTATGATTTCTTGGCCATTTTTCAGAGAATATGAATGACACAAAAACGTTTCTTTCACTCATGGTTAGTGTTTGGCTGAAGCCATTTATTATCAATCAACTGTGTTTACTCTTTTTAAAAAAATAATGGCAACAGAAAGTACCCAAATGACCCTGATCAAAAGTTTACATACCCTGGTGATTTTAGCATGATAACATGCAAACAAGTTGACACAAAGGGGTTTGAATGACTATTAAAGGTAACCATCCTCACCAGTTTGTGATCTGTTTTCTTGTAATTGGTGTGTGTCTATAAGGCCCCTTTCACATGGACGGACCGTTCAGATCCGCCTGTCAGTTTTGACGGCGGATCTGAACGGGCGCTCCATGTTAGTCTATGGAGCGTCGGATGTCAGCGGAGACATCTCCGCTGACATCCGACCCGGTCCGATCCGCCAAAAGCAGACGTATGGCTCTACGTCCAGATCTGTCGCTGGCGGATCAGATCGAGTGAGATCTGATGAAAAACGGACACACTGTCCGTTTTCATCCGATCTCTCCATAGAGACCAGCGGCGCTCGCAAGCCCCTCCCCGCTCACTGAGCGGAGAGGGACTTGTCATCCGCCGGTTCAGCGGAGATCAACGGAGAGATCTCCCACTGAGCCAGCGGACAGAGGCGGACTCCGTGGAAGCGGAGTCCGCCTCGTGTGAAAGGGGCCTAAAAGGTCAATGAGTTTCTGGACTCCTGACAGACCCTTGAATCTTTCATCCAGTGCTGCACTGACATTTCTGGATTCTGAGTCATGGGGAAAGCCAAAGAATTGTCAAAAGATCTGCGGGAGAAAAGTAGTTGAACTGTATAAAACAGGAAAGGGATATAAATAGATATCCAAGGAATTGAGAAGGCCAATCAGCAGTGTTCAAGCTCTAATTAAGAAATCATGAATTCTGCCAGGTTATGTAAACATATGAGCACAACTGTATACCTGTATATTTTTGTATTCTGTATTCTCTTTGTCTTACATACAAAACTTAATAAAGATCTTATAAAAGATCCTGTTTCACTTGTAGAACAGTACAGCTAAGTGGAACTAGGGTCTGTGACAGCCCTGCCGCACTGGAAGATTACAGCAGTGGGGGTGGAGGAGCAGGGACAGAGTAAGATTTCAACTACAAAAAGAGGAATCAGCACAAGGGATACATCCTACTAGCTTGAAGTTATGTCCATTGTGCAAATATTTCTGTTTTTAATTTCAGCTACACTTAGGCCTTGAATTAGGATGGACCTGAAAACTTTTTTATATGTCCCTTTTTGTGCAATATTGACAAGTTATGTGGCCCAAAATCAAAACTTCCATTTCAGTTTAGGAGAGATCGTTTCTATTTCAATATAATGTTCTTTTTCCAATCATCCTGAAAAACCTAAAGGTCTTGTTCACATGGCACATATCAATGCATGCCTGGTGTGAGGGCTATGTTTACCCGCATGGAGATGCACAGGTGATGCATGCATCCCTGTGCAGGCAGTCCCATTGGTGTCTATTGGGATGTAGCAGCTGCAGGGACACAGCTGCTGCTCCCAATTTGACATGTGTGCAAGTGCTGGTGCATGGCTCCAGAATGCAGACAGTGTGCATTGGGGGCCATGCAACCGTACCTGCACAGATGTCAAATTGGGAGCAGTAGCTGTGTTCGTGCAGCTGCTGCATCCCAATAGACAGCAATGGGACTGCCAGTAAACGACAAAAACAATATTGTCTTACAGAGGCTGTAGGAGGAGTGGGTATGAACTGTAATAAATGCAATGGGACTGGCTGCATAGGGATGCAGGGAACCCCCCCTTGCAGGTAAACACGGTCCTCATACGGGGCATGCATTTATATACCCTATGTGAACAAGGCCAAAGATGAAATTGACACATTAGTGCACAAAAATATGAGCAATGGGGCATTGCTTAAAGATTACATTAATTTGTGCAGTCTTAATTGTGAAATGTCATCCAAACCAGCCATGACATACTGCTCTATTATGCTCCTATAGAACAGTGTTAAGAATCTAATCGATTCAGCACCTGAGCTCGGCACTGGCCCATCAGACTGTTGGAAGCACCTGCTTCAGCTCGCAGTCGCTCATGCCATGAAAATGAGGTCAGCTTCTGCAGTGCTACATTAAAGCAAATAATTCTTGAGAAAATGGAGTATGAGAATTATAACTTCTCACTCCGCAAATGCCAACTGTCTGGCTGCTATGCTGATCCTCTTGCTTCAATGAGTCATGGATCTGGAACAAGTAGCTTTAGACAGTAGTCAGAAATGATAGACCCTTATTTCTCTAAAGATAGATATATTTTAAAGTGACCCTGTCAACCACAGTAATAAATAATTAAATAATCACCCTGTAAAAAAAAAGCCAGTGGGTGGTGGGTCAAATCTTTGCTCACTAGAAAAGCTATGGGTGCTGCTCCTCTCTGACCCTTCTGGGCTAGGTGTGTCGAATATCGGGTCCTCCACTGGCTGATGTAGGGTTCAGAGGAAGCTACCTGTAGCTCTTTTAGACAGTGAAGATGTTGGCCAGTGCCTGCCAGAAAAATAAGCATTTGGCTGGGTTCACACCTTTCCATACACACTGTTATGTATTTTTATGCGTGTTTTTAATGTGCCTTGCTACGTGTTTTCATGCGTTCTGTGCGAGTTCTTGAAGCCAATGAAATGTTGAGTAAGATTGAGTTTGTTATGAAAGGGGCTGGTTACCATATGCTAAAAAACACATATTATATGCATTTTTTGGTGTTGCAATTGCCATCAGCGGTCAATACATATCGAGACACTAAAAATACCTGCCCTTTTTTGACAGATGCTCATGATAACTTGTTTTCCATGACTACCCTACTTTAAAGAAGTCGTAACCCTAAACAAAAAAAAAAAAGATCCTTAAAAGCATGTTAAACCACATAGTGATCCCTGCCTGTCATTTCCTAGTGTGTGAGACGATCTAAAAACCCATCCCTCCCCTCCTGCCGCTATTCCATGTGGCAGTAAAGTTAGTGATCACAATTACTGCCAGTCCCTCTGTTATAACAAGATATACTATATAGTGTAATTTTTTTATTTATTTTTTATGCCGCGTACACACTTTGACGGACTAGGTCCGACGGTCTTCCCGATGGACTTTCGGCGGAGTTCCGACGGACTTTCCGAATGAACGGACTTGGCCACACACAATCACACCAAAGTACGACGGATTTGAACGTGATGTAGTACGACCGGACTAGAATAAGGAAGTTCATAGCCAGTAGCCAATAGCTGCCCTAGCGTCGGTTTTTGTCCGTCGGACTAGCATACACACGAACGGATTTTTCGACCGGACTCGAGTCCGTCGGAATAATTTGAAACATGTTCTATTTCTAAAGTGCGTCAGATTTTTGGACAGCAAAGTTCCGCTGGAGCCCAAACACGATCGAATTGTCTGACGGATTCGCTCTGTCAGTCCTAGTCCATTGAAAAGTCCGGTTGCGCGTACGCAGCATTATTCTGCAGCTAAATACCTTATTTAACATCACCGATATGTTGTCACATGACTGCACAGCTGATGTCAGTGGGGAATCTCAGCCCCTCCCACTGTAGTCTTTAGATTGGGGAAGGAGAGTAGCGGGCTGTCATGTGACCGCACATCGGGAATGTAAAAAAGTTATTTAGCTGCAGAATTAAAAAAAAAAAAACAGACACTGTGTAGTATAGCGTGTTATAACAGAGGGGCTGGCAGTAATTGGGATAACTGACTTTACAACCACTTTAACAGACAATTCTACTGAGAGAGATGCAAAGGCTGTCATTGCTGACTTTCCTTAGAAAATGCTAGTTTTCTGGCTCTTCAGCTTTGCTGCTCTATTGAACAAAAAATAAGTTTGTTTTGCACTTCACATTTGATGCACTATATTATATGAACTTTATATACGCATGGTTAGAAGTATTTATTTTCAATACATGGACTGATGCACTTTATTATATTAAATTGAATGCATGATTTTAAATATTATTTAGATTGTGATATGTTTTTACTATTAACACGTGGATTATATTAGTTTTTGTTATTTATGACTTTTTGGCACTGAAAGTTGGAGCGCTTCACTAATTTGCACTTTATTTTGCTGCTCTACTCCTGCAAACCTGAAGTTATTAAACTGGCTAAAAACAACCCATCATTCAAGTGGATAGGAAATTAACAGATGGATGAAAGGCAGATAAAGTTATGACACTTGGCCCAAGGTGCCATAAGGGACCTGGTTTACCAGGAGTCATGGCCTCTATTGCCAGTTAAAGGAATAAGCCCCAAAGTTTGGGAACAGCTCCTTTATGCCTCGTTTCCATTGAGCGGATCGGTTCGGGTCGGTACAGTTTGAAAGGGTTTGGAATGGTCCGGCCTATTTTGGTGAGAGTTTCCACTGCAAGTCGGATCACCAAAAAATGCCTAGTGTGGCCTCACACTGATTGGCAGACGTTTTTCTGTCCGCCAATCAGTGGAATGTATCGTAGCTCCGCCCTAACCGAATCGTTCCATTTTCTATGGCCCCACCTCTGAAGCAGGACCCTGAATGGTGCGGTATGGTTCGGTTGTATGGGCCGCTTTCATAATGGAAACACTGAAAATAGCGTAGCGTACCGAACCGAACTGAACCGATCCGCTCAGTGGAAACGAGGCATTAGAGGTTATATGCATGCAACTATTTGATTAATATTTTTCCTGACGTGTATCCCTGAGTGTATGGTAGCCAGAGCTATTTAGGTTTTGCTCAGTGACATACACTTTTCCCAGAACCACTAATGGTCAGAACTTTCAATAATGATACATGCAAAGGTATAAGGTGTTATATGTAAATGAGTGATGCTGCTAAAAGTATGCATACAGTGCCTTTTAAAAAGTACTCATACGCCTTGAAATTTTTCCACATTTTGTCATGTTACAACCAAAAACAGAAAATAATTATTTTATTGGGATTTTATTTGATAGATCAACACAAAGTAGAACATCATTTTTAAGTGGAAAGAAAAAGGATACATATTTTTTTTACAATTTTTTTACAAATAAATATCTGAAAAGTGTGGCATGAATTTGTATTTAGCCCTGGTGAGTCAATACTTTGTAGAACCACCTTTCGCTGCAATTATAGCTGCAAGTCTTTTTGGGGATGTCTCTACCAGCTTTGCACATCTAGAGAGTGAAATTTTGGCCCATTCCTCTTAGCAAAATAGCTTAAGCTCTGTCAGATTGGATGAAAAGCGTCTGTGAACAGCAATTTTCAAGTCTTGCCACAGATTCTCAATTGGATTTAGGTCTGGACTTTGACTGGGCCATTCTAACATATGAATTTGCTTTGATCTAAACCATTCCATTAAAGTTCTGGCTGTATGTTTAGGGTCGTTGTCCTGCTGGAAGGTGAACCTCCGCCCCAGTCTCAAGTCTTTTTCAGACTCTAACAGGTTTTCTTCTAAAATTGCCCTGTATTTGGCTCCATTCATCTTTCCATCAACTCTGACCAGCTTCCTTGTGCCTACTGAAGAATAGCATCCCCACAACATGATGCTGCCACCACGTTTCACGGTGGGGACGGTGTGTTCAGGGTAATGCGCAGTGTTAGTTTTCCACCACACGCGTTTTGGCCAAAAAGTTCAATTTTGGTCTCATCTGACCAGAGCACCTTCTTCCACATGTTTATGGCTTTCTTCCTGCCACTGTTCCATAAAGGCCAGATCTGTGTAGTCGTCCTCTGGACAGATTCTCCCACCTGAGCTGTGGATCTCTGCAGCTTCTCCAGAGTTACCATGGGCCTCATGGCTGCTTCTCTGATTAATGCTCTTCTTGCCTGGCCAGTTAGTTTAGGTGGACAGCCATGTCTTGGTAGGTTTGCAGTTGTGCCATACTCTTTCCATTTTCAGATGATGGATTGAACAGTGCTCAGTGAGATGTTCAAAGTTTGGGATATTTTTTTATAACCTAACCCTGCTTTAAACATCTCCACAACGTTATCCCTGACCTGTCTGGTGTGGCTTGGCCTTCATGATGCTGTTTGTTTACAAAGGTTCTCTAACAAACCTCTGAGGGCTTCACAGAACAGTTGTATTTATATTATTTATACTGAGATTAAATTACACACAGGTGGACTCTATTTACTAATTAGGTGAATTCTGAATGCAATTGGTTCCGCTAGATTTTAGTTAGGGGTATCAGAATAAAGCGGGCTGAATACAAATGCACGCCACACTTTTCACATATTTGTTTGTAAAAAAAATTGAAAACCATTTATTATTTTCCTTCTACTTTACAATTATGTGTCACTTTGTGTAGGTTTATCACACAAAATGCCAAACAAAATACATATATGTTTTTGGTTGTAACATGACAAAATGTGGAAAATATCAAGGGATATAAATACTTTGTCAAGACACTGACAAATATGATTGCACCTGGGTACTGAATTAAAACTAGCCTATATTTAAGCCTGATGTGCATCCAGATTAACCATTGCACTCCTATCAGGCATTCATGTACAGCATGTCTGAGCACTGAGGCGAAACCCTGATGCCAGCTTATCTTCTGATTATTTTTGGGCAAAAAACGAATGTAAACAGAATTCACCAATCGATTTTTCTCCCAAGCACCAGTGGTTGGAGCATCTTTTCTAGTTTGAGAGTGGTCACAGACTTGGCAGTCCTCATAAGGCCTATAGCTGGGAAGAGAACCAAACAGTGAATTTAATACAGAGCTACATCGTACAATAAATAATAAATATACTGTATAATACAATTGTAACTTATTGTAAGTTAACAGCTATACTAAACACGTATAAATCAATATAAACAATAGTTAAATAAATATATACAAATTGTGCATAGTGATGATAAAGTGCAAAATCAGTGTTATCCAATAATGTAATGATGATCTTACAAACACCACAATCTGCACTTCACTATCAGGTAGAATCCAAATTAACCGAATCAGATAGACCTCTATTGCTGGATAGTTAAAATGCACTTTATGTCACCCTCTACATATGATGTTTGTATGCCGGAATGAGAAAACTTCCCTCCATTTCTCCATATAGTAGATGAAAAGTATCCTTGATAAAAACAGAAGCAATACAAAGTGTCACAGTGACAATAGTTAATTGTTACTGTGACACTTTGTATTGTATTTGTATCTGTATTGTAACTTACCAGCAGGAAACTCGCATGGATCGGTGCTTATAGTCAGCGTGATGACGTGACTTGATGTATTTTAACTACCAAGGACTCTGTCAAGAGCTCTTGACAAACTTCTTGGTAGTTTGGTATAAATGTATTATTTTGCGAAGTATTTTGGTTTTTTAATTTGTCATTAAAGCTTCTGGAGGGAAATAGGGAGGTTTAGAACATGGAAGATGTTACTACTACATGAGAAGAGAACCAGATGAGAATACTAGAAGTATGTATAAAAATAAAATTCCGCACCAGCCCATAACACAACAAAGCTGCATGTACCAATAAACGGTGCCAATGATGATGACATTCATGACGAAACACATTACAGTGATCCTGGAACAAACACATACCAGGGAGCTGGAAGGATCTGAGCTATACTACTCCATCTTCTGGCTTTCTGCTCCTGGACAGCATTATTTACAAATGCAGACTTTTATTGAGTGGAGCGCTTTTATTTGCCATATTCATGTGAGTGCAATTTAGCTTTTAATAATGGTGGTATTCGATCACCTCTGCGTTTTTTTAAACCAAAAAATAGCGACAATTTATAAAAAAAAAACGCATTATTTTTAACTTTTTGCTATAAAAAATATCCCCATAATTAAAAATGCATTGATTACTGTGTAAATGTGACTGGCAGTGAAGGGGTTAACCACTAGGAAGGGGTTAAGTGTGTCCTAGGGAGTGATTCTAACTGTGGGGGGGGGGCTATGTGTGACACGATACTGATCATCGCTCCCGATTACAAGGAGCAGGGATCAGTGTCACTAGGCAGAACAGGGAAATGCTTGTTTACATCAGCATTTCTCTGTTCTTCCTCTCCGTGAAACGATTGCGGGTATTCCCATGGACATCGAGTCTGCGGGACCTGCGATCACACTCACGGAGCTTGCAGCGTGCGCCCGGCGCAAACCGATTCCCAAAGCCTGTACATGCCCTTCTGTCGACGTATATCGGCGTGAGCTGGTCAGCAAGCGGTTAAACATTAATAACAGAGCACTAATTATAACAGTAATAATGAAAAAAAAACACAGGAAACTTTAAAAAGAAACGTTGACACTGATGTCACAGTAACATTGATGACCCTGTGGACACTAATGACACTGTGCACTGATGACACTGTGGGCACTGATGACACTGATAGCACTGATGACACTGTGGACATGGATGGCACTGTTGGCACTGTTTGGGAACTCTATTGGCACTTGAACCGGTTGTAGAATACTCACATATCACTCTCCCTCCTCACAGTGGCATCTGTGTGAGGAAGGAGAGCAGTCAATGAGAGATGATCTCATATGTTTACATTTGAGATCATCTCTCATTGGACAAGCCGATCACGTGGTAAATGGCCGCTGTGATTGGCTATGTCCAGGGGACATGCCAGCACAGATTTTCCCTGATGCGCGCCCCGCGGGGGCCACACATTTCCGGGAGGATGTACATGGACGCCCCCCCGGCAATTAAAGCCCACGTCTTTCAGCTATAGCGTGGGCGCGAGGTGGTAAAAATGTCCGCGGGCCAGGTGCACATGAATTCATTTTGTGCACTGACAGGACGCACATTTAGCGGTGGCGGGCTGGGTTGCAGCCCGCAGGTTGCTGACTCCTGACTTATTGGGTCCTTTTCACAATTTATTATCACATGATATTGCTTGCATATATGATGGCTTTGTTTTGAATTCAATATGTTTGATTATGCCATCGTTTTATTGACTTTATTCCCATTTTTGACACAATTTATCATATATTTTTTCTAGGGCTGCGGAAATTAACGATTAATTGTTCAATTAATCGTTAATTTCTTTGATCAGTCAAAATAATTTTGATCGAGGACGATCCGCGGATTGAGCTCAGCGGTCTCGCCCATAGGAAAGGCCGCAGCTTCGGCCTAGCTCCGGAGCGGCGGCCATCTTGGTCCACCCGGCGGTGGCTTAGTATCGGCGCGCTGACGTCATCATCACCCGCCTGCTTGTGCCGTCTTCTTCTGCGGACGAACGGGTCTGCCTGCTGTCTATTCCGGACAGAGCAGACAATCATATATGTGAATATTACGGTATGTGGGGCAGATGTGGACATTACAGTATGTGGGGCAGATGTGGACGTTACAGTATGGGGGAGATGTGGACGTTGCAGTATGGGTGTAGATGTGGACGTGACAGTATGGGGGAGATGTGGACATTACAGTATGTGGGGCAGATGTGGACGTTACAGTATGGGGGAGATGTGGACGTTACAGTATGGGTGTAGATGTGGACGTGACAGTATGGGGGAGATGTGGACATTACAGTATGTGGGGCAGATGTGGACGTTACAGTATGGGGGAGATGTGGACATTACAGTATGTGGGGCAGATGTGGACGTTACAGTATGGGGGAGATGTGGACATTACAGTATGTGGGGCAGATGTGGATGTTACAGTACAAAAATTTTAAAAACTATGTGCGTTATAATTAATCGAAATTAGTCGTTTAATCGATTAAAGAAAATCGATTAATCGAACACAACATTTTTAATCAGTAACAGCCCTAATATTTTCTATTTTTAAGTTTCAGTTAGCACAGCATGTTTTCTATATACAATAATAGGATGGATTCACTTTTATGTGCTGTAGAGCATTTTTGAGTTTCTTTCTAATGAGCTTTATATTGCAATGACACGCATTGCCATTTCTATCCAAAGCCTTTATAGCATGGATCAACAGGCGATAACATGGAGATGACGTTTACTTAACCAATGCATGTAAACATCCTGCATAAATATGAATTATCATTACTAAAAACAATGGCAAACCTCTGCACATGCGTGTTAAGCGCATGCATTAAAATGCATAGCTATAAATGACCCCTCAAGGTCTAATTAAAAACACAATTGTACCTGAACTGATATTTCTTTAAAATGTGGCCATCATGGGTTGAACCGCATCCTAGAAGTTGAATAATCACATTAGTGTAATGTTGCGTCTTGTGCCACAGGGATACATCATTATTTAATATAATCATTGACAGGTTGCCTTTCTGTAAATTTTTGTTGAGCTGTCAAGAGGTTTGCCGATAGCTCCAGTAGATGACTATTATACTTGGAAGTTCTACTGTAAGAGCCATGATTGGAATACTTAAAGCTTATTTATAGGCAGTTCAAGGGCCAATAATGATAAAGTTCAATCCCAATGAAAAAATAAGGATGGAAAGTATAGGTTATGGAACTTTGCACATTGCTCACAGATTCAGTCTAATGAAGCAATGTTGTTAATATCCTTTACTATTCGTTTTGAAACAGCTCTAATTGCAGACAGTTTTAAGTAGTTGTGCGGCATTAGAACTGGATGTTCTGTTCTGCCACCCAAACATCTAATTTGTTTCTAGGGAATATGTCCTAAATTCGATGATAATAAAGCATGATTGTGGACCAGTGATACATGCCCAATTATCGCTTTTCTTGAGTGTTCATGGAGCATTGTATTTATAAAAAAATCATTAACATAATTATTTGGGTAATTATGTTAATACAGATAGAATGGCACCTGCTGTTATGTCATATGATAAAATGACCATAATTAAGAAGATGTGTGATCAGCTTGTAAATAGAATTTTCGCAAAACTAAGCATATGCTGTATATAGAAGAATCATGCAAAAATTTGATTTAAAAAAATAAATAAATAAATAAAAATGACAATAAATGTTCCATAGACCATCGGTGCCATCTAGTGTTGGAAAGCATTTTTAGCAATTATTGCGGTTTGGAATACATTGGGCTGTATCTGTGCTATAAACCATCTGTTCTGTGTACATTTGGCCACAAGGGTATCCTAAAATGAGGAATAAACCCCTTAATTTATGGATCTGTTATGGAAGTGAGACATGGAAATATCTTCTGTTTTAAGAAGGTGCCACTGTGTTTCTAATGAAGTAGAGGGGCCTTTGGGTTCTTTTTAGCCTACCTTACTATAACAAGTCTGGTTGTGCCTTGTCAGTTATCTCAAATTCTATGTTCCTCTCTTTCAGTATGGAAGATTACATTGTGTTTTTAATTGTAAAGCTAGAAAGATTTTTTTAAAGACTCTAACCACTTTAATACTGGACACTTTCACCTCCTTCCTGCCCAGGCCAATTTTCAGCTTTCAGTGATCTCACACTTTGAATGACAATTGCTCAGTCATGCAACTGTCATATTAAAAAAAAAATGTTTTTTTAATTTGGGTACAGTACCCAAATTAAAAAAAAAATTCTAAGACAAATACAGTTTTCATTTGGTGGTATTTATTTACCACTGAGTTTTTTTTTTTTTTGATAACTAAAAAAAAACAGAACATTATTATAAAAAAAACATGCATGTTTTTCGAGTTTCTGTTATAAAATTTTGCAAATAAATAATCCTTCTTCATACATTTAAGTTAAAATTTAATCTGCTACATTTCTTTAATAAAAGTAACCCAAATCATTGTATATTATTGTGTTATATAGCTGTGTGAGAGTTATCTGGAATGGTAAGTAACAAGGTCTGGATGCCAGGCAGACCGTAGGCGGCAGATAGCATGGCTGGCATCCACAACTTGTTACTTAACATTCCAGATATCGGCCCATGATCTTTGTTATATGAAATTTCTGACAAGACGTAAGACATACACTATATTGCCAAAAGTATTGGGACGCCTTTACACACATGTGAACTTTAAAGTGATTGTAAGGCTTTGTTTTTTTTAAATAACGAACATGTCATACTTACCTCCACTGTGCAGTTCGTTTTTAACGGAGTGGCCCCGATCCTCAACTTCTGGGGTACCCCCGGAGGCGCTGGTAGCTCCTCCCTGCATCGTATAACCCCCTAGGAGGGCGCGCTCCCGAGTCCAGCATTTGCGTCCATTGTTGAGGAGGGGGTACTGTCAGGGCTGGGCACAGCCCTTCCTTCTCTGAGTTGGCCGCTCAACTGTCGGCTAATTGCCAGCTCCCATCTCTCCACAGTGACTCACCTGTTGATATCCTGCTCATCAGTCCTGCTTACTTAAGCCATCCAGCCCTGATGATCTCTGCCTTCGCCTTGGTCAACATCACAGAGACTTTCTCCTGCGCTCCTGTTAAAGACTTGCTTGGCTGACATTCCTTCTGGCTCCAAATCCTGCTTGCTGTTCCACTACGCTGATTCCTGGTTTCCCGACTTTCTGGCTTGTCTGACCATCCGTTCCAGTTACCGAACTTTGGCTATGTTTTGACTACGTTTGTTCTATTTACATTTATTATTAAACAAGTATGATTTAACTGTACTTCTGATTCATGGATTCTGACACATAGACACAGAATGCAGTACTCGCCCCCCCCGCGTCATTGGATTTGAGCAAGACATGGATGAGCGAGTTTGGGGTGGAGGAACTTGACTGACCTGCACAGAGTCCTGACCTCAACCCGATAGAACACCTTTGGGATGAATTAGAGCGCAGACTGCGAGCCAGGCCTTCTCGTCCACATCAGTGCCTGACCTCACAAAGGCGCTTCTGGAAGAATGGTCAAACATTCCCATAGACACACCCATAAACCTTGTGGACAGGCTTCCCAGAAGAGTTGAAGCTGTTATAGCTGCAAAGGGTGGGCCAACTCAATATTGAATCCTATGGACTAAGATGCGATTAAAGTTCATGTGCGTGTAAAGGCAGGCATCCCAATACTTTTGGTAATATAGTGTATGTGTTTCAAATCACCTGTAGATTTCGTGACTGACATCTGAGGGCCCCAGTGGTTGACATGCTCCCCTTGATGGAATCAATGATCCGGGCAGCCCTTGGGCTGGTGGGCTCGATAGTGACAATCACACATTTTTAACCCTTATGGCTTTCTCTTCATGATCATTATTGTTTACTTAATTAGATGTGATATCCTTTACACCTCTGAAGAAGTTATATTACTCTGAAATGCGTTGGATGAATTGGAATACATCATAAGTTTGCATCATCTATGATATTGTCTTTGGATTTTGTGATGCCTTTTTCCACAAGCTGTATTACATTTTTGAATATATTTGGTTTTGTATTAGAATAAAAATTGACAATAAGTCTTTTAACTAATCTGTGTGACATAGTGCCTTTAAAGTCCCATCTGGGCGATTCCCTTCAACAACCTTGCTGGTATCTTCTCCCAGGCTTCTTCCTGGTGCAGCGTCTTACTTTTTTACTTTAGTTCCGCTTTGCCTTTCCCTAAAATTGATTGCGTTGGTTAAGGGCTACTCCAAATGTTTTAGAAAATGTAGCCAGTACAGTCATAATGCATCTTAGATCAAATTATCTTTTCAAAAGTTTGGGTCGCTCCAGTTCCTCATCCCCTCCCCCTTTCCTGACCGGCCGAGCTGTGTGCTCGGATAAGGGTCTGGTATGGACGGCGTAGGGGGTCCCCTTTAAATCCATACCAGGCGACGGGGCTAGCAAGGTGTCAATCTCGACGATGGAGGCAGCGACATTGACTTCCTTCGCTAGTCCCGTCTACCTGGAGTCACGTTCAAAACTCTGTGTGTGGGCAAGTCCGTTTATTTCAAAAGTCGGGCGGATTGTCTGCCGGATAGTCTGATCGTGTGTACATGGAATTAGGCTCCATACACACTATCCTTTTTTTATAAGCTCGAAGAAAAAAACGCTGGATGAAAAATGCTAATAGCAGATTTAAATTCACTAAAACAATTGAAGCCAAACTCCAGCTAACACTTTTTAACCACTTGCCGACCGCTTCACGCTGATATACTGTGGCAGAAAGGCACGTACAGGCTAACTAACGTACCTGTACATTGCCCTTTAAGAGGCGGCCTGCGGGATACCCACGATCGTCTCACAGAGAGGAAGAACAGGGAGATGCTAATGTAAACAAGCATCTCCCCGTTCTGCCTAGTCACTGATCTCTGCTCCCTGTGATCAGGAGCAGAGATCAGTGATGCGTCATTCGTAGCCACGCCCCCCCAGTTAGAAACACTCCCCAGGACACACTTAACCCCTACAGTGCCTAGTGGTTACCCATTCACTGCCAGTGTCATTTACACAGGAATCAGTGCATTTGTATAGCACTGATTGCTTTATAAATGACAATGGTCCCAAAAATGTGTCAAAAATGTCCAATGTGTACGCCATAATGTCACAGTCATGATAAAAATCGCTGATCGCTGCCATTACTAGTAAAAAAAATTATTAATAAAAATGCCATAAAACTATCCCCTATTTTTTAAACGCTATAACTTTTGCGCAAACCAATCAATAATCGCTTATTGTGACTTTTTTTACCAAAAATATGTAGAAGAATACGTATCGGCCTAAAGTGAGAAAAAAAATATTTTTTTATATATTTTGGGGGATATTTATTATAGCAAAATGTAAAAAATAATGGTGTTTTTTTTTCAAAATTGTCACTCTTTTTTTGTTTATAGCGCAAAAAAAAAATTGCAGGGGGTGATCAAATACCCCCAAAAGAAAGCTCTATTTGTGGGAAAAAAAGGACATCAATTTTGTTTGGGAGCCACGTCGCACGATCATGCAATTGTCAGTTAAAGTGACGTAGTGCCAAATCGCAAAAAGTGCTCTGGTCAGGAAGGGGGTAAATTCTTCAGGGGCTGAAGTGGTTAAGCAGTTACTGCAGTTACTTTTAGGATAAAGGTTTTACATAAATAAAACATTGAAAGCACCCCCGTCAGGGTTAAATGCTTTGTCTCAACTCCGTACCTGCTACATCTGCAGGACAGCTTGTTCTTTTGAAAAACAGACTTCCTGGTAGGACCACCTGGTGAAAATAAAAGAAAGCAAGCCTAGAAAAAAAAAAAATGCAGAATGCAGCTACCACATCTAATGCCCCGTACACACGGTCAGACTTTCCGACTGAAAATTTGCGATCAGAGCTTGTTGTTGGAAATTCCGACCGTGTGTAGGCTCCATCGTAAAGTTTCCATCGGAATTTCCGTAGCACAAAATTTGAGATCTGGTTATCAAATTTTCTGACAACAAAATCCTTTTGCGCAAATTCTGATCGTGTGTAGACAATTCCGACACACAAAGTGCCACGCATTCTCGGAATCAAGCAGAAGTGCAGCACTGGCTATTGAACTTAATTTTTCTCGGCTCGTCGTACGTGTTGTACGTCACCGTGTCACCAACTTTGTGTGACCGTGTGTATGCAAGCCAAGTTTGAGCCAACATTCGTCGGAAAAAAAACATGGGATTTTGTTGTCGGAATGTCCGATCATGTGTACAGGGCATTAGAATTAAACATGTGACATGGGGAGGGGGGAACTCCAGGCACTACAGGTAGTCATTGATCATAAGGGGTTTCTATTTGGAACTACCTGGCTTTTATAGCTGAGGCTTGTCTCATGCTGCCTGCGTTCAACCTTAGAGGCTTCTGGGTGGTGGGGCCATTAGTATCTACTTTAGTGTTAGACTTCTCTCCCACCTCAAAGAGGCTGGTTCCCCTTTGAACGTTCCCGGAATGGTTTATTCCTATACTCATATACCGTAGTTTCCCCAACTAGGTGGGTAAGCAGGGCTGTACCCACCTCTGGTATATATAACATTCTATCTGTGTCAGGGCGTATCACCTAATACAGATAGTGAGCCCTGGTCTATACTGGAATCACCTGCTATACACACATAGGCTTCCAATACCCTTTCTTTCTTGTGTTTTCTTTTTTTGTCCCACTCCCACCCTACTGGTAAACCTTCTCCATCTGCAACTAGTAGGTACCACTTGAGCAACTCAATTTCGTTCAATTATGTCTTCTGCTCCTCTGTCTCTTAAGGTGCTGTCCCTGAATGTTAAAGGCCTCAACATCCCCGAAAAATGCAGCAGTGTTCTAGCAGAGGCTCACCGACATAGGGGGCAAGTAATTTTTTTACAAGAAACCCACTTCAAGACAGGTTCAATCCCTGAAACCACCGCTATACTGAGCGGAAATCTGCAAGGCGGATCCGGAAAAGGAATCCAGGCACAGTGCACCTTATTTACATTTGCCTCTATGATTTTTAACTCTGGTATGCATATAATGTGAAGGGGTTCATGTTTTTTTCATTCATTCTTTGGGGAGTTAATAAAACGTTTAAGCAGTATTACGCTATGTGGATACAATTCTTTTCAAACATGTCCTGTCTGGCATTGGTGAGCTGATGACCTGAGGCTGTGGAGGAGAATTGGAAAGGAAGGAGCGGAGTGCTTTTGGGAGATTATATGCCTATATTTGTTGTATCTCTGGTGAGTGCATCCCCATAGGGGAACCTAATACACGTGGTGGAGTGTGCTGGTGGATGGACTGATCAGATCACATCATATCGGATATAGAACTGTTATCTTCCCCATCTTTTCTCGGATATTGCTGGACTGTTTTATCAAATGAATTAATTTATATTTTTATCAAATGAATTTATTTATATATATATATATATATATATATCAATATTCATATTTATTGATACATATATCTTTTATTTAATTCATATTTATTGATACACATTTTTTACCCACCCTTACTCTCGGATTTTATTCCCTGATTATCAAGCGCTGCTACAATATTTTAATGAGTTTTAATTTTAATGCTCGTTGTTTTATTGTATTTATATACGTTATGTTGATCTTAAGCAGCTGCTAACAGTGTGGCAGTTTTATATTAAGTACATTGAGTCACTTATATACTTATTTATTTATTTATATATTTTACACACGCATTTATAAACAGCAAGAAGTTATCACCCAGTAGAGCGCAGAGAGGTGTTTGACATAGGAGGGCGCATATACCAAACATCCATTTTTTACATTTTTAAGGTTCAATCCCTCGCCTAGCAGATAAACGCTTTCCGGAGGTATACCATGGGACTTGTACTGACTCCAAAACCAAGAGAGTTTTTATCTTGCTGGCTAAGTCATTTAGGTTTCACCTTAGTGATCAGATCGTAGACACCGGGGGTAGATTTCTATGTTTGAAAGGCACCTGGAAAGACAGACCAGTGACCCTGGCAAATGTGTATTGTCCCAATTCAAATAGGGTAACCTTTCTGAAAGACTTCCTGCTGCAATTGACCTCATTTTAGACGGGCCTTTTGGTTCTGGGAGGGGGATTTCCATATGGTCCTTGACCCACTTTTGGACACATCGACCGGAACCTCCTCTTTCCCCTATTCCGCGTTACGTCAGGTGAAGCTCCACTTGGCATTGCTCACATTACATGCCACCTGGTGCACCCTCGAGAGAGGGATTACACATTTTTCTCGACACTGCATAACCAATACTTGAGGCTGGACTATATTTTTATACGTCAGGCTGACCTGTCCTACCTGGCTGACGCCACCATTGAAAACATGGTGCTCTCTGACCAACACCTGATTACAATGACTTTACAGTTCCCGCAAAGGGAGGGATCCACTAAGATGTGGAGACTGGATGCCTCTATCTTAGCTGACCCAGGAGATGCAGAGAACTTTAGACAGACCATCTAGGTATACTTCCAACTTAATGACACACCAGATGTTGCTCCCATGACCCAATGGGAGGCACATAAGTGTGTGGTTCAGGGACACCTCTAAGCTATAGCTGCGAGGAAAAAAAGGAAGATCAGGCGCTGATACTGACCCTTTCTGAAAAGATAACTAAACTGGAGGCGCAACATAAACGCTCCCGGGCTATTCAGCTTGCAAAAGGAAGCCAGGGACAACACCATTAAGGCCCTGAACTTGCATCATTTGCTAACCTCTAACCAAAGGGAAGGGTTTTTCCTCACAATGGATGCGGAGAAGGCGTTCGATCGGGTGGCCTGGGACTATATGGATGCAGTGTTAGATGCTCTGGGTCTGGGGAGCCACATGCGCACTTTCATCGGAGCACTTTATGTGAATCCAAGAGCCAGAATCAAAGTCAATGGCCACCTATCAGACGCCTTCCCCATCCATAACGGCACTAGGCAAGGGTGTCCCCTCTCACCCCTACTCTATATTCTCACGTTGGAACCCCTCGTTGCATCCTAGCCAACCGTAATATAAAGGGTATTGAGGTCCATCGTAGGGAATACAAGATTGCAGCTTTTGCAGATGACATCCTGCTTTTCCTATCAGCCCCGCTGACGTCAGTCCTCAAGCATTTTAAACGCATTTCTAATCTAAAATTTAACTATTCAAAATCATTTGCACTAAATATCTCTTTACCAAAAAACATAGTACAGCAGTGCCAGACAAATTTCCCCTTTAAATGGAAAACAGACGCCATCACCTATTTAGGTATCCAACTCCCGAGAAAGCTAGATGCATTATATGAAGTAAAGTTTTTATCAGAATTAAAAAGGGTACAAGTAGATTTACAAAAATGGGACGTCCACACCCTCTCTTAGTTCGGACGGGCCTCTATACTGAAGATGACAGTTCTCCCACGTTTGTTGTACAAAATGCAAACTGTCCCAATTCGTCTATCGCCCACCTTTTTTGCGGCTTACAAGAGGATGTGTCGGCCCTTCATTGGAGGTACTAAGTCGGCATGCGTCGGATGGGCAAAGCTAGTTTTACCCAAATCCAAGGGTGGAATTGGCCTTCCGGATCTGCAGCGCTATTATTGGGCAGTACACTTGACTAGAATTGTAGATTAGAGGATTAATGCCCGTTACAAGCATTGGGTAAACCTTGAACGACTAATCTCGGGAATTGAGCTTCACTCAATCCCCTGGTCTTCCAAAAGACCCACAAGTCCTAATCTTCACACACATCCCCTCATTGGGGCTACCCTTCATAAATTTGATAGGGCCTGTAAAGTGCATGCAATTTCAGACAGGGGCAATCCAGATTTCCCCCCAGGCTTAACGGGAACCTACCTGGCGCAAGAATGGCCATATGCAGAGATGCAAGCGAAGCACTTTCATAGAGGCAAGTTTATGCGATAACAGGACCTTGCAGCATTATCAAACACTAAATCGTTTCCCTTCTGGTCTTATATTCAATTAAAGCACTTTCTTGATACTCCAGAGAGAAGAGAAGGGTACATGAAAGCCCCTACAGTATTCGAATCACTGTGTTCAAACTCTTCTCCCCAGGGCCATGTGATTTCAGCGCTGTATGCCTCCATGTTTGGGGAACCGTACTCTTCATTACGCGCGGACCATGCAGCCTGGTAATCAGTGTTGGACACAGAGATTTAGGACGCTAGCTGGGACCGCATACACTTATTTATCCACAAGGGCTCTCTGAATGTGAGCACGCAGGAAAATGGGTAAAAGATCAAAACCATGATGGTATAAGACCCCGGATAGGCTTCACAAAATGTTCCCGTTTCAGACCAATGCTGGAGATGTGAGAGGGAAAGAGGGACTTTTCTCCACATATGGTGGACTTTCACACGGATCCAACCATATTGAAATAAGGTACATGAGGTGACGATGGCCATCTCCTCGCTCCCTTTTAAATTTACACCAGCTCGATATCTCCTGCATCACTCAAAAATTTCCCAAAAGAAATACTATAAGTTGGTAAAATTGAATGAAGAGGGTATGTGGCGCTAACCCTTATGTAAATCAATAAATAATCTAAAAATAATCTAAAATGACCAGTTTGCAAAGCTCAGAGTATCCGAAAGATGAGTGACCTTTCACATAAATAGATATATAAAAACATAAAATAATGAACTAAATAGATAAAATTCCTTAATAGCAATACACATAAAATATTGAATAAATATAAGACGTGTGTATAAAATGAAAAAATGTTCAATAAAAGTGATGGTGCTAAAATAACCGTGCTGAAAATAAATATATGTGCTGGGGTAAAAATGATGATGGAGTTGGGTTAAAAATAGTGAACACAAAATCTTCTAGCAATAAAAGGTGCACAGTGCAACGTGCAAAATATGTGAATAAAGAACCAATAGAGAACCGATAAATTGATTCTGAAAGTGCAAGGGAATTGCAAGGAAATTGCAAGGGAAATTAATGATTGAATGTGCAGAAATATCCAAAATAATGACAAAGTGACCATACAGATGAAAAGAGTGTGTCACTGTAGGTATGGTATAATCAGATGATACCAAAACAATAATATCGCTGAAAAAAATTATTAAAAAATAAAAATAAAATTTGGTGCACTACAAGTCCCAGCTTGTAAAGAAAAAAATGGCGGAAAATAAACGATAAAGTCCACAATCTGGAACAATGAAGAGCATAATGCTCTGGAATAAGTGAAGGTGAGTAGAAATATTCAGGAATCTTTGTGTTGATCACAGTGATGATCCGTGCAGGCAGTGCTCTGTGCTGACTTCAGGGGTGCACCCTACTAGTTCCCCCAGCCTCTCACCTCTATTTGCGGCCCCTACAGGCCTAGTGGAGCAGATAGCCTCTAAAGTGGCAAGCCTGGTCACTTTCCGGGTCCTCCTTCTTATGGGCTCCTATGGGCTCCTATAGGCTTCTATGGGCTCCTATGGACTCCTACTCCGATCCAAAAAGGCACTCCAGGGGTAAGGGGTCACTCACGGGTTAGATCAGCATGTAGGGGTTAAAGGTACAAAGAAGCGCTCCAATGTGTAGTAAAAAACAGGTTTATTGAAACAAAAATAATATCCACTCACATTTAAAGTTCTCTTGCATCAGCATAGATGAACTTCCGGTCGCGGCCGCAAACCAGAAGTAGAGCGATAGGCACCTGACTTCCTTCCTCCCTCACTAGTATCGTCACTAGCACACGTGACTTTGTCAAAGGGTAAGGCTGTCAGGTGTCTCTGGGCCTATTTATACAGTTGTCAATTGACGCTGTGCTGACAGCGGTGTAAATAACGACTAAAAGTTGACATTTGGACATACATAGTAGGACTTGATGACATATGCAATCCTAATCTGAGAAAATGAATCTATTTTTATTACATATAAAGGTCTGAAAATAAGGAAATAATTTAGCCTCATGGTTTAATAATAAATAACAATCACAGTGCCATCCAGTGGCCGGAGGTATAAATTGATTTCTAAAAGTAGGAGAGACTACTCAATAGTGACATCCAGTGGTAGTAGATAAAAATAGGAGAGACTACTCAATAGTGACATCCAGTGGTAGTAGATAAAAATAGGAGAGACTACTCAATAGTGACATCCAGTGGTAGTAGATAAAAATGACCATCAGGAAATATCCTTCATGTATGCCATCTAGTGGTCACTTGTAAGATTGGCCATATTCTTTAAAAATTCCAATTCTATTAGAAGAACTTTGTTAAAATTATGTATAAAAATGTAGTTTCAAGATGTAAAAAGGTCTAATAAAAATATTTTTTAGATAAAGAGACCTTACATAATAAAAAAAAAAAAAAAAAAAAAAAAAAAAAAAAAATATTTTTATTATAACTTTTTACATCTTGAAACTACATTTTTATACATAATTTTAACAAAGTTCTTATAATAGAATTGGAATTTTTAAAGAATATGGCCAATCTTACAAGTGACCACTAGATGGCATACATGAAGGATATTTCCTGATGGTCATTTTTATCTACTACCACTGGATGTCACTATTGAGTAGTCTCTCCTATTTTTATCTACTACCACTGGATGTCACTATTGAGTAGTCTCTCCTATTTTTATCTACTACCACTGGATGTCACTATTGAGTAGTCTCTCCTACTTTTAGAAATCAATTTATACCTCCGGCCACTGGATGGCACTGTGATTGTTATTTATTATTAAACCATGAGGCTAAATTATTTCCTTATTTTCAGACCTTTATATGTAATAAAAATAGATTCATTTTCTCAGATTAGGATTGCATATGTCATCAAGTCCTACTATGTATGTCCAAATGTCAACTTTTAGTCGTTATTTACACCGCTGTCAGCACAGCGTCAATTGACAACTGTATAAATAGGCCCAGAGACACCTGACAGCCTTACCCTTTGACAAAGTCACGTGTGCTAGTGACGATACTAGTGAGGGAGGAAGGAAGTCAGGTGCCTATCGCTCTACTTCTGGTTTGCGGCCGCGACCGGAAGTTCATCTATGCTGATGCAAGAGAACTTTAAATGTGAGTGGATATTATTTTTGTTTCAATAAACCTGTTTTTTACTACACATTGGAGCGCTTCTTTGTACCTTTAACCCCTACATGCTGATCTAACCCGTGAGTGACCCCTTACCCCTGGAGTGCCTTTTTGGATCGGAGTAGGAGTCCATAGGAGCCCATAGAAGCCTATAGGAGCCCATAGGAGCCCATAAGAAGGAGGACCCGGAAAGTGACCAGGCTTGCCACTTTAGAGGCTATCTGCTCCACTAGGCCTGTAGGGGCCGCAAATAGAGGTGAGAGGCTGGGGGAACTAGTAGGGTGCACCCCTGAAGTCAGCACAGAGCACTGCCTGCACGGATCATCACTGTGATCAACACAAAGATTCCTGAATATTTCTACTCACCTTCACTTATTCCAGAGCATTATGCTCTTCATTGTTCCAGATTGTGGACTTTATCGTTTATTTTCCGCCATTTTTTTCTTTACAAGCTGGGACTTGTAGTGCACCAAATTTTATTTTTATTTTTTAATAATTTTTTTCAGCGATATTATTGTTTTGGTATCATCTGATTATACCATACCTACAGTGACACACTCTTTTCATCTGTATGGTCACTTTGTCATTATTTTGGATATTTCTGCACATTCAATCATTAATTTCCCTTGCAATTTCCTTGCAATTCCCTTGCACTTTCAGAATCAATTTATCGGTTCTCTATTGGTTCTTTATTCACATATTTTGCACGTTGCACTGTGCACCTTTTATTGCTAGAAGATTTTGTGTTCACTATTTTTAACCCAACTCCATCATCATTTTTACCCCAGCACATATATTTATTTTCAGCACGGTTATTTTAGCACCATCACTTTTATTGAACATTTTTTCATTTTATACACACGTCTTATATTTATTCAATATTTTATGTGTATTGCTATTAAGGAATTTTATCTATTTAGTTCATTATTTTATGTTTTTATATATCTATTTATGTGAAAGGTCACTCATCTTTCGGATACTCTGAGCTTTGCAAACTGGTCATTTTAGATTATTTTTAGATTATTTATTGATTTACATAAGGGTTAGCGCCACATACCCTCTTCATTCAATTTTACCTTTACAAGTGTGAGATCACTTATATGTTGGCTGCTTTCCTTTTCCATTTTTCTCCTTATTTGATTTAATAGTTTTTGGTTGAGCGCACTGGTTACCCCTATTAACTATAAGTTGGTAGTCATGCACATGGTAAACACAGCCAGGCTGTGTATCCCGGTACAGTGGAGGTCCAAAGTACCGCCTTCAACCAAATCATCAACCGCATAGTGTTAATGGAGGAACTGATTTACACTTCACAGGACAGAATTTAGATTTTCTCAGCTATATGGGCGGTGTGGTTCTCCTTTAAAAAATCTCAACAGTACCAAGCGCTGATACAAAACAGCGTTTGACACACGATCTAGAGGCATAGTTGCTGACACCATCCTACCTGGAGTTGTTGGCAGTTCTGGTCTAAGGTTCTACTACACTTAATGCAGATGGAGAGGGTAGCTGGTAGAATTACACACCCCCTCTCTGTCAGGTATCTTGTGTCTACGCTCCCTTACCTAACCCAAATACCCCCCCCCCCTTTTTTTTTGTCTATCTGTGTCCTATTGTGGGGCAGTAATGGTACAGAAAGAGGTCTGGAACAGGTAATACTGATTTCCGGATTATCCAAGACTCATTAAATAAATAGCTTATATCTGCTATAAAGACCTGACATTGTCGATTGGTTCGGATAAACGCTTAAATAGACACTTCCCTAGAATGGAAAAGGGAACCGGTGAAGCTACCCAGTATTGAAGCTGTCATATTCATCTTAGCAGGTTTCGGGAGGGTGATGTATACTGTATATACCAATTTGTATTTAACCCTCCAGGGGTTTCTCTTCTTATGTTTTTTTTCTGTGCTCTTTGCCTTAAAATATGTTAATGTGTCTAACTGTATAACCACATGACTTGCTTCAAATAGAAATGTATCCCGTTTATTCTTTTGCTATCTGTATGATCTTTAACATAGACAATAAAATCTTTATGGAAAAAAATTTGGAGAATGTCCGAATTGATTCCAAACTGACCATGTGAGGGTATATACCTTCTGCCTTTAGAACCACTTTTTTTAAAGAAAAATTAAATCAAAAGCTACAAGTATTTTAGCTGCTGACTTTTAATATAAGGACATTTACCCTTCCAGGGATTCAGGCACTAGGTGGATGGAGCAAGGCCCGTAGAGGCACTAGGCAAATGGAGCCAGTCCCGTAGAGGCACTTGGCGGATGGAGCCAGGCCTGTAGAGGCACTAGGCAATTGGAGCAAGGCCCGGTGGGGAACTAGGCGGGTGGAAGCAGGCCTTGCAGGGCACTAGACAGATGTAGCAAGACCCATAGAGGCACTAGGCGGATGGAGCCAGACCTGGTGGGGTACTAGGCGCATGGTGAATGGAGCGGGGCCCATAGAGGCACTAGGCGAAAGGAAGCAGGCCCATAGAGGCACAAGGCAGATGGACCCAGGCCTGTATAGGCACTAGGCGGATGGAGCAAGGTCCGACTGGGCACTAGGCAGATGTAGCAAGGCCCGGCTAGGAACTAGGCAGATGTAGCAAGGCCCAGCTGGGCAGTATGCGGATGGGGCCAGGCACATAGAGGCACTAGGCAGATGGAGCAAGGCCTGTAGAGGAACTAGGCGGATGGAGCCAGGTCCGTAGACGCACTTGGTGGATGGAGCCATGCCCATAGAGGCACTAGGCAGATGGAGCCAGGCCCATAGAGGCACTAGGCAGATGGAGTAAGGCCCAGTGGGGCAATAGGTGGATGGAGACAGGCCCGGTGGGGCACTAGGTGGACGGAGACAGGCCCCGCGGGGCACTAGGTGGAGGGAGACAGGCCCAGCTGGGAACTAGGCAAATGGAAACAGGCCCGTAGAGGCATGAGGACCCAGGCCCGTAGAGGCACTAGGCAGAGTACATGTACATGTAACGCACCTGTACGTCCCCTTTAATTGGCGGGGCTAGTGGGCACACGCGCCCACCGCGTACTTCGTGACCGTGCCCGCGGGACCCGCGGACTCTATGTCCTCCGGTCTCCCAGTGATCGCGTCACGGAGCGGCAGAACGGGGAGATGCCTATGTAAATAAGGCATTTCCCCATTCTGCCTTGTGACATGACAGAGATCACCGCTTCCTGTCATAGGAAGCAGTGATCGCTGTCATGTGAGTGGAAGCCCACCCCCCCCCCCCCCCCCACGGTTAGTGGGGGATAATGCTGGGGACGGGCTAACACGTTTCAGAGGTTCATTCCTCTTTTGTTTTTGGGGGGAGAGGAGGAGGAGGAGGGGAGGGGGAGGAGGGAGGAGGAGTGGGGGGACAAGGGGAGGGAGGAGGAGTGGGGGGGAGGAGAGAGGGGAGAGGAGGTAAGGAGAGGTGGAGTGGGGGGAGGAGGTGGGGGAAGAGAAGGAGTGGGGGAGGAGGGAGAGGAAGAGGAGTGGGGGGAGGAGGGGAGGGAGGAGGAGTGGTGGGATGAGGAGGGAGAGGGGGGAGGAGGAGGGGGTGTGAGAAGAGGGGGAGGAGGAGATGCGGAGGAGAGAGAGGGGAGGGGGGAGGAAAGAAGAGGAGAGAGAGGGGGGAGGAGGAGAAGGGGGGAGGAGGGAAGAGAGAGGGGGGAGGAGGAGGGGAGGGAGAGGAGGAGGATAGAGGGGGGGAGGAGGAGGAGGAGGAGGAGGAGAGAGAGAGGGGGAGGGGAGGAGGAGAAGGAGGGAGGAGGGGAGGATGAAGGAGGAGAGAGAGAGAGAGAGAGAGAGAGAGAGAGAGAGAGAGAGAGAGAGAGAGAGAGAGAGAGAGAGAGAGAGAGAGAGAGAGAGAGAGAGAGAGAGAGAGAGAGAGAGAGAGAGAGAAGGGAAAGGAGGAGAGGAGGAGAGGGACCCTTACATCCAGGCCATGTGCTGGGGACGATCATGACACCACACATGTGAGGAGTCTGAGGACAGATCAGTCTATACACACTATACAGTAATACAGTGCACTTTAATTTCATTCACTGGGGTTCTGCTCTGCAGACTGCATCAGACGACTCTGTCCAGCACCAACCCTGCCTCGATGCCTCCAGCTGTCACCACTCACCAGGCACTGACTACTCTGATCTGCTATAGCATGTCTACACGTAAGCGACACTGCCGCTGTACAGGACAGGCGATAGAACACCGGGAGGGAGAGCTGGCCTCTGCAAATGATGGTGACACAGGGGGCGGGGTCAGGAGTCACATGACTAGGCTCGGGATACTACTCTCAGTCACTGAATCATGTATGGGCAGAGCTGGCAGTACTGGAAGAACCAAAGACACAGACAGGTCACTGATATAATCATAGTGGCGCGCAGCAGCAGCAGGGGATGGGCTTGCTTCCGTTCCGTCGGGAGACTCAGGACATGTCCCCCAGTGCTGCGCTGCACCTCTAATGATACTACAGTTGGATGGAGCGCCTGCCTGAGTACATGTAACATACCGCAGAGGCGCCTGGCGGCATCCCCTGCATTATACAGCACCGCACCCACACCGAACACTTACATAACGGTGGGAGACAGGGATTAGGGAAACCAGCGGCCGGGCGCCCTAGGCGGCAGTGCGACCTATTGATCACAATAAATCACAATGTATTTAACAAGGAACATAATCATTAGAGAAAGAGAAGACTGACAGAGAGAGGAGTTCATCGGCTTTGCTGCTTCTCTGTCACTGTCCAGTTGTTTCAGGCTGGGAGAAAAACAAGACCTGTTAGTGTTACTAAAGTGGAACTTCACTCTCTCAATCAACATTGACCATTTTTTATATTTATGCCTCTAGCATTAGTAAATACATAGGAAAGTGTATCGTATTTACTTGTTTTAAACCTTTTCCTTTTTTTTTTTTTAAACATTTCTTAAGTTACTTCCTGGTTTTCAAATTATGTCATCCATCCCAGAAGTCTTCAGGAGGGGAGGAGGGGTTTTCTCAGCTAAGCACACCCTTCTGCCTGCATGCCTGAGCTAAGGGCAGATGGATCCCAGGAAGTAATTGCTACATGACTCATCTGCCCTTACTCAAGATGGCCACAGCTGCAAATGCTAGGGGGTGTTTTCAAGTGATTTCTCAACAAAATAAAGCATGGAGCCATGGATGGATGGGGGAGTTTGCAGTGTAGTTCCATTTGAACTGCAGCAGACAAAAATCAGGTCTCTTACCAGACAAGGCTGTTGTGTGTGGCAGAGCTGTGTAAATCTCAGGACTGTATGGACAGAAATGCAAATCATTTAGTAAAACAGCTTATATATGTATGTATTTTGCCAGTTCAACTTTAAAGAAGCAAAAAAGGGGGGTTTTCCCCTAGGTTTGTGGACTTTAAGTTGGCACTACCATGCTTTCCCAAAGAAAGAGTGTATAGATTGTATATGTAGTAACAAAATGTTTATTGAAGTATTGAAGGTTAAAACAAGAACATAGAGGTCATGTAGAGCATGCACAGTAAAAATGCATCAAAACCATATACATAGACTTGTATGAAACATTGGACCAGACGCGTTTCGGAGTAGGTAGGTTCCTCCTTCTTCAGTGGTCGTGTTGTAAAGTCTATGATTTGTATCTAAATATAAATGTAGAAATAAAAAGTATATATCTATATGAGTTCAACATGAAAGGTACATTGTGGGGACATTGTTGTACAGAGCGGGCAAAGATAGCATTGATAACAAAGTGGTAGACAATGTATTCCTTCTAGAGCAGCAAAGCGTTAGAGAGAAAAAAGAGACAAGAAAAAATATAATAACTAAATATGGTCATAACACTCACGTGTGTGTTGATGCAGAGATGGAAAGGGTTTTACCCCCTTGATAAAAACAGGGTAAGGTATAACACATCGGCACAGCAAAGGATGGTTGGGTCGCAGATAGAAATCTCACTTTTCACATGAATAATCAGGATTGGTTCTCACATGGAGAGTGGTCCGAGTATATCAAAACTTTAGGATCCTTTGAGACCGAGATGTCTCTATAAGGTCTAGTTGCGAGTTTAAAGAGGCTGTGAAGGGTCGAGCCAGCGAAGATCTTGGTTCTGCTGGGGTCAACAAAGCAAACCCAGTCAAACCTCTGTAAGGAAAAGTAACAATTTAGGTATAACTTGTATCGTAGCTCTTGGGCATTGTAGAGCAGGGTAACAATGTACCCCTTTTGCTTATAAAGTTGTTCAAAGAAGGCAGGTAAAATTGTAATGGGCTAGTATGGACAAAAGGGCTTACTAGTGGTCATTCTAACAAAGATGTTAGCTGGTGAATCCACATAATAGGGCTCTATCTTGCTGCTTGAACAGATAATATTTATGTGCTGCATCGCTTAGTACTGGCGAATCTCAGCAAATGGGGTTACATACTAGTGCTTAAGCACACAGTATTTGTGTGCTGTATAACCAAGGCGTTTAAGTAGCTTGTAAAGCATAGGGTACGAGGTACATTTAACAGGGTGCAGTATGACGGAGATATAAAGTACAGAGTGCATGGGGTGGTAGTTGTAGTATAAACCTACCTTGTATATTCAAATAGGAAGTTTCGCTGCTTATTACTCTGGTTGTGCCGTCTGGGATTGGAAAATCTATGCAGTAAGGTTATATAGGTATGGCCACCCCCCCGATCAGCTGTTATCCAAAACAGCTGGTCGGTGTGGGGTGGGAGGCTTGTAGGGAGGGTTGGCCCCCCGAGCGGTGTGCACGCGGTCCCATCCAATCATACCGAGCATGACGAAGGATGCGGCCCCGCCCACTCCTCCCACCGGCACGTAAGGCCTCAAAGTCGGAGCGCGCATGCCCAGTGGGTGGAGAAGGATGACAGGTATCTCCTCCCCCGGGCATCGCACCACCGATTGGAGGAGGCCAAAAGGGGAGGGAAAGCATGGAATGCAGATTCCCTTCCCGTCGCCGCACCGCCCAGATGGGCGGGCGGCTTACGTGCCGGGCAGTTCCAATGATCTGCGTGTCGACCCGAGACACAGCCATCTAGTGGCAAAGTAGAGAGTTTTTAGATTTCGGTCCATTGTGTTATACTATAGGCTGAGGATAAATGTTGTGCCTAAAAATATACAGAAAATACGAGGGCACATTGAACCTAGTAGTTGGCCTCTGTTTAGTGCTTAGAAAACCCCTAGCAGTAAGGGGGAAAAAAAACCTGAAAAGCTAGAAAGGGAAAGTGAGAGATGGCAGCACCCCCATATACCATTCCTTGTGTGCCGGTGCCTGATTGTGGTACGTTAATTATGTATTAGACATTGTTTAACACGTTAACTAGTCATTATACATACTAGATTTACCCCACTCCATATATGGTCTGTCACAAACGTGCAGAGACAGATGGAGTAGGTATACAGGTATATAGTATTCAACCTTAATATAATATCTTGTAAGCATTTTTTACATAGTGGGTTTACCCCACTCCATAAATATTCAATCACAAGACGTGTAGAAATCAATGAAGTGGGTGTACAATATTCAACCTTAATGCAGATCATTACAGTGGTTTTTTAAAACTGTGTAGATAGATATAATACATTAATCATATGTCATCAAAGTCAACTATCTGATCGGGGTTTGTTTATATCCTGCATTATGAGTAACTATAATAGATGTAATTATGCACGTGATACGTGATACGTATTGTTAAGAAATATGTATTGGACCATATTATGCACGTGATACGTATTGTTAAGAAATATGTGTTGGACCATATTAGAGTTTATTTTTCCATACCTCCAGATACAAAACCCTCCAAAAAGGGTTTAAACCAAATAGTTTCATTTAATCCGGGAGCCTGAGTGGCTCGAAGTTTATAGATCCATTTGGACTCGAGTTGGAGGAGGGACTTATTCCAGTCCCCCCCCCTCGGGTTTGGATGGATCCGATCCAGGATCAAAAACTTGATTTTTGGGAATCTGCCCATGTGCACAGTGCTGACGTGTCGGCCCAGGGGGAGATCTGGGTCGCACGTCATCATACTGTGCACATGTCTGTATGCACGTTTCCAAAACTCAAGTTTTGTTTTGCCAACGTAGAAACACGAGCATTCACACAATAGGAGGTAAATAACCCCCAGAGTTTTGCAGTTCGGGCGGTGCGGCGACGGGAAGGGAATCTGCATTCCATGCTTTCCCTCCCCTTTTGGCCTCCTCCAATCGGTGGTGCGATGCCCGGGGGAGGAGATACCTGTCATCCTTCTCCACCCACTGGGCATGCGCGCTCCGACTTTGAGGCCTTACGTGCCGGTGGGAGGAGTGGGCGGGGCCGCATCCTTCGTCATGCTCGGTATGATTGGATGGGACCGCGCGCACACCGCTCGGGGGGCCAACCCTCCCTACAAGCCTCCCACCCCACACCGACCAGCTGTTTTGGATAACAGCTGATCGGGGGGGTGGCCATACCTATATAACCTTACTGCATAGATTTTCCAATCCCAGACGGCACAACCAGAGTAATAAGCAGCGAAACTTCCTATTTGAATATACAAGGTAGGTTTATACTACAACTACCACCCCATGCACTCTGTACTTTATATCTCCGTCATACTGCACCCTGTTAAATGTACCTCGTACCCTATGCTTTACAAGCTACTTAAACGCCTTGGTTATACAGCACACAAATACTGTGTGCTTAAGCACTAGTATGTAACCCCATTTGCTGAGATTCGCCAGTACTAAGCGATGCAGCACATAAATATTATCTGTTCAAGCAGCAAGATAGAGCCCTATTATGTGGATTCACCAGCTAACATCTTTGTTAGAATGACCACTAGTAAGCCCTTTTGTCCATACTAGCCCATTACAATTTTACCTGCCTTCTTTGAACAACTTTATAAGCAAAAGGGGTACATTGTTACCCTGCTCTACAATGCCCAAGAGCTACGATACAAGTTATACCTAAATTGTTACTTTTCCTTACAGAGGTTTGACTGGGTTTGCTTTGTTGACCCCAGCAGAACCAAGATCTTCGCTGGCTCGACCCTTCACAGCCTCTTTAAACTCGCAACTAGACCTTATAGAGACATCTCGGTCTCAAAGGATCCTAAAGTTTTGATATACTCGGACCACTCTCCATGTGAGAACCAATCCTGATTATTCATGTGAAAAGTGAGATTTCTATCTGCGACCCAACCATCCTTTGCTGTGCCGATGTGTTATACCTTACCCTGTTTTTATCAAGGGGGTAAAACCCTTTCCATCTCTGCATCAACACACACGTGAGTGTTATGACCATATTTAGTTATTATATTTTTTCTTGTCTCTTTTTTCTCTCTAACGCTTTGCTGCTCTAGAAGGAATACATTGTCTACCACTTTGTTATCAATGCTATCTTTGCCCGCTCTGTACAACAATGTCCCCACAATGTACCTTTCATGTTGAACTCATATAGATATATACTTTTTATTTCTACATTTATATTTAGATACAAATCATAGACTTTACAACACGACCACTGAAGAAGGAGGAACCTACCTACTCCGAAACGCGTCTGGTCCAATGTTTCATACAAGTTTATGTATATGGTTTTGATGCATTTTTACTGTGCATGCTCTACATGACCTCTATGTTCTTGTTTTAACCTTCAATACTTCAATAAACATTTTGTTACTACATATACAATTTATTTTTTTTCTTTGGGAAAGCATGGTAGTGCCAATCAAAAGTCCACAAACTTAGGGGAAAACCCCCCTTTTTTGCTTCTTATCAATATCGGATGTGGCACACACCCTCTAAATTCTCCCAAACCCTGTGAAGCCAGTTGACCTAACCCAATTTTGTCTCTATTATATTTTAGG
This sequence comes from Lithobates sylvaticus, assembly GCA_028564925.1. Lineage (NCBI taxonomy): Eukaryota > Metazoa > Chordata > Amphibia > Anura > Ranidae > Lithobates > Lithobates sylvaticus. The sequence continues at coordinate 61,196,627 of CM053032.1, forward strand.
TAGCAAATACCTTTTTCCCCACCAGGTCAACCCACTTCACAATTAATTTCATTATTCCTTTTTCCCTATACTCAGGGGTAGAGAATAGAAATTACAACTGATAAGGAAGACGGAGGTAATCATATATTCACTCCCTCTCCCTATATGTATATTTTTTTATTCTTTGTCATTGACTTCCATACAATATATGTGATATACTAATAATAATATTAACATTTCTTTTTGTTTTTCTTTGATTGTAGATATATTAATTTTTTTAAGTATCCCTCTAGAGTATTAACATGACAAAATTTACAGGTACAGAATGGGAAACCCTCATGGAGGGTTACCTCAACGACTTTGACAATAAGGAACAGGTAGATTCGGATTTATTACTTTTGTTTTCTAGATTATCTCGTTTTTTAGAGAAAAAGTCTATGCTTTTTTGGCATATTAAATCATTTGAAAACTACATTAGAGAAAATATAAACCCTTTGGGACTCAGGGTCCAGATCTTCCCCACATTGGAAGGCCTGGACCCTGATTTCAAGAATCTCTGGGAAAATGCTTTAAAAGTTTGTTCACGTACTCTTATGGAGTTGTTGATGACTGAATACAAGAAAAGATCATCAATACTTGACATAGAGATTATAAATATCTGCGACAAGCTTCAAAAACTAAAATCCACTCAATCTTTAGCTCCCCAGGAAGATAGATTAAAAAAGCATCTTGAAATATTTAATAAAAACATTCTGAAGAAAAAAAGCATAAAATTTAGTCGGGATAAGGATGCATTTAGGGATGGGAAAGCATACAAATGGACTCAATATATCAATACACATACACACACCAGAGGTATTACCACTAAAGCTCCACCTGATTCTAATAAATTTAAAACCCCCACTGTTACCCCTCACCAAACGTTATCCAAACAAGCTCCTCACAAACCAAAATCCAGCACAAGCACTAAACGACAATTCGAAAGCAATTCACCAGATGGCCAGAAGGCCAAGAAATCTGGTTCAGTAACTCCTATGTTGGAACCCACACTTAGCCAAAGAAACACGAGCACCAATATAGATCAAACACAAGTTATCAATGACAGCATTGACACAAACACACAAAACACGTGCACTTCTCTTGCTTCCACGGTAACTCCCCTAAATGACACCTCTTTTTTAGAGAAGGTTCTGGCAGGACTTCAACCATCAACCTCAAATCCAAATACATACACCCAGATTACGTTTTAGACGACGTGCCTATAGTTGATGATGTAACTTCCAACAACATCATCAACTTATCCTCACATTCTCTCTCGGAAGATGAAATATCAGTTTTAAAAAAAGGATTAAACTTTTGCCCAAACCAAGATGGAGATAAATTTGATTTTTATAAAGATCTACAACTATTCATACGCAAATTACTTCTTAGAAAAATGTTTCAAAAACAAGATACTCCACCTGATTATACCATACAAGAAAGTCGAGCATTGGACCATTTGATCTCATTATTAGAGGAAAATGACCCAACAGATCTTATTGATCAAATCAATCTCCAACAAGCTTTAGACTCAGTATATTTAGTAACAGACAATACTAAATCCACACTCAAAAAGAAATCAACCATCTGTCCAGCTCCCAGTACAAACCCTAATGCAGCTACTTTTCTCTACCTGGTGAACAGAGATCTAGAAAAACTAAAAATCCGAACACCTAAAACAACAAATTTTACAAAGAAAGAAACAGCGGCCCTCAGACAACTAGGCAATAACACCAACCTTATCATCAAAGCGTCTGATAAGGGCGGGAATATCGTCCTTATGGACAAAGATCGCTATATACAAATGTGCAATAAAATCTTAACTAATTCAAACTGGTATAGACGGATGCCTTCTAGCATTGTTAAAAAATATGACAGTGAATTTTACCAACTTATAGACACAGCCCTAGAACGGAATGTCATCACTAAACAACTTTGGACTTACATTCGGAACAACTTTCCAAAAGTTCCTACGTTCTATGCATTACCCAAAGTCCATAAAAATAAAAATGATCCACCTGGTAGACCCATCATATCAGGAATTGGCTCTATAAGCGAAGGCGCTAGCCGCCTAATAGACGACTTTCTCAAACCTTATGTGCAAGCACTTCCCTCATATGTTAAAGATACTTTACATCTTCTACAAATTGTAGACAACTTACACATTCCCACAGAGGTTTTACTAGTAACAGTGGATGTAGAAACTCTCTATAGCTCCATACCCCATACTAGAGGAGTGGCAGCTATTAGACACATTATATTTAAAGACGAGAAAATAGATCCAGCATATGGAGAATTCATCCTAACTTTATTGGAATTTATTCTTGAACATAATGTGTTTTCCTTCAACGGCTCCCATTTCCTCCAGGTGCAGGGAGTAGCGATGGGGACTTGCTGTGCCCCATCGTATGCAAACCTGTACCTGGGGGAGTGGGAGCGGGCCTTCCTAGACGATGAGGACTTATCGATGTACACGGACCATATTCTTGCATGGCACCGGTACATCGATGACATCCTCATCGTCTGGGACGGCACCAGCTCACTCTTGGAGCAATGCCTTCTCAGAATGAACAGAAATACTTTTAATCTGAGTTTTACTATGTCATATGACACTCACTGTGTCCCTTTCCTAGACGTGGAGATTTATAGAAACGATGTTGGACAACTGCTGACACGTTTATATAGAAAACCAACTGCGGGCAATACCATACTGCACGCCGCAAGTTTCCACCCAACACCGTTAGTAAAATCAATACCATATGGGCAATACTTGCGCATTAGAAGAAATTGCACAGATGACAAAATCTTCCAAATAGAGGCCAATAAACTACGCACCCGCCTCTTACAAAGAGGATACTCCCATGCATCCCTAAAAAGATCGTACCAGCAAGCATGCCTCCGTAATAGAGACCAACTTTTATATAGTAAAAAACCTAGAGAAGAAACAAACCCCCTAAGAATCATCTCCAGATACAACAATCAACAAAAGCAGTTAAAAACCATAGTAGAAAAATACTGGCATTTACTCATATACGATCCCCTGTTAGGACAATTCGTCCCGGAGAAACCCCTTTTCACGTTTAAGAGAGCAACATCCATTAAGGACTGTGTTACAAAGACCGAGTTAGTAAGCGGTAACCCACATTGCAAATACAAGGGAACCTTTATGTGTGGCTCCTGCCACTACTGTAAATACATGGCCACAGAGAAGAACTTCATTTTACCTAATGGAGATACCTTCCGACCAAAACACTTTGCGAACTGCAAAACTCTGGGGGTTATTTACCTTTTAATGTGTGAATGCTCTTGCTTCTACGTTGGCAAAACAAAACTTGAGTTTTGGAAACGTGCATACAGACATGTGCACAGTATGATGACGTGCGACCCAGATCTCCCCCTGGGCCGACACATCAGCACTGTGCACATGGGCAGATTCCCAAAAATCAAGTTTTTGATCCTGGATCGGATCCATCCGAACCCGAGGGGGGGGGACTGGAACAAGTCCCTCCTCCAACTCGAGTCAAAATGGATCTATAAACTTCGAGCCACCCAGGCTCCTGGATTAAATGAAACTATCTGGTTTAAACCCTTCTTGGAGGGCTTTGTATCTGGAGGTATGGAAAAGTAAACTCCAATATGGTCTAACACGCATTTTTTGACAACACGTATCACGTTGATAATTAATTATATCCATCATATCAGTTATCCATAATGCAGGATACAAACAAACCTTGATTAGATAGCTGACTTTAATGACACATGATAAATGTATATATATCTATCTATACAGTCTTAAAAACTACTGTAATATATCTACATTAAGGTTTAATATTGTATACCCACTTCATTTATCTCTACACGGTTGGTGTTTGAACATTCATGGAGCGGGGTAAACCTATTATGTAAAAAATGTCTACAGGACAGTATATTAAGGTTGAACATTATATATCTGTATACCTACTCCATTTATCTCTGCACGTTTGTGACAGATCATATATGGAGTGGGGTAAATCTACTATGTATAACAACTATGTAGGATTATATTAACGTGTTGAACATTGTCTAAAAAATATATATATAACGTACTACAATCAGGCACCGGCACACAAGGAATGGTATATTGGGATGCTGCCATCTCTCACTTTCCCTTTCTATTATATTAGTTTCTTTTCCCCTTATTGTTAGGGGATGACTCTCGGCACTACATACAGGCCAACTACTAGACTTAATATGCCCCTGTTTATTCATTATATCTCGATGCACAAGATTTATTCTTAGCCTATATCATAATACAATGGACTTAAATCTAAAAACTATCTATTTTGCTACTAGTAGACTGTGTCCCGGGTCGGCACCTGGATCATTGGAACTGCCCGGCACGCAAGCCGCCCGCCCATTTGGGCGGTGCGGCGACGGGAAGGGAATCTGCATCCCATGCTTTCCCTCCCCTTTTGGCCTCCTCCAATCGGTTGTGCGATGCCCGTGGGAGGAGATACTTGTCATCCTTCTCCACCCACTGGGCATGCGCGCTCCGATTCTGAGGCCTTGCGTGCCGGCGGGAGGAGTGGGCGGGGCCGCATCCTTCGTCATACTCGGTATGATTGGATGGGACCGCGCGCACACCGCCCGGGGGGCCAACCCTCCCTACAAGCCTCCCACCCCACACCGACCAGCTGTTTTGGATAACAGCTGATCGGGGGGGTGGTTACACCTATATAACCTTACGGCTTAGATCTTCTAACCCCTGACGGCACCATTAGAGCAACAAGCAGCCAAACTTCCTCTGTTGAATATACAAGGTAAGCTCACACTACAACTGCTACCCCAGGCACTCTGCACTCTATCTCTCCGTCCTATTATACCCTATTTAATGTATCTCGTACCTCATGCTTATTAAACAACTTAAACGCCTTGTTTATGCAGCACATAAATACTGTGTGCTCAAGCATTAGCATGGAGCCCTATTTGCTGAGATTCGCCAGTACTAAGCGATGCAGCACATAAATACTATCTGTTCAAGCATCAATATAGAGCCTTATTGCTTGGATTTACCAGCCAATATCTCTGATGTAATAACCATTATCAAGCCCTTGTATCCATACTAACCCATTATAAGCTTACCTGCCTTCCCTGAATAAATTTCATAAGCAAAAGGGGTACATTGTTACCCTGCTTTACAGTGCCCATGAGCTAGTATACAACCTATACCAAAATTGTTACTTTTTCTTTACAGAGGTTTGATTGGGTTTGCTTTGTTGACCCCAGCAGAACCAAGATCTTCGCTTGCTCGACCCTTCACAGCCTCTTTAAACTCGCAACTATACCTTATGGGGTCATCTTGGTCTCAGAGTATCCTAAAGTTTCGATACATTTAGACCACTCTCCATGCGAGAACCAATCCTGACTATTTATGTGAAGAGTGAGATCTCTGTCTGCGACCCAACCACCCTTTGCTGTGCCGATGCGTTATACCTTATCCTGTTTTTATTAAGGGGTTAAAACCCTGTCCATCTCTGCATCAATACACACGTGAGTGTTATGACCATATTTATTTATTTTTTCTTGTCTCTTTTTTCTCTCTAACGCTTTGCTGCTCCAGAAGGAATACATTGTCTACCACTTTGTTATCAATGCTATCTTTGCCCGCTCTGTACAACAATGTTCCCACAATGTACCTCTCATGTTGAACTCATATAGATGTATACTTTTTATTTTTATTTCTATTTATATTTAGATACAAATCATAGACTGTACAACACGACCACTGAAGAAGGAGGAACCTACCCACTCCGAAACGCGTCTGGTCCAATGTTTCATACAAGTTTATGTATATGGTTTTGATGCATTTTTACTGTGCATGCTCTACATGACCTCTATGTTCTTTTTTTAACCTTCAATACTTCAATAAACATTTTGTTACTACATATACAATCTATACACTCTTTCTTTGGGAAAGCATGGTAGTGCCAATTAAAAGTCCACAAACCTAGGGGAAAACCCCCCTTTTTTGCTTCTTATCAATATCGGATGTGGCACACACCCTCTAAATTCTCCCAAACCCTGTGAAGCCAGTTGACCTAACCCAATTTTTTTAATGTGAGCACCGCAGCCACATCAGGACTTCAGGTCAGGAAGGACAAACCACGCTCGGTGCAGACACATCGCAGGTGAACAATGGCGGCTTTGTATGAATTTACTCTAAAGGGACCCTGAGGATCCTGGGAGCAGAGGGCGGCCACGTCTGGGTCACCATACAGAAAGTATGGAACGTATTCACCTGGAAGATCGATGTTCTGAAGATTAGAGGAGTCATTTCTGGCGGCGGATAGGAACTCAAACCGAGCAGCAAGGTGTACTACATGTAACAGCAATCAAGAGAATAGATACAGCATGACAAGGTCCACTTCCTGAAAAATAACAACAGGAACAATATTTATACATGGCTCTACAGACGTTAGGAAGAGAGGTAGATAAAAGGAAGGGTAGGAAAAGGAAAGGAAAATAAAAGGGAGGGAAAAGGAAAGAAAGGAAGGGAATAAAAGGGCAGGGGGGGATAAAAAGGGGGGGGAGAAGAAAGGGGAGGGAAATCAAATGGAGGAAGGTGAGGGGTCAGGACCTGGAGAATGGAGGGAGGAGGAGGTTAGGGGTCAGGACATGGAGAATGGAGGGAGGTGGGGGGTCAGGACATGGAGAATAGAGGGAGGTGAGGGGTCGGATCATGGAGAATGGAGGGAGGTGAGGGGTCAGGACATGGAGAATGGAGGGAGGTGAGGGGTCAGGACATGGAGAATGGAGGGAGGTGAGGGGTCAGGACATGGAGAATGGAGGGAGGTGAGGGGTCAGGACATGGAGAATGGAGGGAGGTGAGGGGTCAGGACATGGAGAATGAAGGAGGTGAGGGGTCAGGACATGGAGAATGAAGGAGGTGAGGGGTCAGGACATGGAGTATGAAGGAGGTCAGGGGTCAGGACATGGAGAATGGAGGGAGGTGGGGGGTCAGGACATGGAGAATGGAGGGTGGGGAGGGGTCAGGACATGGAGAATGGAGGGGGGTGAGCGGTCAGGACATGGAGTATGGAGGGGGGTGAGGGGTCAGGACATGGAGAATGGAGGGGGGTGAGGGGTCAGGACATGGAGAATGGAGGGGGGTGAGGGGTCAGGACATGGAGAATGGAGGGGGGTGAGGGTTCAGGACATGGAGAATGGAGGGGGGTGAGGGGTCAGGACATGGAGAATGGAGGGGGGTGAGCGGTCAGGACATGGAGAATGGAGGGAGGTGAGGGGTCAGGACATGGAGAATGAAGGGAGGTGAGGGGTCAGGACATGGAGTATGAAGGAGGTGAGGGGTCAGGACATGGAGTATGAAGGAGGTCAGGGGTCAGGACATGGAGAATGGAGGGAGGTGGGGGTCAGGACATGGAGAATGGAGGGTGGGGAGGGGTCAGGACATGGAGAATGGAGGGGGGTGAGCGGTCAGGACATGGAGAATGGAGGGGGGTGAGGGGTCAGGACATGGAGGGGGTGAGGGGTCAGGACATGGAGAATGGAGGTGGGTGAGGGGTCAGGACATGGAGAATGGAGGGGGGTGAGGGGTCAGGACATGGAGAATGGAGGGAGGTGAGGGGTCAGGACATGGAGAATAGAGGGAGGTGAGGGGTCAGGACATGGAGAATGGAGGGAGGTGAGGGGTCAGGACATGGAGAATGAAGGAGGTGAGGGGTCAGGACATGGAGTATGAAGGAGGTCAGGGGTCAGGACATGGAGAATGGAGGGAGGTGGGGGGTCAGGACATGGAGAATGGAGGGTGGGGAGGGGTCAGGACATGGAGAATGGAGGGGGGTGAGCGGTCAGGACATGGAGAATGGAGGGGGTGAGGGGTCAGGACATGGAGAATGGAGGGGGGTGAGGGGTCAGGACATGGAGAATGGAGGGGGGTGAGGGGTCAGGAAATGGAGAATGGAGGGGGGTGAGGGGTCAGGACATGGAGAATGGAGGGGGGTGAGCGGTCAGGACATGGAGAATGGAGGGGGGTGAGGGGTCAGGACATGGAGAATGAAGGAGGTGAGGGGTCAGGACATGGAGTATGAAGGAGGTCAGGGGTCAGAACATGGAGAATGGAGGGAGGTGGGGGGTCAGGACATGGAGAATGGAGGGTGGGGAGGGGTCAGGACATGGAGAATGGAGGGGGGTGAGCGGTAAGGACATGGAGAATGGAGGGGGTGAGGGGTCAGGACATGGAGAATAGAGGGGGGTGAGGGGTCAGGACATGGAGGGGGTGAGGGGTCAGGACATGGAGAATGGAGGTGGGTGAGCGGTAAGGACATGGAGAATGGAGGGGGGTGAGGGGTCAGGACATGGAGAATGGAGGGGGGTGAGGGGTCAGGACATGGAGGGGGTGAGGGGTCAGGACATGGAGAATGGAGGTGGGTGAGGGGTCAGGACATGGAGAATGGAGGGAGGTGAGGGGTCAGGACATGGAGAATGGAGGGAGGTGAGGGGTCAGTACATGGAGGGAGGTGATTCCTCGGATAATGACCCCCCCGTACTGCGCAGTCATTTTTGGCGGCTCCGTTTTGGTTCCTACTGCGCAAGCGCTGTGGCAGAACAGGTGAGGGAGGAGGAGGAGGACTACCAGGCTCATTCATTCCTGGCTGCATGCAGGGGGTGCAATGTGCTGCTTCTCTAATCGTACTCACAGTGTGTTCTGTGCGCATTTCTATGACAAAGAAGGACATGCTGCTGTACGACTACAGATCCCAGCAATCCCTGATCTCCTGTACGTTACATACTCTGGATCTCTGGATTCTCTACACATTGCTACACTACATACTCTGCTTTCTCCACGTTGTGATATACATTGCATACTCTGGATTGCTGTATTCTGTACACTGTGCTTTACATTACATACTCTGCATCACTGAATGCTTTATACTCTGCTGCACAGTACATACTCTGGATTGCTGCATTCTGTACACTGCTGTAGATTGCAAACTCTGGATGGAGAATCTGAGGGGTAAGGTGAGGGGTCAGGACATGGAGAATGGAGGGAGGTGAGGGGTCAGGACACGGAGAATGAAGGGAGGTGAGGGGTCAGGACATGGAGAATATCCATTCTCCATGTCCTGACCCCTCACCCCCTCTTTTCTCCATGTCCTGACCCCACCCCCCCTCCAGTCCTGACCCTCACCTCCCTCCATTCTCCATGTCCTGACCCCTCACCCCCCCCCATTCTCCATGTCCTGACCCCTCACCCCCCTCCATTCTCCATGTCCTGACCCCTCACCCCCCTCCCTTCCATGTCCTGACCCCTCACCTCCCTCCATGTCCTGACCCCTCACCCCCCTCCATTCTCCATGTCCTGACCCCTCACCTCCTCCATTCTCCATGTCCTGACCCCTCACCTCCATCCATTCTCCATGTCCTGACCCCTCACCCCCCTCCATTCTCCATGTCCTGACCCCTCACCCCCCCCCTCCCCTCCCTCCATTCTGCATGTCCTGACCCCTCAACCCCCTCCATTCTCCATGTCATGACCCCTCACCTCCCTCCATTCTGCATGTCCTGACCCCTCACCCCCCTCCCTTATCCATGTCCTGACCCCTCACCTACCTCCATTCTCCATGTCCTGACCCCTCCCCCCATCTCCATGTCCCCCCTCACCTCTCCATTCTCCATGTCCTGACCCCTCACCCCCCTCCATTCTCCATGTCCTGACCCCTCACCCCCCTCCATTCTCCATGTCCTGACCCCTCACCCCCCTCCATTCTCCATGTCCTGACCCCCACCTCCCTCCATTCTCCATGTCCTGACCCCTCACCTCCTCCATTCTCCATGTCCTGACCCCTCACCCCCTCCATTCTCCATGTCCTGACCCCTCACCCCCCTCCATTCTCCATGTCCTGACCCCTCACCTCCCTCCATTCTCCATGTCCTGACCCCTCACCTCCCTCCATTCTCCATGTCCTGACCCCTCACCCCCTCCATTCTCCATGTCCTGACCCCTCACCTCCCTCCATTCTCCATGTCCTGACCCCTCACCTCCCTCCATTCTCCATGTCCTGACCCCTCACCTCCTCCATTCTCCATGTCCTGACCCCTGACCTCCCTCCATTCTCCATGTCCTGACCCCTCACCTCCTCCATTCTCCATGTCCTGACCCCTCACCTCCCTCCATTCTCCATGTCCTGACCCCTCACCTCCCTCCATTCTCCATGTCCTGACCCCTCACCTCCCTCCATTCTCCATGTCCTGACCCCTCACCTCCCTCCATTCTCCATGTCCTGACCCCTCACCTCCCTCCATTCTCCATGTCCTGACCCCTAACCTCCCTCCATTCTCCATGTCCTGACCCCTCACCACCTCCAATCTCCATGTCCTGACCCCTCCATTCTCCATGTCCTGACCCCTCACCTCCCCCATCCCACCCCCTCACCCCCTCCATTCTCCATGTCCTGACCCCTAACCTCCCTCCATTCTCCATGTCCTGACCCCTCACCCCCTCCATGTCCTGACCCCTCACCTCCTCCATTCTCCATGTCCTGACCCCTCACCTCCCTCCAGTCAGGGGCAGTGATGCCATTTTCCTCTCCACAGAGAAGTGTCCTCCCATCTTGTCCAGGAATATAATGTACAATGCTGAAGCTTATAGAAGAGAAGAGGTGTGACAGAGGTGATCACACACAGGACACTCTGACATCTGACAGTCCTCAGCCATCTCTATGCAGAACCTTCAACGTGTCACTTGTTGCACCCAGAAGATTGCATGGACCTCCCTCCCCCTCCACTCATATCATTGCTCTACCTTCTCATATACTCACACGCTCGGTATCTGGGAAGCATGGACATGGCTCATTGTTTGAACTATCAGCTCATTCTGTACACAGAGGGAAAGTTCGATCCCAACCAGGAAAGAAAGTGAAACTGGATCCTGCCGAGGACCACTAGATGTGTAAGAACAGCGGCTTCCAGCAGGGGGCGCTTAAGAGGGATCGCTGTTGGCATGCATGGAATGTTGAGCTTCCTGTCACACTGTACTACACACTGTGTTCTGTCGAGAAATGTCCTCCCGGCGGATAATGACCCCCCTGTACTGCGCAGGCGCAGCGTTTGTGCTTGCTTAGTACGAACCAAAACGGAGCCGCCAAAAATGCCTGCGCAGTACAGGGGAGGTCATTATCCGCCGTGGGGAACCTTTTTCTGCAGGACACCGGCAGCCAATAGAAATGCAGAAAATTGTCTCCCCCACGTCTTGCAAGGAACAGCTCTGAGCGCTGATAGGAGCCAGCAGGGCTCCACCAGGAAGGCATTAGGAATCGATCGCAGCACAATCGCTAGGTGCTTTGTCATTGGGAAATTGCAGCCGCGTGATTGGTTGAGGGCGGGGCATTGTGACGTCACTGTAAGGCGCAGCAGTCGGGAGGTGGTATATGTGATGAGCTGTGTGTGTAGCCGTCATTACTTATCTGGGCTTTGTAGAGAGAAGGTGTTTATTACATTGTCTCTTCATAATATTGCAGATAGCTTATTATTAGTTTATTCTAACGAGGAAAAACTCAACCTAAGACTAAGAGAGAATATTCTCAGTGAAGTTTTATTTTAAAATCTGAATATTTTGCTTACAATTGCAAAAATGACATTTAGAAGAATGGAGAACATTGAATGCATGCAGTGTGTGAGGGAGGAGAGAGCCGAGCAAAGCAGAAGGCAGCAATGGAGGGGAGAGGAGGATGCTGCCTTCATCAGTTGTCAGAGGGGTCTGGCAGCAGAGAGGGACAGGGACAGGGAAAGGAAGGAGCAATGGAGGAGAGAGGAGAATGCTGCCTACCTCCGACATTTAAAGGAGATGGCAGAGGAGGAGGAGAGGAAAGGAGAAAAGGATAGAAAGAGGAAGGAGCAGAGGAGGAAAGAAGATAATGCTGCCTACATAAATAATCTAAGGGAGCAGACAGCAAAGCGGGAGAGGGTAAAACAGATTCAGGAGCAAAGGAGAAGAGAGGAGAATGCTGCCTACCTCAAACATTTGAAGGAGATGGCAGCGGAGGAGGAGAGGAAAATAGAAAAAGACAGAAAGATGAAGGAGCAGAGGAGGAAAGAAGCTAATGCTGCCTTCATAAATAATCTAAGGGAGCAGACAGCAAAGCGGGAGAGGGACAGACAGATTCAGGATCAAATGAGAAGAGAGGAGAACGCAGCATACCTCAAACATTTGAAGGATATGGCTGCGAAGGAGGAGAGGAGAAAAGATGAGGAGAGACAGATTCAGGAGCAAAGGAGAAGAGAGGAGAATGCAGCATACCTCAAACATTTGAAGGATATGGCTGCAAAGGAGGAGAGGAGAAAAGATGAGGAGAGACAGATTCAGGAGCACAGGAGAAGAGAGGAGAACGCAGCATACATCAGTCATCTGCAAGATATGGCTGCGAAGGAGGAGAGGGGAAAAGATGAGGAGAGACAGATTCAGGAGCAAAGAGAGGAGAACGCAGCATACACCAGTCATCTGAAGGATATGGCTGCAAAGGAGGAGAGGAGAAAAGATGAGGAGAGTCAGGAAAGGGAGCCTGAGGATAGGAAGGGAGAGGAGAGAGAAGAAATGACAACAAACTTAAACACAAGGGAAGCAGATTGGGAGAGAAGTGTGGAGAAAGGGAAAAAAATGGAGGAGGAGAAGAGGGAAGGTAAGAGGAAGGTAGGATTTCTGGCCAAATTATGTGCAATGACAGCAGATTGCATGAGGAGAAGAAAGCAGAAAGGGAAGGAAGGAGAGGGAAAGAAAGGATTTTTAGCCAAATTACAGGCGATAAGAGCAGATTGGAAGAGGAGAAGAGAGGAGAAAAGGATTGAGAAGGATCGGAGGAAGAGAGAGGACCAGCTAAACACTTTGATAAGTAAAGTAAAGGTGCTGAAAGAAGAGAGGGAGAAGGAAAGTGAGTACAATAAGATAGCAGATGAGAGAAAAATGGCGGAGAGGGTTGCTTTTCAACTCAAATTAGATGCAATGAGAGCAGAGTGGGAGAGAAATATTGAAGAAAATAGAAGAATAGAAGAGGAGAGATGGAGAGACCAGGAGAAAAACAGAGAGGAGAGGAGAGCAATGATAATAAAATTCCAGTCAGATGTGGAGAGCAGAAGAGAGGAGGAGAGGAATAGATTGAGAGTAGCAGAGGAAGAGGCAAGCAAAAATTGGAGAAGGCTTAAAGAGAATGCAGGCGTGATTAAGGTACTGAAAGAAGAGAGGGTAGCAGAGGAGGAAGCAAGTGAGTGCAACATAAATGCATTGATAAGTAAAGTAAAGGCAGTCATTGAAGAGAGGCAGAGGGAAATCGAGGACAATAAGATAGCAGATGAGAGAAAAATGGCGGAGAGTATTGCTTTTCAACTCAAATTAGATGCAATGAGAGCAGAGTGGGAGAGAAATATTGAAGAAGATAGAAGGATAGAAGAGGAGAGATGGAGAGACCAGGAGAAAAACAGAGAGGAGAGGAGAGCAATGATAACAAAATTGCAGTCAGATAAGGAGCGCAGAAGAGAGGAGGAGAGGGATAGATTGAGAGTAGCAGAGGAAGAGGCAAGAAAAAAGTGGAGAAGGCTTAAAGAGAATGCAGGCGTGATTAAGGTACTGAAAGAAGAGAGGGTAGGAGAGGAGGAAGCAAGGGGGGTAAGAGAGGGCAGGATGGGGGGGGGAGTAGAGGTGTGAGGACAGGGTAGGGGGGTAAGTGAGGGCAGGGAGGAGTAGAGGGCTAAGTCAGGGCAGGGTAGTTGAGGGTGTGGTGGGAGGGGAGAGAGCCAGTGCAGGTGGTGCTTGGGGGTTGGATATGTGCTAGGGGGTTGGATATGTGCTAAGGGGTTGGATATGTGCTAAGGGGGGGTCAGATATGTGCTGGGGGGTGCCGTGAGAGGGCTAGTGCAGGGGGGGGTAGGAGGGTTAGATATGTGCTGGGGGTGCTTTGAGAGGACTAGTGCAAGGGGAGGGTGCAGGGGTTAGATATGTGCTGGGGGTGCTTTTGGAGAGGAGAGGGCTTGTGCTAGAAGGGGTTAAGTCAAGGCAGGAAGAGGGCAGGATGGGGGGAGTAGAGGTGTGAGGACAGGGTAGGGGGGTAAGTGAGGGCAGGGAGGAGTGGAGGGCTAAGTCAGGGCAGGGTAGTGCGCAGGAGGGGGGGTAGGAGGGTTAAGTCAGGGCAGGGTAGTTGAGGGTGTGGTGGGAGGGGAGAGGGCCAGTGCAGGTGGTGCTTGGGGGTTGGATATGTGCTAGGGGGTTGGATATGTGCTAAGGGGGGTCAGATATGTGCTGGGGGGTGCTTTGAGAGGGCTAGTGCAGGGGGGGGTAGGAGGGTTAGATATGTGCTGGGGGTGCTTTGAGAGGACTAGTGCAAGGGGAGGGTACGGGGGTTAGATATGTGCTGGGGGTGCTTTGGGAGAGGAGAGGGCTTGTGGTAGAAGGGGTTAAGTCAAGGCAGGAAGAGATCGTCACAGCCGTCTGCATGAGAGGTATTTTCCGTATGTCCTCCCTGGTACCCCTACCCAAAGAACACCCCAAAGAAGATGTCGCGTCTGCAGAAAATGTGGATTTAGGCGTGACACTCGCTTTTATTGTCCCTCCTGTCCTGACCAACCTGGTCTCTGCATCGGTGACTTTTTCAAACGCTACCAAATACTAGTGGAGTATTAGCGTAGGGTACAGCACTACACAGTCCTAGGGCACAATAACACAGGGTCTCGAAAGATGTGATGGCCATCAAATTTTGAGAGACCCTAATCTGCAACGTTCAGTTTACATTTTTTTTACAGTTTTTATAAAAGTGAAAAAAGAAAAAAAAAACACACAAAAACACAAAAAAAATATAAAATAAAAAAGAAAGTGACTCCAGCGCTGTCGGAGGTGATTTTACCACCACAGTTAAAAAAAATTAGCCTATTTGTCGAAGCATGGGGGAAGGGGTGGAGGAGAGATTTGCTCCTAACAGGGACGGATTGCACCCATGCTTCGGCATATATTTTTTAGGCACAGATTGCGTTAAAAAATGTTTTATTTTTACTATGTTTTATTGTATTTGCTTTGCAGGTATGGTATGGCTTACTGTTATACTGTAATGTTACTTTGTTTTATTGTTAACCATCATTTGTTTAGCAGGTACGCCACCAGAGCCCATCAAATGCAGCCTCACCAGCGCCCATCAAATGCAGCCTAACCAGCGCCCATCAAATGCAGCCTAACCAGCGCCCATCAAATGTAGCCTCACCAGCGCCCATCAAATGTAGCCTCACCATTGCCCATCAAATGTAGCCTCACCAGCGCCCATCAAATGTAGCCTCACCAGCACCCATCAAATGCAGCCTCACCAGCACCCATCAAATGCAGCCTCACCAGCACCCATCAAATGCAGCCTCACCAGCGCCCATCAAATGTAGCCTCACCAGCGCCCATCAAATGCAGCCTCACCAGCGCCCATCAAATGCAGCCTCACCAGCGCCCATCAAATGCAGCCTCACCAGCGCCCATCAAATGCAGCCTCACCAGCGCCCATCAAATGCAGCCTCACCAGCGCCCATCAAATGCAGCCTCACCAGCGCCCATCAAATGTAGCCTCACCAGCACCCATCAAATGCAGCCTCACCAGCGCCCATCAAATGCAGCCTCACCAGCGCCCCCATCAAATGCAGCCTCACCAGCGCCCATCAAATGCAGCCTCACCAGCGCCCATCAAATGCAGCCTCACCAGCGCCCATCAAATGCAGCCTCACCAGCGCCCATCAAATGCAGCGCCCATCAAATGCAGCCTCACCAGCGCCCATCAAATGCAGCCTCACCAGCGCCCATCAAATGCAGCCTCACCAGCGCCCATCAAATGCAGCCTCACCAGCGCCCATCAAATGCAGCCTCACCAGCACCCATCAAATGCAGCCTCACCAGCACCCATCAAATGCAGGCTACCAGCACCCTTCAATGCAGCCTAACAGTGCCCATCAATGAATGTTTGCCTGCTGCAGGAGTCGGGACACAGGCACAGTCCTCCACCACTGCTGCACCTCTGACACTATGCGTGAACGGAGCTGGGCTGCCTGCTGATGCTGGGACTTAGTTGCTTGCTGCAGAGAGGAGAGAGTAGGAAAACCAGTGGCCGGGCACCCCAGGCAGCAGGGCGCCCTAGGCGGCCGCCTAGTTTGCCTAGTGGTAGCACCGGCCCTGTATATGAGGATGAGACTGAGTTTTGTATAGCAGGGGCGAAGCCAATGTAGAGGTCCGTTTTCAATTAAGGGGCTTTGCTCGACATGTTCCGCGCTTTTTGAGAGTAGCACTTCCTCAGGAGCGATTGATTCATAATTTAAAATTTGGCCAGCAAGAAGTAGGATAGAGAATTAGTATATAGTATTATCAATAACATGTTGGATAAACATGCAAGTCAGAACAGAAACAGCCAATCTGCTCAGTATGAAGGACAGCTGTCTAAGATAGCTTGAAGGTCTCTCATAAGGTTGTATTGGTTCCAGGCTCAAAGGAAAAAACCCCTTCTGTTTAATATATGGCGGCTCACGGCACAATGGTGTGTATACGACTCCAAAGTAGCTCAGGATCGTATAACCTGTATGTAGAGAGAGAGACAAGCAGCAGCCTTCCGGTAACAAGTGCTAAACAGCACTGAATCCTACTACTTGCAGTATCTCACAAAAGTGAGTACACCCCTCACATTTTTGTAAATATTTTATTATATCTTTTCATGTGACAACACTGAAGAAATTACACTTTGCTACAATGTAAAGTAGTGAGTGTACAGCTTGTATAGCAGTGTAAATTTTTTGTCCCTTCAAAATAACTTGACCCTCCAGCATTAATGTCTAAACCGCTGGCAACAAAAGTGAGTACACCCCTAAGTAAAAATGTCCAAATTGGGCCCAATTAGCCATTTTCCCTCCCAGTGTCATGTGACTTGTTAGTGTTACAAGGACTCAGGTGTGAATGGGGAGCAGGCGTGTTTAAATTTGGTGTTATCGCTCTCTCTTATACTGGTCACTGGAAGTTCAACATGGTACCTCATGGCAAAGAACTCTGAGGATCTGAAAAAAATAATTGTTGCTCTACATAAAGATGGCCTAGGCTATAAGAAAATTGCCAAGACCCTGAAACTGAGCTGCAGCACAGTGACCAAGACCATACAGCGGTTTAACAGGACAGGTTACACTCAGAACAAGCCTTGCCATGGTCGACCAAAGAAGTTGAGTGCATGGGCTCAGCATCATATCCAGAGGTTGTCTTTGGGAAATAGATGTATGAGTTCTGCCAGCATTGCTGCAGAGGTTGGGGGGGGGGGGGGTCAGGCTGTCAGTGTTCAGACCATACGCCGCACACTGCATCAAACTGGTCTACATGGCTGTCATCCCAGAAGGAAGCCTCTTCTAAAGATGATGCACAAGAAAGCCTCCAAACAGTTTGCTGAAGATAAGCAGACTAAGGACATGGATTACTGGAACCATGTTCTGTGGCCAAATGAGACTAAGATAAACGTATTTGGTTCAGATGGTATCAAGCGTGTGTGGTGCCAACCAGTTGAGTACAAAGACAAGTGTGTCTTGCCTACAGTCAAGCATGGTGGTGGGAGTGTCATGGTCTGGGGCTGCATGAGTGCTGTCGCCACTGGGGAGCTACAGTTCATTGAGGAAATCAATGAATGCCAACATGTACTGTGACATACTGAAGCAGAGCATGATCCCCTCTTCGGAGACTGGGCCACAGGGCAGTATTCCAACATAACGACCCCAAACACGCCTCCAAGGTGGCCAATGCCTTGCTAAAGAAGCTAAGAGTAAAGGTGATGGACTGGCCAAGCATGTCTCCAGACCTAAACCCTATTGAGCATCTGTGGGGCATCCTCAAATGGAAGGTGGAGTAGTGCAAGGACTCTAACATCCACCAGCTCTGTGATGTCGTAATGGAGGTGTGGAAGAGGACTCCAGTGGAAACCTGTGAAGCTCTGGTGAACTCCATGCCCATGAGGGTTAAGGCAGTTCTGGAAAATAATGGTGGCCACACAAAAACATTTTCACGTAGGGGTGTACTAACTTTTGTTGCCAGCAGTTTAGACATTAATGGCTGTGTGTGCATTATTTTGAGGGGACAGAAAATATACACTGTACACTCACTACTTCACATTGTAGCAAAGTGTCATTTCTTCAGTGTTGTCGCATGAAAAGATATAATAACATTTTTACAAAAATGTGAGGGGTGTACTCACTTTTGTGAGATACTATATATTCTCATGCTGACAGTTTACATATGACACATTTTGGAACCTTTTAAAGGGCTAGGGAGGTACAGCACATTTGAGTTGCATTTATCAGGAACTTTTATAGAGGGATTATATAGCTAGGATTAAGGATTAAAATAGTTGGCTGAGAGCATTTAGTTCCACTTTAGGCTACAAGTGGAGAAGAAGGGCTTACTCAGAAGTATGTGAAGTAAATGAAGTCTCACCTCGGCTGCTCAAGGATAAGTGCACTTCAATTATTAGGGGAGATAGGCTATGATGGTATTGTAAGTAATTGAGAACAAAACATTTACCACCAATAGCAAAAATGGCAGTTGACGTTCGGTCAGCCTGCAGCATCCTTATTACTGAACAACTAAAGCTGTGGAGCTATCTGTAGACTAGGGCTCGGGACTTACCGCAAGTGCAGGGCTACAGTATATGAGGTTGTGTTTCCATCTTCAGTCCATTTTAGCCCTGGGATGTGCAGCACTTTGGCATCTTTGCTGCAAATTTGGGTTAGTCCTGACACCAGTGTTGAACGGTGCTGGTCAAGAAACGAAATTAAGACGGCAACACAAACTTTCGTTTGACACAATTTATGCACCTGACACCTATTACAAATGTAGGCCTACACTCAAATGTTAAACTATGCAACAATGGCAGTTTCTCAAAGATGGATATAGAGTAAAAGAAGTACTTTAATACCTTTTTTGGAGACCGTGCTGTTGCACACTCCCTTCTGTACTGGCCATATGTCTGAAATCCTTGCCATTTTGTTACAGGTCTTCTACTAATGGGGAGACTTAGCCAGTCTGAACTTTAATCCTGGGTGCCTGAATCTTTAGACATATGACCAGCATTGAATGGAGCCTAAAGAAGCATTTTCTTCAGTATTGCAGGCCTTCTTTTACTCCTTATTGATGCCATCAAGACTGTGTGCACATACTTTTTAACGTGTATTTCCACTTTTTGCAGCCGAATTGTGATAACCCCTACTTTATATTTGTTACATTCACATAGCATAACCTAAAAATTGAAAGTCGCTGCTTACCTTTTTACTTGCTTCTGACTTGCTTAAAATCCCACCTAAAGCTCCGTACACACATTTAGAATATCGTACAAAAAATACTGCTTTTAAAGCGATTGTACGATAATCTGATCTTTAGTACACCGTTTTCATCCAAAATTTTCCAAAGGGACAAACACAAAAAAAAAATTGTACAATACCAGATTGTACAATTTTTGTTTAATCTGTACAGTTTTTGTCCGAAAATACAATACAAATATACTACATCACTTCTGAATTTTTATTCTGTTGTACGTGAATTTTTGTACTTTAGGAACTTTTTCATTTTCGATATGGAGACTAGCATGCAAAAAAAAAAAAACGATCATTCGATAATCTTAACGTTTGTACTAGGCCTTAACTGTCCGCCAGTCTCTTCCTAATTGCACATTAAAAGGTAATTATAGAGCCTTATGTATACACCTGCTCCAAAGAAGCTACTAGAAAGGTAAGAGACATTTTTGTTAATTATTTTAAGGTGTGCCGTGTGATTGGGAACACATAGCAAACATATAGTGGGGGGTTGGTAGCAGAAGGGTTATAAGGATTATAACGGTGCCACATATACCAAAGGAAATTATGCAAAACTGATAAAAATATAGAAATGTATTTTATTACATAGAAACAATATACATACAATATAAAAAAATTATAAGCAGAGTAACTACATGGCTATATACTGGCCAAAGTATCCTGTGTATGGAAAATAGTCACTGATGAGTATCACATCCCTCCATGTTTCGCCAACAGTGGCTTCCTCAGGGGATTATACAAATCACCAGTGTTCAAGGCGGCTCTAATAACAATAGATGCACAAAAAAAGGATTAATAATTCATTATAAAATGATTGGGTGATAACAGCAATTCATATATCGTGGTTCAAGGCTCCTTTCATCCCACGATCCCCACCACACTCGCCAAAAGGGACCCCCAAGAGAAGTGCACACCAAAGAGTTAAATTTTGCGATTAAGGAGGTTCTGTGTAGACACAGAGCATGCAGGGGCCAGGCTACAAAAGTGTATATTACAATCAAGAGAAAATAATTAATACATACCATTGGACAAATATCAGTCCAATATTTTAGACTAACATAGGTTCTGCTGCAATTTGGTGTAGGTACAGGGGCGATAAATATTGAAACCAAATAATAATAAAGTGTGGAAAAGTGACACCGTATAAACCATTATTGAAAAGGAAAAAGGGGATTAATATATATAAGGTAGGTATAAGAAAAAATTGGAATTATACTGGCATAGTGGATCTAACACTGTGATCAGGCTTACAATGCAATCAAACCCCTGTACCTACAGCAGAGCCTATGCAAGTACAGTAGAAGCTATGTTAGCCTAAAATATTGGACTGATATTTGTCCAATGGTATGTATTAATTTTTTTCTCTCTTGATAGTGTATATTACAATCGAGAGAAAAAAAACTAATACATACCCTTGGACAAATATCAGTCCGATATTTTATGCTAACATAGGCTCTGCTGCAATATGGTGTAGGTACAGGGGTTTGATTGCATTGTAAGCCTGATCACAGTGTTATATCCACTAGGCCAGTATAATTCCCATTTTTCTTTGTACTACCATGTATATATCAATCCCCTTTTTTCTTTTCAATAGTGGTTTATACGGTGTCACTTTTCCACACTTTATTACCATTTGGTTTCAATATTTATCGCCCATGTACCTACACCATATTGCCGCAGCCTAAAATATTGGACTGATATTTGTCCAATGGTATCTATTAATTATGTTCTCTTGATTTTAATATACACTTCTTTTGTAGCCTGGCCACTGTATGATTTTTATTATTATTACAGGATTTATATAGCGCCAACAGTTTACGCAGCGCTTTATATGCCCTCTGTGGCTACACAGAACCTCCTTAATCGCAAAATTGAACTCTTTGGTGTGCACTTCTCTTGGGGGTCCCTTTTGGTGAGTGTGGTGGGGATCACGGGATGAAAGGAGCCTCGAACCACGATATATGAATTGCTGTTATCACCCAATCATTTTATGATGAATTATTAATCCTTTTTTGTGTATCTATTGTTATTAAAGCGGCCTTGAACACTGGTGATTTGTATAATCCCCTGAGGAAGCCATTGTTGGTGAAACATGTAGGGATGTGATACTCATCAGTGACTATTTTTCATACAAGGATACTTTGGCCAGTAGATATGCTATGTAGTTACTCTGCTTATAATAATTTGTTTATGTTGTATGTATATTGTTTTATATATGTGGCACCGTTATAATCCTTGTAACCCTTCTGCTACCACTTTTACTACTGTAAAGGGATGAAGTGCCGGAACTTTTGGGTCACTCAGTCCACCATATTTGCATATAGTGGGGGGTTCTCAAATCTGACCGCAAAAGCGGGAATGTACTTTAAAGCCAAAAGAACTTTAGTTCAATTTTGATAAATACATTTCAGGTGCACAAAACAAAAGGTGTCCCCTGACAGCATGCTGTAAGAAGGATCCTTTCTACGTGTAAGCAGTGGGGTACTCAGCAAAGAATGGGTTGGACCATTAAAGAGGGACCATAGCTTCACATAATGAGTAAGGATCCTTATCTACAGCATGCTGGCAGTGGACAGGCTATTCTACTTGGGCTGTGGCTGCTTTCTCTAAATTAACCGTAAGACTTTACAAACCTGTTTTGGTTTACCTACAATGTATTTTGCCGATTTAGCTGAAAAGTTGGGCTTTAACATTTTGGGTAAAGATTTACTTAAAAAGATATGACTTTATAATATGTTACCTGAATGGAATGCCTTGCCTGCTTTTAACCATGGCTCGTTCACATAGATTTTTTAAGGCTGCGGTGGTGCTGGCTGCACAGGCTTCTTTTATTTGTTTGATTTTGGTTTAGCATGTGCTGTCATCTTTTTCATTGTTTAAGCAGTCACTTTTTAGCTTGCCTCTCCTTGCACAGCAGTCAAATTCTCATGGTTCATGAATGTTTGTAATATTTCTCTTTTTAGTTGTGCCTAATCCCTTCTTTCTTGTACCCTTTTGCCTTATAGGGTCTACTCTGAAACGGCTATGTCTAGGCAAAGAGCACAGCAATAGTAACTATCCCATTTTCATTTTATCCTGCATTGTGTGGACAATTTCTGGTTGCTAGCTTGCTTGTTTACCTCTTTGGATGTTGTACTGAATATTGCATATGATGTGTTTTAAATATGGTAATTACCTGACCCCTTGAACACTCACATTGTGGGCATCATATTGATCATCATATTGATCATATGTTTGTTGCATCGTATCCATAGGTTACTTGCACCTTTTGTCATGTTGTGTGGTCTGTATCTTGAATGTCATTTACATTTTCTGTATTCTCAATCCACCCTAGCTAAGGCAAAGTTTTGACACCAACAATAGCAGACCATAAGCTTATTCCAGCATTGACATCCAAAAAAAGCTGAAAATAATGATTGGTGTGGTAAATAACACATGCTTTATGGCTCAGTGAAAAATTATTTGTGTAACTGTAATGAGGCCAAGCAGAACAACAGGACTGTGTCCTGAGTGGCTGTACTTTGGACCAATTGGGAAGCTGTCAAGGAGGTCTTGAAATGCTGTTAAAGTACAACTGTGAGCGGTGAACGTGAAAAGGACAAATAAAGTAATATAGTGCAGCGCCGATGAAAGATGAAATAAACAAGGAGATTATTTCCACTAAAAATTGATACAGTATATAAATGTGCAGATAAATACACAACAAATTAAGATTGCCTACTAATAATGAAAATTTTAAGCAAACCAACAGTGTTGGTGCATATAAAGTGCATATAGTCCATATAATATGGCAAAGAATAATGCGACTGAATCTGGGTGAACTGGTTGTCTGTAGATAATCCACCACCATAAAGAATGAGGCTTGCCAGACAGGTTGAACCCAGCTAGGCGTATGCCTGATGGGTCAACCAAGCTTTTGGTGTAACACACCCAAGGAAAGATACAGCAACCTACGTGGTTGCTGTATCTTTCCTTGGGTGTTTCACCAAAAGCTTGGTTGACCCATCAGGCATACGCCCAGGGCCGTCTTTAAGGCAGGGCATAAGGGGCAGATGCCCTGGGCCCTGTCATTGTTGTGGGGCCCAAAGCAGCTGTCTCATACTTGCCAACTATCCCAGTTTAAATTCCCTTGTCCTTTGAAGTTTTAGTCCTGTGCTGTGTCCCGATATCTCAGCGTAAAGTGCCGTTACTAATGCTGCCCAGCTCTGCCTTATTGTTGTGTACAGATGACTCACCTGCAGACCCTGTGTTTACATATAAATAACCGGCATTCATATGTAAATAGTGGCGGCATTCATAAGTAAATAGCTGCGGCCGGGGGCATTGATATGTAAATAAAGGTGGCATTCATATGTATATCATGCCCCAGTGCGGTGAAGAGATGATGTGCTGTAACCCCTAGCAACAAATCCGTGAGCAGTAATACTGTACAGTAATCTCTAGCAACCAATTAACAAGCAGAAATCATTTTCTGTAACCTCTAGCAACTAATTAGTGAGCTGTAATGTGTGCTGTAACCTCTAGCAACCAGTCAGTAAACAGTAATGATATGCTGTAACTGCTGGAAACCAATTGCAATTGCTGCCTGATCTCATACAGTAAACTGATTTTAAGTCTAGCTGCTATTTATTGTATGTCTCAGAGCAGGTGGAGAGTGAAATCGCATGAGGAGGGCCTAAGAATTTTTTTGCCCAGGGTCCAATCAATATTAAAGACGGCCCTGCATACGCCTAGCTGGGTTCAACCTGTCTGGTAAACCTCTTTCCTCACCATGGATTATTTACAGACAACCAGTTCACCCAGATTCACAGTCACATTATTCTTTGCCCTATTATATGGACTATATGCACTTTATATGCACTAACACTGTTGGTTTGCTTACATGTTTCATTATTGTTGGGCAATCTCAATTTGTTGTTTGTTTATCTGCACATTTATATACTGTATCAATTTTTATTGGAAATAATCTCATTGTCGCCTTTCATCAGCGCTGCACTATTACTTTATTCGTTCACTTATCTACAGATTATCTGATGTGCTGGCACCTATCACTATTTGTCATATTTTTTATATACAACATGAAAAGGACAGTAGGAAAGCTAAGAATTGCCTTGTTTTCTTTCATTTGAAGGTTTTATGGTATAATACAAAAGTTTTATGAGGAAAATTCTGCCTACCATACCATTTGAGCCCCACTTTATGCATGGCAGTTTTAAGGAGGTTTGAAGTTTTGTGGTTGTACCAGTTGAACCAGTCACTCCTTTTACAAAGTAATCTGCAAGTGATAACTGCATGGAATCACGTAGGATTAGAGCATACTTAAGGGCCCGTTTACACTTGCTTCAAAACATGCAGTTTGGGCTTTTTTAACCGCTTCCATACTGGGTCAATTTCAGCATTCCTCGCCTACATGTAAAAATCATCTTTTTTTTTTTTTTTTGCTAGAAAATTACTCAGAACCCTCAAACATCATATACAGTCATGGCCGAAATTGTTGGCACCCCAGATATTTTTCCAGAAAATCAAGTATTTCTCACAGAAAAGTATTGCAGTAACACATTTTGCTATACACATGTTTATTCCCTTTGGGTGTATTGGAACAAAACAAAAAAAAGGGAGGAAAAAAGCAAATTGGACATAATGTCACACAAAATTCCAAAAATGGGGTGGTCAAAATTCTTGGCACCCTTAACTTAATATTTGGTTGCACACCCTTTGGAAAAAATAACTGAAATCAGTCGCTTCCTATAACCATCAATAAGCTTCTTGCATCTCTCACCCGGAATTTTGGACCACTCTTCCTTTGCAAACTGCTCCAGGTCTCTCTTATTGGAAGGGAACAGCAATTTTAAGATATCTCCACAGGTGTTCAATGGGATTTAGATTAGATCTGGACTCATTGCTGGCCACTATAGAACTCTCCAGCGCTTTGTTGCCGTCCATTTCTGGGTGCTTTTTGACGTATGTTTGACTGTAAATATTTTTTTAGCAGAGACTCTAGGGAATAAAATGGCGGTCATTGCAAGTAAATGGATACCTAACATGTCACTCTTTGAAATTGCGCACACTCGTAGAATGGCACCAAACTTCGGTACTTAAAAATCTCCATAGGCTACATGTTAGAATGTTTTACAGGTTACCAGTTTAGAGGTACAGAGGAGGTCTTGCACTAGAATTATTGTTCTTGCTCGAACGTTCGTGGTGATATCTCCCATGTGTAGTTTGAACGCTGTTTACATATGCAGACGTGACCTACGTATGAGTACGCTTCAGCGTGCAAAGCATGAGGGGACGGGGACGCTTTAATTTTTTTCTTTTTTGTTAAATTTTTTTCTCTTTTTACACTTTCTCTTTTCAGTTTTTTTTTTTAATTACTTTTATTCCTAATACAAGGAATGTAAACATCCATCTGTTGTAATAGGAATAGGGCATGATAGGCAGTGGCGGCTGCTGTGTTTTATTTATTTTTTTTGTTTGTTTTTTGGGGCGGGGGGGGGGTCAGCAATAAAGACCCCGGATCTCTCCTCTCAAAAAAAAAAAAACTGACTTTCCAGCCAAACACACAGCAGTGTTTACAACTGCTGGGGCTGTACCTGACATCATAACATTGTGCCTGGCCTCCAAGAGTCAGATGACCGGTCAGCTCTATGGTAAACTTCTGCCATCGGCGGATTTCTTCTCCGGCTCGCCGATCGCATGGGCGAGCCGGTAGAAGCACCACGTCTCCTCATGTCGCTTGTAAGAACGATCAAGTGGCTTAACTGCCACTACGATTGTTTTTACTGTGCAGCCAGCAGAAAAAAAAGATATCTGAATGATGCCTGTAGCTGCAGGCATTGTTCAGGTATCTCCACTGAAAGCCCAGGACGTCATATAATATTCAGAGGTATGGAAGTGGTTAAAGCACTCTGAACGCCAATCAAAGCACTTGTCGCCAAATAAAATGACCTTGCAGTCACATTCTTGCATTTGCTTTGCTCCAAAAATTATACCCTCTATCGCTTTCACCTTGCTTCAGCTCTTCTCCAAAGCCATGTCTATCCAAGCCCTCCTCAACCACACCTGCAGCAGTACAATAGCTTTAATTCAGCGTTGGCTTGCTTTTAAAGTATTACATTATTATCACTTCCCCAACAAAACCAACACACAGGGCATTTGCCAAACTTCATTAAAGCTTCAAAAAAACATCACAGAAGCCTCAAAAAAGCATGTTGAAGCGGTAGGTGCATTAATGTGTGTTAAATGCAAAGCAAGTGCAAACGAGACCCTTAATCACATTTGTGAAATACACTAAAACCTTTATTATAGAAAATAGGACAATGTATTATTTTCCTTTTATGTCCTTTATACACAACCTTGCATATTACTTAAGCACAGGTGTTCTTTAACTTTGGGGTGACATACAGTCACCTTAGACTCCTGAGCCAGGAAACCATGCCAGTGTCAAAGCCAGCCTTAGTTCTCATTCAATTGTTTACTAGGTTTGGGGACCATGACTTTGTATTTTCTGACACCAAATATAATAATTGCAAAAAGGGGTGACATTGATTAGCTCTTTAAGCAATTAACTTAGGTCCCTTATTCTGTATACTCGAAATGCCAGGTTCACAGTAGTATATTGCAGATATATTTAGCAATAAATAAATGTGTACAGTTTAAATGTTCAGTTAGATTGTGATATCAACTGGAAGATGAAAGATGAATGTATGTGTAATCATCTGCCTTCCATTCTAGTGTATGATTCAGAAATATATCTATGAAACCAGAAGCTCCGTTTAGAAGCCAGATTCAACCAGTTAAAGCTGGGGTAAAGATTGATCTCTCCACTGGGGTTCTAGATGGCTTCCAAGACATTGCCAAGTGTTAGCTCCTGCCCTTGACTTCTAATCCCCCTTGTTTATTGTGTAGGATTTAGTCCAGATTTGGAGTTCAGAAAATTTGACAAAATGAGAATACAGGGCAAAATTCAAAGCTCCGTTCTGCAAGAGTCGTGTCTATTAAGTTGTAATGACTGAGTATTATTTGCCCTCATGTAGGATCCTCAACAAGCAGCCTTGTAACAGGCCCTGAACCATCACAAGTTCCTTCACTGAACACTCAGCAAGTTCAGGCCCAGACTAACAATAGTAACAACAAAAAGGGAACATTTACTGATGACCTTCACAAACTGGTGGATGAATGGGCAAGCAAAACTGTTGGAGCAGCACAATTCAAGCCTTCTCTTAATCAACTGAAGCAGTATCAGCAGCGGCTGGACCTGGAGCACAAGCCTACAACTGCAAATGGAGATTCAAATGCAGTAAGTACATAATCGCCTCCTCTCCCCTTATGTATAATTATTAGAAAGTCTTCAAAAAGGTTTTGTGCAGAAAAATCGCGCTTTGCATTCAAATGTAAATTTAAAAGACCAACTGACAGAAAGCAGCAGATACCAAGCACATGTTATGTTAGGGAAGTATAGCTTGAGTCAGTGAGCATGGAGGTTAGCTATGTAATAAAAAAAAAACGTGACTGACACTATTTGGTTTATTATTGGGTGTGTTCCAATACTTCTCGGGTCATGTTATATGGCAGTGATGGCGAACATTTGGCACCCCAGATGTTTTGGAACTACATTTCCCATGATGCTTATACACTCTGCAGTGTAGTGGAGCATCATGGGAAATGTAGTTCCAAAACATCTGGAGTGCCAAGGTTCACCATCACTGTTATATGGTGTTCAGATGTTAGGCAACTGCCTGTCTTGATGCAGGCGCTTCAATGTTCTCCTGGTCTCTCTTCCAGGTTTGGATTCTTCAGCCCATTGATTGGCTAGGCTGGAATAACAACT
This sequence comes from Lithobates sylvaticus, assembly GCA_028564925.1. Classification (NCBI taxonomy): domain Eukaryota; kingdom Metazoa; phylum Chordata; class Amphibia; order Anura; family Ranidae; genus Lithobates; species Lithobates sylvaticus. The sequence goes on from CM053032.1 coordinate 61,224,813, forward strand.
TGGGGGGGTTAAGTTGTCTCGGTACAAATCTGTATCGTAAATGGACACTGAGCTGTGCATGCACACCTCAGTGTACACAAGCACTGACAAGCAGGAAGAAGGGTTTATGACCAAAGAAACCAATACAGTCTTTCTGTCATAATACTGTTGGCGTTCTTTTTTTTTTTTTTTAGGTTTCATTAAGCTTTAACAGGAAGTGCCTGAACGATGCTTTGCTCCTGCCCCCCAATTACTGTCCTGTTTTTAAATGCTTATTAGATGACACGTTTGTACTTCTTATGCCAATAATGCCTGCCCGCTGAGCTTAAAAACCACTGCTGTTATTTCCTCTTTTTTTTTTGTCCATGCACACAGGCGTTGCAAGCATATTAGAAGAGGAGCATTTACAGACAGAAAAAAAACCATCACAAATGACGAGTGGAAGAGCCGCAAAAAATGCTGAACGAGCCTAAACGCTAGCCAACGTTTAAGCACATATGAGCATTATTGCATTCCAAAGGCCAGAACAAATGAATATTATGGCCAATGGAATCCTTTAACGCTCAAATGTATGATGCGCCTATATGCATGTACAATATGCCATCAGGAGTCGTGCCAAGCAAAGCAAAAATCCTGTGTGTATGAGGCCTAACTGGGTGTCTAAAGTGGTTAAAAAGGCTCAAGGTTTTTTCCTTCATGCAGTCTATGTATGAAAGTAAAAAAACCTTCTCTGTGCAGCAGCTCTCCCAGCCCCTTGTTATACTTACCTGAGCCCCATCTGGATCCAGCGATGTGCACGAGAGGCTCAGCTCTCTGGGGACTATCCCTCCTCATTGGTCAAGACATTGGCTCCCACTGCTGTCGATCACAGAAAGTGAGCCAGTATGGAGAGAGGGGGCGGGGCCAAGCCATTGCTGTGTGTGTGAATGGACACGCAGAGCAGCAGCTTAGGAGCAAGCCTGCTTGGGTGCCCCGATTGCAAGCTGCTTGCTCTGGGGCAACACTCTAGAAGCACTGGCGGGGGACCTGAGAAAAGGAGGATCGGGGCTGCTCTGTGCAAAACCACTACACAGAGCAGGTAAGTATGACATGTATTTTCTCTTTTCTTTTAAAAAGAAGCTGCCTTTAATAACACTTTAAAAAGATAGTTCATCCTTACAAAAAAAACTGCCTATACAGGTAAGGGATGTTTGTAGATTAAAACAAACTGTGCAGCTCTGACTGAAAATGAATAATACCCTTGCTATAGGTGTAGGTCATTTACATACCTTATAAAGCCTAAATGGAATACACCCAGGACGTTGCTAAGTACTCCCAGGCTGTTACTAAGTGAGGCCTAGTCATCGCTGCTCACCTCCACCACCACAGGCGTGAGCTCTTTCTGATTCAAACCCCCTTATATACTCTTTCTCTCCCCTGATGCAGTAGCTCTGAGTTCAGCATTTGAGAGCTCACTCCTGTAATGGTGGAGGTGAGCAGTAATGACTGGGCCTCACTTGGCAAAGTCCTGGGAGTATTCCAGTCAGGTTTTATAAGGTATCTACATGGCCAACACCTATAGCAAGGGCTTTATTCAACTTTAGTTAGAGCTGCATAGTTTTTTATCTATAGATGTCCCTTATCTGCATAGGCAGTTTTGTGGTAAAGGTGAACTAGCCCTTAAAGGAAGTTTCACACAGATATTACATTGTAGAATATCTGAGAGACACAGAGGCTGTTGAGTATGTGAGATGGAAAGTCTGAAGAAATCTATTTCTGGGTGGTCCTGGGTGAAGGTTTGCAAAGCCAAAAATCAGTTTTTAGACCAAGGTTCATCCATGTATCTTCAGATAGACACAGCTGCTTAGGATGAATATCATTCTTGCTTCAAGTGTTTAACCCAAAAATTCAGATCCTGTTCCCTTAAGATCCCTTTCACACCAAGGGCGTATTGCAGGCACTATAGCGTTAGAAAAAGCACCTGCAATCCGCCCCCAAAAACAGCTGCACCGTTGTCTGCAGTGTGAAAGCTCGAGGGTACGCTGGCAGGACGTCAGGAAAAGTCCTGCCAGCAGCTTCTTTGGAGCTCCTCCACCGCTCCTCCAGCACTGTTCCCCATTGAAATCAATGGGGCAGTGCTGTAATACCGCCGGCAAAACGCCGCTATTGTAGCATTTTGCGGGGGGGTTAACTCTTTCTCGGCCGCCAGCGGGGGTAAAAGCGCCCCGCTAGTGGCCGAAATGCGCTGCAAATCCGACGGTAAAACGCTGCTAAAAATAGCGGCGTTTTACCGCCGACGCTATGGGCGGTGCGGTGTGAAAGGGGTCTAAAGCAGATTAAACAGCACAGTGCTTGTGCTGTGTAATCTGTTCCCCTTTTAACTAAAAAAAATCTGCCTGATCCTGCCACTTCCTCTATCACCCCTCTCTGCGCTGACCATGATAATCGGGGCTGCTGAGCCCTGACCACGTGGTCAGCATACGTTCCTCCGTCATCCGCAGCTGTCCTCTCTGCTCTCATCTCTCCCCCTCACCCCCTCCTCCCTGCCTATTAGATCTGTGTTCGGTGTCTCTGTCTCCATCCCCGCCGCTATTAGTACAAATAAAATTACAATTGTCACTGCCAGACCCTCCTATTACAGGCAGGCATACCTTTTTTTCTAAAAACAAGATTGTAAATACATTTTTAGAGCAATCTTCAGGCCGATCACTTGACTCGCGGATGCTTAACATCTCCAAGACAGGGCTACTGCAGGAGGGGCTGAGCGGCTATGTGACCACCCCGGCTGATGTCAAAGGGAGATGTCCGCCTCTCCTGCAGTAGCCATGTATTGAATCTGTAAAGCGGCCTAAAAAGGTATTTACAATCCCCTTTTTAGAAAAGACTTACACAGTGTGGTATGCCTGCCTATAATAGAGAGGCTGGCAGTCATTTATAATTTTCAGTTAAACACTTTAATTATTGGCCCTGTACAATTTTGCATGTTTTATTGATTCTGAACCAGCACATTTCAGAAAGTGAAAACTGTATACACTCCATTGAAAGGAGCTCCTAGTAACAAATCATCCTTTAAAAATGTTAACCAAATGGAAAATCCTTAGCAAGCTATAGATTTTCGGAAAGTAGGTTAAGTGGGGTGAGTGGCGCTACCTAAAATCAGACCAATAATAACCCTTTGTATATAAAGAATATGTGCTTAATCCACACCATCATATGTGACCGTACGATTGTGTGCTCCTAAAAAATGTCACCACATATACCAAAATAAGTTAACGTATAGTTCTAAAAACCAACAACGTGTGATACCACTTACAAATCTGGTTGGATATTTAAGAGTGTGTTGCATAATGGGTGAACCTCCCACCACACAATATATTTAAATGATGTACCACCCATAGAAACAAATATTTTATGACACTAATAAATTATATGACACTAGAAAAAGTCCACCAAAACATATATGCCCAAGGAATGGTAACCAATATAGGCATTTGTAACAAATATATAATATGTAAAAAATATATTAATGAAACTCCAAATTGACCAAGTGTTCCAAAAAAACATGAAGCTCAAAATGACCAAGTGTTCCAAAAAACGTGACAAAAAATTTGTGTGCAAAAAATAAAATAGGGTGACTCTTGTGCTTCCCCTCAAGGGTCCCCACTCACCAGCTCCTATTACCCCTGCAGGGGTGGTACCGTGGGTGATTTCTCCTGATGACTTGTCCAGCAACACACCGATAGCCCCTCTCACTGGCTTCTCCAGCTACTGCAGCAAAACAGGAGATCCACACCGATTTGCATTAGCCCAGTATCCAGGAAGAGGATCAGGGTAATCCCACAGAGTCCTATAGATTTTAAACTAAACAACCTGTGGTGGTTGCAGTAAGGACATTCCCTCTGAAGGACACATGATGTGAATGAAAAAGTTCTGTTGCTCCTAATTCCTGGTTGATTGTCCCTGGCATTGCAAGTAATAAATTAAAGAATGTCTATACAACAAATGCTTTCATCAGGAAGCAAGAGGGAACTTGTGGAAAGAAGCTTTAGAAATTGGACAGCTACAGCTGTACTTGAGCTATGCATTCCCATAGACTATTTCAGCCAGTCATGGGTTGTTCTCAGAGGAAGGGATTCAGGAATGCAGTGTTTGATCAAACTCTACACACTGAGCCTTGTCATAACTGTCAATGTCTTTTTGACCGCATACAGTGATACCATATTTTGACAACATAGAGGGGATGCAAGACAGTCCATCAGCATTCCCTTGCTGGGTTCCCTTGCCTGTGTTCTACATAAAATTGAATACTAACTTTAGCTCTTGAAAGTGGAGCTGCTACAGTAGCGAAGTAGCACAAACTTCAGGCAGTATCCTACAATTCCTAGAAACGCTGTGACCCATTGGTTCTCAACCTAAGATGCCGGAAAAAAAAAAGGCAGTAAGTGGCTGGGCCACGCAGCATCACGCACCAGCATCCATACACGAGAATCTTAAAATCTGGCCCTGAAACTCTGGCTGGTCACCTTGCCTGCCAGGTCTGTTGGGTACTGAGTTACTTCTGCCTCTGCTGCTATAGGCTTGACAGCAGCATCGCTATGACTCTCAAATAATAGAGCCATTTGTAAAGCCCTTTGGATGACGGATGGCACTTCCCTTACTGAAAACATTCAGTATTGTATTAGGACTTCCCAGTATTTTCCATCCTAATCAATCACTGTTGACATGTATTTCAGAGTTATATTGAACCTTTCTACCTGCCCATAAATTTTGGGGTGGTACACAGAGGTGCATAGGTGAATTTTTTTTTTAGCAACTGACACAGCTCTTTGGTTACCTTCTGACATGAAAGGGGTCCCTTTATCTGTTAAAATGTCTTTATTAATACCAGTGTGGGAGAACTTTGGAAACAGCTCTATAACTTTTAGAGTACATGGTACATGTTCTGAGTGGCGTTGCTTTTGGCTATAGTAGGACATGGTTAAGGACTACAAATGTGTTCATGCTCCCTTGGCAGACTTTAGCAGTGTCTGACCAGATCCATAGCAACCTTCTCAAAAGGGACCTTGATTATAAGCAAGGGTACCAGCAGACTTTGCAAAATGTGGTTGGAGTACATTGGAGAGGTCAGAAATGTTTCTCATCTGAATGGTTTGCTTTTAGTCAAGTTAATTTTTGGGTGGCTTTCTCCCACTGTATACTAACATTTTTATCTTGGCTTTTAAAAACTATGTTTTGATTTGCTATATTTTCTTTCTAGGAAAGTCAACCTCTTCCTGAGCCAGCCAAGAAGTACAGCGCTCCACTGTCTTGTCCAGCACCCACGGGAATGATGTCCACATCTATCCCAGCAGCCCTTTCAGGAGCAACGCAGTCTGGTATATTACCACCATACATGATGCCCCTTTGTCAGTATGCTGGAGTTTTCCCAGCACCAGTTTGTGGAGCGCAGTGGTCTGGAGTGGCAGCTCCTGCCATAGCAGGAAGTCGGTTGATTGCGAAATCTGCAAGCATGCAGATATTTCCCATGTCTTTGCAGCAACCTACCATGAAACAGTCTGGTTCCAACCTGAGGATCACGTAGCTTTGATGCCTTTTTCTGTTTTCAAGTGTTTGAGCCTGTCAGCACCCTGTGTGTTTCTTTTTATTTTTTTTTTATTTTACATCTCAGCAGTGCTGAAAAAGAGTTTTATGACTGTCACAGCCCCTTGTCAGCATTAGGAGTTGGATTAGTAGTATGGTTATGCTGCAATAGTCTTTGGCTGAGGCCACAAATGCACACAGCCATGCTTTGCATCCCACAGCCACTGTGAACATCACATGATCATCACCACTTGTCCAACATCTGTGATTTCTCATTTTACACATCGTGAAATGTAAAGTACTTGAACTGAAAATTGTGGGAGGTTTAGTGCCTTGAGAAGTTTGCTTCCCATTTGCTTGGGAAAATCTTTGTGGGGAAAAAAATGATAAACAAGTTTATTTTCTACTACCATTTTTGTTTTCCATCCATAACACTGTACACGTTTTTTTTTTCTCAGTTTAATTTTTTTTTTTTTTATGCTTTTTTGGAAATGGTAGTTATCCCATTTTAAAACCTAACCTCCTCCCTCCATTCCAAAATAATGCTGCTTTATTTATTATTTTGGCATACAGATAGCTTGGATTACATGTGGCTTTTATTTTAATTTACAAAATAATAAATTGTTTAATATTTATAAGGTAAAATGTTTCCAGCTACAGTTTGAGGTATATACTCAAAAGAAGAATGCAGTGAATACCTTTTTTATTTTCTTTTATAGTTTTTTTTTTTTTGTTTGTTTTGTTTTTTTAATTGTAATGGTTTGCTGTTCTTTCGGGCCAAATTCTTAAAATTTGCATGTTGACATTGGCAATGCTAGGTTGGGATTGTTAACAAGAGTGGTACATATTTAGGCTGGGTATATCTCTACATCAGCTTTCAGTTGAATTGAGGCTGGGTAAGTCTCTACATCAGCTTTCAGCTGAATTAAAAGTGTCATTGCAGTTGTACACAAACATATTTGCATTATGGGTTGTTTTGGATCTATGGAATATTGTTAATTTGTGCCAGTCAAACCTTGATATGCTCTGTACTCCAAAGATTTTTTTTCTTTAAAAAATGAAATGTTAACACTAGAAACCAAAGCTGGCCTGGGCAGCAGTACCATACAGAAGCCATCCTAAAATAGGGACATGTGGCTGTTGTCTGAACTTGTGGTGGCCATTTTGTGTATCAGAATAAGTAATCTTTGCAGTTATTGAAAACCAGTGGCATGAAAATAAACTTAATAGGAACAACAAATGGGGAATAGTTTGCCTTAAATGTTAATTTCAAAGCTAATCTCGAAAGGCTGTAGCTATTGGGTTCACGCAAAAAACATGTCACGTGACTGATTTCGTGTCTTTTGGGTTTTTTGGGGGGTTTTTTTACATTTATTTTAGAAATTTTCAAGATTTTCTGCAATAAAATCTGGGACTATTTGTGGTATGTTAGCACACAATAATTTATTTTTGCACAGTCACATCTTAGAATACTAACACAGTTTAAATATGGAGAGAGAGAAATATTTAGAAGTTAATTGGTCCTTAAGTCATTTTTACCAATTAATTTGACACACATTCACCAGAATTTCTTTAAGCTGCAGGACTGTGCAGCTTGTTCACATGAGGTTCACCTTAGAGTGTCTGAAAAGAAAGTCTCTCTGGTGGCTGCAGTAACCACTTGGGGTATTCATTTTATTTTCTAACTTACACTACTAAACTAAAAGGAAAAAAAGTTGGTTAATCCAAAGAGCACTGGGATTAAACCTGTGTATATTTGTCATTAGGTTCTTTTTTGCCGTAGGGGTTATTTTTTTATTTATTTTTTGTCCTGTTACCATTTCATACTTTCTTTTGAGTTCATAACTTTCCCCTTGTATGACCGTGTCTGAAAGAGTTCTGTTGCCCATGGCTTCCAACTCGCTTTTTCCATTTATGTTCTTAGTATGGGAATAGAAGAAATAGACAGCTGTTTCTTCAAACACTCGCATATACTTGCACACATTTGCATAGTTCCCACATCACTGGCATCAGCAGTACCTCAGTGAGCAGATGTTTACATAAATTCTGCAATTGCTGCATTGGCTGAGCTAAACCAGCTTTGCTCATGTATAACTGCTAAATATAGAATACTAGGTGCAGTTCTTCGGACAAGTATAGATTTTTTTTCAGAACAGTGACTGTTTGTCTGCACTGCAGCTTTGAGTCAGTACCATAACCATGCTGAGTGAGAGGTTTGTAGAAATGTCTAGCTTGCACCAGTTGTGCATATATTGTAGATATCCTCACCAGAGCACAGTGAAATTACTTTAGCCCAGTTAGTGAATCATACACTTGTGTTTTGAGAGGAATTCTACACAACGTGCATCATTGGTGAGAACTGAGGAGAAGTTTGAGAACCTCTGCCCTAGACCAATCCAACACTAAATACCAAAACCTTTCTCTGTGTTTTTAGCCTTGATATGCATACCACCTGGTAGGTACAGTTGCAAACAGTTCTCTTATTCACCTAACCAGTGGTTTCAGTTGCAGATCCTTAGACGGGTAGTGAGACTTGTCATGCCAGATGAACGTTCTTTCATGACATCTCCGTTCCCCTGCTGGAGGCATCTGTGCCTCGTTCTGCCAAGCTGTGAAATGTATCTACAAGAACCTTTAACCATTGTAAATGTTTTCATTTTGTTGGTAATCCCTGACTGTAACTCATCAATTCTGCTGGAATTGAATTTTATATGGACCATTCTGCAGGCAAGAACTTAACGATAGGAAGAGATTTCTGTTCTCTTCAACATCTTGAGTTTGTTTTTAGATTCATGTCTGTGCTTCATGAACAAACATGGGAAGTACGTACTGCACTCTCTCCCCCATTGCTTGCACTGAATCTTACCTTCCAGGTCGCTCTTGCCTGATTGTATAAAGCTCCTTCCCTTGTGTATGCTGACACAGTCAGTGGCACCAATGCCTCAATATTGTATTATACAGAATAAACATTTTGTGCTTGAAAACATATTGTGTGTCCTTGTGTTTTTCTCCTGGTCAGTTTCATCCTAAACCAGTCTTCCTGTTAGTGTTTTTTTTTCAGTTTATCTGTGGTTTTAGCTCATTAACATGGGACAAAGAGCAACCAATCAGAATCCATTTGTACGTTATTTCTCAAAATGGCTTTCAGGGACTAGCTTATGTCTTCCAGATCCTGACATAAATAACTGGAATATATTGGTTGAAAAAACATTTAATAATTTGTCAGATTATGCCCACTCTTCTCATATTACACAATGGCCTTGTATTACTTAATGGGAAGAAGATCAATTTTCTTGTCAAACTCGAGGGGAATTATATTTAGTCTTTAATGTGACATTCACCAACATTTACTGCAGGTGAATCATTCCATTTAGTTTAAAATAAAGCACCAGGAAGATACATCTGCAATGAATCCTTGGTAAATTCTACTTTTGCTGCTTTATAGTTATAATCCTATGTGTCCCATTCTACTTTGATGCTTTAGCCTAATCGTAAGCCATGTGGCTGGAGCATGGATGGTCAAGCCAACTAGCGTCTAAGATTGTGGCAAATATGGAAGGGAAGGACTTTCTATGCAGCAGTACTGGAAGTCGATCCCCCCTCCCCGTCCCAGTTTATTTAATAGGGAATAAATAGTATTCCCTGTTCATTTAAGTGCTGGCTTGGGATAATATGCTCAACCTTCTTTAAGATAGAAAAGTTTGGTGTATTGCTATGTGGCATCGTTTTTGAAGTTTACTTATTAAAAAGCTGTGTAACTGCCTAGAAGCCTTAAAAACATTCACTTAGTGTTCCCTGAGGATCACTCTGTGGAAGAAGCTGTTTGTGCCATACAGATATTTAAAAGAACGGTGTGTTGCCTGTAGAAACACTCACCCTTTCCCTTCCTAACAGTTCTAACCTGAGTATGAATGAAAAGAGCGCATCCAAATTAGTCAGATTACCTAAAGTCGAAAAAACAATGTTGAAGCCCATAAATAGGCTGCAGAGTTTATTAAAAATCAGGTGGTCCAGTATACAGCAGAAATCTGGCTGAGTAAGGCTTTGCAAGCCAAAAACATGTTAGTATGTGGTCAATAGATACTCTGTTATCAATAGAGATCTCAGAGTAAGATTTTGCAAGCATACTGGACCACTTAATATTAAATAAAATTGCAAATTATGTATGGACTCCCAATGTGGCTGGAGGGCCAACTGCAGTTGGCTGGAGGGCCAACTGCATGGGCGCTGCATTATAACAACCAGTGGTATGGAGCTAGGCTACTTTACTTGGTATGACTACCTAAAGTGGTTAAAGCTGTTTTGTGATTGGCTACATAGGGTTATAGCACATATTTTCTCCATGTTATTAAACCTTATCTATGGTGTCTAAACCAGTCATGCGTTTATTTTATGTCCAAGGAAGTTCACATGCTATACTGTGAAACGATATATAAGAAAAAAGGTTTGGAACTTTATGTGAAGCATGCAACCAGGGAGGCAACACGACATAATACTAATGATGTCTGGTGGATAAACCATATTTGTGACCATATATCTTTCAGAATACATACAATATGATATAGTAAAACACAGAAACTTTAATTCCATAACATAGTAGCAAAGTAACATGGTGGCATAGCAGCATAATAAAATCACAGTGGTGAAATAATGAAAACGCCAGACTCATTGTTGCATGTCTCCACAGTAACAAAAGTCCAAAAGAGCATATTATAAATGTATAAAAATAGTATGAGAGGCATCTGATAGCTTGACGCATTTCATAGCTATGTTGCCACTCTTCAGAAGCAGGTGCAATGTAGATGTCTATAAAGGTGTTAAGGTAAATACTATATATCGAAATGTCAGGGATGGAGGTACATTCTAATGTCCTCATAAAAAAAGTCCCAACTTGTTTTCTCTTTTGTTTTCATTGTCATATCGGGGATGGAAGCATATAGCTTGTAGTATCTATTGTCAGCATTACTTAGGTGCGTTTTATCTTTTTATTATGGTTGACTATTTTGCCATGATCATGTTAGAGTATGGATGGGTGGTTGTTGGTTGGGGGCCCGATTCTTTGTAATTGGGATCCCTGCTAATATTCCCCCCCTCCCCCCTGCTCTGCTGCATGCCCTATGGGGTTTGGGTTTTGGTGTACTGGGTGCTCTGGCCGTGCTGGGTTTCTTCTGGCCCCGGGAGCTGCGATGAGCTCCTTGTGTCTTCCCCTTCTCCTCCTTTCGTTGCGACATGAGGATGGGGCCGGCGTCCCGTTGCTTATCGACTTCACGCTTTCCAGCGACATACATGCTATGTCATCAGTGGCGTTGGCACGCCAACGTGATTTTCACATCAGTGGTCTCCATGAGGCCATGCGCTGCGGGCTCGCAAGCGTTCCCACTGCTCGACTGTTGCAGCCTTCCTCTAACTGACCGTTGATTGATGTTGGTGGTCATCCCAAGTCATACATGAGTATTTATACTCCTTTTATTCAGCGGGATACTCCCTGTGCTCATGTCCCCTTGGACACCGTACACCATTGGATTGAGACATCTACACACAAGTCTTTAGGTATTTTTGCCAAAAACATTTTTTCATATACAGTTTTCTTATTTCTACCTTGGTAATTGTATTTTCTATTCACATACTAGTAATTTCCCCTGGTTGGGATTTACTTTTTTTCATTATTAACTTGTTTTTTTATCTAAGCACTTTCACTGTATTTACCCACCACTACTTGGTCACATATTAATATACCCTCTATCAAAGTATTAGCCACCATGATATATTCACTTATATGGTTTATTACATTATATACACAATTATATTTTTTATAGATGGGCTTTCTATATGTGGCTCACACTACTCTCCATTATCCATGGGGTATTAGCTCCCGGGGACTACCTTCTCTACTGATGGTTCCATCTGTGTCATGGGTGTCAGGCCTCAGCTCCCGGGCTGATGATTTGCCCGGCCGGCCCTTGTCTCGTCTGTCGGTGCCCAGACTCACGTTTGGTCTAAGTATGAGTGGGGGATTTGTTCCTGTACTATTCTCTCTTTATATAATACCCAATCTAATATTTACCTTAATACCTTTATAGACATCTGCTCCTGAAGAGTGGCAACATAGCTATGAAAAGCGTTGCGCTATCAGGTGCCTCTCATACAATTTTTATACATTATTTATAATATGCTCTTTTGGACTCTACCAATTTTTATCATGTTACTGTGGAGACACGCAAAAATTACTCTGGTGTTTTAATTATTTCACCACTGTGATTATATTATGCTGCTATACCACTATGTTACTTTGCTACTATGTACTATGTTATGGATTTAAACATTCCTTGTTTTACTATATCATATTGTATGTATTCTGGTATTATGCAAGATATATGGTCACAAATATGGTTTATCCACCAGACATCATTGATATTGCTGCATGCTTCACATACATTCCCAAAAATGTTTTCTTGTATAGCCAAATGTCGGGGATGTAGGTACATTCTAATGTCCTCCATATAAAGTCCCAACTTGTTTCTTCTTTTCTTTTCATACTGTGTGAAGAGTTGTAACTCTGCTTCCAATTTTAGCAGTTTGGTCATATATTTGGGGTGCATCTGCAAATACCCGTTGGGAATTTTCTGCCTTTGACATTATGATTATATTTACCTTAAACAAAACAAATACTTATCATATCCAAAGAGCTCTAGCTGGTCATCCAAAGGCCTACATTTCTGAGTCTCTGACACTGGAGCAGGTTTGTACAGTGAGGGGAAAAAGTATTTGATCCCCTGCTGATTTTGTACATTTGCCCACTGACAAAGAAATTATCAGTCTATAATTTTAATGGTAGTTTTACTTTAACAATGAGAGACAGAATAACAACAAAAAATTCCAGAAAAACGCATTTTGAAAGTTATAAATTTGGTTTGCATTTTAACCACTTTCAGACCGGACCATTTTGCTGGCTTAAGACCAGAACACTTTTTGCGATTCGTCACTGCGTCGCTTTAACTGACAATTAATTGTCGTGCAACATGGCTCCCAAACAAAATTTACGTCCTTTTTTTCCCCACAAATAGACCTTTCTTTTGGTGGTATTTGATCACCCCTGCGGTTTTATTTTTTTTGCGCTATAAACAAAAATAGAGCGACAATTTTGAAAAAAAAAAACGCATTTTTTACTTTTTGCTATAATAAATATCCCCCAAAAATATATAACATTTTTTTTTCCTCAGTTTAGGCCGATACGTATTCTTCTACATATTTCTGGTAAAAAAAATTGCAATAAGCGATTATTAATTGGTTTGCGCACAAAATAGGGTATAGTTTTATGGCATTTTTATTAATATTTTTTTTTTTTTTTTACTAGTAATGGTGTCGATCAGCGATTTTTTTTTTTTATTGTGACTGTGACATGGTGGACACATCAGACATTTTTTACACATTTTTGGGACCATTGTCATTTATACAGCAATTAGTGCTATACAAATGCACTGATTCCTGTGTAAATGACACTGGCAGAGAAGGGGTTAACCACTAGGTGGCAGTGTAGGGGTTAAGTGTGTCCTAGGCACATGTTGCTAACTGTGGGGGCGTGGCTGTGTTGTGGACATCACTGATCTCTGCTCCAATCACAGGGAGCAGAGAACAGTGTCACTGTTGCTAGGCAGAACGGGGAGATGCTTGTTTACTATAGCATCTCCCCGTTCTTCCTCCCCGTGAGACGATCGTGGGTATCCCAGCAGCGATCGAGTCCACGGGACCCACGATCGGACTCACGGAGGTGGCACGACGGCAAATTTAAAGCGACGTACCTGTACGCCTTTATGCCTGTCCGCCAACGTACATCGTCGTGCGCCGGTCGGGAAGCGGTTAATGAGTGAAATATTTGACCCCTTTGCAAAACCTGACTTGGTGGCAAAACCCTTGTTGGCAATCAGAGTTCAGACATTTCTTGTAGTTGGCCACCAGGTTTGGAATTTCGTCACACTCCTCTTTGCAGATCCTCTCCAAGTCATTTGTTTTAAGGCTGAGGTTTGGTAACCCGAACCTTCACCTCCACATATTTTCTATGGGATTAAGGTCTGGAGACTGTCTAGGCCACTCCAGGACCTTAATGTGCTGCTTCTGGAGCCCCTCCTTTGTTGCCTTGGCTATGTTTTGGGTCATTTTCATATAGGATTACCCATCCATGACCCATTTTCAATGCCCTGGCTGAGTGAAGGAGGTTCTCACCCAAGAGTTGACGCTATGCGGCCCCATCCATCGTTACTTTTAATGCAATGAAGTTTTCCTGTCCCCTTAGCAGAAACCCCCCCAAAGCATAATGTTTCCACCTCCATGTTTGACCGGGGGGATAGTGATCTTGGGGTCATAGGCAGCATTCCTCCTCCTCCAAACACGGCGAGTTGAGTTGATGCCAAAGAGCTCTATTTTTGCTCTCATCTGACCACAACACTTTCACCCAGTCCTCCTCTGAATCATTCAGGGGGACCTTGCCGGCGCTGCAGGATTTCAGTCCTTCACAGCGTAGTGTTACCAATTTTTTTCTTGGTGACTATGGTCCCAGCTGTCTTGAGATCATTGTCAAGTTCTCCTATGTAGTTCTGGGCTGATTCCTCACCGGTCTCATGAAACTTCACGAGGTGAGATCTTGCATAGAGTCCCAGACCGAGGGAGATTGACCGTTATTATTTTTTTCCATTTGCAAATTATCGCACCATCTGTTGTCACCCTCTCACCAAGCTGCTTGGCGATGGTCTTGTAGCCCATTCTAGCCTTGTGTTGGTCTACAATCTTGTCCCTGACATCCTTTGACAGCTCTTTGATCTTGGTCATGGTGGAGAGATTGGAATCTGATTGCTTCTGTGGACAGGTGTCCTGTATAGAAGACTCCTGGAAGCCAGAAATCTTGCTGATCGATAAGGGAACAAATACTTATTTCACTCATTAAAATGCAAATCAATTTATCACTTTTTGCGTTTTTCTGGATATTTTTGTTATTCTGTCTCTCACTGTTAAAACAAACCTACCATTAAAATTATCGACTGATTATTCCTTTGTCAGTTGGCAAATGTACAAAATCAGCAGCGGATCAAATACTTTTCCCTTCACTATAAATCAGTTTAGTTTTTTCTGTGATTTTGTAGGCTTGTTCTAGGTCAGAAGTAGGGATGGGCCCGGTGCTCGATGCGAACCCATGTTCGCATCGAGCACCGGGTGTTCGCTCGCTTGGCGAGCCCAGAACTATTTTGGCCGCTCGCATCACATTCGTGTGATGCGAGCGGCCCCGCAATGCATTGCGGCCGGCGCAGTGCATTGCTGGCTGATGATTGGCCAAGCATGCACTGTGACCCCGCATGCTTGGCCAATCACAGCGCCGGAAACTCGGAGAGCCATAATTGGCTACAGGCAGGACGCCTGTAGCCAATTACAGCTCAGGGGCTTTAGTACACGCCCCCTCATTTAAAAGGTCGCCACACCGTCGGCGCCGGTCACATGAGTTCCGGCTTTAGGAGCGATCAGGCTGATTCTGTGTCACTCTTTGCTAGATTCCTATAGAAAGATTTGCTCTACTTTGCTAAACCATTGGCTATTTATTTGCTAAACCATTGCTACCTGTCATTGATCGTCCATTGCTGCTGCTGGTTAGTGTGTTTTTAGCTGCTGCTGGGGATTAGTCTGGTGCGTGTCTTACTGTTAGTACAGTATTTCAGTAGTACCAACCGCAGTGCTGTTAGTACAGCACTGCACCCCAAAAGCACCCATAGGACTTGTAGTGTGTTATTGGCAGCAAACAGAGCTCCTATATTTTCTTCCCAGAAGCACCCATAGGACTTGTAGTGTGTTAGTGGCAGCAAACAGAGCTCCTATATTTTCTTCCCAGAAGCACCCATAGGACTTGTAGTGTGTTAGTCCCATCACACAGAGCTATATTTTCTTCCAGAAGCACCCATAGGACTTGTAGTGTGTTAGTCCCATCACACAGAGCTCCTATATTTTCTTCCCAGAAGCACCCATAGGACTTGTAGTGTGTTAGTCCCATCACACAGAGCTCCTATATTTTCTTCCCAGAAGCACCAATAGGACTTGTAGTGTGTTAGTCCCATCACACAGAGCTATATTTTCTTCCCAGAAGCACCCATAGGACTTGTAGTGTGTTAGTCCCATCACACAGAGCTCCTATATTTTTCTTCCCAGAAGCACCTATAGGACTTGTAGTGTGTTAGTCCCATCACACAGAGCTATATTTTCTTCCCAGAAGCACCAATAGGACTTGTAGTGTGTTAGTCCCATCACACAGAGCTCCTATATTTTCTTCCCAGAAGCACCTATAGGACTTGTAGTGTGTTAGTCCCATCACACAGAGCTCCTATATTTTCTTCCCAGAAGCACCCATAGGACTTGTAGTGTGTTAGTCCCATCACACAGAGCTATATTTTCTTCCCAGAAGCACCCATAGGACTTGTAGTGTGTTAGTCCCATCACACAGAGCTCCTATATTTTCTTCCCAGAAGCACCCATAGGACTTGTAGTGTGTTAGTGCCATCACACAGAGTTCCTATATTTTCTTTGCAGAAGCACCCATAGGACTTGTAGTGTGTTAGTCCCATCACACAGAGGTCCTATATTTTTCTTCCCAGAAGCACCCATAGGACTTGTAGTGTGTTAGTGCCATCACACAGAGTTCCTATATTTTCTTCCCAGAAGCACCTATAGGACTTGTAGTGTGTTAGTCCCATCACACAGAGCTATATTTTCTTCCCAGAAGCACCCATAGGACTTGTAGTGTGTTAGTCCCATCACACAGAGCTCCTATATTTTCTTCCCAGAAGCACCTATAGGACTTGTAGTGTGTTAGTCCCATCACACAGAGCTATATTTTCTTCCCAGAAGCACCCATAGGACTTGTAGTGTGTTAGTCCTATCACACAGAGCTCCTATATTTTCTTCCCAGAAGCACCCATAGGACTTGTAGTGTTTTAGTCCCATCACACAGAGCTATATTTTCTTCCCAGAAGCACCCATAGGACTTGTAGTGTGTTAGTCCCATCACACAGAGCTCCTATATTTTCTTCCCAGAAGCACCCATAGGACTTGTAGTGTGTTAGTCCCATCACACAGAGCTCCTATATTTTCTTCCCAGAAGCACCCATAGGACTTGTAGTGTGTTAGTCCCATCACACAGAGCTCCTATATTTTCTTCCCAGAAGCACCTATAGGACTTGTAGTGTGTTAGTCCCATCATACAGAGCTATATTTTCTTCCCAGAAGCACCCATAGGACTTGTAGTGTGTTAGTCCCATCACACAGAGCTCCTATATTTTCTTCCCAGAAGCACCCATAGGACTTGTAGTGTGTTAGTCCCATCACACAGAGCTCCTATATTTTCTTCCCAGAAGCACCCATAGGACTTGTAGTGTGTTAGTCCCATCACACAGAGCTATATTTTCTTCCCAGAAGCACCCATAGGACTTGTAGTGTGTTAGTCCCATCACACAGAGCTATATTTCCTTCCCAGAAGCACCCATAGGACTTGTAGTGTGTTAGTCCCATCACACAGAGCTCCTATATTTTCTTCCCAGAAGCACCTATAGGACTTGTAGTGTGTTTAGTCCCATCACACAGAGCTATATTTTCTTCCCAGAAGCACCCATAGGACTTGTAGTGTGTTAGTCCCATCACACAGAGCTCCTATATTTTCTTCCCAGAAGCACCTATAGGACTTGTCGTGTGTTAGTCCCATCACACAGAGCTCCTATATTTTCTTCCCAGAAGCACCTATAGGACTTGTAGTGTGTTAGTGGCATCACACAGAGCTCCTATATTTTCTTTGCAGAAGCACCCATAGGACTTCTAGTGTGTTAGTGGCATCACACAGAGCTCCTATATTTTCTTCTCAGCAGCACCCACAGGACTTCTAGTGTGTTAGTGGCATCACACAGAGCGCCTATATTTTCTTTGCAGAAGCACCCATAGGGCTTCTAGTGTGTTAGTGGCATCACACAGAGCTCCTATATTTTCTTCTCAGCAGCACCCACAGGACTTCTAGTGTGTTAGTGGCATCACACAGAGCTCCTATATTTTCTTTGCAGAAGCACCCATAGGACTTCTAGTGTGTTAGTGGCATCACACAGAGCTCCTATATTTTCTTCTCAGCAGCACCCACAGGACTTCTAGTGTGTTAGTGGCATCACACAGAGCTCCTATATTTTCTTTGCAGAAGCACCCATAGGACTTCTAGTGTGTTAGTGGCATCACACAGAGCTCCTATATTTTCTTCTCAGCAGCACCCACAGGACTTCTAGTGTGTTAGTCCCATCACACAGAGCTCCTATATTTTCTTTGCAGAAGCACCCATAGGACTTCTAGTGTGTTAGTGGCATCACACAGAGCTCCTATATTTTCTTCTCAGCAGCACCCACAGGACTTCTAGTGTGTTAGTGGCATCACACAGAGCTCCTATATATTTTCTTCTCAGCAGCACCCACAGGACTACCGACTACAATGGCTGGAAGACCGCCAAGGGGAGGCAGAGCGTGCAGAGCCAAGAACACAGGGCAGGCAGGCTCTGTTTCTAGTGGACGTGGCCGTGCATCGTCATCAGCACGTGACCATGGGACACGCGCGTATTTGTTTACGGCAGCTGGACATGTGGAGCCGCATCATGCTGAAGGCTTGGTAGAATGGATGACCAAGCCCTCCTCATCCTCCTCATCCTCCTCATCCTCTCTCACCCAGGCTCAGGGTACTGGCAGAGCAGCTGCCAATGCGTACTCAATGGCATCATCAGCCACCTCTTCCCTAGACCCACCATGTCCTCCTGAGGAGTCCCCCGAACTCTTTGAGCACAGTGTTGGGTACATGCTCCAGGAGGATGCCCAACGATTCGAAGGCTCGGATGATGATACCCAGCTTGAGGAAGTCAGTAGTGTGCGCGCAGAGAGAGGGGATGCTGAAGGACAGCAATCTGGCAGTACTGTTCCACCAGCTGCAGCTTACTGCCAGGTTTGCTCTAGTGGTGAAGAGGGAGGGGATGATGAGGTCACTGACGCCACGTGGGTGCCTGGAGGGAGAGAGGATGAGGAGGAGGACGAGGAGGAGGAGGAATCGACGTCACATGTCCAACGAGGCAGGATGCCCCCTGGAGGCCAGCTAGAGGCCAGCACAGCAACTGTACAACACCGCAGAGCTCCGCCTGTGCAGGGCGCTGCCTCTGCACGTTATCAGAAAAGTTCTTTGGTGTGGGCCTTTTTTGAGACGAGTGCATCAGATCGCACCACTGCTATTTGCAATATTTGTCTCAAGCGTATCTCGCGTGGCCAAAACATCAGCCGCTTGGGCACCACAAGCATGACCAGACATATGTCGACCTGCCATGCAGCTCGTTGGCAGGCACACATAAAAGACCCACACCAAAGAACTAAGCGGACCTCTCCTTGCTCCTCATCAGCTGGGATCTCCATCCCCACTACATATTCAGTCCTCTCTGAAAGCTGCTGTGAGAGGACTGAAGGTGTAGAATTAGGTGTGTCACAACCAAGTACTTGCAGTACACCGACGTCCGATTGTAGCAGGCAAATTTCCCTGCCCCAGCTGCTGGACCGTCGAAAGAAGTACACTCCCAGCCATCCACATGCCCAGCGGTTGAATGCTAGCTTGGCTAAATTGCTAGCACTTCAACTGCTGCCTTTTCAGTTGGTAGACTCGGCCCCCTTCCGTGAGTTTGTTCAATGTGCGGTTCCTCAGTGGCAGGTTCCCAAACGCCACTTTTTCTCACGGAAGGTGATTCCTTCTCTCTACCGGCATGTGGAAGGCAATGTCCATGCCTCGCTGGACAGGGCGGTCAGCGGTAAGGTGCATATTACCGCTGACTCATGGTCCAGCAGGCATGGACAGGGACGTTACCTTTCTTTCACGGCCCATTGGGTCACTCTATTGGCAGCTGGGAGGGATGCAGGACAAGGTGCAGTAGTGTTGGAGGTTGTTCCGCCACCACGCCTCCAAAACGCTACTACTGCTACTGGTTGTGACACACCTCTCTCCTCCACCCCCTCCTCTTCTTCTTCCTCCAGTGCTCTGTCCTCAGAACCAGCGGTGCTCCGTAGGCGTACAAGGGGCTACGCAAGTACGCAGGCAAAAAGATGCCATGCCGTGCTTGCGCTGGTGTGTTTGGGGGACAGGAGCCACACTGGGCCAGAGGTTCTGGCAGCTCTGCAGGGGCAGGCCGAGAGGTGGTTGACGCCACGTCAGCTTAAGCCAGGAATGGTCGTTTCTGACAATGGCACCAACCTCCTCTCCACCCTGCGACAGGGGCAGCTCACCCATGTGCCCTGTATGGCTCACGTCCTCAACCTGGTGGTGCAGCGGTTCTTGGGCAGGTTCCCAGGCTTACAGGATGTCCTGAGGCAGGCCAGGAAAGTCTGTGTGCATTTCCGCCGATCTTATAATGCCAGTGCTCGGCTGACTGAGCTGCAAAAGGAGCTGAACCTGCCCAAGAACCGCCTAATATGTGACATGCCCACCAGGTGGAACTCAACGTTGGCCATGCTGCAGCAACTGCACACGCAGCAGAGGGCCATCAATGAGTACCTTTGCGACTACGGCACCAGGACAGGGTCAGGGGAGCTTGGTTTTTTTTCCCCACGTCAGTGGAGCATGATCAGGGATGCATGCACTGTCCTCTCACCATTTGAGGAGGCCACGAGGATGGTGAGCAGTGACAATGCATGCATCAGTGACACTGTACCTCTTGTCCACCTGTTAGAGCATACGCTGCGTGGGATAATGGACAGGGGAATTGAGGCAGAACAGAGGCAGGAAGAGGAGGACTTCCTTGCCTCTCAAGGTCCCCTTTATCCGGACAGTGTTCCTTCTGTCCCACCCATCACACAGGAAGAGGATGAGGAGGAGGAGGAGGAGGATTGTGTGAGCATGGAGGTGGAGCCTGGCACTCAGCATCAGCAGCAGCAGCAGTCTTTTAGGGATGATGTACAGTCCCAACAAACCAGTGGACTTGTACGTGGCTGGGAGGAGGTGGCTGGCGATCATGTCATCCTCAGTGACCCAGAAGACTCCGGACCGAATGCCTCAGCTAACCTACGCTGCATGGCCTCCCTGATCCTGCAAAGCCTGCGGAAGGATCCTCGTGTTCTTCGGATCAAGGAGAGGGACCATTACTGGCTGGCCACTCTCCTTGATCCACGGTACAAGGGTAAGGTTGCGGACCTTATCTTGCCGTCGCAGAGGGAGCAGAGGATGAGACATCTCAGGGAGGCCTTGCAGAAAGGTCTGTGCAACGCGTTCCCAGAAACTGGGAGGTTACAAACTCCTGGTCCTGGGCGACGAGTTGCTGAGGCTTCGGTCAGTAGCAGAAGGAGCGGTGGGGAAGGTGGACGTCTGACCGATGCGTTCAGACAATTTTTTAGTCCGCAGCCCCAAGGTATGATCGGTTCCAGCAACCATCGCCAGCGTCTGATATACATGGTGCAGGAATACCTTGGGGCAAGGTCAGACTTGGACACCTTTCCCACCGAAAATCCTCTGGCTTACTGGGTCCTGAGAATGGATCACTGGCCAGAGCTTGCACAGTATGCAATTGAGCTACTGGCCTGTCCTGCCTCCAGCGTTCTTTCCGAACGCACATTCAGTGCTGCTGGAGGATTTGTCACCGATCATAGGGTGCGCCTGTCCACCGACTCGGTTGATCGACTGACCTTCATCAAAATGAATCAGTCTTGGATCACCACCAGCTACCAGGCACCTGAAGCGGATATAACGGAATAATTTATAATGTCACATCCCTTCAAGACTGCCTATGCTGATGCTGAGTGATTGTCCTGTTATGTTCACTGACTATCCTCTTCCTCCTTCTCAATGATCCATGCCACCACACCAGTGCCTAAGGCACAATTTTTCAGCCCCTGTATAACAGGGGCGTGTACTTACAATTTTTTAAAAAAATGCTTCGCAACACGTGTGACTGCTGTGCTCCAAGTACAGTATCTGTGAGGGGTTGCAGTGTTGTGGCACCAGCACCAGTGCCTAAGGCACAATTTTTCAGCCCCTGTTGGGGCGTGTAATTAAAATTTTTAGGCAATGCTTTGCAACAGGTCTCATTGCTGTGCTAAGAGTACAGTATCTGTGAGGGGTTGCAGTGTTGTGGCACCAGCACCAATGTCTAAGGCACAATTTTTCAGCCCCTGTTTAACAGGGGCGTGTAATTACAAATCTTGATCTAATAGTTCACAGCAGGGCCCATTCCTGCGCCCACCAAGAGTAACTATGAGGGCCTACAGTCTTGTGGCAACACCGTCCACCACCACCACCAAAGGCCCAATTTTTCTGCCCTGTTCAACAGGTGCATGCAATTACAAATCTTGATCTAATAACTCACAGCAGGGCCCATTCCTGCGCCCACCAAGAGTAACTGTGAGAGCTTACAGTCTTGTGGCAACACCGTCCACCACCACCACCACCAAAGGCCCAATTTTTCTGCCCGGTTCAACAGGTGCATGCAAGTACAAATCTTGATCTATTAACTCACAGCAGGGCCCATTCCTGTGCCCACCAGTCTTGTGGCTACACCAACATCTAATAGGGCAAATTTCTGCAGAGTATATACGCCAGGCCCCTACTTTCAAACATCCAACTTACAAACGACTCCTACTTGCAAACGGAAAGAGAAAACAGGAAGTGAGAGGAAATCTACCCCTAGGAAGGGAAATTCTATCCTGTTAGATTTAATTTGGGAAAAAGGTATCTCCTCTCTACTGATACTTTATCACCAATCCTTGTTTCAATTAAAACCCCACTTTTCCAAAAACATTTGTCATTGGGACGGAAAGTGAGGTGACATGTTCTGAACAGATGTGCAAAGACAGCAAATGTTACAGGGGTGATAACCCCTCCCTATGTTCTCCAAAAAGCTTAAAAATAGATTTTTTGGGGATGGAGCTACACTTCATAATGTACCTGTTCAGATTCTACTTAAGAACAAACCTACAGTCTGTGTCTTGTTTGCACCACCTATATACTGCTGTTCAGAGTATATAGGGTTGTAGGTATAGGGTTTTATTTTGGGTGCGGGGTCCCCCTTAATATCCATACAAGACCCAAAGGGGCTGGGGTGGGGGGGGGGGTGATGGGGTAGCCATGCCATTTTTCTCAAGGATTTTCAGCCATATGGCGGCCAGGACAAGACATGACATTAAAGCCGCAAGTGGTTTTAAATGGCTTCTTTTTTTCCTTTACAAATGTCATTTTGTGCAAGGACAGTTCTAAACACGGGAAACACATGCCACTTCACAGGCATACTTTAGACACCCCCCAGGTACCATATTTAAAGGAAAATTTCACTTTTTTTTTTTTCACTTTATGCATCATTAAAATGACTGCTCCCGAAAAAACGTTAGTTTTTAAAAGTTCTTTTTGCATTGATATATGTCCCCTGGGGCAGGACCCGGGTCCCCAAACCTGTTTTATGACATTAACATGCATATTGGCCGTTGTAATTAGCACTTTTGATTTCGAACGTTCGCGTCCATTATAACGTATAGGGTTCGAAAATTTGCGCGAACTTTCGGTCCGTTCGAAGGTTCTGGTTCGAACCGAACCCGGGAGTGTTCGGCTCGTCCCTAGTCAGAAGGTGGTCAGACGACAAGGAAACTAACATTTTCAGGAGGTCAATTAGCCTCCATACTTCTCTTAATGCATATTTCCTCATTAGTAAACCTGTTACTACTCAATTTACACTAAACATATGATGCAAAAAATGCATACAAGCAGTGAATCCAGCGATACAGTCAAAGTGTACAGTTAATTATACAGGAAAGCTTACCATACCCCTTTATGTCTTCTGAAATTACCCTCATGAAACTAAATTAATCAATAGGATGACCCCTTTGACCAGTGAAAGGTGAAGTTGAGCAAATCTTGTCTTTTTTTTTTTTTTTTGCTCATAACTTAAAATGCCTTTATCTCTGGATCAACTGTTTGTTTTGATGAGAGTATTCATAAGAAAAGATTACCTCCAGTGAAAACCAGACTATATATGCCATTTGGACGGCATAACTTTTGTGTCAGGTTTATTTAAACTGTGTCCATATAGCCATATTAAACTCCTATCTACACAAAAAAAGTAGGGAAAATAAGATGACAATGGTAGCATAAGTATAAGCACATACATTATTGCTGATATTAATCAAATTTTAGTAGCCAGTTCTCTTGGGTAAAAACAAAAATAGAATTGCCTAATGTTTCTAGAACAATGCCTCCACTTTTTTTTTTTCTATGTTTCTAAGATCTATGTTAACAGAATTACGTTTTCAAGCAGAACAAAAACCATCCTAGTTAGACCTTGGTGCAGTTTAAGGGTATGATGTCTAGATACTGTTGTCCCATAATACATTAGGAGAACATGTTTGATACCTGTGACGGATCCTATCCTACACTCCGCTGAGTGCTTCTGTCAGTAATACCGCTTCCTCCAGTCTGACCATCACAGAGATATATTATTATAGCGGCATTGAATACAAGTCTAGCCGAAAATAGCTTGTAGAATCTTGAATGATTTATTGGGCAGAATACAGCCTTTTTATACATTTAATAAAAGGGGTTAGATAATGAGGTAGGGCTGGCTCATGAATACTCCTCCCTCCCCTCTAGCAACAACTTAGCAGACAATTATATAATTAACATCTTAATTAACACAGCACTTAATGCAGCCTAGGTGACCAGACAGTCCGTCTCCACAGGTCAATGTGATCAGCTCTTTCAAGGATCATGTATTGTTCAGAATTAACAACCAAGAATAGTCTTTGGGCAAGTCCAAGAACAGTCTCTCAAAAATCTAACAAAAAAAGATTAATATAGCAATACCAAATAGGGTGAATGTGGACAGAAAAGGTCCCTGCAGCCAGTGTCCACGACAGTGCCCCCCCCCCCCCCCGTCCCATAGTCCATCAGACCCAACTAGATCCACCACGGGTCAGCTTGGGGCTGTCCGGGAGAGTCTTATCGTTCAGTTTGCCGGGAAAGTCAATCAGCGTTCCCATTCTGCTTTCCTGGATGGTAAAATTGTAAGGCTGCAGGGCCAAGCTCCATCTTAACAAACGTCCATTATCCCCAGAGACCCGATTAAGCCAGATTAATGGATTGTGTTCAGTGAGCACCGAAAAAGATCGTCCGTAGAGATACGGTTGGAATTTCTTAAGGGCCCACACCAGCGACAAACACTCCTTCCCCACGGCTGCATAACCGACTTCCCTTGGTAGCAGCTTCCGGCTGATGTAGGCCACTGGGTGCTCACTGCCATCAGATCCTACTTGGCTCAGTACTGCCACCAGCCTGAATGTAGAGGCATCTGTGTGGACACAAAAACGTTTGAGTGGGTCAGGGGCAGCTAGAACAGGAGAGGTGCGTTCTTTAATCATTGGAAGGCAGCTTCACACTCTGGGGACCATAGTACTTGTCGGGGAAGGTGCTTCTTAGTCAGGTCTGTCAGGGGCTTAGCAATGGAACTATATTGCGGGACAAACTTCCTATAGTACCCAGCTGTGCCGAGGAATGCCAGGACCTGGGTTTTAGTACGGGGGGTCGGCTACTTGGCAACTGCCTCAATCTTCGCTTAAGGGTTAGTACTGCAGCCTTGATGCGGTCTAACACGACACCCAGGTGAACCAGATTGTCCTCCCAGGTATCACTGTAGATTGCAATGTCGTCCAGATATGCACAAGCATAGTCTTGGAGGCCATCGAGGAGTTGGTCTACCATACTCTGGAAAGTCGCCGGTGCATTCTTCATCCCAAATGGCATTACTTTAGACTGGTATAGACCAAATGGGATAATGAACACCGATTTTCGGAATAGATTCCGCATCCAGAGGAATTTGCCAGTACCTTTTGCATAGGTCGAGGGTTGTCAGGAATTTTCCATAAGCAATGCGATCTAACAGATCATCCATCTGGGGCATAGGGTAAGCGTCAGTGGTGGTGTACTCTATCTGCGGTAGTATACGCAAAATCGAGTCGCGCCATCCCGCTCCGGTACAAGGACCACTGGGGAAGCCCAGGGGCTGCTGAATGGCTCAATGACTCCAAACTCAAGCATCTCCTTAATCTCATGACCCATTCCCTCTCACTGCGTCAGGTATCCGGTAAGCCGCCTGTTTTAGTGGCAGTTGTACCGGGGTCTCCACTCGGTGCACCTTCCATAGTAGTGTATCCAGGGACTGTGGAGAACATTTCCCTTCTCTAAGGACATGTCTAGCTTGTTCTCTCTGCGTCGGCCCTAGCTGGTCGTCTTTATCGTCTCTATCCCTGCAGTAATTATATTTAGCTCCAGGAGCACCAGCAGGGGAAGGTTCTCAGAATCTTCCACAGCTGAAGCACATATAGCGGCTACCTCTCCTCATCTTTCCCAGTATGCTTTCAACATGTTCACATGAAAGGTCCGGACTCTTTCATCCGAACATTTAGCTACTAGGTAGGTTGTGTCACAGCTTTGCCACAACCCGGTAAGTGGCCTGTAACTTGTCCTGCTTGGTTGGCCTGAGCTCAAGAACCTTCTGCCCAAACTCCAGAGTGCAGTACGATTGTACCATCGTTTCTGCCGCCTTTGTGCAGCCCGAAGGTTTTCTTGGACAGTGTCCATGAGCTCCTTCAGTCTGTCCATAAACTCAAGAACGTATGCTACGATAGAAGACCCTTGGGGATCAATTCCCCCATTCCCAGTGGGCTCTGCCTAGATCTAGGGGCCCCCTCACCCACCTCCCACACAGTAACTCAAACGGGGAGAATCCGGTAGATTCCTGCGGCAGCTCCCGATAAGCAAAGAGAAGGTGCGGCAGATATCTCTACTAATCCCTGTGAGAGGTTGCGCATGTCCTAAGCAGCTGTTTCAGTGTTCTATTGAACCTCACATAGTCTGTTGGTCTGGGGATGATGAGGAGAGCTCTGTAGGGGCTTTATTCCACAGAGCCTCCATAACTGCTGAGTGAGTTCAGCAGTGAACTGGGTCCTCTGGTCGGAGATGATTTCCCAGAGGGAAACCCACCCTGGCAAAAATCTGGAGCAAGGCATCAGCCACGGTTTCTGTGTTGATATTTGCCAGGGGAATAGCCTCTGGGTACCGGGTGGCATAATCCACCACAGTAAAGATATATCTCTTCCCAGAAGGACTAGGTCGAGGCAATGATCCAACCAGGTCTACGGCAATGCAGCTAAAGTGTTCATCAATGATCGGTAAAGGGTGTAGGGGAGCTTTCAGTGGGCCCACATGCTTATCCACTCGCTGGCATGTGTCACAGGTCCGTCAATACTGTCAGACATCCCCTGTAATCCCTGGCCAAAAAAACGACAGAGTCAGACGGTGTAGGGTCCGGGACATCCCCAGGTGTCCGGCTAAGGGTATGTCATGTCCAATGTGCAGCAGGTCATGCCGATATTTCTGTGGTACAACCAGCTGCCGCTTGGGTGGATGGGAGGCTGTCTTTCCCTCAGTAACCCGATCCCTGGACCCACTGTACCCGCTCCCCCTCCAACCCTCTGGGGTCCAATCCTGCTCTTTCCCTAGCTAGCTAGCTAGCAAGGGAAGAGTCGCTGAGAGTTGCCTGTGCAAAGTCTTGGGGAGAAGCCCAAGTCGGGGTAGGAATAGCTGCGGTAGTAGTCTAGGTCGGGTGACAGGTCTTACCTGGGTCCCGTCCTCGAGGGAGCGCACCTCCACCTGGGCTTGCTGGCGGGTGGTAACAGGGCAGGCTTCCGGGGATACATCCAGGGAGAAGGCTGAATTTAAACGTCCCAAATCATTGCCCAACAAAACCTCTGCAGGTAAGTTCTGC
Source organism: Lithobates sylvaticus (assembly GCA_028564925.1). Lineage (NCBI taxonomy): Eukaryota > Metazoa > Chordata > Amphibia > Anura > Ranidae > Lithobates > Lithobates sylvaticus. The sequence continues at coordinate 61,252,174 of CM053032.1, forward strand.
ATTATTCCAACTTCCACTTCTTTGGCTCCCCAACCCCAATCAAGGTGAACCCTGGCAGTGGGTTTCCCCCGGCCACCCGCACAGCCACAGACAGTCCCGTCTGCTCTGCCGGAGTTATTATCCGGGACTGTATCAGGGTAATATTAGCTCCCGTGTCCCGCAGTCCCTGTGTAGCCCGACCATTAATCCACACGGCTTGTCGATGGTGCAAACGATTATCCGTAGCAGTACCTTGCACAGGGTCTGCCTCATGTAGAATTCCAATATTCTCCTCATTTGGGTAGGTCACATTACCTCTCTCCAGACAGTGTGCAGCAGCCCGGGCAGGTCCAAGGGGCCTTTTCCGCGCGTCCTGGGAAACATTCTGCAGACAATACCTCCTAACATGCCCTGCTTGGTTGTATCTGTAGCAGAGGTCCCCTTTCCCTCATGAGGATGATAGCTGAGTGGGACCAGTGATCGACGGCTGGTGTGGAGGGGCAACACTCCATGGAATGTTAGGGACAGGCCGGACTGGGGTCTTAGGCTCTGGTTGTACTGTGCGGCTTGAATCCATGTATTGGTCAGCTGGGGTGGCAGCTTCATCTACTGTGACTTGCCGCTGATCCTTTACCCAGTTTCTAACTTTAAGTGGGGTATGATCGTAGAATTGTTCCAGGAGGATTAGCTGGAGCGCCTCTGCGATGTTAACAGCTTGGCGCCCGGTCATCCAACTCTGCTGCTTGGGTCATTTGATGAGGCCATTCTGTGCGAGGCACTCTCTCTCCTTTCGGCGGAGGTTTAGAAACCTCAAACGGTGTGCCTCTGGAGTAATGCCGAAGCGAGCCAATAGTCTTTCTTTTACCCGGTCATAGTCCTGGCTGATCTTGTCTGGGACATTATTGTACGCCTCTGCAGCACTTCCTGTGAGCCGGCTGACCAGAAGCGTGACCCAATCTGCTTTATCGACACCTTGGAGCCCGCATTGCCGCTCAAACATTTTCAGGTAAACATCCATCTCATCTTCCCCATCTTGAAACATGCGGAAGGTGGCATAGGGTAGCTTTTTGCGGGCCGCTGGAGCTTCCCGGTTGAACATAACTGACGCTCCTTGGTCCCGTTGGAGTTCAGCCATTCGCAGCTGGGACACTTCTTGTAACACTTGACTGACCTCCTGCAGTCGGGAGAGTACCATACAAAGGCCAGTCACCACTGGACGTCACGCTGGAACTCTGTCTCCTCTGAGGTATCTGCTGGTGGGTTGCTGGCCTGGTTGATCTCCATTAGTTAAGTGATGAGAGTCACATTGGATTTGTTGCTGGAGATTTTTCCACTGGCTTCCAAAAGATCCTTCAAGGTGCTGCGATTGAGTCTGGCATAGTGATCCATCTGCTGTTAGGAGCAGGGGGTCCTGGTGGTAGTTTGGGTGTGCCTAGGCAAGAGGAAGTATCCCACAGCTTGCCACCAATTTTGACAGATCCTATCCCACACTCCGCTGAGTGCTTCCATCACTAATACCGCTTCCTCCAGTCTGACCTTTAGAGAGATATATTATTATAGCTGCATTCAAGTCAAGCCGAAAATAGCTTGTAGAATCTTGAATGATTTATTGGGCAGAATACAGCCTTTTTATACACTTTTAACACAAGGGGTTAGATAATGAGGTAGGGCTGGCTCATGGATACTTCCCCCTCCCCTCTAGCAGCAACTTGGCAGACAATTATATAATTAACATCTTAATTAACACAGCACTTAAGGTAGCCTAGGTGACCAGACAGTCCGTCTCCGCAGGTCAATGTGATCAGCTTTTTCAAGGATCATGTACTGTTCAGAATCAACAACCAAGAATAGTCTTTGGGCAAGTCCAAGAAAACAGTCAATCAAAAATGTAACAAAAAAAAGATTAATATAGCAATACCAAATAACAGGGTGAATGTGGACAGAAAAGTTCCCTGCAGCCAGTGTCCGCGACAATACCTGTATACAGTCCCTTGAAAAAGTATTCATACCCCTTGAAATGTTACAACCAAAAACATAAATGTATTTTATTGGGAATTTTATATGATAGACAAACAAAAAGTGGCACATAATTGTGAAGTGGAAGGAAAATGATAAATGGTTTTACAGTCTCTAAATTTGACGGCATGGCTATTGAAGCCAGGGTGTTGAAGGACCGTGGTGGCATGTCGGGACCAGTGGTGTCTACCCTAGTGAATGCTAGAAAATGGCATCCTCGGAAATATGTGACTGGGAGAACGTTTTCTTTTCTACAGTCAGCTGTGGAAATCAGATTGGCTTTGAGTACAATCAGAGCCTCTGATTGTACTCAAAGCCAATCTGATTTCCACAGCTGACTGTAGAAAAGAAAACGCGTTGCCAACCTACCAAGCTGAAATTTACTGGCGCAACACCCAAAATTTACTGGCACAGCCACGTTTTTACTGGCGTTTCAAAAAGTTCCAAAATTGCAGTTTTAAGTGCAAATTTCAGTATTTAATCTATAAACAACTACAATATACAGTTAGTAATGTGATTTCAAGTAGATCTGAAAGCAAAAAAACATTTTTTTATAAAGCAAGGCAGGTTATTATAACCCATCAGTTTTTTGTCACCTATGTCGAGAGAGAGACGGAGACAGCCTTTGCCCCTCACAGATAGACACAGCCTTTGCCCCCAACAGCAAAAGAGCCTCAGGCTGCAGTGCCCATAAAACAGACTACTACCCCCTCCCGGCTCAGGGCAGACAAGATATGGGCACATGGAAAAACCACTGACTGACAGCACTTCAGCAGTGCAACACAGATGACTTCCATGAAAGAGACAGTCACCAGACAGGCCTGGTCCCCAGCAGCCCACTCTTCCTGGCTCAGGGACATGAGGGAAAAAAGAATGAGCACACAATTAAGCTGAATTTGACTTGCAGCAGGCAGCACAGATGATAAATAGCTCACCTCCTACAGTGTGACAGTCTCTCTCCAGTCTCCACCTCGGCCCAGGGCTTTGTTTTGAGCTGTGTCTTCACCTGAGAGCTTTGAGTCTGCAGGCTTGCCTTGCTTGTGTGCCTGGTGTGCCTGGTCTGTTCATTGCCATGGATGGTCCGACAATCTCCGTCCCGCAGACAGCATAATAGTCTGCCAGCCACTTACTGTGTCCACAATGTTCCCTCCGCTCTACCCATTCGGCTGATGGTGCAGGTAGGGGCACAGTGCTGTGGTGGTGGAAATACCTGACTCCTTACAGGCTCCATCAGCCATAGTGTGGCGGGTCGGGTTTCGGTCTCCTGCCCACAGCCCGCTCCATTGATATACCGTCCACTCAAAAATGGCGCCAGACGGCGACATTACGTCACTTGCTCACTGCGCATGCGCCCGCCCAGCCAAAAAGGCTGAGTGTTTACAAGGCAGGCTTATAAGCGTCGGCACATGCGCAGCAGTATAATTGTTGGCCCGCAGCCATGTTTTTTACGGGCACCGCTGCCCGTAACGGGCATTTACGGACACCCCGAAAATGGGGTGAAAATTACGGGCTGTCCGTAAATTAACGGACGGTTGGCAACACTGATCAGAGGTCAGATTTCGGCCCTGTCAGTATTCTTCCAAAGGCCTTTAGCCTCTCATTCGCTGGTCTGAACCTTTACGCAGGGGGGCAACTGGTTTGCTTTCCCCACATTAGGTCACCTATGTGTCCTTGGGACTTGAACTTGGTGCTGTCTGTGTTACAGAAACAACCATTTGAGCCTATCAAAGAAGAGCCATTAGACTTGCTGTCAGGCAAGCTAGACTTCCTGATGGCCATCACCTCGGCTAGAAGGGTGTCGGAGTTGGCGGCCCTTTCGTGCAGGGAACCATACTTGATTCTTCACCACGACAGGGTCGTGTTATTACCTGTTCCATCCTTTTTGCCAAAAGTGGTGTCAGCCTTTCACTTAAATCGGGACATTATTTTGCCTTCTCTTTTCTCAGCCTTGTTTGGCGGAAGAGAGAAGACTGCATTCCTATGACGTTGTCCGTGCAGACAAGGTCTATTTGTCTAGATCTGCGGAGATCCGATCAAACTCCTTTTTTGTTTTACCAAAAGAACCCAAGGAGGGGCAGGCAGCTTTCAAGGCTTCCATTGCCAATTGGGTCCATCAATTGGTCATTCAGGCCTATGGTCTGAAATGTAAAGTGCCTCCCTTTAGGGTGAGAGCTCATTCTACCAGGGGTGTAGGAACCTCCTGCGTTTTTTACCATCAGGTATCTGTGGCTCAGATTTGTAAGGCTGCTACCTGGTCTTCAGTGCATACGTTCACAAAATATTATCAAGTGGATGTTCGAGCAGCCGAGGATTTGACTTTCGGCCGCAGTGTACTGCGGGCTGCGGTATAAGGTCTGATGGCTATTGTTTAGCAGGGTGTCTCCCTCTCCTCAAAGGTTATTGCTCTGGGACATCTGTAGGTAATGAATATTAGCCTAACTCTGTGTCCCATGATGTATGAAAAAGAAAATAGGATTTTTTCGTCATACTTACCTGTAAAATCCTTTTCTGAGTACATCATGGGACACAGAGATCCCTCCCCTCTTTTTTGAGGATTCAGTGCTTGCTACAAAACTGATGTACTTCCTGTATGGGAGGGGTTATATAGGGGATCACTTCCTGTCTAAGACTTTGTCTACCGGTATCCATTCACCTAGAGATGGCGTATAACCCACTAGGTAATGAATATTAGCCTAACTCTGTGTCCCATGATGTACTCATAGAAAATGATTTTACAAGTAAGTATGAGGAAAAAATCCTATTATATATTTCACTTATTGCAAGTTTCTAGTAAATTGTATTGCCAAAACGTTATTTTATTTTTATATTTTCGTCTTGTCTGTTGTAAGCAGAGAGGAAGGGATCAACCATATAAACAATAGCATATGATGAACAATCACAAGGTACTGAGCCCATCCTGTTGGCTCGGTACTCAGCTATTAGCAGGTGGAAAGGCCATGCAATGCTATTAATTCAGTGGTGTTTATAAACTGCACTGGGTAAATAACGGGCCGCCAATCCAACACTTTAAAAATGCAGATTAGTAGAAAAAAGGGTTAAAGCGGAAGTAAACCCATCGATTTAACAGTTTAAAAAAAAAAAGGCATGCCGGGAATGCTAACTGCACATTGCTGTGCTCTCAACCAAACAGTCAAACCATCCAATGGCTGGTGTCATAACGGATCACATGTGCAGCACCGTGGCAGTTGAAGATTAAACAGAGGCAAAGATGGCAGCTTCCTTGGCTGAAAACGATAGGGGGGTTTACTTCCACTTTAATAAAGCTGAACAGCACCTACAATTGCTCTCCTTTATGAAATAACCTAAGACATTCCATGTTTAGTGCCAGCCAGATGTACTCAACATACGAATGTCTATGATCTCCCATTATCAATATTTGAAGTCTAACAAATATATCAGTAAGGAGAGCCAATAAACCTGGAGGTCAGAGGTGGACATTGCACCCTCCAGCATAGCCATGATCTCTCTTCTCTAGTCTAATTGCACTGAAAAATCCATCCTGAAATATATAGCTGTGTAAACCAGAAGAGTTTATTTTAAACCTTCCAGGTTACCTTTATGAAATAAATTACATGGCAGAGGTCTCCCATCGGATTAATAACCATCTGCATGCTGAAGAAATTCAATAATTTTAGCATCTTTGCTAAATTGCCAATCAATAATGCAGACACACTAAATAGGTACTTGCACAAATTTTATGATGTATAAAGCTAAAAGGCTAATGGATGTTGCTGTGAATTCATTACATAAATGCTGCTGTTTCCATCAGATATGCTTTTTACCGATTTATTTGAATGATTTTATGTCCCTTGCATCAAGGCAGCAGATTAACACCATCACACCAATTAGCATAATAAACATAAATAAATATGGTAATTTAGCCAATCAAGTGTGCTGCATGACTGTGCTGATAGGCTGATAAGAGGGGAGGGCAAATTGAGAAGAGGGGTGACCTCATCTCTCTGTTGCTGCTCCTTTACTGTCCAATCAGCATGGGGAGTGGAGGAGATGACTCCTGAACAGGAAGTGAGGGGAAGTCTTCTAACATACCTCCCTACTTTTTGAGGTGGGAACGAGAGATTAGCAAAAGTTTGCAGGCATAGGACATACCCTGCCACACCGCCTTAAAGGAGAATTATACAAAAATAAATTGTTACACCCACAAGTGCTTTTTAACCACTACTATTCCTTTATACAGTGGAACCTCGGATTGCGAGTAGATTGCGTTGTCTCGCAAGACAAGCAGGATTCATGCTGCTGGGGTGTGCAGTACTGCATTTAGCCAGAGCTGCGGGGGCCCCAGTGATGGTCAGAGACACTCGGAAACACCCCTCTCCCCTAATCTACATGGAGGGTGCCGGATGCTTGAATTCCAATAGGGTTTTTTTTTCTTTTAGAAGCACATTATTAGAGCCGGAGCCGACTTTTTCCGTCGGAAAAAATTTGAGAGCAGGATCTAAAATTTTCCGTCAACAAAATTTTGACTTTTACGATCGTGTGTAGAGAATTCCGACGCACAAAGTGCAATGCATGCTCAGAAGAAATTTGGAGATGAAAGCTATTGGCCTCTACGTAGTCCTGTCGTACGTGTTCTACGTCACCTCGTTCGGAACGATCAGATTTTCCGACAACTTTGTCCGACTGTGTGTATGCAACACAAGTTTCGGCCAAAATCCGTCAGAAAAAATACAACGGATTTTGTGGTCGGAATGTCCGACAGTGTGTACAAGGCATAAGTCTGTCTGTTGCGAAAAATAAATAAACAAATAAAATACACCCACATTTGCAGAAAATTGAATAAAAGGTGGACTTAAAGTGGTTGTAAACCCTTACAGACCACTTTGACCTACAGGTAAGCCTAGATTAAGACCCCTTTCACACCACACCGCCCATAGCGTCAGCGGTAAAACGCCGCTATTTTTAGCAGTGTTTCACCGTCGGATTTGCGGCTGGCAGGACTTTCCTGACGTCCTGCCAGCGCACCGCTGCAGTGTGAAAGCCCTTCGGCTTTCACACGGCAGACAATGGAGCAGCAGTTTGAGGGCGGATTGTAGGCGCTATTTCTAACGCTATAGCGCCTGCAAAATGCCCTCCGTGGGAAAGGGGTCTAAGGCTTACCTGTAGGTCCAAGAAATATCTCCTAAACCTACACGGTTAAAGTGGAAGTAAACCCCCCTATCGTTTTCAGCCAAGGAAGCTGCCATCTTTGCCTCTGTTTAATCTTCAACTGCCACAGTGCTGCACATGTGATCCATTATGACACCAGCCATTGGATGGTTTGACTGTTTGGTTGAGAGCACAGCCAATGTGCAGTTAGCATTCACGGCATGCCTTTTTTTTTTAGACTGTTAAATCGATGGGTTTACTTCCGCTTTAAGGAGATATTTTACAAAAAAAGGGCACCGCTGTCTATAGCGCATGCGCGCCGTAGACAACGGCACATGCGCACTGGGCGCACTGCAAGTGAGGGCGAACATGCAGTCACTGACGGCTCCTGCGCGCATGCGCCGGAGTGACGTCATTGCGGCTCCGGCCAATCCCATCGTCAGAGCCGTGAGACCCGGAAGCCAATCCACATGGCAGCGGCGGAGATTAAGAACGAGGACCGCTTCGGGGGCTTCGATCTCAGGTAAGTTATTCATAATGAGCTAGTATGCATACTAGCTCATTATGCCTTTGCCTTGCAGGGTTTATTTATTATTATTATTTTTTTTTAAACCTGTCCTGTTAAAATGCTGCATGGTCCTTTAAGAGCCCTTTAAGAGCTCTTAAAAAAAAAATGGCCCTTTAAGAGCTGTGACGTTTTGACGCCGCTTCTGCCCTGCAATGTTACGGAGACAGGTGGGGGCCATCTTCCCCTCACTCATCTCCATACCCAGCAGGGTGAAGATCCTATCGCCTTACCGGCTTACCGGAGCCGTCGGCAGCGGCGGAGAGCACCGAAGAGCACCGGAGCGCGGCGGGAGGCATCCTCCCGCCACCGATAAAAGTGATCTTGCGGCGGATCTGCAGCAGAGACCACTTATCGGAAAGCAGACCGCCGGCCGAAGAAGAAGAGCTAGCTGCTGCCATAACAACAATATTCCTCTTCAAACTTAGGATGTATATTGGCGTGCGGCGGTCCGTAAGTGGTTAAGAAAACCTGACACCAAAAAATCATCACATAGGGGTTAAGTAAAAAAAGTAAAATTGTCAAAAATTAAAGTTACACCCAAGTACAAACAAAAACGTGTTGGGGACGACTACGCACAAAAATGTTGATTGTGATACACATTACATATCGCCATGCATGCCCGAGTGAGAGCAACAATTCCAGCACCAGACCTCCTCTGCAACGCCAATCCGATGACCTGCAGGGTTTTTAAAGCATTGCCTATGGAAAATATAGGGTACTGAAGTTTGCCATTTCACGGAGGCAAGCAAATCTAAATTTTAACATGTTGGTTATCTACTTACTCGGTGCAACCTCCAAATATTTTTTTATGCCAAAAAATTGAGTAATTTATTGCATTTTTGTGCCCTAAAGTTAACTTTAGTGTAGTTTTTACTGAAATTTTGCAGTCCCTATAATACAGGGGGTCCCCGACTTACAAACGCCCGACCTACGAACATCTCCGACTTACGAACCGGGCGCTGCGGGGACCCTCCGCCATTTTCCGCTGACCTTCGGCCGTTTTGCGCATGCGCGGCCAGACGGAGCCTCGGAAAATGATGGCAAACATCGGAAATGTCCGTAATTTGCCGCGCATGCGCAGAACAGCATTCGACAGAACATCGGAAATGTCCGTAATTGTCTGTCTGCGCATGAGCGGCCGATTTACGAACATTTCCGAGTTAAGAACAGGAGGACAGTCCCTAACGAGTTTGTAACTCGGGACCCCCTGTATTGTGGGTGTCTGCTTTCAGAAATTTTTTTATGTTTTATGCAATCTTTAGGCCCAAAATAATTTTTTACCCCTCCCCCCGATGTATTGCCAACGAACAACGGCTGTAGGCAAAGCAACGTACCCCTACGTACCCCACTTCCGGGTTCAGGGCAAGCCACCCGGCACCCACTGTGGTTGCACACAGCTGGAGCCTGTCAGTTTGTCCAGGCCAATAATTCACGCCCGGGACCTGCTGATCGGCTGTGTGCAATCCCAACCCAGAGCTCTTGTGTTGGTAAACAACACAGAGCTCTGTACAGAGGGAATGATCTCTCTGTTTCTCATCCCTGCAAAGCAGCAATGGGAAACTAAGAGATCTCTTAGTAAAAGCAGCACACTTTACACGCATTACACAGTTAGGCACACATTTTTTTTTTTTTTTTGTCTTTTTTTTTTTTTCTCTTTTCCACATCAGAGAGCATCAAAGAGATTTTTGTTCAACTTGACGTTCATTTATATCTCTTCCATAGAAATCATCATTGTGGAACTTTCATTTTTACCAAGATCGGTGGAGAGCATAATTATTCATCAAACCTTAAACACATACCCCCTTTAGGCTATCTCTAATATCTTTATTTAAATCACATCCCATAATTTTTCCCCCACCCGCCCCTCCCCTGTTCCCAACCCTTCCCCCTTGTGCCTCTCTCTTTAGTCCTCTAATTTTGTACTACTCAATTTAAATATCTAGGATTTTCCTGATTAGGTTACTATTTCAGCATACCTCCATGTCTGTTTAAAGTCCTGCCAGCATTTCCATTTAATCATAGCGTCTTCTCCATCTTCTTCTCCGTTATATCTAAGTTTTTCCAAATAGAATATCTCTCCCATCTTTCCCACCCATTCCAATTCTGTTGGGGGTTCCTCTTGTTGCCACCTCCTAGGAATCAATGCTTTCGCAGCGTTCAGCATATGCGGAATCAACGTCTTCACATATACTTTTGAGTCTGTAGTGTTATGGAAAAGGCATACCAACGGGTCCTCCGCTATTTTAATACTGGTTATTTCGTTTATCAAATCTAAGATATTTTTCCAGAATTTCCTAATTTTTGGTCATTCCCACCAAATGTGGGCCATTGTGCCCTGTTGGCTACACCCTCTCCAACAATCTTGTGAGCTCCCTGACTGAAATTTACTACTTCTAATAGGTGTAATATACCATCTTGCCAGACATTTATAGTTTGTTTCCGCGGTTCTAGTGTCTATTGCTGATCTATGTGTTAACTTTAATATTTTTTTTTAAATTGTGTTTATACCCATGTGTGTCTAATTCGTTCCCCCATTTTATTAAGAATGGAGGTATCTCCGGCCGACCCTCTGTGAGAAGCATCTTATATAGATTAGATGTATCTTTTTTTTTTTTACCCCTTTTGCTAGGCATATCTTTTCTAGGGGTGTATAATTATCCTTCGATCTAATTGGCTGAGGGAGTTTCCCAACAAAGTTGGCCAGCTGGAGGTAACGCCATTCATTTAACTTTATATGTGCTGTGTTTTGCTGTAATTCTATCAGTGATTTTATTTTACCTTTTTCTATCAAATCGCCTAATTGTGTATCTTCTCCTACCCATTGCCCCCCCATATCCCTTTTTCCTGGTGGAAAATACTCATTATTTTTTAGTGACAACAATGGTGAATTGTATTTCCAACCGTGTTTGTGTATTAAATCCCAAACTTTGAAAACGTGTCTAGTTATTTTCTGTGTATTTAATCCCATCTCCCTATATTTCGGAGGGCTCCAAATCCCTACTCTTAAATCTACCTCACTTATATCTTTTTCTAATTGCACCCATTGCTTTTGACTCTCCTTCCGTGACCACTCTACTGCTCTCGACAGTATCACCGCGTGATAATAATTTTTAATATCAGGGACACCAAGACCCCCCTGGTCTTTATTTTGTTTCAGAATGTCTCGCGATATCCTAGGTTTCTTATTATGCCACATAAACCTATTTATAATAGCTTTTAAAGTTTGAAGGTAGTAATCGGGGAGAGGGATCGGCATCATGTGAAACTTGTAAGTGATTTTGGGTAAAATCAGCATTTTCACTGTGTTTATTCGGCCTACCCACGAAAGGGGCCTGTACTGGATTTTTTTTAATTCTTTTCTGATTTCATCCAATAACGGGATGAAATTATCGCTATATAGCTTTTCCATTGAGTTTGCTAATTTAATCCCTAAGTATTTTAATCCCTTTTGTTTCCATGGGAACTGAAACTCTCTTTGTAGGCCCAACGCATCTTTTTTCCCTATATTTATGTTTAGAATTTCAGACTTATTAATGTTTATTTTAAAGTTAGATACCTTTCCATATTCTTTTAGGAACTCTAGTAATTTTGGCATTGATGTCTTGGGTTCCGTGATATAGAACAGTAAGTCATCCGCAAACGCCGCTACTTTGTGTTCGCTGTCTCCTACTCTAATTCCTTTTATATTGTTATCAGATCTAATGGTTGCCAATAATGGTTCAATTGAAAGGACAAATAGCAACGGGGATAGGGGACACCCCTGTCTTGTCCCGTTGCTCATAGAAAAGGGGGAAGAATGATCTCCGTTGATCTTTATTGTTGCAGTCGGATTTTCATATAGAACCCCGATTCTCTGCAACATAATTTTGCCTAAGCCCATGAACTTTAGGGTCTCCATCATGAGCCCCCAGTCTACCCTGTCGAATGCCTTCTCGGCGTCTATCGACAGGAATAGACCAGGGAGCCCATCTGTTTTTAATTTTTGGAGTAATAATAACGTTCTAATTCCATTATCCCGTCCTTCCCTTGTAGTGACAAAACCTACCTGATCTACATGGATCAGTCCCCTCATATGATTTTTTAACCTATTTGCAAGGATTTTAGCATATAACTTTGTATCGAAATTAAGTAGGGATATCGGTCTAAAACTTGAGCAACAACTATCGTCTTTCCCTTCCTTCAAAATGAGCGTTATTAAGGCTTTCTGTGCATCTCGACTCAGTCCATATTCTGTTCCCAATCCGTTGAAATATCTACAAAGTCTTGGTACCAAAATCTTACTGAATCTCTTGAGATACAGGATCGGGAATCCATCCGGTCCCAGGCTTTTCCCGGTCACTGTATCTGTCAACGCGCCAAGGAGCTCGTTTTCGGAGATAGGAGCATCCAGATCCATACTGTCCTCAGTAGATAATCGGGCAATTCCTGAGTTCCTCAGGAATTCTATTATTTTCTTCTTTTTTTCTACCTCTGTATTATCTTCGTTTACATTGTACAAGGTTTTATAGAAACGCTGGAAGACTTCTGCAATATCTTTGGACTTAAATACTAGGTCCCCTTGTTTATTGCGGATTCTTTCGATGTAATTCCTCGCTTTTTTTTCCTTTATGGTTTTAGCTAGATGTTTTCCAATTTTGTTACCCCAAAGGTGTTTGTCTTTCAAAATCGCATTATAGACCCTTTTAGTATCTTGCGTTAATATATCCTTTAATTCTTCTCTTTTTATTATAAGGTGATGGTATAACTCCTGATGATGTCCCTCTGAATTCTTATGGAGTTGTTCTAATCTAAATATTTCTTCCGTTAACTCTTTAATTTTATTTGTTCTTTCCTTTACTTTACCCGAGCCCATCGCGATAAAGATACCCCTTATATATGCCTTATGTGTTTCCCATAATGTGGAGTGTGATATGTCGTTTGATTTGTTGGTTTCAAAGAAAAAAGTTAATTCCTCTTGTATTTTTTCCACATCTTGCTTTTCAATAAGGAGCGCTTCATTTAACCGCCAATTTGAGAGCGGCTTTGGTATCTTACATTCCTCTAGCGTCATCGTAACTGGTGAGTGATCTGAAAAGGTGGAAATCTCTGTGGGCTTCTGTGACCTTTGACAATGTATTGTGATCTACAAACATGTAGTCAATACGCGAGTACGTCCCATGCACAGGAGAGAAGAAGGTGTAATCTCGGGTGCTTGGATTTAAACTTCTCCATGCATCCATCAGTTGGTTTTGATGAAATATCTTTTACAATTTTTTTAGAGGTACACCTCCCGTCTCCCGTGAACGGGACGAACTATCCTCACCCGGGTTCATACAAAGGTTCAAATCTCCTGCCATTATGACCATCCCTTGCCTAAAATGGGCAAGGGTACGTATCATCTTCTTCATAAATTCTATTGGCCTTTTGTTTGGTGCGTAGATGTTACCTAAAGTAAGTTGTAATTCGCCTATAGATCCTCTTAAAAAGAGATATCGCCCCTCTGGGTCCGCTAACCTTGCATCTTCTTTAAACAATAGTCCCTCAGAAAATCCTATCGCCACTCCTTTAGCTTTCCTTGTCGTTGAATCCGCATATACCCAAGTAGGGTGTTTTTTAGAATATAATTTTATATTAGCTCCTTGGAATAGGTGGGTTTCCTGGAGAAACACTATGTCTGCTTGGTGCTGTTTAAGCTCTTTTAATATTTTATGTCTTTTGGCCGGGTTGTTTAGACCCCGGACATTATATGTTAAGAACTTAATCTAGGACTTTTCCTTTTATTTTTAGTTTTTGGAGAGAGGCACCTCCCCTTTTCTTTCCCCCCCTACCCCAATTCCCAACCCCACATCCCCCCTCCTCCCTTCCCTCCCTCTCCTGCCCTCCCACTCCGCACCCTCTCCCCCCCTCCCTCCCTCACCGCTTCCTCGGTTCCCACCCCTCTCCCTCCCTCCCATCCATCCTCCCCATCCACCTGGCCTATATCGGCCTCCCTCCCATCCACCCTCCCTTTCCACCACCTGGCCTATACCGGCCTCTAGGCCTTTGGCGAATCAGAACCATCCTCTTCGCCTCTGGGCTTCATTCTCAAAGGTGGTGCTCTGCGCCCTTCCCCCCTTCCACCCCCCCATCTCCCAACTCAAGGGGGTAGATGAGAGGGGGTGGAAGGGCCACCCAGACGGATTCTATTTCTTTATAAAACGACAAAAAACCCTCCCCCCCTATTCCTCCCTCCTCCCTCCTCCTCTCTACATCTCTATTGAAAATTAACATCCCAAATCAATTAGGAAGCGTAAAAAAAATATCAGATGGATTTGGACCCCAGTTCCATGCAAGGAGCCAATACTAGACAAGTTTCAACCATGGTGAGGTGTAAAACAAAAACAAAACAAAGCCCCCCCCCCTTGAGTGGGGGCCTAGGCTAGGCCCTCTCGATCCCCTGTCCCTGCAGAGACTGTAGTGGCGATTGTATTGTGATTTTAAAGATATTCCAGGCCCTCTCTAGTAAACCATTCTGGCAGTTCTACAGGGTGTAGATCTAGGTTTTTACAGAATTCTGACAGTTCTTCTGGATACTTTAATTTTACCGATCCACCCTCTTTGTATGCTATTAAGCATGCTGGAAAGCCCCAACCATATTTAACATTTTCTATACGCATTTGGTTTAAGAGCGGTCTTAAGAGGCGTCTTCTGGCCAATGTTTGTGGCGATAGATCCATAAATATCTGGAGGTCTGCTCCCCCATATTTCAATGGGGGTTTTCCTCTAAGTTTAGACCATATTTCTGTCTTTTCATTATAGTCTTGGAAACGAATAAGGATGTCCCTTGGCAAGTCTATAATGTGTTGGGGCTTTCTAACTCTATGTATCCTGTCAATCTTGGGTTCCCAGTCTGGCCCTTTATTGGCAATTGGATTGAGTAGTTCCTTCATGATTTTTCTAAGATCTTCTCCGTTTGCTTCTGGGAGAGCACGTATTCTTAGATTCTGCCTTCTACTCTGATTTTCCTGTTCCTCCAGTTTATGGTCCATCTGTCTTTGGTTAATCTTCATTTTCCTGAGTTGCTCTTTGATATCAATCAGTTCTTCTACTTGTTTATCTATTTTATTTTCCGCTTCCTCTAACCGGGTAAGGAGGTGGCTAAGATCCGTGCGCAATGCTATTATTTCGTCTTTTATGGAACTTTCCATTTTAGTTTCAGAACCTGGGAATTTCCACTCTGATCTTCCACTCTACTGCTGTCTATTTCAGATTCTTCTGTAGTACTGCCTCCTGGTGTCTCATGGGTCTCATCCCTTTTTTTGTTCGTCTCCTTCTTCTTTGGCTGTTTACCCTGTTGTTTTTCCATACTCTGGCTTTTCGGGCTCAAGCCTTGGACCATGTATTGTTTAATTGTGCTAGTGTTTGCTTTTTCCTTTGTTATCTTCGTTTCCGCTCCCTTTGTGGTTTTACCCTTCATACCTAGTTTCTTGTTTATAATCTTTCGTTTCCCCAGGCTGATGGGTATTCCACCTACAAGGGGAGTACAGGGATACGAGGATGGTCCAATGTGGGTAGCTTTATATGGAGTAATAGCCAATCTATAGTGGTCCCCACTCTTTGGAGGCTGCCAGTGTTTTCTCTCTTTTTTCCTCCCCCCGAATCTTGCCTACATATGACCGTAGTGGTCTGATGATACTTAATATTAGTGGTTAGATTCGCTAATAATTATTCTAGAAAGGATAATTGCATATTTAGGGGTCTTTCGGGTTGACCCCTGGTCTTGCTTCCTGGTAAGTGCCAGTATATGACCTGTTTCTTTATGTTCTATTTTAAGAGATCTGTTTTACCTTATCCCTTCCCTTCCCCACTTTCTCTACGTTTTGTATTTTAATGGCGTGGCTGAATAGCGAATTTTCGTTGTTACTTATAGGTTTAATATTTGCATATAAACCCGCTTCTGGGTATTCGGGTGGCGGAGGGGGGATGGAAATGAAAGTAGAGGATATCGCGCTCGGGGAGACATATGCGGCTAGTAGGCCCAGGAAAAGCACTAAATCAAGAGAAAGCCGAAGAGGAGAAAAAAATAAAAAAAATAAAACACAAGGCGGTGCTCTTCAAGTCCAATAAGGACTATAAGTTATGATTCAGAAGTAGAACTCCCACCATAGACAATTCATTGAATCGCAGGGTCCATCAACACCACCCATATATATTCCTCTGCATTTGTGTGTATACGTCCATGCCCCAATCAGGTAGGGGCTAGTTGCTATGGGGGCTTGGAATGACACCTGCTGCGTTTTCAAATACAAAATGTCTTGCAATGTACGGTTTCTAATAAACAGCCCCGCAGGGTCTCCTCATAGATTAATCCCGGATAGCAGACTGATATTCCTGATTAATGCATGTGTAAAAATCTACTGTCATACGCAAATGGCAATAACAAACAATCCTGGACGAATTCCTCCTAGATGTAGTTGCAGTTTTGTTTGCAGTTTAGCTTGTTTTCCCCTTATTACCTCACATTTCACAATAGGTATTGGAAAAAGTGTTTCTTACCACTTCCGTGGAGATTCGCTTAGGTTGATGTTACCCCTTGTAATAATGGGACTTACCCCTCCGCCTGTGTTAGTGTTTTTCTCCTTCTTCTCCTTTCAATAAGATCCGCCATGCAGTGTGGGGTGGAGAGGAATGTTGCAGCAAGGGTCCGGTGCTGGTATGAGAAGGTCGGGGTCCGTTGCGGACGGTCAGCGGGGGTAAGAACCGGGGGCTGTGTGGAGACGCATTCCAGCTGATGCCGCAGCCTGCGCTGCTGTTGTCACGTGGTGGACGCTGGAATCAGCCGGCTGTTACGCTCTGCTTGGGGGAGCTGCTTCCTCCACGTATAGCGTGGTGTCTCTGGATCAAAGCATGTCTCCGTTCATCCGTCTAGGCGTCCTCTCCTAGGCAGAGCCCCTCCCTCTGCTGGACGTCCTCCGACCTACGTGCTCATCCTCCTGAGCAGGGTTTATTTTATTTTGATTTTTTTTGTGGGTTAACTTCCTCTTTAAAGAGGTCGTTTACTCTGTAGCTGCTGACCTTTAATAAAAGGATATTTACTTGTCCAATGATCCAACGCCATCTTCACACAGGACAGTCCTTCACTAGCCTTTGGGTTCTCGTGCTGCCATTAAAACCTACAGTATGTCAGCCAGCTGTGCTGCTTGCTGCTTCACAGCCAGCGGTCCACTGCACATGTGCAAGCTGCTCTGTGCTTTGTGAATGGTCCTGCAGTCTTCTGGGACCTGTGATTTGTCCCAAAAGACTGCGGGAAAGGAAGGGGAGAGGAGAATTGTGCCTAGGCGATCTGAGCAGAAGTAGAAATTGGTACCTGTCAAAACCAGGTACCCGCCCCCCCCCAAAAAAAAAAAAACATGACATGGGTGGAGTTCTGCTTTAACCTTTAATTTGCCTGGAATTTGGCTTTAAGGATGAGCCATGGCACCAGCAATAATGTAAACAATTGCCTTTAAAAATAATAAGAGTTTAGTGCTTCACTAGTCTACAGTATGCATGAATTAAAACTTAATTTAAAAAATTATAATTTAATAATAAATTAAACAGTGTTAGTGATTAAAGTGTCCATGTACTATTCTGTGCATCAATCACATCTTACCATCACAATCTGCCCTGAAACAGTAAATAGCCCTTACAAACCAAGGATCAAAAATATGTATGAAATAGAGGATTATTTCTAATTAAAAATTATTGTCTATGGCTTCATAAAAATAGTTTTATTTTTTATATCAAAACATGTGGAAATCATCCCTTAGGTCAGCCAATAAAAATACAGCTTGGATAATTAACGAAAACATAGCTTTTTTTTAAATTTGTATAGTTGGATGCACACCAGAAATCAGTCAGACTGCAATCTGCCAATCGTGCTCTGTTGCTCAGTGTTATCCTAGCATGTTTCAGGCACTGGGGCTGTATAGAGTGATGGCATACAGGCCACATAAATCACAAATGGGAGGTAAAGGGCCAGAGGGATAGCTGCAAGCTGTAAATAATGATGTCACTACACATATCGCATATATCACGCTTTTATATGATAATAATAAATGGTATTGTTTTATTTTAGGGTCTTCAGATGAGCCAGAAGATGATGAGGACAGCTATTGAACAAGGCAATGGCTCCAGTCGTGTTTTTTTTGTTTTGTTTTTTTTTAACCTAAGAAAATTTTCCATGATTTCTGAGACTGTAGATCTGCAATAATAAATAGAAATTGTCTCCCAAAGTTTATTGGCCAAAAAAAGCCAGCACACAAATATTTACTTTGAAATTAAACTTATATACTGGGCTCACATTTGACAATAAAAGTTTTACAAAAATTTTTTTTGTGGTCTGAAGGTAATTTAACACTTGTAACCGAAAAAAAAAAGGACCCTACTCCTTTAAAGCATGTTATACAGCTGACAGTGCTTGTGTTGTGTAATTTGTCCCTTTCTATTATCTAAAATACCTGGCTGATCCTGCCTGTTGCTGCCCCCCCCGTAAACTGACCAGGTTTGTCATGGCTGCTGGGCCCCTAATACCGTGGTCAGTTTACGTGCCTCTGTCATCCTGCTGTCTCTCCTTGCTCCCTCTCTCCTCTCCCTCCCTGCCTGTCAGCTGTGTCCGTGCCAATCTGCTCCTCTCCCCTCCTGCTGCAAAAATTACTGTGTTTTCTTACTATAATCCCCTATGTTAGATTATGTGCCCCATTCTATGTTATTTATAAAAAATATGCCGCTTCATACCTTAATTTAGAGGGCTGCATACATGAACGCCTGCCCCTCTCCTCCCCGCCTCCCAACTGACGTCAGTAGAGGATTCTCAGCCCCTCCCACTGTAGTTGTCAGATCAGGGAAGACAGTGGCTGGTGGTCACAAGAATGCCCAGTGGCACTCTGAATAAGGTATGAAGCGGTATAAGTTTTATAAATAACATATACTGGGGCACATAATGTAATCTGACACAGGGGATTATAGTAAGAAAAAGGTGGCTCTGCAATCACTTGAAAGTGGAACTTTACTCATAACAACTTCATAAAAATAATGTTCTTTAGCAAGGAACAAACGTTCCACATTAATAAGTATGCTGCCAAAATCAGCGTGTGCTATAAATTGCCTCCAGCATTGCTTCTGTTTATCGCTGGAAGCTGCCATTTTGCTGAAGCCCAGAGCCTCTGAGTAGCAGTAAATCTTTAGGCTGTCAGCAGATCGGCCTCTACATTTTCAGCACAGTGCCTAAAAATAGAGAACAACTGAGCATGTGCTGATTGAGACAGTGTACTACTGGATTTTAACCACTTGCGTCGTTTTACTTCACTACTTTGAAGAGGAATATCATTGTTATGCCAGCAGCTAGCTGCCATAACCCCGGTATCTTCGGGTGGTCTGCTTTCAGATAAAAGTTGTCTCTGCGAGAACACTTTTATTGGCGGCGGAAGGGGGGCCCTCTGCCACTTGCCGGAGCCGCCGGCAGCAGCGGAGGTGATCGGGTCTGCTCTCCTGGTAGGCATGGAGACGAGTGAGGGGAAGATGGCCCCCACCCATCTACATATCATTGCAGGGCGGAAAAATGTCACTTCCGCCCATAGCTCTTAAGGGGAATTTTTTTTTTTTTTTAAATGACATTTAATTTATCTTTATTTTTTTTATTGCATTTTAGTGTAAATATGAGATCTGAGGACTTATTTATATAAAATAGATAAATATATATAAAATAATAAACACATTTATTATTTTTTATATCCCGCCGAGCTCGCATGCAGAAGCGCCTGCATATGAAAACTGTTCAAACCACACATGTGAGGTATCGCCGCGATCGTTAGCGAGAGCAATAATTAAACCCTAGACCTCCTCTGTAACTCAAAACATGCAACCTGTAGAATCATTGGAGGTCAATGCTCAGTGATGATGTAGGGAGCGAAGTCTAGTGAGTCGGGAAGTCCCTGGTAATGGGAGCGGATACCTGGTTTTGATAGGTATCCGCTCCTCCCCCCGAAAGGTGCCAAATGTGGCACCGGAGGGGGGAAGGAATCAGATCCCCGGAAGTTCCATTTCTGGGTGGAACTCCGCTTTAAAGTGTTAATGCTGGTTCCAATAGAAAGTTGTCAGAACACACAGTGCATTACAAGTTACTGAATAGCCACAGACCTGTCAGGTTGCCCATGCTGACATGTCCGTGTCTACAGCCATAAGGAACTACATTGAGCACAGAAATGGGCCATAGAGCAATTGAATTCTGATGAATTCAAGAATAGTTTGTGGAACACAAGTTCAAAGTGTTGACTTGACAATGTGATACTAAATTTACGGCACGCTCTGTGTGCCTCTGCCATGTGACTCTCATCCGTTTGCACGGGAGAGACTTCACCTCTGCCCAGCCACTCAAGCCATCAAAGATACCAAACCCGGAAGAAAGATCGGACGAAGATGAAAGCTGCTGGGGACCAGGGAGAACTGTGACAGCACAGGGCTGGAGGGCTCCGTCTGTAGGTAAGTCTGTCATAATGTGCTAGTATACAGTGCATGCTAGTACAATATGGCTTAAAGAGGAAGTAAACATTCCTGTATAATTTGTACCTATAGGTACGCCTAGAATAAGGCTTACCTATAGGTACTGTAAATATCTCCTAAACGTGCGCCTTTTGGGAGATATTTACTGTATACTGCGCTGATGATGTCACCAGCGCATGCACACTGAAGGAACGGCCACCCTTGCTGTTTCTTCAGAAGCACGTACCGTGACCGGCGACTCCTGTATGCGTATCCTGTATACGCATGCGTGGGAGTGACGTCACGTGGCTCCGGCAGGTCACACAGCTGGAGTCCGCATGCCCCGGAAAGGAAGACGGGCGAAGTTGGATGCGGCCTCCAGCGGGGACAACGCAGGCTTTGTTTGCAGGTAAGTGTCACATAATGTGCTAATATGCAATGCACATTATGTTACATAGTTACATAGTAGGTGAGGTTGAAAAAAGACACAAGTCCATCAAGTCCAACCTATTGTATGTGTGTGATTATATGTCAGTATTACATTGTACAGGTCCTTCTCAAAAAATTAGCATATTGTGATAAAGTTCATTATTTTCTGTAATGTACTGATAAACATTAGACTTTCATATGTAGCGGGGTTCTACCCCTTTTTCTGGAAGAGACTACATCTCCCATGATTCCCCAGGCCCCCGGGCTGCTGACTTCCGCCCGGGAGGCTGCTGGGGGAGATTATAAAAGGGAAGAGCGAAGACCGCCTCTTCCTCTTGGGACACTTCCTCTTCTGAGGCCTGACAGGACTGGCCTGCCTCTGCTGACAGAGCGTGTGACGCGGAGACTGCAGCCAGCAGAGACACCTGTGCGGACCGGAGCTGAAGGCCTGAAGCCTGGGCCTTGCAGCCGATGGAGTGAGACTCTCACCCCTCAGAGTCCACAGCAGCGGAGCGGAGACTTCCCCTTACTGTCGGTCGGACGGAGCTGATGACCGGAGTTCAGGGCTGTGACTGAGGAGGCCGGACGCCGCCATTGAAGAGACCAGAGCCGCCATTAGAGGGACCGGATCGGAGGACGGTACCCCAAGGATTGGTGAGAGAGCCTGTAGGCTCAATCCTGCATTGACACACAAGTTTTATGCCTATTGAACTGCCTAGGCGCAATTTACCTCAGAGCAGCAATGTTACTTTTTGTGGATTACAAATGACACCATTTAAAGCTACATGTGCACCACCTCTACAGATTTATTGCCGGTGAAGAACACTGTACTAGTACAAGGACTGAGCTCTATTACTAGGGATCAGGCCTGGTCCGTTAGGTAGGCGCAGATAGATTTATTGCACCTCAGGGGTGCATAGCAGACGGTCGCCACGCTTGGCGCTCCGTTTCCCCATTGTTAGATTCATATACCTGTGTACATGTTTAAAGTGCATATTGCAGGGACCTGCTAAAGTATTGTGAGATATATGTTCAAATGCATGTTGCTATTCTTTTTCCTTACTGCAAAAGTAAAGCCAGTTATTCTTATTTCAGCAGTCTGCTTGTGAGTTCATACCAATTACACTTAGAGTATAAGCTAAGTTTTATGTGCATAGGGACGTACCCCCTTTACTAACTGTGCCAGAGTGGGTAGAGCCAAATTGCCGGGGGTTGGTGGAGCTGTACTCAGGGACCCAAAACAAACCAGCGTCTCTCTTAACTGGGGGTAGCGCTACACGTGGGGGCTCGTAATCCGGGATCCTGAGTCAGCGGGAAAAGCCGCCAGGAGGTACCGGCATGGACCCAATAGAAGTGGGACGGTGGTCCGCAACATGGGCCGCTGACCCAGCCGCAGCAGCAGTTATTGAACTGCCAGGGATGTGGCAGAGAGAGGCAGTCAAGCAGCTCATAATGTCATTATCCCCATGCCAGAAGTCATGGATAATGGACATGAGAAATGATGCTGGGTACACATACGCCTTAATAGAATGGAAGGAAGAGACTCCAGAGCAGTTCAGGAGCCAAAGCATACAGGCACCAAATGGTCAGCACTACCAATTGCTGCATGCGCTGCCGCGGAAGGGAGACTACTCTCCTATGAAAGCCATTCTATCTCCAAAGAAGGAGGAGCAGAAGGGCGCGGAAAGTCCCGCACCCACACACACTACTCTTAGTGCAGAACTGTGTGCTGTTCTAGGGGAAATTGTAACCCAGTGCAGAAGAGACCCCGGGGATTACCCAATGTCGGGATACAGGAAACTCCGGATGTTTTCAGGGAGGACACCTGTACCCTCGGGAGAAGAGGGATTTGAAGAGTGGTTAGATGGTGCCACGCAGGCCCTAGAAGAATGGGAGGTCTCAGAGGGCCGAAAGAAGCAAAGGATTGTTGAAAGCCTAAAAGGACCTGCCTTAGAGGCCATACGCAATCTGAAGACAAGCAAAAAGGATTGCACTGCCCAGGACTACATAGACATCCTGGAAGGTGTGTTTGGTGGGACAGAAAAAGTCACAGAACTTACCTATCAACTGGAACACTGTTACCAGAAGACAGGGGAGAAGCTGTCAGAGTACATGGGACGCATAGACAAGATCCTGCATAGGATTATCCTGAAGAAGGGGATAGATCCAGGGAAGGTAGATGAAGCCCGTGCCCAGCAGGTGATGAGGGGAGCCCAACCCTTGGACCCTGTCGCACTAATTCTACGCACCCGGCAGGATGGGAAGAGCCTGGACTACCCTGACCTCATCCGAATGGTCAGAGAAGAAGAGGCCATGTTGGAAGAGAAAAGGGAGAAGCAGGTGATGGGGTCTACAAAGTCTACAGTGGCCACGGTCAGGTCGGCCTTAACCCCTGAAAGAGACACAGAGGTAGATGCCCTGAAGTTGCAGATGTCCCAGATGATGGAGATACTGACATCTCTAGTGGCGAAAGAGACGCCCAGTCCCAAGAAAGAAACAACCAGGAGGGAATTGTTTCCAGCTGTTTCAGCACCAGCATCCCCTCTTGACCACAGTGAGATGATTTGCTTTAATTGTGGAGGAATTGGTCATATTGCAGCCATATGTTCCAGTCCCAAGAAGAAGAAGGCAGAAAACCGCCAGCCGGCGGGAAACGCCAAAGGGCCCCGGTGAAGGAGTCAACCGGGTGCCCATCACCTTCAGTGAGCTCCAAGAAGCGTAACAAGAAGAGAAAGCGAGGAGACCAAACCCCTCAGAAGGGGCCCAGGGATCCTCAACCAAGGTGCACTCCAGAGAAAGGGGGCAAGACCCCTCCGGAGAGACACAGCACCCCCAAGCGTGAACTCTTCAAAGTGAGAGATAACAATGTCCCTCAACGGGTTCACACTCCCACTAAGAGAGAGAAAATCAATGCATACCAGGCTCAAGAAAGGAGCAAGTGCAAATCAAGTGCTGGTAAAGCGAAGAGTCCAAAGAAGAGGACAGCATCAACTAGGCCCTACCCAGAAGAGCTAGTTGGTCCATCCCCTACTGTACCCATCCAAGTGGAAGGAGTGTACACGAAGGCCCTTCTGGACACTGGAGCACAAGTGACCCTGTTGTACAGGGACTTCTATGACAGATACCTGAGTCATCTGCCAATACAGAAGATAGAAGAGTTGGAGATAAGGGGATTGGGAACTCAGAGCTTCCCCTATGATGGATACTTACCCATAAGACTGACGTTTGACCCATCAGTAGCTGGGAAGTCTGAAGTGTTCGACACCTTAGCAGTGGTGTGTCCCCGCCCACCAGGAACCAGCAAGACGTCCCTGATCATAGGGACAAACACGGACCTAGTCAGAAGGCTTCTGACCCCCCTGGTGAAGAAAGAGAATCTTTCAACTCCCAAGATCCATCCCATGCTGAAGGCAGCCTATCAGCGGTTGGTCCTAGAGCAGAAGACCCCAAGTGAGGGGATAGGAAGGGTATGGAGGCTTGGAAAAGAAGGAGCAGTGTTACAGCCTGGAGAGGTGACCTGCATGAGAGCCACGGTAAAACTTACCTGGGAGCAGCCTGGCCCCTTTGTGATGTTGGAACCTGACCCAATGGAGGGTCACTCAGGTCTGGAAGTGATACCAGAAGTAATCTCATTGAAGGACCTGAAGAAGGCTAGAGGAAGAGTCCCTGTCAGTGTGAGGAACCCCACGGAGCAGCCCGTGGAGATCCCTGCCAGGATGCTTCTGGGACAGGTGAGTCCTGCTGTCCCAGTTGGCTGGTCAGAAGTAAAGGGGACGAGTGAAGGAGAAGATGTTTGGAAGAAACTCTCCATGGAAAACCCTAACCTACCTGGAGCTTGGAAAGAGAGAGCCAAGGCCCAGCTGACCAGATGGGAGAAGATTTTCTCCAAAGATGAGTTTGATGTGGGGTGTGCGAGGAGTGCCACCCATCGAATCCGCATGCAAGAGGACAAGCCATTCAGAGAGAGAGTGAGGCGAGTCCCGCTAGCAGATCTGGAGGATCTGAGGGAGCAGCTTGCGGAACTGAAGAAGACGGGAGTGATTAGGGAATCCAGAAGCCCCTACGCCTCCCCAATTGTGGTAGTCAGAAAGAAGAATGGGTCGTTGAGACTCTGCATTGACTACAGAACTCTCAACAGGAGGACCATTCCTGACCAGTACACCACGCCAAGGATAGAAGATGCCTTACAGAGTTTATCTGGAGCTAAGTGGTTCAGTGTGATGGACCTCAAGAGTGGGTATTACCAGATCCCCATGCATCCAGAAGATAGAGAAAAGACTGCCTTCATAACCCCAGTGGGATTCTTTGAGTTCAACAGGATGCCCCAGGGCCTATCTGGAGCTCCTGCTACGTTTCAACGCCTAATGGAAAGGACGGTTGGAGACATGAACCTCATAGAAGTCCTGGTGTATCTGGACGATGTCATTGTCTTTGGAAAGACTTTGGAAGAACATGAAGCCAGATTGGAGAAAGTACTGAAGAGGCTCAGTGAAGAGGGACTTAAACTTTCTCCAGAGAAGTGTCGGTTCTATCAGTCTTCTGTGAACTATCTGGGACACATAGTGTCTGAAAAAGGAGTGGCCACAGACCCTGAGAAGTTGGAGGCAGTTACTTCGTGGCCAAGGCCCACAACAGTTACAGAACTTCGATCTTTCTTGGGGTTCTGCTCCTACTACCGCAGGTTTGTGGATGGATTTGCCCGCATTGCCAAACCCCTCAACGAGCTGCTGAAGACAGAAGGAGAGGAGGATGGAATAGGGCCTAGGAGGCCCGGTGAATCAGTCCAAGACCAGTGGAATTCAAGGTGTGAAGAGGCTTTCAGAACCTTGAAGAGAAGTCTCACCACAGCCCCAGTTTTGGCCTACGCTGATCCCACTAGACCCTATGAGCTACATGTTGATGCCAGCCATGAGGGCCTAGGTGGAGTACTCTACCAGGAGCATGAAGACCAGCTACGACCAGTGGCCTATGTGAGCCGGAGCCTGACCCCCTCCGAGAAGAACTATCCCACCCACAAGTTGGAGTTCTTAGCCCTCAAATGGGCAGTTGTTGACAAGTTGAGAGACTACTTGTATGGGGCCGAGTTTACTGTAAAGACAGATAACAACCCCTTGACCTATCTATTCACCACCGCCAAGCTGGATGCAACTGGACACAGATGGTTGGCGGCGTTGTCTGGATTCAATTTCAGCCTCAAGTACAGACCAGGGGCTGGAAATAGGGATGCAGATGCCCTGTCCCGAAGATCCCATGTCATGGTCGATGACTGGGAAGACTGGACCCAAGTGGCACCAGATGGAGTGCGAGCCCTTTGTCAGGGGGCTGAACTCCAAGCCAGAGGAGGATCCAGGGCTGAAGAAATAGGAGTTACCACAGTGGGAGTCCCAAAGTGTTACTGTGGGGTAACTCAACTGGCAGAAGAGTGTCTGCCGAAGCTGTCCAAGAAGGAGCTAAGGTGTGACCAATTGGAAGATCCCATGGGGAGATTGGTCCTGGAAGCCCTGGAAGACAAGAGTCCAGAGGGACTCCGCCTTCACCCTTCTAAAGAAGCTCGCCTACTGAGGAGAGAGTTGGACAAGTTACAGGTGCATCAGGGGGTAGTCTACCGAAGGGGCCCCTCTGATGGACCAGAGGACAAGTGGCAGTTGTTTCTCCCAGAAAAGCATCGAGAGACTGTGCTGATTGCCTTACATGACCAGCATGGTCACTTAGGAGCAGAGAGAACCTTCCAACTTGTCAGAGACCGGTTTTACTGGCCCTGCATGAGGGCCGAAGTGGAGGAGTATTGCCATTCCTGTGCAAGATGCATTCAGAGAAAGACTTTACCCCATCAAGCTGCCCCAATGGGCCACCTACAGAGTGAAGGCCCAATGGATCTGGTATGCATTGATTTTCTCTGCCTTGAACCCGATTTGAGCGGATTGGGAAATGTTCTGGTGGTAACCGACCATTTCACTCGTTATGCTCAGGCTTTCCCAACCAAGGACCAGAAGGCCTCTACAGTAGCCAAGGTGCTTTTGGAGAAGTACTTTGTTCACTATGGACTGCCACAGAGAATCCATTCAGACCAAGGAAGGGACTTTGAGAGTCGCCTGATCAGGAAGCTACTAGATTCTCTGGGAGTAGAGAAGACTAGAACTACACCATATCACCCTCAAGGTGATGCCCAGCCTGAAAGGTTCAACAGGACCCTATTGAACATGTTGGGAACTCTAGAAACAGAGAAGAAGCAACACTGGAGCCAACACATTTCAGCTCTAGTGCATGCTTACAACTGTACAACAAGTGATGTGACAGGTTTCTCCCCTTACCGACTTATGTTTGGGAGAGAAGCAAGATTGCCAGTGGATTTGGCCTTTGGAATTTCTTTGGACCATGCCTCAGCTGCCTCCCACAAAGGATATGTGGACAGACTGAGGCGCAGTCTGAAGATAGCTTATGAAAAAGCTCAAGCGGCCTCTGACCAGAGAGGGGCCCGAAATAAGAGGAACTTTGACCTGAAAGTTAGAGTACAGGACCTACAGCCTGGGGACCGTGTACTGTTACGGAACCTAGGGATCCCTGGAAAACACAAGATTGCTGATAGATGGAGATCAGAACCATATATCATCTGTAGAAAACTTCCAGGATTGCCTGTCTACAAGTTGAAGCCAGAAGGAAGATTGGGGCCTTTGAAGACCTGGCATAGGAATCATTTGCTCCCACTCACTGAAGCAGTCAGAATGCCTCCAGTAAGAGATGTACCTGAATCTGTTTCCATTCTGGATACCCCCAGGCCTAACACTAGGTCCCAGACATCCCAAGCTAGGGGTGGACAGGACCCCCAACCAGAGGAAGAAAGAGGAGAACTTGAATGGCTATGGCCTTCCTCAACTCCAGGAAATTCTGCCATAGATCTTCCACCTACTGAGAATGTGGAAGATAACACATTGAACCCAGAAGCCACAGAGTTTGTGCCATTCAGTGTTGTGCCTGAATGCTGGGAAGACATCCCTGGTCTCTACCCAGAACAAGAAGAAGATGTTCCAGAACCAGAGATGTTGCCAGAATGTGTTCCTGAAGAAGTTCCAAGAGAACAGAGAGCTCGCAGAGTTGTGAAGCCTCCCAAGAAACTAACTTACCCCAAGATGGGAGAAAGTTCAGAGGACTCTGTTACCACAGCAAGGAGAAGTGCTGAGAGCCCTGACCCTTCCGCTGTTCATTTAGTGGAGGGCAACCCCAGCTCACTCTCTGGCACAGTTAAACAGGTCGCCCACACTGAAGTGACCTGTAGACAGGACAGCTCCCCATCTCATGCCAATTGGTGGGAAGCTCCTCTGTCCAAATTATGTGAAAATGTTGTTCCCGAGAAAGTTTGTAGTTTGAACACTATCTTTGGGGACCAAAGATTCAAAGTGGGGGGAGTGTGTAGCGGGGTTCTACCCCTTTTTCTGGAAGAGACTACATCTCCCATGATTCCCCAGGCCCCCGGGCTGCTGACTTCCGCCCGGGAGGCTGCTGGGGGAGATTATAAAAGGGAAGAGCGAAGACCGCCTCTTCCTCTTGGGACACTTCCTCTTCTGAGGCCTGACAGGACTGGCCTGCCTCTGCTGACAGAGCGTGTGACGCGGAGACTGCAGCCAGCAGAGACACCTGTGCGGACCGGAGCTGAAGGCCTGAAGCCTGGGCCTTGCAGCCGATGGAGTGAGACTCTCACCCCTCAGAGTCCACAGCAGCGGAGCGGAGACTTCCCCTTACTGTCGGTCGGACGGAGCTGATGACCGGAGTTCAGGGCTGTGACTGAGGAGGCCGGACGCCGCCATTGAAGAGACCAGAGCCGCCATTAGAGGGACCGGATCGGAGGACGGTACCCCAAGGATTGGTGAGAGAGCCTGTAGGCTCAATCCTGCATTGACACACAAGTTTTATGCCTATTGAACTGCCTAGGCGCAATTTACCTCAGAGCAGCAATGTTACTTTTTGTGGATTACAAATGACACCATTTAAAGCTACATGTGCACCACCTCTACAGATTTATTGCCGGTGAAGAACACTGTACTAGTACAAGGACTGAGCTCTATTACTAGGGATCAGGCCTGGTCCGTTAGGTAGGCGCAGATAGATTTATTGCACCTCAGGGGTGCATAGCAGACGGTCGCCACGCTTGGCGCTCCGTTTCCCCATTGTTAGATTCATATACCTGTGTACATGTTTAAAGTGCATATTGCAGGGACCTGCTAAAGTATTGTGAGATATATGTTCAAATGCATGTTGCTATTCTTTTTCCTTACTGCAAAAGTAAAGCCAGTTATTCTTATTTCAGCAGTCTGCTTGTGAGTTCATACCAATTACACTTAGAGTATAAGCTAAGTTTTATGTGCATAGGGACGTACCCCTTTACTAACTGTGCCAGAGTGGGTAGAGCCAAATTGCCGGGGGTTGGTGGAGCTGTACTCAGGGACCCAAAACAAACCAGCGGCTCTCTTAACTGGGGGTAGCGCTACACATATATTTTAGATTCATTACACACAACTGAAGTAGTTCAAGCCTTTTCTTGTTTTAATATTGATGATTTTGGCATACAGCTCATGAAAACCCAGAATTCCTATCTCAAAAAATTAGCATATCATGAAAAGGTTCTCTAAACGAGCTATTAACCTAATCATCTGAATCAACTAATTAACTCTAAACACCTGCAAAAGATTCCTGAGGCTTTTAAAAACTCTCAGCCTGGTTCATTACTGAAAACCGCAATCATGGGTAAGACTGCCGACCTGACTGCTGTCCAGAAGGCCATCATTGACACCCTCAAGCAAGAGGGTAAGACACAGAAAGAAATTTCTGAACGAATAGGCTTTTCCCAGAGTGCTGTATCAAGGCACCTCAGTGGGAACTCTGTGGGGAGGAAAAAGTGTGGCAGAAAACGCTGCACAACGAGAAGAGGTGACCGGACCCTGAGGAAGATTGTGGAGAAGGACCGATTCCAAACCTTGGAGGACCTGCGGAAGCAGTGGACTGAGTCTGGAGTAGAAACATCCAGAGCCACCGTGAACAGGCGTGTGCAGGAAATGGGTTACAGGTGCCTTATTCCCCAGGTCAAGCCACTTTTGAACCAGAAACAGCGGCAGAAGCGCCTGACCTGGGCTACAGATGGACTGTTGCTCAGTGGTCCAAAGTACTTTTTTCGGATGAAAGCTAATTTTGCATGTCATTCGGAAATCAAGGTGCCAGAGTCTGGAGGAAGACTGGGGAGAGGGAAATGCCAAAATGCCTGAAGTCCAGTGTCAAGTACCCACAGTCAGTGATGGTCTGGGGTGCCATGTCAGCTGCTGGTGTTGGTCCACTGTGTTTTATCAAGGGCAGGGTCAATGCAGCTAGCTATCAGGAGATTTTGGAGCACTTCATGCTTCCATCTGCTGAAAAGCTTTATGGAGATGAAGATTTCATTTTTCAGCACGACCTGGCACCTGCTCACAGTGCCAAAACCACTGGTAAATGGTTTACTGACCATGGTATTACTGTGCTCAATTGGCCTGCCAACTCTCCTGACCTGAACCCCATAGAGAATCTGTGGGATATTGGGAAGAGAAAGTTGAGAGACGCAAGACCCAACACTCTGGATGAGCTTAAGGCCGCTATCGAAGCATCCTGGGCCTCCATAACACCTCAGCAGTGCCACAGGCTGATTGCCTCCATGCCACGCCGCATTGAAGCAGTCATTTCTGCAAAAGGATTCCCGACCAAGTATTGAGTGCATAACTGAACATAATTATTTGAAGGTTGACTTTTTTTGTATTAATAACACTTTTCTTTTATTGGTCGGATGAAATATGCTAATTTTTTGAGATAGGAATTTGGGGTTTTCATGAGCTGTATGCCAAAATCATCAATATTAAAACAAGAAAAGGCTTGAACTACTTCAGTTGTGTGTAATGAATCTAACATATATGAAAGTCTAATGTTTATCAGTACATTACAGAAAATAATGAACTTTATCACAATATGCTAATTTTTTGAGAAGGACCTGTATATCCCTGTATGTTGTGGTCATTCAGGTGATTATCTAATAGGTTTTTTAAACTATTGATGCCCTCCCGCTGAAACCACCGCCTGTGGAAGGGAATTCCACATCCTTGCCGCTCTTACAGTAAAGAACCCTCTATGCAGTTTAACCACTTCAGCCCCGGAAGATTTTCCCCCTTAATGACCAGGCCATTTTTTGCGATACGGCACTGCGTCGCTTTAACTGACAATTGCATGGTCGTGCAAAATTGTACCCAAACTAAATGTATGTCCTTTTTCTCAAATCGCCTTTCAGGACAACCCTGGAGAGAGCGCAGCTCCGCCCACTTTTCAGGAAACACATGCTTGACCTTTAAAACCCCTCCTCTTCCACCATGGCCTCAGTTATTTGTGTTTCCTCCGCCATGTGGAAGCACTTGTGGGAACCAGCAGGGCTGCGATCTCTCCAGGGGGAGCTGAAAGGCCTTACCTCGGTGAGGTGCGATTCGCGGCAAAACGACCATCCCAGCACCTTCCTGGTACGTTCGGAGGGTGTTCCGGAGTCCCCAGCCTTGTCCAGCTTAGGGGAGCATGGCCGAGCAGGAGGTCGAGGCGTCTTGGACCCGGGAGCCCGAGTTTGAATCTCGCGCGCTGGCGCTGAGTTGGCTTCCGGGTCCCCTCTGGAGGGCGGATGACGCGGCGGCCAGTGACGCGGCTTCCTGTTTGGGCGGGGCGACGAGTGGTTCCGGTCGCCTGACAACGCAGGGGCTAGGGGGCGGGTCCTTAGACCGTGTGCAAGCTTCCGGCCAGCGTAATGACGCAACGCCCGGGAGTTTTAAAATCAGCTGTGTCAGATTCAGTCCCCGCTGCGCTCTCTGCATGATGGAAGAGAGATCGTCAGCGTCGGTGGAGGCAGGCACCACGAGCACCGGTCAGGCCCAGGTAAGAGGGGCACAACGGTGCTCTTGATTCTTACCCTTATGGGCTTATGGTTTTCCTTGTGAACTGTATTTCCCTCCCTCAGGGGAGCCTGCCCCTTCAGGTTTCTGAGGTTACTGTCACTCAGACCTGTGGGTTTATGGTGGCTGTGTCTTTTCCCCTTTGTTTGTCACAGTGGGGTGTTGTCCTTCTCCCTGTTGGTGGTCGGTGTGAGCACTGTTTGTTTTAGTGGGCCCTCTGCAGTAGCAGTAAGACATTCCTTTTTTGGTTTCTTTTAGGAGACTGTCTTGGGGAAAACTAAACGATCTAACCCTCCAGGCCAGAAGAAATGCCCTTCGTGCAAAGTACCATTGCGGGAATCTTGGCAAAAAGCCCTTTGCAAAGCTTGCATTAGGGAGCTGGTGGAGGAAGAGTCCTCCCAGCAGTACAGGGACCTCTTCTCCTCTGTTAAGGAGATTGCTAGTTCCCTGAGTTCTGTAAAAACCATGTTGGCTCAGAACCCAGCAGGTCAGAGCACTAGCCAGCAGCCACCTCTAAGTCCTAGACAATCCACCTCCAGACAGCTGGAGATCCTGGATTCCGAGGACGAGGGGACAAGCACTCTTCCTTCCCTCAGGGATTCAGAGGATGAGGGGGAAGAGGAGGATGAGGACCGTAGGTCTAGGTACAAACTTTCCCTAGAAGAAGTAGATGACCTACTTAAAGGTATATATACTACCTTAGACATTCAGGAAGAAAAGGTCCAACTGTCAGTCCATGACAGAATGTATCAGGGCCTGGATGACACCAAAACCAGGGTTTTTCCGGTCCATCGGGTACTTTCAGACACAGTCAAAAGGGAGTGGAAGGACCCTGAGAGAGGTCCTTTTCTCTCCAAAACCCTCAAACGGCGCTTCCCATTCGACGACAAAGAGTCGGAGGTTTGGAATAAAAAGCCGCGGGTGGATGCCGCTTTCTCCCAGGTCTCACGCCGCACTGATTTGGCATTTGAGGACATGGGGGTCCTCAAGGACACGATGGATAAGAGGGCTGATGGCCTCCTTAAAAAGGCATGGGATTCTGCGGCAGCTAGCCTCAAACCAGCCATGGCTTCCACGGTAGTAGCGAGGAACCTAGAATGCTGGGTGGAGAAACTTAAGAGTCATATTGAGGCAGGGACATCTCGGAAAGACCTCTTGGAATCTTTCCCTTTGATCCTGAAGGCAGTAAAATACATGGCCGACGCCTCTGCCGAGTCTATCAAGTTGGCAGCTAGGTCTTCTGCTTTAGTTAATTCAGCCCGTCGTGCTGTCTGGCTAAAGACTTGGTCGGGTGACACGGCCTCAAAGATTAGGCTATGTGGCCTTCCCTTTTCTGGGGACCTACTTTTTGGGCCAGATCTGGAAACCATCTTGGACAGAACTGCTGATAAAAAGAAGGCCTTCCCTACTAAGAAGAAACAGGCACCGAAGAAAAATTTTCGTGCTGTTCAGCAGTCCCAAAAAAGTAGGGAAGATAACAGAAGCCGTTGGGCTCCCCAGAGGGGTAGAGGTAGGGGAGGAGTCCTGTTTAGAGCTCCCTCCGACCATACACCCAAAAGCAAATGACGGTCTGGTTCCAGTAGGAGGAAGGCTGTCAGCTTTCCTTCCGCAATGGAACAGGATGACTCCGAGCCCATTCGTGAGGAGTATTGTCGCCCAGGGCTACAACCTAGAGTTTCTAGAACCTCCTCCGAACAGGTTCTATGTCACGACCCTCCCAAGGGATCAAGACAAGGCCTCTGCCATGACGAACCTGCTGCAGGATCTGTTACAGCAAGAGGTGGTTGTCGAGGTCCCAAAACATCAACAAGGGCAGGGGTTTTACTCCCACATTTTCCTAGTCAGAAAACCCTCAGGAAAATTTCGGTTGATCTTAAATCTAAAGATCCTAAACCGATCGATCCGGTACAAACATTTTCGTATGGACACCATCCACTCGATAACGAAATTGTTAATGCCGAATTGTTTCCTGGCATCCCTAGATCTAAGGGATGCTTACCTACACATTCCAATTGCCCAGACCTCCCAGCAATTTCTGCGGCTGGCAGTCAATCTGGGGGAGTCCGTTTGGCACCTGCAATTCAGGGCTCTGCCCTTCGGACTCTCGTCCTCCCCCAGGATCTTCACGAAGATTTTGGCGGAAGCTCTGGAGCCCCTGAGGCTGAAAGGTATTCCCGTAGTACCCTATCTAGACGACCTTCTATTTTTTGCAGACTCCAAGGAGCAGGTAGCTGTGAATTTGCAGGTTGCTCAAATCCACCTCAGAAGCCTGGGGTGGCTCCTCAACTTAGAGAAGTCAAGCCTGGTACCAAGTCAGGAAATAACTTTCCTGGGTTATGTAATCAACTCAGTCCTCCAGAGAGTTTTTCTCCCGCAGGCAAAGCGGGAAAAGGTCCAGGCGGCAGTGAAGCAGGTCCAAACGAACTGTGCAATCTCAGTTCGTTCTGCCATGAAGGTTCTGGGGCTTCTCACAGCCGCAATACCGGCAGTACCTTGGGCTCGGTTTCACGCCAGGCCTCTTCAGGCAAATATCCTGAAGTCCTGGTCGCATCAGGTTTCTCTAGAGAAACAAATCAGGCTCACGGTAAGAGTAAAAAGGGCTCTATGGTGGTGGAGGTGTCCAACCAACCTTTCCAGAGGCCTCCCGTGGGTCTTCCCGTTGGACAAGCGCCTCACAACAGACGCGAGTGCTTGGGGTTGGGGGGCTCATCTGGACGGTTTGACGACACAAGGGACCTGGACCAAAACAGAGTCACGAAGATCGTCAAACTGGCGGGAGCTCAGGGCCATTCTCTTAGCCCTTCGAGTTTTTCGAGAGGAAGTGAGGGGTCATCATGTCCAGATCCTCTCGGACAATACGACCGCAGTGGCTTATGTACAGCGACAGGGAGGAACCAGGAGCAGTGCTCTTATGGTCCTAGCCGAGCAACTTTTCAGTTGGGCGGAACCATGGGTAGCCTCCCTCTCGGCAGTCCACCTGAAGGGTTCCTTAAACCTTTTCGCGGACATGCTCAGCAGGAAAAGACTGTTGGAGGCAGAATGGGCTCTGAATCAAGACGTCTTTCTTATGATCACCAAAGCGTGGGGGTCTCCTCAAATAGACCTTTTTGCCAATCGGCAGAACTGCAAGGTCCGCAGGTTCTTTTCCCTGCACAGGGAGGACGGAGCCGTGGGTCTGGATGCCCTGGCTCACCCATGGCACTACCACCTGTGCTATGCCTTTCCCCCCTTCCCTTTAATTCCGTTGGTACTGAGGAAGTTCAGGGAAGAGGGGATCGGTATGATCCTGATCACACCCTACTGGCCCAAAAGGCCCTGGT
The DNA here is from genome assembly GCA_028564925.1 of Lithobates sylvaticus. Lineage (NCBI taxonomy): Eukaryota > Metazoa > Chordata > Amphibia > Anura > Ranidae > Lithobates > Lithobates sylvaticus. The sequence continues at coordinate 61,287,030 of CM053032.1, forward strand.
TTTCGGCTCTCCTAGGCTTAGCAGTGGAGCCTCCGTGGAGGCTGCCAGTCAGGGAGGACCTGCGGTTGCAGGGAACGGTGGTTCACCCAGAAGTAGGCAGACTTCAGCTAACGGCCTGGCTTCTGAAAAAGACCTCCTAAAAGCTAGAGGCCTGTCCGATAGAGTAGTCAGGACTCTCCTGTCCAGTAGAAAGGAGGTGACTAGGGCAATATACTTTAAAGTTTGGAAAAAATTTAATTCGTACTGTACCTCTAAGGGATTCCAGGTCAAAAGTGTTGTGTCCGTTCTGGAATTTCTCCAAGAGGGGATGGAAAAAGGATTAGCAGCTAGCACCCTGAAAACACAGGTAGCAGCTTTATCTGTTTATTTTGAAAAAACCCTGTCCAGGGAGACTTTAATTTCCAGATTTTTTAGAGCTCTGGCTCGAAATAGGCCAGTGGCTCCTACCTTTTTTCCTAGTTGGGATTTATCCATTGTCCTCCAGGGGCTTATGGAGGCACCTTTTGAACCCCTACAGGGGTCTTGTTTAAAAGATTTAGTCTTGAAAACTATTTTTTTGGTGGCTATTACGTCAGCAAGACGTATTAGTGAGCTACAAGCTCTAGCAGTTACGGAACCTTTCCTTAGAATCTTCCCAGACAGAGTGGTTCTTCAAACAGACCCAGCGTTCCTGCCCAAGGTCTCCTCGAAGTTTCATCGCTCCCAGCAAATTGTTTTGCCTACCTTCTCTACAGCTCCTGCCAACGCAGGTGAGGAGGCGTTTCACACGCTAGATGTAAGGAGATGTCTTCTGCAGTTCCTTTTGGTCACTAGGGAGTTCAGGAAGTCTAATGCCCTTTTTGTGATCTTCTCAGGACCCCGCAAGGGGGAAAAAGCTTCAAAGAGCACCTTGGGCAGGTGGCTCAGGGGGGCTATTGCAGAGGCCTACAAGGCCAAAGGGGAAGTGCCCCCAGCGGGGATTGCTGCCCACTCCACAAGGGCAACAGCAGTTTCTTGGGCTGAAAGGGCCGGTGCTACGCCTGATCAGATCTGTAAGGCGGCCACGTGGTCAAGCTACTCGACCTTCCTTCGCCACTACAGACTGGACTTGCTGTCAGCTGCAGATCAGGCCTTTGGCAGGAAGGTACTGCAGGCAGTAGTCCCACCCTAGGTAAGCTTCTCGGTTATCCTCTCCAGGGTTGTCCTGAAAGGCGATTTGAGAAAGACTTAGTTAGACTTACCGGTGACGGTATTTCTAAGAGCCTTTCAGGACAACCCCTAGTTCCCTCCCTTGTGTTTCTGAATGCATAAAAAAGGATACAAGTATCTGTCATGGTTTTTTGTGTGGTTCTCTGTGCTTTGTTTTCCAGTATGCCGGAGGTCCCCAATAACTGAGGCCATGGTGGAAGAGGAGGGGTTTTAAAGGTCAAGCATGTGTTTCCTGAAAAGTGGGCGGAGCTGCGCTCTCTCCAGGGTTGTCCTGAAAGGCTCTTAGAAATACCGTCACCTGTAAGTCTAACTAAGTCTTTTTTCCCCACAAATAGAGCTTTTTTTTGCGCTATAAACAAAAAAAGAGCGACAATTAAGAAAAAAACACACAATATTTTGTACTTTTTGCTATAATAAATATCCCCAAAAAAATATTTCTTCATCAGTTTAGGCCGATATATATTCTTCTACATATTTTTGGTAAAAAAATTGCAATAAGCGCATATTGATTGGTTTGCGCAAATGTTATAGCGTCTACAAAATAGGGGATAGATTTATGTCATTTTTATTATTATTATTTTTTTTTTACTAGTAATGGCGGCGATCTGCGATTTTTATCGGGATTGAGACATTGCGGCGGACAAATCGGACACTTTTGACACTTTTTTGGGACCATTGAAATAGCCACTGATTACTGTATAAATGTCACTGGCAGGGAAGGGGTTAACACTAGGGGGCGATCAAGAGGTTAACTGTGTTCCCTATGTGTGTTCTAACTGTAGGGGGATGGGACTGACTAGAGGAGGAGAGAGATCATTGTTCCTACTTAGTAGGAACACACCATCTGTCTCCTCTCCCCTGACAGAACTGGGATTTGTCCCAGTTCTCGCTCTGTGATGAGCGATTGCGGGTGCCCAGCGGTCATTGCGTCCGCCGGGCACGCGCATCGGCTCCGGGGACACGCTGCTACAGCGTCTTAAAGAGCCGACAAACAGCTACGACGACTCGCGTGTAACTGTGGCGGCTGGTTGGGAAGCAGTTAAGGTTAAACCTCTTTTCTTCTAATTTTAATGAGTGGCCACGTGTCTTATTAAACTCCCTTACGCTGAAAAGTTTTATCCCTATTGTGGGGTCACCAGTACGGTATTTGTAAATTTAAATCATATTCCCTTTCAAGAGAGAATTAGTTCAGTGCTTGCAACCTTTCTTCATAACTAATATCCTCCAGACCCTTTATTAGCTTTGTTTTGCCCTTCTCTGTACTCGCTCCATTTCCAATACATCCTTCCTGAGGACTGGTGCCCAGAACTGGACAGCATACTCCAGGTGAGGCCTCCAGGAGAATTACCGCTTTATCTCTTGAGTTAATCCCATTTTTAATGCATGCCAATATTCTGTTTGCTTTGTTAGCAGCAGCTTGGCATTGCATGCCATTGCTGAGCCTATCATCTACTAGGACCCCCAGGTCCTTTTCCATCCTAGATTTCCCCAGAGGTTCTCCCCCTAGTGTGTAGATTGCATTGATATTTTTGCCACCCAAATGCGTTATTTTACATTTTTCCACATTAAACCTCATTTGCCATGTTGTTGCCCACACCATTAATTTGTTCAGATCTTGCAAGGTTTCCACATCCTGCAGATAAGTTATTGCCCTGCTTAGCTTAGTATTGTCCGCAAATACAGAGATTGAACTGTTTACCCCATCCTCCAGTCATTTATAAACAAATTAAATAGGATTGGTCCCAGCACAGAACCCTGGGGGACCCCATTTTCCACCGCTGACCATTCATAGTACTCCCCATTTATCACCACCCTCTGAACTCACTCTTGTAGCCAGTTTTCAATCCATGTACTCACCCTATGGTCCATGCCAACGGACCTTACTTTGAACAGTAAATGTTTAAGGGGAACTGTGTCAAATGCTTTTGCAAAATCCAGATACACCACGTCCACGGGCCTTCCTTTATCTAGTTGGCAGCTCACCTCCTCATAGAATGTTAATAGATTGGTTTGGCAATAACGACTCTTCGCATGAATCCATGCTGATTACTGCTAATGATACCGTTTTCATTACTAAAATCTTGTACAGTGCTTTGCAAAAGTATTCACCCCCCTTGGCTTTTTACCTATTTTGTTACATTACAGCGTTTAGTTCAATGTTTTTTTAATCTGAATTATATGTGATGGATCAGAACACAATAGTCTAAGTTGGCGAAGTAAAATTAGAAAAATATATACATAAAACTATTTTTCAGAAATAAAAACTGATAATTGGCATGTGCGTATGTATTCATCCCCTTTGTTATAAAGCCTATAAAAAGCTCTGGTGCAGCCAATTACCTTCACAAGTCACATAATTAGTGAAATGATGTCCACCTGTGTGCAATCTAAGTGTCATATGATCTGTCGTTACATATACACACCTTTTTGAAAGGCCCCAGAGACTGGGAAAGAGGAAAGAGGCACCACTAAACAAACACTGCCATGAAGACCAAGGAACTGTCCATACAAGTAAGGGCTCTTTCACGTGGACGTGTCACATGCAGGGACGGACCTGTCAGAGCGCCACTCTCCCCTATGGGGGATCAGGTGGAAAAATAGCTTTTTCCTCCGTCACACTTTTTCGGATCGGAGCAGGTCGGATGTTAGCGGACATGTCACCGCTGACATCCGTCTCTCCATAGGGGTGTATGGAGGGTCCGTTCAGGTCCGCCAAAAAAACTGCCAGGCAGACCTGAACGGACCGCCCGTGTGAAAGAGCCCTTGGGGACAATGTTGTTGAGAAGTACAAGTCAGGGTTAGGTTATAAAAAAATATCCAAATCTTTGATGATTCCTATGAGCACCATCAAATCTATCATAACCAAATGGAAAGAACATGGCACAACAGCAAACCTGCCAAGAAACGGCCGCACACTAAAACTCACGGACCGGGCAAGGAGGGCATTAATCAGAGAGGCAGCACAGAGACCTAAGGTAACCCTGGAGTAGCTGCAGAGTTCCACAGCAGAGACTGAAGTTTCTGTACATAGGACGACACTAAGCCGTACACTCCATAGAGTTGGGCTTTATGGCAGAGTGGCCAGAAGAAAGACATTACTTTCAGCAAAAAACAAAATGGCACCTTTTGATTTTGCGAAAAGGCATATGGGAGACTCCCAAAATGTTTGGAGGAAGGTGCTCTGGTCTGATGAGACTAAAAGAGGGGGCCAACTCAATATTGAACCCTACGTATAAAACTGAGATGCCATTAAAGTACATGTGCGAGTAAAGGCAGGCATCCCAATACTTTTGGTAATATAGTGTATATACCATAGTTTGTAGACTCAGACTTTCACATAAACCATTTAACCACTTCAGCCCCGGACCAATTGGCAGCCAAAGGACCAGGCCCCTTTTTGCGATTCGGCACTGCGTTGTTTTAACTGACAATTGCGAGGTCGTGCGACGTGGCTCCAAAACAAAATTGGCGTCCTTTTTTCCCCACAAATAGAGCTTTCTTTTGGTGGTATTTGATCGCCCCTGCGGTTTTTATTTTTTGCGCTATAAACAAAAATAGAGCAACAATTTTGAAAACAATGCAATATTTTTTGCTTTTTGCTATAATAAATATCCCCAAAAAATATATAAAAAAACATTTTTTTTCCTCAGTTTAGGCCGATACGTATTCTTCTACATATTTTTGGTAAAAAAAATCGCAATTAGCGATTATTGATTGGTTTGCGCAAAAGTTATAGCGTTTACAAAATAGGGGATAGTTTTATAGCATTTTTATTAATATTTTTTTTTTTACTAGTAATGGCGGCGATCAGCGATTTTTATTGTGACTGCGACATTATGGCGGACACATCGGACATTTTTGACACATTTTTGGGACCATTGTCATTTATACAGCAATCAATGCTATTTAAATGCATTGATTCCTGTATAAATGACAGTTGTAGTGAAGGGGTTAACCACTAGGGGGAGGGGAGGGGTTATGGACTGTGACGTGTGTGTTTTTTTTTTACATTAGGGGGCGGGGCTGACGTCTGACGTCATTGATCAGCTTTCCCGATGACCGGGAACAGCCGATCAATGACAGGCAGAGTAGGAAGCGCAGGGAGAGGTTTGTTTACACATACCTCTCCCCGTTCTTCAGCTCCGTAACCCGATCGCGGGACACCATCGGCGATTGGGTCCGCTGGTCCCGCGGCCGGGGTCACGGAGCTCCCGACCGGGTCGCGAGCGGGCCGCTGGCGGCGCGCACGCGACCCACAGGCAGGCAAATGCACGATCACGTACAGGTACGTGATTTTGCCTGCCCGTGCCATTCTGCTGACGTATATATGCAGTGGCCGGTCGGGAAGCGGTTAATATACACTAATTGGGAATTTTTTTTTTTTTTTTTTTTACCAAAGAAATGTAGCAGAATACATTTTGGTCTAAATTTGATTTTATTGAATATGTTTTATGACTGAAAGAAGAAAATATTGGTGTTTTTTTTCAGAATCTTCAATCTTTTTTCATTTATATAATAAAAAATATAAACCCTAGTGGTGATCAAATACCACCAAAAGAAAGCTCTATTTGCGTAAAAACAAATTATATAAATTTCATGTGGGTACTGTGTTGCATGACTGCACAATTGCCAGTTAAAATAGCATAGTTCTGAATAGCAAAAAGTAAAGGAGTAAAACCTTCAAGTCAAGTGGTTAAAATGATCAGCTTTTATTTATTCATGCAAAACCTTTATCCCAAAAGGAAAAAAAAACTGTTGCTGAAACTGATTATAAAGTGTGAGCTGGAATTTGGCCTCAATTTGTTAGTGTGTCTAAATCTAATATTACAATTACCCCCCACCAGCCAGTCAGGTGTCCTGCAGTGCAAGGAGCCATGCTGATAGAAGGAGAGAGCAGAGTGACAGGAAGATGAGCTCATCACTGTGTTGCTTATCCTTCCACTGTCCAGTCACAGCCAGGGGGATGGGAAGAAGCCTGTAAGCCCCCATACACACGGTCGGAAATTCAGACGGAAAATGTCTGATCGGACCATGTTGTCGGAAAATCATCCCGTGTGTGGGCGCAATCGGACTTTTTCCCTTCGGAATTTCTGACGGAAAAAATTGGAGAGCAGGATCTCAAATTTTCCGACAACAAAATCCGATCAGACTTTTTCCGATCGTGTGTAGGGAACTCCGAGGGACAAAGTGCCACGCATGCTCAGATCAAATTACGAGACCAAATCTATTGGCTACTAGCCTCTACGTCAGGGGTCTTCAAACTACGGCCCTCCAGTTGTTCAGGAACTACAATTCCCATCATGCCTAGTGATGTCTGTGAATGTCAGAGTTTTACATTGCCTCATGGGATGTGTAGTTCTGCAACAGCTGGAGGGCCGTAGTTTGAGGATCCCTGCTCTACGTAGTTCCGTAGTACTCATCGAACGTCACCACGTTCGGAACGATCAGATTTTCCGACAACTTTGTCCGACCGTGTGTATGCAACACAAGTTTCGGACAAAATCCGTCGGAAAAAAACGGACGGATTTTGTGGTCGGAATTTCCGAACGTGTGTACGGGGGCTTAGTGAAAGTGAAACTGCAGCAAGAAAACATCAGGTCCCCTCCCCTGCTAGAAAGAGCTAGGAAAGAGCTTTTTCATTGTGCTGTGTAAATACCAATACCTTTGTTAGGTAAAACAACTGATATATGTATTTCATCTGTGTATTTAGCAGTTTGCCTGGAATTTTACTTTAAGATAAATTGTGAAAGCTTTCTGACATTGGCAATTTGCTAGGTAGAATTAGTATTAGGTATCATTAGCAGCTCAAAGACTCGATTCATTTACCTGGAATTGTTCTTTAAACCCATTATACAATTGAGCAGCCACAGATTTCACATCACTAAGAACTTCATTCAAGACGGAAATTATTAGCGGCCTTTTTAATATCATATTTAATCCATTTGATGCGCTTGCAAGGTACAGTTCGCCCACCAGATGGCACCCTTGTTTTATGCAACTTTGCAGGAGTAGCTAGGCTGCCACACCATATTCCGGTATGTATTAGTTGTCCTCTACCTGTTTCAGGTCATGGACCAGATTCATATATAACAACTGATGAGTCACACAAATGCCACCTTCATCAGATAGGACTTCGTAGAATTTTAAATGGTTTACTGTATAAAAGGGCATTCTTTAAACAGTTATCTGCAGACCAGAACTGATGCTTACTGGTACATAATGTCATGCGGTCAGCAGGAGAACCCACTGAGAGCTGCTGGGGAACCCAAGAAACCGACATTAACAGAAGTCCTGGCAGCAGGGGAGGACATTTTTGCTGACAAGGTTGCTTTAAAGTGTATGCATAGACAAAACCTTTTTTTATTTTTATTTTTTTATAGAATGTGGAATCATTAGCAGTCCTGTCAAGTTGTTATCGCTGTCAATGTCCCTGTTGGGGAGATTGCTTCCTGTTGTGTCTGAAGGACAGGAATTGAAAGTAAATCTCCAAAACGGAACGAAGACTTTAAAAACCGACTGCAAGTTTTATCATTCCATGCTCTACCAAAATGATAAAGAGAAATTTTGGGTAAACATACACTTTACTGACTACTACACTGTTACTGATTAAAATTTCCGTGTTTGATTAATCGATTTTTTTTTTTTAAATCGACTCATTTTGATTAATTATAACGCACATACAGATCCAACTACTTTTAGCTGATCTCCTTGCATTGCAACTCAGCATTAGTCAGTGGTAAATGTGATATACACTATATACAATCACCCGACACTAGTTAGTTTCCCCAATCCATGACTTAACTTCACAGTTCACACAAATACGTTTTAAATTCAAACTGTAGCACTGACGTAAGTATTTTTTTTTCCACAGTAGCGTGACAATCCCTCCACCTCCGGTCTAACTAATCACTCTCACCTTATGGCATGGACCCCTGTGCAAACAGGTGGTCATGCAAGCGGGTATCAAAAAGGTTAACACTGACCATAAACTTCTCTCACATCTCCTTAGATCTCAGCAAGGACGCCAGGTCATGGGTAGAAAGAAAAGATCTAAGTGCTCACCGCTTAAGTATAAGATAAAATTTTTGTGTTCAAACACAAACTACTCACATAAAGATGATAAAAACACAGCATGTAAAGCCGACAATCGTGTTCGTTCCGTAGGGCAGCAGCGGGTGACGTCATGCGTAGCTCCTCCCCTGTATGTATTACGTTCAATCAGAACTTCAACGTCACTGGACTCCTCCCCCCTTCCCTTCGTTAGCAGATGGAGGCACTTGGGGAAGAGGGGAGGAGTTCAGTGACGTCGATGTCCGTGACGTCACCGGATCTCCGACGGAACTCCCTGAAGACCCTGGAAGCTGGCGGAGACAATGGCATAATGTGCATCGCAGAGGCTCCCAGTGCCGCTAAGGGGGCTGAAATGTTCCCCTGTTGTTTCTTCCGGGTTTGCAGGCTTTGGTGATCTAAATGACCGGAGACGCAATGATGTCACTCCCGCACGTGCGCACGGGAGCCCTCGGTTCAGGCAAGGAGCTCTGAAGTTCTGGCACAATATGCTGGACCTTCAGAGTGCATGCACTGCTGAAGTCACCGGCTGTATGCAGGGTGAATATCTCCTAAAGGGTGTACTGTTGCGGCCAATAAATGTTTACATATTACACTATTGGGGCATTTACATTTATATATACCATGAGCAAATGTTACTGCAGGGAAGTGGAAGAAAAGATTGAGTGTTTGAGAGGAGGAATCCAGAAACCTTCCTAACACACACTTATAGGTCCACCTAAGGAGGTGAGGGCAGACAACACCATATCTACACTTAAAAAACGTGGATACCCCACCCAATTTCACTCCGTCCACTCAGCCTACTCAAGGGGAGTCAGTGTTCTCATCTCGCAGGCAACCAATTTCCAATTAATACAATCCATGATTGACGGGCAGGGACGATATGTGTTCCTACTATGCAAAATTACAGGTTTAAGATGCATAATTGCAAATATCTAGATCCCTCCACCCTTCTCATTTGACTCTTTGAAACAATTAGCTCAATTTATAGCTACATGTCCCAATGTTTCGGTCTGGGTGATGGGAGATTTTAACAATATAATGGATAAGAAACTAGACAAATTCTCATCTAGAGCTAACAGAGCTCCCCAAGTGGGTGGCCCCACTCCCTTTGCTAAATTCCTAGCGGAAATAGGTCTGAGAGATGTGTGGAGGGATCAAAATCCCGATGTGCAGTGCTACTCGTGCTTTTCAGCAACATACAAATGTTAATTCCGGAGAGATCTCTGTTTATCTAATGACCTGGCATATGCGCTGACTGAATCTGTGCAATATGCCCTGCGTAACATATCTGATCATTCTTCTGTCAGTGTTGCCATTACGGTATCCCCGAGCCCGAATTGTAAGCTCTGGAAGGTAAACCCCTTCTGGTTTACAATATTCCCAGATATGGATACTATTCCCAGGGACCTGATAGAATTTATGCATCATAATCAAGATACTGCCCGGTCAGTAGTGGTCTGGGACGCACGAAAAGCCCACCTTAGAGGTCTAATTATTAAACAGATAAATGCAATTAAAACTAAAACTAAGGAGTGGGAGAACATGGTGATGAATGAGGCAGCTAGGGCAGAGGAGAGATACACATCAGTACCTTCATTGGAGTCGGAACGCAGATGTCAGGAGGCACAGGCCCTATACAAGCAAGTATCTATTTCTGCTGCAGAGAACAAAAGGTTCTTCCTACAGCAAAAATATTTCAATGAAGGGGAAAACACAGGTCATCTACTAGCTATGATAGCTAAAAAACAGCAGAGCTCGACCCATATAGAGGCCATTCAAAACACAGACGGAGAGACAGTAATGCCGCGTACACACGGTCGGAATTTCCGATGGAAACAGTCTGATGGGAGCTTTTCATCGGATTTTCCGACCGTGTGTATGCCCATCGGTCTTTTTCTGTCGGCAATTCCAACAGACTTTGGATTGAGAGCCTGTTCTTAATTTTTCCGTCGAAAAAATTTTCTATCGGATTTTTCGATCGTGTGTATGCAATTCCGACACGCAAAATTCAGACGCATGCTCGGAAACAATTCGACGCTTTCTCGGAAGCATTAAACTTCCCTTTTATAGTGCCGTCGAATGTGTTGTATGTCATGGTGTTATTGATCGGTGGAATTTGGTGTGACCGTGTGTAGGCAAGACAGTTTGAGTGAAATTCCGCTGGAATTCCGACGGGAAAACCATCAGAGAGAATTCCGATCGTATGTACCCGGCATTACTGACCTGACTCGCATACCTGAAGTGTTTTTGCATTTCTTTAAAGACCTATATGCATCCAAGGTATACCCCGCACAAGAGGATTTGGCTCACTCTTTGGACCAGTGCTCTCTTCCCAGAGTAACACAACAGGGACTCACTGCCCTTAATGCACCATTGAAATTGGAAAAATTGACAATGGCGGTAGCTCAGATGGCCAACAATAAATCCCCGGTGGCTGACGGTCTACCTACAGAGACATATGGGAAATATGGCGATACTCTATTGCCCAACCTTTTAAAAACACTAAATAGCGCCTTAGAGGAAAGGAATTTACCGACCTCTATGAATAAGGCTATTATTATTGTACTACCAAAGCCGGGCAAAGACCTACTGCTATAGACCTATATCTCTGCTCAACGCAGACGTCAAACTATTAGCTAGAGTATTAGCTACCAGACTTTCCGGTGTTGTGGCTGAACTGGTCCATTCTGACCAGTCTTGCTTCATTCCTGCTAGATCTACGGCACTGAACATTAGAAGACTGTTTCTTAATACCCAGATATCAGTGGATAACCCGGGTAATAGGGCCATCTTTTCCCTCAACGCTGCTAAAGCTTTTGACAGCGTGGAGTGGAAATATCTGTGGGAGGTTCTGCGGCGATTTGGTCTGGGAGATACATTTATCTCCTGGGTGCAACTGCTGTATGCTGCTCCGCTGGCTAGAGTGAGGATAAATGACTCCCTATCGGAACTCCTCCCTTTGTTTACGAGGCACACAGCAGGAGTGTCCGTTGTCACCCCTGCTGTTCGCCCTTGCATTGGAGCCGCTAGCGGCTATGGTAAGGACCTCCCCTGAAATCACGGGCTTCCGCAGAGGACTGAGGGAGGAAAAGATTTCTTTGTACGCGGATGACACGCTGTTATACTTGGGAGATACTGACCGCTCTCTGAGAGCAGTAATGAAATTAATAGACCAGTTTGGACAGCTATCGGGATTTGCCATCAATTGGCATAAGTCAGCCCTGTTACCATTGGATCCGTTGCCGGCATCTCTGCCGGAGGACGTGTCCCACATACAGGTGGTTTCGTCATTTAAGTACTTGGGAATAATGGTGACTGGGGAAACACGGGACTACATAGCCCTAAACCTCAAACCTATATTGCAAAAATTCCAGCAGAAACAAGCGAGTTGGAGTAAGCTTCCGCTGTCGGTGACCAGCCGTATTAACCTTATAAAAATGATCTGGGCGTCGCAGCTGTTATACATCTTACACAATGCTCTTCTCTGGATACCACAATACTGGTTCCGGCACATGGACTCACAGTTTAGGGCTCGTATATGGAGAGGTGGTATGGTGAGAATCAAACTGGCCACTCTACAGCTCCTTAAGGACCGGGGGGTATGGCGGTTCCACACCCCCAAATGTACTACTTGTCTGCACAGTTACAGCATTTCACGGGCTGGGATCTTGGGACAGAGCTGGATCCTTCTAAGGGTCTCCTCCTGGGCAATGACATGAACTACACTGCGTTATCCAATATGGAGATGGGTTTCCCTAGAGTTCCTATCAGTTTGGTCACTAATGAAAATCTGGAAGAGGGTCAAGTCCATATTGGGTGTGACGGGCTATCTCCGTCAGACTCCTATATGGCAGAACCAATTTTATACAGAACTAAATAGAGTGCCTGATCCGTTGGTGTGGCAAAGAGCAGAGGTTAGATTTCTCGCCCAAATACTGGAAGGCTCTGTTCTAAAGCCTTTCACCCAGTTGCTGAATGAATTTCCTGCACTTAAAGGTCATCACTCTCAGTATATACAATTTCAACATGCTATTAGATATCAGAACAGAAACTCTAACTTGCAACTAGAAGACTCTACATTCCTTGAATCTATATACTCCGACCCAGAGAAGAAGGGAATCATCTCCAGAATTTATATCCACCTCCTATCACACATACAAGCCCCAGATTTGTTACCATGCAGAGAGGGGTGGGAGAGAGATGTAGGTCCCATTGATGGTGAGCAGTGGAATCAAATCCTGGGGGTGGGTCCAGTGATGTCAGTGTCAGCAGCACAAAAACGTTCTCACCTTTTTATACTACACAGGGTATACCGCATCCCTTTTCAATTACATAAATGGGGTAGACGTGACTCTCCCATATGTCCCAAATGCCAGGCTCACCCAGGTGATCTCATTCACATGCTTTGGAGGTGCCCCAAACTAGTGAGGTATTGGAGTGATGTCATTGATAGAATAAATAATGTCTTTCAGGTCCAACTTGGGCTGGAGCCACTGGTGTGCTTACTGGGCAGCCTAGATGAGGACCTGTACCTTCCACAGATATACATTGCCCTTATGAGATTTCTATACTTGGCCAGGAAACTTATTGCCCGTTTGTGGCTTTCGGCACGTATACCAAAGGAGGCGCAATGGATACAAATGGTTAATACCACTCTTATCCGGGAAAAATACACATACCAGCATAGAAAATCACCAAACAAATTTTCCAATATATGGCAGAACTAGTTGGGCTCCCCAGAAGTGGCTCCACCCCAAATGGCCCTGGATAGGCTACTTATGGGATAGCTGGATGAATGTCTATATAAATTAAGCCATATCTTATATGCTAAAGTATATAGCATAGTGAGAGTTATACATAACTGATGGTGAAACGTCAATGGTTGGTTTATTATTATCTAATTATTATTTAATATTTGCTTCTTTGTTTATCTCTTACTTTAGTTTTTGTTTTTACTGCTATTCTCTCTATAATTAGAGTGAGCATTGGGATGCAACATCACCCTATCTATAAATGATAACAGTATTAACTGTACAATTATAATAGAATGAAAAATTAAGACCGCTGGTACTCTAGCTATATGTATTTAAAATGTCATAAATGTCATACATATGTCTTGTATACGATGTAAGTGCTCCCATCAATAAAAACCTTTTTGTTGATTAAAAAAAAAAAAAGGAGGTGAGGGATCACCTAAAGCAACACTTGATAAGTGTGGAGGACACTGTGAACAAGTTTAAGTGATCACAGGAAAGTGGAAAAGGTGCACAGTGGTGAAGATCTGGAGTTTTTTATTTATAAACTTTTTCACTGGGAAATTTTCCTTTCGACACCGGATTTTATGTAAAAATGTTTGCATGATTATTTTTTATTGAACTTCACTTGGGACATATTTTTTTTAATTATTTGGAATTATGGGCACTATTAACATGTTTGCATAGAGTGTGTTCATTTTGTGGTAGTATTAGGACCAGTAATTAGCAATTAGTTTGGAAAAACACATTTTTTTTTGTATAATCTTTATTTATTGAAGACAAGGTATCACAACTCAGTGGGCAGTTCCATTAGCGTAAGGAACATATATTGCTAAAGTCATATATACCAAAGTATGAAACGCATAAAATACAGATAACATAGGTATTACTGTATATCAGGAAGTATAAAAGGAGCAACATTCATGCAGCAGGGTGAAAGCGGGGTACCCCCCCTCGCAGGGAGTGAGGGAAACCCCAACTGCCCTGTCTTCCACATCTAAATGCCATATAAGGAATAATTTCAATACAAAAGTGAAATGGCCAGCTTCCAAGACAGCAAACAATAACTGAGTGCTAAAGAAATTAAGGGCTGGGTCCTCCGGGCGGGGTGCCAGGGGAGGGGGGCATAAAAAGGCCTCCAACTAGCCACCCCCTGCACGCCACCCATACCGGGGCCACCCTAAGGCAGAGCATTTACGCCACGGGGACAAAACAATGCCAACCCCAGGTGAGCTGGTCCACCCCATAGCGACAAACTATCCATTCTGCCTGTCAAGCTAGCACATCATCTTATAACCTACTTCCTGATGCATAAACAAATGGTAAACCATCGGCCAGGAGACCAAGAGAAGGAGAAATAAGAAAAGAAAGAAAAATATAGGGGACAAAGAAGGGAAGAAAAAAAAAAACAGGGACATACCTTGAATCTCGCAGTTGGCGCCACCTCTCGCACCCAGCCCATAATGCCATAGCAAAATAAATGATGCAGCTAAAAAAAAAAAATCACCTCTTTCACCTAAATTAGGTCTCTTTTCCTTGTTGTAGAGGAAGAGAGTGCGTCCTGAGCCCACCCAATTGTGTGACCATAGCGAATGAATATTCGCTATTTTCACACCACAGTAGCCTCCCCGCTAATCAGGAGGCAGGTCAGTAAGACAATTAGGCAAAGTTCTAGGCATCCCTATTGGATGCCCAACGCTTTAGCGGAAGTGGGACAGAGCAGAGGAAGCTGCCTGGAGGAGACACAGGAGAGGAGGAGAGGACACCCGTTAAGTGCCATGAGCCACCCGGGTGGGGGGTGGAAGGGTAGAAATGCAGCGTTCATTAACCTCAAAAAAGTGGTGGAGTTGCCTACACCTCCAGAAGTCCATAGGGAAACCCCCATGTTGGTCCCACAGGGTCTCAAAGGTCAGCAGCTTACCATTCTGCAGAAGCTTACCACAACTGGTGTTACCGTCATCCACCCAAGGCCCAAAAAGGCCATTTGCTCCCCAGAAGAGAACCACAGGAACCCCCCCAATGGAGCCAACGGGGACACAGGGGGTGCCAAGTCCAGCATCGGATTGATGTGATCCCATATTGCCAGAGCATGACTCGTCAATGGGGAGGTAGAGTCTGACAACCCCCTGTGTTCCTGAGATAGCCACGGGGCATAAGACTCCTGCCCGCCATGTATTTCTCCAGGGAGACCCAGAGTTTAGACTGAGTGTGGAAAGGGCAATTAAGTATACTCTGGAGGACAATTGCTCTATAATACCTCTGAATGTCCGGTAGACCTAGGCCTCCTGTGTGTCTCAGCACTCTAAAGCCCCATACACACGGTCGGATTTTCCGATGGATTCTGTCCTATCGGACAATGTTGTCGGAAATTCCGACCGTGTGTAGGCACCATCGGACAGTTTCCATCGGATTGTCCGACGGACAAAGTCCTATCTCCTGCTGGATAGATTTTTTGACAACAAAGTCCGATCACACCAAATCCGATCGTGTGTAGCGAATTCCGACGGACAAAGTGCTACGCATGCTCAGATCACATTACAAGACCAAAGCTATTGGCTACTAGCCTCTACGTAGTCCCGTCGTAGGCAACAAACGTCACCACGTTCAGAATGATCGGATTTTCCGACAACTTTGTCCGACCGTGTGTATGCAACACCAGTGTCGGACTAAATTCGTCGGACCAAATCCGATGGATTTGGTGGTCGGATTTTCCGACCGTGTGTATGGGGCTTAAGAGCGATTTGTGGTCTCCGCTTATTCCAGACAAATCCTGATAGCAGGCTGGACACTTGGGTAAAGAATCCTCTAGGCAGGGGCACGGGTATCATCTGCATGTAAAAAAGTATTTGTGGAAGAATATTAATTTTTATATTTTTACACGTCCCAACCAGGTGAAGGCTGTCTTAGTCCAGTGGGCAAGAATCCTTTTCACTGTTACCAACAAAGGGGGATAATTGGCAGTGAATAAAGTGTCAAATCTATCCGTCAGCTGAATGCCCAAGTATTTTAAGAATTACTGAGTCTAAGTGAACGGGAAGGCCGCTTGTAAACTACTAGCCAGGAAGGGCGACAACTGGATTGGAAGTATCTTAGATTTTGTGTAGTTAATTCTAAAATGAAAGAGTGTCCCAAAATGCCGGAGTTTTTGCATCAGGTTAGGCAATGAGAGCAGGGGGTCTATGAGATGAAGTAGCACATCAGCATATGCCGAGAGCTTGTGCTCCATGTTACGACCCTCAGACCCTTTATATCTACATTCGCCCTCACAGTGCGTAGTAGAGGTTCAAGCACCAGGGCAAAAAGAATGGGTGAGAGGGGACACCCCTGTCTCGTGCCCTTCCTGATCGAGAATCTGGAGGAGAGAAGTCTGTTAACCTTAACCTGCGCACTTTGGTCAGAAAACAAGGCTATGATCCACGTCAGCATATGCATTCGTACTCCCAGAGTCTCTTACACTGCTCGCATATAGGTCCAATCGACCCGATTAAATGTTTTTTCTGTGTCGAAAAGTAACAAGAATGGAGATATGGGATTTTTTTTTTTCCAATTATTTTATTTATTTTTAGGAAAAACATATCCGAAAATACACAAAAGAAAACATACTATTCAACTTAATCATTAATTTACAATTAGTTCACAGACATTATTTATATCCTTCATGTACTGAATAAAAATATCTTCTGCCTGTCAACTCGGTTTCCTATCTACTTTTTCCGTATGTTCTCGGACTTGCCTATCCCAATTTTATAACCTTATCTAATAACCCAAGAAAAAACAGAACCAAACAAAAAAGAGCGAAACAAGGCAAAAAAAAAAAAAAAAAAAAAATAAACAAAAAAGGGAGAAAAATTAATCCCAGAGCCAATCCATGGTCTGACCCCCCATTGTGTTCACCACTCGCAAGAAGGTCCCAGTATAAGAGAGGGTATTTTAACTTTCCCCAGCAAGGAGGCCAAGTCCCTCTTCCGAAGTCATAAAAGTATTCCAGGATGCCCAGGTCCTGATGTACTTTTCTCTTTGGTGTCGTGCGGAAAGAACCAGGTCTTCCAGCTTGCCAATCTCCCTCGCTTTATGCAACCACATCTGTATCGTCGGGGGCACCTCCGATTTCCACATCAGTGGAATGCATGCCTTGGCGGCATCTAGTAGATGACAGATAATAGATTCTTTATAAATCTTCTCTGGTATATGGGACGCGTGGAGGAGAAAGAACGCTGGGTCATCTGGAATTGCAGTATCTGTAAAAATTTGGAGAATGCGTCTAACCTCTGTCCAATAATTCTTCAGTTTAGGGCATTCCCAAAAAATATGTAACATAGAACCCGTATCTTTCTGGCATCTCCAGCATATGTCCGATGCATCAGGGAAGAATGTCTTTAGTCTTTCTGGTGTTCTATACCATCGCGTAAAGATTTTAAAATTGGTCTCTTGTGTTTTCGCACATATAGATGATTCATGTGTAAACTTAAGAATATGTTGCAATTGTATTATACTAAAGGTTTTCCCGAATTCTCGTTCCCATTCACGGACACATTTCAGAGAGTCAGTTTCCCTTGCTGCAGTTATTAATTCGTAATTCGCTGATAAGGTATGTGACATTAGTCCTGTCTCTGAGCAGTATTTCTCGAATAAGGTAAGAGGTCTAGTAAACCATCCTGGGTCAGGGAGGGTATTCAAAAAGTGAGTTATCTGAAGGGCATTCCAAAATTTTAGTCTAAACATTCCCTCTCTTTCCATCAGCTCTGGAATCGTCCGCCATTTCCCCACTCCTATGTAGCTAGACACTTGTATATAGTTTATATTACATAGGTGCTTAAAGGCCCTATCTTCATTTCCCGGTGGAAAGAGTGGGTTCCCTAATACTGGATACAGAGGAGAGGTCTCCGGGGTTATATTCAATATTGAAAACAACTTTGCACATATTTTCACCGTGTTACCTATTAGAGGGTGTTTAATAAATTCTCTGGGAAGGTGTGTAGCACACCAAGGTGCTCTTCCTAATAGAATAGGCGACTGCGCATTCTCAATCTGTACCCAGAGTTTAAGATCTATATGCCTATTCCAATCTATCACCCTACTTAAGTGTATAGCTTGGTAATATTTGTGTATATCTGGTACTGCTAGTCCTCCGTCTCTCTTAGGAAGTATTAGTTGCCTACGCTGTAACCTAGGTTGCTTATATGCCCATATAAAATCAAAAATTAACTTCTGACATTGTTTAAAGTATAACGATGGGATATTTACTGGGAGGGCCTGTAAGAGGTAAAGAAATTTAGGGAGAATACTCATCTTGACGATATTAACTCGTCCTAGCCAAGAATGTAATCCTGATTTCCACTTATCCAGTAGGGTTTTCACCCTCTGGAGCAGTGGGGGGAAATTTAGCTCAAAGATCTTGTTTATATCAGGTGGAATTAATGTACCAAGATATATAAGTGCTTTCCCTGTCCATTTAAACTTGAAGTTTTGTTTAAGTTGTTCAATTAGTATCTGTGGGCAGTTAAGCCCCATTGCTTCTGATTTATTAAAGTTTATACGGAGATTGGAAAGTGTACTGTACTTCTCGAACTCCTTCATTAAATTCGGGATTGAGATCAGGGGGTTCGTGAGCGAGAACAGCATGTCGTCTGCATAGGCCGAAATCTTAAATTGTGTTTTTCCAACATGTATACCTGTGATATCCTGGTTTAAGCGGATTATGCAGAGGAATGGCTCCAGCGACAGGGCGAAAAGGAGTGGTGACAGTGGACATCCCTGACGTGTCCCATTTGCGATCTGGAAGGCTTCCGACAGTACTCCGTTAACTCTTACCCGTGCTCTTGGGCAGGAGTATATGGAATTTATCCACTTCAACATTTTATCTCCAAAGCCTCTATATCGCAAAACTGCCACCATATACCTCCAGTTCACCCTGTCGAAGGCTTTCTCAGCGTCTGTATTTATAAATACACCTTGCGTTTTAGTTTTATTCACTATATGTAGCAAATTAAGTACCTTCGTAGTATTATCTCTTGCCTCGCGTTTGGGAACAAAACCTACCTGGTCTAGGTGAACTAAATTTGGGATATATTGTTGAATCCTATTTGCTAGAATTTTCGAGAAAAGTTTTAGATCTAAATTAAGCAGGGAGATTGGGCGATAACTCCCGCAGGAGGACGGGTCCTTTCCTTCTTTCGGTATCACCGATATATGGGCTAACATTGTCTCTTTTGTAAATGTCGCAGTGGATCCTAAGTCATTAAAAAATTTAATCATATATTGGGCTAAAGACTGAAACAATACCTTATAATATTGGGCTGTGAGTCCATCCGGGCCCGGGGCTTTACCCAATTTAGTGGCTCTTACGGCTTCCTGTAATTCTTCTGCTGTTATGGGCCTATCAAGGTCTTCTCTATCTACCTCAGCTAATTGAGGCATTTCCGACCGTAAAAGATATTCGTCGAATTGGGTTTGAGTGGGAGGTTGAGTCTGGAGATTATATAGGGATTCATAAAATTCCTGGAATTCCCTGGCAATATCGTATGGTTTTATCACTTTGGGCTTGTTCGGTGGTATAATTTGTGGTATATAGTTCATTATTTTCTGTTCTCGCAGAGTTCTAGCTAGGAACTTTCCACATTTATCCCCTGATTCATACGAGCACCTCCTACAAGTTTGCAATGCTGCCTTTGCCTTGAAATGTAAAAGATCTGCAATTTGTGTTCGTTTAATTTGGAGTTCCTTCTCCAGAGATGTGGAGAGAGTCCGTTTATGACGAGTTTCCAACAGGGCTAGTTCTTCTAATGTTTTTAATTGTTCTGTCCGTTTCCGTTTAATCCTGGCCCCGTGCTTAATTAGTACTCCCCTAATGACCGCTTTATGCACCTCCCATATAATTCCGGGGTCACAGTCTAAGGTGTCATTAGCGGTGAAATAATAGTTCAGTTCCTTAATTACATCCTCTAAGACTTCATTATCCTGTAGGAGGCTCTCGTTCAATCTCCACTGACTTGATCTTTTATGTGGTGAGTCTTGTAATTCATATTTAATAAAAATAGGTGCATGATCTGACCACGTAATAGAACCTATCGTGGCTTCTCGTATCGAGTGGAGTTGGGCATGTGGTATCAGGAAATAGTCTATTCGAGAGTAGGATTTATATTGTGGCGAGTAGTAGGTATAATCTTTTTCAGTTGGATGGGATATACGCCATATATCAATCAGCTGGTTTTTATGTAGATTTTGGGTAATGTGATTACGCGATCTATAGGAAGTAGCCGAGAGTCCAGACGAGGTATCTTCAGCTGGATTTAGTGGGACGTTTAAATCGCCTCCAATGATCACGTGGCCCTCTGTAAAATCGTTCAACCGTTTGAATATTTTACTTAAGAAGGGTTCTTGATGGTCATTGGGGGCGTACAGTGTTGCCAATGTAATTACAATATCTCCTATTCTACCTTTTACAAACAAATAGCGCCCTTCGGGGTCCTTGACCGATTCTATATACGTCCATGGTATCTTTCTCGAGATAAGGATAGATACTCCTCTTGACTTTGCCTTTTGGTTTGTAGCATGATAGACATTTGGGAATAAATGATTCTTTAAAATAGGTACTTTATCCTCTCTGAAATGTGTCTCTTGTACAAATGCCACGTCTGACTTATAGCGTTGTAGGTCGTGTATTAATAGTCTCCTTTTTTCTGGTGTATTTAGACCTCTTGCGTTCAGCGAGATCACACTGAGGGCCTCCATGGACTGGCTCTAAAACAGCAAAAAAAAAAAAAAAAAAAAAAAAAAATTTCGGGGATTTTGCGGGGTAGAATCCCCTCCTAAAAAACTTTAGCTATATGTTGCTAAAAAGAAATAAACGCTCACCGTTACGACTCGGTATATGAGCGTTTTGTCCTATGTGGGGTCGTGGTCAGGGGTAGTCGGGTTTAAAGCTCCGGGATCATCCGTTCATCTCCAGCATTTACTGTCTTAAAATTTTAGATTGAGTAGGGACGGGCAGGGGAGGGGGCGGAGAGGGAAAGAGTGGGAGATTTTTAAGCTAGTAGTAGGGGAGAAAAGGGGAGGGGGGGGAGGAGGGGGGGGAACCAGTATCGAAGGGGGGGGCAGGGAGAAAGCCGTCCTTCTTGATCATATCTCTCTGCTCCTTTAATTACCTCACAATTTAATCCGCACATATGGGCTATGTCCTTCTACTTCCCTCTCAGCATGTGTATTGTTCCCTAGTATATTAGTAGTCTCAAGTTCAGGTTCCCAAGGGGGAAGGTGAAGGAGAAAAAAAAAAAAAAGAGCCCCAGAGCAAATAGAAACATAGCTGTAGGCTGAGTCTCCTTATATCGCCTGTCACTAAATCAAATTCATATTTATATTCATATATATTCATATTAAACATATCATCATAAATTTTGTTCATAGTACAGCCCTCCCCTCTATTTGTTATTGATTATTGATTCCAGAGTTTTAACCTTCTTTCCAGACTCAAAAAAAATTTGCCCTTTTATTGTCGGGCAATGTCCCAAAAAAAACAATTGGTATATATATATATATCTGAATATGTAGGTATTTGTGTAGAAAAAAAAAAAAGAAAAATTAATTAGTGTTCTAAATGAAGAAAAGTTCCACCTAATTGTGGTTTGTGTACAAATTTCAAAAAAGGTGAAAAACGGA
This sequence comes from Lithobates sylvaticus, assembly GCA_028564925.1. NCBI lineage: Eukaryota > Metazoa > Chordata > Amphibia > Anura > Ranidae > Lithobates > Lithobates sylvaticus. The sequence goes on from CM053032.1 coordinate 61,308,698, forward strand.
AGAAAAAAAAAAAAAAAAAAAAAGAAATTGGAGGGGGAATGGGGGAGGGAAAATTTAAGCCCCCCCTGGTTCATTAACGTGTTATTATCGTGTATATCTCTTCTTTTTTTTTTCCCCTTTTCAATATGTTGATACCGTGAAAGAATCCAAAAAAAATAGCTATTAATAAGTGTGGGGAATAAAATTCATATTGTTGCCACAAGATACGTGCTCTAAACCCAGTGCATCAAATACAAAAATAGAAATTATTATATATTATTATTATTATATTATTTATATCTATATATAACTAAGGAGAAAAAAAAAAAAAAAACCCCAAATTTGCTAAGAAATGATTATCCAAAAAATCTCAGTGAGTGATTAGTGTGCTCTGTGTAAGGGAAGAAAAGGAAAAGATAGAAAGAGATAAAAAAAAAAAAAAAATTTATATAAACAAATTATATAATGAGAAGAGAAAAAAAAAAGGGGGGTAGTAAAATAGGAGAGAGAGGGAGGAAAGAAATTTTTATATATATATATGTACCTATATAAAAAAAAGAGAAGAAAAAGGGCCGGGAAGAGGGGGGGGGAGTTAATGGGCATATGGACTTCTTAGATATGTATATGTGGGATTGTTCATCAGAGAACAGGCAGACGCTAAAAAAAAAAAAAAAAAAAAAAGAAAAAAGAAAAAGGCAAGGTACCCCTAAAAAGAAGATGAGTCTTTCTACCAGCCGTCTCATCTCCCCCTTATCTGGGGGGCTAAAGTCGTATTATTGACATATATTGACATATATTAAACCTCATATATTAAGCATTATGTCAGTTCAGTAGTCCAGTAAAAAAAAAAAAAAAAAAAGGAAACAACAAAAAAAAAAGAAAAAAAGAACCAGAGTCTCTTGATGAGATAACATTGTTTCAGGCCTTCCCTCCACTCCCCCCTCCCCCCCCCCCCCCCCCCACAGAGAGTCACTGTCCACACTCATCCATTTAACCCATTCTTAGTCTCCGTGTGGATCTCAACTTTTTCTCCTTTGGGGTGATCGATATATGTGAAAGTCTCCGTGTCTCCCTTGTCTGTTTGATACACCCATGCGTCTCCCTGTGAGTGGAATATGTAGAAGCCAGTTGGTTATCTGGATGGGAGGCACTTCCAGAAAAGCAAATAGTCCAGTAAGGTCTTCTGGGGTATAGATAGTATATGAAAGTGACTCCCTACGGAATCTTACCGATAATGGGTATCCCCAGCTATATGTGCAACCCTGTTTCTTAGCTAAATCTAGTAACGGACGTAAGCAAGCTCTGCGTTGAAGGGTAGCACGGGATATATCGGGTAGGATCTTAATATTAGCCCCATTAAAGTTCATATTTCCTGCTTCCCAGGCTGCCTTGAGTATCAGCTCTTTCTCTAGGTATCGGTCAAAGTAACAGATAACGTCTCTAGGTCTTTCAGGGTCCTTGGATTTAGGACCTGCACCTCTATGGGCCCTCACCAGTTCTATTGACCTCTCAGGGGATTTCAAGATAAACTGAAAAAGAGCTGTTAAGGTTACCTTAAGATCTTCATTCCCTTGTACTTCTGGAAGACCCCGAATTCGGAGGTTACTCCTGCGGCTTCTGTCTTCAAGTTGCTCTGTGTAGAGCTGTAGATCTGCTGCCATAAGCACCTGAGAGGTCTGGACTTTCTCCAAGGCGTCCATCCTCTCCTCTACGTGAAGCACTTTTTCTTCGCCCGCCTTGACTCTCTCTGCTAGGGCCGACGTCTCTAACCTCACCGCTTGGATGTCTTGGCGGTGGGTCTCCTCTAATCGCCCAATTAGTGTTTCGATGTCCCGGCGTGTAGGCAGTGTATCCAACATTTTTCGGATACTCCGAATGTCTCCCTCCAGCCCTCTCTCTTCCTCGGCGCGCCCCCGGCCAGCTGTCTCCGGCGAATCAAACTGCGGCTGCGCCAGGTCTCGTATCCCGCGATCTCCTCCGGCATGCAAGTCGGGAGTCGGTGAGCCGCCAAGTCCGCCATCCACACCCCCACCATGGTCCGTGCCCCGGACACCCAGGTCCCGGATCTCTTGTCTCCCACCGACGGGTAAGCCGAGGATACTTGTAGGGTTCAGTCCACCGCCCGTATGACCTGGGCTCCGAACGCCCGCTTCCTGCATCTGAGGAGCTTTCCCAATGGATAGACCATGGGCTGCCATGGTATCTGGTCTATTAGTGGCACCTCCTTTCAGGTTGTGGACTCTCTCTGGTGTAATACCGGAGGATATTTGCGGGGGTAGTGAGAAATATTGCTGGATGTCTCCTTGAATTATGCGCGGATGTACTTTTTCCTTTGCGGATCTAGTATGGTATCTGTTAGCTGTGTTCATGCTGCGTTAACGCCGGGTTTTTGGCTGTTAATTCACCGTCCTCCACTCAGTTCAAGCACGGAGGTCCCGGAGCTCTTTCGGAGCGTGTCCTCACCCGACCATCTCAGAGGCCACTCCCCCCCAACACCCGCCGAGAGAGATATGGGATTTTAAAGGTACATATTGAAGACAGTCAAATTAGTTGTTCTTATAAACAAGCTATTTTTTATAAATAATTTTATTGAAAAATAGAAAAAATAGATACAAATAAGTGAATACATATACATCCAGAGTCCTAGGTACATACACCTAATTCTTATTACAGACAAAGATAATATTGTGTTCACATATGTTGTACATGATCATATATCCAAGCTTCTACATGTTTCGCCTAGGTGGCTTCATCGGGAAAGTTGGCATGATTAATTAAGTTTAAAAACGAGACAAACTTTTTAGTAGTGTATTGAACCTTGGGTGTATAAAGAGAAAAATATATGTAGGTTAGTATATCATATATCGGAGATATAATATATAATGTTTTATCCATCAATCATTACATAAGTGGATGCATTAGGCATGACCACAGTGATCCAAGAAAGTTTGATATATATTACTAAACAAAACTGCCCACACAGAAAGAAAAAAAAAATTAAATAATTAAAACACCTATCACAGAACTCCACCCCCCAACCCCTCCCACCTAACCTAATCCACCCCCTAAACATTTGACCATATTTAAATGCCCCTATCTCCCCACTAATTCACTAAAGAAGGAACACTGACAGTGTTGCACTGAACCCTACCTCTCATAAGAGTCCAAGAGCAAACTTCGTCGGGGAGCTCTCATGGGGTATTACCCTTATATAGACAAGCACTCAGGAAACGATCTCCATCAAATCGGGTCACCCGTAGGGAGGGATATAGAGCTCATTCATTTTGGGTGTTATCAAGCCCTTGATATGGGTCAATGCCTGTAATGTATGTAACATTATTTCAATTTATCAAATGTATCCAAAAATAGAAAAAAAATAAAAGAGGAAAGGGGAGGGTGGATCCATAGCAAGAAAGGCGATCCAAAACTCACCACAACTATATTCCTTTATTGAGTAATCAAAAGACTAGTTGGGAGCTCATACTCACGGTAGTCCATATATTGTGAATCTGTTGATTATCAAAAATAAATGCAAAAATAAAAGCAATATTTTCATATGGTGACAGAATATGTAATGTGTATTTCACCCAACTGCTAAAGTTGTATAGCATGATTAATAATAATATTAATAGGGAAACTATGCTCACCTCTATTGATATATAAAATATCTAAACGCCACATCCATTATTCCCAAGACAGAACCCAGGTGTGTATGGGAGAGGAGCGCAGGATCACTGTGAAATTGCTAAATAATGGAATGGTTGCACCGCCATGCATAGTGTCTCTAATCATAAAGAAAAACAAGAAGAAAAGCCAATTTTCTAAATGTTCCTTGTATAGATTGTCCCAAGTAAGGCATTTTCTAATTAAGACCCCTTTCACACCGAGGGCGTATTGCAGGCGATATAGCGTTAGAAACAGCGCCTGCAATCCGCCCTCAAACTGCTGCTTCATTGTCTGTAGTGTGAAAGCCCGAGGGCTTTCACACTGCAGCGGTGCGCTGGCAGGGCGTCACAAAAAGTCCTGCCAGCAGCTTCTTTGGAGCGGTGAAGGAGCGGTGAACTCACCTCACCTCCACCGCTGCTCCCCATTGAAATCAATGGGGCAGCGATTTAATACCGCCGGCAAAACGCCGCTATTGCAGCCAAGCGGACATCAAAGGGAGGTACACGCGTCACGGACTTATGGCCGATACCGGAAGTGATGATGATGCCGGAAGTGCGACAACGCTGTGGCGGTTCCTGTACTCCTCTCCCATACGCACCTGGGTTGTGCCTTGGGAATAATGGATGGGGCATTTAGATATTTTATATATCAATAGAGGTGAGCATAGTTTCCCTATTAATATTATTATTAATCATGCTATATACCTTTAGCAGTTGGATGACATACACATTACATATTCTGTCACCATATGAAAATATTGTTTTTATTTTTGCATATATTTTTGATAATCAACAGATTCACAATATATCGGCTACCGTGTGTATGAGCTCCCAACTAGTCTTTTGATTACCCAATAAAGGAATATAGTTGTGGTGAGTTTTGGATCACCTTTCTTGCTATGGATCCACCCTCCCCTTTCCTCTTTTTTTTTTCTATTTTTGGATAAATTTGATGAATTGAAATAATGTTACATACATTACAGGCATTGACCCATATCAAGGGCTTGATAACACCCAAAATTAATGAGCTCTATATCCCTCCCTACGGGTGACCCGATTTGATGGAGATCTTTTCCTGAGTGCTTGTCCATATAAGGGTAATACCCCATGAGAGCTCCCCGACGAAGTTTGATTCTTATGAGAGGTAGGGTTCAGTGCAACACTGTTGGTGTAATATTCCTGCTGGAGGGGGTATCGGTGTAATATTCCTGCTGGAGGGAGTATCGGTGTAATATTCCTGCTGGGGGGGGGGGGGGGTCCGTGTAAGAATGGGTGTAATATTCCTGCTGGGGGGAGTATAGGTGTAATATTCCTGCTGGGGGGAGTATGGGTGTAATATTCCTGTCTGTGACGTCTGTGCAGGAAGTTCTTGTCGTATGATGGACACGGCGAGGCTCTGTTCATACCTAGGTGTTCCGGATTTCCAAATTGCTGCAAAACGCGGCACACGCTTGCGATCCCTTTACTTTTAATATCACCCCAATCGAGGCGTGATTTTGCCGCTAATGTCACCTGACAAATTGCGACAAAATTGCAGGACTGCTTTTGGGAAACAGGCGTCCACGATTTTGTTTGCGCGATTTGTCAGGTGACAATATTGTCCTGTGATTGGGGTGCCACTGAAAGTAACGGGATCACAAACATGTCACGCATTTTGCGGCAATTTGGGAATCGCAGTAGTTCCACCTGCGATCCGGAACGCCTAGGTGTGATCGCAGCCTAAGCGTCTTGTATCAGTTGCTGGGTTCACCTTCTATAGATTCTGGGGGAACATTTTCTTCCTCCAACATTCCACACATTCGCTTCATTCTTTATTCCACTGCTAATATATATTCCGCATTGACCTTGTATATCGTTTTTCTCTCTGAGGAATCCAAGTATTGGAGATGGCGTTGGCCGGGAATCAAACTGGAAAGGCAGCTATGCTCACCACTGCACAACCAACGCAAGGTAGCATGTCTTTGTAGTGTGGGAGGAAACCGGAGTACCCAGAGGAAAACCCACACAAGCACAGAGAGAACATGCAAACTCCATGCAGATAGTGTCCTAGTCAGGATTTGAACCATGAACCCCAGTGCTGCAAGGCTAACCCCTAAGCCTCTGTGCAGCCCATATGCGGCCTCTGTTCTCTAAGGCCCGCCCCTGCTGAGCGGAGTACATCACTTATGCCCACTCAAAGCGCCTCCAGAAGAAATCTAAACTTAACTTAAAATGCAATATATATAACACTCCAAACCACACCCAAAAAATAACACACACCTCCACAACATATACAAACGTATCCTAATATACAATATATAACACTCCTATAATAAAATGCACCCAAATAACAATAAAGAGGGGTACAGTGGTCCCCAAATTAGCAACACAATGGAGATAATTATTCCATTCACATGGAGGATATGAATCCGTACCCCATGGGAGGGCCGCGTTTACCGGAATGGGAATGAACAGGTGTCCCCAGCATCCCGTGTAGGCAGTCCCATTGCTGTCAACTGGGGTGCAGCGGCTGTATCAAATGTGACATCTGTGTGGGTGCCGGTGCACCGCCCCGAACGCACCCAGGGTGCGTCCGCGCAACTGAACCTGCATGGATGTCATTTTTGGGGTAAACACAGTCCCCACACAGGGTACAGATTCATACACCCCGTGTGAGTGAGGCCTTGGACTTTTCCATAAAGGACCTCAGAGAGAGAAAGCCTAAAGAAAGCTGAAAAGACTCCTCCCACCTCTGAAGACAAAAAAAATTCCAACATCCCCTCATAGTTGATCCAACATACGCCTCAAAAACATACCGGCCTTAAACCTCCCCTCATAGCCGGTCCAACACACGCCTCAAAAACATACCGGCCTTCAACCTCCCCTTATAGCCGGTCCAACACACGCCTCAAAAACATATCGGCCTTCAACCACCCCTCATAGCCGGTCCAACACACACCTCAAAAACTTATCGCCCTCCAACCTCCCCTCCCCTCCCAACCCTCACCCCCTTCTTCCTCCAACCTTCCCTCCCCCTCTTTTCCTCCCTCTCTCCCTCTTCCATACTCCCCCTTGTTCTACCTTTCCCTTTAGAATGTGATATTTTTGATTAACCTTAAAGCTTAATGTCTACATTTACACTCTACACTTGGCAACTTTTGGATATGAGGCAGATTTCGGAGGACTTGGTTTGGTTCCCCCCGTGCCTAGCAGGCTGTTAACCACCAACCTCTCAGGTACTTTTTTAAAGGTGATTATGTTTGGGCGATGTATTGTCGAACCTTCAAGCTTCTGCAGAAGCTGCAAAAAGGTAAATGGAGGGCTGATGGGAAGACCCTCCGGTTACTGGAGTGGCAGCCGCCACCAGTGTAGGGACCTGTGTTGGTACAGCCGTACCTGGTCCCTGGGAGGGTTCCTCAGACTTTTTGTTGAGTCTTCTTCTAGGAACAGCCAATTGTCTTTTTTTTCCAGCTACATTGATAGTGATTCAGAAGCTCCAAAAGCAAAAATGGATGCCTCATGGGAGGACCCTCTGGTTACTGGAGTAGCAACCGCCACCAGTGTTGGGACCTGTGTTGGTACAGACGTACCTGGTCCCTAGGAGGGTTCCTCAATCTTCTTGTTGAGTCTTCTTCTAGGAACAACCAATTGTCTTGTTTGTCCAGCTACATTGATAGTTGGTGATTCAGAAGCTCCAAAAACAAAAATGGAGGGCTGATGAACAGACCCTCAGGTTACTGGAGTGGCAGCCGTCACCAGTGTAGGGACCTGTGTTGGTACAGCCATACTGGGCCCTGGGAGGGTTCCTCAGACTTTTTGTTGAGTCTTTTTCTAGGAACAGCCAATTGTCTTGTTTGTCCAGCTACATTGATGGTGATTCAGAAGCTCCAAAAACAAAAATGGAGGCCTGATGGGAGGACCCTCTGGTTACTGGAATGGCAGCCACCACCAGTGTAGGGACCTGTGTGGGTACAGCCATACCTGGTTCCTGGAAGAGTTCCTCAGACTTTTTGTTGAGTCTTCTTCTAGGAACAGACAATTGTCTTGCTTGTCCAGTTGCATTGATAGTTGGTGATTCAAAAGTTCCAAAAATGAAAATGGAGGGCTGATGGGAAGACCCTTCGGTTACTGGAGTGGCAGCCGCCAGCAGTGTAGGGACCTGTGTTGGTACAGCTGTACCTGGTCCCTGGGAGGGTTTCTTAGACTTTTTGTTGAGTCTTCTAGGAACAGCCAATTGTCCTGTTTGACCAACTACATTGATAGTTGGTGATTCCGAAGCTCCAAAAACAAAAATGGTGGGCTGATGGGAAGACCCTCCAGTTACTGGAGTGGCAGCCGCCACCAGTGTAGGAACCTATGTTGGTACAGCCACAGTACATTTTGTTGAGTCTTCTTCTAGGAAAAGCCAATTGTCTTGTTTGTCCAACTGCATTGATAGTTAGTGATTCAGAAGCTGCAGAAAGGGAAATAGAGGGCTGATGGGAAGGCCCTCCAGTACTGGAGTGGCAGCCGCCACCAGTGAAGGGACCTGTGTTGGTACAGCCATAACTGGTCCTTGGGAGAGTTCCTCAGACTTTTGGTTGAGTCTTCTTCTAGGAAAAAGCCAATTGTCTTGTTTGTCCAACTACATTGATAGTTTGTGATTAAGAAGCTGCTGATGAGAACCTTTCAAGAGATTGATGATGTAGTGGATTCTGATGATGGCTTATATTGAAGATTCTCTCCCTCATATTCACTAGCAAATCATCCTATAATCCCTCCTCATCACCTATCTTCAATCCAAAAAAGCTGCACACCTCCCATTTAAGTGCAATCTGTCACTACTATAAAGATAGTAACCTCCTGAAAAGTCAGCCCAGTTCGCCATGAACCCAAACCCCTCCTCCCTGCACCAGTTCCTCAGCCACTTGTTAAGTACCCTAAGCTCCTGTTGCCTCTCTGGTGTGGCTCGAGGTACCGGCAGTATTTCTGAAAATATTGCCATGGGGGACCTTTTCTTTAATATAGCCCCTAAGTCCCTGAAATCATTTTGTAGGGTGCTCCATATTTCTCTAACTTTGTCATTGGTACCGATATATACTATGACAGCTGGGTCCTCTCCAGCACCATCCAACAATCTGTCCATGCAATCTGCAATGTTGTGAACCCGAGCACATGGTAAACAACATACTGTTTGGCAATAACGGTCTTTGTGACAGATTGCCCTCTGTATCTTTCCAATAATGGAATCCCCTACCACTAGTATGTGTCTATCCTTTCTTGTAACCTTGCCCCCATCTTTGTCACATGCTGGTGGAGTCTCCGTGTGAACGCCACATGCTGGTGGAGTCTCCGTGTGAACGTCACATGCTGGTGGAGTCTCAGTGTGAACGTCACATGCTGGTGAATTATTTACCTGAATGTCACATTCTGGAGGAGTCTCATTGTGAACATCATATTCTGGAGGAGTCTCATTATGAATGTCACATTCTGGAGAAGACTCATTATGATTGTGAAATCCTTTAGTAGTCTCACTGTGAACATCACATTCTGGAGGGGTCGCATTATGAACATCACATTCTGGAGTAGACTCATTGTGAATATCACGTTCTGGAGTAGTCTCATTGTGAACATCACATTCTGTAGAAGACTCACTGTGAATGTCACATTCGGGAGTCTTAGTGGCAAAGTTACATTCTGCCCAATTCTCAACAGAATCGTTGCATGCTGGAGGAGTCTCGATGCGAATGACACGTGGTTGATTTAAATTTTTTTCCAACTTTTTGGTTATTTTCTTTCCCAACAGAGCTGCACCCTGCTCATATAAGTGCAGTCCATCCCTGTTGTAGAGCAAGTAACCAATTGAAAAGTCAGTCCAGGTCTCCATGAAGCCAAACCCCTCCTTCCTGCACCAGTTCTTCAGCCACTTGCTAAGCTCCCTAAGCTCCTGCTGCCTCCTTGGTGTGGCTCGAGGTACAGGCAGTATTTCTGAAAATGCTGCCTTGGAGGTCCTTTTCTTCAAAATAGCCCCTAAGTCCCTGAAATCATTTTGTAGGGTGCTCCATTTTCTTTTAATGTTGTCGTTGGTTCCAATATGTACCATGACAGCTGGGTCCTCGCCAGCCCCATCCAACAATCCGTCCATCCAATCTGCCCTAACTCGTGCAACCGGGAAACAATATACTGTTCGTCGATCGCGGTCATTCTGACAGATTGCCCTCTCTGTCCCTTTAATAACAGAATCCCCTACCACCAGAATCTGCCTATCCTTTTCTTTAAGCTTGCCCTCTACTTCATGGGAGGAGATATTCAAATGGCTTCCCTGGTATTTTGGTGGGTTCTCAACATTAACATCACATTGTGCTGGAGTCTCAACATGAATGTAACATTCAGGTGGTGTCTCAATGTGAATGTCACATGCTGGTGGAGTCTCCGTGTGAATGTCACATGTTGGTGGAGTCTCCGTGTGAATGTCACATGTTTTTGGAGTATCCATGTGAACATCAAATGCTGGTGGAGTCTCCGTGTGAACGTCACATGCTGCTGGAGACTCCTTGTGAACATCACATGCTGGTGGAGTCTGAATAGCTTTCATATTCTGTCTCGCTCACTGGGGTAGTCTTGCCTTGTGAGCTGTGTCTGCAGTAAATACTGCGTACATCTGCAATAAAAAAAAAGAAGAATCAGATTTAGCACCTTCACCTACATTATATATATATATATATATATATATATATATATATATATATATATATATATATGTGTGTGTGTGTGTATACAACATCAAATTATGGAGAGAAAAGTTGAAAATTCCAGTGCAAGGGACAATAAATAATCCCAACATGACAGGTACACAGGGGTGACTAATGTCGGCCCTTATATAAAAATTTTGGTTGCCTGGCAGTTATGCAGACCCACTTAGATGAATTGAGAAAAAAAGGGGACTGATTCTTCACTTTCGGGTGAGGTGGTGTAATCTTCAGTGCTTCTGTTTCTTATTATTAAACACCCGGCCTCTTTTATTATAATCCCTTGAATTGATGTGGTGGATTGATATAGAAAAAGCCAGAACCGGGAACCGCTGCATTGCAGATTACTCTGTGGCACCCCACAGTGAAGAAATAGGGGTGACCCCTCATCAATGTTCGTGGCAATCCCTATACATGTGTACATATGGGGGTGGCCCCTCATCAATGGTCGTGGCAATCCCTATACATGGGGGGTGACCCCTGATCAATGGGAAAGAAGGATCGAATGAAAGGGTTTCAGTTATCTTGTATCTAATAATAGTTTTCAAAGAATTTTAGAACAGAAGGGGATTTTAATGGTGCCAACACAAAAAAATATTTTGTTATAAAAACATCTTTATTGGAGTCCAAATTTTTAAAAGAAATGGTGGGACAATGAATGTTGTCCACATTTCATAAAAACAATTCAGTGCACATGTGTAATATACACATAAAGTAGCTACTGTAACCAGTGTAAAGCTGGTTACATGTTTCGATTTTCAGCTTCTTTAGGAGAATATACAGTGGTGTGAAAAAGTGTTTGCCCCCTTCCTCATTTCCTGTTCCTTTGCATGTTTGTCACACTTAAGTGTTTCGGAACATCAAACCAATTTAAACAATAGTCAAGGACAACACAAGTAAACACAAAATGCAATTTGTAAATGAAGGTGTTTATTATTAAAGGTGAAAAAAAAATCCAAACCATCATGGCCCTGTGTGAAAAAGTGATTGCCCCTAAACCTAATAACTGGTTGGGCCACCCTTAGCAGCAACAACTGCAACCAAGCGTTTGTGATAACGTGCAATGAGGCTTTTACAGCGTCCTGGAGGAATTTTGGCCCACTCATCTTTGCAGAATTGTCCTAATTCAGTTACATTAGAGGGTTTTCGAGCATGAACGGCCTTTTTAAGGTCATACCACAACATCTCAATAGGATTCAGGTCAGGACTTTGGCTAGGCCACTCCAAAGTCTTCATTTTGTTTTTCTTCAGCCATTCGGTGGTGGACTTGCTGGTGTGTTTAGGATCATTGTCCTGCTGCAGAACCCAAGTTCGTTTCAGCTTGAGTACACGAACAGATGGTCGGACATTCTCCTTCAGGATCTCTTGGTAGACAGCAGAATTCATAGTTCCTTTTATCACTGCAAGTCTTCCAGGTCCTGAAGCAGCAAAACAGCCCCAGACCATCACACTACCACCACCATATTTTACTGTTGGTATAATGTTCTTTTTCTGAAATGCAGTGTTCCTTCTACGCCAGATATACTTGGACACACACCTTCCAAAGAGTTCCACTTTTGTCTCATGGGTCCACAGAATGTTGTCCCAAAAGTCTTGGGGATCATCAAGATGTGTTGTGGAGAAATTGAGACGAGCTTTGATGTTCTTTTTACTCAGCAGTGGTTTTCTCCTTGGAACTCTGCCATGCAGGCCATTTTTGCCCAGTCTTTTCCTGATGGTGGAGGCATGAACGCTGACCTTAACTGAGGCAAGTGAGGCCTGCAGTTCCTTGGACGTTGTTGTGGGGTCTTTTGTGACTTCTTGGATGAGTCGTCGCTGCGCTCTTGGGGTAATTTTGGGCGGCCGGCCACTCCTGGGAAGGTTCACCACTGTTCCATGTCTTCGCCATTTGTGGATAATGGCTCTCACTGTGGTTCGCTGGATTCCCAAAGCTTTGGAAATGGCTTTATAACCCTTTCCAGACTGATAGATCTCAATTACTTTCTTTCTCAATTGTTCCTGAATTTCTTTGGGTCTCGGCATGATGTGTAGCTTTTAAGGATCTACTGGTGGACCTTACTGTGTCAATCAGCTCCTATTTAAGTGATGCCTTGATTGTGAACAGGTGTGGCAATAATCAGGCCTGGGTGTGGCTAGAGAAATTGAACTCAGGTGTGGACAACCACAGTTATAGTATGTTTTAACAAGGGGGGCAATCACTTTTTCACACAGGGCCATGATGGTTTGGATTTTTTTTCACCTTTAATAATAAACACCTTCATTTACAAATTGCATTTTGTGTTTACTTGTGTTGTCCTTGACTATTGTTTAAATTGGTTTGATGTTCCGAAACACTTAAGTGTGACAAACATGCAAAGGAACAGGAAATGAGGAAGGGGGCAAACACTTTTTCACACCACTGTAAAGCAATATGTAGCTACAAAAAATAAAAATAAAAAATACCAATAATAATGTAAAAAATTTTCATAAACAATTATTAATAAGTATGTGTAGCACTGACCCCCGAAGGAGTTGCTTGATTGCTCACCAACTGGATCTGAAGCTCTGTTTAATGGCTCTGGTCCGGTGCACTGTGGCTTGCTTCAATGCCAGCCGGCTCCGCCACACCGCTCCGCTGGATGAACCGGGTCCTCTGATGCTCAGACGAGTGTCTCTGGATCTTTCCCAATCTGCTCACTGGGTCTCTCACGCTGTCAGATCACTCACACAGTCAGTTCGAGTTGCGCTCCGCAATGGCTGTAGGCTGCTCCTTCTGGAAACCTCCTCACAGGTCCTCACAGGCAGGCCATGCGTCCAGAAGAGACCTAAGAAGGCCGCACGGGGTCCTTTTATCTCCTACCCAGCATGCAATGCAAGAGAGGGTGTCCATGAGTAGGTCACCTGGCATTCTGGGTAAGCAGGTCAAATCTCCAAAGTAAATAAACAGTCACTTCCTGTATTTAGTTCAGTGCTCTTGAAACAAAAGTCACCCAGTGTACTTTCTGTATTTGGCCGCTAGATGGCACCAAATACTATGCTATAGAATCGTCCATAGACTTTCATTACAAAATATTGACACTGCATTAATAGACAAAAATATCAGCGCTACATATGCATGACTGTAAATAAACATTTCTGTTATCAAAGTTAATGTGTATCAAAAAGATATAACAACATAAATAATATGTTCAATGAATATGCATGAGGGTGTCAAGAAAGACGTCCTGGTAATCCGGCGATATGTGGAAGATCTCTCTGCAGAATCCCTATCCAAAGAGCCAACCGGCGCACACGGGTGCGTGTTAGCGCGAACGGGCACACGATAGCGCGAACGGCGCACGAGGGTGCGCGATAGCGCGAACGGGCGTGCAGATGCGCACATGTGTGTGCGGGTGCGCGCAGACGCGCCGTGTGACTGTACTTGGCGCCAAAAGGGTTATTTAAGGAAGTCTGTCACTGTGTCTTCTTGCTGTCCAGTCTACAGCGTTTCCTGTGACCTTTGCTACCTGTTACCAGTTGACCTAATTAGTGTCTACCCGGCCTGTTCCTGACGACGTCTGTTTGCTGCCTGCCTCCGAGCCCGGCTTGTCCCGACTACTCTTCTGCCTCTTCCTTTGGTTTGATCGCTGCCTGCTTGTTATCGACCCAGCCTGCACCTCGACTACTCTCCTGCTTCTGTTTGGTACCTGCTCTGCCCGCTAGTGTTGACCCAGCCTGTCCGACTCTGCCTGTGTTCCTGCCTGACCTCAGAGCACCTTTCTGCAGCCAGCTGATCCAGATTTCCTGCTGTACTACCGGACACCTCCTCGCTGTCATCTGCTCCAGGGTTCCTGCCAAGCCACAAGACACCTTCGTACCACCGCTGTTCCAGTGTTCCTGCCAGGTTCCGGTGCATCTCATTGCAGCCTGCAGATCCAGTGCTCCTGCTGAACTACAGAACACCTCCATGCTACCTGTTGCTCCGGCTGTGCTACTGAACTCCTCCCAGTTGTCCGCAGTGTTCCAAGTCATCAGTTCCAGCTCGCTGTTCCAGCCAGCCTTTCTTCAGCTACTTCTGAGGTCCGAACTAGCCCCACACCTGCCAACCATCAAGCACTCGTCCCCCTCTGAACTCTTGAGTCCCTGTTTCCACTACCAGGGGTTCTTGAGCCAGAGGCTTACGAGAGGATGCTCCCTGCATTCTGGGCTCCAACGCCAGGTACGTGACAGAGGGTCTGAGCACTATACAGAGGGGCACACAACATGAACATAAAACTCACCATGTATATAGAATGTAATCAAGCTAATGCACACTACTAAAGGGTCCAAAACTGATGTAAGAAGAGGTGCCAACACCAGCCGTGGCAATTGATGGCGGGAGGAGCACAATGGGGCCGGTGGAAATACTTGAAATGGCAAAATAAAAGGGCATATATATATATATATATATATATATATATATATACAGTGGTGTGAAAAAGTGTTTGCCCCCTTCCTCATTTCCTGTTCCTTTGCATGTTTGTCACGCTTAAGTGTTTCGGAACATCAAACCAATTTAAACAATAGTCAAGGACAACACAAGTAAACACAAAATGCAATTTGTAAATGAAGGTGTTTATTATTAAAGGTGAAAAAAAATCCAAACCATCGTGGCCCTGTGTGAAAAAGTGATTGCCCCCCTTGTTAAAACATACTATAACTGTGGTTGTCCACACCTGAGTTCAATTTCTCTAGCCACACCCAGGCCTGATTATTGCAACACCTGTTCACAATCAAGGCATCACTTAAATAGGAGCTGCTTGACACAGTAAGGTCCACCAGAAGATCCTTAAAAGCTAAACATCATGCCGAGACCCAAAGAAATTCAGGAACAATTGAGAAAGAAAGTAATTGAGATCTATCAGTCTGGAAAGGGTTATAAAGCCATTTCCAAAGCTTTGGGAATCCAGCGAACCACAGTGAGAGCCATTATCCACAAATGGCGAAGACATGGAACAGTGGTGAACCTTCCCAGGAGTGGCCGGCCGCCCAAAATTACCCCAAGAGCGCAGCGACGACTCATCCAAGAGGTCACAAAAGACCCCACAACAACGTCCAAGGAACTGCAGGCCTCACTTGCCTCAGTTAAGGTCAGCGTTCATGCCTCCACCATCAGGAAAAGACTGGGCAAAAATGGCCCGCATGGCAGAGTTCCAAGGAGAAAACCACTGCTGAGCAAAAAGAACATCAAAGCTCGTCTCAATTTCTCCACAACACATCTTGATGATCCCCAAGACTTTTGGGACAACATTCTGTGGACCGATGAGACAAAAGTGGAACTCTTTGGAAGGTGTGTGTCCAAGTATATCTGGCGTAGAAGGAACACTGCATTTCAGAAAAAGAACATTATACCAACAGTAAAATATGGTGGTGGTAGTGTGATGGTCTGGGGCTGTTTTGCTGCTTCAGGACCTGGAAGACTTGCCGTGATAAAAGGAACTATGAATTCTGCTGTCTACCAAGAGATCCTGAAGGAGCATGTCCGACCATCTGTTCGTGTACGCAAGCTGAAACGAACTTGGGTTCTGCAGCAGGACAATGATCCTAAACTCACCAGCAAGTCCACCACCGAATGGCTGAAGAAAAACAAAATGAAGACTTTGGAGTGGCCTAGCCAAAGTCCTGACCTGAATCCTATTGAGATGTTGTGGTATGACCTTAAAAAGGCCGTTCATGCTCGAAAACCCTCTAATGTAACTGAATTAGGACAATTCTGCAAAGATGAGTGGGCCAAAATTCCTCCAGGACGCTGTAAAAGCCTCATTGCACGTTATCGCAAACGCTTGGTTGCAGTTGTTGCTGCTAAGGGTGGCCCAACCAGTTATTAGGTTTAGGGGGCAATCACTTTTTCACACAGGGCCATGATGGTTTGGATTTTTTTTCACCTTTAATAATAAACACCTTCATTTACAAATTGCATTTTGTGTTTACTTGTGTTGTCCTTGACTATTGTTTAAATTGGTTTGATGTTCCGAAACACACTTAAGTGTGACA
Source organism: Lithobates sylvaticus (assembly GCA_028564925.1). NCBI lineage: Eukaryota > Metazoa > Chordata > Amphibia > Anura > Ranidae > Lithobates > Lithobates sylvaticus. The sequence goes on from CM053032.1 coordinate 61,325,040, forward strand.
AACATGCAAAGGAACAGGAAATGAGGAAGGGGGCAAACACTTTTTCACACCACTGTATATATGTAGCACTGACCCCCGAAGGAGCTGCTGGTTATTTTTGGGCTTACCGTTACCTTCTTGACCTCGTGTGCATCTAGCGGTTTCCCGAGGTAGATGGCCCAAAGGAACTGTAGAGACTGACACTGGATCCACTTTAGGGATTTTTATTTGCAAAAACAGACGAAACAGACGAAATACATTCTCTCAACAGGAAATAGAGGTTCGGGTAGGAAGTTCAGGTACTCTTGGAACTGCTGACATAGAATGTCTCTCACTATGAAATCCAGGGAATAGCCATTCGCAACTGGATACTACAACCATCGGATAAATCCGCTTTTTGTGAATTTAGCAACCGACAGGTGATTCAGATAAAGCAAAGTCTCTGCCACAGACTTGGGTGTAGAACTTTAGAATGAAAAGTCTCTGCCACAGACTTGGTTGTAACTGAAGCATGGAAACTTAGAGAACCCTCACACGGTACCAGCATCTTGCAGTCGATCCGGCGATACCGTATGAGTGTGGATTCACCTAGTGTCCTTCCAACTTAGCTTCCAGGCTCTTGCTGAGCAGCCAGCCTTGTGCGTGGCCCTCTTCTGAAGAGTCCTCCCCTGGTTGCATTCTCAGTTGCTAGGCCTCTCCAAAACCGAGACGGCACCGGACAACCTTGGAATCCTCCTTCCAGTTACTGTGCCTCGGGCTAGCCAGCCCCGAGACTCGGAAATGGATGGATCCGCACCCCAGGCCATGAGGGCCCCTGAGGGCTGGTCAGGAGGACCAGGACCAAGCAGTCAGAAAGATCTTCTGGACCAGAACTCAGAATCACGTGACCTCAGTACCTTAAGTACCCTCTCCCAGAACACACAGCGAGATAACACACCCACTGATTGGTTCCGAGAGAGACTGGCACCCAATGAGTCCAATCGGACTGCATTCCTATGCTTGCCAGAGGTGACACCGACATCTATGGCCAAGCAGAACACAATACAGTCCAGCCAAACTGGTACTGAGACCATAATTTAGTACAATTAACCCTAAAACCCAACTATGGTTTTAGTAACATTAAATTTACAAAAACATAGCACGTGCTCTTTAGGAGCCCGGCGCTACACATATATATATATGTGTGTGTGTGTGTGTAAAATATATATGCACTGAGGAAAGAAATATATCAAGGATACATAGAGGCCTCAATCAATTAGATATACAAATGCTCCTTTCATGTAGAGGGTAGCAACAGACCAATCAGGAACTATTTCTTCCAGTGATGTAGGAACAATTTCATGAAGCCATGATGAATGTGGACACATTAAATCAATAGCATCCCCCAGGTCACCTACAGTGTCCCATCTGATAACAAATAGAGATCATGCACCCATCAGCAAGACCAACATACACATAAGAAGAGCCAGAAGTTCAAACCTACCAAGCTTGTCCTCAAAACTCACTGCATCTGTCAGAACAAAGACATAGCGGCAACCTCCTTCTCCATGGCCGGCCCTGTGGCTGGCGCCACCAGTCCCGTCCGATAAGCTTGGTAGGTTTGAACTTCTGGCCCTTCTTATGTGTATGCTGGTCTTGCTGATGTGTGCATGATCTCTATTTGTTATCAGATGGGACACTGGCCTGGGGATGCTATTGATTTAAAGCGGTTCTGCACACATTTCATTTAGTAAATCTCTTTGCCTTCCAAATCAGGCAAAGAGTACTAAATGAAGTGTGTTTTTTTTTTTTTTTTCCACTTACCTTGTAATCGCTGACTTCCTTTCCTCTGTCTCTGCGGCGGTGGGTGGGGTCTCTGCGTCGATCGTCGTCACGCCGCACTGTCTCCTGGGATCTGGTGTCATTGATCCCAGGAGTCAGTGCGAACATCTTCCGAAATCTCGCAAGATTTCGGTCACATCTTCCGAAATCTCGCGAGATTTCGTTCACATCTTCCAAAATCTCGCGAGATTTCGGAAGATGTTCGGGAACGTGTGCTACTCTTTGCCGTTACTGCGCACGCGCGAGATCGGCGCAGTAACGGCGGTGCATGCTGGGCCATCCAAAGTGCCTGTGTGGGTTCACATGCCCACAGGCAAGATGGCAACCAGCAGGACAGCTTTTAAAAATGACTTTTAAATGACGAAAACCGGCAGCAGAGAGTCACAGAAATGGGACACGTGAGTACCTGATTTACATCTCATAATCTACTGCATTGCACTAAAGATAGAAAAACACTACAGACAGTGCAGAACCGCTTTAATGTGCCCGCATTCATCATGGCTTCATGACATTGTTCCTTCATCACTTTGGAAAAAATAGTTCCAGATTGGTCTGTTGCTACCTCTACATTCTGTGGGAGCATTTGAATGACATTTAAGGTAAACCTAACCTGTATATCTAATTGATTGAGGCCTTTATGTATCCTTGGTATATTTCTTTCCTCAATTGCCACCGCTGGTGTTGGCACCTCTTCTTACATCAGTTTTGGACCCTTTAGTAGTGTGCATTATCTTGATTACATTCTATATGCATGGTGAGTTTTATGTTCATGTTGTTTGCCCCTCTGTATAGTGCTCAGACCCTCATGGATATTCATTGAACATATTATTTATGTTGTTATATCTTTTTGATACACATTTACTTTGATAACAGAAATGTTTATATACAGTCATGCATACTTACTAATAATTCTTTATGCACATTTTTTGAATTATTGCTGTTATTTATTTTTTATTTTGATTGTAATTGTCTTTTTGGAGCTCTATATATATAACTTTATACGCTCCTGAAGAAGCTGAAAAGTGAAACATGTCGAGCAACAAGCATCACGCTGGTTACAGTAGCTACTTTATGTGTATATTGTACATGTGCACTGAGTTGTTTTTATGAAATGTGAACAACATTAATTCCCCCCCCCCCGTTTCTTTTAAAACTTTGGACTCCAATAAAGATGTTTTTATAACAAAATATATTTTTATAACAAAATATATTTTTGTGTGTTTTAGCACCATTAACCACTTTCAGACCGGACCAATTTGCAGCCAAAGGACCAGGCCCCTTTTTGCGATTCGGCACTGCGTCGCTTTAACTGACAATTGCGCGGTCATGCGACGTGGCTCCCAAACAAAATTGACGTCCTTTTTTTCCCACAAATAGAGCTTTCTTTTGGTGGTATTTGATCGCCCCTGCGGTTTTTATTTTTTTGCGCTATAAACAAAAATAGAGCGACAATTTTGAAAAAAATGCATTATTTTTAATTTTTTGCTATAATAAATATCCCCAAAAAATATATAAAAAAACATTTTTTTCCTCAGTTTAGGCCGATACGTATTCTTCTACATATTTTTGGTAAAAAAAATCGCAATAAGCGATTATTGATCGGTTTGCGCAGAAGTTATAGCGTTTACAAGATAGGGGATAGTTTTATAGCATTTTTATTAATAATTTTTTTTTTATTAGTAATGGCGGAGAGCTGCGATTTTTTTTGTGACTGCGACATTATGGCGGACACATCAGACATTTTTTACACATTTTTGGGACCATTGTCATTTTTACAGCAATTAATGCATTTAAATGCATTGATTTCTGTATAAATGACACTGGCAGTGAAGGGGTTAACCACAAGGGGGCAGTGTAAGAGTTAAGTATGCCTAGGGGTGTGTTTTTTACTGTGGGGGGCGTGGCTGTCAGCTAGTGAATGCTGATCTCTGCTCCAATCACAGGGAGCAGAGATCGGCGTCACTCGTTGCTAGGCAGAACGGGGAGATGCTGTTTATCTCGGCATCTCCCCGTTCAGCCGCCCCGTGAGACGATCGCGGGGGTCCCTGCGGCGATCGAGTTCGCGGGGACCGCGATCGGACTCACGGGGGTCCCGACCGGCGCGGGAGCGCGCCGCTCCCCGCGCGCTCCCGATGGCATGGACAGGCTAAAGGAGGGACTTATATATACGCCCTCCTGCCTGTACGTGCCATTCCGTCAACGTATATCGTCGTGCGCCGGTCGGCAAGTGGTTAAAGAAAATCCTGTTCCTTTAAAGTCTGTTATAGAGCACAGTGCCTACTCCTACTCTTACCACGTGATCATTGCATGAACCAGGAAGTGTCGGTAAATGGCATTCCTCGGTTTGCGCTGACAGCGAGAGCCAAACGGCGGCTATACATGTCAGAGGGGAGTCTGTGCTGATAATCAGCACATTATCAGCACAGCCCCCCATGAGAGGTGCACATCAGATGTGCCAATCGGTGCCCAACAGCTATCAGCAGTGCCCCCTCAAAGTCTCTCAGTGCCCACCACAGTGCCAATCAGAGCCCACCACAGTGCCATCAGTACCCATCACAGTGGCAATCAGTACCCATCACAGTGCCAATCAGTGCCCAGCAGTAACACCTGTCAGTATGATATCATCAGTGATGCCCATCAGTGCCATCTATTAGTGTCCATCAGTGCCATCTGTCAGTGCCCATCAGCGCCGCCTGTCAGTGCCAATCAGTCCTGCCTGACAGTGCCCATCAGTGCCACCTGTCAGTGCCCATCAGTGCCGCCTATCAGTGCTGCATATCAGTGCCTCCTCATCAGTGCCACCTTATCAGTGCCCATCAGTGCAGCCTCTGCCACGCAGCGTAGGGAGAACATGCCAACTCTAGGCAGGTGGCGTTGTGGTTGGGAATTGAACCGACGAACCCGGTGCTGCCAGGCAGAAGAGCTAACCACTTAATTCCTCTAACTTGTGGTGGGACTGCAGCTTTTTGTTGCATGTTTCTGTACAATGTAACAGTTCCTATGCTGTACTGCATGTGGATTAAGCTGGACTCGTAAGAAACATCTTAGTCTGCCAAAGACATGTGCATGTGTTGTGCATGTGTTTTTTTTTACAGCTCAGGTTTGTAAACAAGTAAACAAAATGGTTGCCATGACAACAAGGTTGTTTACCTTTTTAGCTGACATCTCATGTATAGGGCCCTATGTTCTCTAGAACAAGTATACATACATGTTGCCAAGAGCAGCCAATCAGAGTGAAACAATTTGAGTGTTTGCTATGAGGGTAGTGGGGGGGGGGGGGGGTGTCTTGTAAAGCCCCTGGATTGTTTATTATGGGAGAATACAGAGCCTGAATCTACTCGTTGTCAGTCTGATACATTGCTTTCTGTCCATTCTCCATCACTGATTGGGAAGAAGTTGTAAATGAACATGCAGTGATGCAGAAAGCATGGAAACCAGAGCCAGCCAGGAGTATAGCAATTTCAGAAGGTGATCAGCAATGGCAGCCTACATATTTCTCTCAGTATGGGTTCCCTTGTAACCATTTGGGGGAATTCTAGTGGTCCCCGAAAACATTCATCCCTTGAAAGAGACTCTGCAATCCAAGATGGCCACTGTGTGTACAGTAGATGCTCCTTTTCCCCTTATTTATTGTTATGGGAGAGATTCTGCTCACTTCCTGCCTTTCTGACCCCAGAGGAAGTGAGGGCTAAATCTCCACTATGGGGACCCCAGACAGTGATAAAGATCTAAGATTCTGGGATTACACCATGGAAACAGAAATACATTTATTATCCATTATGATTGTATCCTTTCCATTGAAATTCACTTCCCCAAATGTGGCATATTGATTGAATGAGTTGTCATCTATAGATCAATTATTCCTATTGAAACAGATCAATCAGAAAATAAATTGATCATTTATCAAAGTGATTATCGCCACCATTAGGGTTTAACATCTTCAGCTCTGGAAGGTTTTATCCCCCTTCATGACCAGACCATTTAATGCAATACGGAATTGCGTTACTTTAACTGACAATTGCGTTGTCATGCGACGCTGTACACAAATAAAATCTATGTCATTTTTTTCCCACAAATAAAACGTTCTTTTGGTGGGATTTGATTACCTCTGCGGTTTTTACTTTTTGCGCTTTAAACAAAAATAGACGATAATTTTAGAGAAGAAAAAAAACAATATTTCTAACTCTGCTATAAAACATCCAAAAAAGAAAAAAGTAAAAAAATAGAATTTCTTCATCAATTTATTGCAATATGTATTTTGCTACATATTTTTGTTAAAAACATTCCCAATAAGTGTATATTTATTGGTTTGGGCAAAAGTTATTGCACCTTGAAACTATGGGATAGACATTGTGGGAGACAAATCGGACACTAAGTGACACTTTTGATACTGTTTTGGGGACCAGTGACACTAATACAGTGATCAGTGCTAAAAATATGTACTGTCACTGTACTAATGACACTGGCTGAGAATAGGTTAATATCAGGGGTAATCAATCGGTTAAATGTGTGTCTAGGGGTTGCTTGCTAACTGTGGAGGAGGTGCTGGGGATCCGTGTTCCTGATTAGTAGAAACACAGGATCTTTGTCTTCTCTACTAGCAGAACGGCGATCTGTCTTGTTTACATAGATCGCTGTTCCACCTCTGATAGAAACGATTGGCGGTTCCCGGCGGACATTGTGCACGCTGAAGAGCCGGAAGTGCAGAATCACATACTTTTTTTTTGGGTAGAGGGGGCCAGGATTAGAGCCCTTGTCAGTTTTTATTGCAGTCTATGTCCCCAGTAGGGAGAGTCACCCTCTGTATTTGTCCTGTTTATCATCATCATAGCAAGTGAAAATAAAAGAAAATCCCAAATGTAGGGTTGTCACCAGAAAAGTAAAAGAGGGGAAATCTTCCAATAGGGACACTAGTTGTGGTGACCTGGGGGCCCCCAGGGACTTCCCTTAATTTGCAGGGATTTCCTCTCACTTTCTGTTTGGTTGTGGGACAGGAAGTGAAGGGTGATCTCCGCAATGGGACACAGGTGGCTTAAGATAAACTGACGGGTTATGACCCTCCTTCATTTTTAAAAACGTGCCTGAAAAACGCATCAAACGCAGCCGCATAGGTGTGAACCTAGACTGAATGTGCTGCAAATGCACCGTGACGCAGGTTTTAACAAACCAACAGCATTTTTTAAATGCATTGCACTACAACATAAAGATAGTTCAGATCAGTGCATTGTGGTTCCCTGAAACATGTGCATCGTGGTCTGTTGGCAAGGTGCATTAGGGTACCATTCACAATGAATGACACTGAAACGAAACATAGCCAATATTGTGCATTACAATGCATTGCCACAACACACAGGTCTGAAAAGAGAATAAAACATGTATTTCTAAAAAACAGAAAGGCTGTGCTGCCTTTTTTTTCCCACAAATAGAGTCACTCTTTCTAATACTACAGGGACCACATGCTGATCGTAGCTACTATTCTTCGGTGCTGTCATTACAAGCAAAAAAATATAAACCTCCAATACACAAAGCACTTGACACCGCATTGAATATACAACACATTCTATCAATTTCACTCATCACTCTAAACTAGTGGGGAATCCCAAAAAACCCACAGAGAAAGCATCTGGTCCTGACTGCATTAGTCCAAGAAATGCAGGATCCCCTCAGGGGTGCTATGAGATCAGCAGCATCTGCTCCTGGCAGGCTGCCCCGCTATACTTTTGCATGAATTTTTCTAGATCAGGCTGCACCTGAACTGCAAATGTAAGATGAGAGAGTTAGCACATCATGGAAAATGGAAGCTTACTAAAGTTCAATGTTTAAAGGGGACATGATACAAACTTAAAAGTCCTCTTTAAGTAACATTATAATTGCAAAAAAATAAAGATAATGGTACCTGCAAAATAAAAGGATTAAATGAGAAGTATGGGATAAGTAAAAATACAAATCTTTATGCCCTGTACACACGATCGGAAATTCCGACCACAAAATCCGTCGGATTTTTTCCGACGGATTTTGTCCGACACTGGTGTTGCATACACACGGTCGGACAAAGTTGTCGGAAAATCCGATTATTCTGAACGTGGTGACATTCGTTGCGTACGACGGAACTACGTAGAGGCTAGTAGCCAATAGCTTTGGTCTCGTAATTTGATCTGAGCATGCGTGGCACTTTGTCCGTTAGAATTCCCTACACATGATCGGAAAAAGTCTGATCGGATTTTGTTGTCGGAAAATTTGAGAGCAGGATCTCAAATTTTTTCTGTCGGAAATTCCGACGGGAAAAGTCCGATGGAGCCCACACACGGTCGGAATTTCCGACAACATTGTCCGTCGGAATTTCCGACCGTGTGTACGGGGCATTATACTGCAGCATCAGAGAAGAAGCTGTCCCACGCCAGCTCTAAGACCGAGAACTGAGCAATCACATGACCACTGATCACTCAGATCTTGGTCTGCTCTGAGCGGTGGCGCTACAGAGGAAAAATCAGCAGGGCATGGGGTAGTTGAAATTGTAGTCCTGGAGGCAGGGCTGGTGCAAGAATTTTTGACACCCTAGGCGAAACCTAATTTTGCCGCTCCCCTTGACTCCACCCCTGACCCTACCCCCTTTTCCCTGCCCATGTTAACCCCACCTTTTTAACGAAGCACCCATCAAATGCAACCTCACCAGCGCCCATCAAATGCAGCCTCACCAGCGCCCATCAAAGCAGCCTCACCAGCGCCCATCAAATGCAGCCTCACCAGCGCCCATCACATTTAGCCTCACCAGGAACCATCAATGAATGTTTGCTTGCTTCCATTCATTCAGGAGTCGGGACACAGACACAGTCCTTCACCACCGCTGTGCCTCTGACACTATCTGTGAACAGAGGGGCGGCTGCCTGCTGATGCTGAGACTTAGTTACTTGCTGCAGAGAGAAGAGAGTAGGAAAACCAGTGGCTGGGCGCCCCCTAGGCAGCATGGCGCCCTAGGCGGCTGCCTAGTTTGCCTAGTGGTAGCACCGGCCCTGCCTGGAGGTGTACTATAACATCAGTGGGTCTGTGCAAGGCTAGGTGTTACACAGATAGTACGTTTTCCTGCAATAATGCCCTTAAAGATTCAGGAGGATTCAGTAGGAAGAAAATTAAAGAGCAACACAGTTTTCCACCAAGTACCAGTGGCAGAAGCAAATGGGACACAAGGCATGTCATCATGTGAGTGCTGTTTAGTCCTGAAGTACCCATCTCTAGAGGGATGAAGATGAATGCATATCACCTGACTGAAAAGAATACAGCTGGAAAAGATAAGTACAACATACTAGAAAAAAAGGGGGAGCTGGGAGGCTATCACTACACTATGTTACCTTAAGGCCCGTACACAAGATCAGAAAATCGTACAAAAAATACTGCTTTTGAAGCGACCGAACAATAATCTGATCGTTAGTACACAGCTTTTGTCCGAAATTATCTGAAGGGAAGGACACCAAACTATTTCTCGTACAATTCCAGATCGTACAGTTTTTGCCCAAAAATACAATACAAATACACTACAATACCTTCAATCACTTCCGAATTTTTATTCTGTCGTACGAGAATTTTCATACTTTAGTAACCTTTTCATTTTCGATATGTAGACTAGCATACAAACAAAAAAATGGATGATCATTCATCCGATTAGCTCATCGTGTATACTAGGCTTAAGTTCCTACCTTAAGGTGGGCTTTAGAACACAACTATTGCTTTGTCTTGAATAGGAAAAACACAGAATTGCTTTACAATAGGACTTCGGCCAAGCTATGGGAATTCAAATACTTATATATGGGACTGGAGACCAAACTCAAATATTATTTCTAATCTATATATACTATTGATATATAATAAATACCATTAGACTGAAATGTGGTATAAATGGCCGCGACCCTTTATTATTGGCATGACGATACAACTTACCAATTATAAACCAATTTTATTTATAATGATAAAATGTTTATTCATAACCATACATCAGATAATGTCACACCAATGGTTCAGCCATTAAAGCTCAAACCAACATTACTACACCAGAAACACCACTATACCCTTTCCGTAGAAGGGATAAAGCCACATAATGAAGGACCGCGACAAGGGGAGGGATGCGTCTTCTTCTGCTGCAGCTGTTGTTCTGATGTTTAAATGTTGGTCTAACATCTTTTATAACTTCTTCTTTAACCACTTCAATACCGGGCACTTATACACCTTCCTGCACAGGACAATTTTGAGCTTTCAGCGCTGTCGCACTTTGAATGACAATTGCGCGGTCATGCTACACTGTGCCCAAACTAAATCTTTATCATTTTGTTCCCACAAATAGAGCCTTCTTTTAGTGGTATTTGATCACCTCTGGGGTTTTTATTTTTTGCTAAACAAATAAAAAAAAGACTGAAAATTTTGAAAAAAATGTAATTTTTTTTTTTCTGTTATAACATTTTGTAAATAAGTAAGTTTTATTTTTCACTGATGGGCACTGATAAGGCGGCACTGACGGGCACTGATAAGGCGGCACTGATGGGCACTGGTGAGGCGGCACTGGTAGGCGGCACTGGGTGGCACTGATATGCAGCACTGATGGGCATTGACATGCGGCACTAGTGGGCACTCATGGGTGGCACAGGTTGGCACTGGTGGGCATTGATGGGCACTCTTAGGCGACACTGATGGGCACTGAAAGGATGAAAAGATGGGTACTTATGGGTGGCACTGATAGGAGCACTGATGGGCACTGATGGGCATTGATATGTGGCACTGATGGGCACTAATGGATACTGATACACGGCACTGATATGAGGCACTGATGGGCATCCCTGGTGGCACTGGCAGTGGTAGGCATTGTCAGTGGGCACTGATTGGCAGCTGCCTGGGCATTGATTGGCAGCTGCCTGGGCACAGATGTGCATTTCCCTGGGGGTCTAGGGGGGGCATACCTGGTGGTCCAGTGTGGTGGCATCCCGGGTATTCCTGGGCGGCATTATGGTGGTCCTGGGCGGGATCCAAGGGGGGGCTGCACTGATAAACAATCAGCACAGACCCCCCCCCGTCAGGAGAGCCGCCGATCAGCTGTCCTCCTCTACTCGTCCTATTTACATCGTAATCAGTCATTGGACACAGCTGATCACGTGGTAAAAAGCCGATCACCGGCTCTTCCTATTTACATCGTAATCAGCCGTGATTGGACACAGCTGATCACGTGGTAAAGAGTATCCGTCAGAGACTCTTTACCTAGATTGGTGTTGCAGGGTGTCAGACTGACACACCGCAACAACGATCGCCGCGATGCGCGCCCCCGGGGGCGCGCAGCGACTTAATATCCTGAGGACGTCATATGACGCCCAGTCAGGATATTGAAGCCACTTTGCCGCCGTCATTCTGCTATATGGCGGACGGCAAGTGGTTAATCCTATAGATCCGTTGAGTCACCTGACAAACTGCAGAATTTTCCAGAAGTTTAAAAAATCACCTGACAGGTAAGTAACCAATCAAGTAAATGTACTTTTAAACTGCCTATTTGAGTTGTTCATAATTCCCATAGGTAGGAAGCTCTATTGTGTTCCCCCTACTTTCATTCTTAGCACACAAAAAACAAGCTCTCACTGGCCTCTGTAGCTACAGGAATTGTGGGGAAATCCAACCCTACAGAGAGTTCTTAATTAAATCCTTCAAAGAAGAACAAATACTGTAGATACTTATTTTAAATGAGGTAAATTTGTGAGTAGTGGTCAATAACAGTGGGCCCAATGTATGAGATGAGTTGGGTTTAAAAGTAGAGTAGACTAAAAACATCAGACCTTTGAAATGAAAGATCTTTCCACAAATATGCTTATGTCTATTGGGGGGGGGGGGGGCACTGCGGATACCAGCCTGCCTACATTAGGATTTGAATTCCTGCTCAATATGGAGGAACGGAGTGGAGGGGAAGCACAGGTAAGGTGAGAATAAGTTGGTGGGAGGTTGTTCCTACAGGAGAACCTGTCAGTCTTTTTAAATTTGCCACAAAATGCTATATTCTAAATTATTTTTCAGACAGAAAAACAAAACATTTTTATGTGCCTATAGTTTAGACTTGGCAGTTTATTATCTTCTACTTGCTACTAAAGATAACTGTTTCCTGACTTGTAATGTGTTACTGACTCATTCTGCAGAAATACATTTTAACATACTACAATACGTTGACATTAATTAAGCATATTTTGAAACTGCATTCTACCCTGTATTAAACCGCTGCAAGCCAGGCTTGTTAAAGTTAATGCAAATGCTCGTTACCCATTGCCCTTGTGCTTGTAAATTCTATTTTCATGCTTCTATTATTCCAATTATTCCCATGTGCTGAGAGATTGGAGTCTCCTTGGAAACAGTCACCCCGCTGATTACCAAAGGTGTCTTTTTTTTCACATACACAAATGCACAGTCTTATTCTAAAATATTTTACTGCTTGCTTAACCCAATTGTTTATTTGGGGAACTACGGTGTAAATCGCAGCTGAGAAAAGTTCAGTATTATATAAATATAACGTGATCCATTAGCCAATAGATGGGTCTATTAGCAATGCCGCAGCAGCCCAGCTGGAGAAATGATAATGTATCATGCAGCCTCGTGTTTTTAATGTAAGTTTAATGTAGCTTCACTGTACAGTTAATATCAGAAGGTTTTCTAATTTTACCCATCAAGCATGTTCCAATGGGACTACCTGCAATTCCTTTATTTTTATTATAATGTATGAAATAAAAATAAAAAAAATTTGAGTACGGAGCAATACATTCACCTCCTATCAATCCCTAACCATCCACAGGACTGCATTTAGATTGCCCTAGGTACATCTGAATGATCACACCCTTACTGTATGTACAAGCCCCGCAACTCCTGTCATGTGATTATTTCAATAAAAAAAGAAAAAAACTACTGCTAGAGCGTGCTTATGGAGGAAACCTGCAGGTCTGCTTTGTATTCAAAGTCACTTTATGACTGGACAGGAGAATAATAGATGGTTTTCAGTTTCTTGACCCGTAACAAGTCTTCGGACTCCGTGTAGTATCAAATTCCATTGAGTTCATTTGGTAAATTCAGCCACAAAAGTGCAGATGCAGACCAAAAGTAAGAAGGCAATTATCACTGTCTTCAAAGTTTGATGAGGCTTGCTGCCCCCTTTAATTCTGCTGCCCTGGGCATTGGCCAATGAGTGCCATTTTGGTAGATACAGTCCTGACCATCTTTGTGTAGTTGGAAATTAGGAGTGAGGTCAATAAAGCAAATGTCCTAAAATATACCTGGTTCTATCTCACATCCATTAAACGGCCCCAATTGCCAACAGCAAATGACGTAAGGTTCAAACTTCACTCAGTCTGAAAGTTATCCTGAAAACCTTTGTAGTTGGGCTCTGTTGGGAGCACTAGCTTTTTTAACATATGACAGTTGATGCCCTCTGAATGGACTATATCATGGGACAGGCGTAGCACAGATGTTTTTAAAGTATATGTAATTTTTGTTTGGTTTTGGATAGAGCAGAGAAATGTTATATCTTCTGTCTGGTTTGTATTGTTGTCTTGTCCCTGCTGGGGAGATTTAGAACTGTATTAGTCCTGGTGACCATTGTCACTTGCTGGACCCAAAGCAGCCTGGCATTGCAGCAGCATTAGTGAGCACAGATCATGTCAGACTAATCATTTTTTTTTTTACTATATTACCAATGTTTTGGACCAGGGTGGTGCTGTGGACATGGCATATCTTTGATTTCAGCAAGGCATTTGATACAGTTCCACATAATGATTTAATATAAAAGTTGTACAAGCTAAGACTTAACCCTTGGGTGGTTAAGTGGATATGCAGTTGGCTAAAACAGGGGCCTCCAAACTTTCTAAACAAAGGGCCAGTTTACTGTCCTTCAGACTTTAGGGGGGCAGGACTATGGCCAGCGTGAATAAAACATTTTCTGTAAACAATGTCCCATCTTTAGTATTATGGGGAGGAATAGTGCTCCATTGTTGGTGCCAGTTGGAGAAATGGTGCCCCATTGTTCATGTCAGTAACAGGATTTATATCCCTGTCAGGGCTGGGCTCAGCCCTTCCTTCTCTGAGCTGGCCGATCAGCTGTCGGCTAATTGCCAGCTCCCATCTCTCTCCACAGTTACTCAGCTGTTGATGATATCCTGCTTGTCAGTCCTGCCTACTTAAGCCGCTCAGCCCAGTGGATCTCTTATTTCGCCTTGGTCAACATCACAGAGACTCCTGCGTTCCTGTTTAAAGACGTGCTTTGCTGACATCCCTTCTGGCTCCAGATCCTGCTTGCTGTTCCACTACATTGATCCCTGACTTCTGGCTGACTATCCATTCCGGTTACTGAACTTTGGCTTTGTTTTGACTACATTTGTTCTTTTTACTTTTATTATTAAACAAGTGTGATTTAGCTGTACTTCTGTCTCGGTCTGATTGCATGGTTTCTGACAGTCCCATTTCATTGGGATGAATAGTGCCCCAAGGGCTGGATAAAGCCTAGCAAAGGACCACATATGGCCCCCCCGCCACAGTTTGGAGACCCCTGGGATAAAGTATAGATAGTGTGGATGTAAATGGGGTTCACTCGGAACAGAGACCAGTCACTAGTGGTGTACCACAAGGCTCTGTATTAGGTCCTGTTCTATTTAATCTATATGTAAGTGATATAACTAAAGGTTTGTTGGGCAAGGAATGTCTTTTTGCTGATGATACAAAGGTATGTAATAGGGTTGATATCCCTGGAGGTGTCTAACATGGAACATGATTTGGCATTGCTGAAAGGTTGGTCAAAGCAGTGGAGATTGCAGTTCAATGTTTCTAAATGTAACGGTGATGTCATCCGGAGACTCCGTCCCTTATGGTGTCACCACCCTATCAAGCTTTGGCCATACTTCTCCTTTTAAACAGGACATTTGTTGTTTTGTTTTTTTCAAAGTGAACCTGTGAGGATAGACATATGGAAGCTGTCTCTTCTATTTTTTTTTTACTTTCAAAGATGCAGTCTTCAGGCTGTTATCATTATCCTGCGTGCCTTATGGTTAGGTACTAAAAGTATTGAAGCCAGAAACAGCCAGACATCCAGCTTTTTCAGAAGGAGGTTAGCAACGTCTGTGTCAGGGAAATCACATGTACGGTTGTGCATGAAGATGTGCACATGCTCATAATAATTCTCGAGTGACAACTAGACGTTCCCTAATTAGCTTGTGTGTCAATGAATATTTAGTGCTCACTTGCCTATTAAAGTGGTTTCAGAGACCTGAGGATTGCTGAGTGGTCATCATCCCCTATGTCTGTGACCTGATCCTGTACTCTCCAGCTTGTCTTGATCCTGCTTGTTCCTGATACCCCATTGCTGACTTGTGATCTGACCCTGCCTTCTGCCTGCTGTTTTGGTACCTTGTCTGCTCCCCTGATATCGACCCCGGCCTGGCCCTGACTCTGCTTTGCTTCCTGATTCTACATCTTGGCTGTGTCACGGAATGTCCCACACTCCGCTTAAGTGCTTCCATCATATACCGCTTCCTCCAGTCTAAATATAGATATTCGATATTATAGCCACATATTACAACCAAGAATTAGGCAGGACTCATTTGGCTTCAAAGCTGGAACTTGAACTGTTTATTTAAACACAGGTACATTGATATACACTCAGGGGACATTCTCCCTTCTTTGCATAATGACACCGGGCGGTGTAAACTACATTCAGTAACAGACACACAGGTGTATGCAAACTTCTCATCAGTAGACTGTCCTATCAGCAGGGAGAGCTGTTGGAGGAATTCCCCCCTCCCTCCTCACAGCTAATCCACATACACATATACAGTGGTGTGAAAAAGTGTTTGCCCCCTTCCTCATTTCCTGTTCCTTTGCATGTTTGTCACACTTAAGTGTTTCGGAACATCAAACCAATTTAAACAATAGTCAAGGACAAACACAAGTAAACACAAAATGCAATTTGTAAATGAAGGTGTTTATTATTAAAGGTGAAAAAAAATCCAAACCATCATGGCCCTGTGTGAAAAAGTGATTGCCCCCCTTGTTAAAACATACTATAACTGTGGTTGTCCACACCTGAGTTCAATTTCTCTAGCCACACCCAGGCCTGATTATTGCCACACCTGTTCACAATCAAGGCATCACTTAAATAGGAGCTGCTTGACACAGTAAGGTCCACCAGAAGATCCTTAAAAGCTACACATCATGCCGAGACCCAAAGAAATTCAGGAACAATTGAGAAAGAAAGTAATTGAGATCTATCAGTCTGGAAAGGGTTATAAAGCCATTTCCAAAGCTTTGGGAATCCAGCGAACCACAGTGAGAGCCATTATCCACAAATGGCGAAGACATGGAACAGTGGTAAACCTTCCCAGGAGTGGCCGGCCGCCCAAAATTACCCCAAGAGCGCAGCGACGACTCATCCAAGAGGTCACAAAAGACCCCACAAACAACGTCCAAGGAACTGCAGGCCTCACTTGCCTCAGTTAAGGTCAGCGTTCATGCCTCCACCATCAGGAAAAGACTGGGCATACATGGCCTGCATGGCAGAGTTCCAAGGAGAAAACCACTGCTGAGCAAAAAGAACATCAAAGCTCGTCTCAATTTCTCCACAACACATCTTGATGATCCCCAAGACGTTTTGGACAACATTCTGTGGACCGATGAGACAAAAGTGGAACTCTTTGGAAGGTGTGTGTCCAAGTATATCTGGCGTAGAAGGAACACTGCATTTCAGAAAAAGAACATTATACCAACAGTAAAATATGGTGGTGGTAGTGTGATGGTCTGGGGCTGTTTTGCTGCTTCAGGACCTGGAAGACTTGCCGTGATAAAAGGAACTATGAATTCTGCTGTCTACCAAGAGATCCTGAAGGAGAATGTCCGACCATCTGTTCGTGTACTCAAGCTGAAACGAACTTGGGTTCTGCAGCAGGACAATGATCCTAAACACACCAGCAAGTCCACCACCGAATGGCTGAAGAAAAACAAAATGAAGACTTTGGAATGGCCTAGCCAAAGTCCTGACCTGAATCCTATTGAGATGTTGTGGTATGACCTTAAAAAGGCCGTTCATGCTCGAAAACCCTCTAATGTAACTGAATTAGGACAATTCTGCAAAGATGAGTGGGCCAAAATTCCTCCAGGACGCTGTAAAAGCCTCATTGCACGTTATCGCAAACACTTGGTTGCAGTTGTTGCTGCTAAGGGTGGCCCAACCAGTTATTAGGTTTAGGGGGCAATCACTTTTTCACACAGGGCCATGATGGTTTGGATTTTTTTTCACCTTTAATAATAAACACCTTCATTTACAAATTGCATTTTGTGTTTACTTGTGTTGTCCTTGACTATTGTTTAAATTGGTTTGATGTTCCGAAACACTTAAGTGTGACAAACATGCAAAGGAACAGGAAATGAGGAAGGGGGGGCAAACACTTTTTCACACCACTGTACATCCCATAATATTTTTCTCCTAAGGCAGACAGACACAAAAGAACAATGGGATACAGACACTTAACAAACACATAACAACCCCCACCCCACCTCAAACTATCAAGCAATGGTCTCTGATGAAAGGTGGGCTTTATCTTCATATATTCTTGAGGTATATTGTTCAGAAATATTAATGTCCCAAGTGAAGGAGCCCCTTCATTCCTTCAACACAAACCACACATATAGAAGCCTGGATAATGTGTAAAAGGAAATGCTGAGTCCGGTGTGGTTGTACGGTGAGTCTGATTAGTGCAGATCAGACTGGGGTTCTCGGTCACCCTATGCTCCTAATAGACACAGGGAAACTTACACATAGGAGGGACCAGGGGAGCTGGACAAGGAGTTTCCAGAGCTCTCTAAGGTAAGCTGGGTTCCACAAGCCCCCACCCAAAGTGACTCCCGTCACAGGCTGCTCGGCTAATACAGACTCTTGCCTGCCTGACCATCCAAGATCCTGCATCTGCCTGCTTGCAAACCTGCTTGCTGCCCGTGGCTCTGCACCTGCTGCTGTGTCTTTGCATCAGCCAGCCCATCAGTCCGCCTGCTGCTTGGCACCCGCTGAAAGGTTCTACCAGCCAGGATCTCCTACAAGGCACCCGTGCCACTCCATGCCCTGTTATATCCTGTCATCACCCCCAGGAGAAACATGACAAGAGGTGTAAGGGGAAGCCCTCTCGTCAGCTTGGCCTCAGCCAGGTACGTGTCAGTCTGCCTGTACAGTTTTTTTAGTTTTTTTTACTATTTCTCCTCAAACATTGGTTGTTTATAAATTTAGTTAGGTCCAAAATTACCATGGGCTGGACTGCAGTCACACCCCCCCAATAGTCACATGGTAAAAATAAAATATTGCACACTTAGTCTAATTGGACATTACTGGTCTGGAAAGGCATTGATTCCAGGTCATTGCAAATAGCAACGTATAAAATACAGGTGATACTCGAAAAATTTGAATATTGTGCAAAAGTTCATTTATTTCACTAATGCAACATAAAAGTTGAAACTAATATATGAGATAGACTCATTACATGCAAAGCAAGATAGTTCAAGCCCAGATTTGTCATAATTGTGATGACTATGGCTTATGCTGCGTACACGGTCGGAATTTCCGATGGAAACAGTCCGATGGGAGCTTTTAATTGGATTTTCCGACCATGTGTATGCCCATCAGTCTTTTTCTGTCGACGGACGGACTTTGGATTGAGAACCTGTTCTTAATTTTTCCGACGGAAAACCTTTCGTCGGATTTTCCGATAGTGTGTATGCAATTTCGACACGCAAAATTCCGACGCATGCTCGGAAACAATTCAACGCATGCTCAGAAGCATTAAACTTCCCTTTTATAGTGCAGTCAAAAGTTTTTTAAGGTGTGGTGTTATTGGCAGTCGAAATTTGGTGTGACCGTGTGTAGGCAAGACAGTTTGAGCGAAATTCCGACGGGAAAACCATCAGCGCTTTTTCCGACGAGAATTCCGACCGTGTGTACGTGGTATTACAGCTCATGAAAACCCCAAATCCACAATCTCAGAAAATTTGAATATTACATGCAATCAATAAAACAAGGATTGTACATAGAACAATATCGGACCTCTGAAAAGTATAAGCATGCATATGTACTCAGTACTTGGCTTGGGCCCCTTTTGCAGCAATTACTGCCTCAATGCAGAGTTGCATGGAAGCTATTAGCCTGTGGCACTGCTGAGGTGTTATGGAAGACCAGGATGCTTCAATAGCAGCCTTCAGCTCTTCTGCATTGTTTGGTCTCATGTCTCTCATCTTTCTCTTGGCAATTCAGGTCAGGCGAGTTTGCAGGCCAATCAAGCACAGTAGTCCCACAGTCATTGAACCAGGTTTTGGTGCTTTTGGCAGTGTGGGCAGGTGTCAAGTCATTCTGGAAAATGAAGTCAGTATCGCAATAGAGCTTGTCTGCGGAAGGAAGCATGAAGTGCTCCAAAATCTCCTAGTAGACGGCTGCGTTGACCCTGGACTTAATGAAGCACAGTGGACCAACACCAGCAGATGACATGGCTACCCAAATCAACACAGACTGTGGAAACTTCACAATGGACTTCAAGCATCTTGCAGCGTGTGCCTCTCCATTCTTCCTCCATACTCTGGGTCTTTGGTTTCCAAATGAGATGCAAAATTTGCTCTCATCAGAAAAGAGGACTTTGGACCACTAAGCAACAGACCAGGTCTGTTCTTCTTTAGCCCAGGTAAGACACTTCTGACGTGGTTTGTTGTTCAGGAGTGGCTTGACAAGAGGAATACGACATTTGAAGCCCATGTCCAGGATGTGTGTGGTGGCTCTTGATGCACTGACTCCAGCCTCAGTCCACTCCTTGTGAAAGTCTCCAACACTTTTGAATGGGCTTTTTACTGACAATCCTCTCCAGGCTGTGGTCATCCCTGCTGCTTGTGCTTTTTCTTTCACACTTTTCCCTCCCACATAACTTTCTATTAATGTGCTTTGATACAGCACTTTGGGAACATCCAACTTCTTTTGCAATTACCTTTTGAGGCTTTCCCTTCCTATGGAGGGTGTCAATGATGGTTTTATGCACAACTGTCAGGTCAGCAGTCTTTTCCATGATTGTGATTCCTACTGAACCAGACTGAGAGACCATTTAAAGGCTCAGGAACCCTTTGTAACTGTTATGGCTTAATTAGCTGATTAGAGTCGGACACTTTGAGCCTAGAATATTGCATCTTTTTACAATATTCAAGTTTTCTGAGATTGTGGATTTGGATTTTCATGAGCTGTAAGCCATAATTATCACAATTATGACAAATCACGTCTTGAACTATCTTGCTTTGCATGTAATGAGTCTATCTCATATATTAGTTTCACCTTTTAAGTTGCATTAGTGAAATAAATTTACTTTTGCACGATATTCTAATTTTTCGAGTATCACCTGTATATTTAGAAAATTTTCGGTGAATATGGAGTTTTTTTATGCAATGGATACCCCAACTGTTTATAGAATAAACCAAAATCTCTACTTTTTTATGTTTTTTTTATGAGTTTATGGCAGCCAGTGTTACAGCTAAACGAAGGTTCATTATTTCACATCCTGTGTAGACAAAAACCTGTAGTGTTCTTTATGAGACTGGAGGAGAGAAGAGTAAAAATATGTTTGTGCCTATCTTAGCCATCATACGTTATTATCAGCCTGCATAACAGATCAACATTACAAAGTAACACCGGTCACAGAAATCTTCATCTCAAATATAAAATGTTAGTTTCACAGTTACACATCAGACAATCAGTGCTTTGCTTTTTACTGGTCTCCAGGCAACCATGCCCTGACGAAGTGAACTTGCTGGATTCCAGTTCGCCGAAGAGTGAGCGCCGTGGAGCTCACAATAGGAGAATGTGTGGACGCGCGAGAGACGCTGCAGGGCATGCTAATTTAACTGCACAGCACAGAATATACAGCTATTCCCTGCGTTCATGATAAAGCTTACACAGCATGTTAATAACCGCAATAATGCAAAAGTGTTTTTCAAATTATCTGTATGGTAGATAAGACATTTCGAGGAAATGTATACAATGAGCACAAGCTGAAAACAATGCAGGTTCTTTATACAATACTTAACAAAATACTTTTTTATACAGTCCCCTGAAAAAGTATTCATACCCCTTGAAATTTTCCACATTTTGTCATGTTACAACCAAAAATGTATTTAATTGGGATTTTATGTGATAGACCAACACAAAGTGGCACATAATTGTGAACTGCAAGGAAAATTATAAATGTTTTTCAACATTTTTTTACAAATAAATATGTGAAAAGTGTGGTGTGCATTTGTATTCAGCCCCCCTGGAGTCAATACTTTGTAGAACCACCTTTCGCTGCAATTACAGCTGCAAGTCTGTTTGGGGATGTCTCTACCAGCTTTGCACATCTAGAGAGTGACATTTTTGCCCATTCTTCTTTACAAAATATCTCAAGCTCTGTCAGATTGGATGGAGAGCGTCTGTGAACAGCAATTTTCAAGTCTTGACAAAGATTCTCAATTGGATTTAGGTCTGGACTTTGAGCAATTCTAACACATGAATATGTTTGATCTAAACCATTCCATTGTGGCTCTGGTTATATGTTTAGGGTGGTTGTCCTGCTGGAAGCAGTCTCAAGTCTTTTGCAGACTCAAACTGGTTTTCTTTAACCACTAGCTGACCGCCCACTGACGGCGGCAAATGACGGCGGGACGGTGCAGCTACTGTGGCGGGCCGCCGTCATATGACGGCGCTCGCTTTTTGGCCACTGGGGGGCGCGCACGCGCCGCGGGAGGCACACGCGCGTGCCCGCCGCGTAGCTGGGGCCCCGGTGCGCGTGCCCGGCGGTCGCGATGACCGCCAGGCACCCGCGATTGCCCGGTAATCGAGCAGGACGTGGATCGGTGTGTGTAAACACACCTATCCACGTCCTGTCAGAGGAGAGGAGACCGATGGTGTGTCCCTTGTACATAGGGACACCGATCGGTCACCTCCCCCAGTCAGTCCCCTCCCCCCACAGTAAGAATCACCAAGATAGGGTACATATTAACCCCTGCAGCGCCCCCTAGTGTTAACCCCTTCCCTGCCAGTCACATTTATACAGTAATCAATGCATTTTTATAGCACGGATCGCTGTATAAATGTGAATGGTCCCAAAAATGTGTCAAAAGTGTCCGAAGTGTCCGCCGCAATGTCGCAGTCACGATAAAAATCGCAGATCGCCGCCATTACTAGTAAAAAAAAATAATAATAAAAAATGCTATAAATCTATCCCCTATTTTGTAGACGCTATAACTTTTGCGCAAACCAATCAATATACGCTTATTGCGATTTTTTTTACCAAAAATATGTAGAAGAATACGTATCGGCCTAAACTGAGGAAAAAAATTGTTTAAAAAAAAAAAGAAATTGGATATTTATTATAATAAAAAGTAAAAAATATTATGTTTTTTCAAACTTGTCGCTCTTCTTTTGTTTATAGCGCAAGAAATAAAAACCGCAGAGGTGATCAAATACCACCAAAATAAAGCTCTATTTGTGGGGAAAAAATGATAAAAAAATTTATTTGGGTACAGCGTTGCATGACCGCGCAATTGTCATTCAAAATGCGACAGCGCTGAAAGCTGAAAAATGGCTTGGTCAGGAAGGAGGTGTTTGTGCCTGGTAGGCAAGTAGTTAAGGTTGCCCTGTATTTGGCTCCAGGGCAGCCTTCAGAAATTGTGGGGCCCCTTAGACAGCTTTAGGCCTGGGCCCCCCCAGGCCTGACCGCCAACATTCCCCAGGGCCTGCCCACTGGCTTTCCCACCGAATCCGCCCACTAGCCATCCCATCAAGTCCTACCGGGCACACACCTTTTATTTTAACACTTAGAACATCATATATGAAAATGAACAGTGTATTATAAGTCATCAGTGCTTTTCATATTTATATTTTGCCCAAAGGAGACATCCCAAACCAGCAGCTGTACGCTCGCAGCCCCCTCTCACACTTGTAAGCTCGAAGCCCCAGTCACACTTGTACGTGCGCAGCCCCTCTTCACATATGTTCTGTCTCAACCCCCCTCACACTTGTATGTTTTCAGCCCCCCTAACACCTGTATGCTTGCAGCCCCCCTCACACCTGTATGTTCTCAGACCCCCTAACACCTATACGCTCTGAGCCCCCCTCTCACCTGTACGCTCTCAGCCCCCCCTACACACCTGTATGCCCTCAGCCCCCCTCACACCTGTACACTCTCAGCCCCCCTCACATCTGTACGCTCTCAGCCCCCACACACCTGTACACTATCAGCCCCCTCACACCTGTACGCTATTATCCCCCCTAACACCTGTACGCTCTCAGCCCCCCTCACATCTGTATGCTCTAAGCCCCCCTCACACACAGGTACACAGGCATACACATATGTACACAGCCACACACACGCATATGTACACAGACACACACACACACATGAACACAGGCACACACGTACACAGGCACACACACATATGTACACAGACACACACATGTACACATGCACATAGGCACACACACATATGTACACAGACACACACATGCACACAGGCACACACATGCACACACATATGTACACAGACTAGGGTGACCACATTTCCAAACTGCCATTCAGGGACACCCCCTCAGCATGCATCGGTTGGTGAAATCACAAGGGGGCGGTGCCCCCATACATTTGTTTCATGTATGTTAGCCGAGAGGGAGAGGGAGGTGTTTTAGAGAGGGGGGTGGGTGAAAGGGACCCCCTATCCCCTGCCTTCAGTCCCTCCTGTGCCCCCCTGTCCCAGACCCTGTCTGTGGGTAGGTGTGTGTGTGATGCACCTACCTCCTGCCCATCCTCGTCCTCTGGGCCCTTGGTCAGCCTGTCTTCCTTCTTGTTGATGACAGTGACAGCTAGGAGAGGAGGCTGGAGAAAGTGTGCAGGCTCTGGGAGGTTCCGGGGATGCTGCACCCACTGCTGCTCAGGTCAGGGGGGACCCCCTATCCCCTGCCTTCAGTCCCTCTTGTGCCCCCCTGTCCCAGCCCCTGTCTGTGGGTAGGTGTGTGTGTGTGTGATGCACCTACCTCCCGCCCATCCTCGTCCTCTGGGCCCTTGGTAAGCCTGTCTTCCTTCTTGTTGATGACAGTGACAGCTAGGAGAGGAGGCTGGAGAAAGTGTGCAGGCTCTGGGAGGTTACGGGGATGCTGCACCCACTGCTGCTCAGGTCAGGGTGGCCGGCGGTGAGGTCTTCTCCCACTCCCTCCTAGGCTGTTGGTTCTAGCCAGCCTTGTGCTGCTCACCTGGGCCGCCGCTTACTGTTTCAAGATGCTGCTGCTGTCGGCGCCGGCTTTAGTTCCGCTTCCGCTGCCCTGCCCTCTGCCGCCACTAGGCCTGTTTGGCTCCATCCATCTTCCCATCAACTTTGACCAGCTTCCCTGCTGAAGAAAAGCATTCCCACAACATGATGCTGCCAGTGCCATGTTTCACAGTGGGGATGGTGTGTTGTGCAGTGTTAGTTTTGCACCACACATAGCGTTTTGCTTTTAGGCCAAAAAGTTACATTTTGAAAAAGTTCAACTCTTGACTGCTTCTCTGATTAATGCACTCCTTGCCCGGCCTGTCAGTTTAGGTGGACAGCCATGCCTTGGTAGGTTTGCAGTTGTGCCATACTCTTTCCATTTTTGATGATGGATTGAACAGCGCTCCGTGAGATGTTCAAAGCTTGGGGTATTTTTTTTAAATCCTAACCCTGCTTTAAAGTTCTCCACAACTTTATCACTGACCTGTCTTGTGTGTTCCTTGGGCTTCATAATGCTGTTTGTTCACAAAGGTTCTCTTAAAAAACTCTGAGGGCTTCACAGAACAGTTGTATTCCTACTGAGATTAAATTGCACACAGGTGGACTCTATTTACTAATTAGGTGACTTTTGAAGGCAATTGGTTCCACTAGATTTTAGTTAGGGGTATCAGAGTAAAGGGGGCAGAATACAAATGCACTCCACACTTTTCAGATATTTATTTGTAAAAAAAAAAATTTAAAAAACATTTATCATTTTCCTTCCACTTCACAATTATGTGTCACTTTTAGTTGGCCAATCACATCAAATCCCAATAAAATACATTTAAGTTTTTTTGGTTGTAACATGACAAAATGTGGAAAATTTCAAGGGGTATGAATACTTTTTCAAGGCACTGTAGCTCATATACACCAGCATTTTACTGCCTGGCAAGGTAAATCAAATGAAAAATTAGTAAGAGCTCCCTCATTCAATGCATTCATTATAGTGTGAATAAGCCCTGGGGAATCTTTATTTTAAATGGCCATTTAACTAAAAAGGGACATTTTAGTTATTGGTGGAGCCTAGTGGGCAATGTCAGCCCCTAGCTTCTTCTATGTTGGATTCCACAGTATCTCCCTTCCATAATTTCCCACACTGTTAAAGTTCACCAGGGAGTTGTGGGTGTTCCTTCCTTCCCACCTTTGTTCTTGCTTCCCCTGTTGCATTCTCCACATAAAATGAACAAGAAATCCAAAAGAGAATATGGGAATATGCTAAA
Source organism: Lithobates sylvaticus (assembly GCA_028564925.1). NCBI lineage: Eukaryota > Metazoa > Chordata > Amphibia > Anura > Ranidae > Lithobates > Lithobates sylvaticus. The sequence goes on from CM053032.1 coordinate 61,350,380, forward strand.
GTATCTGTGCAGACCCAGGAGCTCAAGTGCAAAAATTTAGGGGCTAATCACACTTGGTACTGCATCATATACGTTATTTTTATTAATCCTTTAGTTACACTTTAAAGCAGAACTAAAGTGACCTATACTTACCTTTCCTCAATGGTTCCCGTCCCATGCCAGCATCTTCTCCTGTGTGCCGATCTTCAGCCATCTTCATTGGCCAGCATGGGAAAACATAATTCCTGCAGATGCACAGGAGGTGGTCATTCCGGCACACAGGGAAGACAGTGCCAGTGCTGGAAGCTGAGCTGCGCATGTGCAGCTCAGTTTACATCATTGGAGAAGACAGCAAGCAAGCAGGTAGGTGCAATTTATTGCAGAAGATACAATAAAAAGCCTGCTCACCCGCTGTTTGTTACAGCGGAAGTTTAGTTCCGCTTATAGTAGTAACTGTTCTGTGCTACCCCTGTAAATTCAAACTTCAATTTTGTACTACAGGAATTAATCTTACTGGAAGCTATAAGGCAACATAAAACAGTACTTAGTCTAAAAAAAAAAAACACTATTTTACCCATTTAAGGTAAAGCCTGAGCCCATCGCGATACAGGGATGTTGTACAAGAGCCTCGGCTGTCGGGGACTGTTCGTCCTCATTGGCTGAGACAGCAGCAAGCACCATTGGCTCCTGCTGCTGTCAACCAAAGTCAGGGAGCCAATGAGGAGAGAGAGGGGGAAGGGCCGAACAGCGTCTCCGTGTCTGAATGAACACACAGTGCAGTGGTTCGGGTGCTCCCAAAGCAAGCTGTTTGCTGTGGGGGCACTTGGCAGGAGGGAGGGGCCAGGAGCGCCGGCGAGGAACCCGAGAAGAGGAGGATCTGGGCTGCTTGTGCAAAACCACTGCACAGAGCAGGTAAGTATAACATGTTTGTTATTTTTACACAAAAAAAACCCAAGTCTTTAGTATCACTTTAACGTTTTAATGGAAACACACACTGTTCACAGCATATGTTTTAGTAATTCGGACCTTTAAGAATGTCTGTGACACTCTCTGTCACAACCAAACAGGAATGTATAGAGTTTTAAAATTCGGCAACCTTCACAGAAGCATGTATTTTTTAGAGAATATGTAAACCTTTAACTTATAAAACAACCCATTCAGTTGCATAAGAGCTGGGGGAGGAGAAACAACAGCACACTGGTCTCCCCAGTGAATGGCTGTGCGGTTCTGGGGGGGTCAAGACAAGTATGAACATTGGAGGAGAGCAGGCTCTGTTCCCAGCTAGAGAATTGACCACGCTGTACTCTCATGCCTTCTGTAGTCAGTGTTTAATAGGGAAGCAGAGTGTCTGGCAGGAACACCTGGGATTTCACACAAAGTAAGCAATACAAAGAGAAGAGGATACTTTTCCATACACGTACATGTGGGGCAGTAGTATGGTTGTTAATCACATCTTCCAATGCGTGCAGCGGTGGTGTATAGGTGCTTGGGCGCGTGCCCATGCACGTGCAACCGTGCACATCTGCAGCCCGTTGTACGCAATCCCCACTCAAAACGTGAAAGATCTTGGTGCCCAGTGGCCTTTTTAAAGCAAGCAGTCTGGTCCAAAAGTTGCTGAATGATCATCAACCCCCACCTGTTCCTGCGCTTCTGTGTTGCTTTATTCCTAGATTCCCCATTGCTGACCTGGCTTGCCCTTGGACCTGTCTTGGCTTCTCTCCTGACTCTGACCCCAACTTGTCTCATGGACTTTGTTTACTGCCTGCCTCCTGTGTATGACCTCGACTTGATCTTGACCACGCTCCTGCTCCTGTATCTAGAGTTACTCCTGTGTTACTAGTACCTCTGCACGGTCAAGACTTCACCTGTTCTTCTAGAATGTCTTCTGTTGCCCTGTTAACACTGCCGCATGAACCCTTCTGGTGCTTCATCTACTCAGATCTTCAGGCAATACCACAACCGTAAATAAAAAAATGTAGCGCTAAAATATAACACACTGTGTAGGAGTGAGTAATATATACCGAAAGCTTAAGGCCCCTTTCACATGGACGGACCGTTCAGATCCGCCTGTCAGTTTTGACGGCGGATCTGAACGGGCGCTCCATGTTAGTCTATGGAGCGTTGGATGTCAGGGGAGACCCGGTCCGATCCTCCAAAAGCAGACGTATGGCTCTACGTCCAGATCCGTCGCTGGCGGATCGGGTGAGATCTGATGAAAACGGACACACTGTCCGTTTTCATCCGATCTCTCCATAGAGACCAGCGGCACTCGCAAGCCCCTCCCCGCTCAGTGAGCAGAGAGGGACTTGTCATCCGCCGGTTCAGCGGAGATCAACGGAGAGATCTCCCGCTGAGCCGGCGGACAGTGGCGGGCTTCGTGGAAGCGGAGTCCGCCTCGTGTGAAAGGGGCCTAAGACGAGTGTCCAAAAACACACAATAGGAGGCAGGCAGGGGCGGAAGTATAGGGGTTGCAGAAGTCGCAATTGCGACTGGGCCCCATGCTGCAGGGGGCCCGCGTGCCCCCCTCTCCCCGAGCTGTGGCTGCATATGGGACCGAACATCCTGATCCTCAGCCGATGTATAAATCAGCAGTGCAGGCGCTCGGTCACGCTCTGGAAGTGAAAGCAAGGGAGAGGTGTCTAGCACAGTGTATGCTGTGCTCTCTGCCTCCCCCTACAGTGCAGTACCCAGCATGGAGAGTGAAGGTACTGTGAGCAAGTTGACGATTTTTTTTAAAAGGCGATCTATACATGTTTGTGTGCATGTTTATATGTGTGTGTGCATTTAGGTGTGTGCATGTGTATATGTTTATGTATGTGTGTGTGCACTGTATGTTTTTATGTGTGTGTGCGTTTGTGTGCATGTGTGTATGTTTATATGTGTGTGTGCTTGTGTGTGTGTGTTTATGTATATACATTACTTTTAATCCTGACCCCCTTTTTCTTTACAATCAGAATGGATTTTTTAGGGTGGGTTTATAATGCCAACAAGAAAATGCCATTCCTCTGAAAAGCAATGCAGGCTCAGATCGCTTTTCAGAGGCATTTGACAGGCAGTGAAGAGGCAATATGTTGTGCCTTGACTGGTAAAATGTTGAGAAACACTGATACAGAGAAACCTGATCTCTCCACTATCCTCCTGCAACTGCTGAAAGCCTGGGGAGGGAGATGAGAAGTGGGGGAAATCAGTTCCTCTATAAGCAGCTGCCCCCCACCACTCCTCCTATGCAGCTTCTTTCTGCTGCCCCCCATGTGCTCTCCAGCCCCCCTGTACTTTTTCCTGGCGCCCCCCCCCCCCCCTCATGCTCTCTCCTGGCACCTCCTCTTGTCCCCACAGCTCTACAGAGTTCTCCCCTCTCCTGCCGGCTGCTGCAGGGTATCTGTCAGGATGAAGCCTTTTCTGAATGGAGAGTCAGTGATCCATACCTATCATGGACTCAGTCCATTCATGACTGAAACATAGTAAACTATATTTACTATGCTTCCGTTTACGAATAAAGGGAAAGCTCTATACAGAGCTATTCCTGCCCATTCATTCTGTGCAGCTGTTCTCAATCTCCTGTCTCGGTCTCAAAGGTGAAACATCAGAGGTCTGCTTAGACCTCTGATATCTCACCAAAGCCCCCCAACGCTTGAAACATTTAAAAAAATATTTAAAAAAATAAATAAATAAATGGTAGAAAAAAAAAAAAAAAAACAGATGCCAGTGGCAGAACTAACATGGTCACAAACGTCACAATTGTGACCGAGCCTTGGCGTTTCCACCACTGGGCTCGGAGGGAAGGGCCCCAGCTGGGGGTCAGGGGGGCCCTTCATGTTTTTTTGCATCGGGGCCCTGAAGGTTCTAGTTACGCCACTGGAGGCAGGTATCAGTAATAATGTGAAATCAATCATGTGTGCCGCTAAAGGCAAAGCAATGTGACATATAAGAACCAATAAGTAATATATACCAAAGGCCTGAAAGGTGTATCCAGAAAACACACAATAAAGGCAAGTATCAACAGTATTGTGACATCAATAATGTGTGCCACTGAAGGCAAAACAATGTGACATATGAAAAACAATGTGACAAGAGTACTAGGTGAAAATGAAAACACCATAGACCAAAATGTGGTTATATAAAGTCCACATTGAGTGAAACGCTGAATAAAGCGAATCGTTCAAGGTAACTCAGGAACAGGAGGAGACTGGATAGGGATGACTGAACCCGGCTTGACTGATGACATAAAGAGGTAGGGTACTCTTACCGCAATGGTTGGATACAGCTACCATACGGTATTTGTATCAAATAGGCTTATGCACTAGACATCTTGCACCAATGGGTACCGGATCAGGAAAGCAGGAATCGGAGGTAGACACCACAGCAGGTAGAACACGAACCACAGCCACCGCACCCGATCAGCCTCTTATGGACAGGTTGTAAGATCCCGAGACAGTCCACTCAGTAAAATCCCAAGCACCAGGGAAAAAGAAGAGAGAATGGAAGCGACTCCAATGGTGCAGGTCAAAAAGTTAAAATTTATTCACATTGGCATGTGACAAATAAAATCTTGAGAGTATAAAACAAAAATAGGTCAGCAATGTGAGAAGTATGAGATAGCTGGCCCGATGCGTTTCGACACGAATTGGTCATCTACTGGGGCATCTACTGGGGCATGGGAGATATGCCCCAGTAGATGACCGATTTGTGTCGAAACGCGTCAGGCCAGCTATCTCATACTTCTCACATTGCTGACCTATTTTTGTTTTATAGTCTCGAGATTTTATTTGTCACATGCCAATGTGAATAAATTTTAACTTTTTGACCTGCACCATTGGAGTCGCTTCCATTCTCTCTTCTTTTTCCCTGGTGCTTGGGATTTTACTGAGTGGACTGTCTCGGGATCTTACAACCTATCCATAAGAGGCTGATCGGGCGCGGTGGCTGTGGTTCGTGTTCTACCTGCTGTGGTGTCTACCTCCGATTCCTGCTTTCCTGATCCGGTACCCGTTGGCGCAAGATGTCTAGCGCATAAGCCTATTTGATACAAATACCGTATGGTAGCTGTATCCAACCATTGCAGTAAGAGTACCCTACCTCTTTATGTCATCAGTCAAGCCGGGTTCAGTCATCCCTATCCAGTCTCCTCCTGTTCCTGAGTTACCTTGAACGATTCGCTTTATTCAGCGTTTCACTCAATGTGGACTTTATATTACAACATTTTGGTCTATGGTGTTTTCATTTTCACCTAGTACTCTTGTCACATTGTTTTTCATATGTCACATTGTTTTGCCTTCAGTGGCACGCATTATTGATGTCACAATACTGTTGATACTTGCCTTTATTGTGTGTTTTCTGGATACACCTTTCAGGCCTTTGGTATATATTACTTATTGGTTCTTATATGTCACATTGCTTTGCCTTTAGCGGCACACATGATTGATTTCACATTATTACTGATACCTGCCTCCTATCGTGTGTTTTTGGACACACGTCTTAAGCCCCATACACACGGTCGGACTTTTTCATCAATTTGGTCCGATCGGACAAGGTTGTTGAAAAATCAGACCGTGTGTATGCACCATCGGACAGTGTTCGTCGGTTTGTCCGTCGGACAAAGTCTTATCTCCTGCTGGAAAGATTTCCCGTCAACCCGGTCCGATCACACCAAATCCGAGCGTGTGTACGCTTGTCCGACCGGACAAAGTGCTACGCATGCTCAGATCACATTACAAGACCCAAGCTATTGGCTACTAGCCTCTACGTAGTCCCGTCGTAGGCAACAAACGTCACCACGTTCAGAATGATCGGATTTTCCGACAACTTTGTCCGATCGTGTGTACGCAAAACCAACATCAGACAAAGTATGACGGACATGGTCCGACGGACCTGGTCCACGGATTGTCCGCGCGTGTGTATGGGGCTTTAGGCTTTCGGTATATATTACTCACTCCTGCACAGTGTGTTATATTTTAGCGCTACATTTTTTTATTTATATTTCCTTGACTTTGTTTTATATGTTAGCTGCTTTTATTTATTGTTTATCACGGTAGCGCAGTTTTTTCCCATTTTATATTAATACCACAACCGGCAACCCATGCTTCTTTGGGCGGAGCACACCCTCTTCTCCATCTTCAGTGGTGCTCTGTACTCAGCTGCAAGGGAAGCCCTCTCATCACTTCGGCCTTCAACTAGGTATGTGACAAAATGTTAATGTTCCCTGTGCTTTTTGTTTGCCTTACCTTGTAATGATGGGCTCACATATTGTGGTGTCATGGCTGATCAAATGCCATGGTTTGCTACAGCTAGCCTGTCCCTAAGCACCAAAAGGACAAGACAACTTCCAATTCCAGGTCACAGCGTCCAAAGTATGATTTGCCACCCACTCTGTGTCGCATCACAAATAAAATGTAATTACAAAAAAAATCTTCCAGCTGCATTGTTTGTCTGAGAATGCTCTGCCTATTTGTGGCTGTCAGATCTAATTAGCTTTGTTGTCTATATTTCTATTGCACACTTTTTGGAAAACAAGGCATCAATAGTGGGTGCTGTAACAATTACCAGCTGGATCCTGGAAACATCAAGAAAGTATACATATTCGCCAGCATACCAAGGATCTACAATCATCCTCCAAAGGTTTTTATTGCAAAGGGGTCACATCACAGAGACGAGTGTAACGTTTCGGAGTCGCGCACGACCCCTTCGTCAGGCATGTGATGATCTATTTAGCTCACAACTGCCCCATCACAAGACTGTGAGCCACAGAGATTGTGGGATTTGTAGTTCCGTCACAAGAAAATGCAGTTCCCAGACTACAGTCAGAGGTCTTGCATTAACCTGTGCAGTGCCATGCTGCATGCCACGTGTTTCTATACAAACATTTAAGCAGGTTGAAATTCTGATTAGTGAGATAGCTGCTGCCTCAGTCTGCTGTATGGGAAAGAAGACACAGACAGGCCACAGCGTGTAATCTCCAGCTGCTTACAGAGAAGAGAGAAGGGGGAAAAGAGAGTTAACTGGAGTACAGTTTATTGTTCAAGTGTACACGGTGCTTGGCACAAGTATGTTGCACCCTATGTGCAAGGCAAGTGATCCTGTTCAAGGTGCCCAGCGTAGCCCAGAAGAACCCACCCTGGATTAGGCCATCCCTGTGACCCACACTTGGCGCTGAACAGGGAGGGGAACATGGAAGGAGTGTCACCCACTTTTCCCTACAAACGGAAAGTACTGACAAATGAATTTGAAGATTTAATCTACCATAGGCTGTACATACAGGACAACAAATTACATCATGATACTACATCATCAAACCACAGGTTTTCCAGAATGTTTATAATGGCTTTAATTTCTGTTCAGAGCATTTAGGCCCCTTACAGATATTGTGTAGACATTTCGAACATCGCAAAAGTTCGGAGCCAAATAATGAACCCCATTGAAGTCTATAGGACCCAAACTGGAAAAAAATACTGCCTATTTTGAAGGCTTATATGCAAGTAATTGGGCTTACAAAGGGCATGGGGGTCCAGGTACTGCCCTGGGGGACATGTATCAATCAGTAGAAAGTTTGTAAAAAAACATAATTTTTAGATGAGCAGGGATTTACTGATGCTTAAAGTGAAACCATAAAAAAAAGAAATAATCAAAATGAAAAAGTCCTTTAAATATAGTGCCGGGGGGGGGGGGGTCCCCTTAGTCTACCTGTAAAATGCCACTTCTGTACTGTGTATAGAACCTGCTGCAGCAATAATGACATTTATAAAGCCAAAAAATTACATTTTCCCTACAAGCTTTCCTTAATTTTGTAAACGACGGCTTGGGGAGTGAGTCTGTATGATGAGGCCACAATTTAGTGTACTCAGAACAAGATTAGAGATTTTGTGGATAAATTCTGGTGTCTCTTTGGCAGATATTGGACGGAAATAACAACGTTTTGCACCGCAGTGAGCAAGCCTTATGTGAAGAAGGCAAATTATAGTACACTCAGGCCAATATTAACAATTTTTTTTTTTAGATTAAGTCTGGTGTCTCTTTCGCAGACTTTAGATAGAAGTAACAGGTGTGGAAAAATTGGGCTTTGGGTGTTGGTGGTGCCTTCACACCATAACCCTGTAGGGGTACTCTTGATGAAAGCAAGAACTGGCCTCAAAAATTTAAATGATAAACACCTGTCAAACAATTGCAAAAATATGTTTTCCAGATGAAATCAACACCCACAAAGCTAGGCAGCCTAGACAGTCTTTCAGAGATTCAAGATCCAGAAAGCACTTAATCAGAGACATCGGCATCAGGGGCTTGATAGCTGCTAATCCAGGACTGATTCACTTTGATACATTTCACCCGGTCCACAGAGACTGTGGACAGACGTGCTCTCTTATCTGTCACAAAACCTCTGCAGCACTGAATGCCTGTTCGGAAAGCACGCTGGATGCAGGGCAGCCCAGCAGCTCGATTGCATACTGGGCAAGTTCTGGCCAGTGGTCTATTCTCATGACCCAGTAACCCAATGGATGGTCAACTGGAAAGCTCTCCATGTCTGTTTTTGCCCCTAGATAATCTCCCACTATATGATGCAGATGCTGCCTATGGCGGGATGCGGAAGATGACAGCACTGGGTGCCGAGAACTAAAAAGATTTTGAAAAGCATCACTGAGGCTTCTCTCCTAAACTCTCAGATAGACTATCTCAAATCTATATCCTCCATCGGGCATACCTCACCCCGCTAGGGGTAGCTAGATATCGGAGAGGGCAGTCTAACAACTGTCTATTGTGTCATCAGAAAATGGGTAAATTTTTTTACCTAATTTGGGCATGCCCGTTGTTACAGGCATTTTGGAAACAAATCGTGGATTTCCTACATGACACAATGGGATCCCCACTCACCATAAGGAGAAAGTAAGGAGAAAATCTACCTCTTATGCCCCGTACACACAATCGGACACAATCGGACAACAAAACCGTGGAATTTTGTTAGAAGGTTGTTGGCTCCAACTTGTCTTGCATACACATGCGTCACACAAATGTTTGCCAACAATCACAGTTTTACAAGACCGATTGGTTCCTGCTCGTATTTGATTTCAAGCATGCGTGGACTTTTGTGCGACGGACTTGTGTACATACGATCAGAAAGTTCAACAACAAAAATTTGGTGGTGGAAAATTTGAGAACCTGCTAGCCAACATTTGTTGGCAGAAAGTCCGACTACAAATGTTCGATGGAGCATACACATGGTGGGGACTTTCCGCCAACAAGCTCATGTCCAACATTTGTTGTCAGAATATACGATCGTGTGCACATTGCATTACAGTTGACCCTAGTGGATAATTTTTCCTTACATGTTCTGTCATCACTGAGCTTGTGTGGAGATATTGGGTTAACGGGAACACTAAACCTATACTGTACATTTGAGGAACATATCAAGAATTGCAAAATTGCATTATATATATATATATATACATTATATATATACACACACACAGTATATGTAGCTCTGCAGAGTTCGCAGGTTCAGACCCAGGTCCTGACATGGGCAGAGTTAGTTGAGGTCTGAGAGGATGCAAGAAGGAGAGGAGAGCTTGAGGTTTGGGTCAACCAGATTTGGTTGCCTGCTGAAGGGAGTAGTTGTCTCCCCCTATGGTGCCATTAGAGAAAGAGAGATTTGTTATCCTACCTGGGAAGGCACTAGTGGAGCAGTCATAGGTCTAGTAAGGTCCCGGCCATGCCTAATGGATGTGGCACTTTGAGAGATGAATGTCCTGGAATGTGTGCTACCCATCTGCTGCTGTTATAGGGAGCATCCTTTGTGTAGCCGTCCCTGAACACCTGCACACACACACACACATATATATGAATCTACGCATTTTGCACACATGTTCAAGTTTGCAAAAACAGATCCTTGGGCACTATTCTGCCAATACATCCTATTCAGCAATACCGGGGTTACCCTGTATTCCCTACAGCAGTGGTTCTTAACCTCAGTCCTCATTACCCCCCACCAGGCCATGTTTGCAGGCTTTCCTTTTCCCTTGCACAGGTGCTTTAAATCTAAGTCAATGGCTTGGTATTTTGGACAGCTATTTTATCTAAGGGAAATTCCCAAAACATGGCCTGGTGGGGGGTAATGAGGACTGAGGTTAAGAACCACTGCCCTACAGGTTGTTTATCCCTGGATCTGATCTGTACTGGAAGATGTGGATTCATCTGCAACTCTATGAGCTAATAAGTGAATTTGCCCTTCAACAACACAACTCAGCTGGAAAAATAAGAAACTACACATGGATTCTGCTTAAAAATAAATTCAGCAATTTTCCACAGCACGGAGCTGACCTTCCTGCTTTCACAAGTTAATAGGATTTTTTTTATCTTTTCAAAAAAATAAAATCAAATTTTCTTGGATCTCGGATTAAGTGTGAATTAATTCCTTTACTAACAAGGTGCAAGCTGTTACTCGAATTGCTAGAAAAGAAGTCACTTTACAGCTGAGAAAAGCAGCAACCAGAAACTCATCCGACATCTGCAAATTGTAATGCGAGAAATAACTTAGAGAAATACGTCATCTAAAAATGTGAAGTGCCTGGCTGTTGTGCTGACCCACTGACTTCACTACTTAAAGCCTGACTCAAGGCACATCTCTTTTTTAATCTTTAATAGTCTCATTAGCACTCTAATTTTTTTTTTTACTACTTTAGCAGCTCTCTAAGCTCAACTGAGCTATTCTGATATAAGCAGCGGGAAGCCGCACTTCTGGTTCCCTGCTGCATCATAACTGGGTCTATGATAGACACCAATTGTACCTCTGTCCCCACACTCTGCTGTAGAAATTTTAGCACTTTTAGTTTAATAACATACTGTAGGATATAGGGTTGGATTAAAGAGATGTTAAAAGGTGCAGCTGCCACCCACTAGAAGCACCCCCTACCCATCAGCAGGACTCAGATCAGCTGACAACCAGCACAGCAGGGCCAGTTTTACTTTGATTCATAATGTAGTATAATAATAGCAGTGCCAGGTGACACAGTGAGCTAAGCAAAAGCTGTATCAGCTGATTTTGCAGTTCTAGATTGAATCCTGCATTATTTTAAAACAAAGGATCTCTAAATGACAGTGAGAGCTAGCCTCATCCTCTTTTATATCTTGTGGGCTAATGCAGGGTGGCAGATGATTATGTGACACTTGGACAAAAGTATGCCGCACAATTACTGCACTTCACTGATTGTTCCTGCTCCTAGCAAACTACACCACTGACCATTAGGGATGAGCCGAACACCCCCGGGTTCGGTTCGCACCAGAACCTTCGAACCGACCGAAAGTTTGCGCAAATTTTCGAACCCTATACGTTATAATGGACGTTCGAAATCAAAAGTGCTAATTACAACGGCCAATATGCATGTTAATGTCATAAAACAGGTTTGGGGACCCGGGTCCTGCCCCAGGGGACATATATCAATGCAAAAAGAACTTTTAAAAACTAACGTTTTTTCGGGAGCAGTCATTTTAATGATGCATAAAGTGAAAAAAAAAAAAAAGAAATTTTCCTTTAAATATGGTACCTGGGGGGTGTCTAAAGTATGCCTGTGAAGTGGCATGTGTTTCCCGTGCTTAGAACTGTCCTTGCACAAAATGACATTTGTAAAGGAAAAAAAGAAGCCAATTAAAACCACTTGTGGCTTTAATGTCATGTCTTGTCCTGGCCGCCATATGGCTGAAAATCCTTGAGAAAAATGGCATGGCTGCCCCATCAGCCCCCCCCCCATCCCAGCCCCTTTGGGTCTTGTATGGATATTAAGGGGGACCCCGCACCCAAAATAAAACCCTATACCTACAACCCTATATACTCTGAACAGCAGTATATAGGTGGTGCAAACAAGACACGGACTGTAGGTTTGTTCTTAAGTAGAATCTGAACAGGTACATTATGAAGTGTAGCTCCATCCCCAAAAAAATCTATTTTTAAGCTTTTTGGAGAACATAGGGAGGGGTTATCACCCCTGTAACATTTGCTGTCTTTGCACATCTGTTCAGAACATGTCACCTCACTTTCCGTCCCAATGACAAATGTTTTTGGAAAAGTGGGGTTTTAATTGAAACAAGGATTGGTGATAAAGCATCAGTAGAGAGGAGATACCTTTTTCCCAAATTAAATCTAACATGATAGAATTTCCCTTCCTAGGGGTAGATTTCCTCTCACTTCCTGTTTTCTCTTTCCGTTTGCAAGTAGGAGTCGTTTGTAAGTTGGATGTTTGAAAGTAGGGGCCTGCCGTATATACTCTGCAGAAATTTGCCCTATTAGATGTTGGTGTAGCCACAAGACTGGTGGGCACAGGAATGGGCCCTGCTGTGAGTTAATAGATCAAGATTTGTACTTGCATGCACCTGTTGAACCGGGCAGAAAAATTGGGCCTTTGGTGGTGGTGGTGGACGGTGTTGCCACAAGACTGTAAGCCCTCACAGTTACTCTTGGTGGGCGCAGGAATGGGCCCTGCTGTGAGTTATTAGATCAAGATTTGTAATTGTATGCACCTGTTGAACAGGGCAGAAAAATTGGGCCTTTGGCGGTGGTGGTGGACGGTGTTGCCACAAGACTGTAGGCCCTCATAGTTACTCTTGGTGGGCGCAGGAATGGGCCCTGCTGTGAACTATTAGATCAAGATTTGTAATTACACGCCCCTGTTAAACAGGGGCTGAAAAATTGTGCCTTAGGCATTGGTGCTGGTGCCACAACACTGCAACCCCTCACAGACACTGTACTCTTAGCACAGCAATGAGACCTGTTGCAAAGCATTGCCTAAAAATTGTAATTACACGCCCCAACAGGGGCTGAAAAATTGTGCCTTAGGCAACACTGCAACCCCTCACAGATACTGTACTTGGAGCACAGCAGTCACACCTGTTGCAAAGCATTTTTTTTAAAAAATTGTAATTACACGCCCCTGTTAAACAGGGGCTGAAAAATTGTGCCTTAGGCATTGGTGCTGGTCTCACAACACTGCAACCCCTCACAGATACTGTACTCTTAGCACAGCAATGAGACCTGTTGCAAAGCATTGCCTAAAAATTGTAATTACACGCCCCAACAGGGGCTGAAAAATTGTGCCTTAGGCACTGGTGCTGGTGCCACAACACTGCAACCCCTCACAGATACTGTACTTGGAGCACAGCAGTCACACGTGTTGCAAAGCATTTTTTTAAAAAATTGTAATTACACGCCCCTGTTAAACAGGGGCTGAAAAATTGTGCCTTAGGCATTGGTGCTGGTGCCACAACACTGCAACCCCTCACAGATACTGTACTCTTAGCACAGCAATGAGACCTGTTGCAAAGCATTGCCTAAAAATTGTAATTACACGCCCCAACAGGGGCTGAAAAATTGTGCCTTAGGCACTGGTGCTGGTGCCACAACACTGCAACCCCTCACAGATACTGTACTTGGAGCACAGCAGTCACACGTGTTGCGAAGCATTTTTAAAATAAATTGTAATTACACGCCCCTGTTAAACAGGGGCTGAAAAAATTGTGCCTTAGGCATTGGTGCTGGTGCCACAACACTGCAACCCCTCACAGATACTGTACTCTTAGCACAGCAATGAGACCTGTTGCAAAGCATTGCCTAAAAATTGTAATTACACGCCCCAACAGGGGCTGAAAAATTGTGCCTTTAGGCACTGGTGCTGGTGCCACAACACTGCAACCCCTCACAGATACTGTACTTGGAGCACAGCAGTCACACGTGTTGCGAAGCATTTTTAAAAAAAATTGTAAGTACACGCCCCTGTTATACAGGGGCTGAAAAATTGTGCCTTAGGCACTGGTGTGGTGGCATGGATCATTGAGGAGGAGGAAGAGGATAGTCAGTGAACATAACAGGACAGTCACTCAGCATCAGCATAGGCAGTCTTGAAGGGATGTGACATTATAAATTATTCCGTTATATCCGCTTCAGGTGCCTGGTAGCTGGTGGTGATCCAAGACTGATTCATTTTGATGAAGGTCAGTCGATCAACCGAGTCGGTGGACAGGCGCACCCTATGATCGGTGACAAATCCTCCAGCAGCACTGAATGTGCGTTCGGAAAGAACGCTGGAGGCAGGACAGGCCAGTAGCTCAATTGCATACTGTGCAAGCTCTGGCCAGTGATCCATCCTCAGGACCCAGTGAGCCAGAGGATTTTCGGTGGGAAAGGTGTCCAAGTCTGACCTTGCCCTAAGGTATTCCTGCACCATGTATATCAGACGCTGGCGATGGTTGCTGGAACCGATCATACCTTGGGGCTGCGGACTAAAAAAATTGTCTGAACGCATCGGTCAGACGTCCACCTTCCCCACCGCTCCTTCTGCTACTGACCGAAGCCTCAGCAGCTCGTCGTCCAGGACCAGGAGTTTGTAACCTCCCAGTTTCTGGGAACGCGTTGCACAGACCTTTCTGCAAGGCCTCCCTGAGATGTTTCATCCTCTGCTCCCTCTGCGACGGCAAGATAAGGTCCGCAACCTTACCCTTGTACCGTGGATCAAGGAGAGTGGCCAGCCAGTAATGGTCCCTCTCCTTGATCCGAAGAACACGAGGATCCTTCCGCAGGCTTTGCAGGATCAGGGAGGCCATGCAGCGTAGGTTAGCTGAGGCATTCGGTCCGGAGTCTTCTGGGTCACTGAGGATGACATGATCGCCAGCCACCTCCTCCCAGCCACGTACAAGTCCACTGGTTTGTTGGGACTGTACATCATCCCTAAAAGACTGCTGCTGCTGATGCTGAGTGCCAGGCTCCACCTCCATGCTCACACAATCCTCCTCCTCCTCCTCCTCCTCTTCCTGTGTGATGGGTGGGACAGAAGGAACACTGTCCGGATAAAGGGGGCCTTGAGAGGCAAGGAAGTCCTCCTCTTCCTGCCTCTGTTCTGCCTCAAGTGCCCTGTCCATTATCCCACGCAGCGTATGCTCCAACAGGTGGACAAGAGGTACAGTGTCACTGATGCATGCACTGTCACTGCTCACCATCCTCGTGGCCTCCTCAAATGGTGAGAGGACAGTGCATGCATCCCTGATCATGCTCCACTGGCGTGGGGAAAAAAAAGCCAAGCTCCCTGACCCTGTCCTGGTGCCGTAGTCGCAAAGGTACTCATTGATGGCCCTCTGCTGCGTGTGCAGTCGCTGCAGCATGGCCAACGTTGAGTTCCACCTGGTGGGCATGTCACATATTAGGCGGTTCTTGGGCAGGTTCAGCTCCTTTTGCAGCTCAGTCAGCCGAGCACTGGCATTATAAGATCGGCGGAAATGCACACAGACTTTCCTGGCCTGCCTCAGGACATCCTGTAAGCCTGGGAACCTGCCCAAGAACCGCTGCACCACCAGGTTGAGGACGTGAGCCATACAGGGCACATGGGTGAGCTGCCCCTGTCGCAGGGCGGAGAGGAGGTTGGTGCCATTGTCAGAAACGACCATTCCTGGCTTAAGCTGGCGTGGCGTCAACCACCTCTCGGCCTGCCCCTGCAGAGCTGCCAGAACCTCTGGCCCAGTGTGGCTCCTGTCCCCCAAACACACCAGCGCAAGCACGGCATGGCATCTTTTTGCCTGCGTACTTGCGTAGCCCCTTGTACGCCTACGGAGCACCGCTGGTTCCGAGGACAGAGCACTGGAGGAAGAAGAAGAGGAGGGGGGTGGAGGAGAGTGGTGTGTCACAACCAGTAGCAGTAGTAGCATTTTGGAGGCGTGGTGGCGGAACAACCTCCAACACTACTGCACCTTGTCCTGCATCCCTCCCAGCTGCCAATAGAGTGACCCAATGGGCCGTGAAAGAAAGGTAACATCCCTGTCCATGCCTGCTGGACCATGAGTCAGCGGTAATATGCACCTTACCGCTGACCGCCCTGTCCAGCGAGGCATGGACATTGCCTTCCACATGCCGGTAGAGAGACGGAATCGCCTTCCGTGAGAAAAAGTGGCGTTTGGGAACCTGCCACTGAGGAACCGCACATTGAACAAACTCACGGAAGGGGGCCGAGTCTACCAACTGAAAAGGCAGCAGTTGAAGTGCTAGCAATTTAGCCAAGCTAGCATTCAACCGCTGGGCATGTGGATGGCTGGGAGTGTACTTCTTTCGACGGTCCAGCAGCTGGGGCAGGGAAATTTGCCTGCTACAATCGGACGTCGGTGTACTGCAAGTACTTGGTTGTGACACACCTAATTCTACACCTTCAGTCCTCTCAGAGCAGCTTTCAGAGAGGACTGAAGATGTAGTGGGGATGGAGATCCCAGCTGATGAGGAGCAAGGAGAGGTCAGCTTAGTTCTTTGGTGTGGGTCTTTTATGTGTGCTTGCCAACGAGCTGCATGGCAGGTCGACATATGTCTGCTCATGCTTGTGGTGCCCAAGCGGCTGATGTTTTGGCCACGCAAGATACGCTTGAGACAAATATTGCAAATAGCAGTGGTGCGATCTGATGCACTCGTCTCAAAAAAGGCCCACACCAAAGAACTTTTCTGATAACGTGCAGAGGCAGCGCCCTGCACAGGCGGAGCTCTGCGGTGTTGTACAGTTGCTGTGCTGGCCTCTAGCTGGCCTCCAGGGGGCATCCTGCCTCGTTGGACATGTGACGCCGCATCCTCCTCCTCCTCGTCCTCCTCCTCATCCTCTCTCCCTTCAGGCACCCACGTGGAGTCAGTGACCTCATCATCCCCTCCCTCTTCACCACTAGAGCAAACCTGGCAGTAAGCTGTAGCTGGTGGAACAGTACTGCCAGATTGCTGTCCTTCAGCATCCCCTCTCTCTGCGCGCACACTACTGACTTCCTCAGGCTGGGTATCATCATCCGAGCCTTCGAATCGTTGGGCATCCTCCTGGAGCATGTACCCAACACTGTGCTCAAAGAGTTCGGGGGACTCCTCAGGAGGACATGGTGGGTCTAGGGAAGGAGTGGCTGATGATGTCATTGAGTACACGTTGGCAGCTGCTCTGCCAGTACCCTGAGCCTGGGTGAGAGAGGATGAGGAGGATGAGGAGGGCTTGGTCATCCATTCTACCAAGCCTTCAGCATGATGCGGCTCCACATGTCCAGCTGCCGAAAACAAAGACGAGCGTGTCCCATGGCCACGTGCTGATGACGATGCACGACCACGGCCACGGCCAGCACTGTTGTCTCTAGAAACAGAGCCTGCCTGCCCTGTCTTCTTGCCTCTGCACGCTCTGCCTCCCCTTGGCGGTCTTCCAGGCATTGTAGTCAGTAGGGTATATAGTATAAAAAATAGAGCTCCTATGTGTGCTCACAACACACTGTAGGTCCTATGGGTGCTGACACTAACACACTATAGGTACTATGTGTGCTGCTGACAAGAAAATATAGGAGCTCTGTTTGCTGCCACTAACACACTAGAAGTCCTATGGGTGCTGCTGAGAAGAAAATATAGGAGCTCTGTGTGATGCCACTAACACACTAGAAGTCCAATGGGTGCTTCTGGGAAGAAAATATAGGAGCTCTGTGTGATGCCACTAACACACTAGAAGTCCTGTGGGTGCTGCTGAGAAGAAAATATAGGAGCTCTGTGTGATGCCACTAACACACCATTGAAGTCCTATGGGTGCTTCTGGGAAGAAAATATAGGAGCTCTGTGTGATGCCACTAACACACTAGAAGTCCTATGGGTGCTTCTGCGAAGAAAATATGGGAGCTCTGTGTGATGCCACTAACACACTAGAAGTCCTGTGGGTGCTGCTGAGAAGAAAATATAGGAGCTCTGTGTGATGCCACTAACACACAATTGAAGTCCTATGGGTGCTTCTGGGACGAAAATATAGGAGCTCTGTGTGATGCCACTAACACACTAGAAGTCCTATGGGTGCTTCTGGGAAGAAAATATAGGAGCTCTGTGTGATGCCACTAACACACTAGAAGTCCTGTGGGTGCTGCTGAGAAGAAAATATAGGAGCTCTGTGTGATGCCACTAACACACAATTGAAGTCCTATGGGTGCTTCTGGGAAGAAAATATAGGAGCTCTGTGTGATGCCACTAACACACTAGAAGTCCTATGGGTGCTTCTGGGAAGAAAATATAGGAGCTCTGTGTGATGCCACTAACACACTAGAAGTCCTGTGGGTGCTGCTGAGAAGAAAATATAGGAGCTCTGTGTGATGCCACTAACACACCATTGAAGTCCTATGGGTTCTTCTGGGAAGAAAATATAGGAGCTCTGTGTGATGCCACTAACACACTAGAAGTCCTATGGGTGCTTCTGGAAAGAAAATATGGGAGCTCTGTGTGATGCCACTAACACACTAGAAGTCCTATGGGTGCTTCTGGGAAGAAAATATGGGAGCTCTGTGTGATGCCACTAACACACTAGAAGTCCTATGGGTGCTTCTGCGAAGAAAATATGGGAGCTCTGTGTGATGCCACTAACACACTAGAAGTCCTGTGGGTGCTTCTGGGAAGAAAATATGGGAGCCCTGTGTGATGCCACTAACACACTAGAAGTCCTATGGGTGCTTCTGGGAAGAAAATATAGGAGCTCTGTGTGATGCCACTAACACACTAGAAGTCCTATGGGTGCTTCTGGGAAGAAAATATAGGAGCTCTGTGTGATGCCACTAACACACTAGAAGTCCTCTGGGTGCTGCTGAGAAGAAAATATAGGAGCTCTGTGTGATGCCACTAACACACCATTGAAGTCCTATGGGTGCTTCTGGGAAGAAAATATAGGAGCTCTGTGTGATGCCACTAACACACTAGAAGTCCTATGGGTGCTTCTGGAAAGAAAATATGGGAGCTCTGTGTGATGCCACTAACACACTAGAAGTCCTATGGGTGCTTCTGGGAAGAAAATATGGGAGCTCTGTGTGATGCCACTAACACACTAGAAGTCCTATGGGTGCTTCTGCGAAGAAAATATGGGAGCTCTGTGTGATGCCACTAACACACTAGAAGTCCTGTGGGTGCTGCTGAGAAGAAAATATAGGATCTCTGTGTGATGCCACTAACACACAATTTAAGTCCTATGGGTGCTTCTGGGAAGAAAATATAGGAGCTCTGTTTGCTGCCACTAACACACTAGAAGTCCTATGGGTGCTTCTGGGAAGAAAATATGGGAGCTCTGTGTGATGCCACTAACACACTAGAAGTCCTATGGGTGCTTCTGGGAAGAAAATATGGGAGCTCTGTGTGATGCCACTAACACACTAGAAGTCCTATGGGTGCTTCTGGGAAGAAAATATGGGAGCTCTGTGTGATGCCACTAACACACTAGAAGTCCTATGGGTGCTTCTGGGAAGAAAATATGGGAGCTCTGTGTGATGCCACTAACACACAATTGAAGTCCTATGGGTGCTTCTGGGAAGAAAATATAGGAGCTCTGTTTGCTGCCACTAACACACTAGAAGTCCTATGGGTGCTTTTGGGGTGCAATGCTGTGCTAACAGCACTGCGGTTGGTACTACTGAAATACTGTACTAACAGTAAAACACGCACCAGACTAATCCCCAGCAGCAGCTAATAACACACTAACCAGCAGCAATGGACGATCAATGACAGGTAGCAATGGTTTAGCAAATAAAATAGCCAATGGTTTAGCAAAGAAGAGCAAATCTTTCTGTATGAATGAATCTAGCAAAGACACAGAATCAGCCTGATCTCTCCTAAAGCCGGAACTCATGTGACCGGCGCCGACGGCGTGGCGGCCTTTTAAATGGTGGGGCGTGTACTAAAGCCCCTGAGCTTTAATTGGCTTCAGGCGTCCTGCCTGTAGCCAATTATTGCTCTCTGAGTTTCCGGCGCTGTGATTGGCCAAGCATGCGGGGTCACAGTGCATGCTTGGCCAATCATCAGCCAGCAATGCACTGCGCCGGCCGCGCCGGCCGCAATGCATTGCGGGGCCGCTCGCATCACACGAATGTGATGCGAGCGGCCAAAATAGTTCTGGGCTCGCCGAGCGAGCGAACGCCCGGTGCTCGATGCGAACATGGGTTCGCATCGAGCACCGGGCCCATCCCTACTGACCATCACACGACACACACGCTTCTGAACTGACTGCCACAGGACTCACGCACTTCTCAACTAACCACTATTGGACCTACGCACTTCTCAACTGACCACCACTAGACCAATGTTAAGCGGGCTCAATCAAGAGCCCGCTGCATGGGATTGTGGCTGCCACGTGTATAAATAAAGATGGCCTCTATCATTCAAAAAAAAAAAAAAAAAGAGCGGACTTTGCACGTATTTTCGGGCGGGAAACACGTTTTTTCAAATGTTTGGGGGCTATAAAAGCCCCTTGTGACACAGGTCCGATCACAGTTGTCCTGGATCGGCTTGGCTGAGCTTCTGCTATTACACTAGAGCTATTACACTGAGCTCGCCAAGCCGTGACAGGGCATGAAATTTCTCGTGAGGCAGATCCTGGAGAGGGCGGCATCCGAAGGCGGGGACGAATGGCTCCGGCGTTGCCTATCATTGGCCGAAGAGGAGCCGGCTACAGAAGCAGCGCCTGGAGATCGGAGTACGCCCCTGGAAGGTCCGGGGCCGAAGAGGAGAATCGACCCGAAGCACCTACCTCGCTGTCCCGCAGGATCCAGCGAAGCCTACCGGTGGAGTGTCCAGTGCTGGAAGATGCGGCGCAGCAGTGGGCTGGGTCCCGCCCACCTTCAGTCACTGAAGCCCGCCCCGTCGATGACGCTGAAGATGACGCGGCGGTGAGTCAGCGTTCCGGCCTGCGTGTCAAGAGGCGGAGGCGGGTCTTCTCTCCTTCGCCGATACGCACCACTGAGCGAAGAAGACGCACTTGGCTTTCTCCGCCAGTGCCTCGCACGGCTCCTCCCGCAGCTCCTCCGTCTCCGCCCACAGCCCGGAAGTCTCCGCCCACTTCAGCCCCTCATAGGGTATCTTCAGCGACAGCTGCAGCGCGCTCTCCCCGTACGCATCTGGTTGCTACAGCAACAGCTTCACATGCACCCAGGTCGTCTAGGCTGGATGCCAGGGGAAGTTCAACTAATGGTTTGTTACAAAATGTGCTTACCTCTTTGAATAGGTTTAATGCTGTTTTGTCTTCTTCTCAGCCTGTAGCTGTTTTACCTTCTCCTGCTCATGTGTGGTCTCCTATCGACTCTCATGTTGTCCCTTCACCTGTCTCTGTTCCTCTTAATGTTTCTGCTTCTGTCCCGGAGGTCTGTTTTAAAGAAGTCTTACCTTGTGAATTATCCCCATTAGGTTTCCATCTGCCCATGTCTATTAAAGAAAAATTTGGAAGGGTGAATTTTTGGATTTATTATCGCTTTTACCTAATGCTAAGGAATTTTTGCATAAAAGCGATGGTAAATCTGGGGACAATGCCAATGATTACCGACGTCGCCCAGTTTCTAGGTCATTTTTTAATTGGTTGCAAGCTTTCGGTATTTTTTCGGCGGTATTGTGTGAAAAATATCCTCAAAAAGCGTGTGGTTTATTTCAACATTTAGAGCATATTTTAGAGGCTTACAAGAGTTTTGGCGGTATGGGTTGGTTTCATTATGATGAATCCTTCCGCCAAAAGATTGCCATCTACCCCACGCTCAAATGGGGTAATAAGGATGTTGGCTTATGGCTCAACCTCATTGCCCCTCAGAAAACGTACTTTTCCAAAATTCAATCACAGCCAATGGCGGCTTCTTCTGCTCCGGCTCCCGCTTACAAAAAAGGTACGTGTTTTGCATATAATGAATCACAGTGTAAGTGGTCGGCTTCTTGTCGCTATAGGCATGAATGTTCTTTTTGTTTAGGGAATCATCCTGTCATGAAGTGTTTTAAAAGGACCACCAATCCTGCCCTCAGAGAACAGTCCAAAAGTATGCACGCCGGTGAGATTGGCTGCAATGCTTCTGTGGCTGCGTCGTTACCCAGACCAGGAGAAGGCGCAACTTTTTATTGACGGTTTTCTTTTGGTTTTAGGCTTCCTGTTTTTCAAGGCCCTGGTTGTATTTTTGTCAATAATTTGAAATCAGTAGTAATTAATACTGATATTGTGGCAGAAAAATTATTTAAAGAGCTAGCTGCTGGTAGGATTGCTGGTCCTTTCGTTTCCCCTCCTTTTCAAAATTTTAGAATCTCTCCACTAGGACTGGTTCCAAAAAAGGAACCTCGATCATATCGGCTCATTCATCACCTTTCTTTCCCGGAAGGTAGTTCGCTGAATGATGAAATTGATCCGCTGTCCACCTCCGTTACCTATGCTACGTTTGATGATGCTGTTGGCCTTATCAAACAATTTGGTAAAGGGGCCTTATTAGCCAAAGCGGATATTCAATCCGCTTTTCGACTTTTACCCATATCACCAGAAGCCTATAACTCTCTTGGTTTTCATTTTAATGGGTATTTTTTCTATGATAAATGCCTTCCTATGGGCTGTTCTTTATCCTGTCATTATTTTGAAGTTTTTGCTTCCTTCCTGCAGTGGGTAATGACTCAAGTATCTGGCCACTCGGGTATATTACATTACTTGGATGATTTTCTTTTTATAGGTCCTCCTGATTCGCTTGTTTGTTCGATAATTTTGCGTTTATTTTTTCTTCTTTCGGATTTTTTCGGCATCCCACTGGCGGTTGAAAAGACTGCTTTTCCATCACCAGTGATTGAATTTTTAGGTATTAAAATTGATACGATATTGCTGCAATATGAACTACCCCCACTAAAAATTTCTAGGTTGGAATCTTTGATTTCTCTGTTTTTGCGTCGTAAGAAGATCCTGTTAAAAGAAATGCAGTCTTTTCTAGGTCTTCTTGCCTTTGCGACTCGAGTTATGCCCATGGGCAGAATTTTTTCTAGACGTTTGTCTTTGGCTACGTCCGGTTTTAAATCTCCTTTTTCACATATCCGTATTACTTCTGCCATGAAGGATGATCTCCTGGTATGGTCAAAATTTTTGATGGATTATAACGGGAGATCATTTTTTTCAGGATGATTTTGTTTTTGCGGCAGATATTGATTTATTCACGGATGCGGCTGGGTCTTGTGGTTTTGCAGCCATATTTCGCACGCATTGGTGCGCGGATAGATGGCCCCCCGTTTGGATTTCCAACAAGCTCACTAGGAATATAGTTTTATTGGAACTATTTCCGGTGGTGGTTGCTTTGGAAATCTGGGGAGATCTTTTTTCCAATAGACGCATTATTATCCATACGGATAATAAAGGCGTGATCTTTGCTTTGAATTGTCTTTCTTCAAAATCCATTTCTGTTATAAAACTGCTACGTTATTTGGTACTTTTATGTTTAAAGAAAAATATCTGGCTTAAAGCCAAATTTGTGCCAGGGAATCAGAATATTATGGCAGATGCCTTATCTCGCTTCCAGATGGCTCGTTTCAGACAGCTCTTACCAGAAGCAGATATGGTTGGATACCCCTGTCCAGGTCATCTCTGGAGCCTGATTTAGCCCCAGTTTTCGCTGCTATCCAACATTCAATCGCTCCGAAAACATGGACTGAATATTCAGTTGCATGGGACAGGCTCTCAAAGGTTTACGGAAGGTTAGATGTACTCCTGATGCACGTAGACCTGTTACCCTGCATATCCTATCTAGACTTTGCTTAGTCACCTCATCTGTGTGCATTTCTGAATATGAAGCGCTGCTATTTCATACTGCCTTTGTTTTAATGTTCTTCGCAGCTCTTCGCATTTGTGAAATGTTACCCAGCAATAAATATAGTTCTTCGGGTTTACAGTGGTCTGATGTTTCCGTTCTACATGATACAGTTCGGGTTTATATTAGGCGTTCTAAAACCGATCAAGCTGCTAGGGGTCATTGGCTCAATCTATATGCTTGTGGCGACTCTGTTTTTTGCCCTACTTTAGTTTTGCGTAAATACCTTTCTGTTCGACCGATTTGCAATGGCCAATTTTTCATTCACCATGACACGTCTTCTGTAACAAAATTTCAATTTGCTGCGGTTTTTAAGCGCTGCTTGGTTCAGCTCGGTTTATCGCACCTAAAATTTTCCTTGCACTCCTTTCGTATCGGAGCCGCCACTGAAGCAGCTAGATTGGGTTTGAGCGACACTATCATTAAACAATTGGGAAGATGGGATTCTCATAGGTTTAATTTGTATGTTCGTCCTAATCTATCTCTTTAATTTTTTAGGTTCCAAGTCTTATATTTGGATAATTGGGCATTCCTACATTTATTGGGCTCACAAAAGGGCTTCCTTACGCTGCTATGGTTCCAACTTATCTTTACCTTCTGATCGTTTTCATATCTATTGGAAAGGTGTTCGTGGGCTCATCTGGACTGATCTGTTATCTCACCTATCTCCTTTATTCCATTCTTGGCCTCATCCTTCTATTCTAATATTTCATCTGGGTGGTAATGATATCGGTAAGAGAAAGACTCTGGATTTATTATTTTCCATCAGACAGGATTTACGCCTTCTACAGTTCTATTTTCCAAATGCATGTATTGTTTTTTCCGAGATGGTTTCTCGCTTACATTGGTTGTGCTCGCCTGAGGGCAAATCACTTGACAAGATTAGACGGAGAGTAAATCATTCTATTGAAAAGTTCATGCCATCGATCGGGGGGTTCTCTTTTCGTCATGTTGACTTGGAAGGAGGTTTCCCTGGTCTTTACCGGTCAGATGGAATTCATCTATCTGACATCGGTCTGGACATTTTTAATTTAAGCCTTCAGACTATGATTGAACGGGCCGCGGTGCTGGGGTAGCCGGGGGAACAGACAACCCGGCGGGAGTCTACAGAAACTAAGGTAAACAACGGCTGTGTCTCCGGTTGATGGGCAGAATTACAAGGTACCCGTGGAATAGGATATTACTGTTAAGCCTGTAATGGACTATGTAAGCCCAGGGAGAAGGTGTTATAAGCTGCTATGTTAACAGTAGGCATTGTGGAGGATCAGGCATTAAAAGTTGTGCAAGGGTTACATTACATTAAACAGGATAAGACACTGAAATCATAAAAGGTGAAGCCGCGGCTGGGCTCTGTGTTACATAAGGAACTGTTATAACCCCTGAACCACATCAGGCATGTAATATACTTGTTGCGTACAGGGTACACCTCATATACATACTACTTAGAGCCACTACATGAGGCTGTGGAGTACTGTGTTACTGGAAACTAGACCCCCGGACAGGAAAACAAATAAGGAACAAGGACCCAATCACCCCGGAATAATCATACCCGCCCCCTAAATAAAGTTTGGGTACGGAAAAACACTAAAAATGGAAGGGGGGGCCGGAAAACTGGGAGTCTAATCAGCAAAGGGAGGGGCAGCCGCGGAAAAGACAGGGGTGGTCCCTTCTCTCTCTTTTTTTTGTTTTCTTCTCCCGGTCAAAATCAGGGGTACGTAAACACAGGACTTAGTGTGGAGACCCCCCTGAGGGAAGCTAAGGTACTGGGCTGCACAGGTTGGGATGAGCAAAAGACAGGGGCAGTCCCTTCTTTCTTTTCCCAGACAAAATAAGGGGTACGTGAACACAGGACTTAGTGTGGAGACCCCCTTGAGGGCTACGGGGCTGCACAGGCTGGGACTATAAAAACTGCCAAAGTACCACAAACTGCCAATACTTTATTTTTTCCTGTTTGTCAAATATTTCACCCAGTCAGGACTCTGGGTGCTATAACACTACCGGTGTATATATATATAAGACCCTTCCTAACTCTGGGCTGGGAGGTGACTGTGTGACTGTGCTGGGGCTCAGAACATCCCCACCCCACTAGCTTCGTGCACCCTGCCTTCTACAGCAGGGGCTGGAGAAGCAAACGATTAGGAGGGAAAAGAGTCGGACCCAGTGCGGATTTCAGATACAAATATCCCGCTTGGGTGGAGTGGGAGTGGAAGGAGAGACTTGCTTGGCGGAGTGGAGGGTGGAGAGAGCGATAAACTGGGGAAACGAATAAGAAGAGTAAAGGAGAACATGACGAGTAAGTCCACAAACAAAACAACAAAGGGGAGCGCCCCAAAAACTCCAAAAGCAACAAATAGTACGATAAAACAATATATGAACCCAGGAGTAAGCCCTCAAGCAACGGAGCACCAGCAAATAAAAATGGATAGAAGAAGAGGGAATGCCCCAAAACCCGGAGAAGCCCCAGACCAATCTCGAGAGGACCTAACTGCGGAGAGTGAGTCGGAGTTAAGTAGGGTAGAAGAGCAAAGAGCAGATTCTCAATTGCCAACGAAAAGAGAAATGATGGACATGTTTCAAAAGCTTGAGAATGCAATTAAAACAGACATAAACGTATTAAGAGGAGATTTAGGACACCTACTGACGAGGGTCGAGGAGTTAGAAGAAAAAACAGACAAACATACCCAGGAGTTAAATAAGTTAAAAGAGCAACTAAAAACAACTAAATGTAACCAGAGGGAAATCCTCTATCGATTAGAGGACCAAGAAAACAGAAATCGAAGACAGAACTTGAGAATCCGCGCGGTCCCAGAGAAAAGAGGAGAAGACTTGATTAAAATAATGGAAAAAATATTTAACCCCTTAATACAGAGAACTCCAGATGACTTTCCAAGGATAGAGAGGATCCATAGGGTAGGAAGACCAAAAAATTCAGCAGACGAAAGGCCACGGGACATTATTGCTAGATTCCGATTGTATGAAGATAGGGCGGAGGTATGGGCTAAGGCAAGACGGGCACCACCCCTGAATTATGAAGGAGCAGAGATACAGCTATACATGGACCTTGCTCCAGAAACTCTAGCAAGAAGAAGACTATTGAAACCTCTATTGGAACAGATGCACGCGCAGAATATTAGATATAACTGGGGGTTTCCAGCGTGCCTTATAGGACAGAAAGAGGGAATATCAGCTAGACTAGTATTCCCTGAGGATTGGGCAGGGTTCTGTAATAAACTGACCCTTCAAATACCAGAACTACCAGGTTGGGTGGAGGAAGGAGAATAGGAGGAGGGAGAGGGGAGGAAGGAGGGAACGGAGAGAAAAAAAAAAAAAAAAAAGAGGTCTACGTGTATGAATGTATGTTGCCTTTCCTTCACTTTCCCCTCTCTTTGAAATAGGGGAGGTGGACGCGGGGGGGAGGGGAAGAGGAGGCCAAGATGAGGGGGGAAGCAAAAATAGATTTTTCGAGTTCCAAGGCCAGGGCGCGACCGACATGCTCATACATACCATTCACTTTTTCTTTCTCTGTGGAGGGGGGTATGGGCATGGACGGCAAGCCGGGAAACCACCTCATTAGGAAGAAAATCGCAGACGGTCATGGGAAACCAGGCCATGGGCGATTTGGAGGCCAGGAGAGGGCCACAGGGTAGGGGGAGGAGGGTGGGGGGAAGGGGTGGGCGAAGAGAAGGGGGGAGGAGGGAGGGGTTTTGGGAGGAGGGGGGAGGGGAGGGAGGGAGGAAGGAGAGAGGGGAGCTCCGCTCACCTCGGTCGTCAATGTACCTAGAAGGTCGAGACCCTAGAAAACGCAAAAAGACAAACCCTCCAAAAGGGATGAAAAATAAGAGATGACAGAAACTCACTTTTTGACTTATAACGTAAGGGGTTTAAACACACTATCCAAAAGAAATAAGATACTAAATGAGCTCAGAAACTACCGAGCTGAGGTAGTATTCCTACAAGAAACCCACATATCTCATGAGTCAAACATAAAATTATTTTCACCTAATTACCCGACATGGTACTATGGAGACACGATCAGCGCAAGAGCTAGAGGGGTAGCAATAGGGATCGCGAAAGAAACTAGGTTCCAGCTAGAAGATAGGCTGACCGATCCAGAGGGAAGGTATTTATTTTTAAAGGGAAAGCTAGGGGGAACGGAATACACTCTGGCAAATATATACGCCCCAAATACTAACCCAGCGAAATACCTAGTGAAAGTACTTGGAAAACTGATGGACTTCAAGAGCGGGTACACAATTCTAATGGGAGATATGAATCTGTCCATGGAGCCGGAAATAGACAGTACATCCCGTGTACAGGGGACGAGTAACATACAATTAAAAACTTTAAAACAAAAATTACAAAAATGTCAGCTTGCGGATGTTTGGAGGATCCAACACCCCAACACAAAAGACTATACGTTCTTCTCCCCTGTACATGGGATGTACTCAAGGATAGATTACATCCTCCTAGACCACAGATTACTGGGGGAAGTGAGGGAAACAAAAATAGAAATAGCATCATTATCGGACCACGCCCCCGTATCAATGAGATTGAAAACCGTAGGAAATCAAAGATACCCTAGGATGTGCCGAATAAATGAGGAACTACTAAGAGACGAGGAAAGCTCAGAAAAAGTGAGGAAAGAAATAGAGCAATATTTTTTACTAAATGATACAGAAGGAATCTCAGCATCAACACTATGGGAGGCCCACAAGGCTTATGTGAGAGAAGTACTAATAGCGGCTGGAGCCAAAAAAAAAAAAAGAGAGGGTGGAAGAAAATAAGAGACTCAGGGAGGAATTAGCTACGGTAGAGCAACAACATAAAAACAACATAGGTTCCCAGCCCACTCTTTACCAAAACTTAATAAAAAAGAGGGGAGAACTAAAAGAATTCTTGGATCAAGAGGAAAAAAGAACTTACAACAGAATAGCGCATGAAAGATATAAATGGGGAAATAAATCGAGTGAACATTTAGCCAAAATACTCCAAAAGAAAAAAGCGGTAAATTTCATTGCCAAGATCCAAAATGAAGCGGGCGAGATGGTACATGAGTCCAAAAAAATAGCAGAAACTTTTAAAAAATATTACAAAAAGCTGTACTCAGTAAAGAATAAGGAGCTACTGCCAGAAGAAAAAATCAGGAAAACTAAAATCTTCCTAAAAAACGCAAAATTACCTACAATTTCAGAAGAAGAGAGGGAAGTGCTAGAAAAACCGATTACTGCTGAAGAAATCGAGAAAGCGCTGAAAGACTGCACCAGGGAAAAGCCCGGGCCCGGATGGGTTTACAACACTATATTACAAGCGGTATAAAGAGATTTTAATTCCAAGACTATGTCATTACTTTAATGGCCTGGGATCGGATTATGGACTGAGCAGGGATGCGAGTACTGCCTCGATCACGGTTATCCCAAAAGAGGGGAAGGATGTATCATTGTGTTCTAGCTACAGACCGATATCGCTGTTAAATACAGATATAAAATTATATGCTAAAGTACTGGCTAGACGAATTAAGGGCTTAATGAACACAATGGTACATTCCGACCAAGTAGGTTTTATCCCCGGGTGGGAGGGGAAAGATAATGGGGTGAGGACTCTCCTTATACTTCAGAAAATAAAAGAAAGCGGGTCCCCAGGTCTATTCCTGTCGATTGATGCGGAAAAAGCATTCGACAGGGTAGACTGGGGACTCATGATACAGACCTTGGAGGAGTTAGGTATGGGGCCAAGATTGATACAGTGGATTCAGACACTGTACCAGCATCCCACGGCAACAATTAAAATAAATGGAACGTCATCCCTCCCCTTCAAGATGGAGAACGGGACGAGACAGGGTTGCCCCCTGTCTCCCCTGCTCTTCATATTATCGTTAGAACCACTCCTGGCCACGATACGTAACAGTGAGGAAATAAGAGGAATTACGGTGGGCAAAGAGGAACACAAACTAGCAGCTTTTGCTGATGACGTACTATTTTATATAGGAAACCCAAAGACCACATTGCGTAACTTGGTAAAAATCATAAAACAATACGGCGAATTATCAAATTTTAAAATAAACCTAGCAAAATCAGAGATCCTGAATATAAATCTAGGTAGAAGAGCAAAACAAGAGATCAAAGAAGAATTCCACTTTCCCTGGCAGAAAACATTAAAATATCTCGGCATAAGACTAGCAAACTCTCTCAAGAAAATGTACAAAGTTAACTATATCCCACTTTTAGATGAGGTTAAACAAGAGTGTAAAAAATTCCAGAATAAGCCAATATCTTGGATGGGACGCATAAACACCATTAAGATGGTTATCCTTCCAAAAATAACCTACAAAATGCAAATGATACCAATAGCTTTATCACAAATGTTCATAAGAAAACTCAAAACTCTAATCATGAACTTCATATGGAAAAATAAAAAACCCAGGGTGTCCTTTCAAATATTAAAACAGGAAAAACATAGAGGAGGTTTAGCAATACCCGATATTCAAAACTATTATAATGCAGTAGTCCTGTCGAGAGTTGTGGAATGGGTTAAGGATAAAAATGAAAAAAGATGGGTTCGAATTGAGAATACACTGAGCAATGCACGTTTGAAAGATATAATATGGAATCCCCCAAAATTTAGAACACTTGCTAGGGACACTCACGCACTGACGCAAAACACTTTAAGAATATGGGATAAATGGTATAAACGATTAAACGGGGATTTTAATTCACCTTTAATAGCCCTAAAAGAAAACGAGTATTTCGCACCGGGGGAAAAAAAAATTGGAGGAAATTGGATTAAAAAAGAAGGGGCACAATTAGGGGACATAATGGAAAATGGAAAAATATTATCACTGTATGATTTAAAACACAAAAGAGAGTTAATGGTGATCAATGAATGGCGATATTTACAGCTAGGTCGGTTCGTAAAGAGTCTTCCTCAGCCAGTTAGGATGAAAGACGATCTATCTCAACTGGAGAGATTGTGTACATTGGAAAACACAAGAAATACAATATCAAAAATGTATAAATTACTCATGACGATCGGCTGGCTGGAGATGCCGCCTTTTATTGGTAAGTGGCAAAGAGAATTAGGATCACAGAAAAATTTAATTATAATAGGAAAAATATTAAAACTAGTACACAACTCGGCAGTCGACATAAGGACAGCCAAGCTAAACTACAAATGTATATCGGGTTGGTATGTGACGCCAGACAAAGTAAACAGGTATCAACCTGCAAAATCCCCAGAGTGCTGGAGAGGATGCAGGGAGATAGGTACCATGGCCCACATATGGTGGCAATGTCCAAAAATTTAAAAATATTGGACAACTATAATAGATCTAATCAGAGAAATTACCCAAAAAAAACTAGAGGTGGACCCGTGGGTTATTTTGTTCCATGGAATCGATGAAGGGATGAGTCAATATAGAGAAACAATAATTCCACATCTTTTGAACGCAGCAAAGCGTCTCATACCAAAGAAATGGCAAAAACCAGAGAGCCCACAAACATGGGAATGGATAGACGCCGTAGAAGAAACTTATAAAATGGAATGCTTGAGAAACGAGGTAGAAGAAAAAACAGGAAGGAAAGGGAAATGGGAACGTTGGAAAATGTTCAAAAAATCATGGTGTTATGCGCAAGCACTGAGACCCTAGAGTAGTTAGGCAGTAGTAGAGGGCATATTTAACCGGATGAATCATAAGTAAAACAGGGGGGGAAGCGTAGATAAGAGAAATGACGACCGGGGTGGGGGGTGACGGAGCAGGGAGGGAGGGACTTCACCGTGGAGGAAGGTAAAGGGGAAAATTTTTCTTTTGTCTGTATAAATTATATAAAAAAAAAAGGGTTTTTTCTTTTCCTTTTTTCTAAATAACCAAAGCTACAATGATGTGAAAAGGAGAAGGGACAAAGATGAACTTCTAAGTTGAATTAAGTCTCTCAAAGCTTTCGCTGAGGTGGCAAAAAAAAAAGAAAAAAAAAAAAAAATACCAAATTCAGTGTGGTGTGTTATTATTATTTAAGTTTAAGTGTGCGACCTACAATCCCATGTTAAGCGGGCTCAATCAAGAGCCCGCTGCATGGGATTGTGGCCGCCACATGTATAAATAAAGATGGCCTCTATCATTCAAAAAAAAAAAAAAAAAAAGAGCGGGCTTTGCACGTGTTTTCGGGCGGGAAACACGTTTTTTCAAATGTTTGGGGGCTATAAAAGCCCCTTGTGACACAGGTCCGATCACAGTTGTCCTGGATCGGCTTGGCTGAGCTTCCCTCCCTCCCCCCCCTTATGTCGCAGGCATCGTTATGTGGTTTGTCACCCTTGAATCAAGGGGGGACTTGGTTCTTTGAAATTTATTAATTTAAAGCTCGAGTTCTATGACTGAGCTAATGTTAGAGTTTGATTTTAAATAAAATCTTATTATACATTCATTACTTATTGTCAAAAAAGTTAATTAATTTAATACCAATAAAGGTGCCGCGGCCATTTAAATACCAAATTCAGTGTGGTGTGTTATTATTATTTAAGTTTAAGTGTGCGACCTACAATCCCATGCACATTTCAACTGACCACCACTGGAACTACGCACTTTTAAATTGACGGCCACTGGACCCACACACTTCTCAATTGACTACCAGTGGACCAATGCACTTCTCAACTGACTGCCACTGGACCCATGCACTTCTCCACTGACTGCCACTGGACCCATGCATTTTTTAACTGACTGCCAGTGGATCTGCACACTTTTCAATTGACTGCCAGTGGACCTATACATTTCTCAACTGACTGCCACTGGACCCACGCACTTTTCAATTGACCGCCAGTGGACCTATGCACTTCTCAACTCACTGCCACTAGACCCATGCACTTCTCCACTGACCACCACTGGACCCATGCACTTTTCAACTCACTGCCAATAGACCTAAACACTTTTCCACTGACCGCCAGTGGACCTATGAACTTCTCAACAGACTGCTATTGGACCCCCACACTTTTCAACTGACTGCCAGTGAACCTACACACTTTTCAACTGACGTCCAGTAGACTTATGCACTTCTCAACTGACCGCCACTGGAGGAATGCACCTCTCAACGGACCACCACTGGAGCTGCGCACTTCTCAACTGACTGCCATTGTGCCCATACACTCCACAACTGACCGCTACTGAACCCATGTACTTGTCAATTGGCTGCCACTGCACCCATGCGCTTCTCAACTGACCATCACTGGACCCATGCCCCTCTCCACTGACCACCACTGCACCTGTGCACTTCTCCAATAACTTCCACTACATGGCTGTGCAATGCACTGACTGCTACTGCCAGGCATCCACTGTGTCCTACTATAGTGATGCGGAGGTCAGTGGAAGGAATAAGTGCAGCGTGGGATACAGGTGATCAACACTCCCTGAAATATCAGTATCAAATAAGACTTTAGTGGATGATTCCTCTCTGTCAAAGTGGTGTTTGGCAGCATAGACAGTGGGAGAGGTCATTAATTTATTTTTTTCTTAGCAGGTACATCTGTAATTTAAATTTACATTTTTACAAATCACAAATATACTGTATAGTGTGCATGCATATGTGTCCTTTTCTGTTTTGTATCTTCAAAGTGTATTGTTGCTGCTTTTCAATTTCTTATAGTTACTTAGGTAATTATAAAACATTGCATATGAATACACCATATTTACCACATGCATAACACAGGTGGTGCAATGATAGCAGGAGAAGTTGTTTTATTGATATGCTGGGAATAGCAAGAATAACCTTTTGTGTCTTTTTCTCTTGTAGTTCTACAGTATTTAACACACAGCCAAATGAGCCCAAAGTGGAACCCAACCCCATCTCTAACTTGTAGAGCCATGTATGGATTTTAGCCATAGAGAAATTAAAAAAAGGGGACAGTCACTG
Source organism: Lithobates sylvaticus (assembly GCA_028564925.1). Taxonomy (NCBI): domain Eukaryota; kingdom Metazoa; phylum Chordata; class Amphibia; order Anura; family Ranidae; genus Lithobates; species Lithobates sylvaticus. The sequence continues at coordinate 61,383,814 of CM053032.1, forward strand.
CTGGACTTTCCTGTCAAAAACCCAGTTTGCTCAGCAAAGTGCTATGGAAGCACATTGTAATATTTATTTGTAAATGTAATATACAGTTCCCAACTGTCCCTGATTTCGAGGGACTGTCCCTGACTTAGAACAAAGTCCATCTGTCCCTCTTTCCTCCTCATTGCATCGTGGCAGAGTTGTTCACTCTCTCCCAGGGGATTTTCGTGATACCACCATATACTTATTTGTTTGGGATGATGGTAGCTGGGATCTGGATCCACCATATTGGATAAACAGTCAGGCTTCTATCTGTATTTTTTTTGTGACTCAAGGATCTTCTTTGATCTGTTCATCATGGTCCAAGGCATATTACATCTCCCATCTAATATCCCCTGTTCAATAAGGTTTTGATGTGTTTCGGCTGTATTAAGCTGTGTTGCCCCTGAGTTTTTCCATATGTTTTTCTTTATTGGAAACCATTTTCTGTCTAATCACTGATTGACTAATACGTACTTACGTGACCCTCTTGCAAGATAGTGAGATCCTTCTCTTCTTTGCAACTACTGAATCCAAAATGAGTCCTGAGGAAGTGTACAACGAAACGTGTAGACGCATTAGGGCTCACATCATGTATCGATTCTTATCTGTATATGTGATTTTTATTATTTCTTTCATGTCTCTGGTCTTTATACTATATGTATTTTTCAATAAATGTTAAAACTATTTTTTGTACTCCCAGTGTATGTTGGGCCTTTAACCACTTGACCACTGGGCACTTAAACCCCCTTCCTAACCAGACCAATTTTCAGCTTTTGGTGCTCTCACACTTTGAATGACAATTACTCAGTCATGCAACACTGTACCCAAATGAAATTTTTGTCCTTTTTTTTCACAGAAATAGAGCTTTCTTTTGGTGGTATTTAATCACAGCTGGGTTTTTTTTTTTTTTTTGCGCTATAAATCAAAAAATTCGGTAAAAAAATAAAAATAAATTCTTTGTTTCCATTAAAATTTATGAGTATTGGCGAGTATTGGCAGAGTATTGCACAGTGTTGCAGAGTATTGCAGAGTATTGCAGAGTATTGCACAGTGTTGCAGAGTATTGCACAGTGTTGCAGAGTATTGCAGAGTATTTCACAGTATTGGCAGAGTATTGCACAGTATTGCACAGTGTTGGCAGAGTATTGCACAGTGTTGGCAGAGTATTGCACAGTGTTGCACAGAGCAGCATTGTGGGCACTACACATCAAGCCCACAGCGCTGCTGCCATCTCTCCCCCTCTTCCGCTTCTCCACTCACTGTACCAATCGGTACAGAGAGGGGAGGGAGGAACCGGCGTCATGTCGTGACGCGGGTTTGTTTACATGTGATCGCTCCGTCATTTGACGGAGCGATCACGTGGTAAACGGCCGATATCAGCGGCCGTTTACCGTGATCCGTGATGCGCCGGGTCCTCCTCCATCTTTCGGCTATGGCCCGGTCGGCAAGTGGTTAAAGTCCGACCACAGGTTTTCTTGGAATTCCTTTTTTTCTTTTTGTTCCCAATATTCGCGGATGAGGCAATGTGAGTGCTTTTTCTCTGTTTATTCAGGTGTGTCCTATGCTTACATACTTTTGTGTCCCTCGTTCCTATAGCAAAAAGTTGGGTGGTATGTATTTAATATAGTTAATGTGTTGCAGGTGCATGCCAGAGATTGCAGATAGGTGACTCTTAGGCCCCTTTCACACGGTCGGACCGTTCAGATCCGCCTGTCAGTTTTGACGGCGGATCTGAACGGGCGCTCCATGTTAGTCTATGGAGCGTCGGATGTCAGTGGAGACATCTCCGCTGACATCCGACCCGGTCCGATCCGCCAAAAGCAGACGTATGGCTATACGTCCAGATCCGTCGCTGGCGGATCGGATCGGGTGAGATCTGATGAAAACGGACACACTGTCCGTTTTCATCCGATCTCTCCATAGAGATCAGCGGCGCTCGCAAGCCCCTCCCCTCAGTGAGCGGAGAGAGGCTTGTCATCCGCCGGTTCAGCGGAGATCAACGGAGAGATCTCCTGCTGAGCCGGCGGACAGAGGCGGGCTTCGTGCAAGCGGAGCCCGCCTCGTGTGAAAGGGGCCTTATGGGCTGCATTATTGCAAGAGGTGCAGCCATGCTAAAAGTAACTGCTAAAGAGAGAACTAGATATAGGAGACTCCTAGAGATTACTGTTAATTAAAAACAAAAACCCAACAGGGAAAATAAAAAAAACGGCTGCTTCAACAGCTGTGTGCTCACCAAGGTTAATTAAGGGAACAGCTCTTGTGGTGGGAAGGACATCTCTGCTGTTCCCTGGAATAATATAAAGAATCGATATCTATAATATAAAGAATTTATTTAATGTTATTATGAAAAAGCGTTAAAATAAAATTGATCATATACCATTTTAGTTTTCCTTTAAGTTTTCCTTTCCATTTTGAAACAGAAATTTTTTAGGTTACTGGTCCAGTGAACAAGCACCGAAAGCAGCCTTGACAACCGACAGAGATTAGCATTTTTATTTCACTAATTACTTTCATTTATTCCTAAGAATTACATGCAAATGTGCAGCTACATAAATTAACAGAACAAAATTGCTAAATTATGATGTGCAATCATTTTTGTTCAATTCAAAACAAATAAATGGACAAAACAGAGGGAAAAACACAATGATTACATTATGCCAAGATTTTTTAGATAGATGGTTGGGGACCACTTTTGCTTAAAATATAAATAAATGAAATAGTACACTGCCTGAGTGAACGGGTCTGTATATGACGGTCTGAAATTATCATTAATTCCCATGTTTTTGCAACTGTTATTCTAAATTTATAATAACTTTGTCATTGTAATTTAATTTCCCGTAATGATCATTATGCTGAATTCCAGATGTTTCTGGGTTTAAAGCTTATTATAAAATACATTTACCAGTGCTCTATAAAATGCATGTCCAGACTGTGAGAAGCGATATACTGACGGAAGCACTGAAGCGGAGTGTGGGACGTTCCGTCACACAGACCAAACCTTTTTGTGAAATTTTGGATAAATTGGGGGATGGTTAGAACCTCTCTCTGTTTTTTATTGCCAGCTGAGATTTAAAGGGTAAATCCACTTTCGTGGGGGAAAAAAATAGCAAATAAAGAAAAAATATGGCGTTTACAATTGCGACACAAGTCATATTGTAATTGAAAGTTATTAAAAATGACCTTTCCTTTTCAACCTGCAGCTCTGTAATTATCAAAATTACAATGCAATGCAATGTAATATGGCTACCTGGAGGTGTTCTGTACACAGAATGTGTACAGAACACCCCCGAGAATCATATTATTCCTGCTTGTGTGATTGGCTCACCAATTTCCCCAGAAGTCTGCACTAAGATATAAGTCAGATTTCAGGCATCCCCTGCAACAAAAATGTAATTTTTTTAGTGAGATAATTATGAAACCCCTTATTGATAATTATTGTTTTGAATTATTTTTATTACATTTTTACACATTTAAAAAATTTACATACTTTGCAAAACAATTTGCAAATCATTCATAAAAAATACAAAACACAAAAAGTACAAAATACACATAAATACATAAGAAATACATTGGGTACATGAATAGATCTATCCCCTAACACTTACTTAAATAGATCTATACCGCGGCATATACTAATAATTCTCCTGGGCCGTCTGAGTTACCAGCAATAAAATAGGAGGAGAAAGAAAAGAGCAGAAACCTGGAAGCAGGCCCATTCCCCTATCTCCGCACCTTTTAAAATAATTTTAATTAAAATAAAAAATGGGAAGGAGGGAGAAGGAGGGGATTTTCAAAATCATTATCCCCATGTAACCCGTGTCTATTTATCTTTACTTTCAGGGAAGGAGAGAATTTAATCCCTCTATCCCCTATTGTCCACCTTCCAATTGTGTAAAAAAAAAAAAAATCAAAAAACATACAAAAAATTATTGATAATTATGAAACCCTTTAGACTCACTCAGCAAAAGGGGGAAAAGAGGCACAGGGGAACAAACAGTGATTTCATCAGAATTACAAAAGGTAGGATTCTGCAACAAAGTTTGTTAAAATCCTTGCAATGTACATTGATCATGCAGAGGGGGATGTTTTATTCTCAACACAAGTGGAGTTACGCTTTAACCTCCTTTCCTGTCCTGCTGACAAAATTTTACCAGACAGGAAGTGAGAGGAACTTTTTAAAGCAGCAACACAGACAGAAACAAAAGTGCATTTTTAAATAGAGGAGTGTAAGACTAAAACCCTTGTCAGATTTTTATTTCTGTCTGTGTCCCTGTGGTTGACTTTCCTTGACTTCCTGTCTGGAAAAAACATTGTCATCAGGATAGAAAGTGAAGGTAAATCTCTCTGACAGAGTCCTGGACAGCAGTGTAAGGTCCCTTTCACACGGGGTGGACTCGGATGACAGGTCAGGTTGACAGGTCTGTGTCCGCTCAGTTTATGCAGAGCAGAGACAGACAGAGCCTGCTCTGCTCTATAGGCAGCCATGGTATAATCAGACTCTGATATCCATTTACACCTGATTGCCCTACGATCTGATCCACCTAGATGGTGGGTGGATTTTGTTCCATTTTTTTTTAGCGCACCAGATCGGATCAGGGGTAGGCGTGTGTAAATGGGCACAAATCCTATTGCACCCGGCAATTCATAGAGGTGAAAGGACCGACTGAAAAACTGACAGGCGGACCTGATCGGACCCTTCGTGTGTAAGGGGCCTAAACCTGATAACAGTTCTAATCTTTCCTCACTCTAGAATAAAATAGGTAAAAAAATAGGGTTTTGCCTTTACCTACTGTACATTTAAAAGTGTTGTTAAAAATTGTTTGTAAAGAATAGGTAAGGTAGAGTAGAGAATAGCTTTTCATTGAGTCCCATAAAGGAGATTTCTCTTTGCTTCCTGTTCCAAATATATCCTTAGAATTAAAGCAGTTGTATACCCTTTTTTTATTTACCAACAGGTAAGCCTATAATAAGGTTTACCTGTAAGTAAAATGAATATCTCCTAAACCTGTACGGTTTAGGAGATATTCACTTTGCATGCGCCGCTGACGTCAGTGGCTGCATGCAAAGTGAATATCTCCTAAACCATACAGGTTTAAGAGATATTCATTTTACCTACAGGTAAGCCGTATTATAGGCTCACCCGTAGGTAAAAACAAAAATATGACCGTTGCAGACTTTACCGGACCTTGCCGGAAAGAATACTCCAGCGCTCAGCACATCTCCGGCTCCGGCCACTCACAGCGCCGGAGCCACGAACCTGGAAGAAACGCTGAGGGCAAAATGTCAGCTCCTTCGGTGTGGACCGAGATAGTCGTGCACTCCACAAATCTGGTCTTTATGGAAGAGTGGCAAGAAGAAACACATTGTTGAAAGAAAGTCATAAGAAGTCCCGTTTGCAGTTTGCGAGAAGCCATTAGGGGACACAGCAAACACGTGGAAGAAGATGCTCTGGTCAGATGAGACCAAAATTGAACTTTTTAGCTTAAAAGCAAAAACTATGTGTGCTGGAAAACTAACACTGCACATCATCCTGAACACATCATCCCCACCGTGAAACATGGTGGTGGCAGCATCATGTTGTGGGGATGCTTTTGTTCAGCAGGCACAGGGAAGCTGGTCAGAGTTGATGGGAAGATGGATGGAGCCAAATACAGGACAATCTTAGAAGAAAACCTGTTAGAGTCTGCAAAAGACTTGAGACTGGGGCGGAGGTTCACCTTCTAGCAGGACAACGACCCGTCCCTAAACATACAGCCAGAGCTACAATGGAAAGGTTTAGGTCAAAACATATTGATGTGTTAGAATGGCCCAGTCAAAGTCCAGACCTAAATCTAATTGAGAATCTGTGGCAAGACTTGAAAATTGCTGTTCACAGACGCTCTTCATCCATTCTGACAGAGCTTGAGCTATTTTGCAGAAGAATCAGCAAAAATGACATTCTTTAGATGTGCAAAGCTGGTAGAGACATCCCCAAAAAGACTTGCAGCTGTAATTGCAGCGAAAGGTGATTCTACAAAGTATTGACTCAGGGGGGCTGAATACAAATGCACGCCACACTTTCACATATTTATTAGTAAAAAAAATTGAAAACCATATATAATTTTCCCTCCACTTCATTATGTGCCACTTTGTGTTGGTCTATGACAGGGGTCTCCAAACTACGGCCCTCCAGTTGTTCAGGAACTACAATTCCACTCATGCCTAGTCATGTCTGTGAATGTCAGAGTTTTACAATGCCTCATAGGATGTGTAGTTCCGCAACAGCTGGAGGGCTGTAGTTTGGAGATCCCTGGTCTATGACATAAAATCCCAAGAAAATACTGCATTTATCGGCGTATAACACGCACCGGCGTATAACACGCACCCCAAGTTTAGGAGGGAATTTTAAGGAAAAAAAGTTTTAGGAGAGAAGTTTAGGGGGAAAAAAAACCTTACATTTAAGCGTCATTTGCAGCCTGCCCAGCGTCATTTGCAGCTTGCCCAGCGTCATTTGCAGCTTGCCCAGTGTCATTTGCAGCTTAACCAGCGTCTTTTGCAGCCTTGCCCAGTGTCTTTTGCAGCCTTGCCCAGCGTCTTTTGCAGCCTTGCCCAGCGTCATTTGCAGCCTTGCCCAGCTTCTTTTGCAGCCTTGCCTAGCGTCATTTGCAGCCTTGCCCAGCGTCATTTGTAGCCTTGCCCAGTGTCATTTGAAGCTTGCCCAGTGTCATTTGTAGCTTGCCCATTGTCATTTGCAGCTTGCCAGCGTCATTTGTAGTTTGCCCAGTGTGATTTGCAGCATTGCCAGCGTCATTTGCCTTGCCCACGTTTAAATTTCCCGCCGCGAGACAAACCGCGCATGCGCCGCCGAAAAAGACCGAACCGCGGCCGAAAAAGGCCCGAAGCGTGGCCGAAAAAGACCGAGCCGACTGTTCGGCTCCGCTCGGAGTCCCGCCTCCCTGCTGTTTCGGGAGCAAGCACAGGGAGGCGGAACTACGAGCAGAGCTGAACGGTCGGCTTCTGCCTTTTTCGGCCGCGGTTCGGTCTTTTTCGGCGCCGCTAGCTTTTTTTGTCATTTTTTTGGGGGGTATCGGCGTATAACACGCACCCACGACTTTCCCCCGATTTTAAGGGGGAAAAAGTGCGTGTTTTACGCGGATAAATATGGTACATTTACGTTTTTGGTTGTAATATGACAAAATTTGGAAAATTTCAAGGCGTGTGAATACTTTTTCAAGGCACTGGTGTGAAACTTCAGTTAGACTTAAATAAATGCAAGGATGAATTAAATGGTCTTGTGCCTGGAGTTCAGTTTTTATGTGGACATTGCAAACTTGTTACACAAGAACCACATCCTCCTCTTGTTATAGGGAAATCTAAGTGCTTTTTGTGTCATAATTATTACTGAATACTTAGTTGCTCCAACTAACCCCTGACTCGTAGATCAATACTCTGCTGATGCCTTTAGCAATAAATACTGGGCAAATGTCAAAACAATTATCTACTTAACAATGTTATACTTAATAAAGGAGTTTCCTAATTGCCACACAGCCTTTACCTAATGATGCCAAACCAAAGACCATAGCATCTTTTTTTTTAATTATGTTTAAAAGCCATATAATTAATCAAGTCATTTAAAAAAAACTGTTCTGGCAACCAGCCGATGGTTATACTAAACAGATGTTCTGTGATGGGGAGCAGGAGGGAATGTGGATTATGTCTTATACTTACCTTCATTGTTTCTCTCTTGGGATCCATATATCACTTAAGTAGATGGAGATCTGTTCAGGTTTTATGTATGACTCAGTAACTATTTATTTAACCTGCATGTAAATTACAAGGAGATTTACTGAATACAAATATTTCCAGGAATAAATATTTGATCACCAGATTTTCTGGACAGCCTAAAATTCACTGCCTGCTAAGAAGGAGACTTTGGGGGATCCCCTGTAATAGAGTGGATCCTATATTATCTTAGGAATTATACCTATGGTGTATGATATACCTAGTACATCATTTACCATATTAGTTATTATACCAAATATCATGTTATCGAATCTATATCGGGATGTTGGCAACACTATTTGAGAATTAAATATTTCTCGACATGGTTCAGTAAATTTTGTACTAAATATCATGTTATAGTCAATGATATCACATAGAACCACAGGGGGAATTCTTCATAACATACTAGGAAATGATCTCTCAATCTATTTGCCCCATGCTTGCTTAACTACTTCAGCCCCGGACCATTTGGCTGGCCAAAGACCAGAGCGTCTTTTGAGATTCAGCACTGCGTCGCTTTAACTGACAATTGCATGTGGCTCCCAAACAAAATTCACATCCTTTTTTTCCCACAAATAGAGCTTTCTTTTGGTGGTATTTGATCACCTCTGCGTTTTTTTGTTTTTTCTTGCGCTTTAAAGGAAAAAGAGCGTCAATTTTGAAAAAAAAAAAAAAACGCAATATTTTTTACTTTTTGCTATAATAAATATCCCCAAAAAATATATGAAAACTTTTTTTTCCCTCAGTTTAGGCCGATACATATTCTTCTACATATTTTTGGTAAAAAAAAAAATTGCTTCCTGGCTTCTGGCTTAGGCCAAAATTATGTCATACATCCCAGGAGTTTTCATGGGAATTTTTCCTTTCATCACAAGGGGAGGAGGGCTTTCTTAGCTAAGCGCAACCTCCTGCATGCATGCCTGAGCTAAGGACAAATGGATTCCAGGAAGTAAATGCTACATGAATCATCTGCCTTTACTCAAGATGGCCGTGATTAGAAATGCTAGGGGGGATGTTTTTCAAAGTGATTTCTCAACAAAATAGGAGACATGGATGGATGGGTGAGTTTGCTTTGAATAATAAAAAATAAATGAAATAATGAAAAAATTAAATAATGTTTTCAGTTTGTGGTGCTCAGATACAGTTGAGTTCCACTTTAATTACAGTAGAGAAAAGTTAGGTCTCTGACCTGGTTATTCTGTCTGGCAGAAATACAAGACTACCTGAGCATAATTACAAGTTACATAGTAGGTGAGGTTGAAAAAAGTCCAACCTATGTGTGTGATTATAGGTCAGTATTACATTGTATATCCCTGTATGTTGTGGTCGTTCAGGTGCTTATCTAGTTTTTTTTTTAAATTGATGCTCCCCGCTGATACCACCGCCTGTGGAAGGGAATTCCACATCCTTGCCGCTCTTATGCCCCGTACACACGGTCGGACATTCCGACCACAAAATCCGTCGGATATTTTCCGACGGATTTTGTCCAAAACTGGTGTTGCCCACACACGGTCACACAAAGTTGTCGGAAAATCCGATTATTCCGAACAAGGTGACGTACAACACGTACGACGGGACTACGTAGAGGCCAGTAGCCAATAGCTTTTGTCTCCAAATTTCTTCTGAGCATGCTTGGCACTTTGTTCGTCAGGCTAGGCTACACACGATCGGAATTGACGTGATCGAACCATGTTGTTGGAAAATTTGAGATCCAGCTCTCAAACTTTGTGCCTCGGAAATTCCGACGGAAAAATTCCGATGGAGCCCACACACGGTCGGATTTTCCGACCACATGATCCGATCGAACATTTTCCTTCGGTAAATCCGACCGTGTGTACAGGGCATTACATTAAAAAACCCTCTACGTAGTTTAAGGTTACACCTCTTTACTTCTAATTTTATGGCCACGTGTCTTGTTAAACTTCCTTTTGCAAAAAAAGTTTTATCCCTATTGTGGAGTCACCAGTACGGTATTTGTAAATTGAAATCATATCCCCTCTCTCAAGCGTCTCTTCTCCAGAGAGAATAAGTTCAGTGCTCGCAACCTTTCCTCATAACTAATATCCTCCAGACCCTTTATTAGCTTTGTTGCCCTTCTTTGTGCTCGCTCCATTTCCAGTACATCCTGGCAATTACTTGACTGAGTTCCCTAAGTACCCTCGGGTGCAAGCCATCTGGTCCCAGTGATTTATTAATATTAACTTTCCCAAGTCTAATTTTAATTCTGTCCTCTGTTAACCATGGAGGTGCTTCCTGTGATGTGTCATGAGGATAAACACTGCAGTTTTGGTTACAGAAGCCCCCCAATTCCCTCATGAAGACTGAGGAGAAGAATAAATTCAATACCTTTTTCTATCTCCTCATCCTTTGTAACCAGATGTCCTTCCTCCTTCTTTATGTGGCCAATATGGTCTGTCCTCCCTTTTTTACTGTTTACATACTTAAAGAATTTCTTGGGATTTTTTTTGCTTTCCTCCAAATCACAGATCGCCGTCATTACTAGTAAAAAATAAATAAAATTGACATACAATAATCCTGTACTTTGTAGACGCTATAACTTTTGTGCAAACCATTCAATATACTCTTATTGTGATTGTTTTACCAAAAATATGTAGAAAAATACATATTGGTCTAAATTGATGAAGACATTTTTTTTGGGGGGGGGGGGGGGGGGGATATCTATTATAGTAAACAGTAGAAAACAGAGTATTTTTTTTTTTAAATTGTCGCTCTTTTTTTGTTTATACCGCAAAAAATTAAAACTGCAGAGGTAATCAAATACCACCAAAATAAAGCTCTATTTGTGGTAAAAAAAAAGGACATACATTTTGTTTGGGTACAACGTCGCACGCCCGTGCAATTGTCAGTTAAAGCAACGCAGTGCCGTATCGCAAAAAAATGCCTTGGTCATTAAGGGGGAAAATCCCTCCAGTCCTTAAGTGGTTAAGGTATCCAGAAGAGGCATGATAAATGGCAATCTTGGCAATCTTTTTGGTTTTGGATAGAGAAGTTAATGGTTTAAACGTTTTGTTTTTCTTCTGTGTCCCATTGGGGAGATTTCCCAGAGCTACAACAAGAAATTAAATGAAATCTCTCCCAAAGTAAGGAAGAGTTCTCTATTATACAGCTGTTTCAGATGTCCCATTGGAAGGTTCCCCCTATATTCCTATTACGGTGGCAACTTAAAAATGTCTTATTTCCCTTATTTTATGGCCCAGTGGCAACAGTTCCATATCCACAACCAAAAAAAGTTTTAGCTCTAGATATATTTAAGTTACGCTGCGTTGACATTGGAGTGTAGCAGCGCATCGCATTTTGCGACATGTGCTTTAGCACCTTTTTCGCACGACCACCCACCTACTTGAATGGACTGCCTGTTGCACAAAAAATGTGCCAAAGAAGAGCCAAGCATCGCACATTTTCGTTTGACGTTTGACAAAAATGCCAAAATCACACCACGTGTAGGGTGTCATTAATAAAAAATGGCACTGCCGTGCCATGCATTTTGCCACATTAAATCGCAGCTAGAAACGCGTGATTCTGCCCATGTTTTCAGAATGCCCAGGTGTGAGTACAGCCTAAGACCCCATACACACTTAGATTTTCTGCAGATTTTTGTCAGATTTACCAAAACCGTTTAGTGCAAGGTCCTGCCTGATTGCATACAAATTGAAACTCTTTAGATTTACCAAAACTATATAATATCAGTAAAATTAAAAAGTAAAAATCTGCAGAAAATCTAATAGTTTCTATGGGGTCTTAGGGTTTAAGTGAAATGTGTAAACTGCATGCACAGTGTGGTTTCATATGGCTTCGGTAAAGGGCCTAAAGTTGACATGCCTGTCATAATGTACTAAAGAAAAAAAGTGCAGCGCTCAAGTGTAAAGTGTTTTGAGTGATTGCTCAGTCTGTGATACTGGCAATAAACAAATATAATAGAAGAAATGTGATCATAAAAATTATAATGAAAACAATGTGATCATAAAAACCATACTCAGAAAAAAACTCAGTATGAAAAAATGTAACCAGTGAGCAATGGTGCAAACACATATAGTAGTGCATGAAGTACGTCCTTATACTGTCCAAATAAATGTCCACATATAAAAAATAAGAATAAGTGAAACACAAGAAAAACTTCCAAAAAAAAAAAAAACGCATTCAAGGTGCGTTTCAAAGGTGATACAATATCATGAATAAAAATAAGAATAAGTGAAACACAAGAAAAAACTTCCAAAAAACGCATTCAAGGTGCGTTTCAAAATACAAGAAAAACTTCCAAAAAAAACGCATTCAAGGTGCGTTTCAAAGGTGATACAATATCATGGATTGCAGTATTCACATTGACCACGCAGGTACCATCATCTCTGTATTGAATATAAAAATGGAGGCTTACCAGAACACTGGTCTTTATGGCAAATCTGATCAGGTTACAGGTTGGTCCAGGGTCGTCAGGTGCCGGGCTCTCTGCAGCCAAATTCTCCTATGTTCAAGGGCTGAGTGATGATTCCACGGCAGATATCCCAGATCGACTCCCAAGAAGAAATAAAGAGAGGCTCCAGATCGTGTGATTTACCAGAGGCCTTTATTCCAACTCATCAAGGCAGAAAAATAAACTAAAAAAACTTTAAAATGACGCCAGCAGTCACTAAAACTGATAGCGGATAGCAAAGGAAAAAAAACTCTCCAAACAAGTTTAAATTGCGATCGCACATGCGCAAGTGTGTGTGAGTGTGGTTACCGGACGATCGTTTCGTCAAATAGCGTGACGTCATCATGTCATAATGTACTAAAACCATACATGTTAAACAATATCCTCAGTGTTCATAAACTTTAAACATAGGTAATATCCCTTTAAATCTACAATACACCACATGCAATTTATGAAATAAAGTCCCAAAAAAGTCCTTTTTATATTAAAAATAGTGATAAAAAGTCCACAAAAGTGCGTAAAAAAATTGTGCCAGGATGCGAGCAAACCAATCCAGCTACCACCACCAGAGAAGATAGCCAAACTTCTTATCCTGAAATATAGCCCGTATATCACAAGAAGGTCAAAAAGTACTTGCTGTTATACCACCATTCCACACTCCTTCCTGCTCCAGACCCACTCAGATGTCTTTCCCAGGATCTCATGGACAACTAACAGGACCTACATGGATTGTTTCCAGGGCATACACCCAACAACACAGGAACTATGAGATTGCAGGTATTCAGCCACTCAAACTGCTATACCTCTTCCTGCATGGACCATAAAATAAAAAGGAAGCACACTGCACATAGCGTGATCCTGTTTAAAAACTGCTATTTAATCAAAAAATTGTTTGCATGTAGCGCCCTGGCGTTTAGTCAGGGAGATCCTCACCAAATTCCTTGTCAGGAGTAGCTACTGTAGTTAATTACTAAGGATCCATTGACTTCTCCCTAAGTTTGGCCTGGTTGTACTTCCCTCTTCTACCACCAGGTGGCCAGGCACTTGGAGGTATTGGGTTGAGAAGGAAGAAGGTCAGGTTATGGGTATATGGGGTATCTCAGCCAATGGGCAGGGATTTTGTTGAATCCCTTGGTCTGCTGGGAGAGCCTATATATTCGGGTGATGTCAAGTGATCCGTGTCCTGGTGTGCCACCCAGACCGCCATCTGGGTGGACGTGTGTCGTATATTGAAATAATACTTTTTAATACACAAAATGGTGCTATCAGCATCAGTAACCAGCGATAATAATGTCAAACACTGTGCCCCGCCCGCCTGACGCAGAGTTTCGTTCCAAATAACGTCTTCATGGGAAATGGAAGCCTGTCATGATGTATCTCTTGCATGCTTGACATGCCATGGCCACCCAATGGACAAACAGGAGTGTTTTGGAGCCACGAAGAAGCAGCAGGGCAGATGAAGGTGGCAGACAGTACAGCAAATGGTGTTTGGACCTATCATTTAATTGGGGCAAACTAGGATACTTGTACCTTATGGCAAAAAGCCCCCCTCTGAGAGTAAGTATTTAGTTCTGCTTTAACACTTGGCATACATACATTTCACCAGTAATTTATTACACCTGGCACCGAAATATGAGCATTGCTGTTTCTTCCATAAGAAAATACTTTGTGCAGCTCAGTGACACGGATAGAGGATTCTGGACATTATATATGCATGGGAGGATGTAGAGGACCAACAATGTAGGTATGGTCAGACATTGCATTCATGATTTATTGTATGTTGCTATTAGTTCTGGAGAAAATAAAAAATTAGGTGACTAACCTATAGCACCAAAATAAAAAGGTTTATCTTGATATACAGTGCATATGGTTTACAAACACAATTGGAGTTTGAGGTCTGTGACAAAAGAGATCAAGTGAACCATAAACTATTTTTATTTTTCTATTAACCTATGTTGAATTCTGCGTTACTACCTTAGGGATGTACTAGCACTCTCCTAGATAGGTATTAGGATTGGGAAAATAGGTGTGAGGATTAGGTACATTTATTTTGGGCTCATTATATCCGATTCTGCTGCAGTTTGTTGTTAGGCAATTTTAGTTTTGGCTCACTGTAACCAGTGTGGCTGTGTTGATTGTTTTAGTCTGTTCTATGTTGCAGTGGTTAGAGGATTGACTGCCTGATTAGTCCAGAAAGTGCTGGAAATTAATGGGCAGGAAGAGTCTAATCAGCAACAAAATATTCATACAGCCCTGTCCAATCCCTAATGAGGGTCACCCAGATGGTAGCTGGGGGCCTGTATAAATACACTGAGACAGACTGCAGTGAGGGCTTTTTTCATTAGGACACCCTAATGTCCCGTACACACAGTCGGAAATTCCGACCACACACACCCATACACACGGTCAGACAAAGTTGTTGAAAAATCCGATCATTCTGAACGTGGTGGCGTTCGTTGCGTACGACGGAACTACGTAGAGGCTATTAGCCAATAGGTTTGGTCTCCTAATTTGATCTGAGCATGCGTGGCATTTTGTCCGTCGGAATTCTCTACACACGATCGGAAAAAGTCCAATTGGATTTTGTTGTCGGAAAATTTGAGAGCAGGATCTCAAATTTTTTTCGTCGGAAATTCCGACGGAAAAAGTCCGATGCAGCCCACACACGGTCGGATTTTCCGACAACATGGTCCGATCGGACATTTTCCGTCAGAATTTCCAACCGTGTGTACGGGGCATAAGAGGGTCAATCCTGCCATGTGCCTGCAGAGTGTCTAAACCTCAGGTGGGCTATCTGGAGGCCTGCTTTGCTGGAAGTTGCAGAAAGCTGACTGAGGGTCTGTCGTCTGAGGAGGATCTAGTCTGGCATCACAGGCAAACTGTCGCAAAGATATTCAAAGGAGGCAACCAATTTTCTAAAGACATTTGTGAGTTTAGACTGGAGAGAGAGATCTTATAAACTGTGGGCTGAGGCCATCCCTCATGTTATAAGTCAGCTGTATGTGTAAAGGGGACATAGTGTCCAGTGTACTGCAGAGCTACAATGATTTAATTCCCAGCAAAAGAACTCTGCTTGGAGTTTCCACCAGAGGAAGATTAATCTCTTTAGGTTTGCTACAGGCTCATAGTTCTATAGAAGATAAGCATCCTCTTATTTGTACATAATCCAAGTTGCCCTAAAAATAAAAAATAAAACACCCCAAAAAGAAAACCCCTGTACTGTTTATTGTGCCGAAGAGATACTGTGACCGTGTGCCTGGATGAGGGGTAACTGTTGAGAAAGGAAACCTGGGCATCTTTCTTGCAGCTTCTTTGGGGGATACCAATATACACTTCTTAAAAAGGGTTTCCCTTGTCCATTTTTCATGCCCACTAAATGCTTCTCAGAGGCCACAGTCTAACCATCAATAGCCCCATGAAAAAAAAAAAATAATATATCTATAACACACCTTTTCCTGAATGTACAATGTAAGCGATGGGAAAGAATGTGGACTGTATTTCCTTCCTCTATGTTAAATTTTAACTTTGACTAGAGTACACCTACAAATATGCCTTATAGATGCAACCAGATGACCTAGTTAAAGCAAAATCTTCAATCTAACAAGCGGCTTGATTCCATCTGATAATTTGCTCCATCAGCAGGCTGCCATTGTCATATACAGCAAGTGAGATCACATGATGTATACTGTACAGTCGCCCACACTACTACACAGCCAGATTAATTATGTCTAGCAAAATGACTTCTGTCCACCAAAATATAAAAGGTCACATAATCAATTATCACTATACAGATGAACCAACATAGGTTACAAAATCAATTTTACATCTAGCCTTATGGAAGCGACAGCATAATTTGAAAACCAAGTGAACTTTTAAATCTGCTATAATGCATTTCTGAGCTGGCATTTCAAATATCAGCATATGAAAAAGGGAAGTAGACTTTCAAATCCTGTCCAAAATAAAATAAGGATCCTGCTGTAAAAGAATGTGGCATGTTGTTGCATAGCGCACTGTGTAAAGTCTAGTACATGAGTGTTAATGCAGGCTCCCTAGCTTCAGGTGTAATAATTAGAATCCAAGGATACAAAATATATATTATGACTTTAAGTTACTGCTTAACCCCATATAATGTTAATCATAAACCCACTACCCACAGATCCCCACTGCCACCAGGCCAGGGTTGTGGGGGCAGAGACCTGTAAGCACGTTGAAATGGTTAGTGGGTGCTGTCTCAGGTGGGAGGGTTGAGGTTAATGTTTTGCCCACTCTCCTGATCTTTTTGGCGAGTTTCCTGTCTGGGTCCAGCCCACTTACCTGTGTGATATAAATTGGGACAGTGGTCTGGTCCAAGAAAGTCCCCATAGGAGTCCGGGGACCTGACAGTGGGTCCACAGGAGACAATTAATGAGCATGGATAAGCCTTGAGCATGAGTCCCGAGCATGAATAAGAGACCCTTAGAAGTAGGTGAGAATTGCCTGCCATGGCATTCAACAGAGACTTATAACTTGGGGTTCACCCTGAAGACACCAGCACATGAATATGCCTCCAAAGGATCTACACTTGCATGAGAGAGCCTGTAAAGGACTATAAACTCGGGAATGCACTTTCAAAGGTATACCAGGACAGCATATCAGCCTGTAGTAATAGTTAAGGATCTAGAAAAGTATCATGTCTTGCCTGTGTGACTGTAAAGTGTCTACTTCTGAACTTTTATAAAGCATTTGAAACTTTGTCCATGCCTGGTCTTTAAGTTATTAAAGTGGTGTATCCTAAATAACCGGCACACACACGGTTAACCAGTGGGTCTTAACACATTGGGGTATAAAGACACCAGTGTGGAATAGAGTAATCTGAAGTGGTTACCAAGAGTAACGGAAGTGTAACAAGCAGCCTGGCGCTCCTTCTGCCAGTGGTCTGTCTCCTATAGCAATGGGAGTGGATTGCACCACATAGGTTCCCCATCCTGTAGGTAAGGAGATTCAGGAGTCACGTTACATGCACGTACGGAGCCCTTGCAGAGTGCACAGCGGTGCTCACTCCGGTACTTGGGAGTAGTAGTGGAAAACGTTGGGCAGGTGGTTGTGGACATTGGCTCAGCATGTTCCTCCAAAATACAAGTTACTGTGAAGAGAAGAACTCACCCTGGGGTAAGCCTCCCATGTGACCCTTGCTTGGTGCCCAACTAGGAGGAAACTTGGAGGACGTGACTGACAGCCACCACCCTACCCTTAAAGGCCCTTATCCTCATCAACATGGAGACAAGGTGGTTTGCCAGGTGCTCCCCCTGGCAAGGTACACTCACCATACTGAGGGTATATGGCCTGGTGTGGCTCAGGGAGGTGGGAGAGTGCACTCAATTTTTCCCCTTTCCTAACCACCCAGGCTGCATGCTCAGATAAGTCTGGTATGGATTTTGGTAAAGGGGGGGGGGCACCTCATTCTTTTCTTCTTGTTTTTTTGTGGGAGGTTCCCACTTGAGATCCATACTAAACTCCAAAGGTCTGGTTTGGAATTTTGTACACTATCCCTGCTGTTTGTTTACATTCACTTGTCAGTTGGGAATCCCCAGATGACAGCTAAATGTGCTGGGTGGGAATGAGTCACTGGTTGTTATGCTGGCGGCGGGCTCCCTTACATCCAGGAGGAAGATGTCACATTTTGCTGTCACATTTAAGTCTTTCACTTCACACTGTAGCTGGAAGTTGTTTGACCAAATACCCATACATTCGGCTGTTCAAACAAGATTCTCCATGGACTGAGCACTGTGCAGAAATTTCTCTCATATTATTTCCCCTGCTGGTCTAATATTCTTAGCCTATAGTGTTATACTTTTTTCTCTATTGGTAAATGTTAACTCTCATGGTCAAATGTTCTTATATCTGCTTTTCTTTTAGGACCGAATGTTAGGGAATGTTACATTCACCCAATGAAAGGCAAGAACACTATTTACACACATATTACAAACATTACTAGTATTGTTTGTTATGCTTGCACAAATGTTGAAATATTCACAAAGCAAATTTTTTTTATAAATGTAGCACCCTCCTAGCAAATTTATTTTTTGGCTCCTTCTGCAATCAAGGGAGCAGTGATCGTTTGTTCTGGTCTTTTCATGGTTTCGCAGGCTGGGAGTTTGATTGCTTCTCTCTGCCTCTGGAAAAATCTTCCAGAGCATAGGAAGGAAGATGCAAATAATCAGCCTAAATATATATCAGGTTTCAGCTAATCCCAGGAGAGCAGTGTCCAGAAGGGGGCTTGAAAGGTGATAGATTGAAGCACTGGAGAGCTGGGCTCTCTATCCCCAGGAGGGTTCCAGTGCCTGAGGGGCTGCTGTCCTCAGGCATCCCATGGACTGTGCGGGTGTTCTAGAGGCCTTATGCTCAGTGGTGTCAGAGCTGAGGGCCTGGATAGATTTGCTCAGAAGCTGATTGCAGGACCTCCCCAGAAGGGATCTGGTCTGGAGAAGGACTGTCTCACTCACTGCACTGTGTCCAGAGAAAGCTGGAAGTTGGCATCTGTCCTGGGGACTTGCGAGTAAAGACCCTAAATTGATCCCTCAGACTGTGCAGTGTTGTGAAAATCACATTGGCTACCAGTAGTTGTGCAGTTGGAGAGGACCTGGGAGCTCGGGAGACGTTGGGTAACCCCCTGTGAGGAATAGGACGTTATCCCCACCCTGCTGACTGATTTGGTTGGTCTGTTGGTCAGCGTGGCTTCCCTGCCAGTGTTTTATGGAAACTCGTGAGATTCTCCCATACACTGTTCAAGGAGGCAATTTAAGATTACGCATAGTACTCACTATGAATACTACCCACAAGTAGACATACTTCTTCCCTATAAATGCCCACCCGAGCACCCCTGAATTATCAAGAAATTTATCTTGGTTTTGAGGTCTACTATACATGTGCAAAAGAAACTCTCCAGAAATCGAATCCCTCTCTATGGGCATCCAGCCATACATGTGGTTCATCTCTGGACGCTGATCTGATGAAACTTCCTGGGGAACTTCTTTTTACTGAAACTTGTTGACACTCTTGTTCTCTATTCTTGGAGAGTGAATTATATTTATACTATCCAAAATATACACCTTACGTCCTTTTCCTGAAGAACCCACACCGGCGAAACATGTTTAAAAAACGTGGACGAAAATAATTTGTGCACTCAACTGTAGTATCTCTTTTTGCTTTCATTATAGGTTGTATGTATAGGCCTTGAACCATAGGGAACATTGTGACTTGCACAACTTCTTTATTTCTTTTTCTGTTTTTAAATCTATGTTCCTCTAAATAAATATATTTTTTATAACATAAAAGGCATCTTGCTGAATCTGTGTACCTTTGAGCCTCTGTACTTTTAGGGAAAAAAATGTTTTTACCAGCGGCCCCTTTGGGGGAGCACTACATAGACCCCTTAGTAATAGTTAATTGTGTACTAGACTACACGTTTCTTACTTTTAAGGCCTCATGCACACTGGACAAAAAAAAAAGTTGTTTTGCGTTTATTTTTTCAGCCTGTAAATGCACCTGTATGTGTCTAGCACACACAGGCATTTACAGGCAATTTGGAAGAGCAGGCTGAAAAAACAACCCATCATCAGTATATTTAGGAGAGGAGCGCTTGGACAGAAAAAAAACGCATAAGTGCAAGACGCATTTAAGCGCATTCATGCATTCTAATACCTAGAATAAAATAATATTCTGGCTGAAAGAATACATTAACAAAAAAAAAAAAAATACATTAACGCCAAATGCACAAACGTACAAAATTTGTTTTTAAACACTTTTTTTAGGCAGCTTTTACCCTGCCAGCAGAAAAATCATTTAGAAGAGCTGAGGAAACGTTCAGTGTGCATAAGACCTAGAGATTTATCCATTTTGAAGAGAAAATGCTCTTTACACATATCAGTGGAAGCCTGATACCCAATCTCCTTGGGGTAGAGCACTAAAATTGTTCTATCATATGGATTTTTTAAGCTCCAGGAATAGAGGTGACTTGACATCATGTCTAATGCGGCGTACACACGAAGGGACTATCCCGCGGGATTATCCTCTGGACTCAAGTCCAGCGGACAATCCCCTCGTGTGTGGGCGCCGGCGGACTTTTTGGCGCCAAAGTCCGGCGGACCAAAGTTTTAAGTTTGGTTTTAAAATTATCCGCTGGACTTGGCAGTCCGGCGGACAATCCCGCCGCCAGTAGGCTAGTCCGCCGGACTTTTGAAAATGAACGGACTTGCCGCTCATCGGCAAGTCCGTTCATTTAGCACGTGACTTCAGGTTACGTAGCTAGCGTAGGCAGTAAATGCCGCCGCGCTAGCTCCGTGACCTGGCATGGATTAAAAGGGACTCCCCACGCCGAAAAACGGCGTGGGGGTTCCCCCCAAATCCATGTCAGACCCTTATCCGAGCACGCAGCCTGGCCGGCCAGGAAAGGGGTGGGGACAAACAAGCGCCCCCCCCCCTCCTGAGCGTACCAGGCCGCGTGCCCTCAACATGGGGGGTGCCCTGGGGAAAGGGGGGCCGTGCGGCCCCCCCACCCCAAAGCACCTTGTCCCCATGTTGATGAGGACAAGGGCCTCTTCCCGACAACCCTGGCCGTTGGTTGTCGGGGTCTGCGGGCGGGGGCATATCGGAATCTGGGAGCCCCCTTTTATAAGGGGGCCCTCAGATCCCGGCCCCCCACCCTATGTGACTGAGTATGGGGTACGATGTACCCCTACCCATTCACCTAAGGTGTAAAATGTAAAGTAAAAAAACACCCACACTTTTGAAAAAAATAGTTTATTGCACTGCTCCGGGGGTCTTCTTCCGTCTTGGGGGTCTTCTCGCCGGACTCCTCCGCCATTTACCAAGCTCTTTTACCGAGCGGAGAAGTCCGCCTACCTTCTTCGTCGTCGCCGCCGTCGTCTGGGGGTCTCGATCCACCTTCGGGGGTCTTCCGGGGTCTTCCGGGGTCTCTTCTGTTCTTGCGGCGGTCGTCGTTTTCCGCGTTGCCGGCGCCGCCTTCTTGTTCTTGTTCTTGTTCTTCTTCTTCCGATGTTGACACGTCGCTCCCTCTGGCCGGAATGCCAGAGCCGCGCTGTGCAGGGACTTATATAGGGACATGGGGACAGGGTCACATGCTCATGTCACATGGTGACCCCGCCCCCTTGTGATGTCACAGTCCCGGAGGATGCTGGGACTGTGACATCACAAGGGGGCGGGGTCACCATGTGACATGAGCATGTGACCCTGTCCCCATGTCCCTATATAAGTCCCAGCACAGCGCGGCTCTGGCATTCCGGCCAGAGGGAGCGACGTGTCAACATCGGAAGAAGAAGAAGAACAAGAACAAGAAGGCGGCGCCGGCGGCGCGGAAAACGACGACAGCCGCAAGAACAGAAGAGACCCCCGGAAAAGACCCCGGAAGACCCCCGAAGGCGGATCGAAACCCCCAGACGACGGCTGCGACGACGAAGAAGGTAGCCGGACTTCTCCGCTCGGTAAAAGAGCTTGGTAAATGGCGGAGGAGTCCGGCGAGAAGACCCCCAAGACGGAAGAAGACCCCCGGAGCAGTGCAATAAACTATTTTTTCAAAAGTGTGGGTGTTTTTTTACTTTACATTTTACACCTTAGGTGAATGGGTAGGGGTACATCGTACCCCATACTCATTCACATAGGGTGGGGGGCCGGGATATGAGGGCCCCCTTATAAAAGGGGGCTCCCAGATTCCGATAAGCCCCCGCCCGCAGACCCCGACAACCAACGGCCAGGGTTGTCGGGAAGAGGCCCTTGTCCTCATCAACATGGGGACAAGGTGCTTTGGGGTGGGGGGGCCACACGGCCCCCCTTTCCCCAGGGCACCCCCCATGTTGAGGGCACGCGGCCTGGTACGGCTCAGGAGGGGGGGCGCTCGTTCGTCCCCACCCCTTTCCTGGCCGGCCAGGCTGCGTGCTCGGATAAGGGTCTGACATGGATTTGGGGGGAACCCCCACGCCGTTTTTCGGCGTGGGGAGTCCCTTTAAATCCATGCCAGGTTACGGAGCTAGCGCGGCGGCATTTACTGCCTACGCTAGCTACGTAACCTGAAGTTACGTTCTAAATGAACGGACTGCTCCGTGTGTGGGCAAGTCCGTTCATTTTCAAAAGTCCCGCGGACTTTGGCCGGCGGATTGTCCGCCGGAGAAGTCCGCGCGTGTGTGGGCAAGTCCGCGCGTGTGTGGGCAAGTCCACACGCTCGGAAAGTCCGGCGAAGCCAGCTGGAAAGTCCGGCGGATTGTCCGCTGGACTAGGTCCGCCGGGAAAAGTCCGCACGTGTGTACGCGGCATTAGAAATACTTAAAGCAGGACGATACCTGAAAAAAAATGATTAAAAGACAGCAGCTAAAAATACTGCAGCTCCTGACTTTTAATAAATGGACACTTACCTGTCACAGGTTCCAGCGATGTGGGCAGCAGAGGCCGATCAATCGATTGGCTCTCTGCTGCTGCCGGCGCCATTCTCAGTTAGGGAATCAGGAAGTGCCTTCACTTCCCGGTTCCCTACTGCGCATGCGCCAGTCGCGCAGCGCAATGAGAATCGTCAGCGCTGTCTGCCGGGACACGTGTGTGTCCCGGCAGACAGCGCGCCA
This sequence comes from Lithobates sylvaticus, assembly GCA_028564925.1. Taxonomy (NCBI): domain Eukaryota; kingdom Metazoa; phylum Chordata; class Amphibia; order Anura; family Ranidae; genus Lithobates; species Lithobates sylvaticus. The sequence goes on from CM053032.1 coordinate 61,406,629, forward strand.
GGACAGGAAGTGGCGTAAACTCTGTGGGAGTTTATGCCCGAAAGTGGGCGCAGTGATGTACAACACTACAACGAGCCGAGAAAATGAAGTTCAATGCTTCGGAGCATGCGTCGAATTGTTTCCGAGCATGTGTAGGAATTTTGCACGTCAGAATTGATACAGACGATCGGAATTTCCGATCGGAACTTTTTCCGACTGAAAAATTGAGAACATGCTCTCATTCTTTTGCTGGCTGGAATTCGGCCAGCAAAAGTCCGATGGAGCATACACACAGTCACATTTTCCAACCAAAAGCTCTCATCAGTCTTTTGCTGGCCGAATTTCTAATCGTGTGTACACGGCATTAGGGTAACAAACGCTTTAATTTTTAACACTCCCCTGCTTTACACAACATTATTTTTACTAATAATTATGAAATAAATAATAATAACTGGCATGTTTCCTTACTCCACTTTTGTTGAGAAAAAAACATTCCCTCTGGGTGATCTATGTACATTGCAAGGATTATAACAACCTTTGTTGCAGATTCCTACCTTTTGTTATTCTGAAGAAATCTGTGTTTGTCTCTTTGCCTCTGTTCTGAGTGTGTCTGACGGGAGTGATTTCATAATTAACTGTCAGGTGTGCAGCTTCTGGACACTAATGAGGAAATCTGCTGGGCCTTCATGCCTTTAGACGTGCTCCTATTGAAAGTATCTCTCCAAAAATGAAATTTTTGTTGCAGGGGATGCCTGAAAAGTAGATCCGCGCTGTAGCCGGCTATAGCGCGGATCTGAATGAGTTAAGGAGTTAAGCAAAAGTGGTCCCTTATCTTAGGCAGAATTCTGGGAAAATTGGTGAGCCAATCACATAAGCAGGAAATTATGTTTCTGGGGGGCGTTCTGTACACATTCTGTGTACAGAACACCTCCAAGTAGCCATTATGCAAAGTATTTTCAGAAAATTACAGATCTGCCGGTTGAAAGGGAAAGGTAATTTTTAATATCTTTCAATTACAATATGACTTGTGTCCCAATTGTAAACGCCATATTATTTCTTTATTTGCTATTTTTTTCCCCACGAAAGTGGAGTTACCCTTTAAATCTCAGCTGGCAATAAAAACCCGATAGAGGTTCTAACCATCCCCCAATTTATCCAAAATTTTAGAAAAAGGTTTTGTCTGGACATGCATTTTATAGAGCACTGGTAAATGTATTTTAAAATAAGCGTTAAACCGAGAAACATCTGTAATTCAGCATAATGATCATTACTGAAAATTAAATTACAATGACAAGGTTATTATAAATTGAGAATAACAGTTGCAAAAACATGGGAATAAATGATGATTTCAGACCTTCATATACAGACCCGTTCACTCAGGCAGTGTACTATTTCATTTATTTATATCTTAACCACTTGCTTACTGGGCACCTAAACCCCCCTCCTGCCCAGACCAATTTTCAGCTTTTAGCACTGTCACTCTTTGAACGATAATTGCGTGGTCATACAACACTGTACCCAAATAACATTTTTATAATTTTTACAATCTTTTGGTGGTATATGATCACCTCTGGGTTTTTTATTTTTTGTTGAAAAAAGTAAAAAAGACAGATTTTTTTTTTTTAAATACAAGACGGTTTTATATTTTGTTAATAAATTTTGTAAAAAGGTAATTTTTCTCCTTCATTGATGTACGCTGATGAGGCTGCACTGATGGGCACTGATAGGCTGCACTGATGGACACCAATAGGCTGCATTGATGGGCACTGATAAGGCGGCACTGATGGCCACTAATAGGCAGCACTGATGGCCACTAATAGGCGGCACTGGTGGGCACTGATGAGGTGGCACTGGTGGGCACTGATAGGTGGCATTGGTGGGCACTGATGGGTGGCATTGATGGGCACTGATGGGTGGCACTGATGGGCGGCACTGAAGGGAATTGATAGGTGGCACTGAAGGGCACTGATAGGTTGCAGTGATGGGCACTGATGGGGGGCAGTGATGGGCACTGATCGGCACTGATAGGTGACACTGATAGGCAGCACTGCTAGGTGGCACTGATTGGCACCACTGGTGGGCATTGTTAGGTGGCACTAGTTGATTGCTGGCACTTATGCAGATTTGTGGCACTGTGGGGCGCATGCGTGGGAGTGACGTCATCGCCGCTCCAGCGAATCACAGCGCTGGAACGGCGAGACCCAGAAGTCACTCCGGTATTGATGGCGCCGGAGAAGGTCGTGGATGAGGACCGCTTTGGGGGCTTCGTTCTCAGGTAAGTTATTCATAATGAGCTAGTATGCTATGCATACTAGCTCATTATGCCTTTGCCTTGCAGGTTCCGTTTTTTTTTTTTTTTTTTTGTGAGGAGGCTTTACTTCCTCTTTAAGATAAAAGACCTTCTGTGTGCAGCAGCCCCCCTAATACTTGCCTGAGACCCATCTCGATGTTGCACAAGAGACTTGGCTCTCCGGAACTCTCCCTCCTGATTGGCTGAAACACAGCAGCGGGAGCAATTGACTCCCACTGCTGTCATTTAAAGACAGTGAGCCAATGAGGAGAGAGAGGGGTGGGCCGAGCCACGGCTCTGTGCCTGAATGGACACACAGAGCAGTGGCTCGGCTCATGTTCCCCCATAGCAAGCTGCTTGCTGTGGGGGCGCTCGGTAGGAGGAAGGGGCCAGGACCGGAGGATTGGGGCTGCATTGTGCAAAACCACTGCACAGAGCAGGTAAGTATAACATGTTTGGTATTTAGTTTACTTTAGTATCACTTTAAGTAACAATCAGGCCTTGCCTCTCCCCAAGCCTGTGGGTGATCTATGTACATTGCAGGGATGTTAACAAACTTTGTTGCAGATTTCTACCTTTTGTTATTCTGAGGTTTGTTTCCATGTGTCCATGTGCGTAGTGAATCTGCAGAGTGGTTTTATAACTATCAATCAGCTGCTGCACCTGCATGGTTCTAATGTGTAAAGTGTCACAGTCTGCATCCCTTTAGATGTGAATTCCCTTTGGTAATATTTAACCAAAAATGATGTTGCTGTTGTTGCAGGGGAAGCGCAAAATCTGATGTGCATCTTAGTGCAGACTACTGGGAATATTAGTAAGCCAATCACACAAGCAGGAAATTACATTTCTGGGGGGGCTTTCTGTACACCATCTGTGTGCAGAACACCTCCAGGTAGCCATATTGCATTACATTTTACAGAAAATTACATTGGCTGCAAATTGATAAGGAATGGTCATTTTTAATAACATTCAATTACAATATGATTTGTGCTGCAATTGTATACGCTATATTATTATTTGCTTTTTTTTCCCATGAAAGTGGAGTTACCACTTATGCCCCGTACACAGGGTCGGAAATTCCGACCACAAAATCCGTCGGATTTTTTCCGACGGATTTTGTCCGACACTGGTGTTGCATACACATGGTCGGACAAAGTTGTCGGAAAATCCGATCATCCTGAACGTGGTGACGTTTGTTGCGTACGACGGGACTACGTAGAGGCTAGTAGCCAATAGCTTTGGTCTTGTAATGTGATCTGAGCATGCGTGGCACTTTGTCCGTCGGAATTCGCTACACACGATCGGAAAAAGTCCGATAGGACTTTGTTGTCGGAAAATTTGAGAGCAGGATCTCAAACTTTTTCTGTCGGAAATTCCGACGGAAAAAGTCCGATGGAGCCCACACACGGTCGGAATTTCCAACAACATGGTCAGTGTGTACGGGGCATTGGGCTTATCATTTTCACATGATATATGTAAAGAAACATTAAACTCCCATGTATGATTTTTACCTATAGGTAAGCCTTTAACCACTTGACATCCGCGCTATGGCCGAATGATGGCCACAGCGCAGATCTGAATTTCCGGGAAGCCGTCATATGACGCCTCCCCTGTGCATGCTCCCTGCGGAGCGAGCTGTGATCACTGAGTCACTGAGACTTCGGTGATCAGCGATCCGAGTAAGGGGCCAGCCAATGATCACATGATCAAAACAACAGCTTGGTGATCGTTTTTTTTTCTCCTCGCGCTGACAGCGGATCACGTGCTCAACTTAAAGGGACATCGGCCCCGAAAAGGAAGAGGCAATTATGCCTCATGTATGCCATCTCACAGTGCCCACAAGTGCCACCTGTCAATGCACACAAGTGCCACCTATCAATGCCCACAAGTGCCAACTATCAATGCCCACCAGTGCCACCTATCAATGCCCACCAGTGGTGCCAATCAGTGCCACCTAAAAGTGCTGCCTATCAGTGTAACCAATCAGTGCCCATCACTGCCACCCATCAGTGCCCATCACTGCCACCTCATCAGCGTACATCAATGACGGACAAAAATTACCCATTTTAAAATGTTATAACAAAATAAAAAGTAAAAATAAAAAAAAAAAATTTTTAAAAATTCAGTCTTTTTACATTTTTTAAACAAAAAATAAAAATCGCAAAGGTGATCAAATACCACCAAAAGAAAGCTCTATTTGGGGAAAAAATGATAAAAATGTAATTAGGGTACAGTGTTGTATGACCGCTCAATTGTCATTCAAAATGCATCAGTGCTGAAAGCTGAAAATTGGTCTGGATAGGAGGGGGGTTTAAGTGCCCAGTAAGCAAGTGGTTACTAAGGCTCATCCATAGGTACTGTAAATATCTCCTATATGTGCACCGTTCCTCCAGAGCCGTGCCATAAACAGTGCGAGAGTGACATCATCACACGAGAGTGACATCATCGCTGGCTTGACCAATCATATAGCTGAAGCCTGCAAACCCGGAAATAAGAGCGGGTGAAGATAGAAGCGCCTTCAACAGTGACAGCATGCCAGTGGAGGGCTTTGTTTTCAGGAAAGTCTGTCATAATGTGCTAGTATGCAATGCATACTTGCACATTATGACTTAAACACCATTTTTCTTTTTTTTGGTTGCGGTTTACTACCGCTTAAAAAAGACAATACATTAAGGCCGGGTTCACATATCTCCGGCCATGGTTCCTAGCATTAAGAAGGCTGAAACAGGCGCAGAGGAGGCGCCATTTTTCGCCGTCTTCCGGCCGTTCTGCGCATGCGCGGCCATACGGAGCCTCGGAAAATGCCGGAAATGTCCGTAATTTGCCGCACATGCGCAGAACGGCATTAGACGGAACATCGGAAATGTCCGGAAATGTCCGTATTTGTCGGTCTGCGCATGCGCGGCCGACTTACGAACATTTTCGACTTCCATACAGGCGGGCAGTCCCTAACAAGTTCGTAACTCGGGGACCCCCTGTACCATTAAGCCCCTTTCACACTGGGGCGGTTTTCAGGCGGTACAGCGCTAAAAATAGCGCCTGTACATGGGCTTTCACACTGGAGCAGTGTGCTAGCAGGACGGTAAAAAAAGTCCTGCTAGCAGCATCTTTGGAGCGGTATAGGAGCGGTGTATTCACCGCTCCTACCCATTGATTTCAATGGGACACCGCGCTTATACCGCAGCAATACTTTACTTTTTCGGCTGCTCACGGGGGGTAAAACCACCCCGCGAGCGGCCGAATACCGTGGCTAAAACGACGGTAAAGCAGCGCTAAATATAGCGCTGCTTTACCGTCGCCGCGGCTCCCGCCCCAGTGTGAAAGGGGCCTTAGGATTCAATAGAAACAAAAGCAAATAAACTGGTTCTGGAGGCAGTGGTCCCTTAAGATGAACACTTACAATAAGCGATGTCAAGGCAACCAAACAGAATGAAGAATCAGGTGTACCATGAAGGCAGAGCGTTCAAGAAAATATGACGGTCTTAATAAGAAGGGGTTTCCACAGCAACTAATGATATCTGTCCTACAGCTGAAAGCTGCCCATCAATCAGGAATAAGCATGCTAAGTTATAGCTTCCTGCAGACACAATCCAGCCCTGTCATTGTGCATCAGCATCTCTCTGCCATTACACTTCATAAACCCGGGTGCATCGGATGACCGAGCGAGCAGAACAGACGGGGTCTGATTTACTAATGTACATAGGTGTACAATCAACCACCAATGTGACTGAGCAAAATCTATGCTAATGCAATATTCATCCATGAACGCCTGGGCACAGGTTACAGTAAACGGGGAATTTATTAAGGAGGGTTCTGTTTATTGCTAGAGTTCCTTCACAGGTCGCTAGAGGTTCCTTGGACTATGGTTGATTGAACTCCCATTTGATGGCTCCTGCATATTTCTACATCCAATGCCTCTTGGTAGAGCCAGTGGCATGACACCAATGATCGTTTTAGCTGTTTGTAGAAGTAGCTTTTTTCCCACTGACCACCAATGTAAGGGGGGCATTCTTCCCACTGACCACCAATGTAAGGGTCACATTCTTCCCCCAGACCACCAATGTAAGGGGGGCATTCTTCCCACGGACCACCAATGTAAGGGTCACATTCTTCCCACAGACCACCAATGTAAGGGGGCATTCTTCCCACGGACCACCAATGTAAGGGTCACATTCTTCCCAAAGACCACCAATGTAAGGGGGGCATTCTTCCCACTGACCACCAATGTTATGGTCACATTCTTTCCACTGACCACCGATGTAAGGGGGGAATTCTTCCCACTGGCCACCAATGTAAGGGTGACATTCTTCCCACTGACTACCAATGTAAGGGGGGAATTCTTCCCACTGGCCACCAATGTAAGGGTGACATTCTTCCCACTGACTACCAATGTAAGGGGGGAATTCTTCCCACTGACCATCAATGTAAGGGTCACATTCTTCCCACTGACCACCCATGTAAGGGGGCATTCTTCCCACTGATCACCAATGTAAGGGGCACATTCTTCCCACTGATCACCAATGTAAGGGTCACATTCTTCCCACTGACCACCAATGTAAGGGGGGAATTCTTCCCACTGGCCACCAATGTAAGGGTCACATTCTTCCCACTGACCACCAATGTAAGGTGGGCATTCTTCCCACTGACCACCCATTTAAGGGGGCATTATCCCCACTGACCACAAATGTAAGGGAGGCATTCTTCCCACTGACCACCAATGTAAGGGGGTCACATTCTTCCCACTAGCCTCCCATGTAAGGGTTGCATTCTTCCCACTGACCACCAATGTAAGGTCATATTCTTCCCACTGACCACCAATGTAAGGTCATATTCTTCCCACTAACCACCAACATAAGGGTCGTATTCTTCCCACTGACTACCAATGTAAGGGTCGCATTCTTCCCACTGGCCACCCATCTAAAGGGGGCATTTCTCTCACTGACTACTAATGTAAAGGGGCATTCTTCTAACTGATCATCAATATAAAGGGGGCATTCTTCCCACTGACCACCAATTGAAGGAAGGCCATTCTTCCCACTGACCACTATTATGTAAGGAGCACTTTTTTTAACTGATCACCAATATAAAGGGGGCATTCTTCTCACTGGCCACCAACTGAAGGATGGACATTCTTCCCAATGAACACTGATGTAAAATGGACATTCTTCCCACTGAATACTGCTGTTAGAGGGACATTCTTACCAGTGGCCACCAATGTAAGAAGTATTCTTTCCACTGATGCCTGATAAATCTGAAAATGATTCCAAGGGTTCCTCTGGATTAAAAAGGTTGGAAAAGGTGGTATAAACAGATGTTGACTGAGGCATGCCTAAAACTAAAAAAAAAATTTACTTTCTTAGGCCTCTTGCCACTGACACCTAAAAAAACACTACATTTATTGGCATTCAGACACTTTTTTTTTTTCACTGATCAAAATGCAGCCCATTGTTTTTAATGTGTACACACAAGCTATTAAACATGCGCTGCATATAGATCAGTGAATAAAAACAAAAAATCTATGTTGCTTAGTATTTTGACCCATGTATACACACAAATACATACAGTATATGCACAAATACACCACACACACTACAATCTGAAAAAAGTTAAATATTATTTACATTTACCAAACTAAATACATTTCTGTCCAATCGCAGTTTCTGCTAGATATAAAGAGACTGTATAATGTATAGTCAGCTTTAGGAAAGTGTCACATGGACACTCACCTGTGATTAAGGGACTGGAAGCGAATTTGAGACACAATGAGGATGATTACTAAAAAATAAATAACAAGGGCAGGGATAAACTGAGCACGTATGATTCAAACATCTAAGCATGGCCTGCACATGAAGATCCATGCATGCTCAGTAAGTACTGTGACGGAACGTCCCTACACTCCTCTTGAGTGTATTTGTCATATATAACTTCCTTCCAGTCTGGATACGGGTATCAGATATTCCAACCGCTCCCAAGCACCAAGCGAGACGACACTTGCTTAGTTGCTAAAACATGGACTGAAGATTTATTACAAAGATGACATTTATATACAGTAGAAGAGGAGATCCCCCCTCCTGTTCATATTATTCTAACAATACACTTGTAACAACTTAACATAAACTAATTAGCTAATTCCTTTAAGCAGCCGATGTGACTCAGGATTTCACTACAGGCCAGACTTGTGGTCACCGAGCTAAACACAGTTGATTATAAATTAACATAATTACCACCACAAGACATCTCATCACAATAGCAGGAGACCACCAGTAACAGACGGAGCGTCTCCTGCATTGTGCAGAGGACAATGGGATCAACTAACTCAATTAACATCTAGCATCAGAGTGTATGTCCCAACAGCATGAGACACACACATTATATATATATATACATATATACAGCATTGAATGTTCTCCTTCACCCTGTGCCCCTTAAAATCCAGGGCCCATGATCGGTGGGCAGGAGGCTCGTAGTTAGTCCTCTCAAAAAGCCCGTGTCCTGGCTAGGTCTGTCACATTTCTCCCCTTTCGGCAGGAGACTAACACAGGAGGAGACCCCAGACGGGTTGACTCCGAAGTTAGTCCATAGTTCCAGTCCTCTAATGCCTGTACCCACACAGTACCCCAAACAAATTGTTTCAAACAGAGCACTCACCCAGCCAACCTCTGCCTCTCTCATAGAACATATCCGCCGCTGGGGAGAGGCCTGGACTGGCCCTTCTCCCTGGAGTCTTTTCAGCCGCTGGAGAGAAGACAGGGTGACTGGGCTCACTCCATCATACTGTTGGGGATCTGGGCCGACCGCCCAGCATCCCTGGGGTATACAGGTGGGGACTGAAGTCCCATCCACCGATATCAGCTCAAGCTGCAGTTGTGAAGTGCAGATTGCATCCTCTCCTTGGGTCCTGAGCTGCTGCTCGGGAGTGACCACCACCTCCTCACCCTGGGCCTCCAGAACTGCCACAAGTGTGGGGCAGAGGTCTTGGACCCTCTGTCCGGTTGCCAGCACTTTAGCTGGGTTGGTGTCATCATTCTGGGGCGCCGTCTGCTGCTGGACAGTGTGACCGATCGCCCCAGCTTCTTGAAGCTGTAGAGACACTGTAGGTGCTAGGCAGAGGCCAGCGGTGCTCTGCCCTGTTGCCAGTGATTCAGCTGGGAGTAGCAGCTTCACTACATCAGCTTGTCGCCGGAGAGAGGGGCCAACTGCCCCGGCTTCCTGGAACTCCACAGATACTGCTGTTGGTGCTGGGCAGAGCTCAATGAAGTTTGGCCCTAATACCAGCTCTTCTGATGGAGGCTCATCAGGCTGTTTTTCCTCAGCAGAAAAGTCTATCAAATCCCCAGTCTCTGCAACTGGTGTCTGGGGATAAAGATTCACCATCTCCTGTCCATGGAACCCAGAAGATGCTATCAGTGCTGAGCAGAGGTTGGCAGAGCTCTGGCCGGTTGTCAGCACTTCAGTTTCTGGGGTGGCAATTTCCAGATTTTCCACTGCCGATTCCCTGGCATGCTGCTGGACAGGCACATTCCTCCATCCAAGATCATCCCATGCAGAAACAGGATCATCAAGGTCAGTCAGCACTTGCTGCATCCGCCATAAGACCTCCGCATCCATAGCTGTAGGGGCAGGTTGGCAAAGCACACTGTTACTCTGCCACATTGCCGACTCTTCAGCCAGACCAGAGTTGTCCACTGGTATTTCCTGATAGTCCCAGGCAAAGGGAGCCCAGCCCTGGCGCTGAGCAGAGTCTAGCAGCCGTCTGTAGGCAATTTCCAGCTCCCATTCCTGATCGGCCAGAAACTCCAAATCTTCCAGTGCCCAGTGCACTTCCGAGATGTTCAGTAGCCCTTTTCTGAAATCCATGATTTCATCCAACCGCCACTCCAAATCACTCCCAAAGTTAGAGTCCCCTGTCAGCTTCACATACAACAGTCCCAGGCCGCCGTAGCTTAAGCCTTCCGTTGGGCTGTCATCTGCTATCCAAGGGCATGCTTGGGATACATGCCACCGGAGGGCTCTGTAACTCTCATCCAGCTTCATCTCTGCCCAGATCAGCCTGCTTAATTCAGCTGTCTGCTCCTTGTGCGGTTTCTCTCCCAAAAACAGCACCCGCAATCCATACTGCGACCAGTACCTTTCCTGGATGGAGGGGAGAACTTTTCCCTGGTGACGCCGCTCACAGGCTAGCGCTTCCTTCCAGAGTTCACAGCGGATAGAATCAAACCATCCCAGCAGGACCTGCTCTGATACTGGTCCTCTGTGCTGTAGCTGCATCTCTCGCAACCTCCTCCTGAATTCCTCTTCCATGGCGGCTGGTATCTGTACCTCTCCTCCTCTCCTGCTATCCGGACCTTGGATCCAGGTGGAGGTTTGGATGTCCCAGACTGCAGGAAGCATCCCACTGCTTGCCAACAATGTGACGGAACGTCCCTACACTCCTCTTGAGTGTATTTGTCATATATAACTTCCTTCCAGTCTGGATACGGGTATCAGATATTCCAACCGCTCCCAAGCACCAAGCGAGACGACACTTGCTTAGTTGCTAAAACATGGACTGAAGATTTATTACAAAGATGACATTTATATACAGTAGAAGAGGAGATCCCCCCTCCTGTTCATATTATTCTAACAATACACTTGTAACAACTTAACATAAACTAATTAGCTAATTCCTTTAAGCAGCCGATGTGACTCAGGATTTCACTACAGGCCAGACTTGTGGTCACCGAGCTAAACACAGTTGATTATAAATTAACATAATTACCACCACAAGACATCTCATCACAATAGCAGGAGACCACCAGTAACAGACGGAGCGTCTCCTGCATTGTGCAGAGGACAATGGGATCAACTAACTCAATTAACATCTAGCATCAGAGTGTATGTCCCAACAGCATGAGACACACACATTATATATATATATACATATATACAGCATTGAATGTTCTCCTTCACCCTGTGCCCCTTAAAATCCAGGGCCCATGATCGGTGGGCAGGAGGCTCGTAGTTAGTCCTCTCAAAAAGCCCGTGTCCTGGCTAGGTCTGTCACAAGTACACCTCTGGTTTTGGGGTGCTGCCACTTGTTGCCCGGGGGCATATAACGCTCTAAGAGCATTATAGGCCCCCGGCAATACAGTGCACTGTGGCCCTGTGTACACAATCACGCACGAGAATAAAAATGCAAATTATCAAAAAGTCTATATTTATTGGTACTTCCAACAAAATCAGTGTTTAAACATTAACACAATGTTTGGACAATATAAAGCCCCATACACACGGTCGGACTTTTTCATGGATTCTGTCCGATCGGACCATGTTGTCGAAAAATCCGACCGTGTGTATGCACCATCGGACAGTGTACGTCGAATTGTCCGACGGACAAAGTCTTATCTCCTGCTGGATAGATTTGCCGACAACCCGGTCCGATCACACCAAATTCGATCGTGTGTACGGTTGTCCGACCGGACAAAGTGCTACGCATGCTCAGATCACATTACAAGTCCAAAGCTATTGGCTACTAGCCTCTACGTAGTCCCGTCGTAGGCAACAAACGTCACCACGTTCAGAATGATCGGATTTTTCGACAACTTTGTCCGACCGTGTGTACGCAAAACCAACATCGGACAAAGTACGACGGACATGATCCGACGGACCTGGTCCGCGGATTGTCCGACCGTGTGTATGGGGCTTAACACGAGTTTGATGGGCACAGTGGCAGCGTTTGATGGGCACAGTAGCAGCTTTTGATGGGCACAGTGGCATCTTTTGATGGGCACAGTGGCAGCTTTGATGGGCACAGTGGCTGTGTTTGGTGGGCACAGTGGCAGCTTTCATGGGCACAGTGGCTGTGTTTGATGGGCACAGTGGCAGCTTTGATGGGCACAGTGGCAGCTTTGATGGGCACAGTGGCTGTGTTTGATGGGCACAGTGGCAGGTTTGATGGGCACAGTGGCAGCTTTGATGGGCATAGTGGCAGCTTTGATGGGCACAGTGGCAGCGTTTGATGGGCACAGTGGCAGCTTTTGATGGGCACAGTGGCAGCTTTGATGGGCACAGTGACAGCTTTGATGGGCACAGTGGCTGTGTTTGGTGGGCACAGTGGCAGCTTTCATGGGCACAGTGGCTGTGTTTGATGGGCACAGTGGCAGCTTTGATGGGCACAGTGGCTGTGTTTGATGGGCACAGTGGCAGCTTTGATGGGCACAGTGGCAGCTTTGATGGGCATAGTGGCAGCTTTGATGGGCACAGTGGCAGCGTTTGAATGGGCACAGTGGCAGCTTTTGATGGCACAGTGGCAGCTTTGATGGGCACAGTGGCTGTTTGATGGGCACAGTGGCAGCTTTGATGGGCACAGTGGCTGTGTTTGATGAGCACAGTGGCAGCTTTGATGGGCACAGTGGCTGTGTTTGATGGGCACAGTGGCAGCTTTGATAGGCACAGTGGCAGTGTTGCTAGGCAGAACGGGGAGATGCTGTTTACTTTCGCATCTCCCCATTCAGCCTTCCCGTGCGACGATCGCGGGTATTCCCGCAGCGATCGAGTCCGTGGGACCCGCGACCGGACTCACGGGGTCCCGACCGGCGTGGGCGGCGCGCACGTGATGGCACGGCGGCATTCTTAAAGGGACGTACCTGTACGCCCTTATGCCTGTCCGTGCCATTCTGCCGACGTACATCGTCGTGCTCCGGTCGGGAACCGGTTAAATAAATTAGATTTAGAATGAGGGCCTGTTTGATTTCCTATAATTTGAATTAATTGTTTAAGTGAGTCTTCCTATTACCTATTTTGCCTAAATATCGAGTTGTACAGAGATTGGCCAATCAGATTGCATAGTGCATGACCATCTTAAGTGCCAAATTTGGAATGTAGATGTGCCATGAGCCACTTGTATTTTCCAAACGATATTTCTTGGGCATTATACAAGGCACATGAAAAACCACCTTTTTTTCAAGTCATGCTAGAGTGATCAGGAATCTTCAAACTACGACTCTCCAGATGTTGTGGAACTACACATCCCATGAGGCATTGTAAAACTCTGACATTCACAGACATGACTAGGCATGATGGGAATTGTAGTTCCTGAACAACTGCCATAGGTTGAAGACCCCTGTGCTAGACCATTATTATGCCTCCAGAATTGGGAGTGTGGCATCTACTGAACTTCTCTCTGCTGGTGGATACAAGAACCTACATCTATAGATATTCTATATATACACACACATACTGAAGCAGGAAGCAATATACAGCGGACCGAAAGTGAATCTGTACACAGGAAGTAGGTGTGTGTTTGGAGGCCAAATCATTTAGACATACACACATGACCCACACAAACACCACCTCATGTAAAAATAAATAAAAAATTATCTTAATTTTCAAATAAGGATCATCTCTTCCTCAGAGAACAGTGATCAGGGCATGGTGGTGGGAAGAAATTAGCGGCAGTACAAGCAACTTCCTGGAGGGGCGTGATGTCATTCCTGTGTGCTGGCCACCGATTCCGGGAACAATATATGCGCCACGGGGACATACCTCAGCACACACAGCAGTTGCGCATCTCACATACACAGCGCGCATCTAGCGGCAGGAACCCAATTTTTATGGAAATTAATAGGAAAGCAGATGCAGATTTCCAGGACTGGACTAACAAATGTTTATAGTGAAAGGCAACTGGTGTTTTCTATTAAACATGGTCTAAATGGGCCATTGACATGCATCACAGTTGAACTCAGGAATGTGTCTTTGCAAAGTTAAACTAAATCAAATCCTCTCTTATTTTTGCTTGGGGATAGAGTGCAGAGGGATTAGAAGTCTTGTCAGTTTTTGTAGATGTCTGCACCCCTGATAGGGTGAAGACACCTCCCAAATTTTGCCACTTTCTTCTTCAAATGTATTCACTTCCTGTCACATAGCCAAACAGGAAGTGAGGGTAAAACCCTACCAATGTCTTTCCTTGGGGATACACAGGTCAATCTAAATAGTTTCCCCATTAGGTAAATTGCACTCCCGCATTATGCTGTGTACACAAATTATTAGGTATTTTGGATTTTGGTGTTTATTTACTAAAGGCAAATCCACTTTGCACTACAAGTGCAGGTGCTGGAGATCTGAGGGGGACATGCAAGGAAAATAAAAAACAGCATCTTTGCTTCTACATAATTGGATGATAAAATCACCAGTGCTTCCCCTCCGATTTACATTTGCATTGCAGAGTGGATTTGCCTTTAATAAACCCCAAAATATCTAATAATTTGGGGTGTACACAAAGTGCTAGAGTGCAATTTGTCTAATGGGGACACTAGTTAGATTGACCTGTGTGTCCCCAAGGAAAGACATTGGTAGGGTTTTACCCTCACTTCCTGTTTGGCTATGTGACAGGAAGTGAAGCCATTTTTTAGAAAAGGGACACAAAGCCCAACCTAAAAAAGGTTCTAACACTCACTTAGTTTCCCTCAAATGTCCACAATTAGAATAGGATTGTCATGAGCTAGATTTTAGCTCAGTGCTCTAAATCGGTGGTTCTCAATTTACCTTTCCTGGTGCCTATCCATGCATCCATGCATATGCTACCATGAAGGCAACAGGAAAGTAGCTTTTAGACAAATCACACCTTTTTTGTTTTGTCATGCCAATCAGCCTAGTTAAGCTGCAGCTGGGAAATCTGTTGCATGAAAATTGTTTAGGTGGCGGGGGGGGGGGGGGTGAAATGCATTATTTGGATTGAGCATGCATCTGCAAAACAAATTATTAACCGCTTAAGGACCGGCTCACGCCGATATACGTCGGCAGAATGGCGCGGCTGGGCACAACCACGTACCTGTACGTGGCCCTTTAAGAGCCCAGCCGTGGGTCGTGGACGCGCCGCTGGCGGCGTGCTCGCGACCCGGTCCTGAGCTCCGTGACCGCGGGACCAGCGGACCCGATCGCCGCTGGTGTCCCGCGATCGGGTCACAGAGCTGAAGAACGGGGAGAGGTCTGTGTAAACAAACCTCTCCCCGTGATTCCTAACGCAACTGGCACTGATCGGCTGTTCCCTGTCATCGGAAAAGCCGATCAGTGACGTCAGATGCAAAGCCACGCCCCCTACAGTAAAAAAAAAAAACACACACTTAACCCCTCCCCGCCCCCTAGTGGTTAACTCCTTCACTGCCAGTGTCATTTACACAGGAATCAGTGCATTTAAATAGCACTGATTTCTGTATAAATGACAATGGTCCCAAAAATGTGTCAAAAATGTCCGATGTGTCCGCCATAATGTCGCAGTCACAATAAAAATCGCTGATCGCCGCCATTACTAGTAAAAAAAATATTTTTAAATAAAAATGCTATAAAACTATCCCCAATTTTGTAAACGCTATAACTTTTGCGCAAACCAATCAATAATTGCTAATTGCGATTTTTTTTTTACCAAAAATATGTAGAAGAATACGTTTCGGCCTGAAATGAGGAAAACAAATGTTTTTTTACATATTTTTTGGGGGATATTTATTATAGCAAAAAGTAAAAAATATTGCATTTTTTTCTAAATTGTCGCTCTATTTTTGTTTATAGCGCAAAAAATAAAAAACGCAGGGGCAATCAAATACCACCAAAAGAAAGCTCTATTTGTGGAGAAAAAAAGGACGCCAATTTTGTTTTGGAGCCACGTCGCACGAGTGCAATTATCAGTTAAAGTGACGCAGTGCCAAATCGCAAAAAGGGGCCTGGTCCTTTGGCTGCAAATTGGTCCGGGGTTAAGTGGTTAACAAAACACATAAAAACAAAAATTTGCTACAAGTTTTATTGGTCAACAAAAAACAGGACTTGGAAAAGAGCAAGGAAAGCAAAAAACACATGTATGTTAATTTGAGACACTAACAGAATATGGTTTTGAGGTCTACCCATTTTGCAGAGGAAATTAACAGGAGTTAAAAGGACTGCGCCCACAAATGGACAGTCTCTTAAGGATTTAAACATTTATTAGTCACAACATCTTGAGGAAGATTTTGCAAAATAATGCAGCATAGACAATTAAATCAAAGTGAAACTAACAATCTACAAACATTCACATCAAAAATATTTCAGGGAAACCCCCCCCAAAAAAAAAAAGTAAAACACTCGCTCTAAAACACATCTGTTTTGCAAAGACCACACACACAAAACCAAAGTCCCTGAGCATGCCCAGAACAACCCAAATGCAGCTAGTTTAAAATAAGCCAAAATTAAGCACATCATCCAGCATGCTACAAAGTTACAGATGGGACAAACACCCCCCCCCCCCCGGTCCAGAGGGGCAAACAAAGAGCCTAACATGGGCAAAAGTTATACAACAAATACCATTGCAGGCTATGGGAACTGACTTGTTAATTTTGCTAGTCCCCACTTGGCTGGCTTATATTCTAGTTATTGGCCTTAAAATGGGTATGGGGCCCAGGTCCCACCCTGAGGGACATACATCAATGTCTTTGGACAACCCCAAAAATTAAACAAGGAGAAGTGCCTTTAAAATTTCAAAATTGTGATCGCTCTTCTCGCCCCTTTCATAGCCACTGTTGTATGCTCTGAAAAAGGATGTGGTTTGGATTGGTGAAGGCAGCTCACAGCCTTTTGAGAATAGAGTGGAGTGTGGAGTTCCCCTTTAAAAGCAAAAGCTAGCCCATGGGAATACAAGGGGTTAGAAGGGGGAGACAAGAGCATTGTAGAATGGAGTGTGGAGTTCCCCTTTAAAAGCAAAAGCTAGCCCAAGGAAATCATATGCATTAGAGGGGTAAGGTTAAATGCCCTTTTAGGAGGAGCCAGAGGAGCGACAGTCTTTTTACATAATTTTAACAAGGTGCATGTCACATGTTGGCAATGTAATATACTAACATCACCTGTGTGCAAATTTCCTTTAAAAAATACATAAAGGTGAACCAGTGTAAAAAAAAAATTGTCAAGTTTAGAGGTGCGCCCGTTCAACCCATGCAATTGCATGTACGTTGCTTAACACTTACTAAGATTTTGGCCGCGCAGCGAACAAACTTGTGTGAACGAGCGCAAGAGCTGTTTGCGCATGCGCAGTGCTTTCATTGATATCACACAGTTCTAAACGTACTTGCAGGCACAGCAGGCTTTCTCTGAAAAAGTTACTTTCTCATTCTATTTTGGGCATATTTGTTACTAAACTTCTTCACATCTCCCCATAATATTGGCACCTCCATCTTCTGTCAAAATTGAATTGGAGCTGCCGTGCGCCATGTCCATAGTAGGGCACAGATTGCATTCTCCCATGCGCCAAGATCGCTATAGTAAATAGGGGATTCAAGCTCTGTTACCGGTGCACCGTTTCGTAAATATGGAAATATGCGTTGCGCCTCGCCGTGCACCTCTACTGATGGCGCACGGCTTTCGTAAATCACTGCCACTGTGCCCTGAATACAGCGTGTTGCTGCGCATGTGCGGGTGACATCATTGCCTTCTGCTGATGTGAATATCTCCTAAATGGTGCAGGAAATATTAATTGTACCTACAGCTAAGCCTAATTGTAAGCTTACCTGTAGGTACAAGTGAAGAGAAGGGACTTTACTACCACTTTAAGGAGCCCAGAACCCTCTTGTATATCTTCTGGCAATGTCCACTATTACAGACTTTTTGGACAGAGGTCCGTAAAATAATCCTCCAACTGACTTTGGTGGACCTAGGTAAAGATGCTATTGGATATTTGTTACATGTCAACCAGGTCTCCATGAAAAAATATAAGTCCTCTCTGACAGTCCACCTGCTGAACTCTGCATGTTGTTGCATTTCAGATCTTTGGAAGCATATGGCACTCACCACCCTAGGCCAATGGCTTGCCAAGGTCAGTGAGATAAGGTCAATGGAACAGAGAAGCTAAATTTAATCTATCTTCCATGGATGGCAATTACCTGTTCTACTCAATACGGTTCTATTCTGCATTCAACACCAACCTCCCTTTAGCTGTATTGAGTAGCAATTGTTTATCATCCCTTGATCTAGTTCTGGTGTTTTTGGGCATGGGGAACTGGTGGTGGCTCTGGAACTCTAGGCATATCTTTTCCCCTATTTTTTACTTCATAATAATCCCTCCATCTCTTTTTTCTACATAACTCACACCGGAAGTTTTACCTCATTACAAGGCTTTCCCTCCGATTGGAGGTCTTTCTCTCAAACCCATTCCTCCAAACAGGCTCCTCTGTAGTAAAACCCCAGATAAAGTGACAACTAAAACAGATTCTTATGTTTCTTTTCAAGTGATATCTTAAACACTAACATCTGACGATATGAGTATATTGTGAGAGAACCCACTGTCACTGTGTGTTTTGGAGGGGACTGTGGGCTGGGCTCCTACCCACAGACTATGGGCCAGCAGAGAACGGGAGATTTGGGGGCTATTTGCCTTCTCCCACATCCAGGAGAAGACGCCACCTCCAGACATTTGTGTCCATGGTCGTCCGATTCATCAGAACTGGGTGAACGCGGTATCTGTGGCCAGGCTCGTGGAGCGGTTTCCGGCTACTTAAACCTATTGGCCCGGCTGGGCTAATTATATACTTTTCTTCCACAAATAATGTACTTTTAGCTGATAAAGGCACATACAAAATGGCGGTATGCTCAAAGCATGGGGCTGAGACTTGGGGACAAAATGGCGTTGGGATAATGTAATTATGTCCCAATATAAGTTGCATCCCTTCTCCCCATCCTCCCCCTCTTGTTATTGTGTTTAATTATGTTATGTCATGGCACGTAGACAAACACGCGTAGGTGTGGAGACGCATCCCAGCAGGATGCCTGCTTGTCATAATCCCTTTTATGTGTTTCAACTGTAGTTCTGTTAGAATGTACATGTGTCAAGTTTCCATTGGTTCTTCCTTGTCCCCTATCCCCCCAGGGATGGGGTGTAGCATACAGAGGGATGAGGTGTAGTACAGACGGATGGGGTGTAGTATACAGGGATGGGATGGGGTGTAGTATACAGAGGGATGAGGTGTAGTACAGACGGATGGGGTGTAGTATACAGACGGATGGGATGGGGTGTAGTATACAGAGGGATGAGGTGTAGTACAGACGGATGGGGTGTAGTATACAGACGGATGGGATGGGGTGTAGTATACAGACGGATGGGGTGTAGTATACAGAGATGGGATGGGGTGTAGTATACAGAGATGGGATGGGGTGTAGTATACAGGGATGGGATGGGGTGTAGTATACAGGGATGGGATGGGGTGTAGTATACAGGGATGGGGTGTGGTATACAGAAGGATGGGGTGTAGTATACAGAAGGATGGGGTGTAATATACAGACAGATGGGGTTTAGTATACAGAAGGATGGGGTGTAGTATACAGACGGATGGGGTGTAGTATACAGACGGATGGGGTGTAGTATACACAGGGATGAGGTGTAGTATACAGACGGATGGGATGGGGTGTAGTATACAGAGGGATGGGGTGTAGTATAGAGAGGGATGGGGTGTAGTATAGAGAGGGATGGGGTGTAGTATACAGAGATGGGATGGTGTGTAGTATACAGGGATGGGATGGGGTGTAGTATACAGGGATGGGGTGTGGTATACAGGGATGGGGTGTAGTATACAGAAGGATGGGGTGTAGTATACAGACGGATGGGGTGTAGTATACAGACGGATGGGGTGTAGTATACAGACGGATGGGGTGCAGTATACAGAAAGATGGGGTGTAGCATACAGAGGGATGAGGTGTAGTACAGACGGATGGGGTGTAGTATACAGGGATGGGATGGGGTGTAGTATACAGAGGGATGAGGTGTAGTACAGACGGATGGGGTGTAGTATACAGACGGATGGGGTGTAGTATACAGACGGATGGTATAATATGTATCTCTGCGCTTGCCTGGTAAGTAAATAAGGCTAATGTAATACTGCGGCAAAGCACTGATAGGAAATATCAGATCCCAGGGAGATAGAGTATGGTGGAGTGGTAGTGCTGCGCTGTATATTAAAACTGTAGAGACTAGGTATAATGATAGATTTGCACACAAATAGGTGCTAATTGTGCATAAAATAAAGAGTGATGTAGATTTTGTACATTAATCACATAAAATCGCATAGGGGTGACATATCTTAAAATTGCATAAAATCGTATGAAAACGCATAAAACATCACATTTAAAATTGGGTGAAGCCTTTCACGGATTCACCCAATTTTAAATGTGATGTTTTATGCGTTTTCATGCGATTTTATGCAATTTTAAGATATGTCACCCCTATGCGATTTTATGTGATTAATGCACAAAATCTACATCACTCTTTATTTTATGCACAATTAGCACCTATTTGTGTGCAAATCTATCATTATACCTAGTCTCTACAGTTTTAATATACAGCGCAGCACTACCACTCCACCATACAGACGGATGGGGTGTAGTATACAGAGATGGGAAGGGGTGTAGTATACAGGGATGGGATGTGGTGTAGTATACAGGGATGGGGTGTAGTATACAGACAGATGGGGTTTAGTATACAGACGGATGGGGTGTAGTATACAGACGGATGGGGTGTAGTATACAGGGATGGGGTGTAGTATACAGACGGATGGGGTGTAGTATACAGAGGGATGAGGTGTAGTACAGACGGATGGGGTGTAGTATACACAGGGATGAGGTGTAGTATACAGACGGATGGGATGGGGTGTAGTATAGAGAGGGATGGGGTGTAGTATACAGAGGGATGGGGTGTAGTATACAGAGGGATGGGGTGTAGTATACAGAGATGGGATGGTGTGTAGTATACAGGGATGGGATGGGGTGTAGTATACAGGGATGGGGTGTGGTATACAGGGATGGGGTGTAGTATACAGAAGGATGGGGTGTAGTATACAGACGGATGGGGTGTAGTATACAGACGGATGGGGTGTAGTATACAGACGGATGGGGTGTAGTATACAGACGGATGGGGTGCAGTATACAGAAAGATGGGGTGTAGTATACAGACGGATGGGGTGTAGTATACAGAAGGATGGGGTGTAGTATACAGAGGGATGGGGTGTAGTATACAGGGATGGGGTGTAGTATACAGAAGGATGGGGTGTAGTATACAGAAGGATGGGGTGTAGTATACAGGGATGGGGTGTAGTATACAGAAGGATGGGGTGTAGTATACAGAAGGATGGGGTGTAGTATACAGGGATAGGGTGTAGTATACAGAAGGATGGGGTGTAGTATACAGGGATGGGGTGTAGTATACAGAGGGATGGGGTGTAGTATACAGGGATGGGGTGTAGTATACAGGGATGGGGTGTAGTATACAGAAGGATGGGGTGTAGTATACAGAGGGATGGGGTGTAGTATACAGGGATGGGGTGTAGTATACAGAAGGATGGGGTGTAGTATACAGAAAGATGGGGTGTAGTATACAGACGGATGGGGTGTAGTATACAGACGGATGGGGTGTAGTATACAGGGATGGGGTGTAGTATACAGAAGGATGGGGTGTAGTATACAGAGGGATGGGGTGTAGTATACAGACGGATGGGGTGTAGTATACAGACGGATGGGGTGTAGTATACAGACGGATGGGGTGTAGTATACAGACGGATGGGGTGCAGTATACAGAAGGATGGGGTGTAGTATACAGACGGATGGGGTGTAGTATACAGAAGGATGGGGTGTAGTATACAGAGGGATGGGGTGTAGTATACAGGGATGGGGTGTAGTATACAGAAGGATGGGGTGTAGTATACAGAAGGATGGGGTGTAGTATACAGACGGATGGGGTGTAGTATACAGAAGGATGGGGTGTAGTATACAGAAGGATGGGGTGTAGTATACAGACAGATGGGGTGTAGTATACAGACAGATGGGGTGTAGTACAGACAGATAGGTTTTGGTATACAGGAATGGGATTCTCTCTCCCAGGCCGACCATGTCAGGGAGTGTTCGCCGGCGGCTCCGCCCGTTCCGGTTTCCGGTGGCCCGTGTCTCTCCCGCACACCTCCCCGGACATGGCTCTGTGATACAGCACATGGCGGCCGCGGCCATGCAGAGCCCCCCCACACCATCCAACACCCCCCCGCTCCTCCTCCTCTAGACACCGAGCTCGGCCCCTCTCCCTCCCGCCGCCATGGGGGTGCACGGCTTCCAGGACTACATCGAGAAGCGATGCCCGGGCGCGGTGGTCCCGGTGGAGCTGCAGAAATTGGCCCGGGGCAGTCTGGTGGGGGGCGGCCGGCAAAGACCCCCCCAGACTCCCCTCCGACTGCTCATCGACGCCGACAACTGCCTGCACCGGCTGTACGGCGGCTTCTACACCGACTGGGTGAGCGGCGGCCAATGGAACCACATGCTGGGCTACCTGGCCGCCCTGGCCAAGGCCTGCTACGCCGGCAACATCGAGCTCTTCGTCTTCTTCAACGGCGCCCTGGACAAGGCCCGGCTCCATGAATGGGTGAAGCGGCAGAGCAACGAGCGCCAGACCGGCCAGCAGATCATCAGCCACATCCAGAACAAGGGCACCCCGCCCCCCAAAGTCTGGTTCCTGCCCCCCATCTGTATGGCCCACTGCATCCGCCTGGCCCTGGTCCGCTTCCACATCAAGGTGAGGACCCCCCTCATCCCATAATACGGCCTGTCACCCTGTCAGAGCTAGGCCTCACATCCATGACAGGAGGGGAAGGGGGGGGGGTCATATCCGGCCATAATGTCACCCCCCCCCCACACGGTTTGTTCTGTAGGAGATGGGCACCAGATCCCTGACGGGGGGGGGGGGGGGGGGCATTTCCTGATATAGACTGTGACACCCTCCTTGTCAGAGTAATGGTATATAGGAGGTAGGCCTCACAGCTATATATATATATATATATATATATATATATATATATATATATATATATATTACACCCCCACCTTCAGCAGAACCACCTACTGGGGTCTTCCCTGTAGGAGGTAGGCCTCAGATCCATATCAACGGGCTGGGGGGCCCCGTTGTCAGAGCAATATATATTAGGGGTCGACCTATATAGTTTATTTGAGGGCTGATATAGATTTTTCGACCGCCTTTATCGGGTTCCGATATTCTGTACATCACCTGCCACCCAGATGGAGCGCGTCGCTTGCCCCCAGGTGCCCCCCAGATGGAGCGCGTCGCTTGCCCCCAGGTGCCCCCCAGATGGAGCGCGTCGCTTGCCCCCCCCCCCCCAGATGGAGCGCGTCGCTTGCCCCCAGGTGCCACCCAGATGGAGCGCGCCGCTTGCCCCCCAGGTGCCACCCAGATGGAGCGCGCCGCTTGCCCCCCCAGGTGCCCCCCAGATGGAGCGCGCCGCTTGCCCCCCCAGGTGCCCCCCAGATGGAGCGCGCCGCTTGCCCCCCAGGTGCCCCCCAGATGGAGCGCGCCGCTTGCCCCCCCCAGGTGCCCCCCAGATGGAGCGAGTCGCTTGCCCCCCAGGTGCCCCCCAGATGGAGCGCGTCGCTTGCCCCCCCCCCCCCCAGGTGCCCCCCAGATGGAGCGCGTCGCTTGCCCCCCCCAGGTGCCCCCCAGATGGAGCGCGCCGCTTGCCCCCCCCAGGTGCCCCCCAGATGGAGCGCGTCGCTTGCCCCCCCCAGGTGCCCCCCAGATGGAGCGCGTCGCTTGCCCCCCCAGGTGCCCCCCAGATGGAGCGCGTCGCTTGCCCCCCCCCAGGTGCCCCCCAGATGGAGCGCGTCGCTTGCCCCCCCCAGGTGCCCCCCAGATGGAGCGCGTCGCTTGCCCCCCCCAGGTGCCCCCCAGATGGAGCGCGTCGCTTGCCCCCCCCCAGGTGCCCCCCAGATGGAGCGCGTCGCTTGCCCCCCCCCAGGTGCCCCCCCCCCCAGATGGAGCGCGTCGCTTGCCCCCCCCCCCCCCCCAGGTGCCCCCCAGATGGAGCGCGTCGCTTGCCCCCCCCAGGTGGAGCGCGTCGCTTGCCCCCCCCAGATGGAGCGCGTCGCTTGCCCCCCCCCAGATGGAGCGCGTCGCTTGCCCCCCCAGATGGAGCGCGTCGCTTGCCCCCCCCGGTGCCCCCCAGATGGAGCGCGTCGCTTGCCCCCCCCCCCCCAGATGGAGCGCGTCGCTTGCCCCCCCAGGTGCCCCCCAGATGGAGCGCGTCGCTTGCCCCCCCCAGGTGCCCCCCAGATGGAGCGCGTCGCTTGCCCCCCCCCAGATGGAGCGCGTCGCTTGCCCCCCCAGATGGAGCGCGTCGCTTGCCCCCCCCAGGTGCCCCCCAGATGGAGCGCGTCGCTTGCCCCCCCCAGGTGCCCCCCAGATGGAGCGCGTCGCTTGCCCCCCCAGGTGCCCCCCAGATGGAGCGCGTCGCTTGCCCCCCCCAGGTGCCCCCCAGATGGAGCGCGTCGCTTGCCCCCCCAGGTGCCCCCCAGATGGAGCGCGTCGCTTGCCCCCCCAGGTGCCCCCCAGATGGAGCGCGTCGCTTGCCCCCCCCAGGTGCCCCCCAGATGGAGCGCGTCGCTTGCCCCCCCCCCCAGGTGCCCCCCAGATGGAGCGCGTCGCTTGCCCCCCCCCCCAGGTGCCCCCCAGATGGAGCGCGTCGCTTGCCCCCCCCCCAGGTGGAGCGCGTCGCTTGCCCCCCCCCCCAGGTGCCCCCCAGATGGAGCGCGTCGCTTGCCCCCCCCCAGGTGCCCCCCAGATGGAGCGCGTCGCTTGCCCCCCCCAGGTGCCCCCCAGATGGAGCGCGTCGCTTGCCCCCCCCAGGTGCCCCCCAGGTGGAGCGCGTCGCTTGCCCCCCCCCAGGTGGAGCGCGTCGCTTGCCCCCCCCCCCCCAGGTGGAGCGCGTCGCTTGCCCCCCCCCAGGTGGAGCGCGTCGCTTGCCCCCCCCAGGTGGAGCGCGTCGCTTGCCCCCCCCAGGTGGAGCGCGTCGCTTGCCCCCCCCCCCCAGGTGGAGCGCGTCGCTTGCCCCCCCCCAGGTGGAGCGCGTCGCTTGCCCCCCCCCCAGGTGGAGCGCGTCGCTTGCCCCCCCCCCCCGTCGCTTGCCCCCCCCCCAGGTGGAGCGCGTCGTCGCTTGCCTCGCCCAGATGGAGCGCGTCGCGTGCCCCCCCCCCCAGGTGGAGCGCGTCGCTTGAGGCCCCCCCCCAGGTGGAGCGCGTCGCTTGAGCCCCCCCCCTCGCCCCCCCAGGTGGAGCGCGTCGCTTGCCCCCCCCCCCGGTGGAGCGCGTCGCTTGCCCCCCCCCCGTCCGCCCGCCCAGATGGAGCGCGTCGCTTGCCCCCCCCCCCGACCCCCCCCCCCCCCCCCCCCGTCGCCCAGTTGGAGCGCGTCGCTTGCCCCCCCCCCCCCCCAACTGTGGAGCGCGTCGCTTGCCCCCCCCAGGTGGAGCGCGTCAGTGGAGCGCGTCGCTTGCCCCCCCCCCCCCCCCGCTCGCCCCCCCAGGTGGAGCGCGTCGCTTGCCCCCCCCCCGTCGCCCCCCCCAGGTGGAGCGCGTCGCTTGCCCCCCCCGTCGCCCAGATGGAGCGCGTCGCTTGCCCCCCCCCCGTCGCCCAGATGGAGCGCGTCGCTTGCCCCCCCCCCCCCCCCCCCCCCCCCCCCCCCCCCGTCGCCCAGATGGAGCGCGTCGCTTGCCCCCCCCCCCCGTCGCCCAGATGGAGCGCGTCGCTTGCCCCCCCCCCCCCGTCGCCCAGATGGAGCGCGTCGCTTGCCCCCCCCCGTCGCCCAGATGGAGCGCGTCGCTTGCCCCCCCCCCCCCCGTCGCCCAGATGGAGCGCGTCGCTTGCCCCCCCCCCCCGTCGCCCAGATGGAGCGCGTCGCTTGCCCCCCCCCCCCCGTCGCCCAGATGGAGCGCGTCGCTTGCCCCCCCCCCCCCCGTCGCCCAGATGGAGCGCGTCGCTTGCCCCCCCCCCGTCGCCCAGATGGAGCGCGTTGCCACTAGCACTACTTCTGGTAGCCTCTCCCCAGCATAAACTTCCACATGCAAGCGGGTGGTGAGAGATGACAAAATCTCTCTGTTCACTCACAGCTGCAGCTCTGTTAAGAGCAGCCTTTGCAGCCCTGCTGTAGGGGCGGAACAGCGGTGATGCGAGGTGGGCAGTGAAATGATGTCATCTCTCTGCCGCCTGCCACTGACAGAGACTGCAGTGAGCGCCACGTGGGGACAGGGGAGGAGGTGGTCTGACCAATATCGGTACATTTTTGACCAATACTGATTATTTGAAAGATGTGAATATCGGCCACCAATAATTGGCTGCTCCCCTAATATATATATGACGCCCCTTTTAATGGAGCTTCATAGTACTGAGCTCCTCTGTAGGAGATGGGCCTCAGATCCATTATGGGGGGCGGGCTCATACCCCGCCATAATATGTGGACACCCCCCACTGTCAGAGCTCCTCCTAGGATCTGGCTGCTGTGCAGAAGGCCTCAAATCCATGACGGGGGGGTTATCCCCTGATATAATATTTGACACCCCCACTCCTAGTACTGGGCTGCTGTGTAAAAGAAGACTCGGATCCAAGGTAAAGGGTGGGCGTCATTTCCTTATATAATCTGATACCCCCACTGTCGGGATCCTCCTAGTACCGTTCTGTGCAGGAGATAGCCCTCAGCATCATGGGGGGGGGGGGGGGGGGGCAGGCTCACGCCTTAATATGCGACACCCTGTCAGGGGATCTTCCTAGTACTGGATTGGTGTGTGTGGGGCCTCCATACAGTGACGGTGGTGGTGGGGGGGGGGGGCTAATACTGTGTCATAATATGTGACACCCAAACAGTCAGAGGTCCCTCCCAGTACAGGGCTGCTGTGCAGAAGATAGACCTCAGCTTCATGACAAGGGGGGGCTCATACCCAGCTGTAGTATGACATAAGTGGACACCACTAGTATTGGGTAGAGGGGTAGGCCTCCGATTCATGACAACAGGGGGCTTACACCATGATATAGGTGGACACCTCTAGTATTGGGGAGGAGTTAGACATCGGCTCAATAACGGGGCATATCCCACATTGTGACACCCCCCTAATACTGTCCTCCTTTTTAGTAACTAGGCTTTAGTACCAGGACACTGGGTGCTCAGTACCCTTCTCATTGTAGGACACCCTGGCAGAGCACCCCCAGTACTGTTGTCATGTAGAAGATGGGCTTCAGCCCTGTGACGGAGGGCTCAGCACCCAACCATAGTATGTGACCCCCGTCATAGTATCCTAGTTCTGGGTGGGTCTCTGCTGTGACAGGGTGCTCGGTACCCAACCATAGTATGTGGCCCCCGTCATAGTATCCTAGTTCTGGGTGGGTCTCTGCTGTGACAGAGTGCTCGGTACCCAACCATAGTATGTGACCCCAATTGGTATCCTCCTAGGTCTGGGCCCTCCGTAGAAGATAGGTCCCCGCTGTGACTGCGTGCTCAGCAGTCAACCATAGTATGTGACCCCCTGTCTAGTATCCTAGTTCTGGACCCTTTGTAGAATTGATTTCTTCGCTGTGATGTGGTGCTCGATACCTTACCCACCCAGGTACCCCACCATAGTATGTGACCCCCCCTGTCTAGTATCCTCCTAGTTCTGGGCTCTTTGTAGAAGATTGTTCCTTCATGGGATGCTCAAGTTACTGTTTTTCCATCAGTTTGCAAATTGTCTTCAGTTGAGTTTAAATCAGATTTTTTCCACGCCCGTTTTGTTTTTCAGTTGATAAGGAAACTATTCAAAGGGGACGAGTATAAACAAAAATGTTTCTTGCCTATAAAGTGACACCCGGTCAGAGGACCTTCCTAGTACCGCCCTTTTCTGAAGGCATTAGGCCTCCGTCCTGTGATGTGGCGTGGGGGGGTGATCAGTACTTTTTACACTGTGTGGCACCCTATCAGGGGACCCCTTAATACTGTTCTCCTCTGTAGTAGTTGGGCCTAAGCTTTGTGACAGTGCGCTCAGCACTTTGCTATGTTTTATGTCACCCTGTCAGAGCATCTTCCTAGTGCTTGGCTTCTCCTGTCATAGTACTCTCGTAGTTCTGTTCTCCGCTATAGGTGTTAGGCCTCAGTATTATGGCACATTGATGCCTTGAAATCTCCCACAATTGTACCCCTTTCATATCTGTGATGCAGCAATATACGTACCTAGCTGCATTTTGGTGACATTTGGCACCTAAGTACCCTATTATTATAGCGCTGCACCAATATCCGTATCAGTGCCGAAACTGAGAATTTGCGCAAATACTTGTACTCGTGCAAATGCTCTTATACTGAAACCAATACCTTCCGGTCCCGAGACCAGTGCGATTCCAGCAATGGAACTGTGTAAATTGTTGAAACTCAAGTCGCAGCGACTTTGAAAGAGGGTCCTGCGCTACTTTTTTGTGATTTCTATGCGACTTGCATTGACTTCTGTTAAATGAAGGCAGAAATTGGAGGTCCAAATCGCACTGATCTGCGGCTTTGAAATAGCACTGAAGCAGCACGATTTCAAAGCCGCACTGGTGTGACTCAGGGCTTACATTTCTTCATGATTTATAAAGAAACGGTAATGATTTTCCCCAGTCATCTTTCAGGATGGCTAAATGAGAGAGGCTCCCCCCATCTAGCACAGGAAACACAAATCCACATTGGTATAAAGACAGGCGTGAGGCTAGAATTTGTTGGTATGTGTGTTTCCTCTGGCCAGACAGGATCTCTGCAAGCTTTTTTTTTTTTTCTGTCAGACCTTTCTTTTAGCTGGCATGGGCTTCCTGCCTGTGGAACTCCCAGTGTCCCGGGGGGGGGGGGGGGGGTTCTATTTTGGACTCGGGCTGTCCCCATGCCTTTTGGTGCAGGGGGCGGGGGGGGGGGGGTTTATCATCCATGGGGAGGCCACAGCGTAAGTCTAATCCCCGTGAGGCATGCTAAGTCTGCCTACCTTGCACTGGGAGTGTGCTTCCCCCCCTGCCTGCATGGTGGCTCTGGGGTTCAGAAGGCATTTCCGGTCAAGTGATAACACGGCGGATGTAGCCGGTGGTCATCTTGCTTGTGGCTCTCTGGTAATCTCCGGAGCAGGCTGGGAAGGAGATTTCAGGCTCTGAGGTAAGATGACCGGCACCCTAATTCACAGGTGTCAGGCGAGGGCTCACAGGGACCGATGAGGTCCTTGCTGGGTAGGACCCAGGACACTTGAGGATGCTGTTTACCCTTAAAGGTTAGTTTAAAAAACAAACATGTCCTACTTGCCTCCTCTGGAGTTGCACAGAGTGGCCCTGATCCTCCTCTTCTGGGGTCCCTCAGCGGCGCTCGTGGGTCGTCCTCTTCTGGAGTGCCCCTCCTGGAGCTCTCCCTCTAAGCACTCATGCGGGCGCGCTCCCGTGTTCTGCGTCCATTGACACAAACAGCAGGATTTGGCCCTGCCCCCAGCTCCTGCATCATTGGATTTGATTGACGGCAGCAGGAGCCAATGACTGCACTGCTATCAATCTATCCAGTCAAGACCCGAGACACTGGCTAGAGCTGGAAAGACGGGGTTCATGTAAGTAAAAGGGGGGCTCTGGGGGGGGGGGGGGGCTGCTGCGTCACAGAAGGTTTTTTACATTAATGCATAGAATGCATTAGGGTGAAAAACCCCAAGGATTTACAACCCCTTACAAGCCTAAAGGCTTGTACACACTATAAGAAAATTTTCGCCTGAGGAACGATCGTACGATTTTCTGATAGTGTGTACACAACTAACCGATTCTGCCCTCTCGACCAAAAATTTCCAAAGGGACAAACTCCAAAATGTTTCTTGTATGGGGACAAAATGATTTTAGTTTAATGTGTACCGTTTTCGGACCAGAAAAATCAGAAACAAGACTGCGTTTTGATCAGGAACAATAAAAGAAAAAGGCTTTGGTTGTCTGAGAATATTCATACATTATTTCCTTCCTCGGTTCCAAGTTGCTGGAAAATGGGGAAAATCGGACGATCGTTCGGCTGATTTTCTTATGTGTACCCCACTTTAGTCTAAAAATTCTGTCTCCTGATACAAAACATAGGTATCGGCAAATACTTAAGAAAAAGTATTGGTACTTGGTCTTAAAAAACTGGTATCGGTGCATCCCCAGTGGGTAACTCTCCTGCTCTACAAAGCACCATGGTGCATTATAAAATAAATGGGTCACGTCTGTGTTTTTTCTGCATGGTAATCCATTGGCAGCCTATTCAAAATAAATAGGCTGCCCTAAAGTGCATTTAAACTCTACTTATAGCACTTAGGGTTTTTGCGATAACATGGAAGTATGCACAGCATAATTGTCATTATGGCAGACTTGGTGTTCATCACTTCCATTGACATCCTTGCCCTGTCTACATCTGGGCTCAGCATCCTTGGCCACATTGGCTGTGCAGGGTCGCTGAAATTCCTATTCATGCACATGGGAGTTAAAGTATAACTAAGTGCCCGTTCACACCACATGCACTCCAGTGCGTTTTTTGTTCTGCGTCAAAAATGCATGGAAAGTAGGTTACCGTATATACTCGAGTATAAGCCGAGTTTTTCAGCACATTTTTTTGTGCTGAAAATGCCCCCCTCGGCTAATACTCAAGTCAAGCACTTTTCTGCAGTAGAGAATGACATTTTCTCCGACCCGATTTGGGGCCACTTGGTGCTAGGGCCAGGAACCCCAAAAGTGTGCAAACCAAGTGGAACTAGCACTACAACATATCCAAAGATGGAGTTCCTAGCACTAAGTGGCCCCAAGATACGGAAAATGTCATTCTCTGCTGCAGAAAAGTGCTTGACATTTTCCGAACCGAATTTGGGGCACCGTATCTCGGGGCCACTTGGTGATAGGAACCCCATGTGTGGATATGTTAGTGATAGTTTCACTGGGTTTGCACACTAAATTTGGGGTGCCTAGTACCAAGTGGCCCCGAGATATGGGGCCCCAAAGTCGGTCAACTGTGTGCATTTGCAGCAATGTCATTTCGGGACCCTTTGGGTCCATAGTCCCCAAATTTTGCCTGCAGCTACCACTAGTTTAACGTTCGGGGGACCTATGGCGGCAAATGGGCACAGTGAGGCATGCAAATGGGCACAGTGAGGCTGCAAATGGGCATTGTTGACCTTCTTTTCCACTTACAGTAGCTGCGCATTTCTCACCCTATGCTTATACTCAAGTCAATACGTTTTCCCATTTTTTTGTGGTAAAATTAGGTGCCTCGGCTTATACTCGAGTTTATACGGTATATGGTTTCCAATGGCATAGTTCAGTCAGTTCCAGGGCTTTTCATGTCCAGGGAAAAAAAAGTAGAACAAGCTGCATTTTTCATGCACTGGACTGTACTGGAATGAAGTAAAATGCATCGGACACTAGTAAAGTGAAGAAGAAGAAAAAAAGAAAGCACCTGGAATGCACCAAAAATGCATTAAAACTGTGCATGCAGAAACGCATCCAGAACGCATCTGGAGTGAGTTTTTGTTGTGTGAATTGGCCCTAATGGGAAAACCTTCTTTTTTTTTTTTTTTTTTTTTTTTTTTTTTTTTAGTTTTGGATTAAAGTGATTATAAAGTCTTGTTTGTTTTTTTTATTTAAAAAAAAATGTTTTATACTTACCTGCTCTGTGCAGCAGATTTGCACAGGGGAACCACCGATCCTCCTTCTGGGGTCCCTCTTCTGTGCTCCTGGCCCCTCCCTGTTGAGTGTCCCCACAGCAAGCAGCTTGCTGTGGGGGCACCCGAGCCAAGTCACAGTTCCATGTGTCCATTCAGACACGGAGCTGTGGTTCGGCCCCGCCCCCTCTCCTGATTGGCAAACATTGACTCCTGCTGCGGTGTCTCAGCCAATCAGGAGGGAGGGTCCCAGACGGCCGAGACACTTGTGGACAGACCTGGGGCTCCGGTAAGTATTAGGGGGGTCGTGGGGGGCTGCTGCACCTTTTGACTTTACAACCCCTTTAAGTGCAGAGGGATTAGAACACCTGTTAATTTGCATTGCTATCTGTGCCCCTGTTAAGGAGATACAACTTTTCCTATTTGTCCTGTTAACCATTATTGAACGTGAAAGTAAAAGAAAATCCCAAATTTTGGGTTGTCCCCAGAAAAGTAATAGAGGGGAATCTTCCAATGGGAACGCTGGTTTTGTGAGGAAGGAATTCCCTTCATTTGCAGGGATTTCTCCTCACTTCCTGTTTGGCTTTGGGACACGAAGGGAAATCTCCTTTTACTCTATCCAAAATGGAAAAAAAAAAGTTTTGCATATAGTTCTCCTTTTATTCTATCCTGGCACTTGTCAGATGCCAGAATTGTACACTCCCCTGTGCATATGGGGCTCAGTATCCATTTAGAAAAATCATTGCTGGCAGGCAGGTGAGACCATTTATTTTTATTGCAGAAGAGGCACACAGTCTGCCTACCAGCAGTGTTTTTAAAATAATTTTAGTTCTGATTTACACAGCAGACAACACAGCACAGCACTCATTAACAGGCAGTTAACACACCACAGCAGTGTGAATGAACTCCTAGCACCTATTCTGTCAGTGTACACGCTTACTACTGGGCTGCCCTGGCTCTGTGGAAGTTAGACCTCAGTGCCATAATCAGCAGGTGCCCAGCACCCTCCCTCATTATATGGCACCCTACTGTTAGAGTATCCTCCCAGTGCTGGGCTGTAATAGTTCTGTAGTGGTTAGGCCTCAGTGCCATGCCTGGCAGGTGCCCAGTACCCTCCTACATTAACACCCCCAGTGTCTGAGGACTCTTTGAGCCCCAATGCCAGGACAGGGGATTCCTCAATTCCATCCTTTTTGTGACCCCCTTCTCTGTCATGGTGTCCTTCCAATGCTGTGATGTGATGTTGGACAGCTGAGGCCAGGCACCCTACCGTACTACGTGACACCACTACTGTCATGGTACTCTCCTAAAACGGATCCACATGGGCTCTGTAGGAACGGCACACCTAAAAGATGCAGGTAGGAACAAGATCGCCCAGTGTCAGCATTTGACAGGAAGGTTCCACTATGACCATCCCATCTTCTGTGTACATAAATGAATACTGCACTGCTAGAGATGGTTAAGAGGCCACCATCTTGCACAGGCAGATGTTCAACACCTCCACAGTCAGAGTACTGTACTAGTAGTGCACTGCTAGTGCCATTGACAGACGGTTGCCCAATACCCTACTACATTAACGCCCCCATTATCAATGTACCCATCTAATACCAAGCTGTTCTATCCTCCTGTATATACTTGTGTAATGACTCGCCCACATGGGTGTTCAGGAGTTTCATCTGCAGAGAGCTTGGGATCCTTTGAAAAACTAGTGATTTGTGTCATTTTATAGGGCAGTGTAGACAGATGATGTATATGATTAGGCTATATTTTATGTGCCCATTCTTAAAACGGACAAAGGCCAGGATGGGGAGGGGTTGAGGGAAAGGGGTAGGGAGGCATGCAGTAATGCAGGTGAAATGGTGCCCAGGGAGGGGTGGTGTTAGGCATGTGTGCTTGTGATATGTATTGTAAACGTGTAATACGTGCTTGTGTGTTTCTAACACAAATTACCATTTCCCACCGGTAGGGCATACATGGATGTCCTCCCATTTCAGTGGTTATACCTGTAGGTGCAGGTATCATCCCGGTATTGATCTTTTCATCCGTCGATTCTCTTCAAGGCAGAAGTGATCGGAGTGGCTAATTAGCCACTCAATCTCTTCTGCGGGTGGTGGAAGAGTTTTATAAGCCGAGTTTTTCCAGCACATTTTTTTGTACTGAAAATTCCCCCGTCGGCTTATACTCGAGTCAAGCACTTTTCTGCAGCAGAGAATGACATTTCCCAACCCGACTTTGGGGTCCCGTATCTCAGGGTCACTTGGTGCTAGGAACCCCAAATTTGGGGTTCCTAGCACCAAGTGGCCCCGAGATACAGGGCCCCAAATTCGGTCAACTGTCCATCTGCAGCAATGTCATTTCGGGAACCCTTTGGTCTGTAGCTAGGGGGCATCTAGGAACCCTTAACTACCAAGTTTGAAGTTCGGGGGACCTATGGCTGCAAATGGGCACAGTGAGCCATGCAAATGGGAACAGTGAGGCTGCAAATGGGCATTGTTGACCCTCTTTTCCACTTATAGTAGCTGCGCATCTCTCACCGTAGGCTTATGCTCGAGTCAGTACGTTTTCCCATTTTTTTGTGGTAAAATTAGGTGCCTCGGCTTATATTCGGGTCGGCTTATACTTGAGTATATACGGTAGTACAAAAAAAGTGTAAAAACATTTAAAACGCCCCCGTCCCATCGTGCTTGCGTGGAAATGCCAACGCATACGTTACTCCCGCATGCATATGTAAACAGCGTTTGAACCACACGTGAGGTATTGTTGCGAACATCAGATCAGTGAGAGCAATAATTCTAAACTCTAAACTGGTAACCTGTAAAGGCGTTTAAAGTGTTGCCTATGGAGAATTTTAAGCAACTTAGTTTGCCACCATTCCACAGGCGAACCCAATTTTAAAGTGTGACATGTTGGGTATCTATTTACTTGGTGTAACAACATCTTTCACATTATATAGAGGGAAAAAACGCGCTAACAAATGTACATATATGGGGGCAGGCTGCTGCTCAATGTGGGATACACGCACAAGAATACATAGAATAAAAAGGAGCTGCGCCAATAGCAAATAAAAATACAATTGCATAAAAATAACTATTATAAATGTTGAGGCGGAGTGTATCCCAACACATAGGATGACCCAATGGTGAGAACCTTAGCCACACTTAGTCACCCTCAACAGTGACAAGAGGTCCCAGTCTCTGTCCACGCAGTAACCAGTCCCCACAATGAAAAATAGATGACTCAAAAAGTCCAAATAGCAATCATGGGATTCTTCAGGTTGAAGCAGTAATACAGGCAAGGTGATCCTGGCATCCGAATGTAAGTAGAAGGAAAAAACACCTCAGTGACTTGTATTGTATATAGTGATGAACACAGTGCCCGACACCCTCATACATTAACTGCTTACCAGAAAGCAGAGGTAAATGAGCTCTGCTATAACATGAAAAACACGCGTCTGCGATTTCCTAATCCCACGAGTCGCCAATGCTCGTTTTGATACTCTGAGTGGTTAAGTATTGGGGGTCCACTTGATCACATGCGGTCCATATGGGGAATGGATGAAAAAAGGCAGCCCATAGCGTTAATCTGGTAACACCGGTTTATTAAAACAAATAAAAAGCACTTGCATTGATCCCAATGGTAAGGCACATAAAGCATAAAAACGTTGCCGGCCGGCAAGATACAGGAGCCCGTCCTCCTCTAGGTCATGTGGTGGCGTCACTGCGTACTTTCACATGTTTCACATTATGCCAAACAATTGGTTTAACTTTTGTTCTTTTTGTTTTGGTTTTTGATTTTTAAATCATGAAATAGTTTTTTTCCCCCAAAAATTGAAATACCGCTGCGCAAATACTGTGTGCCTTAAAAAATCGCAACATCCATCATTTTATTCTATATGGTCTCTGCTAAAAAAAATAAAAATAAATAAATGTTTGGGGGTTCTAAGTAATTTTCTAGCAAAAACAAATAGATTTTTACATGTAGGAGTGAAGTGTCAGAAATAGCCCAGATGGCAAGTGGTTAAATACCTTAGAAACGGCTTTCAAACGTAGGATAATTCTAAGCTAATTGTGTGCTAGGTGCTTCACAAACCTATCCTAAATATGTAAAGAGATTCTTGTGGGTTTGCTTTGTTTGCTTTAAATTTCGGCTCCCATGTAAGCAGTCCTAATACAGCTGTGGTAAAGGACATGCTGGAAAACCAGTAGCTGATCAGCGCTGGCAGCCAATGCCTGAGAGAGCTGATCAGTGGGTTCTGGTGGGGGGGGGGGGGGGGCACCGCACTAACATTGCATAGTTAGTATGGCAGCCTCTTAGTTTTTGTTTTGTGCAGCTGCTGGCTTGAATGAAAAAAATAAGTGTGTACTAGGATTAATCCTAACTAATAAACAAACTACGGACAGGTAGACCTTATTGCAGAGGAGACAAGCTATGTCTTCACAGTTGCGCACACTTACCTGCCTGCTCGCAATCTTCTATTGAATGTATACTGATCTGTGCATTGCCAACACACTCCTGCTGTGCCAGAATGACTCCTGTTTGCATATGGTAGATGACATTACCCACCACCAACCAATCAAGAGGCTGAATACCCAGAAGTATGCCAGAAACAACCACTGAAGAGAGAGCCGCTCCCAGGTGAGCACATTAGGCATCCATCCACAGCATAGCCAGCGTTTAGGTGAAGGTTCTAGCACAGCTTGTCTGCAGATACACAATCAAAAGAAACCTGGAGTTCGTTTTTATTTATTGATTTATTTATGCAAAAGACATCACAGACAGTGCAGGTTACAGTAAGGCCCCTTTCACACTGGGGCGGGAGCCGTGGCGACGGTAAAGCAGAGCTATATTTAGCGCTGCTTTACCGTCGTTTTTGCCGCGGTATTTGGCCGCTAGCGGTGCGGTTTTAACCCCCGATAGCATCCGAAAAAGGGTTAAAATCCCCCGCAAAGCGCTGCTGCAGCGGCGCTTTGTGGCGGTATTACTGCGGTGTCCCATTGAAATCAATGGGTAGGAGCGGTGAATACACCGCTCCTATACCGCTCCAAAGATGTTGCTAGCAGGACTTTTTTGACCGTCCTGCTAGCGCACCGCTCCAGTGTGAAAGCCCGCCGGCTTTCACACTGGAGTGAATGGGGCCGGATTTTTTCAAGCCTGAAAAACGCCCCACTGTGAAAGGGGCCTAAAAGTTGACGTGTGTTGTGCTGTGACTAGCGCTTACACATAACCCCATACTAGGAGGTTATCAATAAGCTCACGAAAGATTAATAAAAGTAAAGTGTTGCAGCAAATTCCGCATTTCTTTTGATTGGGCCAGAAACAAGATGGCAGCAGCCGGTGAAGGATGTAACCACTGCATCGCTTTAGGATCCTGTTGGCTGTCATAGCAACAGGTTCTTAAAATGGCAGCAGTTCCAACTACCTCACTTTGCTGCCAGTGCCATGTCAATACTGGCACAAATGCTTGCTTCAATTAGAAGCAGGTCGTTTCAAAAAGGAACTGGCGCCAGAAACCTGTTGACACTATTCAATTCCCTGATCGGGTCTTGTTCACCTTGCGTGCTTTGTTTTTTATTTTTGTAGGGATGCATTAAAAATGTATCAAGTATTTACAGTGTATTTAAGGTGCTTCTATGTAAAAATAAAACATATACAAGAAGTAACTAATGATCAATATCTCGGGCACATCACAAGTATATTGTAAGTCCATATCACAATCCCATCCTATATAGGTTCTGGGTGTTTTGCTTGCTTCTATCTTTGACGTTCCCAGTGCACAAGTTCTAATTCAGTACTGCTGTACCTTGTATACATCTGGCATCATATAGGAACTGTGTGTGTGACAGCTTGTGTACACGAGTGTTCGGGGGTTTGTAAAGGGCTTTTGGGAATTCTTTGGAACACTGCAGTTGTGGCTTGAATGTAATCCTACAAGGTAGTGTAGTCCAGGACTTGTAGATACTTACTGTAAATCCTTTGTTGCATTTGCTGCTGTTTAATGTAACCTATTCATTCATGTGACGCTCATTTTGTACATTACATGTGTGTAGAGTATGGTGTACGTGAGAGGAGGTTCTTCAAGAACAATGGCAGACAGGAACTGCATAAATGCATCTGAAATGTGGCCAATTATGTTTCTTGAACATGCCTGAAGGCATAGGTTTCTCATAAGTGTGTTTTGCGAGCTGCCTTACTGTTGTAGAACTTAAAACGATATTAAACCCAAACCAAATATGCTATAAATTGCAACTTGACAATCATTGGATGCAGTGGCTGCATTCGTTTTTTTTTGCCTTTTTTTTTTTTTTCCCCTCCTGTTTTCACCTGGTGATCTGACCAATAACATATGCTGTATTAGAGTGCCTCCACCCTGGATGAATGAGCACAGGGGGCACCTTGGGCAACAGCATTGTTAGTCTGGGGGGAGGGGAGTGTTAAATGTACTGCCTGTCAGTGGACCCGATCAGACCATCCATTGCTCTCTATGGAGCGGCTGGTGTCAACATGTGTTCGTTGACACCCACTGACATCTGATTGGATCACATCCACCAAAAACTGCCAGATTGGGGATCCGTTCCCCATTCATCTGGCGGATCGAATGATCATCGGGTGTAAATGGACAGGCAGTTCGTTTCCATCTGACCTCCCATAGAGGACAGCGGGCTGTGTCTGCGCTGCATATGAATGCGTTTTTAATCAGTTACAGTAACCGTTTTTCCTTTTTAGCATAAAGGTTTTATATAAACAAAAGCAAATCATTGCAGGCACACTTCAGTCAGTGTTGAATGGTTTGTCCCATCCCTATAACATGCATAAAGGTAAAAAAAACATTTGCCCTGGGGGCACCGCTGCGTGCCCCCCCCCCCCCCCCCCGGGCATTGCACAAAGCCCCTCCTGCTGCTCTGTGTGTCTTATGCATGCGTAGAGCAGCGGCTCGGGAACGAGGATGCAGCGGTGCCCCCAGGGCAAATGTTCTTTCCACGGGGGGGGGGGGGGGGAGCCAGGCGTGCCAACTGGAGACTCTAAAAGATTGGAGCTGCTCAGTGCAATACCACTGCACAGAGCAGGTAAGGAGAGGCAAAGGACTCAAGATTTCAACTAGGACAACCAGCATCAGCAGATGAGATCTTGTGCAGATTAAAAAAAATAAAATAAATAACTAAACTGGTGTACACAACTTCCATAGATCCAGTTTCATCTGAATGACAAAGTTACTGCAAAGACCACCCTCTGTGCACTCGATTCTGAGGCTGCATTCACACTATAGCGTTTTGTGATTCCATACAACTCTGTGTTTTTGGGCATGTTTGCAAAATGTGCAAAAAAAAAACAGGTGCTACTCTTGCAGTGCCATTTATTGTGTATGCCACCCCAAATGTGGCAAAACAGATGCACCTTTTTTGCACACAAAAAAGTGCAACAAAGGCATCAAAACCCACTTGAGGCTCAAAAAGGTGCGTGAGCTAATTTGCTGCACGTAGGACAGCCCATTGAAATGCATGGTCTACCCTATTCTCGACAACACCCACAAACACGATGCCTGGCATCACGTGTCATAGTGTGAATGGGGTCTAAAGCTGGCCATACATGGATCGAAATTACCAGCCATATATGGGCAGGCTGGTTGTACATAAGTTGATCTATCGATCGACTTGTGTACAACTAGCCTGGCAGGTTCTTCCCGAAAAATTGGTTCCGGCTACAGCCAGCAACACTGACCATTGTATTCTGATGGCAGGGAAGGCTCCTAGCTGTCAGAATACAATAACTGAGCAGGAGGAATTCCTCCATCTACCTCCTTCATCAGAACAACTGGGTGCATCTACTGTCTTTATGTAGTTATAATATTGTCAGACTTTTCTGCAGTCAGTACTCATCAACATGCTAGCAGGTACTTTAAGATGTCGGTAAATACCGATTTTGGTTTTATTGTCCCCTTTTCAGAGCCATCTCTGACATTTGACATTCTAACTTTCAGAACAATAGAACATATAACAGATGACGTGTGACTATATATACAGTTTGTGTGTGTGTGTGTGTGTGTGTAGTGTGAAATTGCAGATTATATCAAAGGGAGATAAAGGGTTAATAAACGGAAACTTAAGATCCTGTATTGGTGTTAAACAAGCAGCCACGTTTCCCAGCCCTGGGCTGTAATTCTGTACACAGCTGAGATGTTGGCAAAATAATACTAAGTGTACATATTTCCATTTCTCCAATGACTACGGTGGCATTCAAGCTGGACCTAAAAGCCTGTACACACGGGTCAAATATCGGACAGTATCGGCCGTTTCCATAGAAACCGGCTGACATTCGATGATCGAAAAAGGTCTGCTGATCGGATCCTGATCAGCGTTCTTATCCAATGGCTGAGAGCACTGACCGGTGTGTTCTGGTGGGGGCTGCCCCCTGTCAGAACACAGTAGCTTAGCGGGGAGATTGCTCTACTAATG
Source organism: Lithobates sylvaticus (assembly GCA_028564925.1). NCBI lineage: Eukaryota > Metazoa > Chordata > Amphibia > Anura > Ranidae > Lithobates > Lithobates sylvaticus. Next base: position 61,446,784 of record CM053032.1, read on the forward strand.
TCTGATTGTTAGTACAGGAGCGCTTTAGTTTGTTCTTTCAGCCCGCTGGGTTGAACGAAAAAAAATGATAGTGTACCAGGCTTCAGCCTCACCTTTAGTCCAGTACAGGCTCCTATACAGGGGGTCCCCGAGTTACGAACCCGTTAGGGACTGTCCTCCTGTTTTGTAATTCGGAAATGTTTGCAAGTCGGCCACACATGCGCAGAACCACACTTACGGACATTTCCGATGTTCCGGCAAATTAACAACATTTCCGATGTTTTCCGTCTGACCACGCATGCGCAGAACGGCTGATGTCCGCACAAAATGGCAGAGGGTCCCTGCAGCGCCCGGTTCGTAAGTAGGTCGGGCGTTCATAAGCCGGGGACCCCCTGTACTGTAATGAAATTGCTTACTCTTAAGTTTACTGCATACTGTGAGCTTCTCATGGTGTGCATTAGAAGCTTCAGTGAGTTAGACAGTCCACCTCACTTCAGGGCTGTAGATTATCTAGCATCATCTAGCCCAACTGTCCTTCTTTCAATTAAGGAGGCTCAGTTATCTATTGTGGGCATTACCTAGGGCAGTCTGCATGTAAATGCAACCTGCCTAGTAACACCCGCTCCTCCTGACTGACATCCTCCCTGCAAGGCATTTCGATATTTCCTTGAAGCAGAACTTTACGTAAATAAAGGGGAAGTTCCGCTTCTTTGCAGCCCTCCTCTGCTTTAATTATTGGCACCTTTTGGGGGGAATGGGTACCTGGTTTTGACAAGTATCCACTCCCTCTTCTGGTCAGATGACCGCAACGGTCTGAGCAGAAGTCAGAAGTTTGCCACCCATCCCCATTGCTTCCCCCACAGCCTTCTGGAACACATCACAGGTCCCAGAAGACTGAGGGACCATTCACAAAGCACGGCTTGCGCATGCTCAGTGGGAAACCGGCTGTGAAACTGCAAGTACAACTACTGTCAGCACCTGAAACCAATTAATGAATCGGCTCAGGGGGAAGATAACGCTGGATCCCTGGACAGGTAAGTGTCCTTATATTAAAAGTCAGCAGCTACAGTGTTTGTAGCTGCTGACTTTTAATTTGGAGAAGACTGGAGCTCCTGTTTAACGTCTTCCAAAAGCCATCCGACTGTTTTCATATGGGCTGTTGGGAGGAGTACTGAGCCAGGGTACAATGTACAGCACCCTGCCAACCTCTCCCAGGATCCATGACTGGATAGCATTGCATAGAGAAGCACAGAAAGGATGATATCACTTGGCCTAAAATAAGGTAGTTCATTTAAATGGAAAGGTCTCATTTAAAAATATTGTTCACATATTGATGAAGAGCGGAGGGAGGAACCAATAAAGGCAAAATCTAACCTGGTAAACTTCAGCTTTAAGTACTTGTGATGCAAATGAGGACTGTTGCTCCTAATAGACGATTCTTCCTAAATATTATTCCATTTTCACAGCTTTGGTGATAATTGATGTCTTTTTTTTTTTTTCCTGCTCATGAACTTTAAATGTGGCTTTGCCAATTGTGTGATACAATCAGGCTTGTGTAGTATTCAGATTTCACATGTAGGGCTGAAACAACTAATCGATTAATCGACAACTAATCGATTATGAAATTGATCGATTACTATTTTCATAATCGATTAATCGGCAAGTAACATAATGGGGTTTAAAAAAACTAAAATGAGCCCTTTATAGTACAAACAGAGCAAATAATCGCTACTGTAAATATTAGTTTTACAGTAAAAAAAAAACCCTTACAGTAGTCATTATCTGCTTTTTTTTTTTTTATTATTTTTTTTTTTTTTTTTGTACTATAAAGGGCTATTTTTAGTTTTTTTTTTTTTTTTTTTTTAACCCCCATTATGTTACTAAACGTCTCAGGCCTGGTTCACACTTATGTGTTTTTTGTTGCTTTTTGCTGAAACGCACTATAGTTTATTTACATGGTTTCCTATGGAAAAGGTTCACATCTATGCTTTTTTCAGCCGCTGCTGTTTGGAAAGGGTCAGGGACTTTTTTTAACGCAAAACTGTGCTTTTTTGGTTCAATATACTTCAATGGAGAAGCTGCAGAAAAGCATGTAATGCGTTTTTGCAGCAATTTGTGTTTTTTAATCTGCCCAACAACTAACTGGCCAAAAAAGTATATCTCTTCTGTCTGTTATTCTCAGAGTGGATTTAATATTTTACTCCCTAACCATATAGTTGGTTATTCATATTTACCACTGCATAGAGATATTTAAGAATCAATTGCCATTCTTTTTTTTTTTTCTTTTTTTTTTAAACTTTACATGTTAACTAAATTATACATCACACTTTTTTTTAGTTTTTTAAGGTTATTAACCGATTAATCGATTATTCGAAACAATAATCGGCCAACGAATCGATTATGAAAATATTCGTTAGTTGCAGCCCTATTCACAAGTAAACTGTACTTGCTTTGCCTACTGCCGCTTTTACTATTTTTTGGAATAAGCGGTTAATGCCCATCCATTTCTGCCCTGATTTTATCCCTTTTGTTACAAAAAAAAAAAGATCAGAAGTATTGCACTAATTTTGTTTTCTATGGGTTAAATCTGAAAGCACTGCGTAAATCTCTAGGTAGTTGCTGGAAAACCCCAGCAGACTGCAAAGGCAAGGGTACTCTATAGGGCACATCTTCACTTTACATATGTAACTCAAGCCCTGGCCTGCCCCCTCCCCACAGCTCACAATGGGAGCTTCACTTGGTAACGTTGAAGTTCCTGGGGCTAGTAGGCTAGAGTTCAACTTGCTGAGCTGCAACTGGGTGTTTCATAATAGTGTCCTGGATTTCCATACATTTGAGAACTGTCTAGAGCAGGGGTTAAAATTATGGACAATCTCGAAGCACCACACTCTAAAATGTAAAAAACGATTCTAATAGTTTTACATAATGCAGCAACATCTACACAGGTAGGATGCCCAGCGTTAAGTTATTCCTCCAAAGCAAATACACCATTGCACACTGGTACTGACTAGTATTCTAATGTTTCTCAATCTCTCTCCATCACTCAGCTAATGTGACCCCAGTGCAGATGGAGAGGGGCAAGGGAGGGTCAAACCAGGATTCTGTGCAGGCATCCATCATCCTTCTCAAAGCGGAGTTCCACCCGTTTAAAAGTCAGCAGCTACAAAAAGTGTAGCTGCTGAATTTTAATCAGCGACTCCCCTGTCCCATGGTCCAGCGATGCGGGTGCAGGAAGCCTTGCTCCTCTCCGAGGCGCCGGCATTCTAACTAAACTGCGTGCTGTGAATGGCGGGGCAATCTTCATGGACCTGTGACATGTCCCAAAAGATTACAGGGAGGGAGGAGGGAGAGGTGAACTTCCTTCCGGCGCGGTGGAGCCAGGGGAGAAAGTGGGGAGCTTGGTGCCTGTAAAAACAGGGTACCCGCTCCTCCCCCCAAAAAAATGACATGCCAAATGTGGCATATCAGGGGGTCACCAGTACTTGAAGCAGAAGTTCCATTTTTAGGTGGAACTCTGCTTTAACTGATGTCATTGGTTGTTAGGACACGGGAGACTTGTTCCACTCTCTGGCTTCTTTAAAATTTTTGTGCAATTTTTAGGCATTTTGCCAAGGCACCCAGGGTGCCTGGGCACCCTGGTTGAAAAAGGCTGGTCTAATAACGCACACAGAGCACAGCCTGGCCCCACCCCCTACTTCCTCCTTACTGGCAGTGATTGGGAGCAGTGGGAGCCAATGGTTTCCACTGCTATGTCTGAGCCAATGAGGAGGGAGAGAGCCTCTGCTCTCGTGCACATCACTGGATAGAGATTGGGCCCATGTAAGTATAAGGGGGAGCTGGGGGAGGGGAAAGCTGAAAATTGTTTTTCGTTTTTCGTAAATCGGCACCTTGTACAGTTACACAGGAAATGATGGCACCCAGTACAGACACAGCAACCAAAAAAACCTAACAGAGGTTCTTATTCTATCTTACTATATCAACTGTCTGCACAAAACTGCCAGTTGTAGTATAATTGGTTCAGTCGCCCATCAGATGATTACATTTTTTGGGGAATCCATCAGGGTATTGCTTAACGATGGTGTATAAAGCCAAATTCATACGCATGTCCTTAAAGAGGAAGTAAACCCTGGTGGGTTTTACTTCCTCTTTCCCTGCAAAGGTAAATCATAATGGGCTAGTATGCATCGCATAGTAGCCCATTATGTGTCACTTACCTGAAACCGAAGCCTGCGATGTCTCCGTTGTCCCAACTAGTAGGGAGCGTCCATCTTCGCCCCTCTTCCTTCCGGGCCGCAGACTCTGGCTCTGTGACTGGCCAGAGTCGCGTGATGTCACATGCGCGCGGGAGTCACCAGTCACGGCATGACCCCTATTAGAAATGGCACGATGTGCCTTTACAAAAGTGTGCGTACGCCGATGATATCGGCGCTCGGCTTTTTTGTTAATAGCGCCTAAGCCGTGGAGGTTTAGGAGATATTTCCAGCACCTACAGGTAAGCCTTAATATAGGCTTACCCATGTATAAAAGTGGTTGTACAGGGTGTACAACCACTTTAAGCAGGTCATACTAGAAAATTGCTCAATTTCCCCTATGAAAAAGTCAATGTTGATGGGGGAATCCCTTCCGCAGCTCTCTTGTGTTCTGCCCTTCTGGGGCCTTCCCTGCCAGCAGAACACAATGATTAGTGTTGCCAGCGATAGCTGGAGGCACTAATTATTTGGAAAAAACCCTGACATGCTGTTTGTACACAAGCCGATTGATAGATCCATGATGGTCCCTGCTAAACCAGTCGAATTTAAATCAGTCTATGGCTGGCATTAAGCAAACATCCATGTGAAAGACTGTGTTTTCCCACACAGGTTGTACAGATGTTCTGTGCATTTATGTGCAGGCAGTCCTATTCATGTCTGTTGGGACGCAGTGGCTGCATTGACACAGTCACTGCTCTTAGTTTGACATTTGTGCAGATCTGTGTCCACGAATGCAGACAGTGTGAGTTCAGGGACACGCACCCACACCGCTGTCAAATTGGGAGCAGCAGGCATGACTGTGCAGTCATTGCATCCCTATAGATATCAATGGGACCCCCTGCATTCCATGCAAATGCATGGCACATCTGTACATCCCTTGTGGGCACCCGACCCTTCGCATGGATGGACAATTAGGCCTCATGCACACTGGACGTTAAAATAACTTTATAAAAAAATGCCAGTATCTTTGCAGAGTTTTTTTTTTTTTTTTTTTTTAGCATTTTTCCACGTTGGCGTTTTTTAGCTTTTAGCTTTTTTTTTTTTTTTTTTATGGATCAAAAACGTCAAGCGCTGGTGAGCCACGGTTTTAAGAGTTTATTGGCGTCTATCAGTGTTTTTCACATTTAGAACGTTTTTTTTTTTTTTTTTTTTCAGCTGAAAACTGCTGAAAAAATTCAATTTTTTTTAATTTATTTTTTTACAGCAAAAAAACGCCCAGGAAAAAAAACTGCTGATAACAGCCTATGTGTGCATGGACACATAAAATAACATGATGGGGAGTTTGACTGTAAAAAAAAAAAAATGTCCAGTGTGCATGAGGCCTTAAAGTGGAATAAAGGCAAAACCTAACTACCACTAAACCTACCTTCAGCCACATTCTAAGCCTAATCTAGCTAACCCTGTAAAGAAAAAAATGGTGGCTTCATTGTGTAGGAGAGGCAGCCGTCAACAGAGGCCCCATAGTAAGTCTATTGGTGCAGAATCAGTAAGTATAGCATTTTATTTATTTTTTACAGGGCTTTAAAGATTCGGCTTAGAATGTGGCTGAGAGTAGGTTTAGAGTTTTACTTCCACTTATGTACTCCGTACAAATGAGGCCTAGTTGGCTTTCGGCAAGAAATTTTTAAATGTGTCGGTTTACAAATGTGAGCAGGCTTTAGGTTTGTCTGAAAAACAATTCTTAATACAGATTTGCTGTACATGTTTTGTGGATGCATTAGGAGCAGGCTAAAGGTAGAAATCCCTTTTCATGAAATGGGAATGTACACACACATTGAAATGTATGTGGTTAGCTTTTTGCATAGCTTTTCAGAGTCTCTTTTGGAAACGGTGGTCTTGGCATGCGTTTCGCCAGACCTTCTGTATAGTAAGTTGGGTAGCTTATCCATCTGTGGTTTACAGGATTATTCAGCTGTGTTCAATATGAAGTGTATGATGCCATCCCAGAATACAGCCACACATGATGGACAGAGTGTACTGTGACATGTGGATGGTCTTGAACCTTCCATAGAATTTATTAGGGGATTGGCCTGTTGATTGATTTCTTGTGGCACGACGCTTTATGTCCTTGTGCCTTTCCATGTTGTCTGCATGAGCCTTGGATATAGCTGCAGGCTTCCATTGTTTCTTTATCCTGATGAGCTCTCTATAGGATGTGACCTTCGGATCAGAGATTAGTAACTGGAGTTTAGGATTATCAGGATGGTGCTGCTGGCCGCTCTCTTTATGAGATTACACCATAGTGGTGGATGGGAAAGATGACGGCTGTTTTATAATCCATTAACCCTTGTTCTGAAGCTATTTCTTTGTCTGATTTCTCTGCTTCTTGCTTAAAGCAAGCCACTTGGTCATCTTCCATTTTTAAAAGTCACCCCTAGGGCTGACTGTTACTTTATTAGTCAGATTTGATGCGATTTTTTTATTTTTTTTTATGACTTTAGGGCTAAATCCTACTTGGCTTTCACCTCTTATCTAACAGATCACTCTTAGAACACAGTAGAAGTGAAGTTATTTAATCACTTTTATGAAGTACAGCCTTCCTGGAAGAATACCTTCCACCCCAATCCAGTGATTTGTTTCCTCTGACATTGCCCTGGTCAGCCTCTCTTCATACTGCACACATGGGCCACAGCCCCATTTTATTATTTTAGATACCGTATATACTCGAGTATCAGCCGAGGCACCTAATTTTACCACAAAAAAATGGGTAAACTTATTGACTCGAGTATAAGCCTAGGCTGAGAAATGCGCAGCTACTGTAAATGGAAAAGAGGGTCATCAATGCCCATTTGCATGCCTCACTGTGCCCATTTGCAGCCATAGGTCCCCCGAACTTCAAACTTGGTAGTTAAGGGGTTCCTAGATGCCCCCTAGCTGCAGGCAAAAGGGTCCTGAAATGACATTGCTGCAGATAGACACAGTTGACCGACTTTGGGGCCCCCGTATCTTAGGGGCCACTTGGTGCTAGGAACCCCATCTTTGGATATGTTGTAGTGCTAGTTCCCCTGGGGTTGGGATTCCTAGCACCAAGTGGCCCCGAGATATGGGGCACCAAAGTCGGGTCAGAAAATAAAATTTTCTTCTGCAAAAAAGTGCTTGACTCCAGTATAAGCCGAGGGGGGTCATTTTCAGCACAAAAAAATGTGCTGAAAAACTCGGCTTATACTCGAGTATATACGGTAAGCCTTTCTACAGGAAACTGCTGAAGCCCTCCATGATTACGACTTACCCATAAGAATGAGTGCGATCTTGGCGTGCATGCACAGTATAAAGCGGAGCTGGCTGGGACAATGTCACAGGAAAGATTGCTAGATCAAGGAGAAAAAAGTCAAGTTTTATCCCAGGTAGGCTGCACTCAGTGTGGGGGTATTTATTAAAGGACAGCTTCACTGAAGGTAAAGTTGTACTGTAAGGGACATTAATGACCAGTGCACACGATCAGAAAACCATACAAAAAGTACAGATGTCGAGTGATTGTACGACAATCTGATCGTTGGTACACAGCTTTCGAGAGCCGATCACGACAATTCATGCGGTATTATCCGATGGAACAAGCACGAAAAGTTTTCTCATATGATACCAGATTGTATGATTTTCATTTAATCAGTACAGTTGTCGTTTGAAAATCCACTATAATACAGGACATCACTTCCAAATTTTTATTCTGTATTCTGTATGTGCATCTGCTGTCTTCATCTTTATATATTCTTTACAAAGTTCAGATCGTGTTAGATTTTCTCTTCCAGCACTGCAGTAAATCCTGGGCATACAGCCAAGACAGCTGATTGGAGGATAGGCACACACCCCTCTCCTCATAGGTGGAGACTTTCAGAACTGTTGGTTGAATCATTCAGCTCTGTGCTAAACTATTTATTGCATCCTCCCCAACACCAAACGCCGGCTGCTTTTATCATATGTGACGGAGAACTTGTCAGAAGTTATCAGGCTGATAACAGAAGAATGGAGCAGGAGACATCTACAGGACATAGTGCTTTAAAGAGACATAAGAAAACACTACAGATTTATGTGCCCAGCTCAAATTTCATGAATCGTGTTTACATCCACTTTAAGAGGGAAAAAAAATCCTGTCAATCTGCCCAAGGACTGGAAGTGAATGTGAATGAATGAGGTGGCTGTGTGGGCGGGTGCTAGGAGAAGATCCCCGCCAACTGTCCCAGTGGGAGATCAAGGGGGGGGGGGGGTGCGTTATAGTAATATGTTACAAGCGAAATTACCCGCACACGTTATGTTACAAAGTTGAACCTATCCTTTGAAGTTTTCGTATGAGATGTAGAAGGGTCTTTAAACAATAGATTCATGTGAGGTGGTGGAAAGGGCAACAATTGGTATACATGAGGTGACGATATATAAATCTTTCATATGTATTTGTAATAATTGAATTATTATTTAATAATTTAGTATGCATCACATACTAGAATATTATGAAAGACTTACCTTGAAAAAAAGCCCTCCAGTAGCGCAGTGTCACTGCTGCAGGGGCTTCCATCTTCACCCAGCATTCCTTCCAGGTTTGTGGCCGATTGAATGGGTGCACTGCGAGGTAACGTCTCTCCCACGCGCATGCCAAGGCACGCAGCTCTGAAAGAACAGCATGGGTATGCCGTTTCTTCAGAGCGCATGCGCCAGTGCTGTCACCAGCTGCTCTTCACTGTAATATCTCATAAACAGTGCATGTTTAGGAGATATTCATTTTACTTACAAGTAAGCTTTATTAAGTAAAAATCGCAGAGGGGAGTTTACTGCCATATTAAGGGAAGTCGAGGCAAAGCTCATTTGGCAATACTTCTCCTGTAGGTCACATGAGTGCACTTTGTTCTGTACTCCTGTGACCCATATTGACCCTACAGTGGTGTGAAGTCCACTGTTGACTGATGTCACTCAGCCGGTCCAGCCTAGAGAGATCCCAATTTTAATGTCGGCACCTGCCCAGAGGCCTGACCGGTAGTTGACCCAGCTAGCTCCTCCTGCCCCCTCCACAGCCCTGTACTCCAGTGAGCGCTGGAGGGGCAGAACACAGAGCTGGTAACTGTTAGGGGCCTGAGAACTTGGCGATCGCTCAGTTTTTGGTGCAGAGGAATGCAGCATCAAGTTGATGCGGTATCCACCTAAGTGAGTTTGTTTTTTTTTTTTTTTTTTTTTTTTTTTTTATTAAACCTGCACTTCTCTTTCAACTAGATAAGAGAATGGCATAGCCATGTGTAGCTTCCATGTCAAAGTATTCTAGTCTGTCCTGACTCCTTCTAGGCCTCTTCTCTTTGTGCCTGACAAGGGCTGTGTAATAGTTTACGGTAACTGCCTTGGAGCAAGCACACTCAATGTGGGAAACAATTCTTTTTACATTCCCTCCATCGTTTTTCCTTCTGTATACATAAGTCAAGCACTATTAAATATTTGCACACCTGAGGATTGGAATTCAGTAAAGATGTTTAGTCTTTACATTACTGAATTAAAAAAAAGTGAGCAAATGTAGCAAACCGAGGAAAGAAAAGCATGCATGACGCAGTGCTAGTATGCATCGAATTCTAGCACATTATGAAATACTCACTTTAGTACAAAGCCCTCTGAGCGGTGCCCAGTCACCGCTGAGGGCTGACCTCTTCTCCCGTCCTTTCTTCCGGGATTGCGGGCTCAGGCGCTGTGAGTGGCCAGAGCCGCGATGACATCACGCCTTCACATGCGCGAGAGAGAGCCCTCGGTTCTGGAAACAAGCTCTGAATTTCCAGCACAGTAAGCCGGACCTTCAGATCGCATGCGCCGCTGAGAGCAGCCGCATGCAGAGAGAACATCTCCTAACCATGCAATTTTAGGAGACATTCATTTTACCTACCGGTATGCCTTATTATAGGCTTACCTGTAGGTAAAAGTAACAAAGCAGGGTTTACAATCGCTTTAAGAGTGACTTCTTTTGTTGATGAAAAACAATCCCCTCTGGGTGATGAATGCACATTGCAAGGATTTTATCAAACTTTGTAGCAAATTCTTACCTTTTGTTTCTCTGAAGAAGTAGCTGTTTTCTTCACTATGTTTGGATACTGATTTTGAATAAGAGGAACTGGTTCATTATCAGTTTGTGTACTTTCTGGTGTTCTAATGGGGAAAAAACACAGGGTCTGCATCCCTGTAGGAGTATTTAACACTTGGGAAGTATTTCACCAAAATTCCTATTGCAGGAGGTGCCTAAAACTTGTATCTTACTGAAGACTTTTGGGAAAATCTGTGAGCCAATCGCACAAGCAGGGAATGTCATTTCTGGAGGGTATCTGTACACCAACAGTTTACAGAACACCTCCAGGTTACCATATTGCATTGAATTTTACAGGAAATTGCAGCAGCGGTTGCAGATTGAAACGGAAGGGCCATTTTTATTAACCCTAAATTGCAACATGGCTTGTATAGCAATTATACATGCTTTTTTTTCCTATCTGTTGTATTTTTCCATGAAGGTGGAATTACCCTTTAAGCTAAAGCAGTCAGGCTGGTAAAAGGAGTGTAAAAGTACATTAGGCGCTATACACAGTGGGGAAACACCTTTTGTACAGATTTGATACCCAGACAATGATACATTTCTTATACTGTATTTGTGTTACATTTTAGAATCTGTGAATGGAATGTTCTTATGCTGTACGGTACTGACCAGAGTGAGCCAAGTACAGTAACCCAAAGAGGCCAATTGGCAAAATACTACATTGACTTGACCTCTGTAAACACAAATTGGAGTGGTTGCTGTGGGTTAATGTGCTATCTATTATTGGCCCTGTTTGCACTGGCTTGTTAAATAAGTCCAATAATGCTCAAGGCAGATTTTGTTGGCATCATCAGTTGCCAGTCAGCAGCTATTGATCTCTTGTGTGTGTTTGTTTATTTTATTTTTTTTAAACTTGCTGTAATCCAATATCTGATGATTGTTAAATTGCCAAGCAGTCAGCTTTTGGGTCAGGGTGTTATTGGGTGGAGTAGGTGAGACTTCTGGCAGTATCTAAGCCCCACTTAAATTGTGTGAGTAGCAGAATTTTACATTGTGTGTGTGTGTGTGTGTGTGACCTGCTAAGTTAACCGTAAGACACATTTACAAATCACCTACACATTTTAACTTGCAATAAAATGGTCTCTAACCCAGTCTCTAGCAAGAGCAAAGTTGCAGTGGTGAGTCTACAGCAAGAGCCGTGCAATCAACAGCATGAAAATTCAGCCACAGTGACCCCTGTGGTGGGATGACTATTGCACAACATAACTGAACCAGAACTTGCAGCAGACTGTTTGCAAAGAAAGTTGATCTGGAGTCATGCAATGCGGACTTGCAGCTTGTGAAACCTGGCAAGTAGGGATGCACCAATGCCACTTTTTTGACACAGAGTACGAGTACCGATACTTGACATCATGTACTCGCCGATACCAATTACCGATACCTTTTCACCTACGAAGAGGGGTGGTTTGGGAGGTGGCGGGGGGTTGTTGTTTGGGAGCCGGGTGATGGCAGTGTGGGAGGGGAGGGGTAAGTGAGGGCAAGGTAGTTGCGGGTGGGATGAAATGGGGATTGTGCGGTGGGAGAGTTTAGATGGAAAAGGCTGTAATCTCTGGGGGGGGGGGTGGGGATAGGAGGGTTATTGGGAGACATGGGGGCAGAGGTGACAGCTGGTAAAGGGAAGGAGGAAACAGGCAGAAGTGACTGCAGGCATGGTGCAGGAGACGACCAGGGACTGCAGGCATGGTGCAGGAGACGACCAGGGACTGCAGGCATGGTGCAGGAGACGGCCAGGGACTGCAGGCATGGTGCAGGAGACGGCCAGGGACTGCAGGCATGGTGCAGGAGACGGCCAGGGACTGCAGGCATGGTGCAGGAGACGGCCAGGGACTGCAGGCATGGTGCAGGAGACGGCCAGGGACTGCAGGCATGGTGCAGGAGACGGCCAGGGACTGCAGGCATGGTGCAGGAGACGGCCAGGGACTGCAGGCATGGTGCAGGAGACGGCCAGGGACTGCAGGCATGGTGCAGGAGACGGCCAGGGACTGCAGGCATGGTGCAGGAAGGAAACCATGCTTGTGGGCTGTTAGGATGGGCGGGCCTGCACCTAGCAAAGCCAATGGGAGGAGGAGAAGGCACTGTCCGGAGGGGAGGAGGCGGAGAAGGCTCTGTCCGGAGGGGAGCATGTGGGGAAGGCACTGTCCGGAGGGGGGGAGGAGCCGGCGGTCCGCTCCCAAGCGACGTCACTTCCGGTATCGGAGCATTTTCCCGAGTACCGGTACTCGGAAAAAATGGCTAGTATCGGCGCCAATACCGATATCGGTGCATCCCTGCTGTCAAGTCTAGCAATAGCTTAGCAGGTCATTTTTAAACTTGCAGCACAATTGCTTGCTATCTGGGAAGGTACAATAAGAAAAGTATTCTAAAAATGCAAATTTCCTGGTTGCTATGTGGACCTTCTGGCAATCAGATTGGGCGAAAAGAGGTATGTGTTTTTTTTTTTTTTTTTTTTGTCCCAGTAAAAGCATCACTTCTTTTTATTTTTTTTTTTTATTTCTTTGCACGTTTTAATTTTGCCACATTTTTGGTGTAACATAAATTGAACGGGCTGCCCTTTGCTCCAAAGTAACTCCAGTAACCCTTTTTTAGAGCAGAATTTTGTTATTTTTTGGTGTGGAAAATAACTTTTTTTTTGAACCTGCTGGTTGAATGAAAAACTGATCCATGTATGGTCAACTTTATTCATCAGGTAGGTTGGTAGGTTCTGCTGACACACATTGGAGGGGCCTATAGATTTATTTCTGCTGTCTGACTGCAAATGGGTAGATTTCCCAGACCTCCTATAATGCACTGTTTGTACACACTGTTTGGCAGTTGCACTGTGTAATTATTTGCATCACACCAGTGAGCCAATTAGATAAGTAACATATTGGTGATCTCAATTTCCTTTAAAGATTACTATGCTTCCTGTATCGCCCTGGCTGGAAGTCCAGTTGAAAACAAGGTTGGGTGTGTGTTTTATAAGTGCAAGCAATATCTGAAATGTGCCATTACTTTGGATAACTCCGGCGTTCTAAGATTTATTTTGCTACAGAGTTTTATTGAGCCCAGGTTCACACTGAGCTCTGGAAATGAAGCCGTGCGATTTCAGCTGAACTTGCACGATTTCACTCCCACATGTCAGTCCCGAATTCGGCTGCGATTTCAGAGACATCTGTGCGGGTTTCTGCATGTCAATGGAAATTGCACCCTGAAATCGCAAAAAGTAGTACAGAAATTACTTCTTGAAATCGATTCAGCGTCGCACCAATTAGGGCGGTGCAATTGCCACCGATTTGACATGTCAAATTGCACCAATGTGAACCAGGGCTTAAAGCGGAACTAAACCCATCGATTTAACGGTTGCAAAAAACAGTTACGGGAATGCTAACTGTAACATTTGCTTGTGCTCTCAACAAAACTATCAAACCATCAAATGGCTGGTGATATTATTGATCACAGGTGCAGTACAATGACAGTTGTAGGTCAGACAGATGCCAAGATGGCAGCTTCCTTGGCTGTAAAGGAGGGCTTAGTTTCACTTTAACTGAAGTAGCTACATAATGGAATACTGTGATGCAAGCAGATAATGCAAGTGTTCCTAAAATTTTCATCCGTCCAAAGAAATAAGACCATAGAATAATTCCCAGATGGTAATAAATAACACAAAGCAACAAGTCAAATTTTCCATTTACATAGTGAAGTGAGGTTATTGTCACACATAATTGTTCTTTGCACATTTTTCATACTGCTTACATTGCTGGCCCTTGCCTGGCTCATTTTGTGGCTGCTTACATTGCTGGCCCTTTTGGAATGAAGGTAAAACCTGTCTCTAGATTTGCCAGTACGCCCTGGCAAGAGATGATGGGGACTGCATGCCATTACTGTTCTATCAGATATCCACACCCAGTATGCAAAGAGACGTAAAAGCTAAGGCATGCTTTCTCCTTCTTCCCACAATGCAGTTGGGGTCTCTGCTACCAGTTGTATTACAGATAATAAGAAGAATTATGATAAAGCAGTGGTGTGTGCCAGCGCTAATAGATATTTAAACAATCTGGGAGTCGCCTTTGTCTAATTTTAACACCCCACCAACTCCTTAAATATAATGGATGTCAGCCCAGGACCTTCCTATACTAACTAAAACAAGTGCACTACCCATAGAGGTGCCAACAGATGGTTAACAATGGACTGGAGCAGTTTAGGTACCAATTCATTTTTTTTTAGTCTTAAAAAATTGAAGAAAATACAAACTGAAATATGGCCCTTACCAAGGAAAAAAAATGACTCCCATTGTAGGGCCTTTTGTTTCATACGGAAACCCCAGTTTGTATTGTATGCTCCCGTAACACATAAAAATGATCTCCAGGTATGGATATTTTATACATGGTTATATTGGTCCTGCTGCCTATTTGTAGCTCAGGGTGGATGCAGACATTAAAACAAACGCCCCGCCTCGACCAGAGCCCTGCGATCGGGAGTCGTCGGTTGTTAGTTTTCCAGCATGCATGTCTGACAAAAGCCGACTAAACGGCTGGCTTGACTGACAGACTGACAAACACACAGGCCGAAAGCCGGCTGTTTTTTTTTTTTTTTTTTGTGAAACGCCCGATGTCTCCCGACATTCAGGCCCATGTGTATCAGGCTTAAGGCCCCTTTCACACATGCGGACCGTACATTAGATCAGTTCAGTCACGTTTTTTTATCATCAGTTGTCAGTAAACATCAGTTTTCATCCATTTTCATTTCCGTTTTTCGTCCGTTTACATCAGTTTTTCATCCGATTACGTCCGTTTTCATCAGTTTTTTATCCGTTTATGTCCGTTTTTTTTATTCGTTTTTTATTTTTTTTTAAAAAAACATTTTTTCATGAATTATGGGAATTTTTTTGATGAAAAACGGATGTCAGCAGATCGGATGTGAACGGATCGTCCGCTAACGTCCGTTCCGTTTTTTTACGGAAGACAAAATAGGGTCTTCTTCCGTTCAGAAAAACGGACCTTAATGGAGACGGATGTTAACGGACGTTAGCGGATGATCATCCGCTAACGTCCGCTATCCCATAGACAAGCATTAATGTCCGTTTTCATCCGTAAACGGACATATGAAAGAACGGACGAATGGTCCGCATGTGTGAAAGGGGCCTTAAAGAGAAGTTTTTTTTATTTTTTCCCCTATTCATACTTACCTAGGTGGATGCAACATTAGACCGATGCTGCCTCTTCACTGAGAACCGAGCCATCGAGCACCAGCTCAGTTCTTTCACCTCACCTCATTGGAGCCCTGAGCTGTGGAGGAGCGGGAGCGCCCTTCTCAGCGGCTGGCTGAGACTGCCATCAGTCCAGGCACCTGGTGGATCCAGACTTCCGAAGTCGGGATGATGCGCTGCCTGGACTGAACTTGGTGACGTCAGCTGAGATTTCAGACCGTTCTCCGCTGAAATCGGGTCACAGGAGTGCAAAACGAATTGCACTCTTATGACCCTTAGGAGAAGCCCAGCCGAATGAGCTCAGGCTGGACTTCTCCATTAAGTGTCATGACAAATCTGAAGATGGCAATAGGAGACTTTGGGAAGTTTGTATTTGTCCTGGATCTCAGTAAATGAAAATAATCTTCTTTTCTGTCTGTCAGATGAACGAGATGACTAAGTTGAAGTAGACTGTTAGCTTCTCCTCCAAAATGTCATGGCAATTTAGGTTCAGCGGCGTGTATAGAAACTAGGACATAAGGAACTAGCAGTCATGAGATTGTATTTAGCTTTGCACCAAGTATGTATGAGCATGCATATTTAATAAATGTTGGCCACAGGTTAGTCTGCTGGCTGTCCTGTGTGTGACTTCACAGCAAGACCTGCTGATCACAAACCTAGGCCAGCTGTGTACATCATGTTGGTTTGGACTTCTCTGGTTATCAATTTAAAGTACATTGTTGCTTGTGTTAAAGTTAAAAGGCTGGCCATTGGCTAGCCTGAGTTTGTAGGAGGAGTCGGGGGCTTATAATCCCCCCCCCCTTCCCTACACACTCGTCGGCTAGCGTTTACTGGTTGGAGGAAGCAGTCGTCACGTCGCTTCCGATTCCCGGTCAAACTCAGTTTTATTTCTCTGTCTGGCAGTGCAGACGCCCTGCCCCTCAGCCAGCTTTTCATCGGATCAGTGTTTTTCGGCTGTTAGACGGGTGTTCCCATGCATGTGTCACGGGGGTATCTTGGCTTGGTCCGGATTGTAAAGGGAAGTACTCAGTGTCGTCATTTCCAGGTATTGGATGGCGGGGCGTTTTGCTGGGTGGACGCTCTCATTTCCAGCTTGCTTCCGGTGGCTCATACGGCTCAGGTATCGGTACAGGTCCCTACAGTGGCTATTGCACACAGTGGTCTGGTAAAGGTAAGTGCGGAGCCAGGATGTCAAGGGGGGGAGGCATGCAGGTGCTATACCATGGGGGGGGATCACTGGCCCAGTGATTTAGGGATCTGTCACTGCAGGTGGCTCTGTCGGGGTCTGCTGCACCATTTTCTTTGGGGGTTTCACTTAGTCGCCTGACCCCCACGTGTATGGTGCAATCACTGGGTCAGTCCATGGTGTTAGCTTGGCCAGCTGTCTGCATTCCAGCACTGGGGGCCATAGCACTGGGCACCTCACTGGCATCACTCATGCAACCGCTGGGTCTTTTAGTTCCACAACTAGGTGGCCTCGTTTCAGCCCCTCAGTTGGGTTACCATATCATGTACGTTGGCACAATTAGGTCAGGCATGGTAGGGCTTGCGTAGCCTGGCGATTCCAACCCCTTTCATACGATACACATACAGAGGGGGAGGGGGGTGTATCACGGTCCTTTTAGTTCTTTTTCTGACACAGGGTCACCTTTCTTCTCCCGCCACCAAGTACACGCCACACTCTGTTCAGGTGGATGTTCAGGGTTAGTTGTCAGCCACACCAGCTCCAGGGGCCTCAGTCCTGGGAACTGCACTGGCGTTCTCAGGTAGATTGCTGAGTCTTGTAGTTCCACAGCTTGGTGGCCACGTTAGCCCCTCATTTGGGCTGCCACTGTCATGGGCATTTAGCACCTTGTCGCATCTTACAGGCAGGTCGGGCCATGCACAGCCTGTTCTTTTTTTTCCTGCCCTCCTTTTTTTTTTTTTTTTCTCTGCTGCAGGTTCACCTGTCTTTCTCCCACCACAGAGCTCACGTTTCACTTTCACCTGTTCAGGTGGTGTCTAATTTTGATGTTGCATTTTTAGGTTTTGATTTTCTGCTGGTTTGTTCCATCATTTTATTCAGTGCATACGTCATTAAGTTGCAGGTGGATTCTACATTTTACGTTCAGGAATGGCAAGGTGTGTTCTGTGTGTCTTTCGGTCAGGGGTCATATCTAGTTGCACTAGATACCAGGGTCTGTCATGTCTACAGATCCGTGCAAGCAGAGGTTTCGTTTTGTAATTTATTATAATATTAGTCTTCTCGCCTGTACGTCATACGTTGCATGTCACTTGCATTGCTATTTCTGCCTACCAAGGTCTGTAGGTTCCAAGCTCTGAGTGTACGTTTTTTTAATTACCTGTTTGCACTGCAGGTTACTTGAGCTTGCTTACTGCATACACACAGGGGGTTACGCTCACTAGGTTCACCCTCACGCACTGTTCCTGTTTGTTTTGTTTCATGGCTACATTTTCATATAGGCACGGTAGGGTGTCATTGTTTCAGGATCTAATTTGCTTTGGTCTGATGGTCTCTAGTTGGGTTTTTCTACAGATTTGAACATGTCACACATTTCGGAGAGCGACAAATTTTGCCTTCATCCCTCCTACTCCGGTTAGGGTTTCAGAGCACAGCAGCGCCCCATCTCTGAGGAACTGGACTATACCAAAGCTCATAGCAGAGCTCCAACGCAGGGGCATTCCGTTCTCAGCCACAGCCAGGAAAGCGGATTTGTTTAGGCTTTTATTTTCAAGCCCGTCCCAGCCATCCACTAGTGCAGAGCATGTGTCCTTGCTCACGTCACTGACCCAGATTCACACAGTGCTAAACACTCTCTCCACTTCAGTTCAACTGCTGCAAGATAGGATGGATGTGATGGAGGCCCGCCCAGCCAGGGTGGAAGTTGCTTCTGCTTCTATAGCCTCTGTACAAACTGGCACCTCTGCGGGTAGTACCAGCATGCCATTACCTGTAGTTGTTCCTTCGCCACTATCAGTGCTGCCATCCGTGTACCCTGCGCACTTCATCCCTGCCAACCTCAAAAAATATATCTTGGAGGGAAAGTATATAAACCTGGCATCCCTGCTCATAGCTTTACAAGACGTTGTCGAAAACAAGTCTTATGCTTGTGGGGAAGTCTCTGTGGTTCTCAAAACTAGGGACCCGAGGCTCAATCGTAAACTTAGCATAGCGAAATTTGTTCTTTCCTTTGGCGTTTATAGAGATGTAATTTGTGTTTTAGTCCCGGCAGGAGAGAGGAGGTGGACCTGGCTCACAAATGCGGTGGCTCTACGTTCAACAACTATCCCTGGTAGTTTTCGGCGAAAGTCGCAGCTACTTGGGCGCAGTTTCAAATGGTCAAATGTTGGAGCAATATTGACATGGAACTGTTCTGTAGTCACTTTTCCCATCAGAAATCTCCACCATGTGGCCATTGTCAGTCGTCAGCTCACACCACCAATTGGTGTCTCAATCTAGAGCATTCCCTGCCTACGGGTTCTACCAGGCAGGTGTCCAGTGGATCCTCTGCAGGGCCATTGCGTCAGGTAGGCAAACTGGGCAGACCCATACACTATCTAGGCGAGGCTCAGCTGTGTAATAATTTCAATTAGATGGCCTGTAACTACAATCAATGCAGACTCCTTCATATCTGTGCCAACTGCTTCAGGGCACACCCCAAATCCTCCTGCCCCCTGCAGAGTCGATGTTTCCAGGTTAGGGTTCTGGTTGTTATACCACCCATCCCCAGTTCTTTTAATTTGCTGTTTGAACGAAAAAAAAAAAAGACCTAATCTATGGGCTGCCTTAGTCCAAAAGTAGATGCTGATCCTGGATGGTTCCTGAACAAAGATAGCATCGGCCTATTGGGGGGAAATTAAACTTTGACTTGTTTAAGATATTGTGTTGCGCTTATCTTAGGATGCACACATATAAAAAAATATACATCTGATGCTAGATTCCCCATAATGCTGATTATTGTCCTGTACATTTGTCTTACTAAAAAGCATGTTCTATTTTTTTTTTTTTTCAGGTTGCACAGAGCATTGAAGATCATCATCAAGAAGTCATCAGTTTTTGCCGCGAAAATGGATTCCATGGTCTGGTCGCCTATGACTCAGACTATGCACTGTGCAATATCCCGTATTACTTCAGTGCTCATGCACTCAAACTGAGCCGCAATGGAAAAAGCATCACAACCAGCCAGTACCTAATGCACGAGGTGGCTAAACAACTGGATCTTAATCCCAACCGCTTCCCCATTTTTGCTGCTCTTCTAGGTAATCATGATGTTTTGACATTTTTGTTTGAATCGAAGTTGTCCCATAGAATCTACTTTGCCTTCCACACCTGTCAGAAATGCTTCATGTCAGAAGCAGAACACAAATGCTCATGTATGCTGGCCCTTATGTTGAAGAAACTAGCAATTTTGTGCTTCTTCCAAAGCAGGCAAGGCTTAGGTGGGGATAGTGAGGTAAGGAAGGGATGGGAGGTTATTCCCATTGGTGATGTGGTGACTTTGATGAAGGTTACATGTACAGCTATGGTGACCTCCAGGGAAGGTGTGGGTTTTCAGCATGAAGATGTGCTGTGACCGCGGGGAAGGTTGGGTATATGGGTGAGGTTAGGAGAGCAGGGAAGAGGAGAGGTTCGCTGTGGAGGTGTGGGGTTAGGTGTGCTGGTGTCATGGGAAGAGGTTGTGTTAAATGTGCAGGTGTGGTAGGAGGGGAGGGATTGGATTGGATATGCATGTTTTCATGGTGGAAGCAGAGGGGGGTGTAAGGTTAGGGTTTCAAGTGTGGTGGTATGAGCGGAGGAGGGGTGGGGTTAGGCATTCAGGTTGTAGGGAGTAGTGGCGGTTGCAGGAAGAGTTTCATAGTGAAAGGGATGTGCAGATGCAATAGAAAAGGGGGAAGGTTTTCTTATAGCAAAATGTTGAGTGCACAAAGCAGTCTCCACACAGCCCAGCATTCCAGCTCCTTTTCCAACATGCTCTTCCAATTAACCGAGACTACACCAACACCTTAGCACTGCCCCAACTCTTCCTGGAGGCAGTTACTAGACCAGGTGGGAGATTAAGGGCACTGAGTGGTGACCTCCTGGCTTTGGGTGCCAGGATGTTGGGAGGAAGCGGGGGAGGGAAGATGGTGCCCTTGGACTTTTGGCAGTGTCTTCCTGAAGGAAGCAGAGATTGCCATCCCTGAGTGGGTCACAGCTGGGGTGGAAACCAGGGTTGAGCAGCAGAGAGTTCAGTTGATGGGAATATGAGGGGGTAGCAGTGACTTGACAGCAACTATGTGTGAGTAGCTTAAGGCATTGCAGCAGATAACGGGGCAGAGGTAGTGGCTGCCCGCCTGGCTGCGTCACTCATTTACAGTGTTCTGTGAATGGAAAACTACAAGGTCAGGCAGTCTTTGTGGCTGTCGGCTTGTAGTTTTCAATGAACTACCACGGCGATGTGGTAGTTCATTCTCCCTTACTGTCAGGTTGTATCTCCTTGCCCGTATGGGATGTACAGGCACACAGATACACTAACCGGATCTGCAGGAGACCTGCATGGCACCAGTAATCTGCTGATCGCTGGTGCAATGCTTTAGAGCAGGGGTAGGCAACCTCGGCCCTCCAGCTGTTTTGAAACTACAAGACCCATGAGACATTGCAAGACCCTACAATCACCGGCATGACTCCTAGAGGCTGAGGCATGATGGGACTTGTACCCCTGCTTTAGAGGCTCCAGAAACAACAAATAATAAATGCACAATTTTTTGCAGGTAAAAAAAAAACGTGCATTTATTATTTTTTGTGAAAAGGTGAACTTCTCCTTTAAGGAAGGTGTTCTACACAAATGTTGATGAAGAAAACATATTGTTGACTGTTGAATTCAGATTCTTCCTTTTCGGTTTAACTTGTGCTGGCAAAAGGAAAATCTGTTCGATACAAGCAGAAAAATGAAAACGTTTCCATTCGATTTATTCATGCATGCTTTATTTTATTGTCCAAAAGTAGTAATTTACAGTGGTGTTCAATTTAGTTCTCCAAGGCAACATAAATAGTGGTAAAATGAATATCTGCTATTAAACTGACATCCATTTATTGTACTTTGTAACCTGATTATGTAAATGCAGGTTTATAAAAGCGAGTCTGTTTTAAAGCAAATTTATTTCCGCAAAGGAGTCAAGTATGAGGACTTGTATACTGCAGATGTTTTTTTTTTTGTTTGTTTTAATTGTTACTATAGCTTTAATGTGCTTGTATTGTAATCCATGTTTTGATATAAGCCCAGAATTATAACTGAATGCACAAATGCCTAGAACGCAAAGAAATTACTAGCATGCATAGACCAACATGGGAATGAGAAACCTCCTACCGAGATTACTTGGCTTTATTGCATTCTGCTATATGGATTACTTTTATTACTTTGACTGATGAACTGACTGAAAACACCAGCCATAGAAGGCAGTGCTACTTAATACTTAGTTGTAGCAGAGTTATTGTTGGTAATAATGTAAAGCTTTCCATGGTATGAAGGGAGACGGTGCGATCGCTGTGAATGACGAGTAACCAAGGAGCAGTATTTTAAAAGATTCCAGGGTGGTGAATGTTCTTTTATTTAAATAGAATCGTTTTTGAATAATGTGGAAACCCAGTTTCTGGGGTAATGACCACGATCTAAAAACGGTGGTTGAAAAATGTGGCACTTAGCATCGTGTTTTGAGTAATTGGAGAGAAAGCGAGCGAGTCTGTGAACTGATCATAACAGCTCCGCATTGAGAGGCCTGTTCTGTTGTCAAGGTTACAGAATCCTTCAGTGGGGCATCAGGTGCTAATCTCCGATGGAGGCGGCCAAGCTCGTTCTGTTGGCTTAGCCAGAAGTGCCTCTTTGTTCCCAACACCGTGTAATTTGCCTCTGATGGAGCAGCAATAACTGAAGTTTTTCTAACCAGCTATAGGGAACGGAGTACATTGTGGATGTACATTCAAAGTGTGACATTTAGGCAATAAATTAGTAAAACTGGAAACTAGGCAATCTGTATTTTGTAGAATTCCCTGGCTTTAGCCTGTACAATGTACTGTATAGAAATGTCCTCCAATGTAGAGGTTTGTGTAATACAAGTATAACTACTGTATTTCCTCCTTAAAATCAGGGGAAAATCGTGGGTGCGTGTTATACGCCGATCCCCACTGTCTGTGAGCCAAAAAATGGCGAGCGGCGCCGAAAAATAGCGAGCGCTGACGAAAAAGACCGAACCGAGTGCTCGGCTCCGTTCGCAGTCCTGCCTCCCTGCTGGAGCGAGCGCTGCCAAAAAAGACTGAGCCGTCTGTACTGTGTACTCGGCTCCGCTTGCAGTCCTGCCCAGACTGGGCGGGACTGCGGGCCGAGACGAGTACACAGGCTCTGTCTATCTCGGCGGCGGTAAATTTAAACGCGGGCAGGGCTGCAAACGGCGCTGGGCGATCCAAGATTAGATTTGAACTGTGTATGGCTGGCCTAAGTTTCCTTTTTAGGAAAAAAAATGCACATATTTTTACAGGGTAAAAAGGTGCCTTTATTGTTTGTGGGAGCCTGGAAAGCATTGCACCTATGATCAGTGCATCAAGGGTGCAATATCTGGCTTCTGCATACAAACCCTGAAGCCCGTACCTGTTTATGGGCTGTCAGTTTGAAAGCTGCAGATCTTGTGAATGAACTGTAAGAGCGCTCATATGTGCTCCTGCAGTTCATTCAGAACTACAAGCCATCAGCTGACGGTAGTTGTTGACTGATTCACAGGAAACTGAATGAATGCCGCAGCCGTGTGGGTGGAGCCCCGCACATCCACACTGCTTTGAATTATGTCAGCGGGGGGGTGGAAGAAGATCCCCTGCCCAATGTCACACCAAGGGGGGAATCAGACTAACTGGCTGCTGGAGCTGGAATATGTTGCATGTTGCACCCAAAATATGTGTGTAACATATAACCCGTTTCAAAATCTGAACTTATCTTTTAAAACAAAGTTCACAAAGATTGACTGCATATTGTACATCGCATGTCTGGGATCTTCTGGGGTGCTCAAAAAAATTATCTGAGCTGGACCCGGGCTGCTCACTTTTAATCATTTTAGCTTTCTTTTATACCTGGTGAACCCAGGTTCACTTTTTAAGTGGATTATCCATTTAACTGTTAATGTCAGCTTAAACTACTTGTAAAGTGACAGGTACGATTTAAGTGCCTGCGTAATATATCTGTGACAAAGGTTTATCCTTCCATGTGGAGGTTGTGTTGCCAGTCAACACACAGCTGTCAGTCCACCTCTCTATTGCTTGAGTGGTTAAAGTGCCCCTATTACTGGACATGTTCTGAAATCTACCTGTGGGCCTACCACAAGTAGGGAGGCATTTAATAGCTTTAGCGTAGTTCATTGTAGTGACACATGATGATTAATTGTGGCAGAGGTAATATTGTTTTAGGTGCTAAGATGTAGAAACCTGTACATTCCCTACTTTGATAATAGTAAACTCGATAAAATCGGATGAAAAATACGGCTTTCGAAGTGATCGTACGATAATCTGATTGTTAGTACACAGCTTCCAAGAGCTGATCACGGCAATTCATCCGAAATTATGCGAGGGGACAAACACAATTTTTTTCTCGTACGATCTGGTATCATACGAAAAACATTTTTGTGTTTGTCCCTTCGGATGATTTCAGATAAATGGTCGTGATTTTAGGTGGATGCAGCATCTGTCCCCCACCGGCTCTAAGACTGAGAACTGAGCAATCAAACCCGGCTGATCGCTCGGTTCTCAGTGCTCTGTGAGCAGAGAGCTGATGACTGTCAGATGAAAATGAGTCACCGGAGTGCAGAACGAACTGTGATCCACAGAAGTTCATCCTAACTAGCTTAAGATGTACTTCTCCTTTTTAATCAGTACAGTTTTCATCTGAAAAAAAATCAGAACAAGAAGACAGTGCATGCTCGGAATCGAAAGAATTCATTACTTAAATACATTACACTACATCACTTTTGAAGTTGTATTCTGTCGCATGAGAATTTTCGTAAGTTAAAGTGGTTGTATACCCTAAATTGCAACTTGCACCTACAGGTAAGCCTAGATTAAGGCTTACCTGTAGGTACAAGAAATATCTCCTAAACCTGCACGGTTTAGGAGATATTTGGAAAGAACGATTTACAACGTTGTCTACAGCGCATGCGCGCCGTAGACAACGGTGCATAGAACGGGTTAATCCCCATTCACATCTGCGGCTCACCGCAGTTGAAGTGCCCCGCGCGCATGCGCGGAGCGACGTCTTCGCTGCTCTGGCCAATCACAGCGCTGCAGCGGCGCTGTGATTGGCCGGAGCGCCGATACCCGGAAGAGCGATGGCTGCGGCTGGAGGGGGAGAAGAAGACGGCGTCGGGGGGCCCCGATCTAAGGTAAGTGATGCATAATGAGCTAGTATGCTAGTCATACTAGCTCATTATGACTTTCTCTTGCAGGTAGTTAAAAAAAAAAAAAAAGTTTACCTGGGTATACAACCGCTTTAAGTAACCCCTTCATTTTTCGATATAAGCCTAGCATGCAAAAAAATAAAAAAAACCTATGATCATTTGTCTGATATTCTCATTGTGTGTTCGAGTCTTTATTGAATGAGTGCAAACACGCACATTGCTTTGTTCTGGCTTTGACACAAAGGTTAAGGTCTCGTTCACACCATGGTGCAGAGACATCAGTTTTTCAGCACGCGTTCTGCAAGTGCACAAAAATGATTGTTCTCTATGTGCCCTGTTCACACCACAACGCTGATATCACATGCAGATTTTTTTCTGCGCAGCAATCTGCAATGTTTATGCAGTTTTCTGCACGGGGAAAAAAGCAGACATGAAATCAACATTGGTGTGAATAGGGCACATAACTGATGTGCATGAAAACTGAGGTAAAATTGATGTCTCCGCAAGTGAAATCTGCACGCTTTTCCCATCTGTTCCCATCAGTTTTCATGCATGTATGGTGTGAACGAGCCATAAAGTAAATGCAAAAGTTATTATACAGTAAAAAGTAAATGCAAAAATGGTGTTTGAGTGCCTTTACCCGTCTATCATAGTAAATACTTTAAAGTTTGAGAATTTTACAGTTTTTAAGTGTTCTCTAAAATGCATGTATGTCATTTAGGTAACCACATCCTACCTGATGAAGATTTAGCTGCTTTCCATTGGAGTTTACTTGGACCAGATCATCCATTAGCATCATTAAAAGTATGTAAATAACCTGTGATTTAATCTTTGCTTCCCTTTGGTATAACTGTATATGGTTATCGCCAATTAAGGGCCGGTTCACACAACAAAAATTTAGTCTGAGTTTCTGCATGCATGTTGATGCATTTAGATGTGTTCCAGTGCGTTTTTGATGCATTTGTCCTCTTTTTTTTTTTTTTTTTTTTTTATGCGTTTTGCCGCATTCCAGTACAGTTCTATGCTGAAAAAAAATGCAGCTTGTTCTGTGTGTGTTTGTTTTTTTTTTTGTTTTTGTTTTTTTCCTACACTGGAACTGACCACACTGGTGTGGACAAGGCCATTGGAAGCCATATTCTTTTCTGTCCTTGCATTTTTGATGCAGACTGCATTTGCTATGAACCAGTCCTCAAAGTACTTTCTTCCCACACTCCAAAGACATACTGGTATGTTAATTGTTCCTGGTCTAAATTGGCCCTGGTATGTGTGTACAGATTGGCTATACATATGTGTTTATCATGCCAGTCCCAAGTCCTGGCAATTTGGGAGGGTTTAGAAAAGTCCAGGCAAAATTTGCCAAGAAATAAAAAAAGATTTTGAGCGCACCAGACATGATGTCCAGGGAGCCCAACCCATAGAGCCACAGAGGGTCAGATACAATTGTCCGGATATATACATACAAGACATTACCCTCCATGTCACCGAGCTAAGCTCAGGATTTCTGTGCAGAACGGCTCTGTCAGGTTGGAAGACATTACGGTTAGGCTGGCCTTACACAGCTCTAGTATCGATCGGTTCAGCAGGAACTGGCTGAGATTCGAAGCATTAATGGGTGGGCTGTTTGCTTGCAATAATCAATGTCTATTCCCGACCGGGACAGCTGCCCATTGCTCGGCAGGAGGGATTCTGACACACACACACACACACACACACACACACACACACAACACACACACACACACCTGCCCACACACACACACCCCACACACACACACCCCCACACACACACACCCCCCACACACACACACACCCCCACAAACACACACAAATATACACACACACACACACACCCCCACACACACACTGGGGTTTATTTACTAAAGCTATATATATGCCTAAGAAAAAAGACCGATGCAATTCTCTGTGTGTGTATGTATATGTATGTGTATGTATATATATATATATATATATATATATACATACATACCCCACTTTTAAGTACACAATGGGGTTTGTTTACTAAAGCTGAAAAGTGCAAAATCAGGCTCACTTCTGCATAGAAACCAATGAGATTCCATATTTTATTACCAAAGCTTAATTGAACAAGCTGGGGTTAGAAGCTCATTGGTTTCTTTGCAGAAGTGAGCCTGATTTTGCACTTTCCAGCTTTACTAAATAAACCCCATTGTGTGTGTGTGTGTGTGTGTGTGTGTGTGTGTGTGTGTTCTAATATATACATATATAGGCAGAACACCGGGTCTGTTAAGCCAAGGTTTGTTGTGGACAAAATAACAGCAGTTTTAAAAAAATGCAGTGCACATCAAAGCACAATGGCCAATGCACAAATGCTTTAGGGCACACCACTGAATAAATGCTTACCAGGGTGGATACAAATTAATGATTTTTTTTTATTATCTAAAAATCTGATATTTTTTTTATTTTTTTTTTTAATCCAATTTATTTTTATTAAAATGCTTTTGGAGTAAAAAATATATTTAAATATAGATTTCTATTTAAGTTGCATTAATAATTTAGTTTATTCAGCATGAAATGGAGCTTAGTTATATAGCATGAGGCTGTATATTCTGCAATATTTACATTTTTGGTAAACTCATTCAATGAATGCAAGCTGATATAACATGCACTGCATTGATGCATTCACACAATTTCACAGTAACCATGAGATAAAACAAAGTTCCGGAATATTCCTTTATCCCATTGTTTTGCAAATCTATGTACACGACAAACTGAATCGCTTCTGATATCGCTGTTTTACTAACCTGACAGCTTATTATTCTAAATGGGAAACCTTAACTTTGTTTGCAAATATTAAAGATTCTAACTACCAGCAAGAATAAGTGCTTACATTTTAAAGAGCACCTGTCATTTCAGATCCATCATGGCAGTGCCTGTAAGCGGGCATCCACTCACATGCTGCCGCCATGTCCCTCACCTTGTTGGGTCACTGATGCCTCGCCAGCTGTCCCATTTAAGGTAAATGGGACTGTCGGTGAGTCAACAGCGGCTCAGAGGAGGAGCCGCTGTGGGACAGAGGTGACAGTTGCTTTTTAAAAATTATGATTTAAATCAAATCCACCCTGATGCTTACTACTTGCAGTAAGTTGCAGCATTTCAAAGCTGAGCAAAAGAGACTAAAGCTTGGCCATACATTTATACAATTTTTTTGTTAAATTTCCTTTAGATTTACCTTCAACTATATAGTGCAAGGGCCTCACTGATTGCATACAGATAGAGTGTTTAGGCATGACCTCATATTATGTTTTTGGTAAAAATCTAAAGGAAAATTGTACAAGAATATTGAGAATTAGAGTATAATATGCTAGTTAAAGAACAAAATTGCTCTTCTGTATCCGTGCAAAATCATTATCTCTTCAAAGAGGCACATCATGTTGTATTTCCAATATGTGTGTCCGATTTATTATAGGTTTACCAGTTAGCTCTTTGATGTGTGTTTTCAAAGCAACGTCTAACTCTATATAAATAGTTGTTATCAAAATTGCAGCAGTAAGCAAAAAAAACGTTTCCGTTATCATCATTTATTGTGCCTAGACTGCCAATGACACTGCAACTTGTGGGTTACTACAGTTTAAGCTATTCAGCCGTGTCATTTTATTGCTATTTGATATTAAGGTTCATTATTTATTGACTGACTGCTCGATCACCTTTTTTAGGTTCGCGCTCACCAGCTTGTTTTACCTCCATGTGATGTTGTGATCAAAGCGGTCGCAGACTATGTGCGCAACATTAAAAATACAGATGATTTGGATGCAATTTCTTCAGATGTTTTTCAGCATTCACAGGTAATTGAAATGGGACAATGGATAGTAAGTCACTCCAGCCTTTATTCGTCCAGTCTTTCACAAATGTATGATTGTTAGATGTACATGAACACCATGTATTGCATACGTACATTTATTTTTATTTTGAAAAATAGTCAGTTTCTTTGAAATAAAGCACTGTCTGTGGTAGGAGAGATGGATGTGGTGTGTACCTGTGTGTCTGCTGTTCAGATTTATCCATAGTATACCAGATACTTTACAGAGCATGCAAGCGCCGCTTGCATAGAGTTCAACCCACGGGCTGCATGTAAATGTGAAATACTTGTTACAACACAATGGTGCATTCACTTAAACAATAAAATGCATGTATCAGGGAAATGCAATTTTATTTTGATTTTTTTTTTAATTTGTCCCAGTGCCAATATATAATCCGCTTACAGGGGCTGCAGAGAAGACTGCTGCTATTGGTGAGTTTCTCTGCAGTGGTCAGACATCCTGGGGCTCTATAATTTATTCCATTTATAATGAGACTAAAATTCTACTTCTATTGCATAATTCAGAAAAGTAAACAAAAATAAATATATATGAATAGTAAGAATTACAAAAAATCGGAAAATAGTAAATGAGATGTTTTCAGTCAAGTACAGGCAACATAGAGCCTTTTTTTTTGCCTTTTCTCTCTCTATATCCACCTGCCCAACCGCCTCGCGTAAGACATCGGCAAAGCGTCTCTCCTGTGCTGGATCACGTATTCCATATGTGATCCAGCACTTCGGGGTATGGCGCCGGCTGTGCTGTGATTAGTCACAGCGCAAGCCGATCAGCGGGTCCTGGCCAATGATTGACTGCCGATACGCGCTGATCGGTGAAGAGGATGACAGGACAGATTTTTGTGAATGTAAACAATATAGAGCTCTGTCCTGTCAGCAGGGATGTGCTGTTTTTTGTCTCCCTGCAAAGTAGGGGAGAAAAACCGGCACATACCTTTAGTAAAAGCATCTCACAGTGAATGTTTCAAGCACTGTTAGGCACACTTTTAACCCTTTAATCGCCCTAGATGTTAACCCATTCCCAACCAGTGTTTTTAGTATAGTGACAGTCCGTGTTAATTCTGTAGACTAAATGAATATTGTTTTAGTCGACTAAAACACGACTAAAACTAAAATGGCATTTTAGTCAAAAGATTAAAATGGGACTAAAACTAAAATGCCATTTTAGTCAAAAGACTAAGACAAAAACTTATTTGAAATTTGACTTGAAAATTAACACTGGTCTGTAGTGCATGTTTATACCTCAATACTATAAATAATAACATATTAGATTTTTCACTCCAGCAGTATATAATAAGTTTGGAAATTGTAGAGAAATGTTAAATAATGCATTACAATTTAACTACGCCCATTCTATTTTAGATGTTGCTGATCACCACCATTACTGGTATAGAACAAAAAAAATAGAAATGTTAGTTTATATATGGATGTACGCTGGCACGTGCTGATAATCGAGAGAGGCGTCTAGCCTCTCTCGAGAGCTCCATCCTGACAGTGGGGTTGTGATGGATTTTCTCTCCATGCAAAGCTGATCACCACCATTACTAGTATGAAAAAAAAATTCCAGTATATATACCATAGTTTGTAGACGTTATAACTTTTGCGCAAACTAATCAATATACGCTTACTGGGATTTTTTTTTTTTTTTACCAACAATATGTAGCAGAATACTGGCCTAAATTTATGAAGAGGTTTTTTTTTTTTTGTTTTTTTTTTTTTTTCCTTTTATTGGATATGTTTTATAGCAGAAAGTAAAAAAAATGTTTGTTTTGTTTTTTCTTTTTCTCAAAATTTTCAGTCTTTTTCCTTTTTTAATAGTGCAAAATAAAAAACCTCAGAGGTGATCACATACCACAAAAGAAAAGCTCCATTTGTGTGAACATTTTTTATATAAATTTCATTTTTGCACAGTGTTGCATGACCACGCAATTGTCACTTAAAGTAATGCAGTGCCAAAAAGCAAAAAATGGCCTGGTCATGAAGGGAGGCGAATCTTCAGGATATGGACATCTTATAAGACATCTAGGTCTGATTAGTGGGTGTAGTTAATGTGGTTAGTTGATGTTGTAGGAGAGGAAGCATGACTATGGGAAATGTGGAGGATGTGAATGTTAAGTGTTTGCATTAGGCCCCTTTCACACTTGTACAACCTGAAAGTCGCACAACTTTTCTGCGACTTCGATGTGAAGTGAAGCTATGCCTGTGTATTCTTGAGGTCTTTGGACCTCAAGTCGCATAAAAGTCAGACAAAAGTCAGAGACTACTTTGAAGTCGCTGTGACTTAAAGTCGCACAGATATGAACGTTACTGATTGGAATTCATGAGGTACGACTTGTAATGCGACTTTGCAGTCCCAAGACGCAGGACAAGTGTGAAAGGGGCCTTTAGGCCGTAAAACATGAAAGTAATTGGAATATACGTGGAAATAGAATGAAAAGGAAGAGCACTAAGTGCTGTAGCATAGTAATTATCTAAACCTGTTCACCTTATAAAAAATATAAATGTGTTCTTCAGTCCAGAACAGATGACAAAGTTTCCCGCTTCAAGAGAGCCGTCGCTTACTACAGAGCCACCAACAAGCCCCTGCCATACCCACCAGCTCCATACCTTGGTTAGTCCAATGTCTAAATGTACTTACTTCAAAATGCATTCATAAATGTTATTCATTGCTTAAGATCTGGTCCCTGTGGCTCACACTTCTTACCTTTTACCTTTTTAGAGATTGTTTCATTATTGACTCCTTTGTAACTGTCAGATCTTTGTGACAGTTCAGAGATCATGTGAGAAATTAGCTATTGTTGGTTCAGTGCTTTATGCTGAAAAACCTGCAACCTTTGTCACCGAGACTGTAATTGCAAGCATTTCATAGAAGGGCACTGAACAGTCAGCTAACACTAAGAGCAGGATCTGTGCTGATAACCACCTTGGTTCCTATTCAGAACAGTGGAAGAACACAATTCCTTACTGAGGGATTTGCTATTACACCCATAGCTGACTTGTTTTGAATGCCAGGTGCCTGGCTTCATGTGGCTTCCCTAGTTTGAGTCAGTGACCCAGAACAGGCATGTGGACAAGCAACTCTGATCTCCGTATTTTGTGTACTTGTTTCAGGTATTGACTATTGAAGCATTGCCGTCAGTATTTTTAGAGGTGGAGGTCAGCAATTGCACCTTCCATGTCCGATCAGTGTTGCTCACTTTAATTCATTCTTTTATTTTCTTAAATTAAAGCTGTATATCATCCTTCTACAGCCAAGCATAATGAAATAATGGGTAAAAGTTACTTGCCGGAATACTATATTTGTTTCCCGAGAGCTTAAAGCGGTTCTGCACCCATTTCATTTAGTAAATCTCTTTGCCTTCCAAATCAGGCAAAGAGTACTAAATGAAATGTTTTTTTTTTTTTTTTTTTTTTTTTTTACTTACCTTGTAATTGAAGACTTCCGGTCTTCTCTCTCTGCGGCGGCGGGCGGGTCTCTGCGTCGATCGTCGTCACGGCGCACTGTCTCCTGGGATCTGGTGTCATTGATCCCAGGAGTCAGTGCCCACATCTTCCGAAATCTCCTGAGATTTCGGCCACATCTGCCGAAATCTCGTGAGATGTCGGCAGATGTGCCGTTACTGCGCACGCGAGTAACGGCGGTGCATGCTGGGCCATCTAAAGTTCCTGTGGGTGTTTCACATGCCCACAGGCAAGATGGCCCCCAGCACTAAAGAAGAAGACGAGGAACTTCATCGGACGAAAACCGGCGGCGATCGAGATGGAAGATGGAACAGGTGAGTCCCCTAATAAAGGTAAGCATACTTTATATTACGTCCTAAAAAAAAATTATTTTTTACAGAGTGCAGAACCGCTTTAACTCCAGGTAAACGGCTAATTAGAAAAGTGAAAAATGCTGTTTTGTTGTCCAAAAAAAGGGAGGAAAGCACAAGCGAGGCTCTGGAGCTCTCTGCAGAATGCACTGCACTAAAACAATGCTGCTGAAGCTTGTGATTGGACAGTGAAGGATCCCCTCCAGTAATCCTGTTTTAGATGTTGTCTGAAAGCACTGCACAATGTAGTAGAGCCCTCATTTAACTCAAAGTTCTGCTAGTCCCCCTCCCAACCAATGCTGGCATTTCAGGGATTAAGAGTCCTTCACACTAGTTCAATTTCTGATGCAACTTTGGGAAAAAAGTGGGTGCCTGTTCACATCAAAGCCACTCAGCACAGAGAGATATTGAAAAAGGTTCCTGTACTACATTGGTGCATTTTCCAGTATGATTTTGGCCCTATAGAATCTGCAGACCAAGATGCACTGTAAATCAGATCAAAGTCAGACCCAGCAGTGTAAACCTAGTCTAAAAGAAGCTGATGCAAAGTTAACTTATGCTAGGTACAAACGGGGATTTTTTTAATTTTTTTTTCCGTTCAACCCATCAGGCTGAAAAATTGTGTTCTGACAGGTGGACAGCACATTGGCTGCAAGTGCTGATTGGATGCTAATTTTCCAGCATGCCTGTTCAATAGAAGCCATCGTTATACTGGCCTGTACAGGCTACTGTACACACAGGCCGAATGTTATATTTGGCCCTTGTGTACCAGCCTTAAGGGTAATGATGCAATTTGTATGCAAGACCATTTCAAATACAAAAACGCATTTGTTTTGTCTTGGTGACCACCATTTGTGGGCCAGAAAGTGATTTAGATATCCAAAAAAAGAGGAGCTCTGGTGACAATGGTCTAAGAGGAGAAATTCTCTTCCTTTTTGGGAGAGATTTCCTCCTACCTCTTGAGACTCTGGGACACAAAGTGAAGGGGAATCTCATGTGGCAGATAACTCTGAAAAGGTAAGTATTTCAGCCTTTCTATTACTTTTTATCCTCTCCAGCAGTACTTTTTACATAGATTTATACTTTTTTTTTTTTTTAACCTAAAATACGTACATTGTCCAACCTATTGATTGAGAAATGTGTTATACTCCATGATCATTCTTTCCACTTTTATGTGCATTACGTTTTCTCTTGCATTGCCCTACCTTATGCCACTAATATTTGGTATCTGTGTGCTTGATTATTATTTTTATGAATTAATGGCTTATTTCTTATGAGCAGGCAGACCAAATCAAAACAGAGCTCACTGTATGATGCAGGGCAACCTATCTCAGATGCCTCCTCTGCCTTCTGTACAATCAAAGCCT
The DNA here is from genome assembly GCA_028564925.1 of Lithobates sylvaticus. NCBI lineage: Eukaryota > Metazoa > Chordata > Amphibia > Anura > Ranidae > Lithobates > Lithobates sylvaticus. The sequence continues at coordinate 61,480,684 of CM053032.1, forward strand.
ATGGTAAGTATTTTATCCCTATTTGCTTTGTCATTATGTGAACACTAGTTAATGAGATGTAGACAATACTGCACTGCTAGTGTGATTTATTTTAGAACTGCTGCAGACAAAATACATTTTTAGCCTTTTTTAAAGCTGTTTCTGCTGTACCAATGGATTGATCTTGTTTTCACTCCAATAACCACCCTTTTGACAGTGTTTTTGCTACTGTGCTGGTTGGTACCTGATCACAGCTTTTTTTTTGACTGTTTAGAAACCCACTGATTGTTTTTTTTGTTTTGTTTTTAATGCAAGCATCTTCTCTGTACTCCTACAGGCTCCTCACTTGTCCGGCCATAGTGGTGCTATCGGTAAAGGTCCATATCCATACAACCTCTCAGAATCCACTGCCACTGTTAGTCCTACAAATAAGAGCGTTTCTGAACAGAATAACTACAGTAACATTCCTCATGAAGGCAAACACACCCCACTGTATGAGCGTTCTTCTCCAATCAACCCGGCACAGAGCGGGAGCCCCAACCATGTGGATTCCACTTACTTCCCAACATCTTCTGCTTCCTCATCTTCTGACATCGAGGATGGCAATGCAGGAGCCAGCAAGTGAGTTTTCTGTAATCTGTTTTCTATGGAATAAAAAGAGATCGGCTTGAATAGCCGAGGTGCAATGACGTCCCTCCTGCAGCACACAGCTCTGAAAGAACGGCCCGGGTATGCCATTCCTTTAGAGCGCATGTGTCGGTGACGTCACTGGCTGCTGCTCGCTAAATGGTGCACTTTTAGAAAATATTAATTTTACCAACAGGAAAGCTTTATTAGAAAATGAGAGTTTACTACCATTTTAACAGAAAAGCATAATTCCGGAATTTTAAAGTGTGTTTAAATAACACATTTCTATAATTTTCTCGCCTATGGTCTTTTGAATATATATATAAGTAAAAGCTTTTTGTTATCTGTTTGACAAGTGCAAAAAAAAAAAAAAAAGTTTTTGTATCCTGCCAGAAATTTTGTGAGCTCATAACTTTGTGTTCTCTCTCTCTCTGCGGAGAGTTATCTGCTATTATTGTTCATAGCTAGAGTGCCCCCCCCCCCCTCCTGTGGGGACACTCGTTCGTGATCGATCGCATCTATGCAGACACACAACCCGGCACTCTGCTGAGAGATTTTGAGTAACAGCAGTAGGAGCCAATGGCTCCCGCTGCTCTCAGCCAAACCTGAGAGCAGCAGGTTCGTTAATCCTGGTACGTAATTTACGTGTTTTCCTCACCCACATATTGCATTGGGCAGGGGCATTCCAACGCGTAAGTTACGTACTCTGAGTCACATGTGATAAGTGACTTTATTTTGTGTTCTTGTTTATTGGTTACTGATTGGAACCTGTCTATTTTTCTGCTTTTCCTTTTACATTGTTTGGCAGGCTCTATTTCTAGTGCAGTAATGAAAGCCCTCTATCCAAAAGGGTGCTCGTTTCTTTTGCGGATCTAGAACGTTAGGTGCTATCTTATTGCTTAATCCTGGTGCCCTTCTATATATGAATTTTGGTTTCGTTGTGAGGAGGGGTTTTAGATCTTTAGCCTTAGGAAGGATTGGCCAGTGTTTCTATATTGTCTATGGCAGGGCTCAAAATTTCAAGTCCTGAGCTACTAGCCAGGCCTTAAGGGTTACTCGCCACCAGTTGCCCCGCCCAACCCCCTACCCTGCCCCGCCCCTAAACCCGCCCTCATAAATTATCTCATTAAATGACACCTTTAATGTTTTATGCAATTAAGTTATAAAAATATTAACAACCTTAATGTTAATGCAGCCTGTGTCCCCCCCATGTGCAGCCTGTGTCCCCCCCATGTGCAGCCTGTGTCCCCCCCATGTGCAGCCTGTGTCCCCCCCATGTGCAGCCAGTGTCCCCCCCATGTGCAGCCAGTGTCCCCCCCCATGTGCAGCCAGTGTCCCCCCCATGTGCAGCCAGTGTCCCCCCCATGTGCAGCCAGTGTCCCCCCCATGTGCAGCCAGTGTCCCCCCCATGTGCAGCCAGTGTCCCCCCCATGTGCAGCCAGTGTCCCCCCCATGTGCAGCCAGTGTCCCCCCCATGTGCAGCCAGTGTCCCCCCCATGTGCAGCCAGTGTCCCCCCCATGTGCAGCCAGTGTCCCCCCCCCATGTGCAGCCAGTGTCCCCCCCATGTGCAGCCAGTGTCCCCCCCCCCCCCCCCCCCCCGTGTGCAGCCAGTGCCCCCCCCCCCCCAGTGTGTCCCCCCCCCCATGTGCAGCCAGTGTCCCCCCCCCCCCCCCCCCATGTGCAGCCAGTGTCCCCCCCCCCCCCACCTGTGCAGCCAGTGTCCCCCCCCCCCCCCCCCCCCCCTCCTTGCCACCCCC